>CM022947.1:127841553-129322685 GCA_012931725.1 Litsea cubeba
GTTTCTATGATATGTCTTCTGTAATGTGAGATTAATGATTAGAAAATCAATGCCATCCTTCATCTATGTTTTCCCTTCATGGTTGATTTGTTCTTCATTCCCTGGTTCTGTTAAAGTTAGCTAATGACCTTCCTTCTAACAGGGTCAGAATGATATATTTTCCTCAACATTTTTCTATTTCCCCACATTGCAATCATCATTATTTTCTTTTCAGCAGGTTGTAAGTGGCATCAAGAGACTGTAATGGAAGCCAAATACTTTCGGTTTCTTAAAATTGTGGGAGTTGGGTTCAAGGCTAGGGCAGAAGCAGAAGGTCGCTTATTGTATCTGAAGCTGGGTTACAGTCATGAAGTCGAACTGACTGTCCCTCCAGCTGTTAGGGTGTTCTGTTTCAAACCCAACGTAGTTTGCTGCACTGGAATAGATAAGCAGAGGGTGACTCAGTTTGCTGCTGCAGTTCGTAGCTGTAAGCCCCCTGAAGTCTACAAAGGAAAAGGCATAATGTATATTGATGAAGTCATAAAGAAAAAGCAAGGAAAGAAGTCCAAATAATAAATGAAAGGAAGCACAAGCATGCCATTGAAGGAATTTATTGCAGGCTGCATTCAAGAGAGAAAAATATCCTTGACAGAGGCAAAGAATGCCTGGAGGAACAATGGTTATTGTCTCCTTTTTCAGCAAGTTTTTTGTGAAATTTGAGCATTATGTTTAACTTCTCCAATCACTGAACTACTTTCACCGAATGATTATTATTGAAATTGCAGGCCTTTGGTGAGAAGTTGGTGGTAATACATCAGTAGGTTGGAACTTCCTTTTTGTTTTGACTTTTGAGTTCTACCTAGTGGGTGAAAAAAGAAACGGCAATCGAGCAGAAACATGAAAACAATTAGTAATATTCAGGCCTCTAGCTCTCTATATACAACACAAACAGGCCTCTTTTTTTTTTTACTGAGGACTTGAGCCCAGGCATGATTTGCAGGTGACTGAGCTGAATTTGGGAATATGATTCCCAATTACTAGACTAGGCCTGTGTTACAGATAGTGGACTGAACCCCTGAATAAGGCATGCTTCGGTTGGGAGTCTAGGGGTGCACATCGGGTCGGGTTCCGGGTTATCGGACCGGGTGTGACCCGAACCGGTATTTTTTAAGACCTCTAGACCCAGTCCAGTAACCCTGTTAAGTAAAACCGGGTTATTGGGTCACCGGGTTCGGGTTTTGGGTAACCCGGGAAGAAATTGTTCATTTGGATTATTTTTTTTTTCTACTGCAATCTCTCTGCTGAGTTCTAGTCTTGGATTATGGGTATGCTTAACATTCCCCCTCTTCAGCTTCACCTCTCTGGGATTATTTCTCAGCTAGTTCTTGCAATAGAGCAAAGAAGGGATTGGTTGCTATCTTCATTTCTGCAATTTTCATTCTTTGGAGATTGACAAATGTAGTAGTCATGAATGATAGGTAGCCCTCTTCTTCTGCTGCTTATTCTGGTTTTTTATTGTGGAGATTTCCTGTTCTCTGGGAAAACTGTCCTCTCCCTTTTCTAGCCAAGTCTTGAATCAATTTTTCAAGGTTTATAAGCTGGCTCTTCCCAGATCAAAGGCATAGCAGTAGCTAATTTTTTTTTTTTTTTTTTTTTTTCGCCCTGTATAGCTTCCTGTTATGCTCTGGTTGACTATTGCTTTGGGTTAAGCTCTTGTTGGCTGTATGGGTCATGGGTCCAGTTTCTTTTCAGACCACATTTGTTGCTTTTCTTCTTCTTATGATGTATATGCATATGGGCCGCCCTGAGAAAACCAAATCCATTCAGTAGTTTATTTTAGGGCTGCTTCACGTCACTCTTCCGCGTACGTGGTACGTCGTGGTCAGAAGCCAAAAGGGCTTGAAAGGTTGACCATTCACCCCAACATCAGCAAGCATCCTATCCACAAACTTTTGGATGTTCATTTGTTAATGGGTTATCGGGTTATCGGGTGACGATAACCCGATAACTTATAAAATACAAACCCGGTACCCGGACCTGTTAAGTAAGGTCCAGGCCGGATTTGACCCGGTCCGATAAATTCTTTATCGGATTAGCCCGATAAGGTCCGGGTAGGACCGGGTCGGACCGGATTTCAAGAGCCGGTGTGCACCCCTAGTTGGGACCTAGGCCTTTAACTGTTTCATCCCACCTAAATCCTTCAACTGGTTAAATGAGTTATATATAAACCATCGTCAAACCAAATGAACCTACGGTTCAAACTGATTTTGAACGGTTTTATTTATTATTTATTATTTATTTGGTTTTCATAATTTTGATGTCATCTAATCGCCTCAACATTAAATGTTTATGCTCTGTTTTGTTTTGTATTTTTTTTTCTTGAGATACATAATCCAATGATGAGATGAGGTCATATGTCAAATTGGGGCTGGTCCCATTTCAGAGGGTAGGGCTTGTTGTTTAGGTCAGATTTGTGCCAAACTGGGCATGGTACCACTTTAAGACGTATCAAAGATGGAACCCAAATGGCCCCATGGAGCTGGACTACATGTCTGCATATAAACAGCATGCAGTCTGGTGTTGTGTGAGAATTGTAATGAAAACTAATCACTTGCGCCGAGATGAGATCCTAGTCTGAGTTTCATGTTTACCATTGACCACAGTTGTGAAATAATTATGTTTTTGTATTATTCAAACAAAAAGTCTACATGGACTAACTAACCCCATGGTTCTCATCCAAATAATAGATGAGAACATCCAATATTTGGGTGAGAACCATGGAGTTAGTCCATGAGTTAGTCCATGTAGCAGGACTCTTATTCAAATTGTACTTGTAACAATTTTTTTTGGTTTTGGAGGATTGTGATTGTATTCAATAAATATCTTTCAATTATAAGGCACTTCAGTTGGGTAAGTAAAAGCTAATTGGTTTCAAGAATTTATTATGTATGTACTTCAGTTGGGGAAGTAAGCTAATTGGTTTCAAGAATTTATTATGTATGTAGCAGTTGTCCAATCATTAGAAATTTTAGTTGCTCTACCTGAGCCTCTACATGGTAATTTTAACTGAACCTCAACAAAATTACTGCAGGTGTGCGCCTATTATTTCTTAATAGTTGAAAATATCAAACTCTTGTCATATCATCATGGACAGGTAGTTCCTCCCTTGAGACATATTCTACCATTCTATGACTTCAATTCACAGGAAGGCTAACGGTGACTTGGATGTTCATGCTGGTTGAAATAAATGTAGTAGGGAAAAATCATAGTAATTCTTTTGCAGAAAGTAAGTTTACAGCCTTTCCATAAAAAAATAACAAGGTAAACATGAAGTGTGATTTATGCATATCTTTCTGCTCCAAAACCCTTGACACTTATATTAAGTTTCATATTAAATTTTCTTAGCTACTGATTCCTATCAAAGTCTGACTTTGATACCATTTTAAGCTTTTGTCTTTGGCACCGATTTGGAGACGCAGCAACATTACATGCCCCTAACAGTTTCACTGTTTTATACCAGTGCACGGTTTGCTCTCTTGTTTGGACTTTGTGGACCTCTTCATAATTGCAGCAAGTGTAGACTCTTCCAGTTCATGCACTCAGTGGCAATTCTTTTGGGTGTGGTTGTGACTGAGCCATCTCTATTGAGAATCTTTGAACTTTGGCTTTAGCAGTTGAGGAACCGTACACGGCACCATATCTCTCTCCTGTCTCTCTATCTCTCTCAGGGAAATGATAAATTTGAATGAAGACACCACTATAAAATTGTATATTAATTACTAAGAAGAATAGAAGACTTACAAACAAACCTCGCTCAAAATGAGGAGGAAGAAGAAGAAAAAATATACTGTTTAGAAGGTAAAGGGGAAGAAATCAAACTATTATCTCTCATGCAAAGGAAGTAGGAGGAGAAGCCAAAGTCTTCATGAAACTCATCTTATTCTACTTACAAATAAGATAAAAGAAAAATAACTGATATGTTTCTCCAATAAAAGAAAATTAAAATCTTTTAGCTGTGGACAACTGAAGGAATTATAATTGAGGTGATACCTCAATGATTAGTGACTTATAATTCTGAACAAATTTAATTTAATTTGTGGATCTCACTGATGAAATTATTATTAGGCTTCACTGATGGATTTATGAGGCTGGCTTCAAGACAAGAGGACAAGATTACTCAATCCTTAAATATCACATACAAACCATTAACCATTGAACCTCAAGGCGTAACTCAATTGGCATAGGACCACGGTTTACACTCGAAGGTTGTAGGTTCGAAACTGCACTATCACATTGGGGTTACATTGGAGTTTATCCGGCTTTCCTCTGAGTCTAACTCAAAGGGTTGGGACCCTTCCGATAGCAAAAAAAAAAAAAAAAATCCCACTTTTTCAACAGCAAAGCATGGAAAGACGTTATTTCGAAAAAGTGGCTTGGAATAGTGTTTCCTATTCTCTTACTGAGGGTGGGACAATGACTAGTTTTTAGAAGAAAAAAAACTAATTAAAAAAAATGAAAAAGAACAAGCCAACCTACAAAAGATTAACCAACCCTAACTGTCAGTCCTGAAAGTCAGCAATCCACACACATCATCCACACTAAGAACATCCCATTTTGGCTAATGAATGGGCTGCCTCATTACAAGATCTAGGAATAGAATTAAAGTCTATCCTTTTCAAAACACCCAACAGTATCGAACGCATTCAAATTAGTCAAATTAATAAACTAGTTTTCACACCATTAAGCGCATTAATTATTTCAAGAGCATCTGAAAGACTCTGAACTTTATATTCAGGCATCTAGCTTTTGTCTTTTGTATCTCAAGAGTGATCGCTCTCGCTTTAGCTTCTTTGGAAGAGAGGAGCATCAGTCCAAAACATTGGTTTTGAACATCTTAAATATCTTATCTGGTCTCATTGATGGAGCCACCGTAATGAGGGCTTACCTTGTGAAATTCTAAGTACAAAAAATCACTGCTAATAAACACCATAATGGGCAATTAACAGGTTACATAAACTTCAAAAGTCAATAGAAGACTAGAGCTGTAAATTTGCGAGTACTAGCATGTGGTGCGCCCATCTGATCCAGCTAACCATGCCCTCCCATGAAACCAGGGGCATCTGGAAGCTTAACCTTGCCCTGAAGCTTTCAAGTCTCAGGGTTCGGTTGATTCAATATAATGTTTTGGGCCATAATGTTGCACCTGATGTCCTGGCCATGATGCAGGTGCGTTTGTTATGTTTAATAAATCTAATGTTTAAGATAGTAATAGATTAAGATAAATTATTTTTGGTGTTTAGATCAATTTAATTTTTCTCTTTTACAATATTGAGGGCGCAAGGTTTATTGTAGATGAGGAAAAAATGAGTATTTTTTTTTTCTGCAGAAACCTCATTGATCTGCTAGGTTTACAAGAAGTAAGAGAAATGGTTTGCTTCTTAAGGGAGGAGAAAAATTGTTTTCTCTAATCACTTTTTTATTATTATTAAATTTGGCATCTGATCGTTTAATAATGATTCAAAGACTGTCAATTAAGTTTCCATAGCTAACCATTCCAACCAAAAACTAGAGTCATTACTACATGGCAGCATAAATACTTTTCAATATGATTTTCATCTAAATAAAGATTTTATTCTCCTACATAACTTTCTCTTTTCAAAACAAAAATCATTGTTCGACCAATAAAGAAAGCTACTTAATTTGCCCAATATGCACCTCAATCATTTTCCTTATTTCTGTAATTTGTAAGGATTTCCTATATATACCATTATTACAACATTGTAATAATGGTGGAGAAATTGGTGTTTTTGTAGGGCAGAGGTATGCAGCTGCAACATACTATTCATCATAACTTCCCATCTTCTCGAGAAAAATACACACAAAAAAAAAAAGAGATTTAAAGCCCATTTGTTCGCATGGAATTGAACAATTCTTTGAAATTCTAAGAAAGATGTTACTATCAAAGTGCCTAAATCTAGCCTATACATTTGTATAGAATGTATAAGAATTGAATACACAGTAATTCATGCCTCAAGTGGTTACAAACAAAAGTTAAAGATGAATACATAAAAATGAGCATCAAATAATATTTTCTTTCATACAAACAAAATCAAGGGAAGATGTGAAATGAATTCCTGACTATCACCCTAGTAATGTTAATATTACGGAAGTCAATGGTCCGCTACCTTATATCCTTCAACCCTCACATCTTTAATCATTTAAAAGATGAGCTCATTTAACCATAAATTCCTATGTATTCTATTTAAACATAAAAGTTCTAAAGAAACAAAGGTGAAAAGCTACTAGTGACCATCAAATAGTCTTCCCCCAGGTAGGGCTCATTTATTTGTATGGAATTGAACTCCTAGATATTCTTTAAAAATGTATTCCTAAAAGTGACTAAATTGGTGAAACAAAAGTAAAGATTCAAAAATTGTCATGAAACAATCTCCCTCTAATAGAAACCCAATTAAGGGGAGATAAAATGAATACGCAAAATCACCCTTGTAATGCATATCCTAGTTAAGTCGAAGTCCCATCTAATCTCCACATTGTGACATTCACTCCTCATCTCTTCAGTAACCATTTTACCATTAATTCTTATGTAATTGATATCATGCAAGCATACAAATCCCTTATGAAAAATTAATCAAAATATATAAAAAATAAATATGTCGCTACATCTCCACCTTATATCATTAACCCATTACCTCTTTGCTATTCCATGTCGGAACCTGGAGTGTATTATGAATTCCTAAAAAATTCAATTCCAGGCCAACAATGGACTCTAGAGTCATGTGAGCTGTTGAGATTCTCATTCAAATAATTTCCTTGTTAGGAACTCAAAAGAGTTCTCTCTCCCATCTCAAGAAGAATTCACTTATCAGAAGAAAAAAAAAAGTGCTCTTTTTTGTTTTTTTTTTTTCTTGAGGTACAGTCCAATGGCAAGATAAGGTCAGATGTCAAATTAGGGCTGGTGCCATTTCACAGGGTAGTGCTTGTTGTTAAGGTCAGATTTGTGTCAAACTGGGCATAGTACCACTTGAAGACGTATCAACGATGGAACCAAAAGGGCCCCAAGGAGCTGGACTACATGTCTGAATATAAAACAGTATGCACTCTGGTATTAGGTGAGAATTGTAATGAAAACTAATCACATGCGCCGAGATGAAATCCTGGTCTGAGTTTCATGTGTACCATTGACTACAGTTGTAATATAATTATGTTTTTGTATTATTCAAATTGTACCCTGTAACAGTTAATCCTGAGGATTGTGATTGTATTCAATAAATATCTTTCAATTATAAGCCACTTCAATTTAGAAATTTTAGTTGCTCTAACTGTGACCATCTACATGGTAATATTAAACAAACCTCAATCAAAGTATTGCAGGTGTGCGCCTTTTATTTCTTAATAGTTGAAAGTAATCGACTCTTGTCAAATCATGGACAGGCAATTCCTTTAAAGCCTCTCAAGTTGCCCTTGAGAAATATTCGAAGGGGAAAGGTGACTGTGATGTTTATGCTGGGTGAAATAAATGTGCTAATGTAGTATGGCAAAATCATAGTAAATCTGTTGCAGAAAGTGATTTTACAGCCTTTTCCACTCAATGAATAACAAAGTACAAATGAAGTGTGATCTATGCATATCTTTTGCTCCAAAACCCTCGACGGCTATATTGAGTTTCCTTAGCTAACCACTCTTAATAAAATTTTGAGGCATTGGTAAAGACGGCAAAAAAACTTTTCAATACTGTTCATTCTAATGCAGAGTTATTTCTTGACTTTGATACCATATTAAACTTTTATCTTATAACTAGGTTGGAGATACAGCCTACAACATGCCCAAAACAGTTTCACTGTTTTATCCCAGTGCAGAGTGTGTTCTCTTGTTGGGACTTGGGACTTTGGACCTCTTCATATTAGCAGGAAGTCTGGACCCTCCCAGTTCATACACTCAAGTGGCAATTCTTTTAGGTGAGGTTGTGGGCCACTTCTATTGAGAATCCTTTAACTTTGCTTTAGCAGTTGAGGAACCGTACACGGCACTACATCTCTCACTCTCACACACATATCTACTGTCCCTAGTCAGAGGAATAAAAGAGATGAATTTTTTCAGGGAAATGATTGAATGAAGACACCACTAAAAATTTTGTATATTTAATAAGAAGACCAGAAGACTTGCAAACAAATCTCCCTCAAAATGAGGAAGAAGAAAGAAGAAAAAATATATTGTTTAGAAGGTAAAGAAAGGAGAAGAAAACAAAGTATCATCTCTAGTTCAAGAGAGCCTAGGGAGGAAGAGGAGGAGGACGAGAAGCCAAAGCCTTCATGAAACTGATCTTATTCTATTTACAAATAAGATAAAAGAAAAATAACCAATATGTTTCTCCAATAAAAGAAAATTAAGATCTTTTAGTTGTGGACAACTGAAGGAATTATAATTGAGGTGGCACCTCAATGATTAGTGACTAATAATTCTGAACAAATGAATTTAATATGTGGAGCTCACTGATGAAATTATATTAGAGGTGGCCTCACTGATGGGTTTATAAGGCTGGCTTCAGGAGGATAAGATTACCCAATCCTTAAACACCACATACAAACAATGTTCCCTATTTTATAGATTACAGAAGAGATCAGAAGATAAACTCTTAAATAAAATAAATTAGTGAGATGTAGGCATGTGATCCCACATTTTCAATAGCAAAGCAGGGAAAGACATTATTTGAAAAGAGGGTTTCCTATTTCTCTTAATGAGAGTGGGACATTGACTAGTTTTTTGAAAGGAAAAAAAAAAGATTTAGTTAAAAAAAAAAAAAAAACAAAAACAAAAGAACAAGCCAACCTACAAAGGATCAACCAACCCAACGGTCAGTCCTGAAAGTCAGCCACCCACTCACATCATCCACACTAGAACATCCCATTTTAGCTAATCAATGGGCTGCCTCATTACAAGATCTAAGAATAGAATTAAAGCCAATCTTTTCAAAGCAACTAACATTATCAAACGCATCCAAATTAATTGAATTAATAAGCCAGTTCTCACCACCATCAAGCTCATTAATAATTTCAAGAGCATCTCAAAGACTGAACTTTATAGTCAAGCATCTGATCAGTTTCGCCTTTGCCACCACAAGATCGAGAGATCGCTCTCGCTTTAGCTTCTTTAGAAGAGAGGCAAAGCATTGGTTTTGAACATCTTAAATTCCTTATCTAGTCTCATTGATGGAACCACCGTAATAAGGTCTCACTTGTGAAACTCTTATTACATAAAATTATGGTTAATAAACGTCATAATGGGCAATTATTTTGAGCGGCTTGAGTCCCTTATTTGGATCCTGCTCATGGATTGACGCATGTGAATCTCAAAATTTAAGGAGAGACATAATATGGAGTATTAAATTCGGGCGATGCAACTTGTTAAAAAAATCTAGATTCTAGAAGGACCACTTTTAAGTAAAAGTTAAGATCAAGAGATAAGTTAGAGAGATAGGAGTTATTATAGGTTTGTTGCTAAAAGAATATCCATGGGAAAAAGAGTCATATCTAACAATAATTTTGACAGTAACATGTTACATAAACTTCGAAAGTCAATAGATGACTAAAGCTGTAAATGGCCACTATCTTCCTGTGTAAAATAGCTGTTTCCCATCCTAGCATGATGTGCGCTCATCTAATCCTGCTAATCATGGCCTCCCATGAAATCAGGGGCATCTGGAAGCTTAACATTGCCCTGAAGCTCTCGAGTCTCAGGGTACAATTGATGTTTGGAGGGCAGAGGTATGCAGTTGCAACATACTATTTGTCATAACTTCTAATCCCATCTTAACTCGAAAAAAATATATATAACAAAAAGAGATTCAAAGCCCATTTGTTCACATGGAATTGATCAATTCTTTGAAATTCTAAGAAACGTATCACTATCAAAGTATGTAAAACTAACATATGCAATTGAATACATAGTATTTCATGCCTCAAGTGGTTACAAATGAAAGTCAAAGGGGAATAACTAAAAATGAGCGTCAAATAACATTTTCTTTTATAAAAACATAATTAAGGGAAGATGTGAAACAAATGCCTAATTGTCATCCTAGTAGTTCAGATCTTATGGAAGTAAAGGTGCATCTATGTCGCCAACTTAAATCCTTCACCCCTCACCTCTTTAATATACTTAAAGATGAGCTCATTTAACCATAAATTCTTATGTATTTTATTTAAATATATAAGCTCTAAAGAAAGAAAAGTGAAAATCTACTAGTGACCATCAAATAATCTCCCTCTTAGCTAGGGCCCATTTATTTTTGTATGGAATTGAGTTCCTAGATATTCTTTAAAAATGTATTAATTCCTAAAAGTTGGCTAAAATTGGTGAAACAAAAGTGAAGATTCAAAAATTGTCTTGAAACAATCTCCCTCTAATAATAAATCAATTAAGGGGAGATGAAAATGAATACGCATAATGACCCTTGTAATTCAAATTCTAGTTAAGTCGAAGCCTCATGTAATCTCCACATTGTGACCTTCACTCCTCATCTCTTCAATAGCCCTTTTACCATTAATTCCTATGTAATTGATATCATGCAAGCAAACCAATCCCTTATGAAAAGTTAATCAAAATATATGAAAAATGAATATGTCACTATCAGTAATTCAAACTATAAAAAAAGTCAATTTTCATCAACATTTCCACCTTATATTCTTCACCTATTATCTCTTTGATATTCCATGTTGGAACCTAGAGTTTACTATAAATTTTTAAGAATTCAATTCGAGGCCACCGATGATTGTCATTGGAATAATTTCCATTCTTAGGAACTCGAAAAAGAAACTAAAGT
Source organism: Litsea cubeba (assembly GCA_012931725.1). Lineage (NCBI taxonomy): Eukaryota > Viridiplantae > Streptophyta > Magnoliopsida > Laurales > Lauraceae > Litsea > Litsea cubeba. Next base: position 127,852,370 of record CM022947.1, read on the forward strand.
TTTCTCCCATCTCAAGAAAGATTCAATTACCAGAAAATAAAAAAAGGACACCGTCCATCCAAGCCTATCTGCTTATGATGCTAATCCCACTTAGGTGGGACATGTCACCCTCAGCCATTGGATAGTTGAAGTTGAATCGACATGACATCATTGGTAGCCATTCCTTAGTTTATGTCTATTACTATTCCTTTCTATGAAATGAACATCCACCCACCCTGAAAAACACAAAAAGGTAGCTGACCCAACAAATCCCTACCTCCAATTCAACAAGACAGGTATCTCTACTCAACAATGCAACATGACATGTATGATGTACCCCTCCAGCAATTGCAAGAGCTAAATGACGACTCCTGCACTAATTTAAAAAAAAAAAAAAAAATCGTCCCACAAAACTGAGAGCGATGGCATCCTAATCCAGTCCTGCAGTAAAATATCAAGCTAGCCAATTTGAGTGTGTGGGTCCCTTAGTTAATGGGGCCGATTTGGGAAGTGGGTGGGTCACCCAATAGCAGTAGAAGCACTGGGACTGAATGTGGCCAAAGCTAACCACTTGAAAACGTTGCTTTTATGTCTCGATAAGGATTTGCCACAGAAATGATATCATGGCTTAGGCAATAATAGATGGAGGTGGACCACACCCAAAGCCAATTTTAATGGATATATATATATATATATATATATAGGGTTTGTTTAATGGCCAAAGCAGGTCCAATAGGGCGAGTGAAGTGGACAATGCAAACAGGTGGACAATGCAAACAGGTTACAGGAACTCCTACAGTAGTAAAGTAGTAAAGTTGTATGATGAGATCAGGATGAGAGGAAAATGGCCTTTGTTCTTCACAAAGGAAGGCGTGGAGATGAGTGGAAGGCGTGGAGATGAGTGAAATCCACATCCACCCACTTCACTTAAAATAGAGTTTTTTATTATTATTATTATTATTTGATATGTTACTTCCTTTAATTTCCATTGATGATGCTGATGCCACCAACCAAGAAATGCTAAGATGAAGGAATATTTTATTGTTTCCTAGGGGAAAAATATATAGAAGAGTCACTGCTCACTAGCATTGAAAGGAGACGAAATTATTGGAGCCACTTGTCTGCATCCTATTGGAATATGGGCCCTCCCCAAGTAGGGACACACGACGCGACTAGCTAGTTTCCATCAACATTGACCACTGATAAATGATCAGGCCAAACATTGGAATGATTCTCCCAATTGATGTTACAAATACAAAGTATTGCAAGAAAAATGAAAACAAAAATGTGTAAAATGAAAACAAAAAAATCTTCATAGAAAATTATAGTATTTTCTAATATATTGCTATATTGGGACTTCAACTAGCGCACTCTCCATCATATATCATATTCTTAAATATGTATTTTACAAAGTCTTGCAAAGATGATAATTATTAACAATAACCTAAAAAGTCCTCCTCATCGTCAAAGCCTCGTTCCAATTATATTGAAATCGAATATGATTCTACTACATTTCTCATCGTCAAAGCCTCGTTCCAATTATATTAAAATCGACTATGATTCTACTACATTTCCAGCTATGTGAGCCACAATGGGCTATATTAAAAATTAGTTTCTATGGCTGGCTCTCCATTAGAGCAAAAGGGAATGCAACACTAGTGCATACTAAATGCAGAAAATGGATGTCATAAATCGGCCATCACTTCAACTTGAAAGCCTAGCAAGCTGGAAGTCAGACACTACGATTGCAAGTGTGGGGCTCACCCCATCCTTATCCGTTGGTTGAGTTCTCCTGCTTACATTCATGCATGAATGATTTATACTGGTGTATACATGACAATATAAACTGGGCACTGCTCTCTAGTCCAACTGACATGTGAACTGATAAAAATAGGTTTTAGTCTGGACAAGTCATTCTCAGTTGGGCGTTAAATTGTAGGCAAATACATCTTTAAAATTGCCAAGGATTGGTTGGCCAAATGACCATGCATGCCATCTGATTCTGAGCATTTTGTTATTTTTATTTGCAGCCTTTTGGCAGTGCCTGATTGGCTGGCCGATATGGTGGAACCTGCCACTTTCCAACCCATGAAAGAGAAAGCTAGATTTTACAAAGATGGTCAGTCTTTTTATGTTTTTTTTTCAGAAAAAGATGGTCAGATTTGGGATATCAGTTATGCCAATTTGATGTAATTTCTACAAACACCCAGCTTGTGAGGCCCATTTGAGTTCATGTCAAAGGATATGCGAACAAAAATAGACTTGGAGAGGATAAGAAACTGGCCAAATGTTATTTTGATTAAATGATTATAGCCCTTCAATGTAGAGCCTCAATTAATGCTTAAGAAAGCAAACTAGTACAATCAACTATGAGCGTTGATCGAACCAGAGTGTCTATTAATTGAGAAAGATTTGAGTTTAAAAGTCAAACCAACCATAAATTATTGGACTCTTGATAGATCATAATGCCAATCCACTAAACTCAAGGAGAGGCTGCAAGCTTTCCATATGTGGGATCCAAGAGAGCCCACACACACGCATGGAAAGAGAGGCATATCCAGTGATCGATAAAATTACGGCAATGGATATCTTTATATGGTTTCTAATTTGGGTCCTTTCTACCATTTGGGGACCCGTTTTCATCCCAACTTAAACCTTCTATTCCCTGGCTTAAACAAGAGTGCTTTACACCTCTAATAAAAATGATCCCCTTTCTTTCATGAAAAATGCACCACATCCTCCTCCCATTTGAGTTGATAGTGAGGCCAAATCCCACCAGAAAGTCACGTGGGCCTAAAACTCCCAGAGTCAAGCCACCCTCCATCATCTCAAACGCGGCTTGTACACTTGTGTAGAATTCTTATTTTCTATGGACAATAATTAAAGCAAGAAACACAAGATGCAGATAGGCTTGTTCGGCAGTTGGGGCAGGTACATTGGTCATCACTATCATTCAAAAGGTAGGCCCTACTGTAAACAGGCCCCGGCCAAAATGGCGTCACAAGTGGGCTATGACTTTTCTCAATAGAGGACAGGCTTTAGAATTTTTTAAAACATAAAAAATAAAATAATAACAATGTTGAACCAATCCTAACCATTTCTCTAATCAGATTAGGGGACACAAATGGTCAAAGCACCAAAAGGTCTACAAGAACAATCCATCAATCATGGGTCCCAACTCCTACCATATTATTTATCCGGATCTTCTAACCCCGTGCCGCATGTAAAAAAATATTTTCTCACAAAGGTATTCCATGGTATTTAACCTAATAGGATTAATTTGCCCCTGACTGTATGGCCCCACAATATATGTGGACCAAAAAAATTATTATGGACCAGAAAAATTCAAAGGAGAGCAAGCCGACACCTGATGCCAATGCGGTTCATATGTGAAAAGGATATCACAGTTACTGTCATATGATCTATATTGCGCGTGTGGCCCACCACTATCAACTGTCAAGATTGACCAAGAACAATAAACGAAAAGACTAAGTAAACTGTAAAAATGTATGGCTGCAACGTAAAAGCCAGGAAATCACCACGACATGACAGGATCGGCACCACCCAAAAAGCCAGACACAAAGCTTTCTTTCTGCCAATTAGAAACTGCCACATCAGCAAACCTACAGTACCTGCCACGTGGTGCACGATAAGCCTCTGGCCTTTACTTCCACTTGGGAAATAAAAGGGGCCCACCACCTGAAGTGAGTGGAGTGCACCCACTTACCAGAAATGGAAATTTCCCATGCCATACAGATCTTACATAGATACCACCACCATTCCATAGAAACCTTCTTTTTCACATTATTACAATATACTTTTTTACATTTATCTCTTTAATAATGTATACATTTTAAACCAAGGACATATCACAAAAGTTAGGTATAGTAAATACCATCCACAAGACTATATTCCTATATTCTATCTTAATAGGGATTTTATCATCCCTCCCCTTCTCCATTATTCCTATGTAGTTTTGTTTTTTTTTTTTTGTATATACAAGGAGGAGTTGAGAGTTGTAATACACAGAGGAATTGAAATACCATCTGCTGCTAATATTCTATAAAGAGTCCTCCCATTGGAGCTCTATGAGGAATTCCCTTTCTTCTCTTTGCACTTCTCAAATTTGTACCAGTTGGAGGTGGGGTTGTGGGACTGAAGCTTTGGAACGGTCTCCCAATTCCATGGCTGCTGCTTGAGTAAGAATCCTCCGAGTCAGAAGCCGCCTGAACTCGTCTATTGCTTCGATTGTTTGATGTCCCCACAATCTGTGTAAACACCCACCAAAAAAAAAAAAAAAATCTTATCAATTGAATAAAGATTCTCACTACTGTTCATGTTATTCAGAAAAAAAGAATACAATTCCAATGAGTTTTCTAGTGGGGGCTGGTTGGATTTCAAGAAATGTGAAAAAATGCCACAAGAAAATCTAATCTATTGAATAAAAGTTCTCAAAATTTTCATATTCTTCCAAAAAAAAAAAAACAAAAAAAGAAATCCAATCCCAATGAATTTCATAGTGGGGCTGGTTGGGTTTCCAGAAATATGATAGAAATGTAAGAAACACCCACACAAAAAATCTAAATCTAATTAATTGAATAAAAATTCTCACAAGATTTTCAAATTCTTCAGAAAAAAGAATCCATTTCCAATGAGTTCTCCATTGGGGCTTGTTGGACTTCAAGAAATGTGACAGAAATGGGGCTCCTTTGTGGAAATGAAAGGGGGAATTGGATGCTACAGTGTAATGTAATAGGCCATACCTTACAACCCAGAGAACAGAATCTGAAGGAATCCAGCAGGGAGCGCTCGCAGACCTCGCACGTATTGGTGACGCCCTTTCCAGGCCTTGGCTGAGGACGTTCGTTCAAGAAAACAACCCTGGCGCTGTTGATGATATAGGTCTGGACACCTGTGATGTCCAAAACCTTTTGAATCTCAGACACTCTGATCACATCGTGGTAAGACGACCTCCTTATCTGTCAAGTGAGAGAAAATCAGAACGAGGAAACCAATTCTCCTATAAGGAAAATGTGTGTGTGGCACCAAACATCAGAAAATCAAATGCAATCAAAATCCAACAAGTTCAATACCTGTATTGCTCGATGGTTTCTATGGTAAGCAAGACAGAGAGAACAGAGGGATCCGTTCATGCAATCCAGACAATACATATTGCATTCGCTTTTGTGTGAATCAGCATGGAGTTTGCATTGAGTGAAGAATTTCGTCTGTAGAAGAGGACGAAGCCATACAGGCCACCTGTTCTCGCCATCGTCAAAACCTCCGGCTACCTGCTTTTCAACCCAGAGAAAATGGAAATGAGAATTCAGAGATTATAGGTGGAAATGAAAATAAAGAAATTGGGTGTGATAGTGAAGGAGAGATTCTTGCTTACCATAGTTTTTCTTTTTCTGTTCTTGGGTTTGGATTCTAAAAAATGGGCTCTTGATCAAGAGCTTGTTTGAGGATAGAAGAGGGGAGGGGAAAAGGGAGGATTTTTTCTATGAATCTTCTCTTGTTGTGGAAATGGCTTGGGAGGATGGGAAAGAAGTGAAAAGAGGAGATGTTTTAGAAAGGAAATGGGGGTGTGGAGTTGGGTTTTTGTAGTGGTAGGCAGGATGGGTTCTGGAGTGGCCGGTCGTTCTTATCTTCTCTTTAGTCTACAGCCGAACCTGGCTCCGAACCTAACCTCAAATGCTTTGATATTAAGCAACCTCACAGTCCTCACTTGTTTCTTCTTTTCTAACTCCTTTCTTTCATATTGTATTCCTTGGGATAGAAATATGGGGCAGGTTCTCTGTACACATGCGAACTTACTTGTGTGCCCATGGGCATTGCAAATTCTGCCTAACTCATCCTTTTTTTATAGCACCAAGACATCTATATGTACTGTGATGTCAATGGGAAAATAACAAAGTAAAATTGTGGTTAGCAGTGGCATGTTTTGTGTGGGTGCCACTGCCTCTCAAGAGTCCCACCCAACAAAAGAAGTCTTTTGATTAGGGATGCAAATGAATTGGATTTTTATTTTTATTTTTTGGTTGAAAGCAAATGGATTGGATTAATCCGAAATCCGAAACTGAATCTATAAAATGGGTCCTATTCTAAATCCACCATAATTTGGGACAGAAGTATGGTAGATTTGGAATAGGACCCATTTTATAAATTCAGTTTCAAATTTCGGATTTTAATCCAATTCGAAGTCCATATGTTGTATCGGGGCCTGATTCCAGATCCAAAATAAGATGTACAATGCAAAAGTATAATTGAATACAAAGACTTCAAAAATGAATTTTTGAATTACAAGATTATCAAATATTAAAGATTAAAGCTGAGTAGACTATAAGGAATGAACAACATGAGGTTGATCTCTAGTAGACGACAATCTCAGATCTCCACAACCGTTACTGGATTCTAACTGATACGTGGTTCATTTCTATCTTTATAGCAGCCGAATCACTGTTGATAATATATATAGGGAAATATTCAAGTGAGAACTAGTTCTCACCATGCTTCCGTGAGAACTATTGGTGGGGCCCACTTAGAAACCAATCCAAACCGTCCATAAACAGTGACCTCCCTTGATAGTTACTAATCCTGAGGTTTGACACCCATCTAAATGGATTGGGCCATTGGATGGATGATTAAATTTTTGCTTAATATGAATTGTTCAGTTCAACCTCCCTTCCCAAGACATTGTCTACAAAAGGTTGATTTGATCGGATCGTTGTACATGATACCTAGTTTAACACTTCAGGATGCAGCTTAAAGAGATTTATGAGGTTCGATAAGCCTACTTCTAAAAACCTAAACTACTTAAAATAAAAGCCTCCACTAGACTTCTTGTTAAGTTTTTCTCCTATAATAATTGGTCCCATTGTCTGATTCATCACTTATTTATTTTCTTTGATTGGAAAGATTAATCATTTACGAAATACTTCGTCAATCGATCTAAAAGTGCCATGTTTTGTAAGAAAATCAATTGATGGTCGGTCCCAAGCCCATGAGGAGTTAAGTGGGGGCTTTACTTTTAAGCTGAGTAGAGATTCAAAATGTCAGCCACACTAAGGAGACTCACCAATCTCTGAGAAGCCAATCTTCAGCAGTCCCTCTCTTGCCAAAGGGTATTGCTGTCATCTGAGGATACGACCATTTCTATTTAAATAAAAGTCCACAATGCTCTTGTAGTGGTTCACCTTTCGTGGGCCAACAAGGACACATCATTAAAAAACACTTCAACGAAACAATCTAAGTAACCCAAAGATTACAGACCATAGAAAATATCAAGGATGATGTAAAGAATCCCCTCTTTTTCGATAACCACTCAAATATGAAGTCCCTCACTTCCACATGGAGACAAAGTTAGTAAGGTTTTTCCAAAGTTGGGGCAACTCAATAGTTCAGTGCCAATTACCATGCATTTCTGAGTTTGGATGACATACATGCTAACTGCAATAAAATAATATGATAACCCTTCCCTTGGTGGCATGCAAATGGCATGGCAACACGAGGATTACCTTGTTAGCCACACAAGGGCATGCATGCATGGATGTTAGGAAGAGAGGAAGAAGACATGAGATGGAGTTGTTCTTTAAGAAAAATTATAAGGTCAAATTCTTTCTGTTCGTGTCATGTAATTAATGTTCTAAGAATGATAAGACTTTTGTATCTATGTAAGTGGTTAAAAATAAAAAAAAAATCATGAATTGCGAACATTCAAAATGACCAATCAACTAACATTTCCTTTAAAGGGAATTGAATCAAGTAAAATGAGAAATGAATATTAGTCTTGCCACCATTCTAACTAACAATTCAAATCCTAAGAAAGTTAATATCTCATCTGCGTGGCCAGGGGAGGACCAAAGCATAGGAGTGAGGATCTAAAATTAGTTCAAGATTTCTAAGAACCGTATAAAGAATTTTTTTACATAGAGCCCCCGAAGGAGAATTTCTTTGGTCCACTCCTATGCGTGGCTACCTTTTATCTTTTATTCTTCACTTCTTCAACTATCTTTCAGTGGAGCTTGTTTTTATGCACTAAAGATCAATTAGGAAGAAGAAAAATATGATTTCTTTACCTCTGGATCTCTCCTTGGTTTATTCATCTAGTGTAGAATCCTCACTTTTACTTTACTCACATCCAAAAACCAACCATGAATCCACTCACAACAAATCATTGGTTTGGATATTTCCAAGATCCACTTCCACTTTTCTCGTCCATGGAAGCAGCCCTGCCATTGTTCTAATGGGCCTTTATCAATACATTCAATAGATCGTACTCATCAATCAGCTTAATTTCTTCAAGGGTGTTTAGATTAAGGGTGCTTGGAAACATAATATTCTTCCAACAATTTTCAATGTTAATGGGAAGATTTGGATTTGATTTAGAAGCATAAAAAATAGTTGTTTGGCTAACATAGAAATTAATATAAAATCTAACTTTTTCTTTGAGAAACTTGTATATCGATTATCGACCCATTCAACCATACCTCTATTTAAGAATATATCAAAAGACAAGTTATATCACGTATGGTCATTTTGGTCATACATCATTCTACTGATTTTCAAAGAGTATATATCATAAATTTACTATATTAGTGGTTTGGAAAAAAAAATTATATTTATATAATATAATAAATGCAATAGATATGGTAACAACAATGAATCTAATGTCATTAATATCTTAATATAACTTATGGCCTTAGGAGATTACATTATAATCATAAACATTATTTTAATATGTCTTGACACTTCAACATTATCTTAATGAGTTATGTGTGGCATTTGGTTAAAAAGGCTGGTGCCTGGTTATTATGGGATAATTTCTCTGGTGCATGACTTCATTGGTAGCATCTACATTAACTTTTTTTTTTTTTTTTTTTTTTTTTTTTTTTTTGGTAATACAGTGAAGGGGCTAGTAAAGTCTTTCAAAAAAATTTTTCATAAAATCACCGTAAGCATGAGGAGAGGAAGTCCTCTCAATTTATAGGCAGTAACAAGAGTTATTCAAATTCAAACTCAATCTGAAAATTTCTAACAACTCTCTTATTATCTCTCATAATCAAAACCAACCTAATCCAATTTTATCCTTAGATAATTATCTCTAACATCCCCCCATATTCACATGATCCTTTCATCCTTTGTGAATGGTAACAGGAAAATAAACTAATCTCTAAAATAAAAAAAATGGTAAATATATTGCAAAACCGATCATCATGTCTTTTGGTGATCGTTGTCTGTCCGTGAATTCGTTACTGTCGCAACCCGCTCTTTTTTTAGTCTGTCGATGCCGGTGGCCCATTGGATCAAATCTATTGCAATTTCTTCCAGAAGCTTCGTGCAATTCCATAATGATTGCAGAATAGATGAAAGATGATATTTAATTTTATTCAAAAATAGAAAAATTGACGGTGATTGTTGCAGGAGATAGGATCATCCCAGCTTAATGGTTAGACCATCGTCGGGCCCCAACTCTGATACCATAAAGACTTTCAACTAATTTCCATAAAATCACCGTAAGTGCTCTCAATTTATAAGGAAGCAAAACCAACCTAATCCAATCTTATCCTTAGATAATAATCTTTAACAGCTAGGACCTGAGACTCATGACACGACTCACATATGAGAGGAGAGATAGAAAGTCACACATGTGAGGAGAATAAATACACACATATACAAAGAGAGAGGAGGCCAGGTTCGAACCCAAGGCCACTCAATGAGAACTGTCACTCCTTACCCCTAAGGTAAGGAGTCGTTCTCAACATCTACATAAACTTAAGCTACTTTCATGGGTAATCAAGGAACCTCTTCTATCTAGTGAGGTCATGGCCCCCACAAAACTAGTCACTTTCCCCCATTTCACAAAAGCTGCAAACAAATGCAGCAAAGACTGCATAGCATCTAGGCTCGACTGTCAAAATGTTCATTGCTTGTAGATTTTTTTCCCCCGGCTTTGTTAGGCTACTGGAATGATACTTTAAAACATGGAGACTCATTGTGACGCTCCGGAGTCCCACATCGACTATAGAGAGAAAAATGATTGGGATTATATGTAGAGCTTACACCATTACCTTGTATGAGGCTTTTTGATGGGTTGAGGCCCATCAGAAATAAAATCATGAGGCCAGTGGGCCAAAGCGGACAATATCATGCATGTGTGTAGGGTGGGGCATTACAAATGGTATCAGAGCCGACTCTCGACTAGTTCGAGTGTGGGTCTGCCAGCCTACTGCACAGGGACGTGCCCCACTGGGGGTGGAATGTGACGCCTCGGAGTCCCACATCGACTATAGAGAGGAAAGTGATTGAGATTATATGTAGAGCTTACACCCTTACCTTGCATGAGGCATTTTTGATAGATTGAGTCCCATCAGAAATAAAATCATGAGGACAATATCATGGATGCGTGTAGGGTGGGGCATTACACCCATGGATCAATTCTAGGCGTCTTAGTCACGCTAGGTAGGTTGGGCTATTGGTAAGGAGTGATACTTATAATTTTTAAGATCTGAAAATAGAATTTTTGGACATGTGTGTGAAATTAAAATGCCAATACCACGCAACCTTGAATATGTTGGCTGCAGTTTTTTTTATCTTGGTACTAATTCAGAGCGTGGGCCAAAGTCCTGGGCAAAGGTAAAGACAATGAAGAAGGAAAAGTAAGGGGTCAATTGCTCATTTGCTCTAATTGAAAGATCCCTATAGCTTTCAAGGACAATTGTCCTAGAGAAGATATGCCCCTCTAAGTGACATGCAAATCACGAACAATCTTGTTTGTAAAACGAGAATCAAGACAGCAACTCAACACAAAATCATCATAAAGAACTCGACTAAAGGAAACTAGCTAGCAGCAATACGTACAATTCACTCACTTGCTTTAATACAAAAAAAAAAAAAAATGATCTCCAAAGTTTAACCTGCAAAAGATGAACAGCCCTCTCTTAGAATTGTTGCCGTTATTCATATCAACAAAAAGAGAATTTACAACCAAATACAACATTGTACCATTCTTGGTAAATTATGTCAGCATTGAAAGTCGTCCTCATTTGAAAATAGAACTTTTAGAATCTTCGATCCTTTGAAAATACAACTTCGAATCTTCCTCCTTTGAAAATTCAGCCTCTTCACATGAGAGATACTCTTTCTTTCTTAATGCTATCTGAGACCTAGAAGGACGATTTTTTCTTCTTCTTTTAGTTCTATAAAAGGCTACTTCTCTAAAAATGCTATTTCAATTTAAAATCTTAACGCTCTTTTAGTAATTTACTATTGAAGTAAAAATAATGTAAAGCATCAAATCAAAATAGAATAAAATATAAAGGGGTTATGATTGTATTTTATCTTTAGTGAATTGGTAGGAAATCTTTCTCACTTTCTATGTAAAAAGTGAGTATTTTTTCTTATCATTTGTAATCCCTTATCTGAAAAATGATGACTTTATATTATTTGTTCTAATCCTGATAAAATGCGAAACGGGCTCTTATGACAAGGGATTCATCCATGAGTATATGTATGAAATCAGGGAGGCTATTCCATTAAAATCAAAACTTTAAACCGAATGGATAGAGGCATGCAACTGCAGATATAATCTAGCCAAGCGAGATAAGACTTATAATTGCTCCTTACTCATGTATGGTTGTGACACAATTATATACTTCGAGCTACAATCAAACAAGTTTGATTTCCATGAAAAATAATTTTATAAGATAAGTCCTATATAAGAAAAAAAAATAATGCAGGAAAATATAGTAATCATAAAGAGAGAAGAAAGAAAGGGCAAGCAAAGGAAGGGTTCGTGTGGACCGAGAGATGGGTCAAAGGCGGCTGCGCCGCCACTGCAACCACGGTCGAACAAATAAAGAGAAAGCGCTCGAGTTTATGATGTCAGGCTGTGGGTAGGTACTCGCCTCCTGTGGCCCCCACTCCTCCCTCCACTTGCGTTTGCGTCTGCCAATGACTTTACTTTCCCACGTGAATTACAACAACGAGAGCCGTACTCGCGAGCTCAGCTCCCACGAGTGCTCGCACGGTCGCACCATACTCGCGCGCTAAGCTCGCCCAGATAACCCCACACCGAAACATTTGATTGGTGGCATAGTAAAGTGTAGGTAAAGTGAGGTCAAGTGGGTAGATGGAAAAAATTCCACTTTGGCTCCCATCGTTTTGCACGTTCCAATTAGTGTTGGGGTGGGTCCCATTGATTGCATCACAGGACTAGAGGTACCCAACCAGCCTTCGTGGGGCCGGCTTTAAGGTCGCTTTGAGGGATAACAGGGCCCCTGCCGACTCCAACTTGTGTGTGAGATTTTTATTTGGAATCACTTCAATGAATCAGAAGTGGACACGTGGAACATGATCGCGCTGTGGATCGAACAAGATCGATTAATGAATGGAGGACATATGATAGAGAATGATTGGAGTCCCGAATGTATATGCATATAATCTTAGTCTTGGATAAGGATAGACACGAAGGTCAACAAATCAGTGAGGAGAGGATCCAAGACTTGTTCACTTGGCAAAACGCTCAAATGATTTACTTTTGTTGTTATTTTTGGGCACATTTATATAAGTGGTTTTCCTGGGATAAGTAAGAATTGCGAAATTCAAATTCCGTGCTCTAGTAAAATATATGTTTGGTATTTCCTCAAAAAATCAATGGGAAAATGATCTATTAATTTGCCAACAAATTTATTGTTTAGAAGTGTTGGCACCTTAATCTCGTACACATGCCCGCCATGGATCCTAATGAAGGAAAAGTATCACCCGATACTAGTGGCCCAATATGACTAAAAAATGTGGCTAACTTGCATGAGGAAGAGAACTTTTTACATATCCAGATAAGGGCAGAATTATAGTGCAGCATTACTACATTGTAGTATGGTGCATCATCCATCTTTCAATGTATGATGGGCCCAGCTTTGAAACATCAAAACTTATTGGATACACCTATACCTTATATGGTGATCAAAATATAGATTACTACTCAAATCGGTATGGTAGCCGCCATTCGTTTGACTAGATATGGAACACGTGATGAACTTACTCTATTTTTATTTTGTTTGAAATAGGAATGGAGGTGGTCTCTCGTATGCAATCAATCTAAGTTGGCCCGCTAAAATTAACTTCAAAAACTTAGAAACAATAATATTTGAGTACAATGGGAATTAAAGTTGGTATTCGGTTTGAATCTTTGAAAGGTAGGCCTGTACGATACTACAATGAGCGACACTGCATTGTTATCTAGAAAACTTTACTATATTAACTTGCCATGACCTTTTGCTCTCTTATGGGTTTTTTGTTTGGACTGTAAAGCAATGGAATGGATTGGATAGTGCCGAGTACGCATTCAGGTCTAGACCCAACCCATCTTGCATAATTTAGAATTTGTGATGCCAAAATTGGGCCATGATCCCTACCAGTTTGAAGTAGATTATCCCCTAGACCTGCTAATTTATATAAAAAAATATTAAATCATGATACATAACATTTTTAGCCTTTTATCAAGAGTTACTTTTAGTAATGACCTTTCTAGCTCAGGAACAGTCAAGACTGTCAGGCCCACCAGAAAGGATCATGAGCATAGTAGGTCTTATGGATTTGAAAGATCTCTCTGTGATCTAATTAATCACAAAAAAAAAAAAAAGTATGACCCTATCTGTCGTCTAGTAGAGGTACTGTTTCGATGGCGTCAAACTATCGGAATCCTACCCATTAGATGGAATGGAATGGATGCATCTTTTTTAGAGGTCTCCCACGAGGACTCAGCCAGAAATGGATCCCTAGTTGTTATCATGGAAGGGAGTTACTCACCAGCTAAGCTGCCAATGCATGATCAATTGGAGGGCCCAAATTGGATGTGTCAAAGTACTTATTCACTCACACAGACATACACACTCACCATTAGGTCTAAAGCCACGGATTGATTCCTGATTGTTGGGGGTGGAATAGAGTTACTTACCAACTGAGTTACTTACCAACTGAGTTACCAGTGTATGATCAATTGGAGGGCCCAAATTGGATGAATTCCAGCAATTGCTAATTCACATGATGTAATGAGCGTAAAGGCCTTCAATTAATATGGGCAGTTGTGACTCACAGACTGCACACAATTTGGGTATTGTACGGGCAGGTGTGACTCACAGGTTGCATCAATTTGTATATTGTACGGTTGATAATACTAGGACATGTAAACAGGTCATCAATATGGTAGAGTGGTTCAGACAAGGAGCCATGAACCCTCTCTAAAACCATTGTCACTTTGCCAGGGACTTATTCCTTCAGCACTCAAATGTTGAATGGCTGGATTTTCAAGATCCGCCTTTATTGTAACGCTTCGACTGAGTGAGTTGAAAATCGAGCACCGCACGAGTGCGGGCTTCAACCAAGTGGGTTAGAAATCAAGCAACCGCAAAAGTGCAGGGCTCCCATGGGTGAAAATTCCGCCTACATTGTCATCCCTCATTGTTACTACAAATGGATTAAACAAGGGTAGCAACAGAGCTGGGCATGTTTAACAAAAAAAAAAAAAAACAGAGTTGGGCCATCTTGGCCTTGGATATTACATTAATCTGAATATCTCAGCCTAGTTTAATGAAGTCCTTGCAAGTTTTAGAACCCATGTAATTGGAATGCCCATCAAGAACATTTGGCAAGAAAATTTGGCCTGCCTTCAGCTACTGAAATTAATACCTTGTGACTTGTGAATATTTGGCTGACAATGTACATGAGGCGTTGAAAGTCTGAACGAGAACCAGTGGAAAAGAGCTCCCTTGGGCTTGAATATGCCTCTTGACCATGACCCCAGCCGTGATGTTGACATTACAGTCCACTGAATCGTGATCCATATGATATGAAAGGCATAAACTCTACAGGCTTTTGCATATACCACCATCTGTTTGCCTATATTTAGGAAAGCCCTGCTGATTTAGGAACTATAATTAAAAACCCCATCTAGGGATGATTGAACCTTCTAGAGATGGGTTATAATCTAATCCTGAGGTGCATTTTTCTTATCACAAAATGCTATATTCAGAAGAGGAAGTACACTTTCTAGGTGAAATATGGCTAATTCAAAAGGTTCTTTTGAGAAAACATACGTTTTGCTTAGGTAAGGATACAACACTGCTTAATAAAGAAAATATGGTGGGTCCACCTAAACAAACAAAATAAAGGTTTGGTCCTTCCATTACTCCTCACCACTGGTGACTTTTGAAAATGGCAGAATTGGACAACCACTCAACTGTTAATAGGGATGGGTGGTGCTGATGAGTTATTTGTGCATGTAAGATCAGATTTTATTTTATTTTTTTCTTATTTTGGACCACTTGTTTGGCTTAATTAAGTACATTTCCATCATTAGGGAGTGAGCTCACTGTCGACAATTTACTAGAATTTGTTCAAAATGGTACCTGCCATTTCAAAACTAATGGGTAGTTCAAAAACTCTAAAAAAAAAAAAAAAAATTTATCATTTAAAGGTTATTCATGTATTAGAGCTTTTGCCTCTTAAGAAATAAGCTAGGGCAGGGGATTTTTTAAAGCATTTTTGCTAAAGCAAATGGAGGAAGACAATACAAAATTGAAAAGCATTTAAAGAGAAAATGATCTCATAAATGTCTCAAAATGACCCAAACAGTAGGATGCTACATTGTAATTTGTAAAAGTTAGGTCCCAATTAAATCATATCCAAGAAACTTATTTTGAATTTCTTTCATCCAATTATACTATGCACTCCACATCTTATTTGGGATCCATATTTGGAGTCCCATCAATTTTTTCAAATTTATTGGCATATCCGGATACAATATATGAGTTTTATGTAGGATCCAAATCTAGATCTATAAAAATGGATTTGGGTCTAAATCCACCATAGTTCAACCAAAGATCCAATCTGATTGCATCCTAACCTATTTTACTATATTTTTTTAGAAATTCAATTGAATGCAAACAAACAAGCAAAACAAGTCCATTCCTATGCGTGGATGTGGTGCAAGATGGTTAGACGTTAAAGGGTTAGGGGTTTCGTGGGATGGCTCAGGCTGAGTTGAATCATATTCATGCTTGGCACCGCTTTAGAAACACGGGCCAATATCTTGCCCAAGCCTGACAAAGGCTGTAAGCGCCTGGCCCTAGCTAGCCTACCTCAAACAGGGCAAGCCTGAGCACACCCTATTTAGTCAACATATCAGGCCTAGGCATGGTTTCTATCACTTGTTTGAGTAAATCAGTCACTAAACTACAATTGGATGGTTCGTTTGGTGGACCACTACAAGAGGCGATGCTGCTCTTTTTTATGAAGAAATTCATTCATGTGCAATCATTGAATTTTAAAACATCAGAAGAAAATAGTGGTACATAAGTAAAAGAAAATCAAGAAAAGAATTGGGTCAACAATGTTAAAAAAAAAGAAAAAACTACCGAAAAAGTTCCCTTAGTATGTCATTGGTAGAATGACAACCCACTAGGAGGTTAGAAACAGGAGGGGTCCTTTGGGTGTGTTTTAATCTTTTTTTGTCATTTAGGACATTGTCGATATCGACCACTCTATACAGGTTGTTATTGATTTGCAGAACTCAAATAAAAAGTGAGTTTTCTTTGTTTGTTGCTGGTACTGCTCTAGAGTAGTGGATGTGGCTAGGAGAGGCAGGGAGAGGGATGATATGAAGAAATGGAGGGCGGCGATCATGGGATCGTCTTCGTCGGAGGAGGAGGGAGGATCACCATGGAGGGAGGGAGGAAGAGGAGGGAGAAGAGGGGAGGGGAGACGGAGCAAAAGTTGTATGAGGAGAAGAGGAAGAGGGCCCAGGCCTATAGGTGGTGGGGGAGGGAGGGGATGAGTGCCAGGGACCTGCAGATCCAAGGGGAATGAGAGGAGGCGAGGTTGGATGATCCTTAGGTGAACTTGCAGATTCAACGTTAATGTCGTCTTCTTCTTTTTTTTATTCGCGATATTGTCGATATCGACAACTTTTATCTGTTCCAGCAGCTGCTGACTTATAACTTTTAATTCATCATACTGACGAAACTAGTCGATATCGACAACTTAATGTTGTCGCTATCGACAACTTCTATCTGTTCCAGCAGCTGCCTACTTACAATTGTTAATTCATCCTACTGACGAAACTAGTTGATATCGACAATTAAATGTTGTCGCTATCTACAACTTTTATCTGTTCCAGTAGCTACCGACTTACAACTTTTAATTCATTCCACTGATGAAACTAGTCAATATCGACAACTTAATGTTGTCGCTATCGACAACTTTTATCTATTCCAGCAGCTGTCTACTTACAACTTTTAATTCATCCCACTGACGAAACTAATCGATATCGACAACTTTTATCTGTTCTAGCAGCTGTCTACTTACAACTTTTAATTCATCCCACTGACGAAACTAGTCGATATCGACAACTTAATGTTGTCGCTATCGACAACTTTTATCTGTTCTTGCGAATTCCGAAGGCTGTGGAAATGACAACAACAGCATCAAACAGCTTCATGCAATTCATAATAAACAACTCCTTTATCAATCCACCCCCAACATAGCCCCCCTTCTCTTTCTTCTCCTCTTCGGCAGCAGCTGACAACCTGCTTGTCACTCCTTTATCAATCATTCTATATACATGTATTCAACCATTATATATACATGTTGTGGAACTCTAACACATACATTCAACCATTCTGTATACAATCTGCTAACAGTAAAGAAAAAATACCATCAAACGCAAAGTATACATGATCCAACAAAAAGATTCTATATAGAAATACAATTCATTCTATACAAATGCAAAAGGAGGCTAAATACAAGTCTATCAACCTGACAGACTAATGAAACATAACCATATCAAAGCCAATGTTACAATTTCCAATAAAAAAGTACAATAAAGAGATAGCCCCATAAGCAGTATCCACCAAAAAGTGAAGAAAACAAAACAGGGATACCATGAAAATAAAGGAGCATACCTATGAAAATTGAGAGGCCAGCAACCTAGGATACCATTTTCTAGCATGGTTGAAGATATATTTCACCAAACAACTACCAGACTATAACTTTTATCTAATAGCTAATCGACTGGTTTGCATGATTTTATAGTGTGAATCCAACATATTAAACTCAACTTATGGTCATTAGAAATGTCTTAAAAAGCAAACACCATGGAATAACATATGCCACCGTTCAACTACAAGACACATTATCTCAAACACCTACAGGGCAACAACATATGCATCTCTTTAACTATAAGACATATTTCATCAACTACAAAGAATCCAAGAATTGGTATAGTTTCAGAAGAGAGAATATAAAAAATATCCTAGACATGTAGTTTACAAATCTCACTTTACTCAAGAGGGATCACAAAAGAAACCACCATCCATACAGCCAAAGAATCAAACTTACATTTAAAATTTCTAGTGATTTTATCTACACATAACATAAACAAGGAAAACAACCATCATTCCCCAAAAAGACCTCTGATGGAAACATCTAAAAAAAGCATAATTTCCCAAACAACTCCAGCAGAATCGAGAATTTCAATAGGCTATCAACATTCTTCAATCAATAGCCCTTAATCCCCCACGGCGCAAATACGCCAACAGAGTGTTATAAGCGACCACATCTATAGGGCAGCCTCTCTCAAGCATTTTGTCGAACACTTTCAAGGCGTCCTCCCCATTTCCACGATCGCCCCATCCCTTCATCAAAATGCTGTAACTCTTCGCCCCTGTCTCGAAATCCAACTTTACCTCCTCAAAGAACTCCTCCGCCTGCCCAACAAGACCATTTCGACACAAAACTGAAAGCAAATGATCGAGATCGTCCACGCGCGCTTGGAGGCCGAATTCACCCATCTTCGAAAAAGCCCTAACGACATCTAGCGGCAACTTTGCATGGCAATAAGATCTTAACATGACCCAGAAAAATGTCCAGCCTAATCTTGACACCCCCATCTCTCATCTCCGAGAGAAAGTCCCAAATCAAAGGGAATTCTCTGCAACTGCCCAAAATATCCACAAGGATGTGGTAGCTCTCTCTGCTGTGGAAGAAATCAGGAACTTTGGCAGCCCAGAGGAAGAATCGGTGGCTCGAGACTGCGAGATTTCGGCAGCGTTTGAGGACTTGCTCGACGGAGTTGGTGGAGATCTTGGAGGAGAAGGGTTGGAGGGCGGATTCGAGAGATGTGAGGGTTTAGGTGGTGAAGGAGATGATGGGTTAGTGTTCTGATTCGATGGTGGGAAATGAGTAGTACTCGAACGGCCATTGCAGGTGAGAAATCAGGACTTCCCATTTTTAAATCTTTCATTCCTTCCTGAAATGGATCGAGAGACCCTTCCTTGAGCACGAGTTGCAGTCGATGAAAAAGGTTTATATGTATAAATGGTTTACGCATATTGGTCGATATCGACAACATCGCTAAACGGCAAAAAAGGACCATTGCCGTCTCTAAACTCCTGCTGGGTCCTCTCCTTACTCATGGCTCACTATGGGATTTTTTCAGGTAGTTTTCTCAAAAAAATAACACTATTTTATTTTTAAAGAATTTTATTCAAAAAGTACTTTAGAAGCCCACTAACTAAAAGAGGTACCCATAGTTTTGATACAACAGAACCGGTATTCCAGCCATAATATTCTTTTCTCTTTTTTTTTTTGTCTTTTTTCAACAAGCGACGACAGCGTCGCTTAATATCGAGAGTTAGTGTTGACGTCGTCATTAATTCGTCAAATATGCGTTATCTCCGACCTTTATCATCTGCGATTGCTGGTTTCTATACCAAAATGAGCTGGAGCAGAACTCTCCCCCAACATTGAATATTCCTTGTGGAGGTTCTTGATATCCATTAACGAGGTAGGCATAGCACACTTTAACCTTCTTTTATGCGTTATCTACGATAGAACTTGAGTTTCATGTTTACTTTTCGAAAAAAGTTCATTAGGGTTTTGATATACAGTTTATTCATTTCATTATCTTTGTTGTGTGATTATTTTTAAGTGGCTAAGTTTGTCACACAAAAAAACTTTTTGAATGCCTGGTAGAAATAGATTTAGCTATAGATAAAGCTTTTGCCGCGGCCTGATATCCCCTTCCTTTCCAAATATTTCTACGAATATGCTTTTTTGACAGAGAAGTACGTTTCTTTGGAACCGTCATTTCAAAGGTAAGTAGCGTTTGAGGAAGGAGGAAAGAAAACCGCCAAAGAAAGGGGAAAAATGATCAGAGGAAAAATGGGGAAAATGGAATTGAATGTGACGACAATGCCGTCCCACGTTTAAATCTTTAATAAAAAAAAATTAAAGTGGTCCCCATATTGACTAGTAGCGCGGTTTTTGGTTAGTGGCCATCTAGGGTCTTTTTTTTTTTGTGGTTTTCTCTTATTTTTAATATGAATTTATTTAGTCTTTAAAATTAAGTTATTTTCCATGAGATTTTACCAATATAATCCTCATCAGTCCCAGTATTTTGAAATATTCTCACCTTTCTCCAAGATAGTAATTTAAAAAAAGAAAAAAGCTTTCTTTCAAAACAAAAAAGCCCTTACTCTCCAAAAAGATAACTCACTTTCTTTGCTAAAAAAAAAAGATTTTTCCCCCAAAGAAAAATAATAATTTCACAAACAACATCTTTGAGAATGAGTTAGACCTAGATGAAAGACCATTAGCACAATTTCCTGTACTAGGTAAGTGACTCGAGGTGTCTAGATTCTGGATACACCACAAAGTGCACTGTTTCCCAATCCCAACCCCCATCCACCCTTTGACTCTCTCTTTAGATGTTATTACTCACCATTTTATTAAATATCCTCCACTTGCAGAGGCAGATGTTGATAGCCATATAGAGCTGAAGCTTGTCAACACCCAACTTGATTAGATGCCGGGCCAAATATTCTACTCTCGTTGCATCATATGGTCCTGAAAGTTAGATAAGAAACTGACTTAGATCCAGATGATTTTATAGAAAATCTCTCACAAAATCTTTCCATCCCCAACGATGATTTTATGAAAAATCAGATTGCCCGCAATGATTTTATGAGAAAAAAAAATCCATTTTTAGTATTTTTATTCATATCTTTAATTTTTATTGCTTAAAGAATATTCTATTTTCAATGATATTTTGTAATACTATTCCAAGAAAAATCATAAATTTTAAATTACTCCCATATTTATCTCTTTGCAATGTTGCCCCGGCATATATAGACATTTCTAACATGGCTCATCACATCAGCAAATATGTTGATGTTAAAAGGCAAAAATATCAACAGCGAAGTAATAAATAAAGATGAGGTTTTAAATCATGCAGTTAGTTTTAGATCATGAGGTAGTGTCAAATTCATGTGAGTGTCATTCATCAAATAATAATAATAATAATAATAATAAGTCAGTGTATGCCTAAAGTATCAGCTAAGTCCTAAGTCCAACATATTTAACATGAGAAGGTGCATATATTTTGTAATAAGGCTGGATCCAGGGTGTTTTAGGCCCAATAGGTACATCTGCTAAGCCTGGCGCTGCATGACCCATCCCATTAACACCCCTCCCCATTATGTTTTTGATGGTCAAATCCCATCTTGCTTCCGTTTCTGCACTACAGAGTGGTTGTGTTTTTGAACTATGGTCCTTAGGTAGGAAAAGCAACCCTAAATTAGCAGAACAGATGAATTAGAGGCAACTAGGAATGGAAAATGGGTCGGGTTAAATGGGTGACTTGTCGCGATCCACTCCTTTTAAGGGCGGTTTTGTCAAAAGCTTTTCTGGGTTCAAAGCGGATATGGTTTTTTTGGACGACTCGACCGAGTCGGCCCAGGGCAGGTTCAGGGTTTCTGTCATCTCGCCCTGCTTACAACAGTCAGATCTGTTTTACTGGAATATAAATCACAATCTCGGGATTCATGTTTAAGTAATTCAGTTTATTAGATGGAAGTAGAACCCACTACCTCTCTTAAGTCTTATCACTCATGCTTCATACCGGTACTTCTAAGTTCTAATTACTGACTGTGGCATCATGGCCAAAGTGACTGAGCCCAAGTGACTTTGGCCGGGATGCTAAAAAAAAAAATTTTGAACTTTGAGTGCAACCCAAAATTTGAAAGGGTAAGACGTAAGGTTCAGGTCAGATTAGATTTGTTTTCATTAGATAGAGATCTCGAATCTTCCAATGAACAAATCTCGCATTTATCCTCAAAAGGGAAGTGCATCCATGTTAATATCATTCATAAATTGTGAGCCTAAATGGTACTATGATGAGCACTGTAACCTTACATCAACGAGTAGAGCCAGCTCAACCCAGCTCAGTTGGGCTCTCCCTCAAGCTCTCTACTCAAGAGCCAGCTAGTCGAACTAAGCTGAAGCTAACGTTGATTAGCTAACCACCACCCCTCAATGGGCTCATGAGCAACTCGATTGTGGCCTTGTGGGCATGGCTCGGGCTCATCACCATTAATTTAACATTAGGTATGAGACCAACTCCAAACACAAGAACCAGCTTGGCTCATGAATATACACAAAATGTGTGCATAAGGAAGACAACTTTAGCCCAAGCCCAAGCTTTAACAAGGGTGTTCATGGGACAGATCAAGCCAGATTGATGCATATCCAGGTCCAACGCAATATTAGATACGAAGGCCCATATCTGGCCCAAGCCTGACACAGGCATAAGTTCCTAGTTAGAGTCTGGCCCATCTCAATCATGTCAGCCCGGCCTGCTCATTTAATCCATTGGGCTTGGCGGGGTCAGGCTTTCTATTACTTGTTTTGACAAATCAGTCACTAGACTGCAAGCAATACTTATTTGGGCTGTGTCATGCTTCGTTCCTTCTATGTATTGATCTCACTTATCTAAGACCAGCCCAAATGTTAAACGGGCCTAAATTTAGATCCAGTCCTGGGCCGAGTACATCAACCCGATGCCCAAAGCACGCCAGGGCAGAGCTGGCACAACCCATGTACAGCCCCTAACATGAGTCATGCTTGTAAAAGTCAAGCTTAAGCTCAAAAAACTGATGCATATGATTCATATGATCATAAGTCGATAAAAATGCGGATCAAAGGAGAATTTTCAAAAAATGAGCATCAAATAACCATTCTTCTTATAAAAAGAGGATAAAAAGAAGATGGAAATGAATACCCAACCAACCAACACCGTAGTAATTCAATAAAAAGGAAAGTAAATATTCAATCTGCATCTGCTTTCCCACCTTATATCCCTTACACCTCACCCCATATCTTTCACCGGTAACACCTTTAATATTCTTTTGGTAGAATTCTTTCCTTCATGAATTCCCATATATTTTAATACAAACATGCAGGCCCCAAATGACTCACAAAGATCTTTCCATCCCCCCTAGTCCCATCCCCAAATGGGGCCCACTATTGGAGCCCACAAAAAAGTTCTCATATAATATATGAGAACCAGTTCTCACCTGAATATTACCCTTTATATATATATATATATATATATATATGAGACATTGTGCAGGGATTGTATGCAATCTCTTTTGAAAAAACTTTTATGGTAGAGATCCATTCTGAAGTAGACAAAATGGTACAATATCTCCATTCTCCATTGATAGAGAGGCGGTTCTCTGTCATAAGTACACCAAATTTCCTCCAAATATCAAGATTTATCTTCTACATTTTAAATTAAAATACATATAAGAAAGCAATGAGTAGCCATTCGTCACAAACATGAAATTTATGTCGCAATCCCAATCCAAGACGATCGATCAAAGCTGGTCAAGGGAGAAACTTCATCGACCGTAGACCCAAATAGTTTAGATGGCTCAAGTTTGAAGAACCTGACATTTTTTGTTGGTTAATTGGCTCCGCCGCACGCTCTAGCACCAAAAGAATCATAGAGGTACGATATCAAGAGATTATATTAAAGTAATAACAAAAGAGGATAGCTGTAAGAAAACTCATGATCATGATCCAAAGTTTTATATTGATTAAGAAGATTTATATTTGGCTAAGAAGCAGAAGTAAGAGCGATCCTCCTTACCTTTAAGAAGGATAGAGTAGCTAAAGATTCAGCTCCTATAATGCTCTTGAGTAATCAAAACTATTTATGGAGTTGAGAAGCAGCTGATCAAATCTGTTCTTCAGACATATGTGAATCTTTTAGTTTTTTTATATGATTAAGTTACTTTGTTCCTAAAGACTGTGACAGGGCTTCTCATGAGTGAGCAAAATCAGTTTTCTCTAGTGATGTTGATGTTGAATGTGAAGGTTTTTTAGGACCCACTAGAATCAATTACTAGTTCTAATTTAACCAATCAATGCAGTGGAAATAAACCGGTCAGACAGAACTAGCAAATAAATCTACCAAACAATCACCACAAGAAGGCAGATACAAATTTTACGTGGAAACCCTTTCCGGGAGAAAAACCACGAAAAAGAAATCAAGAGCTCACGAACAGTTTATAAGATATACTCGCAGGCTCCTTTACCTCAGTCTGTACCTCGACCTAAGGACCGTAGTTGTTCTTGCACAGAATCTACTAACACGACTTCCACCGTGCACCGTTCTCCTTACTTGATCTCCTCGCACCTTGTCCACCAAGATGATCAATCTTCTACAAGAGAGTAGAAGCAACAAAACCTTCTAGAGCAGTCCTTCAGAACAATCTCTCAATGGCTCTAGAGAAATAAGAAAATCTCTCTTATGGTATTGTAATCTCAGATCAAGAGAGATAATTAACTTCTTGTGTGTTCACTTTAAGTTGAGAGAAACACCCAATAAATAGGCCTAAGTTCGTGCAAGAGACTCCTAGTAATAACCCACTAAGAATTGCAAACCATCTCAAACACTATCATAGAGTCCGGATCAGACTTGCCTATCCCGTCCAAGCTCGCTATAGCGAGCATGTGTCTCGCTAGAGCGAGACATGCTTCTGTCTCACGCCTGTTCTGTCAAGAGTGTTTTTACATTGTTTGCATTGTTGGCCGCCTTATCTCTTCGTCAACTGACTTTTGAGCCTTATCAACATCTTTTTGTGTCATCCGTTTAATGAGGCATGTCAACAACTTTCTGTCACATCAAGCCAACAAATTAGTATTCTAACAATATCCCCCTTTTGGCAATTCTTGGACAAAATCCCCTAGAAAAAAATAATTTGATCTACCCAAAAGTAAAAACCCAAAATACATTGAATTTTAGAATAAAAAAATCAGCTCTGTAGATCATGTATTCTGTTTGCTTGAACATGTAGCTCTTGAATTGCCTTGGCTTGTATAACTCCCCCTAGCTCCATTCTTCTCCCCCTATTTTTGTCCATAATTGACAAACAAATATTATCATGCAGCTTCTATCAATCTGGATGCACTAGCTCCCCCTCAATATGATCTTCGTATCGGCACTGGGGTGGGGGCTTGATCTTGTAGATCAGGGGTGATGATGCTTAGGCACACACACTTGTAAATTTAAATATTTAAGCAAAGTGTCTACCAATACAGAAGAGAGGTCTTCTTTCTTAACCCATACAGCTTTGGTATTCTTCTTTTTCAGCTCAGCCTTCTGCGTTTTCCATTGTTTTTTATTCGGTAAACTTTGCGGCTTGTTGCAATAGGGTCGAATGTGTCCTTTAATTCCACAATGATGACAAGTGAAGATTCGTTCAGGACGTAACACATTCTCCTTCTTTGGAGCTTTCTTTGCAACACTAACAACAGGATTAGTAACAACTGAATTTTTAACAAAATAATTTTTACCTTTGACGCTTGAAGTGGATGCTCCGTTAGCGTAGCCAATGCCATGCTTGTCAGTGTTTGCCTTTTGACTGCACAAGATGTCATCTAATTTTTTAGACCCGGTATTCATCATGTTCAATGAAGCTTTAACAGTGTCTAACTCAGATAGAACCATCTTTAGTCTTCCATTCATATCAGAATTCTCTGCTTTCAAAGTCTTCATATCAGAATCAAGTAAGTCACACTTTTGTGATTCTGCTGTCAATCTGTCAGCTAACTTGTTATTTTCATCCTCCAATTTCTGTACTTTTACAAGTGAATCTGCAAGTTCAGCTTTCAAGGAGGAATTCTACTCTTCAGACATTTGCCAATTAATAGCAACTTTTTCATTCACTTTAACCATCTTCATGGTTTTCTTGAAAAGTGTTTCATATTCAACTTTCCAATCTGGTTCTTCCTCTGACTCAGTATCGTGATCAGTCTCAGCTTCAGAAGAAACCTAGGAAGCAACAAAACTAGAAGTTGCCATAAAAGCAATAAACTTTCCATTGCCAGTGTCAGACTTGTCAGACTCAGGATTTTCATCATTCTCATCATAAATATCATCTTCCCAAGTAGTATTCAAAGCCGTCCTTTTAGATTTTTTATTTCCGCAGTCATTAGCAATGTGTCCATAGCCTTGACACTCATAGCATTAAATCCCTTTAAAAGATTTCTTCTTTCCAGAATTTTTAGGGATCTTCACATTGGTTTTCTGCCCTTTCACAAAAAGTTTGAATTGCTTCATGAACTGTACAGCAACTTGGGGATCAATTTCCTCTGAATCGGAATCTGAATCACTTGCAGCTTTCTTATATGATTCATTGGACGCTTTCTTAAATGATTCTTTGAACGCTTTCAAAGCAATACCTTGAGATTTTGTCTTCCCATTAGACCTAAGGTTTGCTTCAAAAGTTTGTAGGTTGCTAACCAACTCATCAACTTTGAGCGTATTCAGATTTTTATTTTCCTCTATGGCCACAACCATTCCATCAAACCTTACTGGGAGAGACCTCAAAATTTTTTTAACAATTCTGTTTTCAGGAATTGGTTCTCCTAAAGTAAAGGTATCATTCACAATTGCATTCAGCTTCGAATTGAAATCATCAAAAATTTCATCATCTTCCATCTTTATGATTTCGAAGGCTGTATAGAATTTTTGAAGTTTCGACTGTTTGACAGTGTCAGTCCTTTCATGCAGTCTGTAGAATATCCCAAACTTCTTTCGCAGTAGTGCATGTAGAAATTTTACGAAACTCAGACATATTAACTCCATTATAAATAGCATTCAAGACCCTAGAGTTACAAGTGGCAGCCAACTTTTCTTCCTTAGTCCACTTATCTTCAGGTTTGGGATCAGTTACCCCATCAGCAGTATTAGTGGGCAAGGAATAGCCATTCTCAACAGATTTCCAAACTTTCAGATCTATAGTTTTCAAGAAGGCAACCATCCTGGCTTTCCAATAAGCATAATTGCTACCATCCAACAGATGAGGCTTATTGGTTGAAGTGCCTTCACGGTAGATATTTATTCTACCAATATTTGGATCAACACAATAAAATAGTGTAACCCGCTCTGATACCAATTGAAGGTTTTTTAGGACCCACTAGAATCAATTACTAGTTCTAATTTAACCAATCAATGCAGCGGAAATAAACCAATCAGACAGAACTAGCAAATAAATATACCAAGCAATCACCACAAGAAAGCATCCACAAATTTTACGTGGAAACCCTTTCCGGGAGAAAAACCACGAACCAGAAATCAAGAGCTCATTACAAGATATACTCACAGGCTCCTTTACCTCAATCTATACCTCGACCTAAGAACCGTAGTTGTTCTTGCACAGAATCTACTAACACGACTTCCACCATGCACCGTTCTCCTTACTTGATCTTCTCGCACCTTGTCCACCAAGATGATCAATCTACTACAAGAGAGTAGAAGCAACAAAACCTTCTAGAGCAGTCCTTCAGAACAATCTCTTAATGGCTCTAGAGAAATAAGGAAATCTCTCTTATAGTATTCTAATCTCAGATCAAGAGAGATAATTAACTTCTTGTGTGTTCACTTTGGGTTGAGAGAAACACCCAATAAATAGGCCTAAGTTCGTGCAAGAGACTCCTAGTAATAACCCACTAAGAATTGCAAACCATCTCAAACACTATCATAGAGTCCGGATCAGACTTGCCTATCCCGTCCAAGCTCGCTATAGCGAGCATGTGTCTCGCTAGAGCGAGACATGCTTCTGTCTCACGCCTGTTCTGTCAAGAGTGTTTTTACATTGTTTGCATTGTTGGCCGCCTTATCTCTTCGTCAACTGACTTTTGAGCCTTATCAACATCTTTTTGTGTCATCCGTTTAATGAGGCATGTCAACAACTTCTGTCACATCAAGCCAACAAATTAGTATTCTAACAGAATGGTCAATGACCTATCTTAGCTGTCGAAATTGATTAATCCTGTTTAGTCTTTTTGGGTTCTGCTTTTAATAAAATCTTTTAATTTACAAGAGAGAGAGAGAGAGAGAGATTTTATTAAAATAAAATTAATTGGATGCAATGATCAAAATAGGAGTTTCGGGGGGCATAGCGATCAATTGCCAAAACACTACCTAGCATGCGATACGTAGCAGTTGAAGCGTTATGTAGCAGCATAACAATGTGAGTTTTTTAAGCGGTCAAAAAAGTTCAAATCTTAGGGTCTATTTTTTTTTACTAGAATTTGTGACAGGAATTTATCATGTTGGGAAATTTTGGATATGATGTGACATCTTGTCACCTGTTATTTGTAAATGTCATATTTCTTCACAAGCATTTCAAATTTCTAACCACCAGAAAGTTTCAAATGACTTTTGAGAATTCATGAGTTCCAGCTCTTTTGATTTTTTGTAAGTTTTCTAGATGCTCAAGTTCAAAAGAGCATTCAAGAATTCCATCTTGTCTAAGATTTTCAAAAATCTCCAGACGAGAATTCTATGAATTCCAGTAAAAAAAAAAAAAGCCCTTATGTAGCAGTCAATCTTATGCTTTAATAGTGATTCAGAGTCACATTGGGGTGGAGAAATTTAGAAGAAGAAATAGAAAAATCGGTGTTTGTTTTAAATTAAAATTGTTTGATTCTATTAAACTTTAAACCATAAGGCTACTTATTTTAAAATAACGTAACGGCCTCAACTGCTACGACAAATAATACAGTAGATTCTTTTAGCCATTTTCGGAGGAAACTCAAATTTCAGACAGGTGAAGCAACACTCTTGCAAATCCACATCTTGACACGTGTGGGGATTCGAAACAAGGAGGAAGCGACAGCTTCACGTGTGCGGAAACCCATGAGCACGTGTGAAGATAGAAAGGGCCCGATATTCCTGGGCCATGGGCGCGACAGTTCGTTGCATTCGAGCATAGAAATGGGTGGCTTCTTTTCTGTGTGTCTTTTCATTCGTCTTTTCCATTTGCAACTTTTGAGCCTGTACAGAACTCTGGAGATGGTTTGTGTGTGGATGAGAGAGATTGGTTGAGTGTGGGACAAGAGATTCTCCTTGCAAAGAATCCAGATGTGGGACTCATCCCTCAATTTCAAATCGACTGAGATCAGTTTGCCCAGCTTTGTTCTATCAAGGAACTTTCACTCTCAAGTCTCAACTGAAGATATGACTACCATCAAATCCAACTAGTCTGAAAGCTTGTTATTAAAATAAAAGAGTTTCAATCCTCTTATAATTTAGATGAGATCAATATGAAAGTGGAATATCTCTGATTCAAGCTAAAATGTGCTTGATTATAGAAAAAGGAAAGTGGTTTTGCGTAATTTGGATTTCATATAATTGGTATAACAAGATAAGTCAAGTCATCTGATTTAGGCAAGATTAATTTTATTGTGGGATTGGAATGGAATTCTGTGTTTTTTTTTTTTTTTTTCTTCTTCTTTTTGCTAGTTTGGGTTGTGGTATAGTAATGGTGGGATATCTTACTTGCCAAGGGATGAATTCATGAGCTGTTATTTGAGATGAGACACCCTTACCAGGGTGTCACGCGTTTCTCCAAAGTTAAAAATAAGTATAGATTTGGAACAGTTGTGATTTCAGAAGTAGCCATTTATACCATTAACTTCCGGGATTTTTTTTTACCCCGTGAAGGGCCTTAGACCCATTTAGAGAGCTTCCAACTATGAGAGTGGACTCAACAGTCTCAAGAGAGGAATTACCTGCACACACAGGGAGTAAAAACACCAGTTCCCACAATGAGAAGACCCAAGGATAAATCCCTAAGCAACTAGCTAGGTGTGAAGCGGGATGCCCAACCATTTGGCAATCCCTTAGTTTCAGCCCAACTAAGGAATTTATGATATGGCCTCTAGGAATATTAGTTTATATGGAAATCGCCATCGAGAGTCTTTATGGAGCATTTGTTTGCAAGGATTTTTTTTGCAATTACTGCTGGGAATATTTTACATCAGTATCAGTTTTTATAATGAAACTAAATTTCTTTCCATGATTGGAAAAATTCAAGAAAAAAAACCTCTTTTCAAATCTCACTTTTGGGGCTTCGAATTCTCCAAATTTGATCATGTGTGAGAGGATAACGAAAACTTTTAAAGAAATGATAAATCTCTAACAAACAAACACCACTCTCACCATTTCTTATAGCTTTTAAGTCACCCTCATAAACCTAGGACTTTTGCCAATGTCTTCCAACTGAGGAAACAGCTTTTGATTATAAAGAGTGATACATGCATGCACGTGACTGCTGAGAAATTGCATTGGGTCACAATCCCAACCAACGACAGCAAAGAGATACCATTTAAGCAAAGGCGAATGAATAAAGGTGAATGAGAAAAAGGAGAGCCTTTCTTTAATCATGGAGGGACATGGTATTTACAGTCAATGCTTTTTTTGACATTGCTCTTTGGTAAAATGGAAAGAGTACAAATTATCTTTCTAATACCTTTGGAGTATCGAGATGCAGAAGCTTTTCATGGAAAGTAGAAGACAAGACACGTAAGTTTTCCATTCAGTTGATGCACACTCTGCTTTTTTGTTGATGAGCTCCATCAGATGAAGGAATCTCGATGTGGATGGAATTCAGGGAGGGGAAAGTTGCTCGTATTAAGAAATTTGGTAAGCCGTGGAATTTTAAAATGGATTTTGTAGCCTCATTTCTTTCTCACTTCAGGAACCTTTCTATCCTTGGAAAACTGATAATCCTCTATAATTTTATGGACACCAACATTTCGGTGCAGTTGAGCAAAGAAACCAAGAAGTGAAAAAAGCTTGCCAGACTTAAAATATGAGCTACTACGAAATTAATCCAAATACTAGAGTGGATAACTGAATACAAAGAGAGAGAGAGAGAGAGAGATTAGCAATTGAGGGAGAAAAACTTCGGTGAAAATTTTCACTGTACACAGTAAATCTTCTCTATCTTATCAAGATAAGAATATTCTCTATATCATTTTGTCAACTTAAGTGAAAATAAATGATAAATAAATAAGTTTCAAATTAGCATAGCATCCTTCTCGATAATAACCCTTACTTTCAAGATTACCCTTTGAAAGGCCTTGATTGGATTACTTTGTCGCATTAAGCTAGCAAGAAAAAATCAACAAAAAGGCTGATGAAGGTACCAGGTCAACCCAGAATTTTTAGGAACTCCTTACAGTAATACAGGGGTTGTCTCTAAGAATTTTGAATTTCATATTTGATTGAGTTTAGAAGATGAGAATTAATTGAACTAGCCATATAAAAACCCACTTGTGACATGCAAAATTCTCAAAATTCTGAATTTTGAAAGGCTGCTTTTCCTTAAGCATTTTGCAATCCTAATGCTTACAACCAAATAGGTGTTTACTATATTTCTATTTCTTCTAAACCTCTTATCTTTAATTAGGGTTATCTTCCGTGTATATATATATATATATATATACTCTGGGCCTGTTGAAGAAAATTGGTGCATCTTGTGGCTGCTGAGTCCTCCAATTTGGATGAGCAAAATAGTTATTTCGTGTATATTTGTAACTTTTTAAAACTTCTTTTATTTTTCCAATCACATGCTGGGTCATGTGGCACATCTTGATTATAAGCCCCACCCATATGTATCTCCTGAGTTCCAGCCTTAGGTGATTCAAACTCCTCTTCAAGTGATTCCACCATCAAGTCCACCATATATATGCTCTCCATATTAACAAAGGACAACAAACAATTATTATGAGTGATATCTTATTTGATAAAAAAAAATTATTATGAGATCAATACTTCAATTAGCAATCCCATATTTCCAACTCTCTCAGAAGGTGGGGGTGTAACATTGGAACAACCATGCTTTGTTTTTAGTGCGTCTTTTCCTTCTATAATCAAGAGAAATCCATGTAATGCCCACCTAACTCACCAACAGATTGTAATTGTTTGGTTGGGATTTTAAAAAGCAAATGCTTTCTCCACTTCAAATGGACTGAGAGTATCAGACTCTTAACATGGACCTGCGACTGGGATCGTGCATGGATTAATCTAGACATCTGATCCATTGGTTAAGAAAAACAATTAGCGACGGTCTTCAGCTATGATGTATATAACTCCATTTATTGGATGTTGACCATCCACCTAGAGAAAGTGGAGGTTGGTGGTTGATCAAAGGCTGAAAGGCGAGGCGTTGGGAGAGATCACATTGACCTAGGCAATGTGTAACATGCATTCAGATTTCAAGCCAACATTGCTTTTCTCACAGGTAAAAAGAAAAAAATAAATAAAAGTCAACATTGCTTCATGCTGATGCAGTTGTTTGAAGGTTTGAAATGTAATGTGCATACATGATTTTCACAACCAACATAAAAGTCAAAATGTTGGTTGAGAGCCTTAATGCAATGGAGAGAGAGAGAGAGACAAACAAAGATGCACAGCCTTATTAGCAATTCTATCTCTTCATACTCACACTTATCCTTTATAAATAGCATCAAGTCCCAATCAACTTCAGGCCACCATTAGGTTCCCATCAGGTTTATTCATTGAAATCGTTGCACATGTTTGTGTTTTAGTGGTAAGGAGATTGTCCATCATCAGATCTAACATGAGTTTATCCATCGTTTTTTTATGAATTTCATACTATGTGATATAAGAGTTTATTCATTTTATTATGGGTTTTATTAAGAATTTGTGTCATGCTCAATATCTTGGAATTCATTCATCTTATGCTTGAGTATCTTGGGCTCGTGATTTCGAGTATTATTTTCATTCATTATTTAATTTGCATAAAACTCAACGTGTGCATCACGAGCTTTATGATAAAATATATTAATATGATATTTAAGACCTTATTAAGGAAAACGCTTGCAAATTAAGACGCTTAATTCTTATGTTTTTTAAAGCGTTCAATTATTTCATTTTTTTAAAGCTTTTAACGTCTCAATAAATATAGCAAAACCAAGTGATAAAACAATTTGAGCCAAAGAAAATGTGTATTTAATTGTACGTTGTAATGCAACAGTTACCGAACTTTGTGTTATGCTATTTGATATTTGTTGTTACACCACTCTTTATTAGTTTAACCTTTTAGAGTGAGTGGTTTTCAATATGGCATTAAAGTGATAGGTCAAAGTGTTTGAATCTCCGAGGTTGTGGTATGCCCTAGTGCCATACAGGGGGTGTTATGCAATTTGATATGCATGGTTATGCCACTCTCTATGCAATGCTCTCTTTAGGACAAGTTAATTATATGCTCAATAGAATACAAGAGTACAAGAATCTCAGCAAAAAGGCACTTAGATACAACAGCCTACACCTTCAGGTGCAGATTAAAACCAATATTGTGCTCCATTCTAGATCAAAACTCCAGTATTCTGGTTTAATTGTGTGAATATTCTGGTTTGCAACAAAAAGAGGAAGAGACCTTTGTGATAGATAAACAAATAAAAGAAGACCCTTTTTGGATCTTGCACAGCTTAGGCTATATCAACCCTCTCTTTTCTTTCTTTTTTTCAATCGGGAATTCAAACTTGCACACTCTACTAACACATAATTATTTATCACCAGCTAAGCTACAATGGAGGGACTAAACTATGTTAATGCGTTTATGGATATGTTTGTACTTTATTTATCGGTGGCACAGATGGAACCCGACTTGCATGCATATGGAGGGTTGAAAGTTGCCCTTACTAGAATGGGTGCTAGTCTAATGACCAATGTACAGTGGAAGTGAAGACCAAATAAAAGTGAACTAGCAAATAAATCTACTAAATATTCACCATGAAAAGGCAGGCACAATCTTTCATGTGAAAACTTATCCAGTGAGAAAAACCACGATATAAAATCAAGAACTATTGAACATGTACAAGATATACGCATAGCTCCCTTTCCCAATTAATACGTCGACTTAAGGGCTGTAGTTGTTATTGCACAACTTCTCATATTGCCACGACTTCCCCGCCGTGCACATTCCTTGCAGTTGATACAACAGCACCTTGAGAACCAAGATGCACCAATATTCTACAGGAGAGTAGAGGCAGCAAACCTTCTAGAGCAGATCTTCAGCACAACTTCTCAATGATGGCTCTAGAAAATCAAAGAATTTCTCATAGGGTTTTCTTACCTCAAAATAATGAGAGAATTACTTGATGTGTGTCTTAGGGTTGAGAGAAACACATTTTATATAGCCTCAAATTCGTGCCTTAGTATTATAACACAAATAAGACTCAAAGTGGGAAACACCGGTTGCAAAAGGAAACAAATTCGCACAGCTTGTTCTGGAATTTTCCCGAGATCCGATCGATAGGGCCTATGGGTTCACCAGAAATTTTTCTGATTTCTTTTCTGTCTTCACTTCAGCTCTTCAGGCGACACAGCCACAGTCCATTCTAATATAAATAGAAAATACAAGTAATGAACCTAGAGTTTTGTCCAACCCCATAAATTAGCTAACGAAAATAAAATCATAACATGACTTCCTCCAAAATGCAATGAAATTCCAAATCAGAAATGAGATTTTATAAGACCCTTCAAGTCATACTCCCAATCCATTGCAGGACGATCTACTTCTCCATTGAAGGACAAAAAAAACAAAGGACCTTCGATTATTTTGGTTTCTTAATTTTCATCCCAGGAAGGACGAGGCACATTTTCTAAGACTAGTGTCCCCAATGTGTAAAATGTCAGCCTTTAACACATGGGAGAAGCATGTCCAGATTTACCAAAAAAAAAAAATTTGTAAGAAGCATGTCCAGACCCTTGGTCATCCACAAACAATTAAAAAAGAAAAAAGGAAGCTTACTTGGTAAGTAACGACAGCTGAGTCTATGACATAGACATAATGTCTACTGGTCAAGTTAGACAAATTCAATTTTTTAATAAGTCCTGAAAAACTCATATTTGAGAATTTTGAATTCACGAGATCTCATACTAGTGAGAATTTTTATTTTTTGGAATTTTCATATTCGACCCAATAAAATTCAAAAGTCCTCATTTTCAAGAATTTACACGAGGATATAAATCTCTCTCTCTATAAACATAAACATACATATATATATGGGAAATATTTATGTGCATCCATCCATCACCATGTTATGGTGAGGGACAACATAATAGGGTTGACTTTATAACGCATCCAAATCATCCATGAACACAAATGGAACCCTCTTAAGTACACTAGACCCATTTAGTTTTTATATATCCAAATGGATTGGACCGTTGGATTAAGGGTCAATTTTTTTCTTTAATATAAAATTATTGAATTTGTGGGCCACGGATGAGGGGGTTAGAGGCATGGGATTAACTCCAAATTGGATATATGGTCTTATCCAAGATGTCCCTTCTCATCCATCACAAGTCTCATGATCAGTAGGTATCATTAAGTTTGTCCCTCATTATATGGTGAGAGAATGATGCACAGAAATATTCCTCATATATATATAATTATCGATTTAAGACCTTAATCAACTTGTACAAATCTTTAGTGAGATAGTCATATTCTAGGGGCAATGTGAAATCCTCGAACCTAGGGATTGGTCACGAATTCCTCACATGTTATCTATCATTCTCCACAGAAACAAAAGAGATGGCACCCTTCTTGTTTACCATCATTCAATTCCAAATCATTGGATCTCAACCGCACCTATATACACTGTAGGCCCCAAGATCACATACATAAGAAAGTATCACACTCACTCAAAATCTGATGGTGAGAAAGTCCCTAATTAAAAACAGGAGATAATTGAACCTGTCTAAGAAAAAGCAGCCCTATGCAGTCAGAACACAAAACACTAAAAAGGTCAAACAACACACGTGCGTCCGAATACACTGGATCATTACATCAGTTCACTAACACGACTGCATCATTCATAAAATAATCACCTAACCCGCATCCCAATGGGCAAAACCGAGTCCGCACACGACTGCATCTGCCTGTAAAATAAAAAATCATCAACTAGCTTCCTCTACCCTTTTATAAGTTGTATCTCTTGGGTTGGTGAATGAGAATGACATTGCTCTACTTCAACTAAAGTCAATGATACAGTTCTCCAACGTATAAGAATGAACCCTAATTAGTCATCCGATGTCCAAACCATCTATTTAATGGGTCCCACAGTTGAATTAGTAAAGATGTTTTCCTGATTAAAGCATCAAAGGTTGTTTCTAGTCATCCATCAAAGTTAGGATGATGCGAATGATAACTATATCTATTTCTTTTCGGGTCTTGAGGTTAAAATTAAAAAGTGGCCTAAGGTGTACTAAGGGAGTAAGTTTGCTCCTCACATCTCTTGGTTATTAAAACAAAAGGTGTTAGAAATAGATGTAAGGGAGTTAGTAATGTTTGAGGTATTTGCCTTTAACCTAAGCTACGTCTATCTAATCCATCAACCCCGTCTATGTAATTTTTTCTTTTTTATTAGAGTGTTTCCAACCCTTTGAACTGGACTAATTCCTCCGAGCCCAGCGGAAACCGAATAAATTCTCCTATATTTCCAGTGTGGTAGTGCAATTTCGAACCTACAACCTCCTAGTATAAATCCTGATCCAACTGAAATAACCTTTATATATTCAAACATTAAATTAAAAAAAAAAAAAAAAAGAGTCACATACAGAACAAAACTCAGAATCCTTGCCCGTTTTTCAATCTTTGGAAGTTGTAACCACCACATGATGTAAAGTATAATATAAGAACTCTCTAGAAAACACTATCATATCCGAAGATTTAATTACAAAACGTACATGGATGGTGCATCGAATTCAGACAATAGAATTAGATACATATACAATATACAAAACAAAGCTCTTACTTTTTAGAATCCACCAAATTTGCAAAACAAATAAAAATTCGCAAAACATACAGATTTTTTTTTTTTTTGTTCTGTGATTTCTTAGGCTCGTTCAAATCAAACCCTGATTAGAGTCGCGCGATCGTGCACCACCTTCATCGTCTTCGGGTATCCAAATATCTTAATCGGACTCGGCAAACGCCATCCCCATACCTTCAATCTACCCGATATTTCCTTTTTAGGATCCGAGTAACAAGAGAACCCGACGGATCTCGATCTCTGCATCTGCATCTGCATCTGCTTCTTAGTCGCCGACGACTTCTTCCCATCTTCCGTTCTCCTCTTCGTCTTGGACGGCTTCAAGAACGACCAGAACGAAACCGAAGATGAAGACCCGTTCCATGTCTCCGGCGGAGGAGGAGGGAGATTTCCGGCGCTTTTGTCGCCGGATTTGGAGGCGCGAATGAAGGGGAAAGCGGCGGATCGAGAGCGGCGGAAGGCGGGCTCGCTTTCGATGAGGAAGGACATCCGAGCGACGGATCCGACGGAGGCGCCAGATTTGGAGAAGGGAGGGTAGGAGAAGGAGGAGGTGGAGGAGGAAGAGGAAGAAGAGGAGGAGTCGGTGGAGGGGTGGAGGCAGGCGCAGGGGCGAAGGTGGGCGCAGTCGGGGCAGAGGAGGTTGAGGCGGTTGGTGAGGCAGACAGGGCAGACACCGGTTCGGGTGGAGGAAGGGTGTTTTCGGCATTTCCCGTACTCTTCTTCTCCTACCGCGTCTTCTGAAAACAACTCCATTATCATTATCGCTTGCTTCTTTGTTTTCTTTCTTTCTGCTCTTCTTGTTCTGATTTTCTTTTTTTGGGTTGTGTTAGTGGTGAAGTGTGGGAAATAAGAAGAGAAGAGTATAAAAGCTCATAGGAAAGTTGGGGTGGAGGGATTTGGGAAGTTGGTTGATGGATATTTGGTACATTTGGGTTGGTTGTTGTTTAAAGAGGAGGGGGTGGACATGTACTGTTGAGTTAAAAGCTAACTGTGGTTAAAAGAAGTCTGGGTGAGGTTGTAATTTGATTGCATATCTATGGACTATGGAACAGGAGAAGCCAGCCTCAAAATGACTTTTTTTATTATTATTATTATTTTGAGTCCAAACCTTTAATGACCACTATCACACTTTTAATCACTCTGTGTCTAATAATGTGATTGATCATGAGAACGAATCTTATTTAAGTGAAATTTGAGAATATGATGTTGAAGGGGAATAGCATTCAATTTTAACCATTCGGATTATTAAATGGTGGGTTCCAAAGTAGAGTTCCATATATTTCACTTATGGGGTATGATGTTAGAGGGGAATAGCATTCAATTTTAACCATTCGGATTATCAATTGGTGGGTTCCAAAGTAGAGTTCCATATATTTTACTTATGGGAAGAATGACAGGACGTCAATAAGGGGATGCGGCTGAAGCTTGAGGAGATTCGTGGTAAATTAAGTTGGTTAAAGAGTAGAAGATATGTGTCTTTTTTCAAAACAACCCGACATTTCTTTTCTAATTTTTAAATAGTTATTGATAAAAAGTTATTGCTAAAATCATAGCTGAAAATCTAAACTAGTTTTAACTATCTGATGCTGTTAGCACAAGGATATAAGTTGAATAAATTAACAATGAGATGAGTTTTCCCCTTTTAGTTTTTCTTTATTTTTTTTTAAGAATAAACGCTTTTCACTTTTTACCAAAAAAAGAAAAAAAAGTGATGATCTCTTTTGTAAATGCATTTCTCCATGCTCTTAAAAAATATAGTGTGCAAATCAATCAAAGCAACCCATTAATAAAATCTAAGCTGCTCAAGATAAAAAGAAAAATGCATTCCCGCGTATTAACTCTAGGCCCAAATTTCATTTCACTATAATTTATATTGATCATATATAAATAGCTGAATATACTTTCTTCGATTTATATATTTTTATTATTTTTTTTAATAATCAATTTAATAATAGACCCAACTGAAGAAAAACTTTCAAAATTAAATACATAAAGACTTCTTTTAGCAATTTGGATTTTAAAGTGGGAGATAGTAATAATTTCTCAGGCATACAAAGAAACAAATATCCTTTAACCTCTTATGTTAGCAAGATCCATCCCTGACTAATCTTGCTGGACAAGGTCAGCACAAAAGCCACATGCATGTATTGCGTGCAGTGGACAAAAGCCTCTTAATCTTTGCCTGAAATAGTCAGCAACGCATTGATTATGTAATCCATGTTACAAGAGGCATGGAAGTCAAAGCATCCACCTGTTAGTGGTCCAAACGCTTCCCTCATAAGCTATGAGAATTCTGATGCATTTTTTACCCCCACACCAAATAAGTTTTCCTTTTTACCCATTGGTCCCTCTTCTGACTTCTCAAGGAAAGGCCCCTAGCCCCATTATTAGTTTTGGGGTTTAACAGGCCTTTGTACTGATTAGGGTTGTAAATGGGTCCCTGATTCTCCGATTATCCAAAGATTTTGACCCGTTAGATTCCACGTTTGGGTCCTTATTTTGGTCACGATAAGTAAATGGTTCCGGTTTCGGATCCTTTTTTTTTTGAACCGTTACCTAAACGGGTCCGGTTCCGGATCCACATTGGCTTAGACCCGTGGACCCGGAACCCGACCTAATACTCTATTTATTATCTATATGTTACATGGGAACCCCTCATTCTAACGGGACCGGTTCCAGATCCACAGTGGCTTAGACCCGTGGACCCGGAACCCGACCCAATACTCTATTTATTATCTATATGTTGCATGGGAACCCCTCATTCTAAGTTTCTAACATAATCTTCCAACCCCAAACCACATGTTATTGATAAATAAAAGGTTACATTTGCTTTGTGGGTGATTCAATTGAATTACGAAAAAGCATGATTATTTTTTTTAAAGGAAAAATACAGGTATTAGGGTCCAGACCCGGAACTGGATCCAGACCCGCCTC
The DNA here is from genome assembly GCA_012931725.1 of Litsea cubeba. Taxonomy (NCBI): domain Eukaryota; kingdom Viridiplantae; phylum Streptophyta; class Magnoliopsida; order Laurales; family Lauraceae; genus Litsea; species Litsea cubeba. The sequence continues at coordinate 127,892,279 of CM022947.1, forward strand.
ACATATGGTTTCGGTTCTGGTTCCGGTTCTGGTTCCGATTCCCATTAATGTTATCGGGTCCGGTTCCGAAATCAGTTTTCTGGTTCCGAACTGGGTCCGGTTCCGGTTCCCCCCTTAAAAAATGGTTCCGGTTCCGGTTCCGGTTCCACTCTGGACCCGGACCGGAACCGACCTGATTACAACCCTAGTACTAATGCCTTTTCTTAACCAAAGAGGCCAATCATTTTATACAATTTCAGGTGCAAGAGTTTTTATTTTAAAAAGTAACATCATTTGCACACTAATTCGCATGTAGTTAAACTTGTGACGCATAATTGTGCGCAGGTTATCCAATGGGATAATGTGTAAATGGGATATGCACTTGCAACATTTACATATGTAAATGAGTGAAATGGAACGACCACTTAATGTGAGATAAAGATGTTGAATGTATAAAGATTATTACTATTTAGACTGAAAGTGGAGTTCTTCGGGGAGCATAACTGCTATCTAGAGTTCGGACAAGGTGCATGGAAAACAAGTTGACGAGATTGACTATCATCTTGGCATCAGGAAATTGATCAGACCCATGGGACTTAAAGTTTGTAGGGCTCAATTGCCTATCAGAGACTATAGCAATTATAATTGCAGCCGCCTAAAAAAGAAGTAAATATACCAAATATCAACATCTATATAATTTGATTTTTATAAATGGATATATTCCAATTAACTTTTTTAGTTTAATTCCGGCATAACTCATTAGTCTAATATGCAATTAACATTCTTAGTTTAATTCCGGCATTACTCATTAGTCTAATATGCATCAATACATTTCACACCAGCTTATAAAGCAAGGGAGACATTCCACTTGTAAAAGCTGTAAAAGATTTCAATCAATACAACCATGACAAACATATATATAAATGGGAGATGTTCTTATGAGAGTTACTCTCATATATCTTTAGATTTCAATCTCTTGTGGCCCTAGTGTGGTAGTGCAGTTTCGAGCCCTCAACCTCCGGATACAAACCGTGGTCCTATGCCAACTGACATTAATTTCATCATCATTACGGAGCACTCTTTACATCTTTTCAGTGATTAAAAAAACCAAAAAGTGCATATTTGAGAACGGAATTCAGAAACCAAGTTAAGGACAAGGGTCTAGCTTGTGAGACTCACCTGAAATCACAATAATCACGTGAGAGTTAGGAATTTCAAAAAGGACAACTTATAACTTTTTTATATGAAAAATAATAATTAAAAAAAAAAACAAAAATCTAATCATCAAAAGAGTTACTGTTTGAGGGTATCATAACATCAAAATCCTATTCATAAATCAGGAATTAGAAGAAAATTGATTGTGAAAGCAGGCGCTACAGGGGTAACAGACTATTTGCGCATTCTACAAATGGATTCCCTTCGCCTGGTGGAGTCTGCAAGTAAAAATTCAAGCTCCCCAAAATAAACTAACCCTTGTGTTGGTTTTTAGAAAAGCTCACTTAAAAGAAGATAGTAAAATAAATTAACTAGTAAATTGATCACTTATAAAACATATAAATGAAATATTATGAAGAATCCAAGCCTCATGCATCAATAGTAGGTCTATCTTTAAGGACTCATGTCACATGAGCCATTTATTATCAACGGTTTGGATTTTCATTCAGAAAAGTGTGATAAATTTCTATTGGGTGAAAGCTTAAGATGATGGGGACTCCTTCAGTTCCATAAGCAAATTATTCCTCACTTGGATTACATCCACCACCACCACCAACTGATCCGAGGGATAAGAAGCCAATTATGGTTGGAGAGAGGCAGAGATCAATCATGGAAAAGGAAACCCTCTTTGGATCACACGGGGAGTGACACGCAGGGGGGCGGATGAGGGGGCAAAGGAAAGAGAAACAGTTTCTCTCTCCTCTGCCCCTAGTTTGGTCCAAATAAAGATCCCTTGTTTAGTCCAAACAGGAAATCCGGTTCCATCAATCACACCTTTTGTTAGGACTTTTGGCTTCAGTCGGTAGACCCACATCTTCTATGGCACTAGTACTACACATGGACATGCGGGAAGAGGAGATTGGCTTCGTACGGGCACTAACCCAAGTGGCCATGGCCAGTTTCTCCACTGAAAAGAGGGACAATTACTTAAGTTACAACTTACACAATGGCTGAAAAGAAAATGATACCTCGTCCTGCATATATGAGATGTTTCCAAATTATAGATGTTTTCAAAGTATTATACAATATCAATAAGGTGGTCAATGAATATAAATAATAATGCATAAGACATCTAAATAATAGAATCGAACTCAACTTTTTACAATTTGAGTCATTTGGCAAGCAGGGAATCTAGAGACCCATTTTCATGCTTGTTGGCTGGTCCTATGTGACCCAATGAATCCACCATTTAGTGGTGTATTTGATTTGGTATACTTTGGGTCAAGATCCAATTTATAATTTAATGTGAAGCCCAAAATAGTTATTTATATAATTAAAAGAGGGAGGTCGAGGTTCTAACATTTGGAACAGTACTTCTAAAAAACCATTTGGAAGAGTTTTTTTTTTTTTTTTTTTACCACCCCAGCCAAGGAGGCTAGGACAAGTCCACATAAGTGGGAAGAAGAAGCCCACTTTATGGAAAGGACGGCCCACACACATAAAAATAGCGACATACCAGGGATCGATCTTTAGGCGCTTAAGTGACATGGGGATGCCAACCAACTGAACAGCCCCTTGTTGCCAGGTACATGGTTCTAAAGGGTAAGAAAGTCACTCATTATAATTATCAATATTATGGTTTCCCTCTTTCGCTAGATTAGACAAGTGTTATAATACTTGTGGGACCACATATCCACTGGAGATGAATCCCTAGGGAAATTGTGTGAGATGAGACCCCCTAGCCACTAGGGTGTCTCTGTTTCTCAGTTCCTACTTTTTTCTTTGATGTTGGATTAATGTGACAGGCAAATTGGGTGGTCTGTGAGTCGCAACAGTTCATGGGCATTTCAGGCTTATCTTGGCTTAGCTGAAGCTTAATAATTCAAGTGTTTTTATTATTATTTTCAAGCTCAGTAAGAAATGAACTGAATTTGGCTTGACTAGAGATCAGCTCATAAAATTGCTTGACCCAGCTTATACTCGTTGGAAAGTCCCACATCCCACATTGCCATTCTGAGTTATACATGGCTTCATATGTCTGTTTGGGACTTCCACCTATCAATTCAACTTTTTGAATTGGTATACTGTAACTCACCTCAATGCTATAAATTGTCACTTCTCCATGATAACTAAGCTTGGGGCGTTGGCCAACTTATTTCTTCTCATGCTATTAAGTACATCAGGACCCTTTCCCCTTCCAGACCATGATTTGAATGAATAGGATTTTCTAGCATGTGGACAAGCCCTGCCGATGGATTTATTTTGCTGGTATCATAGATGATCTGGACTTCTGTCTTTGAAGAATTCTTAATAGGACTTTTTTGCTAGTTGGAGTTTTTGACAGCATGTCGGAGGTTGTCTGTCCTATAGGTATTCTTGTTTGGTCTATGAGTTTTCAAAAATCTAGTATCATGGACTGTTTAATTTTGGCCAATATAAGTTTTCAGATACTTAGATTCAGCTTTCAAAATTGTAAACAGTAATCAATCCAGTCTTAAGTCCGCATTTAGAATTCTCATAAATCCCACAAGTAGGAATTTTCAGGTATCCTCTTGAGTCTTGACAGACAGACCAAATACCTATAAAGCACATTATTAAAAGATAAAAGCATGCGTCCAACCAAAGCAGGGCCGAGGTCTGATTAAAGTGAAACTTAGCTCGATGACAAGACATTTGCGTGAGAAGGATTTTCTTGCCTAACAGATTTATTGCACAGGCATTAAGATGATAAGGACCCTTATTACTATTTCCAGTCAATGTACTCTACCAAACTTGCAAGTTGCAGCTCAATATAAACCATCAAAGTCAATACCTACAAATTCACCTGTATGTTGTTTAGTTAAGACTCTCAGAAGTCGTATTTAGAAAGTGTTGCTGACCATTTTTTTGGGGCAGTCTTCCTGTAGCCACACCTATCCTGATTTGTGTTTTACATACATCCACTTACACTCGTTAACAAAATATTGGTCTACCACTTTGGGCAATGGTCAAAGGTTGAGAAAAAAAACTTTTAATCAATAATTATGATTGAGATCGGCTTCTTAATTACCTCAGTGGTAAGAGGCGTCAATTCTCACCTATTTTAGCAGGGTTTGGCATGTCATCTTCTCTCACCCAACGGTTCTATCACCTCACCCAACGTCTACTACTCTCACCCAAAGGTGGGGTTCCAGCCCCCTATAGCTGGGTACCAAAAAAAACCGATGAATGTGATTGGTTGTAAACCTTAGAAAATATATAATGTGACAAATATGCTTACCAATATCGTTTTTTACCAACCAGTCTTGGCCCGGTAGACTTTGGTGTTTCTTGGTTGCTTAGGAGCGTTTTTTATGAGTTTTTTTGCCTCTGTTCTTTCACGATCCATAAACTTTATTTGAGAAAGAGGTTGACAAGAGCAATTTCATAAACTAATATGCTCATCTTTAGGTAGTAATAGGTGGGACCCTCCCAAATCCCAATCCGGTGGACATTTTTGACTAAAGAAAGCTCACAGCTTGTTTACAATCTGGGGGCTTATTGCATGTTCTAAATGTGACATCATGTATATTGGTTGATGCAAGGGGAGTGACAAAAGACAAGTAAGAATCAGATTCTTTGGTTACAAGCAAAAGTCAGTAAAGTCCAAGGGTAGTAACCCAGGCATAAAGCCTGCATCTGATTTATAAGAAATTTTAAATATCCCAATAGCTTCCGATTAGAATAATCAAAACAAGAAATTAAAGCATCTGGTTAAGCTGTGAACTGGGGCGTGGAAAGGTTTAATCAGCCGAGCCCGACAACAATGGACAGCCTTATGACCTTAAACAATTGTGATTACAATAGAGACTATTAGAGATATACAATTTGTTCTTAGAGATAAGATTAGATTGGTTAGGGACTGATTAGCTTATATCTTGCATAGGGTTGTTATTAGCATTTGAGAGGAAAGTTCCTCCAATGAGAAGCATGCACATAGTTTCAAAGTCTTGAATTGGTTGTGATCTTATGATCCTGTCAGATTGGTTTATACTTTATATCCTGCTTGCTTCTTTACTAATTTCGTGGGATGCTGTGTTGGGTATACTGGTTTTGGTTCGTTTTATAGGCTCAATTCATTTGTATTAGGGTCGAGGAGTAATTTGATTTTTGTCGAAAAGTACATATTATCTCTTTTGGTTGTAATCCTAATAATGAATAAGTCTCTGTTTAGTAGAGAAGAAAGAAGACAAACTTTGTCCGTGGATATAGATGTGAAATCACCGAACCACATAAATCATGTGTTCATTTTGTGTGGCATGATTTTGCTTGTTTGTTGATCGTACGCTTTCGCACACGATCATGAAAAAACTACAAAGACGAATGAATGAAAGAGACGATTGGCATAATTTGGATTGCTTGTTGATCACGGTTCTGCACACACACGACCACAACAGGAAGAAACTACAAAGACAAATGAGTGTGAGGGACGAGAATCCCGGGTGCAGCATATCAATCACCCTACGAGATTCCTGGCAGGTCAGGTGGGGGCTCTCTCTTCCCTACTGAGCTAACTGGGCCAATACATCAGCTCCCTCGTAGTGGACTCCACTTAGATAGACGACGCACAGTAAGTCAGCGATCAACAGTTATATATAATACTTTCAGAGTCTAGGCTACCCAGTGTCGCTTTTCTAGATCATTGATCAGATGTAATCTGACAGGAGAATAATAAAGAAGAAGAAGAAAAGCCTTCAAGTTGCCTAGTAATGGGACATGATTAATGGATGAGGTCTGTTGGGTCATGGACTCACTGGGATCTCCTTGAAAATCGTGGCTTTGGGTTAACAGATTGGGTTGGATGTGGATTAGGGCCAGGGGTTGGATTGATGATCAGATGATGCAAAGCTCATTTGATATTAGAATTCGGTTTTACTGTGATAGAACACCCAACCTGCCAAACACTTTTCAATTCAGAAAAGTAGAGAGAGCTTTCAGTTTCAAGGTAGCTGGAGAGGTCTAGCAGAGAAAAACAAAGCGGAAAGGGTACATGATTTGAAGTTACATGCATGTTAGTTGTTGGGGAGGGACGGATGCATGTCTTTTCAACGATGGAAAAAATCATCAGTGTGGAGATTTTATGAGGGACTACATAAATTAAGTGGTTACTTAGGGGTTTTCAAATAATGATCAACTGTAATGATTAAGTTTCACTTTCGTAGTTAAATCAATCATGGCCTACATTGATCACCAAAACGAATAAAATCTACCGGGCGTTCCATCATTACTCAAATCACATGATACTAAAAAGATTAATAAAAAAAAAAAGGCCTTGTAAAGATGAAAGACACAATTAAACAACAGTTATGTAATTGAAAGTTTTTGAAATATTGAAAAAACTATGAGCTAAGATAAACTGATATAAACCTAGTTTTGTTGCAACCTACTTGTCTAAGAAATTTCTAAATTTCTAGACATAGTGAAATTTTTATATGTTTTCTTGTATTCGAGCATCTAGAAATTCGACTAAAAAATAAAGTGGCTGGAATTTCAAAATTCTAGCCGGGCATTGGTGACCTTTTAGGTGGCTAAGATTTTGAAATTCTTATAAATAAATATGATAGTTGCAAAATATCTGAGGATAATCCATCATATCATGTCCAAAAGGGCCCAATGCATCAAAAAAGATTTTTAGAGATTCTAGCAAAAAACCAAGCCCGGGACTATTTCTTTACTAGAATTTGCTGTGTTGAAAATTTTTGGACATTATGTGACACTTTATCTTGTGGAATTTACAAATGCCCTGTTTCTTCACATGCATTTTAAAATTCCAACCACGTGAAAGGTATTAAATAACTTTGAAAATTTAGAAATTACAGTCTCTCTGCTTGTCGGTGGGATTTCTGGATACTCAAGTACAAGGATGCATTCAAGAATTCTACCATGTCTGAGAATTTTAAAATTCTCCAAACAGGATGTATTCCAATAAAAAAGAAGGCTCTTAAATAGTTGGGCTTGCCTCTTATCAACCCATGCCCTCTTACCACAATGTAGCTTGTGGGACCCACTTATATACATGCCTATTAATGGGAAGGAGGGAAAGTCAAAAGATCAGCCTCACTGGCTTGTCCTGCTCTTAATTGAATAGTTTTAAAGTTTAATGGTGTCTAAACCAAGAAATTTTTTAAGATTCAAACTACAGTGAGTGAAAGTTCAATGAGTGCAAAATTGATTCTGATGCGACAGGTCGCGGGGTTGATAAGCACGCCAAATTTGCTAAAGTCATTAAAGGTGGGCTGAAGTGAGCCCCATAGAAACGGACTTACATGCAATCCACTCTTAGGAAAGCTGGACTGCACGTGCAGTCCATTCTAAGGGCTGTCAATGGACTGGGCTTGTGCTTCTAATAACTGACAGTCTGAATAGGCCCGTTCATGGCTCTAGTGGAATTACAAAAAAAGTACACTTTTTGTAACTTTTCAACTTTGAGACACTAAAATCTAAGGATTATATTTATCCAATCTGACATACCATATCCACATCAACCCTCCTTAATTGGGACAAGACCTATTCAAGATTCAGATCTCCAATGCCCAGGTCCAGCCCATGGATATCCCCACGGATACCCTTTCTAATTGGCCCATTTCTTTGGTTCAATTACAGAAGTAACTATTTATTTCATTCTTGATAACCGGCCTATGCACCACATTGGCCTTCGTCCCTTAAATCTTAGTGCCACTGTATTATCACTCCATGTACAGTACCTTTTTTTCAGGCCCAGTCTCACCTAAATATGAGGCCCATTTCTTGGGTGGAATGGAAGCTTGTTCTGATAGGACTCTGGAAACAGGACGAGCCATATCAAGAGCCAAGAGTCCTAACAAAGATTACTGTTCTTGAGAGTGGGGCTGGCTTTTTAACTATCAAGTGTCAAAGGCTACGGTTGGCATTCGATCAGCCAAACAGGAAACATTGTGAGGAAATCAATGAAATCATCATCTGCGTTTGTACTTTTCATGGTTGGCCAAACAAACCTGGTACTAAACTTAGAGAAATCATTCATTTTTGTGAATTCATGGATCATGATCATTCAGCTGATCACAAATGTTTTTGGTAATTCAGATCACGTTCCTTCTTATAGTGGGCCTCGCTCCATTTAGAGTGAATTTGCTCTTGTCAAGTGGGCCGTATTAACTGACTTCTTGGGTTAGCCTCATAAAAATAATTTGAAGCCTGGGGTTAGAAAACATTGATAAGTTTTGAGCCTCTCTCTGTAAGTATATTAGTCGGGCCCAAAAAGAATTTTATATATCTGGGCCCAACTTTTGAAATTGAAATTGCTCAAGATGAGTGTCTCGCCTCGTTTCTATCTTCTGACAAAATTCTACCCCATTCAGTGTTTCATGAATTTGAACCCAATTAAAATGCATTATTCAAACAATATCAAAGGTCTACTCGATCAGGGTGACAGTGGGTATAATCCTGAATGAGGGGTGAAACATAGTGAATGGCCAATTTAACAAAAAAAAAAGTCAAAAAAAAAAAAGTGGGTCAAATGAATAAATACTAGACTAAAAAGTCATGCCAATATAGGGTAGCTGTTTGACTTTTTAAATAAAATTAAGAGGTTTTTTTTTTATCATTTAGTAATATGAGAAAGTAATATTTTTACTTTTTTTGATAAAAACAAGAAGTGATTTTTCAAGAGGATTTTATAAAAATAATAATAATAATAATAACACTTTAGATACATCACGGACCAAAACGGTCATTTTAGTTTTTCTCCTGCCAAATCATCTTCCCACCAAGAAATCTTTTTTTTTATAGACCCTCCGTAGGCGAAAAAAGCGGTTTTCTATCATCTTCTTCCTCCTCCTTTCTCCAAGTCAACCCAATGGAAAGATTAAATAAAGAGAAAATGTCATATTAGTTTGGAGGATAATACGAGGATTTCCATAAGGAAGAAGAGGAGATTTGTAATGATTCTAATTAATTTCTGACCATGTTAAGCAGAGTCCGAAAACTGGCCAAGGATAGTTATTTATGAATTAGTTTTTTTTTTTTTTTTAATCCACACTTGGAATCATCTGAGGATGATTGACGAACAGAGACCTTCAAAGATCTAAATCACGGTTTTTCAGAAAGAAACATTCAGCCAGCCAAAAAGGCCCGAGATTGTCTCATCCTTGCACGATATGTGAAGATCACTGTCCAGCCAATCATGCAAGATATGATCTGTGTAGATCACATTCCTCCCAAAGGCAACACAAGAAAATCTCTACACAAGGAAAGACCACATGGCAAAGATTTGAACAAATCTTTACACAAGGAAAAAACACTCCTCATTTGATCTTTCCCATTGGATTGAGTTTTGGGAAGAAAGAAAGAAGAAGATGACGGAATACCGCTTTTTTCGCATGTAGTGGGTCCATATCGACCCTCAAAAACTTTGGTAAAAAAAACTAAAATAAAATTTTGACAGAAAGACTTATCTCCCTCTGGACCCTAAAAAAAATTAAGTAAAAATATAAAAGGATTTCTTAGCGGGAAGACCGGTTTAATAGGAGGAAAACTAAAATGACTTTTTTGGTCTGGGTTGCAACTAAAGTGTTTTTCTTTTTTGGAGTAAAATCCTGTTTTTTAAATTTTGTAGTTTTTTTTTATTTGACCCATTCTTCTTTTCTTGTGTTTTGGATTAATCCTTACCTCACACCACTATATCAGTAGTTTTCCCAAACAAGCCCTCACAAATTAGATCAAGGTGAGATTTTGATTCACAAACAATTTAGGACTTATGAAAATGAATAATTCCATTGAGAAGTCCAACCATTTTGCAAATGATTGCCTGGATGATTAAAATTATCTTCAAACTAATCACTAACACTAATTGGGCTGTGAACGCTAAAATTCTGGAAAGGGAGAAAAAGAAACTTATAGAATAAGCATCCACACAACGTAATTGAAAATTTTACCTATCAATGTATGTATTTCCAACCAAAACTAAGTTAATTCTTAATGGAGTCTAGTGATGACACTGGAAACATGATACATGGTGTAGAAGTTTTGGCCAATGATAAGGCCAGAAGAAAGAGGAGAAGATCAGTGATTGATTGGGAGCCTCGGTCTCACACAACTGCCCTTGCTTTCCTGTGCATATGTAAGTTGGTCGAGGTCTTGGGTTTTGCCTATTCAGTCATTTCTATTGGAGAAATCTTGAAGGGAGACTCACTAAACACATTAACCTTTACTCCTGTTGAATTGGCATTTAACAGAGCTCTATCAAAATTTGATGTCATTAAGTTCTTTTTTCAAAAGAAAAACACAAAAAGGCAAATCTTTGGAGGCCGTTGTTAGATGATTATCCTTAGTCCAAGCTTTAGCTCTATCCAAAACCACTGAGAATCACTGCTGCCTTCCAAGTCTACTAACACTTACCAAATTTCTCTTATAACAGAGTTGAGCCTGTTTTTAGATTGCTCTGCATTGAATATATGATCAACATAAAATGAAAAGGAGTAAACATTGTAGGGGGAACTTATCAATCTCTTATAGCCCCACCCCACAGGGGATAGGCGGGGCCCAGGGCCTATTGTATACACTTCGGGAGACGGACTCCTTAATCATGCATTTGTCCCAGGGTGGATTTGGAAATCTGACACCCCAAGGGCCTCGGGGAGCATCCTGGTACCACTTGAGCTACTAGCCCAAGTGGTACCAGGTAAGACCCAGATATTCTCTTAAAGGGAGAGGTCTGAGGTTCGAGTCCTGGGGAGGCCATCCCCTGGTTGAAATTCATACCAGGGGACCAAATAAACAAATGCTCCCTAGTAGGCCCGGAACCACCCCGCCCAAGGGACCGGGTAGGGGCCCACCCCTGTGGGGAGACCAGCCTTGTGGGCACCGGCAGGTGGCTACTCCACTGGCAGCTGGGTTCAGCCGCGGGTCACGTCTCCTACAAACATATATACTTTACACATGATCAATTAATATAGGCGGGCTCAACTTCAATATTTAAAGTGAGATTTTCTAGTGCCAATACATGGATGGACAATGATCTTGACTGCATTGGTGGCAAGTGTAGATGCATTTCTTGGGATAGAGTGAGAGAATTCTATGAGAACCACCCTTGAGGATCAAAAACCTAATCCACACATATACCTTCTTACTTCTCATAGGAAATTCTAGGAAGCCTGAAATTATCTCGATTATTTCTCAAGAACATTTTCAATGATGATATTTAAATTTTTGTGGCACATTTGGTTACAAGCATTTCTGTTAGGACTTCACCCTGTCTGGGAATTCCTAACAGAATGCAGTTCTTGTGTTTAATTAGGATATTGAGATTTCCTATTTGATTGAAATTTGAAGGTGAGAATTTGCTCGATGATGAGAGCCTAAAATATACATTTAAGGCCCCTCAATGATGACTTTGTTACACCTTGGAATGGTACGTAGGATATGTCCTTATTTATGTTATTTTAATGCTTACAAGTGTTTTAGGTGAAGAAAATGAATTCAGAAGATAATTGGAGAAAAGATGCAAAAGTCCAGAAATGACCCGAGGCCACTGCCTCGTTCGAATGCCAGATCCATCAAATGACTCCAGACACCCAACCTGGGTGACTTCCGCCTCCTAGCGCGAATTGAAGAGATTTTTGGTCCAAAAGTTATAAATAATGTCCTAAACTCAGTTTTAGGTCATTAACATATTGGGAGAAGTTCTGGAGGCTGATTCTAGATCTCTGGAAGGAGCGCCAGTGGAGATTTCGTCGAGGATTCTTCGTCAATCTCTCTCCACGAGTAACTAACCATCCACCTTAGGATTGCGTAATCTTGTATTTTGGTAATGAATAGGTTTTAGGGTTTTACTTTGAACGCTTTTGGTTATATGACATTGATGTTATCCATTGTTGGATTGTATTTATTAATGCAATGTCTCTTTTTGGTATTTTATTCTTGTAGAATTGGATATCAGTCACATAATGATGCTTGAATGAATGTGTTGTTAGATTTAGAATAATCTATGCCTTAGAGATAGATTATGTCCAGATCTGAAAACATATATATTATTTGTTGACTCTATCAAAAAGTTTATAACTAGAACGAGTCTTTAAATCGTTGATAATGAAACCCTAGGTCTGTTCTCGCCATTCTGCGAGGTTAGAATAGAATCATACCCTAAGACTTTTCTTCGATTGAATCAAACATTGTTTTTAACTTTCTAATTTAAGAATCAAACCCATCAATCAACACTTCGTTTTCTTTTAGGATAAATTTAGGAATTTGAGAACCAACACAACTTAGCCTTTTTGTCTGGATACGACAATCGGTTAACATCTTTGCTCTCGCAAGTAGAGATAGTAGCTATGTATAATTTATATTTGCAAACCCTATTTTGGGACGATCACTCGTCAACTGAAATTCTCCAAAATCTCCAGATAATGCTATAATGCTTGGAGCCAAATAAACCCTTGGAATTTGAACATGAAGGTCCCATCTATACCCTCCAACATGTGTGTGATCACGTGATCATAATAACCATTTTTTTGTCAGTTTTTTAAGTTTGCTGCCCAAAAATATTGTTTGAGATCATAAGATCGTGGCCATGCATGTGGAGGGAGCCCACATGATCTAGTCCATGTTAAGACGCTGCACTCTCCCACCTCAGTGACTTGCATGAACTTAGGTCCACCTCACAATTAGGTTGGTCACGACCCGGTTGGCAGCCTAACATTCCTTCCTTTGTCTGTTGGCAATTGGCATGCAACAAGGTAGTCACCACCAGGGGTCGCTGTTAGAAAGAGACCACCACTGATCCCTTCTATTCCTCTTGCGTTGGAGACTTGGAGTCCATACCTCTGATGCCGAGAGGATCCCATAGCCAATCTTCTGTTTTTTTAGTTTCTTTTTAGTTGTAGAGATTCAAACTCACGCACCGAATCTCACACACTAATCTCCCTAACCATCCAGGCAACAACAGGGACCACCCTTATAAATCTCTTGGTTGAGCTCTGTAACACATAAAATTCAAACCAAAGTAGAAGTCCTCAAGTATATGGGCTATAGGTTAACTTCATTCCAAATAAGAACTAGGCTACTGTCAAATTGAACATCTTTTAGTAAGCAAAATAAAGAGAACACAAGCCTAGTGATGGAAAAAATTAATTTTGAACAGTTTGAATTTCAGTAAAAGAATTTAGACTCCTTATATTGAGGACTTGTTTGTCCAATAAGAGGAGTACTCCATGCCCCGCATTGTTTCTACCGGGTAGAAATCCTACATTCTTGCCCCTCTAATGAGAAATCGAATTCCTCTCTATCAAGGAAGTAAGTTCATTTCCTTTTTCACAAGGAAAATCTATTCACCAAACAACGGAAGAGTTACCTGCATGAAAAAAGAAAAATAATTTTCCTCTCAATCACTGAATTCTCTCCACACAAATGCACCTGAAAATGGAGAGTGATGCTTTTCAATTAAGTTGCTCATAACTAACACAGGCTTTAGACTAAGGGAATTATGGGAGGTTAATTTCAGGTTCTTCATCTGTGTACAGTCTGCAGCACTGCCAAATCAAATAGTCCGAGTCACTACAAGAGGTTCCCACTATTATATACATAAAGAAGCCCCCAAGTGGCTGCGTACTTCGCATCTTAGCTAGATCTAACGTCATAAAATTTCCAGTTTGGAAAAACCAGCTTCCATGGCATTATTATTCTCACAAGATCCTTGAGGCTAGTCCTATAAATGCACCATAGCACGCAGGCTGTTTAACATTTTAAACTGCTGAATATTAGCACTCCTAAATTTCATTCTAATTGGAGTTAGGTCACCGTCATTCTAATCACATATTAGAACACGTGATTTCTCTATATATGTTCAGCGTTTTGGTCTTATATATATAAATATGGTGGAGATGCTGAGCTTAACTCTTATTAGAGCGAGATTTTTCAATCATTATTACATCAAGAAATATTAATTTTGACCTGTCCGAATTTTTCAAGTGAACCCAACGCACCAATCCACTTGTTGCCCAAGTGGGGAGGCAATTCTTAGCCACAGATACAAGGATCAATGCATGGGTATGTTTGCTAGGCCCTGGGTGGTGTGGTTGTGTATGTACTTGAGAGGAAAGAAAAGGGTGGACACAAGACTGTATCAGATGATGCGTACTTGTTCAAAGATCAAGTGGTAGGAAAGGAGTTCGGGTTTTCATCGCCGACACGCGTGGGAGGAAAAGTGGCAGCACTAGCTAGAAGAACCACATGGATTTGGCCCACACACTAAACCCACACATGCATGTAGTATGCTGGGAATTTACATGGGAAAGTGTTACATGTGAATCCAAAAGGACCCAAACCCTTTTCTTTTTCTTCATCTGTGATTCTGAATCCCAAGTCTTGATCCTTTGAATTGCGAATCTGGCCCCCTGCTTGAGGCATGCAATGTGCAGGTCCCAGTACATCGGGCTAATGCCAACAATAGATTAAGTTTTGAGCCCCAATTTGCGTGCTTTTAATCATCCATATATGGCCCTTTAAAGCTTCTGATTGGATGGTTAGGATCATCCAAAGGGCGCTACTTGTAGCAGTGTCGATCAAAGAAAGGGACCCACTAGTCTAAAGGAGCCCAACATTGTAGAAAGAAAGGAATATACTCTCATCTCTTACTCACTTTATTTATTTATATTTTTTGTCAACCGAAGGTTTCAATCCTTTGGGTTGAATTAATCCATCCAGTCCATAAGAAGCCGGATAAAACCCCTGTAGTCCGCAGGTGGTAGTACAAATGGACTCAACCTTTGGTCGTAAAGAGGGGGGATCGGGGGTCAACACCAAGATGTCTAATTCCGAAAAAGAGAGGAACCGTGGTACTAACCACTCGGCCAACCCCTTGGGGTTGATCGCTTACTCATTTGATGCATCGATGATGCTAGTGCCTAGCACACCAAGGCATTCTTTATAGATGGTTGCAATCGAACAAAAGTTTGGCTCGATTCAATGATGTAATTATTTGGACATTTTGGTCGTGGACAGTGGATCCCCACTTTACAGAGCCGTATCTTAAATATCTACTAGTTAAGGAACATTATGCACCGATGCATGTGGTTTTAGTTTATTATAATCCCAAATACTAATGGCATTGTCACTGGTTCAATGAGATTTATTGCTCTCTTACCATTTTTTAAATATCATTCTTGGGAAATTATCACCTTAGGAAAATGCTGGACATTTTCAATTTCGGTTTACAGTGACTAAAGTAATAATAAAATATCATGTTAAATTAGATTCAAGCATTTGTAATAATTTGAGAATATCATGATATTCAATGAAATACCCTGCCAGATAAATATCACAAGAACTACAAGCTATTTTCAATGTTGTGACAGTATTTCTTGCTTCCTCAATGCTCTTCTGCATATTGTTCTTGGTACAGTTGTAACTTGATTTTTTTATTACCAAGTCGTCTTTGTCTATTATTTAGTACTTCTAATAGCAGTATGATGAAAAGTAGTGTGTTTGTGGCATTCGGTACGTGCAAATGCAATGTTGACTTACTGTTTTTCCATAGATTATAGATTATTGCGCCCAAAAAAAATGTGGGCTTTGCAAGAGGGTTTATAGTAATAACCATAGAATAGAGATAGCAAAGAAAGTGGATTGTACCTTTAAAAATAACTAGATAAGAGGCAAAAGTTGCTTGGTATAGCATAGTGGTTGATGACTAGGTCTTACTAAACCTTAAATTAAGTTTTAGTTGGATGTGATCTAGCTTCACCTATGGGTCAAGTAAATGAATACCACAAGTACAGGAAAGTCTTGATAGGATTTAGCTTTCCATAAGGTTAAAAACAGTAAACATGACGTGAGAACTTATAGATCATTTGCCGCCTAATTGTAAGATGGGAAGTGTAGGTGCAGAAAATAATGACCCACAATGAGAGGGTGCCTGACAGGACTTATCCGAGAAGATGGTGATGACTGGGAATGACTGGTTGCCGTCCGGAAGCCTGAAAGGGAATAGCAAACGGTCAGAGGACCCTGGCCTGGGCGGCGCAAGGCTCTCCGATGCCAAAATCAGTGTGGGAACTGGGACAATGGAAGGAGAGGGAGAAGAGAGACAGAGTAAGGGCTCTGTGAATGAGATTGTGCGTACCTTTGATGGTGGTTTGATCCTCTATTTATAGAGTTTGGAACGTATCTTTGGGAGATATTTGGTGTGGGTCCCGTGATTCGACTGGGAAGTCACGATCAGCCCACATTGCATTAATTGCGGTCCAATCTAGCCCACTATGCATTAAATGCCCGTCGGGTCAGCCCACATCGCATTTAATGCACGTCTTGTTGGACCAGGCCCTGTTGGGCGCCTTTGGCGGTAGGGGTACCAGCGGATCTGCCCTCGGGCCCTGCCCTGATGTGGCTTCAGCCGCTGGATGCCGTTCTGTCAGGGATCTGGCGAAGATTGTGGGCGGCTGGATGTCGCGTCTGTCCCACTAGCTCGTGCCCCTATCCCTCCACGTGCCTGATGACGTGGGGGATGAGGGGCGCAAGTGAAGGCTCTCTTGCTTCGGCTTCTGTCCCGGCTTCTTCAGCCGAGGTGGAGTTTCTGTCGAGATGGCATCCTGGGTGGCCCAGCCGAGGTGGAGCTCCTTGCCAAGATGACGCCCGAGGTGGGCCAGTTCGGCGCTAAGGGCCCGGAGCTGCCTGACTTCGGCCGGACATCCTGTCCTGGTAGCCGGGGTGAGCTTGGCGCCACGTGGATGGCACGGGGATGGCACGCAAGAGTGCTTAGCCTCATCTGATGGCTGCGATTAACTTAATCTTGTGGTTCTGGAAATCTCCCCACACAATTGCCCCCTAGCTTTTGACCTCTGAAGTGTGCTAGCCTTTAGGGGTTGAAAGCTAGAAGAATCCGTCTGGGGATACGGTGATCATTACCTGGTGTCGCTTCAACTCTTTATGCCTGGTGTCGCTTCAACTCTTTAAAGCAATAAATGCCCTGCCCTGTTCGTCTTGGGGACCGAGTTGACGGCTACACGCGTAGCTTCTGCGCCGATTGCGTTGTCTTATTGATGGGACCGGCACGGGCTTTGAAGTGTCTCTTCGAATTCGGAGGCGGTACCCAAATGAGGGTTCCCCTTCTACAAATAGGGTCGTCCCCTTCTTTTTCTCGCTCCCGATTTCTTTCGCCTTCGCCTTTGCTTTCGATTTCTGCTCTGGTTCCTGAGATCTGCTCGAGGAGGACGACCGTAGAACGCGTCTGGATCTACTCTTGATCTGCCTCTTCGTCCCTGTAAGTCGCTTTGTTCTTCTGTCTGGTTTTTCTTGGGGTTTTTCGATTTCTAGGGTTTTTTCTTCGTCGTCACCCCTTCTAGACATGGGCACCCCTAGATTCAGGGTAGATTCCGATGAGGGCTTAGCCGAGTTTAGGGCTGCCTTCAATATTCCGGAAAGGGTCCTCCTAAAACCGGCGGACCTTGCCGACGCTGCCCTGTATCGCTGCTACGGCGGCTGGATGCCGTTCCCTCTGATCTCCGTGATCGAGGGTGGGGTCAGGTTTCCACTGCACCCCCTGCTTAGGGCTTGCCTTAGCCTTTGGTCCCTCGCCCCGGGCCAGTTGATGCCCAATGGCTACAAGGTCATCATGGGCACAGCGAAGCTGAACGAGATCTTGGGGACCAACCTAGGCCCTCACGACATCGAGGACACATATGATATCTGCAAGGCTGGGGAGGGAAGATACTATCTCCGTGTGAAGCCGCAGCGAAGGGGCTTCGTCCTAGCCTTGGAGGATTCAAGTAAGAATGCTGAGGGGGATTTCTTCTGTGTCTCGGGGGACTGGGAGTTCGGCCCAGGTGAAGACAGGAGGCTGTCGGTCCCACGTCGCCCTGGGGAAGTCCCAAGTAATCATCACTGCTTTTCTCCTTTACTGTTTTGCTTACCTCATTGATGCCGAACTGATACTCTTTTTTGCCTGTTGAGCAGAGGCGGGTGCAAGGCGACGCCGAGCTGTTAGCGAAGGTTGGAGGAGGAATACCGACGACATCAACAAGGTCGAACGGTACAAGGGGCACGAAACCAGGTCAGCTTGGAAGCTGCTTGGGTACACGCCGAGGTATCGCGGCCACTACCACAGAATTGGAGTACCTGAGGTGGACGAGACACACCCTGACCGTCCGACCGTATCTGTTGCGGTGTTTAGCGGGGTCCCCTTAACCGATCCTGTTGCCGACCGAACTGCATCTGGAGCTGAGGCGTCTACTTCTGATCCGGAGCTGCCGGACTTGACGCAGATAGTGGACGCTTATCTCTCTGATCGAGGAGAGGACATGGAGGGAAGCTCGAGGGAGCTCGCTGTCAGGGACCTGGCTGCTAAGTTTAGGCAGAGGTCGTCGTCTTCTCGGGCTCCGTCGCCTGCTGGTACTCGTGCTGCTTCGGGTCCGGTGGGCGCCGGTTCTCCCTCTGCTCCTGCCCCTGCCCCGAGCGGGGGAGCCCGGCGACGCTCGCCGGACCGCTCGAAGGAGGGGTCCCCGCCCAAGAAGAAGTCCAAGGCGGGGGAAAAGAGCTCGAAGGCTGATCTGCAGTCGAAGGGCAAAACTCCTGAACGAGCCCCTGGGGCTAAAGCTCCATCCGAAAAGGGGGGCGAGAAGAGCGCGCCGGCCGAAAAGAGTGCGCCAGTCAGCAGGTCGGCTGTTGGTCCAGCGCGCGAGCCTCTCATCTCGGCGGGGCAAGGGTCCGGATCGGCCTCCGGGCCCCGAACTGCCCCAGCACCGTGGAAGCCGAGAATGGAAACTCAACCCGGCAGACCCCTGAACGTTGAAGACCGACTGCTGGGAAATGCCGAGGTGATCGGGGCTCTCGCCAAGGCCTATGCTCTGCCAAGAGACATGGAGACGCACGAGAGGTTCGAGGATGAGAGCCTGATGGTCTCGGCGATCCAGGATAGTCTTCGGGTAAGTCTTTGCAACGCTTTTCTTCATTCTTCAAGTGTCTTGGTCGAACCTGACCCTCTGTTTCCATTTGCAGAACGTGCAGAGGCTCCTGACCGTGGTGGGAAGGAGCGATAAGAACGCGACGCGGGTCACTTGGCTGGAGTCTGAGAGGGACAAGCTGAAGAGGGAGCTGGAAGAGTCGCGGAAAGGAATGGAGGGGATGAAGAAGGCCAGCGCTGAAGAGGCTGCTCGGCTGGCATCGGCTCTGGCTGATGTTGCCGAACTTACGTCGAAGGCCAATCATTTGAAAGGCGAGGTCTGGGCGAGGAACAAGAAGACCGCCGAACTGGAGTCGGAGCTGGCCAGATTGAAGGCTGAATCTACTGCTGAGGGGACGAGGCTGCGCGCCGAAACGGCAAGGTTGAAGGCGGCGAACGCCGAGCTGGAGAAGGAAAAGGCCTCTCTTCAGGCCGAGGCCCAGTCCGCCTTCCAGGATGGGGTGGATCGAGCCACTGAGCTGTACGAGAAGCAGGTGGAGGAGATCACCGCCATCCTGTTCGAGGAAGGATGCCTGGCCGCACTGAGACGTGCGGGGGTCCCTGAAGACCATCCTGTCTATCAGGACCTGCCGAAGTATTCGGACCTGGATCCCGAGCCGAGCTCCGCACCTGCAGCCGAGAGTGCTCCGGTCGAAGCTCCTGCAGCCGAAAGCGCCCCGGTCGAAGCTCCTGTTGCTGACGACACTCCAGCTGCCCCGATCTTGCGCGATGCCCCAGTCGCCAGCGAGGATTTGGCCGTGCCTCAGGGTGAGACCTCTTCTGCTCCTGGTTCGGCTGAGGTACCAGTTGAAGCCCCTTCTGCCAGCGACGCTCCAAGCGAGGTCCCTGTCTCGGCCGAAGCCTCTGGCCCCTTGGAAACGGTGATCGATCTGGTCGAATCGCCGAGACCGGAGTAGCTCTGTCCCTTCTCTTGTCTCTGTCTTTCCCTTGTAACGTTTTTGCTTCTCAGCCTTGTAAATATTTTCTACAATCAATGAAAGTCGAGCTTCTTCACTTGTGCATTTTCTCTTTGCATTTGTCTCTCTTTCATTTCTGGATGTGCATTGAATGGCATTGAATGCCTTTACTGTGTGGCGTGGCCCTTGAGGTAGAAAGAGTCAAACTGCCAGTGCTGATTTTCCGTATTCTGGAGACCATAAATAGCAACAAATAAGGTGGCACGGCTGACGAGGGAATCGGACGGATGTCTCCACGTGGCGCCATAGGGATCGCTGGTCAACAGCCGTGCATCCCCAGTAACGCGTGGGAGACTTCGCCCTCATAACTTCTTTCGGAGACCGAGTCCTTCTCCTTCCTATAAATAGGGATGGCAAGCCCGCCATGGGAGAAGAAAAGAACATAGCTATAGGAATCATGTCCGGGAGGTGTTCGAAATTACTTGATCCGGGGGGAACCCTGCGCCGTTGGACGGCTATCCCCGAGGGGGGAAGGCTATCGTGGTCTGCGCGCTCTCTGAAGGAACTCCCCGTGGACCACGCGCTCTCTGAACGCGGGTTCATGGCCATCCGTCCCTGGCCAGACAGAGTGAGGATGCGCTGCAATGCAACCGGGGGACGGTGGCGCCTTCTCGTCCGACACAGTCCTGTGTGACGGCCCTGTGCGCCCGTCGTACGGAAGGCGGGATTGAGGCCCCGCTGGACCTGGGGTTTCTTCAAGCGATGGGTCGGGTCTCGTTGATGGAGAGAAGAAGAGCCCAGCGAGGTCCAGGGCCTCCGAATTGGAGGGGCTGTGCGATGCTTTGGTCTGACCAACCATAGCGTGTTATAAAGCTCTGTGAAATTTAGGATCGCTCAGAGCCTCCAAGCGGCAATCCGACGTCTTCGGCGTCTTCGATCCAGAGTCTCCCAGTTACTTTATTTTCTGTTTTTAGAGGACTGTGATCCTCCTTTCTGTACTTTGCTTTCTGTTCTGTAATTCTTGTAATAAAGCAGTCTACAATGAATAAAAGGGAGGAATTCTGTGATTACCCAAACCGTGTACAATGCTTTTGAGTTCTTTTTCTCTTTCTTTGCACTGTTTTGGAATGCTTGCATTTTTGTGCGTTTTAGTGCTGGCACAGCTCTCTTCCTCTGGAAAGCTGCCTTTGGCCGAAATGGCTGGCCTTGCGCCGAGGTAGATCCATACCGCGGCCGGATTGACCTGCGCCGAGGTGGCCACATCGTTCCGCTGGCCTCGGTTAGGCGAGAGTGAGTTCGGCAATGGCCTTCTGAGGGGTGTATGAACCCGGACTTCAGGAAACTGACCTTGGCCGGACTGCCTTGCGCCGAGGTGTGAGGGGTTTATGAACCCGGACTTTAGGAAACGGCTGAGTGTAGGAACTCCAGACCATTCTCAAGGCGTAGAGCCTGAAGTGTGTCCAAGACACGGGGGCTTTAGGAAAGGCCGAGTGTAGGAACTCTGGGCCATTTCCAGGGCGTAGAGCCTTGATTGTGTCCAAGACACGGGGCTTTAGGAAAGGCTGAGTGTAAGAACTCCAGGCCATTTCCAGGGCGTAGAGCCTTGATTGTGTCCAAGACACGGGGCTTTAGGAAAGGCTGAGTGTAAGAACTCCAGGCCGTTTCCAGGGCGTAGAGCCTTGATTGTGTCCAAGACACGGGGCTTTAGGAAAGGCTGAGTGTAGGAACTCCAGGCCGTCTCCAGGGCGTAGAGCCTTGATTGTGTCCAAGACACGGGGCTTTAGGAAAGGCTGAGTGTAGGAACTCCAGGCCATTTCTAGGGCGTAGAGCCTATGCTGCCGGAGTCGACCAGAGAGAAGACAGACTGATGACAACGCAAAAGCTGCTTTTATTGATTCTGAAATTCTTTACATCTTTAGAAATAGAATTTCTTCAAGTGGGATGCATTCCACGGTCTCGGCAGCGGCTTGCCTTCCAAGTCTTCGAGCTTGTAGGCTGATTTTCCTGCCAGCGAGACTACTCTGAACGGGCCATGCCAGTTCGGGGCGAGCTTCCCCTCGTTTGGTTCTTTGTCAGCTGGCAGGGTCTTCTTTAAAACGAGCTCTCCCGCGGTGAACCTCCTTTCTTTGACATTTTGATTGTATGCCCTGGCTAACCGCTGCTGATAGTCGGTCAGTCTCAGGGCTGCTGCTTCTCGTCGCTCGTCTGCCAGCTCCAGCTCCATCGCCAGGTTCGTCTCATTTCGGCCTTGGTCGACCACCTCTGTCCTCAGGGTAGGAAGGCCGATTTCCAAGGGAATGACCGCCTCCATTCCGTAGGCCAGAGAGAAGGGTGTTGCCGAGGTGGACCTCCTTGGAGTTGTTCTGTATGCCCACAGCACGCTCGGAAGCTCCTCTGTCCATCTGCCCTTTGCCTTGTCCAGTCGCCTCTTCAGGCCGTCCAGGATCACTCTGTTAGAGATTTCTGCCTGGCCATTACTCTGTGGATATGCCGGGGTGGAGTAATGGTTTCTGATGCCGTGCTCTTGGCAGAAGTCTCTGAAGGATTTGGAATCGAACTGAGTCCCGTTATCCGAAATCAGGGTCCGGGGGATGCCGAACCTCGTAAGGATGTTTTTCCAAACGAAGTTCCTGGAGTCCCTGTCCGTGATGGAAGACAACGGTTCAGCCTCTATCCACTTTGTGAAGTAGTCCGTAGCTACTATCAGCCATCTCTTGTTCCCTGGAGCTCGGTGAAGAGGCCCCACAATGTCCAGGCCCCATTGAGCGAAGGGCCATGGGCTGGAGAGAGGACTCAGATCCTGTGCTGGCTGATGGAGGGAGTGGGAGAACTTCTGGCATTTCTCGCATTTCCTGGCGTAGACCTGGGCGTCCTTCTGCATGTAGGGCCACCAGTAACCCTGGCTGATTGCTCTGTAGGCCAATGACCGACCTCCTATATGGCTGCCGCAGATTCCTTCGTGGATCTCATACAGGAAGTCGTCCACCTTGGTCGGGTGGACGCATTGGAGGTATGGACCTGTGAAGGACTTCCTGTAGAGTTTGCCCTCGGGAGAGAGCCAGAACCGAGCCGCCTTGAGCCTGATCTTGTGGGCTTCAGTCTTGTCCTCGGGGAGCTGGTCGTCCTTCAAGTAGGCGACGATTGGATCCATCCAGCTGGGGCCGAGGTCAGCACAGAGGACAAGCCGAAATGAATGGAGTTCTAGACTTGACCTTGATACTGACCCGACCTCGATGGTCCTCTTCTTTCCTGCTTCGACGGCGGAGGCCAGGTTTGCAAGCGCATCTGCATGCGTGTTGGTATCTCTGGATATTTGCCTGACCTCGGCTTTCTGGAAATGATAGAGCAGTTTTTTCGCAAGGGCTAAGTAGGCCGCCATCCTGTCGTCCCTGGCCTGGTAGTCTCCAGCGAGCTGGCTAGTTACTAGTTGAGAGTCGCTGAAGATCTCCAGGTGCTGGGCTCCGAGGATTTGGGCGCTGTTCAACCCTGCAATCAGTGCTTCGTACTCTGCCTCATTGTTTGTCGCTTTGAAGTCCAGGGTGAAGGCCTGCTCTATGACCAGTCCCTCTGGCGATTGGAGAACTATGCCGGCGCCAGCTCTCTTGGAGGTGGACGACCCGTCGACAAAGATCTTCCATGCCGAGGTGGGAGACTGCTGGACCTCTGTTTCTACTGGCTCTTGCCTTGTGCCCCCCAGTGCCGTGCCGAGCTGGGTCGGAGCCGGGTTGGGGGAGGCGAATTCGACAATGAAGACTGCCAGGATCTGGGCTTTGATCGCAGTTCGGGGACGGTACTGTATGTCATACTGCCCCAGTTCAACTGCCCACTTTGATATGCGCCCTGAAAAGTCAGCTTTCTTGAACAATGAACGGAGTGGGTGCTCCGTGATCACCACAATGGTGTGGGATTAAAAATAATGGGAGAGCTTGCGGGAGGCGGTGACGAGAGCCAACGCAAGCTTCTCCAATAGGAGGTACCTGGTCTCGGCATCGAGCAGGGTCTTGCTCGTGTAATAGATTGGCTTTTGAACTCCCTCGTCCTCCCTGATGAGGACGGAGCTCACTGCGTGATCCGAGACCGCAAGGTACAAATACAGAATCTCCCCCAAAGTTGGGGTGGAGAGTAACGGTGGTGACATTAAATAAGTTTTGAGTGCGGCCAATGCCTGGTCGCACTCGGGGGTCCACTGGAATTTCAGATTTTTTCTTAGAAGCTGAAAGAAAGGCCTGCACTTATCTGATGATCGGCTGATGAAGCGGTTGAGTGCTGCGGCCATTCCTGTGAGCCTCTGAACTTCCTTCGTGGTAGAGGGACTCTGGATGCCCTGGATGGCAGTGATCTGGTCCGGATTGGCCTCTATCCCCCTCCGCGTTACCAAGCTGCCGAGGAACTTGCCAGAGGCTACGCCGAAGGCGCACTTGGAAGCGTTTAGCTTGAGCTTGTACGCGCGAAGGATGTCGAAGACTTGGCCGAGATCCGTCAGATGGTCGCTGGAGCGCACAGATTTGACGACCATGTCGTCGATGTACACCTCTACCGATCGGCCGAGCTGGGCTTGGAACATTTTTGTGACGAGGCGCTGATAGGTCGCCCCCGCGTTCTTCAGCCCGAAGGGCATCACCTTATAGCAGTAAGTGCCGCGGGGGGTGATGAATGATGTTTTCTCCTCGTTTGGCTCGAAGAGCGGGATCTGATGATAGCCTCGGTAGGCGTCAAGGAAGCTCATTCGGTCGTGACCAGCGGTGGCGTCGATCAGTTGGTCAATCTTTGGGAGGGGAAAACTGTCCTTAGGGCAAGCCCTGTTCAGGTCGGTGAAGTCCACGCACACCCTCCACTTCCCAGTTTTCTTCTTGACCACCACCATGTTGGCCAGCCATACCGGGTACTGGACTTCCCGGATGGCTCCTGCTTTTAGCAGGTTGTCGATCTCTGCGACCGCATCTGTCTGCTGCAGCCCGGTCCTTCGGGCCCTCTGTACTACTGGCTTGTGGTCGGGGTCGACATTAAGCTTGTGGCACATGACCTCAGGGTCGACCCCAGGCATTTCGCTTGGGCTCCAAGCGAAGACGTCCACATTCTGCATCAAGAACCGAGAGAGTTCGGCCCTTTCTTCGTCCGACAGCTGGGTGCCAATCAGGAAGAACCTGTCTGGGTCTGCCGGGTCTAGCCTGACCTCGGCCAGGTCCTCGATGCTCTTCTTCACAGGATCCCGGCCGATCTCATCGAGGCCTTTCTCGAACTCGGCCAGGTTGACGCGCTCTGGCTCCTTCACTGCTGGGACTGCGGCCAGCATGCACTGCCTGGCCTGCTGCTGGTCTCCCTCCACTGTGACTACTTCCATCTTGCCCTCCTTGTTCTCATGGACGAACTTCAGCTTCTGGTGGAGGGAAGATGGGACGGCTTCTAACTTGTGGAGCCACGTTCTGCCCAGAATGACATTGTAGGGAGAAGGGGCGTCCACAACCAGGAAGTCGGCCGAAACGGAGGCTCCGCCAACTTGGGTTTCCAAAGTGATTCTGCCCTTGGGGTAGACTGGTGTGGCGGACAACCCTAGCAAGGGTGCCCGAACCTCCGTGAGGTCTGCTTCGGAGAGTTTCATCCTTTTGAAGCAGTCGTAGTAGAGGACCTCGGAGGAGCTGCCGGAGTCGACGAGGATCCTCTTCACGGTAAAGTCTCTCAACTTCATGGTGAGGAGCAGGGGATCGTTGTGAGGGACCTGGATTCCCTCTAGATCTCGATCCGAGAACGAGATGGCAGGTCGGTCGCGGCGGGCTCTCTTGGATGCCGGAGCGAGTTCGGCTTTCATTATTTCTTTCCCGTGCGAAGCCCGCCTGGCTTCGGCACGGGCCTGAGAGCTTCCCCGGGATGAGGAAGCGGGAGCTGAGGACGCCAGATGGATCACGTTGATGATCTTCTCTGAGTCCTCGCTGTCTGGAGCCTGGGCCGTACTCTGGTGAATTCGGCCCTCGCTGCCGCCGGCATCACCTGCCTTGATGAACTCTGGGATGTGGCCCTCTTCGGCCAGCTTCTCCAGATACCCCTGCAAAGTCCTGCATTCTTCGGTCTTGTGCCCGTTGCCCTTATGGAAGGAGCAGTAGAGCTTGCTTCGGGGGCCTTCGGTGGGTTCATTCTTCATGGGCGGAGGATACTTGAAGAACGGCTTGGATCTGATCTTGGTCAGAATGCGGTAGATCGGCTCCTTGAAGACGACGTTGACGCTCTGACTGGCGCTGGAGGGAGGTCTGGGCTTCCAATTGCCCCCAGACCTGGACGACGAAGGCTTCGCCGAACTGGAGACCCAGGCCCGCTTGGACTCCTGCTTCTGGGAGGGCCTCCCGCCTCTCTGCCGAGGTTGGTCATTCTTCTGTCCGGGCTCCGGATGCCCGTCCTGATCACTGGCCCGGATCTCGTCTTCCTCCCGGGCGATGAAGCGCTTCACCCGGGACATCAACTCTGGCATGGACTCCGGGGTGTCCCCGGCCAAGTCCTTTGGCAAGTCGATGCCGGGGATCAGGGCATGCTGGAAGGCGTAGATGGCTATCCCTTCCCTCGCGCCCTCGATCTGGCTGTAGACCGCCCAGAATCGCTGGGTGAACTTGGTGAGGGTTTCGCCCTACTTCATTCTCAGGGCGATGAGGTCCCCTTCCTTCTTGGGGACGACGGTGTAGGCTTGGAACTTCTTCAGGAAGGAGAGCTGGAGCTCCTTCCAACTGGAAACCGACTGCTCCGGGAGAGAGCAGAACCACTTCAGGGGGAGGTCACCCAAACTGGAGGAGAAGATTTTGCAGTTTAGGTGGCCCTCATTCCCCCAGATGGACATCTTCTGGGAGAAGTGTCGGAGGTGAGCAGATGGGTCGGACAGTCCGTCATAGGGGACGAACCGCGGGACAGAGAACTTTCTAGGCAAGGAGGTGCGCTCGATCTCTTTTGTGAAGGGCGAGCCCCCCAGATCAGTGTGACCACAGATCTGCTTCTGGTCCCGCATGTCCAAGTTGTGCTGGAGAGCCAATCTGACACGTTTGTCAAATCGCTCTTGCTCATCGTCCTTCTCTGGAGTCTGAGCTCTGGGCTTTCGCTTGGGATGGCTCGGGCTACGACGGCTATGAGTTCGGCCGTCGCGGCTGTGGTGACTTCGGCTGTTGCTCGAGCCTTCGTCACGGATCTGGCTCCGTTTATGGTCCAGATGATTTCTGGGGTCCTCGCGGGGAGGCTGGGCTGCCCTGCTGGGGGCGTCCCTCTTCTTCCCTTGAGGCTCAGAGACCTGCCTCAAGGAGGCAGTTTGCACTGCCCTCAGCTGCTGCTGGAGCTCGCGAATCAGCTGCCCTTGCTTCTGGAGTTGCTTCTGGAGGAGAGCAGCTTCGGGAACCTCTCCAGTGGCAGGGGGTTGAACGTGGCGCGTCTCTCCTACGGCCACGGCTTTGTCCTTCCGGGGACGCTCATGCTGACGCTCATTGCGTCTGGGTGGCGCGACTTCTTCTGACGAGGTCGAGGCCTCGAGTCCCTCTTGGAGTGAGAACTCGATAAAGAGCTGAGAGCCTAAGCGGCCCTCGCCTGCAGTCGTGCCATGCACCGTACGGGAGCGTCCTTGAGGAGGGACGTCCGTTGGCGGTGGTGGCAGCTCGAGCGCTGCTCTCGAGGATTCTACGCCCTTCTTAGCTTTCGGAGGCATGGCTTCTGAGAGGTTGAGGTTAAGAAGGTTGGGAAGGTTTTGAGAGGTTGGGATATTACTTTCCCACAGACGGCGCCAATTGTAGGTGCAGAAAATAATGACCCACAATGAGAGGGTGCCTTACGGGACTTATCCGAGAAGATGGTGATGACTGGGAATGACTGGTTGCCGTCCGGAAGCCTGAAAGGGAATAGCAAACGGTCAGAGGACCCTGGCCTGGGCGGCGCAAGGCTCTCCGATGCCAAAATCAGTGTGGGAACTGGGACAATGGAAGGAGAGGGAGAAGAGAGACAGAGTAAGGGCTCTGTGAATGAGATTGTGCGTACCTTTGATGGTGGTTTGATCCTCTATTTATAGAGTTTGGAACGTATCTTTGGGAGATATTTGGTGTGGGTCCCGTGATTCGACTGGGAAGTCACGATCAGCCCACATTGCATTAATTGCGGTCCAATCCAGCCCACTATGCATTAAATGCCCGTCGGGTCAGCCCACGTCGCATTTAATGCACGTCTTGTTGGACCGGGCCCTGCTGGGCGCCTTTGGCGGTAGGGGTACCAGCGGATCTGCCCTCGGGCCCTGCCCTGATGTGGCTTCAGCCGCTGGATGCCGTTCTGTCAGGGATCTGGCGAAGATTGTGGGCGGCTGGATGTCGCGTCTGTCCCACTAGCTCGTGCCCCTATCCCTCCACGTGCCTGATGACGTGGGGGATGAGGGGCGCAAGTGAAGGCTCTCTTGCTTCGGCTTCTGTCCCGGCTTCTTCAGCCGAGGTGGAGTTTCTGTCGAGATGGCATCCTGGGTGGCCCAGCCGAGGTGGAGCTCCTTGCCGAGATGACGCCCGAGGTGGGCCAGTTCGGCGCTAAGGGCCCGGAGCTGCCTGACTTCGGCCGGACATCCTGTCCTGGTAGCCGGGGTGAGCTTGGCGCCACGTGGATGGCACGGAGATGGCACGCGAGAGTGCTTAGCCTCATCTGATGGCTGCGATTAACTTAATCCTGTGGTTCTGGAAATCTCCCCACACAGGAAGTTTTGCTTGAACTAATCAATTGTTGTTGAAGAAGAGAGGTTGAAAAATAGCTTTAGACAACCCATAATTATACACTAATGCATTTGAGTATCTTTTACTAAATAGTTGAAATGATGCTTGGCGGGACACTCGATCTATATGACTATTTCTATAGCAGTGTCACAAATGTCACTGATATTATGAAAGTCTCGTTTTTTTTTATGAGAAAAATACATACATATGTATCAAAACAATTGTGACCTAAGTATCGATGTGAAGTTCCATAATCCATCTGTGAAGTTCCAATCAACCTTGTAAGCCAAGAATAGACGACCAATGTGGTTGCAATAGTAGTTTGAGATATTGTATCAAAGATAACCAACTATAAGTGAGGTCCGGACTGCATATGGGTCGTGTGAAAGCGGTTCAAATGACTCGACATCCAATCTCTTCATGTGCATGATGAACTTATATTCGTTGGATGTGCAGGACAGCAAAAGCGCAACACCAAGGAGCCTCTATCCTTAGTGTTAGAGGTGGGCGAGACCATAGGGACCACAACTTCATGCATCCACTAACTACGCGTTTTTGGACCCCTCTCTCTCCTACCCCATGCCTATAAATACCACACCCTTCTAGCCATCTCTCATCCCATGGCCTCTGGTCTCAAACCTCTCAAAATGGTGAGTCATAGATCTTTTACCATTGTCTTCCTGGTGTTGTTGGGTGCAGGCATATGTTCTGCAGCTAGAACGCTCCTTACCTTTGAAGGAGCCCATGGTGCGGGCCACTTCGTCGACAGTGCCGGAGCCGGAGGCTACGGTGAGGGTGGAGGAAGTGGCAGTGGAGCCGGGTATGGAGCTGGAGGTGAACATGGAGGCGGATACGGTGGTGGTGGTGGCAGTGGCGGTGGCGGTGGCTATGGTGCAGGTGGTGAACATGGTGGTGGCTCTGGAAGCGGGGGTGGTAGTGGTAGTGGCTCCGGTTATGGCGCAGGAGGTGAACATGGTGGCGGCGGTGGTTCTGGTGGAGGTGGTGGAAGTGGCGGCGGAGGCGGCTACGGTGCTGGTGGAGAGCACGGTGGCGGTAGTGGCAGCGGCTATGGTGCCGGCGGAGGTGCTGGTGCTGGTGGAGGCGCTGGCGCTGGTGGTGGATATGGCGGTGGTGGCGGCGGAGGAAGCGGTGGTGGAGGTGGCTATGGAGCCGGTGGAGAGCACGGAGGCGGCTACGGAAGTGGCAGCGGAGCTGGTGGCGGTTCTGGGTATGGAGCTGGAGGAGAAGGAGGAGGCCATGGTGGTGGCGGTGGCGGTGGCGGTGGCGATGCAGGAGGTGGGCATGCAGCTGGGTATGGTGGTGGTCAGGGCTCTGGCGGTGGTGCTGGCTATGGAGCCGGAGGTGGACCGGCCGGTGGCTATGGAGCTGGTGGCGGCGGCGGAGCTGGTGGCGGCCATGGCGGCTACACTCCATGAGAAGATAAGCATGTTTAAGAAGAAGGAGGTACTTCTTAGCAGTAGTATTAATAAGAAGTGTGTGTAAAAGTTTCAAGCGCAGTGATAAAAGTGTCTCAGTGAGCTGCATTGTAATATCTATGTGATTGCATGAAATGAAAGATCTCTGTAGTGCTTGCTTGATTTCTGCTTAATTACGTGCATCTCTTACTTTAATACAATGTTGATCGAGCGACAAAGACACCTAGTGTTGTTATATTACAGGGGATATTGCTTGTAGAGCTGCTATTAGGCTTGAGATTCGCCTTTTGAGTGGTGAAACTTCAAATATTTTTCATTGAGTTATTCATATGATAGAGTAGGTATTCTAACAATATCACAAATCACCCCTTACATTATATAAGTTATGCAAAAAACATTTAAACTTAAACTCTTTTGGGGCAAATATCAGATGTAAGAGTAATTAAAGGTAGGGTAAAAAATCCTTATATTATAATATTTATTTTTTTAAAAATGCATACTTTTTACTAAATCCTCCCTTGACCGACGATCAAAATTAGAGAAAATACCGTTCGTCTTTCCCTCTCTCGGGATTATCTATTTGGCACGTTTATCCTCTCAGTGGAAAGATAAAAAGACGCATTTACCCTTTTACGTTACTGCACTTGAGGATTTTTAGAATGTTTTGCTTGATTTGCATTAATTGGTTTTTCATAAGTTTTGACTTAGAACCTAGTTTGGATTTTAAGATTTTACGAGGGATTTACCTAATTTTCAATGTAGATTTTGGAGATCTTAGGATTTCTTATTGATTTAAATTAATTGCATTTGTGAATTAATTGATTTAAAATTTAAATACGGTTAGTATACAGTTTTGATTTGCTACTTTTGCTTGCAAGACCATTGTGGGGCTCTCTTGGATGTATACCAATTAGAAGGGTTGAGAGGGATATGAAGCCATCTTCACAACGACAAGCCTTCAAAATTGTGGGTCCCACTTATATACTAATTTATTATTGTACTATTTGACTAAATCTGCAACTAATTAACAGGTTTTGAATTGCACAATATAAAGTGAGAAATCTTCGTGTGAACTTATCTATATGTGCTCTTTTAATTTCATCTTCTCATATGAATAATGTCTCATGAGTCTTCAATTTAATTGCATGATGCTTGTGTTTTAAGAGTCCAAATCCATCGAGGACAAGATTCACGGGATTTTCCAAATAAGCACGGTAAGTTCATCATTGGTTACCTGTATTTAAAACTCCCAACACCTCACCTGCCATGATTTATCAAAGAAAAACTTCACTCCTATCAATATTATACCACTATTAAATCACCACTTTTTAAAAAAAAAAAAAAAAAGTTAGAAAGTCAATCTCTCCTTCTACTAAAAGACAACAAGACCTGATCTTCTTTTCATCTCAAAAAGATTAAAAAAAGTTCTTTCACATGCTATAAAATGGTAAAAAGTCAAAAAGGTTAAATTTTAAAATTTTATACTTTTTTATAAGACCCTTCTTATTTTTTTATTCGGGGAATTTTAGTAATTAAAAGCACAAAAATGTAGGCACCTTTTTTAGGTTTAAGAAAAATATAAGGGCCTTTTGTATGTCAAGGCCCGGATTCTAAAAAACCTTATTTTTTTCCTGAGTTGGCCGAATGACAACGAGAGGGGAGTTTAATCCCCGTGGGGGGCTATGGGAGGGGATGTTACTTCCCAAACTACAGAAGCTTTTATTTGAGCTCTTCACCAAAAAGGATTGCACACCTCAGAAGCATGCATAGAATCGGAACCACTGAGGGCAGCATTAGAAGTTATATATTGACCAAGCCATGATGGGGTGAATTGTGAAGGGATAGACGATATGATAGTGCAAAAATTGAGGAATCCCAATCCTCTCAATATAGCATTTGTGATTCCCATGAGTGAGTAATGTGAAACTTCACAGTGGGGCCACATATTAAAAATCCAAAGGTGTTCAAAATGAACACCTTCCCTTTTAATGGGCTGACTTCAAATTTTACTTCAATAAAAAATCAATAGTTAGTCCCACTATTAGATTAAGCATAAAATTAATTATTCAATGAATGAACTCCACACATTAAGATTCAGGATTGTTCAAAATAAATGGCCTCTCCTTCAATGAGCTATTCAAGAATTTTACTTTGCTAGGAGTTGTCCTACCATAAGATTCATCAATGGTTGTCGTATGCTCAATCACATGGTAGGTCGACCAATTACAATTGGAGTAGAATTAGGAGACAAACCACTGAATTGGGAGGAGGGAATCCATTCTGAGTAGTTTGGATTTACTTAAGGCAAATGTGAGTGAGGCATAGCATCTGAACTTAAAACTGGTGGAGAGCAATCCCTTGAGTAGATACCATAGTGAGGCCCGCCCCATTGAAAATCTGAATCAAACACAATGAATACCCTCACCGTTAATGTGATGTCCCAACATTTTACTCCATTGGGAGTCGGCCCTTGGGTGAGATTGATCACATGATGGGTAACGTGATGTATAAACATGATTAAAATTGTGTTAATCATGTTATTTCTTATGCGTTCCATGTTATAGTGGGGCCATCTCTTATTGGAGTAAAATTTAGAGACTCCTCATTAGTGAGGGAGTTCAATTTGAGGGGTCCAAAATTCTCAATAAGGTGGGCCCTATCATGGATTGTGCTCTTCAACCAAGAATTTGTTTAATTTTGAGCCCCGGAGGATTTGGATTCTTCTACAAGCACTAAAGGCTTGCATGATTTCGGAACCTTTAAGGTAAGAATTCCCGAGTTAGAGGGGTAGGACTCCACATCGGATCCACTTATAATGCGATCACTAATACGCATAAGACTGTGTTAATTAATCATTCCCAAGACAGTTATAAAATTATTAGACATGGTGGAATTCTTGAATGCTCTCTTGTACTTAAGCATCCAAAAATTCCACAAAAAAAAAAAAAAAAAGGGGCTAGAATTCTTGGAATTTTCAAAAGTCATTTGAGGCCTTTTAATTAGCTAGAGATTTAAAATTCTTATGAAGAAACATGATATTTAAGGGGACAAGATGTGACATCATGTAAAAAAAAACCTCAACATGACAAATTCTTATTAGAAAAATCTAAACAAGCCCTCTGTCATGCGGCTTGAATGTTCAATTCAATAGGTAAGTTCCACTATAAAGTTAAGTTACTACAAGGACTTCACTTTTAGGGCTTGTTTGGTTAATGACATTTCTGACAATGAGTTTTTGATATAATGAGACATCTTGCCCTCTCGGTATTGCAAAAACTTTGTTTGATGCAATAAATATTTAAAATTCTAAACCACATGAAAATGCACTTTTAGCCTTTATAAATCTTTAGAACTCTAACATTTCAAATGCCAGAGTAGGTTCAACATTTGAGATTCTACTTTGAAGGCAATATTTGAAATTCTCAAAATCCTCACATATAAGAATTCATCCGAAATTCTCAATATTCTCACGGACAACAATTCTTATACAATTCATCCAGACAAACGCATATATATATATATATATTTAAATGCCGGCCCCACTAAGTGTTTAGCAAGAGCAACACCACATACATTTTTCCAGGGAAATGGATATCCGGTTTCATCCAAATAGAACCCTGTTTGGATGAATCATGGGACGACACCTGAGGGGGCGGCCCTCTCCGCTCCCCTTACGTGTCACCCCCTGATTCGTCCAAACAGGAATCCTTTTTCCAGATGAAAATGAATTAAAAGCTGGGACTAAGCCAGCCAGGTGGCATTTTTATTGTAGATCCGTTGAAATCCAATCCCGTTTTGCTTTCAAATTTCGATTTCGACCCTAAAATTTCCTAAGGGCGGGGACTTCGTTCCCTCCCTTATGTTTTTTAAAGCACCCCCCCACTCTCTCTCCTCTCTCAGTCTTGCGCTTATTAAAATATATACTTTAGAGAGAGAAAGAAAAAGAAGAGGGAATTCTCGAAAGCCCTAATCTCGCTCTCTCCTTATCTTTCCCGCTTCTTTCCTCTCACCTTCCCCTCCAAACAAATCCTAAATCGTTTTAGGGTTTCGATTCCCATTTCAAGGAAACCCACTTTCCCTTTCCCCAAACCCTAATTTTCCCATCTCGTCTCAATCAAATGGTGCTCGAATTGTCGGAAATCTTCGGCGAACCGCCACGGCCTCTCTCTCCTCCTCCTTTTCCAGACTCGAATCCCTCTCGCATGGTATGTAATTCCCTCATTTTCTTCTTCGAAATCCCTCTTTCCAGATCTCAAATCCCCCCCACCTTTCCTTGAATCCAACTAACAAAGTCTTCTTCTTTTCGCATCTGCAGGGCGCGGGTCTTGAGAATCTGGGCAATACGTGTTTTCTAAATTCAGTTCTGCAGTGCTTCACGCACACCGTTCAGCTCGTTCAGAGCCTCCGTTCCTTGGATCACGCGACCCCATGTCCCGGTAACATCTGAATTCCCTTCTTTTGTAGATTACCTGAGCATATTCATGAATTAGGGTTCTTTAGTTTTGGGCGAGAATGCAAGTGGGTTGGGTTGAAAATTGGGGGTTTTGCAGGTGAAGATGAAGGGGGATTCTGTGTATTATGTGCGGTGCGAGAACATGTGGAGGATTCTTTGGCTTCATCAGGAGGGGTTGTTTCGCCGTGGAAATTAGTGGAGAATTTGAATCGTATCCTTTCTTGCCACTTTCTTTTTATTAGCTTTGTCATTTATAGTGCCTTGAATAGAATGGAAATGAATCTTCTTTCTTTTTTTTTTTTTTTCGATGCAACTGTGAATTGAATTACTGCCTTTTGGGTGTATTGAAAATCTTAGCCGCTCAAATTAATACAAAATAATTGGGCCCTAATAATATTTGGGTCTTAAATTCAAATAAATCAAATGTCCTGCTAATAGTTACATGGGCCCTAGCCCCTAGCCAAATTTCATTCTGATAGAAAATAGACCCAATTCAAATTTCACTTCAATATAAAATAAGGCCCAAAGAAATTTCTTTAATAGGAAATGGACCCTAGCCAAATTTATTATCTATTTTTTATTTTTTTATTTTTTTCTGAAATATTTTGCCAAAAATCCAAATTAGTTGAAGTTTGGAGGCCAGACCGAAATGGGATCAGAAACTAAATTGACAACTATGGTTAGTAGTCTATGCTAACTTAATTTGTTTCTCTATCTATTAGTAATTTTGGGGGTTGTTTAGATATTTTCTTTTGTTTGTTCTTGACTCAACTACTCAGATTTTTGCTCTTCCTTTCAAAGATACCAGCAAGAAGATGCTCATGAGTTCCTCCAATGCTTGTTAGATAGGCTCTGTAGTTGTGTGGAATTGAGCTTGCAGGACAAGCCTTCGTCTTCTCCGGACAACAGCTTCATAAAGCAGATTTTTGGGGGTCGCCTCAGAAGCCGGGTATTTTTATAACTGTTTTGAATAAAATCAAGAAGCCAGCATTATTGTGGTGCATGGGTTTTTTTTTTTCTGAAATTTAACATGGATTGTTTTGTTTATATTTGTGAGGAATTCCAGCTGAAATGTTGCAATTGTGGCCATTGTTCGGATACTTTTGAGCCTCTAATTGATCTGAGCTTGGAGATTGAAGGTGTTGATACACTTTCTACTTCTTTGGAGTCATTCACTAAGGTTGAAAAGATTGGAGACGTGGAAGAAAAATTCACCTGTGGAAATTGCAAAGAGGAAGTAGTAGCAGAAAAACAGCTTAAAATAGATCAGGCCCCTGCAGTTTCAGTTTTGCACCTCAAGAGATTTAAGAGTGATGGTTTGTATGTGGAGAAGATCAATGAATTTGTGAAGTTTCCTTTGGAGCTGGACTTGCAACCTTTCATCAGTGACCCAAGTGGTGACTATAATGTAAGGGGTCATATTTTATTTTAATCCTCCTTTTGGGATAGTATTTCTCTGTCATCATTCCATTAAAATCTCTGTTTTTTTAATTATTATTTAACTGTTACTGCAGGGGGGGTTAAAATATGATTTGTATGCTGTCTTGGTGCATATTGGAATTTCATCTGATTCAGGACATTACTTTTGCTACATTAGATCCTCCCCAGATTCCTGGCACAGACTAGATGACTCAAAGGTAACATTTTAATAATGGAAACATGTGTGTGCATGCTCGCATGCGTGCATGTGTGTGCTTTAGGCATGGATTTGGCGGCTGTCGTGATTTTTTTTTTTATAATGCTTTGTTCTTTGCCAAATTTACTTTGTAATGAAAAATGTTAAATTGGATGTCTATTATAATGTCAACCAGGTTTGGTACTTCCAACATTTATATTGTTTTTCATTCCCAACCATTAATTGCTGTTAGAGTACATAAAAGAAATTTCTCTTGGATGTTAAATATACTTACATTGATATTTTTAAGTCGTTTGTATAGGTCGTCAGAGTTAGTGAAGATGATGTGCTCAAACAGGAGGCTTACATTCTCTTCTATAAAAGGCAAGGTTCCCCCTGGTTTTTGAACTTGATGGAAACACAGAAGACTTGTCTGGAATGCAGCAATGCTTCTACTTCCCCAAGATCAGTTTTGGATGGTACAGAAAGTGCTGCTGTTCCATCATTGAGTGGGGATGGTAGCTCTGGTAGTGAGGGTGATGAGGATATAGACGCCCCTTCAGCACCACCTCCCAAATCTTCTAGTCCTGACATACTTCCCAAGGAACCTACAGGTAAATATTCTTCAACTCAGAAGCTGTTCAGTCCTTTTCCAAAATGTGGTTAGTCATCCTAACATGATGTTTTAGATGGAAAGCTTAACCACAAACAAATTTTAAGATGATTTTGATAATAATCTTATGGTACTTGGTAATTCAGGATCTTGGCGTTGCTGTGAAACTAGTGAGGGTGATGTGTCTATAGATGCTCCTTCAACACCACCTCCCAGATCTTCTAGTCCTGACATACTGCCCAAGGGGCCTACTGGTAAATATTCTT
Source organism: Litsea cubeba (assembly GCA_012931725.1). Classification (NCBI taxonomy): domain Eukaryota; kingdom Viridiplantae; phylum Streptophyta; class Magnoliopsida; order Laurales; family Lauraceae; genus Litsea; species Litsea cubeba. The sequence goes on from CM022947.1 coordinate 127,929,344, forward strand.
TAACTTGCTGTCCAGTCCTTTCCCCAAATGTGGTTAGCCATCCTAGCATCACGTTTTGGTTAGTCACATGCCCAAACCTTGTCTCATAAAGTATCTCTAAAACTCCACAATCTTTAGTGGTTTCATAAGACCGTAAGATTCACACTTGAATTTTATTATTTACCTGGAAGTGAGATTTGTTGCATAGATACAAATTTTTCTCTATGATTTGATATGAATTGTAGGATTCATATTTTGAATCTTAGGATTTTAATAACATTGGATTTTTGGGTTCTGGATAATACCTTTTGAAAATTTTAGATTTTTAGCTACCAATTCACCTAAGATTATTATCCAAATCTTAATGAAGACCAGAATTTTTGTGTGGTTCACCTATTAAGGGATATCTTCATGGGCAAAGAGTGATGCCTTTTAAATTGTCTCCCCGATCTTAAGAAATATCCTCTGTAGATGTAGATTCCTAAATCAACATAGTAACAAACCAAGTCTAGTGCTTATTTTCAACTAAGAGGCAAGTCTTTTTTTTATACCCTTCCCATCATTAAAATGAACTGTATTTTTTTTTTAACAATTTTCCGTCTTGACAAAAGAAAGAAATCCATTTCACCACCATGAAGACGCCCGGAAACCCATTTTCTAAATCATAACATCTATCATGAACCTTGTGCAAACTTTGCTTAGCTACTTGTTCATTTCTCATTTTTCCTAACAAATTTCTCTAAATACCGTATCTAAAATCCCTGCAGAAATTTAAAATTTCTATACACATGAATTATGTGCTAACCATGCTAATGTATATAACCCAAACAAGTGATAATGCAACTCAACCAAAAGCCAAATAACAAGTGGAAGATGACTTTGATGTTCAAGAACAAAAAATCATGGAACAATCCACAGGGTGAAAGAATTTTTATGTAGTTCACTGCAAGGTGCTACGTGGATGGGCGAACATGAAGAAAGCTTAACTATAAATGAAAAACAAGATTCAATGTATCCAAGAGAACAACAGGTTTACTTTATGTGCCTGCCTTGCGCATTCCAAACCCATCCTAGTCTATGGACTAAATGCCTCTAAAATTTTGTCATAAGATTACACAGATCCTCTCCCTTTTCTATCCATGGTCATAGAGATCTTCTAATCTAGATCTGGGTCATAGCAAACCAAATCATTGGTTCAAAAGGGTTAAGATTTTCATCTTTTTAAAATGTGACAAAAAATTTCATTATTTGATATCTGGAGTGCAAATCAGTTAGGGTTGAGACATGGGCCTGTCAAAACAATGGTTTGAAATCTTTAGATCTAAAGCCCAGACACCACGTGCAAATTAAAAGAACTCCTGGAGCTATGCAAGTAATTAATAAATATGAATTAACTCATCGAATGTCTAATAAACTGGGATCACTAACATGAAGTGGACTGCAAAGCAAGAGCAAAGGACTGAATTCCAACTGGTGATCTAGGTAATCCTGTTCGATGAAGGAAACTCACTGCCTGCATCTTTCGTAAAACCTCCTCTCTTTTTTTCACTTAGGAAACATGATAGCCTGCATAACCCTTTTTTTTATTATTGTTTAAAAATCTCTTATGACTTTTTTTTTTGGCTGTAGCATCTGAACCTACTAGCGAGGTCTTGAAGGATGGAAGAGGGAAGAAGTCTTTAAGTAGATTGCTGAGTGCACGTCATGCATTGGTAGATGTTGGTTATCAAATCCCAGAAGTCCATTTGAGTCGGGAAGAGCTGAAGAGGCCTGCTAGTAAGGTCTTGGAGGATGGAAGGGTGAAGCAGTCTTTGAATAGATTGCTGAGAGGCATGCCAAATTCACGGAGCACCCAACTATTAGCTTACATTTCTCCACAAAGCGAAGGCTCTATGAATCGGACTAAGAAGCGTAGAGTGTCGCCGCCTTCAGATATACCACATTCTCGTGAGGAGGCCTTTAGAACACCACCACCTTCACGCTGGAACATCCATAAAACTGTTACACAGAGCTTGGCATCTGGTGGAGACTCCAACTTGGTTCTCCAGTTTGATTCCATTTGATTACTTAACATGAATGAAGAAATCATCTTGTATCTTTTGTTCTTTCCACCAGGTATCTTAACAGTTGCTATTATTATCTTGAGTTTCCTCTCTTTGCGTTCGGCAAATCACATGGACATGGGCAACCTAAGTTCTTTAACATATGTAACCAGGTTCAAGACTTTTTTGCCACATTCGGCTGACAGTAAATTTGGAAATGTAAGCTTCTGTTCCATGTAGTCAATGAGTAATGTTACCCGTTGGTTGGATCGAATCTTTCTGGAAAAATGGCTTCCTGTGTGGCCCTGAATGTCACGGTTAAATAAGCATTTCTATAGTGATTAGTGATTACTTCACACTATCCTGTCGTCAAACTGATAATTCACTGATTTTCTTGTGTGGAGTACGTTTAGAAACAGTAGTGCAGTGCAATTTATCATCATGCAGGCATTATCCAACAGGCTGTGGAATCCATAATTTCTGCTTTTTGGGTAGAGTTAGGTGTGCTTAAAAAATTATAGTTCTGGGGGCGAATGAGACCTCACTCTTGATGTGGATCTTATCTCGGCCGTCACATTTTCTATGACACGCTTGTGATGAGGTTTTGAACCAAATATTGAATAGCAGTTATTAAGGTTTCTCACTTTATTGCCATTTAAGTACCAAACGGTGATTATAATATAAAAATCTACCAAACCAGAGATAGAGAGCTGCAAATGCCACATCCAATACTTCCTTTTTCCAAGTCCCTTCTTTCTGCACACATCACTTAAGTCACAAAATTATCAAGATTTCTCTCTACACATTCCTTTTTCCTCCCTTCTTTCTGCACACATCACTTAAGTCACAAAATTATCAAGATTTCTCTCTACACATTCCTTTTTCCTCAAATTACCCTAGTGTAGAAAGAAATTGAATGAGATATGAAATTATAAATGATGTCCATTTGGTAATTTCACATATGGGTATATTGATCCTAAAATAAAAGGACAGACGTGGAAAAAGAAGTTTTGAGTCTGGCATACGAAAGCAATTAAACACCTACAGTTCGGTTTTTGCCACGTACGGTGTTGGTTGTTACAAGTAAAAGATGAAACCCATTTTTTTTCTCAAAAGTAATGCTTCCCATTTAGTGCTGCGGCTGCTGCCTCTCAAATGAGAAATGGCCGTTAGACAAATCTAATTACCTTTTCACCCAGGGTATAGAGGTTGTAAAATTAAAGCTGGCACTTGACTGATGTTTTTAATTATGCAAACCACTGCAATTGTTTAAATTTAAAAAAAAAAAAAGCTTTAGTAATTTCAATTTTGTTTTGATAAATAGAATGTGTTCTCCACACCGGGAGAAAAATAAAACTTGATATATATATATATATATATTGATTGCCCAAACAAGAAAAAAAAAATATTTAGAGTTCGATCCAAGCTCTTAATAGGATGTTTACAAATACATTCTGACACAAATCCACAACAGGTAGTATATGGTGGTTAACTACATGAGTGCATATTTTATGTTCCAACACTTTACCCTAACCAAAAGAAAAGCCACTGAATATAGGCAAGTTCAACTTTATTTATCTAGGAAAAGAATTTGAGGCACCATTGAGGGAACAAACACCCTTGGTGACCAAGTAGAAAATGTTGCCATCCAGATCAGCTCCTCAACTTTGAACACACTGAGACTACAGATTCAGGCTCACAAAATTCTGTCTTGAAAGTCAGTCATAAGGCTGGAAGCCAGAGAAGTAAGCTTCTTTCCCGTCTCTCCCGCAATGTTCTTGATAGAGGAAATATCTTGCGACGCCTAGAAAACCAAAAGAATGAAAAATTGCAGAGACAAACTAAATATTCAGATGCAAAAGTAATTTTTTTACATAACATTACGAAATAGAGTCATGCGCACAAAAAATAACATGCACAAACCAAATGTTTAGCTGCAAAAATAGCATTCTAAACAAATAACCTGAGCAACTCAATCTAAGAAGCAGAGCCCTTTCAAGGGCAGTGTGGGATATAGAGAAGTCTATCGGCAAAAGCAAAAAAACCACAGCCCAATTAGGTTTCAAATGGAGCAGATATCAAGGCCTCAAAATCAAAGATGGAAAAGCGTAAAAACATTTCAAAGTGAAATCCAAGAGTGGATTTTTGTTTTTCTTTTTTTACTAATTTTTTCATAGGGAAAGGGATGGGATACAGATCCCACCATATGCACACATGCATGCAACTGTATGTGCTTTCCACAAACCTTGCTGCTCTTTATTACTGGATTAGCCCGACAGGCTCACAGCCTCAAAAGTTAGACAGCTTTCAGCCCTCTGATAAGGGGCGGATTCTTTGTTTAGACACCTTTCAGCCCCACTGATACGGAGCGGATTTTTTTTGTACTTCTGCATAATAATCCGTCTAAACTCTAAACAGGTTTTGAGTGCATATTCCATTATTCAAAGATTATAAACATTATATGCACAGCTTATTCAAATCTATATACACAGTGGAATTAGTAGTCATGTGCCGTCCCTACGAGGGGCACCCCACTACATAGCTATATAGCATTTTTGAAGTAATTCGAAAATAAAAGACCTTAAAACCCTACCAAATAATCTAACACAGTAATAGCAAGTCCCAAGAATCATAAATGACGATGGAATGCTAAATGCTCAAGATCCAGAGAGCCCCTCCAGCAGACCTCATCATGAGATGGACCAGTGCAAAAATCATTTTATTAAAGATCCTATCCCACTAGAATAGAGAAAGAACTTGACAATTGAAAACCCGACGACCAGTAATCCACATTCACTGTATAAACCCATTGGATGACTACCACATAAAACTCAGCTGATTTAATCTATGATTCACAGATACATATCGATTCTGGAAGAATTTTCCATGGATACAACTAGGATATGGATTTTATGAAATGCTGCTTATTTTGAAGTATTCAGTCGTCATAGGTTGACCATTTGACTACAAAACTATGAACATATCATTCCAACTCGTGCAGGATCCACCCCAACAAATAGTTCACCAGAATATTACATTTAACAGATTTCCAACTACAACAGCCTCACAACACATATAAACAATATGCCTAACTATTCACAAATCAACTAAATTACGTGTAAAGCAATCATTAATCAAGTATAAATCTTTACTGAAGACAGGCACCAGTCTGAGACAAACATATGCAGTTCAGCTCTTATGCACATATACATATGCCAGTCAAGCCTCAGAAGGGCTAGAGCTGCAAATCATGCACAATAAAAAGGACTGCTTTCTTTAACAATCAGAAAAGCATTCCACGCAGTGATTGTTCCACATAAAAGCCAAAAAAGAAAATCCAATGCTTTAAACAGATTATATTACGAACTGATTACTTTTAAGTTTCAACAAGGACTAAAACCTATAACAGAATGTACATAAAACTGCATTCATAGAGTGGACAAGAATCATGCCCAATGCAGAGATGCATTCATAGAGTGGACAAGAATCATGCCCAATGCAGAGATGATAGCCCTTAATACAAATAGGAATCTCCTAACAAGAACTCCAGACTTTGATTTCATGAGATCCCTGATCTGATTCAGCTAGAGGCTTGATCCTCCGCCTTAGACATCTGTGTACCCCATGGGTCCACATTAGAACTCCTACAAAAAAATTTTAAGTTTTATTTAAATGCTTAGCTTTTATTTTATTTAACAATAACCTGCAAGGAATTTAGACAATTTTCATCCTTTTAGTATGTTCTAATGGCTGAGATCAAAACATCTCAACACTAGATGATTTGTTTTAGTAGAAGCCTATATGAGGTATGAGGGTGGGCTGTGGAGACAATTTTCACCAGTGGTGATTTGGGAATAAAAATTTCTTTTCTAATTGAGTTCAGTAGCCAACTCAGATGTTTGCTTAAAATATGTTACTGTGCAAAACATGCTATCTTTGCACCATATTCTTCTATGTGCAGCTGCTCTTCCTATGTGAACCTCGCACTTTATGCAAGTTGGATCTTAAGCAATTAGATATCCCTAATTACTTTGCCAGGTTTTCTTCTGGTTGTGTACATGAGAATGCTACTGTCAAGAATTCCATGATCATGGTCCAATTAAGTCAGAATGGTTAAAGCGACCACAATTAGATTGGAGTTTTAGCAGAGCTCTCTTGGCTTACATCTATCTCCAGCACAAAAAAACGTAGCAAAGAAGGGAACACCACCAAGCTATCTTGGCTAACATCAATCTCCCACATGGAAAACACAGCAAAGGGAACAACACCAGAAATAACATGCAATCAGAGGATAGTCACATTCCCAAGGATTAAGAGATCTCTCAAATTATATATTACCAAAAATCATATAGCATTATGGTTCAAGCCCCATAACAAGTATTTATGTGTTGTTTAAACAAAGGTAAAAACCTAAAGATAATCCAGACAATTAAATCCCCTATCAAACTGTTCCAAGATGTTTTAATCTAAGTCATTTAAATCTAATGAAAGTACGTCTAGAGTAACTTATTGCTTATGAACTAACAGAATTAAAAATAAATAAAACTAAATCAATAATGGAGAAAATTGGGTGTCCCACTGGTTGGACTTGGAACATCCAATGTGTCACGATGGGTCCTGCTGTAACTATGTGAATAGTGGGGCTTCTTGTAGGCTTGTGACAGCATGCCATGGGGATTGTCCCAGTGACATGAACTCTAAGTAATGAACAATCCTGATCTTGTACTCTTTGCCATGTGTTCCGCGTGAATAGTAGTGTAGCTTTAGATATGTGCCAACAAGCTCAAATAATAATGATAATGAGCAGAATATTCACATGGTGTAGTACATCAACATGAAATAAGGTCCAACACGTACCTGGAAAGAGATGCGATTGATGAGGTCAGACGCTGTCAGGTCAAGTCCGGAATCATCCATGTCATGACCAAAAAGATCGGCACTTGATATGGCGGTCGAACTCTGAGACAAAGGAATGAGTAATGAGTTTAACAAAGACATGTTTTTTTTTAAATATTTATTTCTTTATTTTTTTGGAACACAGAAGCAGACAAAGTCATCAATCCTAAAATGCTATCTGGCTTCAACAACTGATACAAATCAATTAAAGCCATTCATATTTACTAGTAGCAAGGGCATTCCATCTCTTGAAGTATATGTTTTGGATGCATCGAATCGACATGGGTAAAAGGAAAAAAAATAGCTTTTTTTTTCCTTGTTCCCTAATACTAATAACTGTGCACTTTTTTTTTTTTTTGTTACTTTGGGATACAGCCTACTGGTCACGAATGATACTTGAAACTTCACAACCTAGCGATCAATACCTGCGCATGTGTGTGATACTAGGGTGCCAACACCACCCAACTACAAGTGTGTTGGCAACTGTGCACTATTTATTCTTTACAAATTTTAAAGCAAAATCGTTAATAAAATAGATCTGTCCATTTTATTTTTGCATGATTATAAAACATTTTATTGTATGGGCATTGTCATGCTCATGCAACTGTGTTATGGATGTGCCAGTGTCAGGTTTTCCAGTGTAGCTGACACGTCATCAAATCTGAAACAAACACAATTGTTAGGGTTATGCGACACTGCAACCACTTCTAGAGCAATCACCCTGCACACATACCGAAAATTTCTGCAGTGAAACTTGAGCTTCCGAATCCCTCGCTTTGTTTTGATCACCAAAAAATTGGGCTGATGAAATGGACTTTGCATTTGAAAACTTTTGTCTTGCTTCATTACTCTCCTGAACCTGATGAATAAGAGAATGCCATCACTGATAAGAGAACAGCCTAGTGTCCATTCAAATATATAATAGGTTAGTAAATCACCACTGCAATGGGGACCAATGACGTAACAACCTTCACAAGACAACGCAACAATGAACAAAGTACAAATCATCAAGTTCAATCAACTGAAGCAACATTCACCAGACAACAAAGTTCATAAATAATAACCAAACTAACAAAATAATTCTTCTTTTGTTGTCCATGAGGAATTCACCTCTTCAGTTATGAAGATCACCATAAGATATTTATGAGGATCACTTGTTATATTTTGTTTCAGGTATACCATGTAACCATATAAAGTGGTAAACACCCCCTCTCTGTAGTTGATTCCATGACTAAACCAAGAATGCTCTGCTACCACGCAAAACCAAGGATCCCCTGGTTCCACCCGCACAAAGCACATGGAACTTCGTAGCCAAGGAAGATTTTCTCCTACGAGAATCCTAAAGGGCTGTCATGCAGGGCTTTTGGTGAGCACCTATAATTTAGGGGGTCTCGCTTTTGTGGACAATGAGGATTGAAAATCCCCCATCATCCACATGCGGAACGTCCAGTAGGTGAAATCTTTCCTTGTAGCAAATCCTCATCCACACTGCAAACAGTTTTGTTATCAATCTCATCCATGATGAGACCTTTTCTCTCTTTTAGTGTTAGCTACCTTTGTTATCAATCCCTTGCTATATGTAAACACCAGAAATGACAGTTCCCACAAGAGCAACCATGCGGGTGCCGGATGTGACTAAAATTTGAATTGAAATCCTTAAAAAATTGATGCCTTCTAAAACCGTTAAACTTGAGAGCCATAGATCAATGGTTTAGGATGATCAAACAGGTTTAAATTTTGCACAAAGGTAGGTTCCATCTGGATCATTCAATCCCCCACCTCCCCCAATGATTGTTGTGGCCCCATGTGGGCCATCTGCAGGAGAGCATGGCCCATGTAAACAGTGCCCCAAAATATCGCCAATAGTTTCAAAATATCAGATTTATTTATTTATTTGGATATGGTAAATAAGAAAATTGTAATGTTATTTTAAAAACTTGTACTTCTAGAAGTGAGACTTGCTACATCTTTGGGAGATTACATCTAAACTCTTGAAGTCACACAATTTTGGCAATTTCTAATGCATTTTTTTTTCTGTTAGGATGATGAAATTTAGTAAAAAAAAAAGAAAAAAAGAAAAAAAGCAGAATACGATATGCTACAACCATGAAAAAGTGTCCCCAAGACGCTACTGGAACGACCTGAGAAAGATCCCCATTCAATATACGAACAAGAGATGCACTAAAAAAAAAAAAGAATTACTTTTCTAATTTTGCCGACCCACTCTGCAAGGCACCAAAGGGTATCAAAATTAGATCCCAACCATGAGTTCGACGCCTGAGCATCACCCTCAATAATGACCTAGGATAAGTTCCTCGCAACCTATAAGGAGAGCAGCACTTCTACCTGATTCTTAGAACAAATACCGAGAGACCCAAAAGCAATCAACCATTCCACCCAGGCCCAGCCGCCCAGATTAACCTAGAAAAGCCATCAAAGCTTAAATTCACAAAGACAACATGGATGGCAGGATGCTCTATGGATTCTCTTTCCACAGCATGTTACAGAATAAGAAAACCTGACAAACCCCTTCAAGACCAGTGGAGTTATAAAGAAATGTGGTTATCCTGATACTATGGAGTACTCGACCAACTCCTTCAAGACCAGTGGAGTTACCCAGAAATGTGGTTACGCTACTACTAAAGGAGCTCTGTGTGTGTAATATAAAATATCAGATTTATAGTTGGGAGCATGCTGGGCAAGGGGGTTGTCAAGCAAATGGTGTTGAGATTCCAAAGCTCGAGCAACACTGGCAGAAGATTATTGCCAGCAACAACCAGAAAAGAGGTTGACCGAACAAAAGACATCCATTTAAGCTCTTCAGCGTCCAGAACTAATAGGCTGACAAAAAATAACCAACCTAAACAAATTTAGGAAACAACTTAAATACTACAACACAAGATTCATAAGAAGCCAGTCCACTGATAGCTCAGTGGTGAGGCATTTTCCTCTTTGCAAAAACAAGTATAGTTGTAGCTCCGTTGGTTAGGGACTTAGACACCACGAGTGTTTGTTCAAGGTAAAGCTGACACACGGGTAATGGGCCAGTGGACAGTAATCCAGGTGGGGCTCGTGACCTTCATGGAACCATATTCCAATCAAATCTCATAGAATCATGAAAAAGAAACATTCAAATTAAGAAAAGCATCTTACTCTTTTTTTTAATTAAAACTATTTTCATTTGGTTTGTTTAAATTTAAGATGATTTAAGATTCTTGTTCAGAGAAGTATGTAGGTTGTTGAAGTGATAAAGATTTAGTTTCTTCTACCAGTCAATGATTTTAAGATTAAACAATGATTTCTATAACATTTCTTTAACTGGAGGTTGTACATGAGCCATTCAGTTTTGGAGAGAAGGAATTGTTTAGGTTTTCTGTGGAAAATCCTCTTGAGATTCATCAAAATTCCTCTTCGCACAAAGGGTTTCATCAAATCCTGCACCCTATATAGCATTGTGAGATTGTGTTTGACTCAATCAGTAAGGAACCACAGTTCCTCACAGGGTCTGGCTGCTGATTCATCTTCTTGGATTTGTTTTCCTTAACATCTACTCAGGTTAGTGCAATATCTCTCTTCTTTGATCCATTGATTATTTGGTTGCAAATACACTTCATGTGAAAGTCTGTAAAATATCCAAATGTTAATTAGATTTAAATTTGGTGGACTTCTGTCCACAGCCCTATGAAGCCAAGCCCCGATTAGGCTGTCTTTCCCTAAGGCCGCCGATTAACCATGGAATTGATAGCGTGCCACCCAATTGAGGCTTGACAGCCAACTTTGAATACAACGGCAGTTGGCCTTAACCCAGGCTAAAATCCATGTTAGTTGAGTAAGGTTACTGTCTGCTTTTATTGTCGAGGTAACGGTTTGGAAATTTGAAAACGAACTACAAGTTGGGTAAAAGCAGCCATTTAGTTCTTCGATTCCTTTAACAATCCTTGCTGTATTCTTTAAGACCTCATCATTCACACAGACAACTGTACTGAATACACACATGTCCGAGTAACTGGCTGGTTGTGTGCTTTTGCAAAGACATTTTGAAGCCAAATTGAAACTGCTGCTTAAAATGTCAAAAAAACCCGCTCCTTAAGATATTGCTAATTCATGTAGGTAAAAGCTGCATCAATTTGGTGTTGGTGATTATTGTGTTTGGGTTAGATCGGTCCACATCAACCAAGACTAATCTGATTCTGATCTGGACCAACCCATTTCGTGATCAATCTGGATCAACCCCTTTATAGGCATAAACAACCACATTTTACTCAGTTGACTGATAAAGGCAGAACCCACGAATCATTGCATGATCCTTTTAATGAAGTTACCTGTGGTTTAGACAAATTAGAGTTTGTTTTCTTCTGAAATCCACTGTCCATTCCAAAATCTGCAAAGAAGCTTGAAGACTTCGGTGGCAGAACATGACCAATTATTTGCAACCCTCCAGAACTGGTTTCAGCAGATTGAACATTCTCTACATATTCAAAGCGAGAAGGGAATGTTGGGCCTGATATTGCAGCGACATTAGCTGTCGAGGTGACGATAGGAGCTGGTTCTTCTGGCTTCTGGTCATATAGACTCTCATTTGACTGCATTCAATAAAAATATGATTGTAGATCAAGTATATTACTGTATTACACTTCATTATTTAACATTTATAAAGATCGTGAAAATTGCCCCACAACCTCCTTAATTGGAGGCAGCCCAAAGGTTACGAGTTAGAATGGGTTGAAAAGAAGGCCAAAGCTGACAGCAAATTCAGCACAGATGAGTGCTTGGTGTGGTTGTGGGTGATAAAGGTAGTGAGATCCCAGGTGGCCCCACATGGGATCATCTCTCTCTCTCTCTCTGCAGGCGTACCAAGCACCTCATGGGACCCACTTTGATCCACACAAATCACAAAAGTACATTTGGATTGGAGCATCTAATTGTTATAAAAAAAAAAAAACATGATCAGATGATCCTGTCCATCCATTAAGGACTCTAATTTAACAACCGATAAGTGCTTATAAAACCATTAAACATTTGGGCCCTTGGATGTCTAGGCCATCACATTATGCCAATTTTTTCACAATCCCAATGCAAACCAAGATCTTCGAATACCATCCTACTATTGTGATTGGCATACAGCCAACCAACTCATTTTACCCTTGCAGAGCCCACCTTGGGTAAATCCGCCCATACATACTTCATCATCCTCAATATAAGAATTAGCCAAAATTCCATTATACCCAGAGTGATGTGAACTGTTGGATTTATTATTATACACTAGGTTATAAATATACAGTTCACAAAACAACAATCCAATAGTGCATATCACTGCGATTGGAGTGAAATTTGGGCAAATTTCCCAACAGTGCAGACAGTTTGCAGCCAAATTTTCCTCTCTTTCAAGTGTTGCTAGTGTGACAAGCATCTACAAGAAACAACTGTGACAAATTGGTCAAGGAAGAAATGTTGCATGAAGTGGACACCACCAGAAGTAAGGGATGACAGTAGGTTAGCCATATGCCAAAAGAAGGATCCATCGGGCATGGGCATTGCCAGACATATGATCTAAGGTGGTGATTTGTGATTGCGAGCTGCCAGGTGATACATCTATGTCCCTTCCTTAGAACGGTTGTAGAAATCCAATGCATCTGATTTTTTGTATATGGTTAGCTGACAAATGCCCTCTGTTCCTTGACAGATTTGTTACTTGCGTTCGTCTCCGACAGGGATTATCACGCAAGATTTTCTTATCAGTTTAAAACAATTTCATTTTGCTTCCTGAGAACTGAGAACTCTTCATAGAACAACAAAAGCCCATGGCACAGTTACAAGGTGGTCATTGTCACAACCATAAGTTTGCTGGCTCAAGTGGCATTGCCAATAAGGGCGCACGTGTTTGTGTGGAGAGAGAGAGAGAGAGAGAGAGAGAGAGAGAGAGAGAGAGAGAGAGAGAGAGCATTTAATACTTAAAAAGTACAGACAAAAACATGCATCAAACAAAAACGTGCATCTAACCTTTGTAGTAAGCTTTCTGGCACCAAGCCCTCCAGTCTTATTTCCGGTCTTCTTCCCACCGAGTGGTTTTTTTACTGAACTGGTAACTGAGAGAGAAGTAGCTTTAGGCAAAGGAGCAATTTCAGGAGTTTCATGCTTTTCATTTGTATTTTCTTTGGTTGCATCAGCAATCTTCATATCTGGAAGCCCATTAGCTGTAGGTGCTGACTGAGAGGCAATGGGCGATGAGGGCAAAGCAGCCTCTTCTGCCAAGCTTTTAGAAACTTCTTTTGAAAGTAATTGTCTATATAAGTCAGCAGCTCTTGATGTGTATTTTGCCTCAATTTTGCCTCCATCTGTCCAGCCATGCTGCTTGAAGAAAACTTGTGCTCGGTTGTTTCCCCCAAAGATCATCATCTTCAGCTGCTCTGGATTCCATGAATCTAGAGTTGTAGACCTAGTTGACAAATAAATAAATTAGGTAACCGTAGTTTGGACTACAGCGGGTGGACAATGGTTTTCCTTATAGCTGACTGAATCCTATCATTTGTACTGAATCCTAAGAAAAAGATTTGTATCTATACAATCAATTCCATTTGTAGGTGAATCTTAGGATTCGGGTGGAACTTTACTATTTGATACTTGCTTCTTTGAGTCTTATGATTCAAGCAATTCAGCTGAGCGGGAATAGCCATCGCCAAGAGGTTAATATTAGTGATATTTTACTTTTTTCCTTTCTCTTTTTAGGATAAATATTTTTAAAAGGTGATTGAGTGGTCAACAGAACCTCTTGATAAGTTTTTGCAATTCCATGGAGGCCTTAAGAGTTAAATAAGGAATAAGCATGTGATTTAAGTGTTCAATTGAACATATGGATTTTTTTTCCTGTATTGATTTAAAATTTTCATTTTTTTTCTTGATGGTTTTATTTTATTTTATTTTATTTCAGGAGACATTCTAACCATGTAAGGTTGATGATTTGGATTTTATTTTTAATTTTTTTTATTTAAAGAGGAATAAAAACTATTAAAGCAAGTTTATTTTTCCTATTAACTTTGATATCTTATGCATTTTTAACTATTCATACAATATTATTTATGATATATTAATATATATGTCAACAATATATATATATTTTTTTTTTTGCGGAAAGAAGGATTTATATTAAGAAAAGGAACCGTAAATATATGTCAACAATGTTGTTTCGATGTTTGTACCATAGCATTATCTGTCACTATATTCATGCTGCCATGTACTAACTAATTATGAATAACTACTTTTTCTATTTCCAGCAGAATGAAGGCAGTGGCTTTGCAAGAAGATGGGATGGGAAAGAGAATCCTAAGTTTCCCGATATGATTCAATTAATTTCATCCCCTTGAATTTGCAATACGATTTTGATAATTAGAACAATGGTTTTCCTTTCTTTGTTAGAAGATGAATTTTCCACAAAAATATATCCAAGATCTACCACACCACCGAAACCCGTAGACAAATATTAGATAATTTTTTTGGCTAAGCAATAAATGACATAAAATTCATGCAACTCAGTTAACAAAATTACTGATCGGCATTGAACCCAAAGGGATCGTTTTGTTTGTTTGCACACATATACATATAAGTCAATGCGAGTTCATGTGTAACTGTTACACATAATTTTGTCTGTAGCATTTATGCATCACATGCGTAAATCATGGTGTGAAAATATCATTATTTTAAGCCCAAAATTTATGCATCTCAGACCCTAGTAAATGATTACGCACAATGTTGTTCACAGGCACGTGCTACAATAACCTGGATGTGATTTAGGGTTGTCCGTTTTTTTTTTCAAAATTTTCAAATCCTTTGGGCCTCTAAATCAAGATCCGAACCGTTCATCCTCTTTAGAAGGGCAAAAATGGCTATGGGGTCAAATTTAATAACTTGATTCATCATGGATTTTAGAATTTGTGAAAAACGGAATATCGTTGGATTGATCTGGTAAAGCTGGCATGATTTTCATGTCCCATGTATGCCCGTCGTTTTTTTTTTCAAATTTCTCAATCATGCGGGCCCTTAAATTAAGATCCAAACCGTTCATCCTCTTTAGAAGGCCAAAAAAGGGGCAGGGTATTGGGGTGGGGGGGTGAACATTCAGATCTTCAGATAACATGGAATTGAGAAGTTCGTGGAGAAATCCATACCCTTAGATCTGCTTATCTGGACTTTTGTGGGCGCCTACTTCACGATCCAAACCATTCATCTTCTTTGGAAGGCTAAAATCAACTACGGGTTCAAATTTTAGGTCTTGATTCATCATGGGTTTTGAGAAATACGTGAAAAAAAGGAAACTGATGGATGTATTCAGATTCACATGTTAAGAGATGTGAAAATGACAAACAATGGAATGTGTTTCACATGTGACTCATTTGCATATGAAAATGAAGCACATCTGCATCATCTACACATAAGAATCATTTTCCTTTCACACGTGTAGAAGACCCCCCACCCCCCCCCCCCCCCCCCCCCAAAAAAAAAACCCCAAACACTGATAGTGAGAACAAGAGCAGAGTTTGGATGGAAATTATTTAAAAACTGAATGACAAGGTAGCAATGGGAGTGACAATTCTATGTGGGAGACCTGAGTTCCTAATAGGAGATGGGTGCACCAAGGGTCTTTAAGAACCTATCTTTTTGTCTTGACCGTGGAGACCTTAACAGATTTCTTAGATATATATTCTTAGTGCATGCTGTTTTGATTTAATGTCATACTCACTAGAGAGACAACAAGGCTAGAAAACGATAAGCTATATAACTTTGGATAGAGGCTTTAAAATCGAATGGCACAAAAATGAAGGGCCAGTTTGGCAACTCTACTAATAGAGTCAAGTGAAGTAAAGTTGATTTTGAAGAAAGAATAAAATATAAGTGGGTTACGATGGTATTTTATTTTTAGTTGTTTGTTATGGAATCTTTTGGACTTTTTGTATGGGAAAGTAGAGTTTTTTTGTATTTTAGTGGATAAAGCTGGTTGCTTTTTGACTTTTTTTTAAAAAGATGGAGGGAGTTTTGAATTAAAGTGCTTTTGATGTGACATCTTGTCTGAAAAATGAAGGCTTTACTTGACCTTTACTATGCTAGTAAAGTGCCAAACTAGCCCAAAGTCAAAAGGGTTAACAAAAACAATGTGTGGAATACATTTACTGGATTTGAGAGTAGGGAAAATGAGTTGGTAAATATTGAAATAATGCCACTGTCAAATAGATTTTGGTACTTGAGAGAAACTATTGAGAAAAGTGGAAGATTTGAGTTAGATGTAGTGAAAAAAGCAGCAGTGTTAAGTGGGCAAAGTAGATAGAAGCGAGAGGGTTTTTTTTTAATAGTTTGCGAGTGTATTTTTATGCATGTTTGTTGAATACCACTTCTAATAAAGGGCATTTTACAGCATGGTAGTTAGACCTACCATACTATATGATTTTGAAGGTTGAATAACAAAGATACAAGAACCAAAAGTAATAGAAAAATGGCTCGTGATGTACTGGGGACCAAAGAAAGTGGACATTGAGAAGTGTGTGCTAAGAGGGATGCGCCTTGTTACAAGAAAGGATAGAATTAGGAATGAGCACATTAGATTTACTAATGAGTTGTACCAACAAAAGAGAAAAATCAAGGAACATCATTTGAAATGGTTTGGCACATACATAGAAGACGAGAACCAGCTCTTGCAGGACGTGTTGATAGTCACATGCGCAAGGAACTATAAAAAGGGGGGGATAGGAAAAACCTAAAATGGAGTAGTGAGGAATGGCATGATGGATTCCAGAGCTATGAAAGCATGGCTATAAATAGTGTTGAGTGGAGAAGTAAAACTCACAAAGCCGACCCCAAATAGATGGGACAAGAATTTGATGATGATGATTTTCTGGTTGACCTACTAAAATGTTCCTCCTCATCTTTTGTAATTGGGAATCCATCCAACTTGAACATTGTTAGGCTCCATGCAAATCTTGTATGCAGTCCAAGAGGGGTTGCTTTAGTCTTCCACCCACCAAAGGCAAACCCATTAATTGATTGCAGTAGATAAAATCCAAAAACATGTCCATAGTTGTAGTCAACCTACAAACCCCACTCTTTTCAGTTCAGAGCCTGATTATAGAATCCTCACTTCACAGCACAAATAAGGAGCTTTCCATTGATCCTTACCACAAGGCAATTCATCCCAATATATATATATATATATGTGTAAATGTATATGTATATATCTTTTTCAATATTTCATCCACCCATACAAAGTTGGTTGCAATTCTACTTAAGCTAGCTTCTTTCAATCTGAACTTTGGTGATAGCAACTCCCCTTCTAGCTCAATTCCATCAACATCATCCCAAATCACTAATAGGCCATTTAAAGCTCCCCAAGTAGAAATGAATCTCCCATTCTTGGGGTTTTATACAATGAGTGAAGTCCACATTTTGGCCTAAATCCCAACTTCCCACAATACGGCTTTCACCATCCTATCTTGCACAGATAACACGATTTCACACTGCAGTAGTCATATTTGGTTCATTTCGTCCATATTGGTTGAAACTAATCAGTTCGATTAGTGTACTGAATTAAACAATCCCTTGTAAAATAATGGTCTGAAATTTGGGCCTATTTGGCTGAAATTTTCGTTTTGGTTTTGAATTTATTGATTTTGGTCGCATAGGCCGAATTCCCAATTTTCAGCCGAGTTTTGTGCTGAACTTTTTTTCCCCACTCCAATTTTGTTAACAAAAATGACATCCACAACGGAAAAGCTCAAGCCTCTAATATGCTTTTTGCCAAACTCCAGATGTTCCCTAATGAGAACTGAAAAGGAGATGCCTTAAACTTTATCTCTACATCCATTTGCAACAATATAAAGGCAAGACCACTACCAACATCGTTATACATTAAGGACCTCCCCTACCATGGCTCCACAATCCACCCTCTCGAAGATGCTATTAGCCCAAATGTGTAACAGCACCTCGTAGTAGTAGATCCATAACATATGTTTCTATAGTTTAACCTTAGGGTTCCAATTTCTAATGTTCAAGTGAATAAAACACTTTCCAAATAGCATCATCTCCCTATACAATGTCTTAGCCTCCTCAAAAACAAACTTCAGCAAAGTCAGTATTGTACTGAAGCTGTCGATTCTAAACATCCTAAAAACTTCCTTTTCAATAACCATTCTTCCACCTAGATGCATCTAGAAATTCTTCTGCCAACCAGGCAATGTAAAAATATCATGTTTTCCTGATCGATATCATAGTCTACTTTCACCATCCAAACTCCCTCTTCTGAAAGGAATTTTTTTTATTTTGGATGGCCTCTTCTGAAAAGACTGTCCAAACTCCCTTATGCTTCTTGATATCGAAATACTTGCCATCGCTTCTATTCATATCCAACATGTCAGCAATCAGGTAGCCTTTTTTACATTCCTTTTACCTTCATATTACTAGGATCAACATTACCATTTACCATCTTCCCTATCTTTCTAGGTTACTAACTCGCCTACCTCTCTTTTAAGTATGTTCTCTTTTATTCCTTCTCCCTGGTTAATCCCTCTGGTTACAACCAAAAGCAACCTCCTTCACAACTAACCTTCTTCTCCTCTAAGCGTATCCATCTCATGCCCTTCAATCCTCTTCTAAACCTCCTCATCTCTAAATCTGGCAAAAGCAACACGGCTTCCTCTTCATTTATTCTTCTCCCTTTCAGCCACCATGTGGACTGTGCAGAGAACAAGGAAACCAGGATTTGTGAAGACATTCCAGAAAAAAAAAAAAAAAAAGTTGTCCAAAGATAGTATTGCTAGATTAGCCCACCTACACCAAGTCTGTTTCCCCACCCTTTCTCTTCTTCTTGCTTTCCACCTACCCTTTTCCATCCAAACAAATATAAGAAGCAAGCACAGACTATGTTGCTTTAGTATGGGTAATGTTTTAGCAGAATTTGGTTACCGTGACTCATAAGTCTCAGAGTTGATTCCAAAGTAGTTTGTAATAAATAATAAGAGAATCGTATACAAGCGAAACCAATACAACTGGCAATCATCACAGATAGAAAGGAAACCTAAGGAATTTTCCACAAGTCATTATAGAAATACCAAGCCCAAACTATTCAGTCACACTATAACAACAAAACTGACTGACTTAGATTTGGCAGAAATTATGATCATTCAATTAGAATCAGGCAATTAACAAAATATAAATATATATATATTCACATTCCATCAAATATGAGATTACACTTACGTCGAATTTGTGGTTTACCAATGTGTCAACAACAGGATGGTTACTTTGAACACAATTGGGAAACTTATGTATTTAATCAGTGTCACCTGAAGTTTAAATTGGATGCATGTTTCACCCCATATTATTAGTGAAATGAAGAAAAGGTTAAAAAAAAAAGGTCCTACCTGTTTTGGCCTGGTGCTACTTTTGCAGCCACCAAAAATAGGCCCTTACAGTCCACTCCCTTTTCCCTTGGCCCTCAGGGTACATTTTGACATGCCTGAATCACAAGGAGTCTGAATATCTTGGCAGGATGTAATGCAGATTCACCACACCTTTTGGGCATCAAAAAAATCAGAAATTTCAACAAGTTGATATATTTTTGAGCCTCTTCCATCAAACCCGAATCATCGTAAGTGCTTCTCTGAAATTATAGAAGTTGGATAAACAAAATCCCCCCAAAATTTAAATTTCTTATTTCCAAACCTCCTAAAACCCCCCTGTGGAACAAATAATCATTCAAGTTCTGCCAAAATATTCAAACCAAATGCAGTTTAGGAGTACATCCTTACAGCTCGCACCAAAGACGATAAAAGACAAAAAGGTGCGATTACTGTAAAGCAATTACTTGAATCATCAGCAAACAAAAGGAATCCATGACTCTAGATCCAGATCCTAAATGACACACTAAAAAATAGGCTTCTTTCAAACATGCACCAAATCGGTTGGCGAGAGATTCATCAAAAAGAGAATCCAATATACCTGACGAAGCTGATGTGGACGCCTAGGCTCCGATGAACTGCGGAGCAGTCGATACAGAGGAAGATACCGTACGTAACGGACGCCCATGTCGGATTCTTGGCGTTGCAATCAAAACACATCTGAAACAAACGGGAAAAGAAACGGTTAGATCTGGAATAACTCCTTCCAGATCTGCGATCCTCCGCATCAGATCTCGAGAATCGAACCAAATTCCGAGCAGAAGAAAGCGAATAAGGAATTGATCTGAGAAGGGGGAAATTACCTTGTTCTCGGACTTGGATTTCAGCTTTTTGAAAACGGCGTTCTTGTCCATGGAGCTTTCGGCCGCCATGATCGCAACAGAGAGAGAGAGAGAGAGATTTTGAGAGATCTTCTTTCCCTAGAGGAGGAAAGAGTTTTCCTCTGGGAAAGGAAAAAGTTTAGAGAAACTGCGTAACTACAAGGGCTTTAAGCTCTCTCTCAGTCTCTCTCTCTCGGCTGGGAATCTCATTTCCCCACTAACCTGGAACTTGTATTATCTGGGCTCGACCCCCTGGTTAGGACCTGGGCCCTTGATCAATCATCTGTGGGACCCATTCTTTGGTGATCAGAGCCGTTGATTCTGTTTTGGACATGTTTTTTCATATCTGATGATTGAGATCTCAACCACCGGTTGGTTTGTTTGGCGTGGTTTTAACGGAAGATCTGCCAAATCCATCCACGTCACTTCAGAGTCAAGACACATACCCACGACCAAATTGACTCGCAGTGAAACTGATTCAAGTATGAGGCTGGCAGTCAATGGATACTGACTTCCCATCAAATGGACCGACCCTCCTGGATTTCTGATTAATGTGTTTTTTCCTGCCTAGTTTGGACTATTGATTGTTTGATTTTTTTTTTTTTTTTCTCACATGTTTGAATTCTGATTGACAAATCCAGCCATCCAGGTTGTCAGCAGGCTTGACAATAGATGATGACTCTGTCAAGTGTGATGGCCCAAAGTGGGAGTTGGGACTCATGTGAATGTGTCACTCAAAACTAAGTAGGCAGTCAGCGTCAGTATTGAAGTCTCCTTCTGGTGAAGATAATTGGGAGAGGCAGAAGAAAGAAGAGAAGAGAAATATTATCTTTTCAAGTTCCTTAAATTACACAAGCCCAAATAGAGTAAAAAGCTTAGAGAGAGATTAATTAACAAGCAATGGACTAAAATGATAAACTATGCATGCATGCCTTAATTTCTGGGATCTGTAGAGAATGAAGAACTGCATGTTAGCTAACGAAGAACTGTCACAGTCACAGACCAGCGGTGCTGGTCAGAAATGGAGAAAGGGGAGGAACTTGCATGTTTCCTGCTAATTGCAAATCATCCACCAGGGTGTGTCAAATCATCAATCAAGGAAGGAGTTTCCGCCATTGACGGTGTACTGGTTGGTCCAGTTGGCCCACTAGATACGGTTGTTTGTTGTAATGTTGTCTATGGTGGGATCTATATTGGGCCTGTTTGTGTTATGGACTTAACCAATACGTCAAAAGCCCTAGGACGTACTAATGGAATGCCCACGGCGGCTCTCACTCTAGCGGTAGGTAGCTATTTTCTCTAATTTTTTAGACAGCTCTCACTCTACTCCAAGTAATCCTATGACTAATGGAACGCGTCAAATTAAATCTTATAACAACTTAGGACCGTAATAATTTGGTTATTAGAGTCATCTATAACAAGGAATCAGGCTTGCTTCTTGGCAAGGGCGGACTTACACACATGGCATTGGGGGTCAATTGCCTTGGTCAATGTGTGTCCACTTTCAAAACTCAATTAAAGTTTCTGGGAACGCTTCTAAAGCCCACATAAAATACCTGGGTGCACCTCCAAAATCTATATGAAAATTTTGGATTTGCCCCCGTCATACAATAATCCTGAATCCGCCACTGCTTGTTGGGGATTTATGATATGATGTTACATCTTGTCTCCTGAGCATTCCAAATGCTATTTTTGTTTTGTTGTCAAATTCCAAACTACATGAAAAAACACTTTTAGCCTTGAGAATTCCCTAATTCCAACATTCCAAATGCTAGAGGGGGGTTGAGCATTTGAAATTCAATTTAGGGGGAGGGGGTGTAGTATTGGAAATTCTCATAATTCTCCGAGACATGAATTTTCACAATTCTTTCAAACAAATAGGCTCATAAAGATAATAATAATGATAAAAAAAAAAGACTGGTTAAGACCTATTTGATTAATTGAGTACTAGCCTAATAACCCATGCTCAACACGGTATCTCCCTACAGTGCAAAATAAATAATCACATATTAAAAAAAAATTACCTCTTTCTATATGACAAGTTGGGTAAAATAGAAATAGAGAAATTGGAGCAAAATGGGTATACTTACATAGGAACAACTGAAACATGAATGGTTTGATAGAAAAATGAGTGGGTAGTTGCACAAATAGTTACATAATCGTCGGTCAAAATTATAACCTACGGTCAAAATTGAAGCCAAAACCTCCTACCTTAATATATTATAATTGTATGGTAAAATTCTCAATGGTGTATTTCTATCAAAGAGCCTAAAAAGTGAAGGATTGAAGAAGAAAACTCATAAGGTCCTTCAGATAATCTCCCTTTACAAAATGAATCACCCATGCATAATCTCAGTATTAAGAATGTGGTGGTTCCATCTATATCTTCACAATTTCTTCACTTCTCACCCTTTTAGCGCCCTTTCCATAGAAAATACCCTTATATTGAATTCCAAAAATAAATACAAGAACAAAACATTGAATCGAAATGATACCATAAAAAGGGATTAAGTAGCAAAAATAAAAATAAAACTAGAGCAATGTATTTGGAAGAAATTCTCTCATTTTTGCTTGTTGTATATTGTTGTATTTATAAATATACATCCCACGATTATGGAAGAGATTTTTGTTACAATTAATTACGGGGAGTATTCAAGTGCATCCATCCCTCACCATTTTGGGAAGTGTCAAGTACAAAAAGACACTTCCCAAAATGGTAAGGGATGGATGCACTTGAATATTTTCCATATATAAATATGACCCTTTAAGATCTGCCGCATTGAAGAAGTGGAACTCCACCGTAAATCTCACCACCTATTGAAAACCCCTGTATGTAAGGAATGTCTTGATATTTTAATCTAATAAAAGTTGGGTACACAATTAGATTGATCATAAGATGAATAGCGTGATTAACATAATTTTATACATTACTAATCACGTTGCTCATCACGTAGTTGATTTAATTGTGGGGCCAATTATTAGTGGAGTACAAGTTAGAAACTTTAGATCATCCCACACATGATTGACTGAGCATTCATTTTTAAGTGGCTCAGATTTTTAGAATTTCTCCACGTGATAGGCCCAAAGGATCATACTCTAAAATTTCACTTTGAGCCAGCCCTGTGGTATATATATCCAGATGGTGGTAAAATGGTAGCCGTACAGAGGGCCATAAAAGGTCTGGAATTGGGCCGTTGCTAATTGGGCTAAGTAAGGATTAAAGGTCTGAGTTCGCGTTTGGTTCTAACAGAATTTAGATCCCAAGTTTGAACCGGCCCAGTAATCAATATAGGAGGTCTAACTGACTATGCCCGCCTTCTAAAGGCTTGAGTTCCATCAAGGCCCAGCAAAGTCTCAGTCTTTTGTCAAAGAACTCCCTCTGTATCAAATTATACATATACATTGTAGTTAACTGTCCTAGAGCTTGAGACTGAATCTGGCCATTTAAGTGACTATGAGCTTAATCTGGGTCTTCGCCCAGCACTTTGGGCCCATTGGTCATTCTAAATCTTCAATTATCAGATTTATAGACTCGAGCAGGTTTGGTCTGGATTTGGGTCCAATACTTTGCTGCCATAGGTCTAATATAAAGACTCTCTTGAAATCTCTATTGCCTTTCTTCCAAAATTTTACATATCTCTTAGCTTTCAAAAATATTGTGATCTTTCAATAGAAATAAAACTCATTTCCTTCATTTTCTTATCATATTCAAGCATTTTATTTACTACAAATGATTTGGCTTATCGTAGACCTTGATATGTGGTGTAGCATTTAAAATTACTGTGTGATTAGTGGAGCTCCAAAATCCAACCTTTTGCAATGCTGTTGGCTTTTGATAAGTTCCAAGGTTTGTTTGGTTAAAATACTTGAAGAGTGAAGTGAAGATTGAAGAGAGAATAAAATATTATGGGGTTTGGCTTCACATATATTAGGTTGTACTAGCTGAGTTAGGAATTGGAGAATTTGTAATTCTCCCTGCAGGCTGAGAATTGTTACAAACAAATAGTCCTTCCAACGGATTTTTTAAATCCTCTCATATACTCTAGCATCCAAGATACTAAAATTTACGGAATTTGAAAAGTCAAAAACAACATTTTCAATAGATTGGGTTTATGTTTACCAAATAAAAAAAGATTGGGTTTATGGAATTCCCCTAATTAAACAAGAAATTTAATAACCAGCTGCTGACATTGTTGTAAGGAATTTCCAATGCATGGGTTTTTTCTAAAAAGCCCATATTAATTTATAGTAGAATGTGCCTCCTCTGCTCATCATTGGATTAAACTTTCTCACATGAGCAGTAGTATGCTTGAAAATATTATATTCAGAACGAGATGATGTTATTATATAGCATGCTTATTTAATCATTGACATTCTTATAACTTCTTTTTTCTAACTACATATTTAAACATTGGAGTTCTCCGTAACCCACTTTTCCATCTCTCCTTTTGGTGGATTATTCATACTTGGTGCCCACTTTTAATTAGTCTAATTTGTTTGCATATACTAAGACCCCTTTGAATTGGCATCGATCTAATTTTTACACTGTTCCAAATATCATTCAACATTGAATTTTATTGCAATAAAATTACATGCAATGTAACAATTAAACTTTGAAAACCTGAGATGAAGGGCTAGAATCATTTAATCAACTTAATATTCTGTACTCTCATTATCTGTGTCCAAACCTTTCGCCTCTTTTATTTTCACACACCAAGTGGGCCCCATGGTAGCTCGGCCATTGTGCAAATGGTATTTTAGTTTCTCTCTGCTTTTTTTCTTTTTGGGGTATGTTTGTGCGTAATATTTTTTAAGTAATGCAATGGTTTTTACTGGGGATGAATATGTGTAGGGTTCAAATGGGACCTGCCCCAACTTTCTCCTATTAGGGGTGGGATTGGTGGTGTGCTGGTAGGTTCGGGTCAACTGTGGTTATTCATACACTAATCCGAGCAAGTCGGATTTTGGGCGGGTTTGGATCTTGGGTGTATCCCCATGTCTTCACTTTGTATATTACCAAGATTTTATATATGAAATTTCAGTAGTGTAAGTGGTAGTAAGAGGTGTCATTCTCCTAAATGATATGGGTTCAGATCTTTTGTAATAAACCACCAATAAATCCGACATGGCCCGTGATGTCATGGGACGGGTTTGGTATGACAACCATAGAACCTGCCATGGGTTAGGACGGGAATAGGGCAATGCAAGTACCAATCAGGTTGAGTTAGGGCCTGCCTAAACCCAAACACACCCCACCCCATTGTCATCCATAGTCAGGGCCGGCCCAAGGAGCAGGAGGGAGGGGCCGCCGCCTTGGGCCCCCAATAATTACAAAAATTTTAGGGCCCCATATTATTTTATGTATTTGTATATATATGTATAAATATTTAGTCTAATATGTAAATTGAAAGGCCCAAATTAATAACACGTGCGTGTAAATATTTATCCCAATAAATAAATTAAAAGGCCCAAATTTAAAGCTCACCTTACTTAAAATAACTATTATTTAAAAAGTCAAATTATTTAAAACTTTTGAAAGAATACTTGCCAAAAGAAACCAAGAAAGCAATTGATGTGCTAAATTATTTAAAAAGAATGGATGGTACTTTTCCAAATGCATGGATAGCTTATAGAATTTTGTTGACCATACCGGTTACTGTTGCCTCTGGAGAAAGAAGCTTTTCAAAGTTGAAGTTCATAAAAAATTACCTTCGGTCGACTATGTCACAAGAAAGGTTGAATGGGTTAGCTATAATATCAATTGAAAAAAATATGGTAGAAAAACTTGATTATAAAAGTTTGATAAGTGACTTTGCAGCTAAAAATGCGAGAAGATCTTGTTTTCAGTAATACTTTTTTTTTCTAGGTTTATTAGCCTTGTTTTTTACAAGGGAATGTTGGTGTGTGAATTGTAGGTTTTTGGCCAGAATGGGTAGTTTAAGAGAACTACATTATGCTTGATCCTTGGGATTAAATATAGCCTCCCTCGGTATGTAGGCAGTCCTAAAGTTATCTGGATGCAGCACTTTTTTGTAATAAAAAATATCAATTTTTTATTAGAAAATTGTAATGAATTAAATTTTTTTTTAAATAATTGTATAAGGGCCCCCTAAACGTCGGGGCCGGCCCTGTCCATAGTCTCTATGGTCGGATAATATTTTGCTCTTCGGTCCATTCTCTGTGGTCTTCGTTTTTCTGATGTGGAGATAATTCTAAATTTTTTTTTCTCCTAGTTAAATTTGAGCAAAAAGGCCAACTCTCTCATGATTTAGTGGTGGTGGCACCTTAATATCACTCATTTGCCCGACCCGTATGTCCTCAAGTTTAAAAGTATCACACTTGACCACTTGTCCAACTTAGAAATACATATATATATATATTTTTTCCACATAGATGTAAATGGGTTGAGAGATCTTGATAAATCATTGGGAATCTTGAAAGATTGGAAGGATTCTAAAAGACTTTAGGATGTTTTGAACTATATAAAATGTAGGGGGTGTCATTGTAAATTATATAGATAAGTGGCTAACTAGGAAAATGAAGCTTCAATAGAGGTCCAGAAGATTCTCATCCTTAAGTTGACAAGTGGCATAATCCTAGGCATTCATTGTATGCATAGGGTAGACTATACATAGGGTTTTGTATTCATTTGTGATCAATGAAGATTGGAATCAATTAATAAGTTTATAAAGTGTTATCTCTCCTTTTCATGTGTCTAACGTGAGTTTGGTGTTAACGTTAATTAAACGACATTTGACAAGGTTGATCATTAGCCCAATATGAGAAAACTTTATAATTTTTAAAACCTCTCCTGCAAACTCCAAAAATGAATATATATATATATATATTACATTTGCCCATTTTCCATATTTCATTTACATAGAGCTCCAAAGTTGAATTTTCTGGATCCACCGTGATCATCATGCTCGTGCTCTCTCATTGTTTGTTCTCATTTTTTCATCTTTGTTCTTTATTACCAATTTTCTTATTGAGAGACAATGTAGATACTACATATCTGCAATGGACACGAGTTATTGCCCACTTAGCCATGACCCAACACTATACTGGATCGATCCCAAATTAAGAATTTTGAGCAATAGACGTTTGAGTAAAAGTCTTCTTAATCATGGCTTAAAATAACGGCCGCTACATAGCATAGCACCCGCATTATCGGTCGTAGCAGTTGGGGCAGCTACGCTATTTTGAAAATAACGGCGCTACAGTGTAAAACCTGGTATGGCCAATCTAATTTAATTTAAAATTTAATTTTTCCTATTTTTTTCTCTTTAATAGTCTTTCCTAAAGTTGTCTCTACGCTTATATGGTTTCAAATCACTAAAAAAAAAATACAAAATTGACTACTATACAATATTTGAATTCTTTTAACCACTTAAAAAATTCACACAACTACGCCACTACGTATCACCGCAACCGCAGCGTATCGCTCGCTACGTAGCATTTTGGCCACCGGCCGTTATACCTACCAGGACCACTATTTTAATTCTAGTTCGTAATTAGTCAGTTCAATTCACATGCAGCCAGTGTGCATTGAAAATGAGATTATAACTAGAGGGTATCGCCAAGTGTGGGGCCATTTTATGACACAATGATTTGGCATGTCTATGATTTCTCTTAAAAAGTTGCTCAAAAGTAGTTTTTTTTATAAACACTCCAACCAAACACACCTTCAATCATCCTTCAAATGCTTATTCTTGAAAGGGGAACATTCATATGCATCTTTCCCTCACTATAGGGTGAGGGACACTTTCCTTTTTGAAAATTTCCAAGTACATGGGGTGGGGGTACAAAATGCACTTTTCATGTGCAAAAGGGAAGTGTCCCTCACTCTATGGTGAGGAAAAGATGCATATGATCATTCCCCTTCTTGAAAACCATCTATGCCCTTCATCTCTATAACTCCCTCATCTCCTCCAAATTCGCCACAATCCTCCTCAGCACCACCAAAAACCCCTTTCAAATCAACCATCATTTCTACCAAAAAGAAGAAAAGCCATAGTTACAATGTCCATCAAGGCCATCTCTCTCAAGTGTCGGGCGGTCAGCTGGAGGATTAAGACATGACTAAGACTCTACTAGCGTTGGAGAGTTGTCTAGCTGTCTCAGATGACTTCATTGTAGATGTGCAAAAGGGGAAAAAAACAAGGTCATTGATATTAGCACTCCCAATGGCATTCCTCCCCCTCCCCCCTTTAAAACAAATTACAAGAATGTATGAAACACTATAAAAGTTTGACCCTATCGGAATTATCTGACTTGGACAAGGCGACCCGACTCGACTTGATCATGGCCCAGTCGAATCCGAGTCCGAGTTTTCAAACTTGGGATATGTAGTTTCAGAGTCCGGGTGAAAGAAAAAAAAAAAAACATCCTTAGACCTTGTTTGGTTTCTTGAAGCTCTAATTAATTTCTATTTTTTTTTAAATGTCACACATCACACAATTATAAAAAAGGAAGCAACTTGAAGATGATAATAACTGATTAGAGAAAATGTCATTGAATTATAATTAATAAAAAATATTCAAGTGTATCTATCTCTCATCATTGAGAGACACTCCCTTTTTATATATTTGTACTTATTTACATACCTAAATAATTTAGATAAAAACACTTACACGGTGTTTTTGTGCGGGAGACCAAAGAATTCATGTGAACACGTGCATTATAGAGTTAAACACGGGACGCTTGCCGCGCATGAAACGCGCTGATGATTGTGGCCTGGGTGCCGCAGCTACCGATTCTCCTCCAAGGCGAGTTTCAGCGCACCTGGACGCTGTCATGATAGTGGGCGCGTAAAATGTTGACCATGGTCACGATCATGTTGTGCGATAGTGAGATAACAGGACCTACTTTTTGTTCCCAGCTGCTGCTCAGCTGCCGCGGTACATGAATGGGTTTGATGTGTCCTTCTAACACCTGGCTCACATACCTTTAACTCCACCACCCAATGATGCATGAGCAACTATCAATGAATTCTATTGTTCAAACAATCAATTTCATATAAAATCTGTGGCCAGGGCCAGGCTCAATGTGAATCCAATCCGTCTATTAATCATGGCTTTTTTTAAGAAAAAAAATTATATTAATCAGGTTTAAAGTGTCAGACGCAAGTATGATTTTAAAAGTTAAAATGATTGTCCTAAATCTATAATTAATATATTAAATTCGGGTTATGAGGATCAACCTGGACCCTAGTTGGAACCCACCACAGTTCCTCTCTAAACCCGACCCATTTGCATCCTTACTAACGACAATGATTGTCACTTTCTAATTGAATCAGGGTCGGGCTATTTTAGCAGCTAATGTAATCAAAAGCCTTTTAATTAGGGTTGCAAACGGGTATCCGATTCTCCAATTACCCGAAAGTTCCTACCCGCAAAAAACCGGGACCGGAACCTATTTTAAGTTCCGATTCATAAACGGGATCGGGTCCGGAACCCAATTTAAGTTCCGATTGATAAATGGGTCCGGTTCCGGGTCCATATAAGTTCCGACCCGTGGACCCGAAACCCAGCATATGAGTCTTTAGTATTGCAAATTTGTACATCAAAATAAACTTCTTTTGACGTTTTTATGTATAATACTGGAGGTAATAGACTTGATGCACTGTTATAAATTGAACGATACGCTTATTTTAAGAAAAAAATGAGAATAAAGACAAATTAAAATTGATTTTGGAACTAGATTCTAGTCCTCTAGGTGGACCCGGTTCCGGAACTGGATCCGGGTTTTCCTAACGGAACCGGGTCTTGAACTAACAAAATAGGTTCCGAGTCAAAACCGGTTCCGGTTATCCGGGTCCGGGTCCACTATGGTTCCGATATGGAATCGACCCCTTTGCAACCCTACTTTTAATATGCATATCACATGTAAAGTTCATTGATTTAACAAGCATAGCACATGAAAATATTCTTTTAACGCCCTTTGTACGTCACCACAATTATATACAAATTGGTCACTATCGCATACATTCTATATAGGAGAGCATTCATATGCATCTTTCCATCGAGGGACAATTTCCTTTTTGAAAAATTTCAAATATATAGGGTGAGGTAGAAGATGCACTTTTCATATGCAAAAAGAGAAGTATTCTTCACTCTATGATAAGAAAAAGATATATATGAATGTTCCCCTTCTATATATGTCAATCTCGTCGTGAGAACTTACAACTTAAAACATATATGATAGTGCATGTTGACCATTTAGAACCTAACATAACATGTCTTTAAATGTTCCTGGATTCGCACGAGCAAGGACATCTATATTATGCTCCGTGCATCTATGGGCAAGCATCCAGGTACTTTTGCAACTACTACTTTGTGCTTCCCTCGTGGTTATGATTTAAAATTCGGATCGGCAATTTAGCAGGTGAAGCATAAAGCTCCCTTAAACCTATAGAATTTAATAGGTTGTTCATTCCAGATTTGGAGTGCTATTAAAGTTTGATTATAAAAAAAAAATTTGAAGCATTGAATTATATGTTGAAAGTAAAGAAAGAGTATTATTCTGCTAATTAAAAGTACATGGATTTGCATAAGAGGTAACCATTTACCACCATATGAGACACCTCATCATAGATCCATCCCCGGCCCCTCATACTTATTATTCCCTCATCAATTAGCACTTATCCTAATTTGACATTGATTTGAATTATACTCAATGTGGGATTAGAAACCTTAAAATTTAATGGTTTTTTAAATTACATTTTATATGAGATTTAATCCAATGGTGAGTGTAATTCAAATTAGTGCCAAATTAAAGTAAGTGCTAATTCATAAGTAATTAGGGGGGGGGGGGATTATTAAGAAGTGTCTTACATAGTATAAAAATGTTATTTCCTACAAATCCATGATAGGTACCCCTTAGCAGAGTGTAAATCTAAAAGGAATGTTTAAAAGATTTAGATTTGAAGTTTTTTTTAAAGAAAATTATGTTAAGAATCCTAGATTTAATTTGATATAAATTGTCTTTCATAACAATTGAATGGTCTTAAGAAATTTGTTATTTGACAAATTCAATGGTTAAAACATATTTTTTACACAATTCAACTAATGGTTAGTGTAAATATAAGTTTTATTCCTCATCCTCGTAAAAAGCATACTTATGTTGTTTTTATTTTTATTTTTATTTTTATTGTCAATAACGTAAGAAGTCAATTAGAACAATATAGAAACCACTTATCCACCATAAGATAACAGTCCCAAGTAGATTGTTAAATGCTAAGGGTACGTTTGGTAAATAAAGAGGAATCATCTATCTATTTCAATAAAACTATACTATCTTCTCCAATGATTTTTAAGGAAAAGAATTACTACATATTGATTTGGGAAATACTTAAGAGGAGTCACTCCTTATAACTCAAGTGCTTTTTTGCTTACGTAGATTTGCAAAATTTGATAGGGGAGGTGGAGACCGATAAATCAGTGAAAGAAATTTTTTTTAATGAATTTGGAGAATTTGAAAAATCTTTTCTTCTCTTAAATAGGAGTTTTTCTTAAAATTAAAAAAAAATCAGAGAGAATTCTTCCCCAATAACATTACCCAAATTTGCCCAATATTCCGAGCATTTTGAATCAAAATACTTCACAAGAAGTACAGACTGCACACCCACATAGACAAGGTTGTTTCGCGTGGACACGGCGAGCTAAACGTAGTTGTCTTTTACACCTCCAATAAAGAGGGCGGAAACATGCCACGCGTCTTGCACTGCATGCTCTCACCGGGAGTTTTCCTTCCGTGTTCTTCTTTCCAATAGATGAAACTTTATGGCAACTCATCTTGAATACCAACACTCCATCCACACCGTAGATCTCAGCGTCTATGATCAGATGATACTGGTTGATTTATTAAAGTTGAGGATAGGATTCATAACATTCTCAAAGTCGTTCTGGTGGGGCCTCTTCATCCAGCTATATACCTAGGAACCGGATCGTTGGACGAATCAAGGATCGCCACGCATTCGTCCAAACAGGAGAGCCGGATCTGCTATAGCTATGGACACGTGGCATAACGGGTGAGTTTGCACAAAGTTTTGCAATTGCATCCCCACATATTCCTCTACATGTCCCTCTATCAAACATCAATTCAACGAAAATCGCGGATTCCCTCCGCTGGGTTGGAACCCACTGCTGACCCGACCCAACCCAACCGAACCCGACGTTGAGGGAATCGGCGATTTTCGTTGAATTTCATTTCCACGTATGGCGGCTGCAGGGCAGATTACGTAGATTCTATTTTAATCCAACAGAAATGCTACACACTGGTCGACACTGGTCGGGTGTTTTTATGAGGGAATTTCATTGTCATTGCTTGCAAGAGGTTCAAATTGGCACGCACATGCCCACTACACCATGTCT
This sequence comes from Litsea cubeba, assembly GCA_012931725.1. Classification (NCBI taxonomy): domain Eukaryota; kingdom Viridiplantae; phylum Streptophyta; class Magnoliopsida; order Laurales; family Lauraceae; genus Litsea; species Litsea cubeba. Next base: position 127,961,893 of record CM022947.1, read on the forward strand.
GTAATGAACATGACAAAAAAGATGAACCAAGTTTTTCTTAACTCCATCTGAATCTGGTTGCTAAACAGGTGACGACCTTCGAATTTCATTGTGCCACCACTGCCAGGGTCATCACCCATCTATGCGTGGGAACAGTTTTTCCAAATGTTTGCATGTGGAGGAAGGTGAGAACTTAGCATAGCAAGATTTTATTTATGGGGACCAATGTCCTAATCAATGTCAAATCAGAACTAGTACAAGCTCAAGGGATGAATATTTTATGATTTAGATGGTCAAAGATGGCTCCATGTATATATAATCAAAAGAAAATAAAGTTTTCCACGACAAATACCCACTTGTCATGTTGCCACTTGCCACCTTGACTTTAAGACAAAACTAAATAAGCTTAGGTTATTTATTTGCATAGAATACATAGAAATTCATGTCATATGTGGTTTAAAATGAAGTGTAAAAGTAAATATATAGAAATGACTATCAAGTAACCTATCCTTCAATATATGAAAATTGAATAAAGGAAAGATGAGAATGAAATACCTAACAATCACTCTTATAATTCAAAACCCAAGAAAGTTACAGGGCCATTTATATCTCAACCTTGTTTCCTCTCTACTTCGTGCCCTTCAGTGCTCCCCTCTTTAAATATTCTTTGTGGAGCAGATTTGATTAAGAATTTCTATTTAATTTGATGCAAAAAAAGGCCATATTGTTAGCACATATTTTTCATATGCTTATGTTTAGTAATAAAAAAAATAAATAGTAGTAGGCCAAATTTCCATAGAATAGATGAGTTGTTAGCTATAACATGTTGTATATTATGGTATTTGTTTACCAATGAACATATAGACTTTTTATTTTTCTTTTCGCTATAATTTTGAACTCGCACACTCTACTCACATACTTTTTTCCTTAATCAACTGAGCTACATACCTTCCCGTTGATTCGATGCATCTCTCCAAGAACAGCAGCACGAAGACTTCCCACATCCAACTGTCCCCACAATCGCAGCAAGGGCCCCGCGTCCAATCTCAACGTTCAAACCTCTCAACACCTTCTCTCCTCCATCTCCATCTTCCCACCCAAGCTCTCCTCCTCTCACCACCACCACCACCGCCACCTCACCACCCTCCTCCTCCCTCTCCACCGCCCCCTCATCCAGCTCCTTACTAGTCATATACCCATCCAACCTCTCCAGCGAAATTATTGCCTGAGATATCGAAATCAACGCCTGAGGAAAATTCCTTATGGGCTCCTGCAACACCTTGAAGAATGCCGTCGTCGTGAACACCTTCCCGACGTCCAGCTCCTCCCCAGCCAATATGCACGTTCCGAACGTCACCGTCGATATCACCAACGGTGTGCTGCACAGCACCACCATGTTGCCGGAGATCGAGAACATGAACTTCCACAGCCACCCATACTCCGACACGCTGAAGTCCTCAATCCTCTTCCTGAAATGCTCCTCCCATGCCTGAAACTTTATCACCCTCATGTAATTCAGCATCTCATTTGTCGCCTTCATTCTTAGATCACGGTTCTTCATGATGTTGATGGAAAGAAACTAGACGAAGCAAATGAATGAAGTGGAGTGGAAATTTTGACCTTTTTGTACCGTCATTAACATGTCTCAGGATTGGATATGCCACATAGCCTCAGGAAGCTATTTTGGGTATTATTTTCAAATGGGTGCTATTATGAGAATTAGTTTATTTGAGGGTGCTATTCTGGAAAAAAACTCAAAACTCTACAAAGAGAGTTGTGAAAATGGCCCTTCATTTATTAATGTTCATTTATTAATGTTCATCAATTAATATTTAAAAAGTTTCATTAACAATAATGTCATTGCTTCTTTTTGCTATTAATGGTTTGGCTTTTTTAAGCTTGGCAATACTTTGCCTGTAACTAACGTTTTACCATTTTTGAAACAAGGTCATCATTACATTCAATAACTAACCATATTTTTAGGAATGTTTCAACCTATCTAAATAGGCTCTTCCTACTCTTTAACCAATCTACATAAGCACTTTCTACTCATTACTATCTTAATTAATAGCCAAAATCTAACACTCATCCTAAATACACAGTCTCTTTCATTAATTACACAAAATTTGACATTCCCAACTTCGTCATGTGACCACAATTTGAAAAATCCTAGAAGCAAAACAGCCTCTCTCCATCTAATTATTCTTTAAATAGTTTTGCAATAATACTAATTGTATCATCCTAAAAGACTACTTAAGACTATTATTATTAATTACTTACAGGGGCGGATCCAGGCACAACTGCAAGGGTGCGTTTCAAATTCATTAAGAATTATGGATCCACTTTCAAAATTTTAACACGAAAGTCCACGGTACGTCCCTAAAATCAAACTACCTATCAAGCTAGATTCGCACCCCTTAAATTAAAATCTTGGATCGGCTATTAATTTTAATCTATTTTTACCATGGATAATGGATGATGGATATGTATTTTTGGTTTTTACTCTATATTTTTTTTACAGTATCTAAGCAAAAAAAATCACAATTTTGGCAAAATGGAAAAAAATTGGAGAAAGATATTTGTGACTTGATCCGGACTGACCTGCGTTAAAACTGTAAAAATTTTGACTCGTACGAGGAATCAGGAACATGGAAGGGTGGCACATCCGTAATTCCCGGTCCCCACGAAATAAAATCGCTCCGTGCCGTGCGATTAAATCGGCGATGCTTTGAAGAAAAACCGGCCGCAGTTGCAACACCCTTCCAAAATTCACATCAAATGAACCACCACCTGTCACACACCTCACACTATCCTTCCTTCGCAAAACCACTGCTCTTCTTTCATCTCCAGAAAAGCTGTTTTCCGTCTTCTCACATAACGTCCGTAAGCTAACTTCGGTCTTTCCAAAAGCTCGAAACCCATGTGATTGTGACGGAATACCGCTTTCACACACCATGAATCTGCTCTGGTCTGACGATAACGCTTCGATGATGGAAGCCTTCGCATCATCATCATCAGATTTCTCTCCTTTATGGCTCACTCCATCTTCCGCTGCATCTCAGCCGTCCAGATCCGTGGCCGGTCCTCCACCATCAATTTCTCCCTTTCTCAGCCAAGAAACCCTGCAGCAGCGCCTCCAAGCCCTGATCGAGGGCTCGCGCGAAAGCTGGACTTACGCGATCTTCTGGCAGTCGTCCGTCGATGGCTCCGGCATAGCCGTCCTCGGCTGGGGCGACGGCTACTACAAGGGCGAGGAGGACAAGCGCAACCGCAGAGCTGCCGTGCCGCTGTCCGCCTCCGTGCAGGAGCACCGGAAGCAGGTGCTCCGCGAGCTGAATTCCCTCATTTCCGGCTCCTCCGCCGACGGCTCAGTTGACGAGGAAGTTACAGACACCGAGTGGTTCTTCCTTGTCTCCATGACGCAGTCGTTCGCCTGCGGCGACGGGCTCCCCGGTCAGGTATTCTTCGCCGGCGCGCCCATGTGGATCCCCGGCGGTGACCGGCTTGTGAGCTCTTCCTGCGATCGCGCTCGGCAGGCGCAGTCGTTCGGCATCGAGACGATGGTCTGCTTCCCGTCGGTTAATGGCGTGCTCGAGCTCGGATCGACGGAGCTCATCTTTCAGAGCTCGGATCTGTTGAATAAGGTTAGGGTTTTGTTTAATTTCAATGGATCCATTGAGTCCTTGGCACCGCAGCCCGATCAAGGCGAGACAGATCCCTCCGCGCTCTGGATCACAGATCCGGCAGCGGTCGACATCAGGGAATCTGATCATTTGAATTCAGAATCTATCCAATTAGAAAACCCTAGCTCAATTCAACCTCATCCGCACATTCACCAGCAGAGTAGTAATCACACACATAGCTTACTCCACGTTGAATTGAACTTCTCCAATTCCGGATTTGAAAATACTGCTGCTGCCCGGAGTGGAATTTCCTCTCAGACCTTCAAGCCAGAATCCATGGATGCGTTGAATTTTGCAGAGAGCAAGCGGAATTCCAATGGAATTTTCTCCTCTCACGACCACCAGGAGATGGGAACAACAGATGACAAGAACAAGAAGATAACATCAGCAGTGACGTCCAGGAGCAGCAACGGCTTGCCCTCCTCCGGCGTGGTGAAATCAAGTGGAGGGGGTGACTCTGATCACTCTGATGTGGAGGCGGAGGTGTCGGTTCGGCAAGCGGAAAGCAGCAGAGTGGTTCTAGAGGCAGAGAAGAAACCAAGGAAGCGTGGGAGGAAACCTGCCAATGGGCGCGAGGAGCCGCTGAACCATGTGGAGGCCGAGCGGCAGCGACGAGAGAAGTTGAACCAGAGGTTCTACGCCCTCCGCGCTGTCGTCCCCAATGTGTCAAAGATGGACAAGGCATCCCTCCTCGCGGATGCCATCTCCCACATCGATGATATGAAATTGAAGATTGAAACACTTGAATCAGATAAAGGAGGATTGCAATCCCAAATCAATAAATTAAAGAAGGACCTTGTTACAAATAAGGAGTTTGATCATCATCAAATTGATCTCAAAGCCTCAAATTCAAATGCAAACTCAAATTCAAGTAGGGGAAGGTGTGCAGGGATGGAGATTGACATAAAGGTAGTTGGCTGGGAGGCAATAATTAGAGTCCAGAGCAATAAGAAGAACCATCCCACTGCGAGATTGATGGCTGCACTCAGAGAGATTGATGTTGATGTGCTTTATGCAAGCGTGCAGGTTGTGAATGATCTCATGATCCAACAGGTGACGGTGAACATGTCTAGCGTGATCTACACTCAGGAACAGCTCACTACTGCTCTCTTTGCTCAACTCGCCGAGCCCCCAAGCAGTAGCAGTAGCATTAGGCTAGAAAGAACCTAATGCATCTGTTTATTCTCAAAACTAGACAGGGCAAACCTCTCTGTACAGACTACAGAAATATATATAGTATAGATAGCAGTTTTAGAAGGTGTCTGTTGCTCGGGGAGGAGCTGCTGCTGCTGCTCCAGTGGGTGTTTCAATTCATAAAAAGAAGGAATTTCAAGTTTCTATCTACAAAAGAAGAGTGCCTTCAATAAGTAAGGTATGCTGTAAAATCCTCAATTACAGCATCCTTCTGTGTTTTTTTCTTCTTCTTTTATCTTTTATCTTTTTTTTTTTTTTTTGGTGTTTGCTGTTTTGTTCAATGTCCATATCTGATGCAACTAGTCTGTAATTGAATCTAATGAGTGTTAGGATTAATTATTTAGAATGTATCGGGGAAGTTGATTTGAATAAGAAGATGTAGAAGACCTTAATATTTTTGTTTTTAGTAATTATGGGATTTATGATGAAGGGCAAACCTTTTGAGTTGAGCACAATTGCTGTATTGTTTGAGGGATGGCTTGTAAAATAATCTATCAAATGTAAAGATTTAAATGTATTATTTGACACTTTTTTACTTAGAGAAGAGCCTTGTGCTGATGATTTCTGGAATTTAGAACTCTTGCAGTTGCAGTGTGTTTAGCATTTGTTTATTGGTCCTGGTAATGATTTATTGACTAGTCTCAACTCTTGACCGCTGGAAGTTATATTCTGCTACCCACCTAAGTAATAATATCACTTTCATTTACTGGGTTGTAGAATGATGTCTGGAAATGTAAGAAGCCTTTTAGATACCAAGCTAATCTAAACATTTTTATGAGCTATAGGGGCCCAACAATGAAAACTTTGTGGCATGATCATAGTTTTTTTGAGTTTCTCTTCTTTTTCTTCCTGTGGCTCCATGCCTCATGGTTTCACTTAAGGGAGGGAGTATCTTCTTGGTTCTGGACGACACACCCATGGGCATGCATTATGCCAATTACCGTGCTCTGGCATTACTGAAGTTCATATATATTTCAGCAATGGCCATTCAATCCAAGGCAAATTATTTGAAAAGCATTCATGGGCTTTTCATGAATGGAATTGGTGACCAGCCTGGCACCACCAATGGGCTGGTTTAAATTGAATTTTGACGGGCCAGTGAACAGCATGACAGGGACTTTTGAGAATTGGGGGCATCAACAGATTGCACTTGGGCTGGATGGTGGCAGCATACTTGAGAATGATTGCAATTTGCAACTGCCAACCCATTGGCAGTGGAGGTTGGTGCAGTACTGGCCAGTTTGCAGCTATGCCCGACACTACACATTGGCAACGTCATTATCAAGGGGACACCCTGATGACTATTGAAGCACTATAAACAGCTCAACCCTTTCATAGGCCCTTATGAATCTGTGGAAGAGGATTCTACAGCTCCTTGACACAATCAGACCCAGGTATGCATGATTCTCTCGCTGCACAGCGAATCAGGTGGCGAACCAACTGGCGAAACTAGCTACACCATATCTCACTATTTACACATTCACACTTCCTCTGCATATCTGCAACTCATATGTGCAGTATGGTGTCCTGCATGGGCAAAAGGAGTCCGCAAATGGTGGATGGAGAACTGGTCATATTGAACAGCATTTTACATAAACCTCATGTCTGTACTGTTTATATTATGACTTAATATACTCCTCTTTAGCAAGAAAGGAGACGTTTCCACTGTTACTTCAACTTTTAAATGCCAAAGTATTATATATGATAGATGTTGATTTCAATTGCTTGAAATCCGCGACCAGATTTCAATTAGGTTTGACTGTCCATTTAGCTTCCACATGCCTACTTAGTCTCTCCATTCGATCTTGACCAATCACTTCGGTTCCCTAACTTCTCGCATTCCTCCAGATGATAGCACTGTTAGTCTATTATTAACATGAACCCTAAGATTGAGAACATCATGATTATCACTAGTAGGATTTAATTAAAGATTACCTCCAGACATCTTGATGCAGAGAGCTTTCCGATCCTGCTGTCTGATGTTGATGTTGAGATCCGCCAAGAAAACTTTAGGGAATAACTTCAGTTTCTCTCTCCTTGCCTATAAGCCTTAATGTGTTGAATTTTGTGAGTGAATCTTTATGATGGAAGAAAGACTCTTTTTATAGGTGGAGAGAGGACCAATTATATTCCAATTAGGATTCCATTAGTTTTAATCTCAACCGTCCATCAAGGTAGAGTTTGTTATGGAATATATCTCTTTAGGAAACCTTATATGATTAAGAGATAGCATGTATCCTATGAAAACGGAATTCCTATAGTGACCACAATTTATGGAAAGGTAAGGACTTGTGGTCTAAGTAAAAGACCTAAAAGTAATTTCCTTACAAGCACATGTCTCCGCAAGAGCTTTTCTCACTTCTCCATCACGGTCCATCCATCACCTCCGCTGTTTCTCCCCTCATGGGGCTTTACGATGGTTTTTTGGATCGATTCTTTAAAAAAAAAAAAATCTTTGTCTGATTCTCTACGAGACAATCATAGGCCAAACAACAGAAGAAAGAAACCAATATTTTTCTTTTTGAATTTTATGATGAAACAACATGGTTTATTGGACACCTGCACTTTTCTTGCCACATACAGCTCTTGATTTTATTATGCCACCAAGACATTGTTTCAAAGCATTTTCTTGAAACTATTGCTAAATGAGCTACTGTGGAATCATTTAGTGCTTATTTCTCTGTATGCAATGAACACAGGATACTTGATGACTATTTCTTCTTGTATATGAACAAAATGAAACTCAAGGGATACCATGCAATTTGGATAACTGTCTTCATTTTCCTTAATTTCTTTCGAATACCATTTCATACTACCGATGTCTCCGAGCAGTTTACTGTTTGCATATGGATATCTTTCTTAAATTTAAATGCAGAGGAGAGTTTGTTACCGGCAGATTGAAAGAATAATTGAACCAATTGACTGGAAGGCGAGATACTATAAAAAGCTGGATCGTGTTACATGCAGCTTTCGATGGAACTGATGCAGGTATGCATACTTATTACTGTTTCCAACATAAATCAGATCTTATTAGAAATCAATCCATGATTAAGGGAAAACATTTCTTTGTGCCACACAACTAGAACAAATCCAAAAGTACCAATGTTTCTTGCTTCCCGTTTTTGAGAACTGTCTCATCATTTAGACCAAGTGCTATTCTAAGGTTTGTAAAGTTGAAAAAAAAGGTTCTTCAATGAGAAAATCTGTTTCTCAGGTTAAGAGTTTCTTCTTTGAGATATTCACTGGCGGTGACACTTGCATGTTTTTCCCAATATTTTGGTGAAATGTGGTGACACTTCAAATGTACTCTGTTATTGCTTGACATCTTCAGTAATGCTTTTTCTTTTTTCTTTTCTTTGGCCATTTTTTTTATATATATAACATTTCCAGATGCTATAATGATAAAGCATAATTCCTATTCTCAATGTTCTTTGGTGGATGGTTTGATTGCAATACTGATTCAGAGTTTGAATGCATTTTATTAGATTCCATTTATGCATATTGTCAATGTTCAATTTATGCGAACATGGATCTTCTCTCTTTTATAATTTTCATATTCTTAAAAACTGATTAATTTCTTTTGTTGCATTTGCTTCGTTAATCTTGGATTTATCCTTAATTAGTTGTTAATGATCCGATGTATAAGTTATCATTTTGTTTCTTTTACTATTGAATTAGTTCAGGTATTTTTTTTTCTTTTACTATTGGATTAGTTTTAGGATCTAACATTATTTTATAGGAAACAAAAAACAGAAACATTACCATTATAAAAAGGAAAGAAAATATAAACATTAGTCTTATACTCTGATATTTTACAATATACTGGAATTTTTTCTTCCTTTTTCATAAGATTTTTGGGGTATATAAAAATCACATTGATATGGACTGATTTAGCTGAGAAAAGAGAAAGGCTTCTGAGTTAAATGGGTTGAAGATTATACAAGTGGATCAGTTAGTAGGGAAAATGAGTTGCTTAAAATATAAATTAAGGAAAATTCCATATTGTAATAGATTTCAAAATCTACGAGCAATTATATTGTTAGATTGGTGGTTTGGAATGGATAATACAAATAGAATCAAGCGACTGCCATTTGTTGACAATGTCTTTAAGGAGGATGACATTACACCAAGTATTTTTTTTTGTGAGTTATCATCGATTAGCAAGTATGAGAATCGAGATCTAGTAATCGTCTGGGCCTTTTGTAATCATTTCATTAGGAAAAAGGATCTTTTCATTGCTATATCTTTTTAAAAATTGGATCAACTTAGTTTAGAACGTTAGAATGTTCATTATTGCTGCAACAATGATGTCCTCACTACTACTTGAAGAGTAAAAAATACAAGACTCAGGCATACATTTACAGCATATAGGGTAACTCAAGAACCCGGAATTTGATGTTTCACCCTAGGGTGTCCTTGGAACTTAAGAGTTTACAAATGCCAAGGTTTTCACAAAAGTGCCAATGATTTGTGCTAAATATATGTTTTGCTTGCTCCATACTTGACAGTTAAGGGTTCCAGAAATTTTCGTCGTTTGAATGGCCCTTGAGGAATCTCTTAGAATCTATTTTCAGGTTGTTCATTACCAGTATATCGCTTTCCTTCATGAGAATCTACCACTCTCATCCCATTGGAAGGGCAATGAACAGAACATTACTTATATGACATATTGACATTCCACATCATGCCATGAATGGCCCCATAGGATCCCTTCTAGAAAAGCTATGCTATTGAATACTTCAGTTCAGGTGTTCAAAATTAAGTTTCAACTATAATAAGGTTTGATTTTAGAATTGGTATGAAATTATATTATAGCAGCATATATGAGTTGACATACAACAATCCAAATGCATATAATTTTGCAGCAAGTCCTCTATGTACTTTCTATTCTTGAAGTATTCCGGATCCAATAGTGTATTAAGTGATGGAACCGATAGGTTCTTTTCTTTGTAAGCTGATATTGAGCATGCATCATCCCATCTCTTTGCCTAATAAAGAGCCTCCTCATGACTGAAAGAAGATTACTATCTTTAGGATATTTTCTTCCCGTGTATTTAGTTCGTTGATTTATTAATATCTGATTGTTGAATTCTGCTGACTACACTATGTCACAGACAGATAAGGTTCCTTAATCTAAAATAGGGTTCCTGTGCTCCATGTCTTTATAATCGAGCATTTATAGGATTCCTGCAGCTCTATTTGCTCAATTACTAAAGCGCCAACTGCCTAGTAGTAGCAGTAGCAGTAGCATAGGACTAGAAAGAACCCAGGGTGGCAGGGCAACCTATGTGGATGGACTACAGAAATTTATATAGATAAGATAGTCATGGTTCAGATGCAGATAGCAGTTTTAGAAGGTGTCTTTTGCATGCAGAGGAGCTGCTACTGCTGCTTCTAAGGGCAGGTCGATTTATAAATAAGGGAATTTCTATCTACAAAAGGAGGGTGCCTTCAATTCACGGGGTATGCAGTGAAGAACGCTCTGTTACCAAGTAATGAGCTTAGAAAAGACTTGGCCGGGGACCCTGTAACCTCCATGCCGGCGTTGATGTCCAGGGTGAAACGGTACATTGCTCAAGAAGAAGACGATATTTGAGCTCGAGAGAGCCACGGCGTTGGGCACAGGGACAAGAGTGATCAGCCTCATAAGAGGGACAAGAAGCCATTCAGGAAAGAGGAGCCGAACCAGGCTTGGGTTTCGGCCACCTCGGCAAAAGTCCCGACATCCAAATCTGGAGGTAGCAGGAAGCCCCGACCTTCTTCTAATCCCTACCAAGCTGTGAACACCATCTTCAAGGAGCCAATCCATCAGATCATGAACAAAATCAAGAAGCAACCATACTTCAGCTGGCCTCAGCCCATGCAGGGTGATCCCTCCTCCCGAGACCAGAGCAGGTTTTGTGCCTACCACAAGCAAAATGGGCACAAAACCGAGGAGTGCAGGATCCTGAAGTCATACCTAGAAAAGCTCGCCAAAGAGGGCCACCTGATGGATTATATTAAAGCAGGTGATGCTAGCAGCAGCCGAAATCATCAAAGCGGCGACAAGGATCCAGACAGCGATGGATCAGAAAAAATCATCAACGTCGTCCACTTAGCGCCTTCCACTTCCCTAAAGAGCAATATTCAGGCTCGTGCCGAAGCCAGGCGGGCCTTTCATGGAAAGGAAATAATGAGAGCCGAGCTAGGACCAGCATCAAAGAAAGCACGACACGAGCACCCTACGGTATGTTTTTCGGATAAGGACCTTGAAGGAGTCCAGCTGCCCCATAATGATCCACTGCTCCTCACATTGAAGCTGTGGGACTTCACAGTAAAGAGGATCCTCATCGACTCCAGCAGTTCGTCTGAAATCCTTTATTTCGGCTGTTTCAAAAAGATGGGGCTCTCGGAAGCAGACTTGCAAGAGGCTCGTACGCCTTTGATAGGATTCAGCGCCAAGCCAGTATACCCCAAAGAGAAGGTCACTCTGGAAACCCGGGTAGGCAGGGCCTACGTAATGACCGACTTCCTCGTGGTAGACGCTCCCTCCCCCTATAATGCTATTATGGGTAGAACCTGGCTCCACAAAATGGAGGCGATTCCCTCCACTCTTCACCAAAATTATTTTTTTCCATGTTTGCTGTTTTGTTCAATGTACATATATCCGATGCATCATGCACTAGTCTGTATTTGAATATTGGATTAATTATTTAGAATGTGTAGTTGATGTTGATTTGAATAAGAAGATGCAGAAGACCATGAGTTTATTGTTTTTAAGAATTATTTATTATGGAATTTACGATTGAAGGGCAACTTGGAGAAGAATCTTTCAAATGTAAAGAATTAATGTATTATTTGACATGTTTTTATGGGGAGAAGAGCCTTATGCTGATGGTTTTCGGAATTTAGATCTCTTGCAGTAATTGCAGTGTGTTCTTGCATTTGTTAAGTGGTCCTGTTAGTGATTTCCTCGAAGTCATCTTCTGGCTTGTAGAATAATGTTTGGAAAAGTAAAAAGCCTTTTGAGTCTTAGACATACCATCACCAAGCTTGTCTAAACATGGATATGAGTATAGTGGCCCAACAATGAAACGTCATGGCATGATCATGGTTTTTTGGTGTTTCAGGTAGTCTCCCTTCTTCTTCTTCTTCTTCTTCTTTGTGGGCTTCACAGTAGGGAGGAGTGATGAAGAGGTGTTTTCCGATGGTATCTTCAACTTTCAAAGGTCAAACAGAGAGTGAATGCTGCACCCAAACTTGGAATTTGAATAGGAAGTATGACATGTGATCTCTACAGTGAACTGATGTGATGCGTTAATATAAGCTAGAAAGGATGAATACCTATCGAGACCTGATTTGAAGAGAGTGGAATGTTTGGTTTTTTTGGCTTATCATAATAGAGATCCAACTGGTGGATATTGGATGAGAAGTTCTACTAGGTCAGCTATGTTTGTGATATATTTATTAATTGAGTCTTGCCATTTTATCTCACTTAGTGATGTGACATTTACTGCATCTTTATTTTTGCTTTTCAGTAAATTTTTATCTGAACTGTATTTACCACCATTAATTTGTATTCCATCAATGATTCAATAAATGAAGCAGTTACTTGGAGTGGTTAAAATTCAACACTGGATCAAGTGAAATTCCAGAATGTCAATAATTGCATTAGATTTCACATGGATACAATTAGGGCTGTCAAAATGTCACACGACCTGTTAATACGACACGAACCCACACGATATTAACGGGTTTGGGTGACCCCTTAATGGGTTCGGGTCGTTAATGGGTTGGACCCATTAACCCGTTAAATTAATGGGTCGTTAACGAATAAATCCGGTAACCCATTATGACCCGATACAACTCGCCAAAAAGCCATGCTGCCAAGTGTGCATCACATTACCATGCAAAAAATCAAAGTGTGGGTGACATAACTTTTGTTCAGTGGAATATGCAATTAATCAGAAGAGATACAACATTTACTTAGAAAATGGGCCGACCTTCAAAACATAAAGTATGGCTCCATGATTTAGAAAAGAGATACTTTTTGAGTTTAATAAATATTTTTTTTCAAAATTAACGGGTTAACAGGTTGTGTCGTATGACCCGTTAAATAAACGAATTGGGTTCGTGTTTGGTCTTTTGACCCGTTTTCTTAATATGTCGTGTTTCGATTGAGGTGATTTTAATCCAAATTCATTTTACCCACAACCGTTCGTTAACACGACCCAATTGACATCCCAAGATACAATACACTCAACACAGATGAATCTAGAGCCACATGCAGCAACATCACTTACGCCTAGCAAAAGAAGTAGAAAGTCCCATCCCAGTGTCGGGGCTTGATAAGGCATACCAGGGGTATAAACACCACTTGTTTACTTTGACAAATAGAAAAGCTAGCCAATGAGGGAGCTTCCCAAAGCCGAAAAAAAAAAGGAACACTACCACATTGTTATAAGACACTATGGTCCAACACGGAGTAAAATTTCTGGCACAATTAAGTGTAGAGTACTGATGCCTTTTGAGACTTTACTAGTGCTATATAACTTTTTTTTTTCTTTCTTTCTTGCAAAAGAATGAATGCATGATGAATCACCCCTGTCCTTCCAAGATTTCATGTTTGATTTTGATTTTGACCTTTTCTTTTGCTGAAGTGGGAATTCCATGTTACAATTGAATCATTGTAAATTGCTTAAAAAATCCTCTCGTTTTAGAATGAAGTATACGTTTCATCTTCATTTAAGAATATTTTCTTGCATTTTGGCTATGAATTAATGGGCTGTGTCCAAGTGAACCTTAAATGGACTTCATTTGGGTCAATTTATAAGACCCGGGCCTGACTCTATAGAAACCTTCTTCTGGACAGACTTGACTCATAGGCTTTCTATCACTTAATCTGAGCCTGGCCCATAAGTACCCCAGGTGAAACACACGGCATTATGTGTAGGGATTAGAGATGGACCAAAGGGGCTCACCTGCTGGTCCTTCTCATAAGTGGAACACATCCAGTGGTGTACAATTTCAAGTGCTCCCAGCTGTGTGTTCAGACCCAGGAAAGTATGAAAGGATGCCAAAGCTCACCCGAACCACATCCTACCCACCTAACCCTATGTGTATTTCACCAAGCAGTGTACAAGTGTATATACAACCACCTAATTCAGGTGGGCCCACACTTCTTTATTGGCTCAATCTTTTGAGACTACTTTTATATGCAGTTATATGAATGAATGGGCTATTTTTTGGCCCAAAATGCATAATTGGTAAACGTGAGCCCACATGTAATAAAACTGAAAATAAATTTTTGACTGTAACGGGTTACACTAGTTGAGTCTGCTTGACCTGCATTGAGTGTGGACTGGGTGAATCTTACTTATTCGTTGACCTAGTCAGTTACGGCCTGGGCCTTAACCCGACAACCTCACATCAATGATCAACCCAACCGACCCTAGAACATGTAGGACACACCAGATCTTTCTTGAACCTTTGACTGGGACTGAGTGGTGTCACATCCTCTCAAACCTTCACACATGATTCATCACTCGCCGAACAAAGAAAATCAGTATAATCAATCAAAATAAACAAACACCCCATTGTTCTATAAATTCACAGCACAGCAATTCTGTTCCATTCCACACTAGCAATCTCTGTTTGAAGTAATAGATAGCTTGTTCTGTTTAGTAATATATTCACAACCGATCAGTCATGGCTATCATGCCAAGGGAGATGAAGGAGATGGAAAAGCTGATGAATAGCATAACCAGAGAGATGGAAAGGTTCATGTACAGCCTTGTAGGAGATGTGGAAATGGTCCTCGACTTCCCAGAGGAGATGGAGAAGATGCTCCTGCCCCCTGCTCGTTCCTACGTGAAGAACACAAAGGCCATGTTTCGCACTCCTGCTGACGTTTATGAGCACCCTGATTCCTACCACTTTGTCCTCGACATGCCCGGTCTCCAAGTCGAAAACATCAAGGTTATTTCTTATCAACCCCCTCACTCAAACAGCGCCCATGTTTATGGAAGTGTGTTTTGTTTTGTAACATGGTTAATTGCATGGTCTTGAGCAGGTAAAGGTGGAAAATGGGGTACTACATGTGGTTGGAAAGAAGATGAAAACAGAGGGGGAGAAGGAGAAGGAAGGAGTGAAGCCGATACGAAGAGAGAGGAGAAGGGCTCGGTACATGAGAAAGTTCACGCTCCCCAAGAACGCTGACCCGGAGAATGTGACTGCTACTTACAAGGATGGGGTCTTAACTGTGGTTGTTGCCAAGAAGCAAGCTGAAGAAGCTCCTTCCAAACCCAAGACCATCACCATCCCAGTCTCTTAGAGCTCTGACTGAGTTTGTTTTTTTTTTTTTTCTCTTTTTAATCTTGTGATTATATCTACTACTCATATGCCATATATATATACATACCATCTGAAAAATGAGATGAGTGTGCGCATGTATGGTGTCGTTGAGTCAAGCGGTTGTGTTTGTGTTTTCACTGGTGAATTAGAGTGCATTGCGTTCTTCTAAATCAAGTCCATTGTCCTTTTCTTTGTTGTGAAACCAAGAAACCAACGTGCTATCGAGGTTCAGTAAAATGCTTAGAGAAGTGCGTTAGCCGTTAGGTGGCATTTGAAAACAGTAATATCCCGTAGAACGTGCAGAAGCACATTGCCCTTTTATCCCCTCTAATTACTAATCAATACCATTTTTCTTTTTTCATTAGCACTAGCATGAGAAAATCACATTGTGTCCTAATTAGGTCGCAGAAACTTGCTCTTTCAATCAATAGGCTGATACAAGACTTGAAAAATCAATTTGATCTAATGATAATAAATCAATAATTTTGCAGCATATTAAGTCGAATAATTAACGTCTCATCTTACCAATGATCAAGCGATGCCAAATTGTTTCCACACAAACATTTGCTTATTGAAGGGGCTAGACTAGACCCATTAGGCGTAGTCCACACCTGATTTCGAAGGGTACAATCCTTTTGGTGATTAAGTCTCCATTGTGATGAAAAGGGGTCATTTTCATCAAGACTTAAAAGAGTGATGGGGTTCATTAATCAGGGTCATCTCACCATAGAATGGATATGGACCCATAACTAATCTAGTTTTAAATTGACTTTTAATCACGATGAACGTATTATATATAATAAGGATCCTAATTAAGGAAACTAGGCGTGGATGACTTTGATTGGACTGGAGGGATGGGCCCCTCACGGCCTATAAAATAAGCAAATGTGTTGGCCCACAATGTTGAAATAATTCATATGCGAAATATTGGGATACTTAAAACCTTAATCATCCCATGATCACAATGTAGATATCACGCGGAAGGAGAGAATTCAATATTTGACCTTAATCACACTAATTAAAATGGATTCAAGTTTTACTGAAATTGAAACATAAATCTAGAGTTAACAATGCTAATATTTTTTAACAACAAAGTAGGGGATAGTATTCTTTTATATTGGAGATGTAAATGAGCTGAGGTAACCTAAGCCAAGCCTAATCAGTCATGAGCTGGGTTTCAATTAATGTCAAAACAAGCCATCTCGAGTTCAAGCTGAGCAGGTGAGCTTGAGCACAGGCTGGCTCAGAATCATGTAGGTCCATCTTAGCACAGCTTGGGTCAAATCCGATTTGGCTTTGCTTATAATGATTGTTAGGACTTGGGAGCACCTTATTGTGGGGTTTACTTTTTACTACCAGGAGGGAGGGCTCACCTTTTTGTTGCCAAAATCCTAGTGGAAGAAAGGGAAGATCATGCATAAATGGAAGGAGGGCACGAATAGCCTGAGATGAAGACAAATGGACAAAAGTCAGGAAGACAAATATAATGGTTTCTTTTTTAAATTTAGATGGGTCCAAAATGTGGCAGCATATCTGTGTCGTTTAGCAAGGTGAATGCAACATGGTTTCGTAAGAAGGATGTATTTATCATCGTCAAATCCACTCGCAGTTCTGTAGTGAGCCACCGCCCTTTCCATATATTCCACCAATAGGAATTGTTGGTGGAATCCTATCCTCATTGTAGCCCTAATGGTAAAAGAACTTGGATAAGGACATGCATGAGTATTCTTTTGCAACCAAAGAGGCTCTAAAAAAGTAGGTGTCCAAGAAACTTTCATGACCCTACTATGTATTTTGTTATTAATTAACCCAAAAAAGTAAGTTTAAAAGAATACTAATTTCTAAAAGTCTGAAAAAGGCAAAGAATGGTATATCCAAGTATCCAACTAAAGATGGAGAGTAATTTACCAAAAAAAAAAAAAAAAAGGCCTAAAGATGGAGAGTAATGGAGAAGAGAGGATGTCGTTGCATGGATGAACTAATTGACAGCATTACTAAATAATACAAACTGAAAAGAGGCGTCTCTCAATGGGGTTGTACATAATTTTGTTAAAATATGATATTTTCTTAGAACTTGTGTTGATTGGGAGAAAAGAGGTGGTCTGGTAGTTGCTTGTTGTGTGGTGGTGTTTGGTTGATTCTTTGTGTTGAATGAAATAATCTTTTTATCCAAAAAAAAAAAGGAAGTGAAGAAAAAATAAATGAGATGTTCCGAGTGGAAAGGGTCAATCCGTAGGTGGGTAGGTAGTTTCACAAGTTTATACCACTATCTTGACTTTTAGCTAAGAAAAAAAAAAAGCGAAATAAAAAAGAGCTGGCTCATGGTATAATCGGCAGCATGGTTGACGTCGAGTCAAGAAAAGAGAAATTTTGACATATTTGAAAAAGTTAGGTGTAATTTTATAGAAAAGAACATTGTATGTATAAAATATATTGAGCATGGATTGAACTCTAGCTAGCTACTTGTGCAAAATATTGGCTTAGCATGGCACGATATGTAGCAAAGCTTGAGCTTGGGTTAGGCATGAGCTCGATTTAAGTCCTTCTAGTTTGTCTCTGTCAACTGTCACGCCCAAAGTGATGTGGTGCTTTATGCTCTAAATTGAATAAATGGTCAATCGGCCGTGTGTTCAAGGAAGATTTTTAAAGCTAAAACATGGTATGTGATGAGTCAGGCCCAAATGACCCAACCCAAGAGGATGAGTCAGGCCCAAATGACCCAACCCACGAGGATGAAGCTCAGGTCCAAGCCCACGAAGAGACCAAGTCAGGGCAGCCACGTTGCTCCGGAAGCAATCCCGCTCCTACCAGGTCCTACGGAGAAATATCGCACCTGCCTCGTCCAGCGCGAGGGCAGTTCCTCACCTGCCTCCTCCAGCGCGAGGGCAGTTCGAGGGTTTCAAGGACGAACGTTGCTGAAGAGTCGTCCCCATCTGTTAGGGGATGACTATAAATCGAGGAGCCCCACCAGCACTGAAAAGAGGATGGCTCTCTCTCTATTCACTTCGACGCTTGTATTCCTCTAGTTTGTAATAATCATTGAGGAAGTAAAACACCACAGGCAATCTCTGCTTTTATGAAGTGGACGTAGGTCATCTTGACCGAACCACTATAATCTCTTCTCTCTCTTCTTGCATTTACTACATTTATTACTTGACCGGTGGTGTCCGAAACCCTATTTTGGCATCATCAGTATGACAAAAGGACCACAAGAAGATTTATAACATCATCTGACAGGTGGGCCCGACAAAAATTGGAGTAGTTCTTTGTAATAATAGGGAAGATGTATTGCTTATGTTCTCCAAATATGTTTGGGAAAAAAAGGGGGATTTAAATAAAGCGGAGGTACTAGTTATCTTGTATCTTGAAATACCTCATATTGTTCTCTAGAGGATATGGTGCTTCGCTTGTATTAGAGAGCGATTCTTCTAATGCGATTATTTAGGTCTCTAAGCGCAAGGCTAACCTATAGAAACTTCAACTCCACTTCAATTAAATCTGGGAGTTAGCAGCTAGCATCATGGTCTCCTTCCATCATGAGATTAGACCCGCCAACTCCATGACGGATGCGCTAACTAAGCAAGGGATTGATAGGATTCTTCCTTGGGTTGGAGTGATTATGTAATTGGATGTCTTATTTTTTGAGGATGGGTGTGTTGCATTTACC
This sequence comes from Litsea cubeba, assembly GCA_012931725.1. Taxonomy (NCBI): domain Eukaryota; kingdom Viridiplantae; phylum Streptophyta; class Magnoliopsida; order Laurales; family Lauraceae; genus Litsea; species Litsea cubeba. The sequence goes on from CM022947.1 coordinate 127,980,748, forward strand.
TTTCCCCTTCTTCCTTTCTGTGTTCTTTCTGTACTCTTTATTTGTTGTATCTATTTTAATTAATGAAATCTTTCGTTATCGTTTCAAAAGAATAAAAAAAAAAGTGGCAGCCAAAAGTTCTCTGTAAAAGAATGAAGAGAGAATTTCAAATAAGTATAAGACTTTTCGCTCATATTTTTAAAAATATATATAAAGATTTGAATATTTTAAGAAAAAAAGGGTATAAAAGTTTTTCATGTTTCTTTCAATCAAATCATATTTATTAAAAAAATTATGAAATGGTAAAAATACCCTTATAACTTATAAGTTTTTTTGTCTTGACGTTGGGGTTCAAGTATTTTGGTCTCCTTGTCATTTTCTATATTTTTTTATGAAGAGGACTTGAATGAAAGAAATATTGAAAAGTTTTATTCTCTTTTGAAATATTTAAATTTTTATGTACATTTTTAAAAGAAAAATATTCAAGTGCATCTATTTCTCACCATAGGTGAGAGATACTCCCCTTTTTGTGAAGTTTTAAGTATAAAAGTGACTTTTCAAACACATAAGAATACTCCTTATGTATTTGAAATTTCTAAAAAAATGGGAGTGTCCTTCATCCTATGGTGAGAGATAGATGCATATAAATACTTTCCTTTTTTTTTTTAATTATTGAAACCTTGAATTGCAAAAGGGCTCCAAAGGCTCTCATCATTCTCTGTGAGACACTTTATATATACTTGATGGGTCCAATCCAACTAACCAGCTTTGGTCAAAAACTCACATCTTATTCTCCTCCTCCGTGTTGCCCCCGTACCCACAAAACTCTAATTGTCTTGTACTTCTTGTAGCTTAACAAGGCTTCTCATATAAAAAAGGGATTATTACCGTATGGACAGCCTTATACATGAGAATTACCTCATTAAAGATGAAAAAGTAGAATTTACCTTAAAGAAGTTCGTACACAAAAAGGTAAAAAATGAGACGAAAATACTCTTTTTTGAGCGATATCCTATGCCTGTAGGATATCGAACCGTTCGATATCCCAAGAATTTAGGATATCGAAGGATTCGATATCCTACATACGTAGGATATCGAACAGTGCGATATCCTAAACCTGTAGGATATCGAATTCTCACCAACTTCCATCCCATCTGTCCGTTTCATCTTCTCCAGTTTTTCAAACTGAGGAGGTCCGATTAAAGTTTTTCAAACTGAGGAGGTCCGTTTCATCTCAGCGAAAGTCCATTTCATCTTATCCGTTTTTTTCATCTGAGGTCCGTTTCATCTCCGTTTTCGCTGAAGAACTCCGTTTCCATCTCCGTTCCATTTGGATATTACCATTACATTTTTTTTCATCCGCACTTTATATATCTTATTCATCACAGCAGGTACGTGGGACATTCTAAGTTTCTGAATGCCTTAAAAAGTTAGCCAAGAAATGTGGTAATGATAAACCTTTTTTCTGATTTGATTCTTATGATGGAAACCATAAGTCAGTTATTAATATTTAGATCTCTCTATGAAATCCATTTTTTTTCACCATTAAACTATTTAAATAGTCCATTTTTGAAGACCTCTTCTTTTTTTTTTTTTTTTTGAATTTCTATGTTATAATACAATGCATGAAGTTGTTACTCACAATAAGGCATTCTGAGTCTTTATAAGTACTAATATTGTGACATTATATTGCTCCTCCAACGAGTTCGATGGTAAAATTCATCCAATGATTACTACATATTACCAACTGCTCACATCCAATTTAAACGGTGGAGAGCAGAAGCCTGTTTTTGTCTGTATCAACACAACCTACAATTTCCTAATGGAAAAGGTTGTAACCGAAACCAATTGGGAGATGAAACATGGGTACCCTTACATGCAATACATATATCATACAGGCCGGAACTTCACATTAGTAGGCCTAAGAGGTGATGACGATCTCATGAGAATGTTCAGATTATTTCGATATGGAGTTGAACCTATCTTTTTGTATATCCACAGAAGTGATTTCGTCGCTACAGACCATCAACCACCAAGTTTAAGGTATGTAATAAATCACATTACTGCTTGATATCTATTATTATATTTTTTTTATAGCTAAGTCAATTTGGATGCATGGTAGGAGTACAATATCTCAATTAGAGCAAAATGATGAGAAGGTAACGAGAAGTATTGGCTCAAGGAAGAGATCGTGTCTAAATGAAGTTGATATAAACACTTCAAGTGTTCTTGAGTATGAACAAGATGAGGTAACGAGAAGCAATAAACTAAGGAAGAGTTCATTCATGAATGAAGCTGATATGAACCCATCAAGAGTTCTCGAGCACGAACAAGATGATGATAAGGTAACAAGAAGTAATGGCGTAAGGAAGAGATTGTTTATGAATGAAACTGATATAAATCCATCAAGTGTCCTTGAGGATGAACTCATTCTGTTTCCAACTACTAACCAATAGGTTTGCACTAAAACTTTTAAGATTTAGTTTCTGAATATTATTTCCATCAATGTGTTTATGATTGATCATCCATTATGCAGGTTTGATGTATCGGACACCGAACCTATTCAGTTCGATTTAAACAATCCCTTGCCATGTGCTACTTCCCCACTGCGTGAAACCCATCATTTTATCATGGTAGAAAATGGAGCATGTGAAAATGGAGTGTAACGCCCCACCCCTTACCCATGCATGATATTGTCCGCTTTGGCCCACTGGCCTCACGGTTTTGCTTCTGATGGGCTTCAACCCATCAAAAGGCCTCATGCTAGGTAAGGGTGTAAGCTCTACATATAATCCCAATCACTTTCCTCTCTATAGTCGATGTGGGACTCCGGGGCGTCACATTCCACCCCCCTTAAGGCTGCACGTCCCTGTGCAGTAGCCTGCCAGCCCCTGTAGCCTGCCAGCCCTCTTGGCCCGCCCACATGGAAGCCCGCCCACTTGCACCAGACCACGGCAGGGGACCCACACTCGAACTAGTCGAGAGTCGGCTCTGATACCATTTGTAACGCCCCACCCCTTACCCATGCATGATATTGTCCGCTTTGGCCCACTGGCCTCACGGTTTTGCTTCTGATGGGCTTCAACCCATCAAAAGGCCTCATGCTAGGTAAGGGTGTAAGCTCTACATATAATCCCAATCACTTTCCTCTCTATAGTCGATGTGGGACTCCGGGGCGTCACAGCTTCCTCATCCAACTCAAAGGTTAACACTATTTTTGTTAAAGGCCCCATCCAAAATGAAAACACCCCTATTGTTCCTACTGTCACTCATGTGAATCTGCATCAAAAGGAAAAGTCATTCAAACTAAGTTTGTGCCTATTTGTCACCATTGTGAGAGTGAAAGATCATATTCGACCTTTTTGTCGAAAATTGAGAACAAATTTTATCCCAACTTGTCATTATTGTGGGATAAGAGGACATATGCGACCACAGTGTCGAAAACTGAAAAGGCACTTACATGAGCAACAGAGGATGATACGATATTCTCTTCCACAAGTCAAGACCAAATCGATATGGATTCGTAAATCAGACTTGTGTTGCAATGCGGTCTTATCTGCACTAAAAGCACAAGACTCAAATGTGTGGTACTTGGACAGTGGTTGTTCAAGACATATGACTGGGAACAAGTCATTGTTCACTTCACTTGAGATGCGTGATGAGGGTGTTGTTCAATTTGGTGATGGAGGTAAGTCAAAAATTATTGGAAGAGGCACAGTTTGCATTCTCGGGATATCTACTCTTTCTGATGTGTTTTTTGTTGATGGTTTGAATGCTAACTTACTTAATATTAGCCAATTGTGTGACATTGAGTATGATGTACACTTTTCCCTAAAAGAATGCACTATTGTTGACAAAAAAGGAAAGAGTGTTTTTGAGGGCAAGAGAACTTCTGATAATTGTTACATTGTAGTAAAGGACAAATTATATTGCAGGGGAAATTGTTGCACCCAACTACTTTGGATGAAGCAATTGTTGTCTATCTATGAGATTTCTCAAGAGATGTGAGTGTTTTCTATGATAACAAGAGTACCATAGATATTTTCAAGAATCCGGTGTAACTCTTTAGAACAATACACATAAATATCCAACATGTTTTTATTTCATGACTTAGTAGAGGAGAAGATTTTGGTTTTGGAACACATTTTGTTTGATCATCTCTTAGCTGATTTCTTTACTAAGCCACTTGTTCGAAATAGGGCTGTATCCCTTAGAAAGTCCCTAGGTATTTGTTTGTTTTTCTAATTCCCTGCATTTCTGAAAGTTTTGATCATTCTCTTCGCACGGTACTTCAGTTTGAAAGTATTTCAAATGGGATGAGTTTGCTCTTTATTTCCATTACTTCTTCTGAATGTTAGTTTATCTTTTTGTCTCCTGGCGGTTTTAGGTCGTTGACGAAGTCTTGCTGGTTTGCTCCCTAGCTCGTCTTGTTTGATGATTTTAGTTTGCTGATGAAGACCTATTGGGTTTGCTCCCTAATTGGTCTTGTTTGGCTAGATTAGCTCAGTTATTGTTTGGCTAGATTAGCTCAGTTATGTAGTGTAACGCCCCACCCTACACGCATGCATGATATTGTCCACTTTGGCCCACGGGCCTCACGATTTTGTTTCTGATGGGCATCAACCCATCAAAAGGCCTCATGCAAGGTAAGGGTGTAAGCTATACATATAATCCTAATAACTTTCCTCTCTATAGTCGATGTGGGACTCCGGGGCGTCACATTCCACCCCCTTAAGGCTGCACGTCCCTATGCAGTAGCCTGCTAGCCCTTGTAGCCTGCCAGCCCTCTTGGCCCGCCCATTTGCACCAAACAACGGCAGGGGACCCACACTCGAACTAGTCGAGAGTCGGCTCTGATACCATTTGTAATGCCCCACCCTACACGCATGCATGATAATGTCCACTTTGGCCCACGGGCCTCACGATTTTGTTTCTGATGGACCTCACCCCATCAAAAGGCCTCATGCAAGGTAAGGGTGTAAGCTATACATATAATCCCAATCACTTTCCTCTCTATAGTCGATGTGGGACTCTGGGGCGTCACATTGAGATCATGTCACGTCCCCCGAACCGATTAAAGAATAAACCAGATCCGAAGAGTGAAATTTAGGACTAATTAAAATTTTTGTCCTTTGGGCCCACGGATCGTAAGTCCGCGGTGAGGATATAATATTTCAAACCTCATGTGGTACAATAAATATAGAGTTCATATAACTCTAGGCAAATGGAATATCAACAGTGAATCATAATTCTCATTAAATTTAAAGTTGCAAGAAGATAAATAAACAAAACTAAAGAATTAAGTTAATTTATTACATTGGCCATCCCAATAAACAAGGCCAATAAAGAAAACTGAAGTCAAATAAGTTTAAGATTCAACGAGAGATAAAATAAAGAATAAATCTAAATAAAGACCCATGTAAATCTCTCTCGTGCCGGAGTGATGACGCTACTCTACATCATCGGCACGCCACTCTCGTGCCTCCTCTGCTGGTTGGAGATCCTCTGGGATCTCCTCACCGGCCTGCTCCTCATAATAGAAGTAGTCACCGGATGTGTCTGCACACCAAGGAACAGAGTCAACGACATGTTGAGCAATAGATAAGCAAAGCATAATAAACATGACATGCATCAAGTATAGATTAATGACAAGTAAGTAATAATCATGCGAATACAAGAATAACGAGGCTAGGCATAAAGCAAGAATAATCATCAATAGAAACAATAAAAGGAATCCTAACAATCATCTAGCAATAGCCACTATCCATGCAATGCAAGACAAGAAACAAGAGGGAGACTCCGAGGATGTCCAAGCCACCTCCCGGGGTACCAGTAACAATCCCAAACAAAACTACTGATACCAAAGTCCGACTCCAGTAGGATCCAAGCTCCCGATCCTGGGAATAGTAGCACGGTCCAAGCCCGCTCCCAACTATTTAACGCCATGGACACCGTCCAAAGCCGACTGCCCACCCCGACAACCGAGTAACCGGTTCGTCATTAAAATCCCAAACTGCAGATGGCCATGATATGCAAACAATAATAAAGTGGTTTTGACATCAGGACAAACAAGATAAGCAAGTCTGGCTAGATCAATATACAAAACATGATCATATGGATTATCTCATTCAAGACAATACAAGACAAGCAAAACACGTGATAATCCCTTTTATTGCTAGCCAGTCATGTTTATCAATACAAGACACAGGTTCCTAAGTTACACTCTAAGTCAGGTCCAAGTCCTAAATTCTATAAGAATTTATATTTCATATTTTGTTAAGTGTTTTATGTCAAGAGAGTGTAGAAGGAATATAAACAACGGATACAAGTCACAAGTCAAGGAAGAATTACAATCCAATCCTAGGCAAGTGGTGTCATCCATGTATCCGACATGTCCTATCAGAGTACATATGAAAATTGAACCAATGATGCTTTTAGGGAAATCTCTTGGTGTACAATCATGTTAAGCATCTATTGAGATAATTTCATACGCATTCGGTTAGACCATGCGTAATACACGAATACCTAGACAACCCATCGAAATCACACCAAGCCACGTGTTTCGATTTTAATCCCATTTATGGTCATGTGATAGTAGGTTAGAGGTTTCCAGCATCTGAGTCCAAAATCCTAGGTAAAGAGTATCAATCCTAAATAAACAAGGCAAAAATAGCACTTTCGGTTAACCCTCTGCTAACCGAGTTCGTCGGTTCGGCTGACCGAACTTAAAGTTCGGCTAACCGAACTCAAACAGCTGAAAAATTAGCTCTTTGGTTTTCTGGCCGAAACGAGGCTTGGCTGACCGAAATGTCGGCTAACCGAAAACCGAACCGAGAGCTGATCGAAAGCACAAAATTTGTGAAAACATGGCTCTCTGGTTTTCTGACCGACACGAGGCTCGGCTGACCGACACTCTGATGTTGGTTGACCGACACTGAACCGACGGCTAACCGACAGTACGGAATTTGTACGGGTTTAGGCCATTTCTGAACTCTTCCTTCCCAATTCGTTTTCCTCCATTCCCAAGCCTTTCCAAGGGCTACAACCTGCATAAAATAGAGCCTCCTGCTCTCCCCAACAATCCATTCCATCCATTCATTCCATTCCATCCATTGAATCAAATATACAAATCTAAACAACCTAACATCATAATTTATCCATTTTCCCAAACATCTAACCTAACATGTATTTTCCTCAAATCAATATGTAACATGCTTGGAATTAAAGGGAGATCTACAAGATAGATAGCCAATCAAATGGAAACAAACATACATGCTTCTAAATGAAATGCAGATCTACTTGCCTCAATGTCAGAAAAGATTGGAAATGGGCAAAACTCGATGAGAAGCTTTTCTACCCCAAAAGTCACAATTTAAACCGAACAAATACAACCTAGAACGCAAAGGAGAAGAAAGAAAGGAAAAAGATCAAGATTGGGCTACATCTAAACCAGAAGGATGATGATTGAAAAGATGAAGTTGAGAGAAATCTTACCAATTTGGTACCGGAAGAAAGAGGGGATCGCAAGGATGAAGATAAGCGGTTCGGATCGCGGAGTTGATCTCTTCGGGCTAGAGTTCCGGGCTTAAAAAGAGAAGAGGAAGAATAAAGGGCTGCTGTTCTCGTTCGGTTGCAGAGGTAATGAACGAAATTAGGGTTAGACTTGTTTAAGAAGAAAAGAGAGAGGAAAAGACTAATTTGCCCATTTAGTGGGTCTGGTGAAGAATGGACCACTTGAAGGGTTTCTGATCGTCGGATCGCGACGAGTCAAGAGACAAAAATGATCAGAACGACGAGACATTTCCAACGAACCCAAAAATCACGGCGTTTGAAATATTTTGAAAAAACACTCAATTTTCCTTAAATTGCAAACTACCCCCTGCTATGATCAAACGAATTCGGAATCGAACGAAACTTCGCATACACTAATCTAATGCTAAAAGAAACTCGCTCATGATCTAAACCCACTTAAATATCTAAAATATAATTAATTATAATAATAACAATTAAACGGGTCAGGGCCTGATATTGGGCCCAACTGACCCAGACAGGTCACGGACCTTACATGTAGACTCATTGAGTTTGCTCCCCAATGAGTTCTCATTTCATAGTTGAGTGTTTGTAAAAAAAAAAAGTTTGGGTTCGTAGCCTTTTTGACCCGAGCAGTTAAGCCCGTAGGGGTATTTCTATACCTAGTGCCCTAAAATCATCTGACTTAGGAGTCATTGGCCTACTGCTCGTTACAAGGGTTAAATAGAAAGCTTAAGGAACCAGACTTTGTGATAAAAAAATGCTAAGGCTCTGTGAGAAAATGTTTAGAATTTTTTTTAGTGTTGTTCAATTTAGAAGGAGACATCCAGATGGGTTTTAATATTCAGGGGGGGTTTGATTAACTTGAGAATTGATTTGCCCCTCACACACGTCTCACTGGTCAAATCTTTTAGAAAATTATAATTTTCTTCGAACTCTTTCATTTGCAGTTGCCGCCCCCTCTCTCCTTCCTCTACAAGGAGCCTTCCTCATCATATGGTGTGCTCAAAATCTTCTTCTTTGCTAGGTTGTGAGCCTTTTATGTGTTTTTGTTCTTTTCCTCGTGGTTTCTTGGATATACCTTGTGGTTTCTCTATTTCTTGATAAATTCTTGTCATCTTTTGTCTCATATGATAGATACATGGCTAATGATTCATATTTCTCTTGGTTGTGTTTGAATAGATCATTTTGTGAAGAAGATGGGATGGTGTGTAGGGGGAGTTTTGCATAGTTGAGAAGAGTTGATTTTTGTTATGTTGATGGCTTTGTCTTGTGTTGGCTATTTTGACTATCTTGTGTTGAACTTTATCTCCTTTGACAATTATGTACAAAAAGGGGGAGAATGACTAATGGCTTTATTTTGTTTGGCTTGTATGTTTGGTTTGACTTTATTTTATGGCATTTGGTTTATGTGATTATCTTAGTTTCAATTTCTTATTTTGCTGACAAGATCTTTGCCCAGTGGTTTGGGTTTAGTATTTGGTTTGCAGGTTATACAGGCTTCTCTTGTGATGGTTCTTCAGATCTTTTGATTGTTTGGTATTGAAGGGTAGAATGTATATTTTAGGAAGTTTTGTCCATGAATTGCCAAAGGGAGAGATTGTAAGGTTTTGAGTGTTGGCATAATTCATGGGATTGGACAAAACTTGGATTTGATTTATGTAATTTTCATTTTTCTAGAATGGACTGCAAAATCCCATGGGAGTACAGCTTACAAACCAAAGACCAGAGCTCCAGAGTTAGAATGTTCAGAAGCAGAGTTCGAACTTAGAACGTTTGAACAGAGTTTGAAGTTAGAACGTTCGAACAGAGTTCGAACGTTGCTGTCCAGAGCTTTTCAAGCCAAGTTTCCCAAGAGCTCAAGAGTTCGAACGCACACTGCCTTCGTTCGAACGTTGGTCATGCAGAGTCATCAAGTCATTTTTCCGAAAGCACAAGAGTTCGAACGCATGTGACAAGCATTCTAACGTTGGTTCCCCAGAAGCCTTCAGCCAGTTTTCCCGAAAGCACAAGTGTTCGAACGTTCCACTTAAGTGATCGAACGTTCGTTACAGAATTCTATTTTGGGCAAACCCTAGTGGTTCTACTATATAAGGGTTGTTATATTTTGCCCTAAATACCTCTCTTAGACATTCAAGGACGGCTGCTAACATTGAGAGAGAGTTTTTCATTCTTTAGAGAGATTCATCCATTTTTTAGCTGAGATTTCCATCTCTAGAGTCCATTTCTTCTATCTTTGGTTCGTTTCATCTCGGAGTTGCTTCGAGGGTGTAGACGGAGAGTCAAGCACGGGAGAAGATGAACGGCGAGGCACCGGCATGAGGTTCTACAGTCCTTAGGTTGTTGTTCAACTGGGGAGGGGTTGTAAGTTCTTTTGTAATCTTCGAATTGTTAGTGTTTGATCTCTTTTCTGGACCGAGTTCTAGGGCCCGTGGTTTTTTCCCTTGTTTGGAGTTTTTCCACGTATATCTTTGTCTCTCTCGTGGTGATTGATTGTTGGTTTTGTGATTATTGTTTGTGTTGTTTGAATTGCATCTTTTAGATCTGATTGAGGACCTTAACCCTTAGGATTTGGGGGTTTAAAACCTTCAACAATCAAATGGGGTTCTCCTTAATATGGTGGTGGAGATCAAAAGCAAGGCCTTGAATCATCTCAGGAATAATATATAGAGGGTTTGGGCAATTGGTTCTCTACTCTCTACTCCTTTCACTAAACCTGCAAGCTCCAGAATCTGTTATGCACATTTCGTTTGGGTCCCAGAGTTTTATTGATGTTTCTCCAATGATGGAGTTAGCAAAGGGATTGGAAGCATCATGGAAGCAATTTATCTGTATCAGGGTCATCAGGCCTCCAAATGGTTTCTACCCATATGAGGAATTTAGAGTAGAATAGATGATGGAAGTCTTTGAAGATCAGATTATAGGGAGAAAACAAGAGATTCTGGTGAAGAAATGGGCACCCCATACCAGATGGAGTTTTAATCCCATGAAACTACAAGTGCGTTTCTTAGCCACTGCAGTTGGAATTCGATATGGGAGAGGTTGAGTGAGGGCGTGCTGATCATTGGGTGGCCGACCGGTAACAAGCATGCTAGGCATGGCCTAATCAACCCATTTAGCCCTCCCCCGTCCTAGTACGTTCGCTTCTTTTTTGGGGCCGGATCCATATGGAAAAATTGCATTTTTAATTTTTATTCTCAGGTAGCTCATCAGGTTGTTCTCACTTCTCAGGCGTAAAACAGTCAAAAGCAACAAATAAGAGTGTGTTGGGATATTTCCGAACTCACCGGAATACTGGCCTGATGCTCCATCTCGTGCTCCAGCGCCAGCTAGTCCATCTCGGCAAGGCTCGGTCTCAGCCTCCACCAGCTCGGCCAAGTGCTCCCACCTTGGTCCATGCCTCCGCAAGCTCGGCCAGGTTCTCCCACCTCGGTCCACGCTTTCATCTCGGCCTGGCACTCCACCTCGGCAGAATCCACTTCGGCCACCTCGGCACCAAACATCAAGGCCTCTCCCGACCTCGGACTCCCGACCGAGGTCGCAAGGCGTCTCCCGACCTTGGAACCCCAACCACCTTGGCAACACATCCCGACCTCGGTCAGGATGTCAGAGCTAGCCGAGGCAGGGGCTGACAGCTGTCCTTCCATGGACGCTCAGGCACGCTACAGCACGTGCGATAAGACAAGGGCACCGCCCATACCCTCTGACAGCCACCCATGCTGCCCATGCTTCCTGACAAATCGGCGTCCACAGGAGCCAGAGAAGGCTACGACGAGACTGTACCTCCCTAGTACCTGACAATGTGAGCTATGACGAGACAGTCAACCACCTCCTTGTCTCATCTCCTCCTCTATAAATGGAGCAAAACGAGAACAGTAAGGGAGATCTCTCATTTCCGAGAGAACCACACGCTGGTATCATCTTCTTCCCCAAAATCTCTATCCTTAGTCCAGTTCTCATACTGACTTAGACATTGGAGAGCCCTGCGCTGCCCACAGCCAGGGTCCTCTGACTGTTATCTTCTTCCTCCCTTCTCCAGGTTTCAGGCAGGCAGCGGTGTTCAACCAGAGAGCTCTCAGCTCCACTCCCTACACCTTGTGAGTCATTTTATGCAGTTACAGAGAGAAGGAAAAGGTAAGTTGTTACTTATTGTGAGTTTGACTGTGGGTCAAGGGGGATCATTGTAAAAATATAAAATACAGAGGCTTTTATGAGATTTCATAAAAATATAGGGCCTTTATGTAAAAACCTCTTCATTTTATAAGTAAATTATCCAAAAGAGTAATAACTTGAGGGAGTCAAACCTAGATATTACATTCCCATAGGTTTGAGTGCTTAATTTCTTTTAAAAAATCGGGGCATTTGGCGAAAGATCCCTAGACATTGCACTTTATGGCCTTAGATCCACAAAAAAAAGTCATAGAGCCAAAGCTCCCTCCCACACTTTCTCATACCTGAAATGTCTAGTTTACCCTTTCTTTAAATCATAACCCATGATTGGTGGGATATCCCATTAATAATGGCCAACTAACATTTAATTGCCCACGATTAATGGAATCCCCAGATTTTCAAATAAATTCTAAAAATACACAAATAAATTAAAAAAAAATTAAAATAAATTTTAAAAAATGAAATAATTTTGAAAAATGCAATAAGTTAAAAAAAAGCAATATATAACCAAATAAATTTAAAAAGATGCAAATAAGTTTCAAACTATCCAAATAAATTTCAAATAACGCAAATAAATTTAAAAAGATGCAAATAAGTTTCAAAATATCCAAATAAATTTTAAAAGACTCAAATAAATCTCAAAAGATCCAATTTTTTTTTCAAAAAATACAAATAAATTTAAAATAACGAAAATAAATTTAAAAAACGCATATAGATTTCAAAAAACGTAAATAGATTTGCTAAAAAACTCAGATAAATTTAAAAAAAAACTCAGATAAATTTATCAAAAACACAAAGAAATATGACAGAAAACAGATAAATTTGAACAACACTCGGATAAATTTGACAGAAAATAGATAAATTTGAACAAAACTCGGATAAATTTATCAAAAACACAGATAAATATGACAGAAAACAGATAAATTTGAACAACACTCAGATAAATATGACAGAAAACAGATAAATTTGAACAACACTCAAATAAATATGACAGAAAACAGATAAATTTGATAAAAACTCATATAAAGTTCAAGAAATACAAATAAATTTGCTAAAAACTCAAGTATTTTTTACCAAAAACTCAGATAGATTTGTCTAGAACTTAGATAAATTTGATTCAGAACTCAGATAAATTGACGCAAAACTCAAGTAAATTTGACAAAAGATGAAAAACTCAGATAAACTTGACAGAAATTCAGATAAATTTGACAAAAACTCAGATAAATTTCATAAAAACTCAAATACTCAAATAAATTTCATAAAAAACTCATAGATTTGTCAAAAAAACGGTAGCCCCGCTGCTGTTGCGCCACCACCTGACTCGAGGAAGAAGGAAGGCAATCGGGCTGCAATCTTCGCCTGTGGGCTGGGCTATCGTAGCAGGTCAGGTCAAAATCGACCCAAATAAACCCAACCTGGCCTGGCCGCAGATCGTTCTTTCTTCTGGTTTCTGTAACCAGAAACAGACAGTAATAGCCACAGCATGGTTTAAAATCTCGGTATCGGTCGCGGTATCGGCCGGGCCGAAAAATGATATCGTCGCGGATATCGTCGCGGATATCGGTCCGTCGCGGTCGTCGCGGTGTGAATTTTTTTTTTAATCCAAGAAAATTTGAAAAAATATCCAAAAAATCCAGAATATTAGAAAATGCTGGAAAACTATATTTTTTTTCATTAGTAACAACATTAAATCAAAATCTCGGTCACCTTAAGTTATGAGTCATGTTTGTGTCGCTGTTCGCTTTCTTCTCTAGTATTTCATATAATGCAACCATTATTGATGCTCATGATCAATTTATTAGTGTAAAATATAAGAAAATAAAGATTAGTAGATAACAAACATATCAATCATCATTTAATACTAACTCAATCATCAAATTAGTTGTGAAATTCATGACCATGAAGATAACATATTAAAATCTGAAACATGATAGTGAGATAGATAGAGGGGCATATAAAGGTCGTTGGGGATCATGTGGTGGTGGGGGAAGCCTCCCTTGCTCAATTAATATCTGTTCGATAGATATTATCGGTGTTGGTGAAGGGGGTACCCAATTAGGGTAATATGAATAATTCATATGATGTTCATACATGGCACCTTGTTGGCCAACATAACCCCCATGATGACCATGAGTACCTTCCCCCACTCCATGAATCATTAAAAGAACATATTTGTGATGAAATTTAAAAAAAAGATATATTTTTATTATAATATTAAAAATTCTGAAATTTAAAAAATTAAAAAAAAATATACAAAATCATGTGTATGAGTAGATCTAGCATGAAAGTATATAGATCTAACTTAGTTCTAAGTGAAGAACACAACACAAGTGACATTCTCATGATTTTAATGTTTAATTTAAAAAAAAACACATAAATACATAATAAATCCAAAAATAAAAAATTGAAAAAAAATTCAAAATCATGTGTATGAGTAGTAGATCTAGCATGAAAGTATATAGATCTAACTTAGTTTTAAGTGAACAATACAACAAGTGAACAATACAACACAAATGACATTCTCATGATTTCCATGCTTCATCTAAAAAAAAAGATAAACACATAAATACATAATAAAATGCTTTAAGATGATTTTCTCTTACTTAAATAATTTTTTCTTGAAGAAAATATGCAAGAGGGACGTGTGAATGTGTGGCTGCTGCTCTAAGGTATTTGGATATGAGAGGAGAGGGGAAGAAGATGAAAAATATGAAAAAAATTAGGGTTAGTGTTTTTTTAAGGGATATCGGCCGATATTTTGAAAATATTGGCCGATATCTCGTTACGGCCGAGACGAAGTCCATCTCGGCCGATATATACCGATATTTTGGGGATTTTTGGCCGATATTTTCAAAACCGATATCTCAGCCCGATATCGTACCGGTTCCGGCCGATACCGGTTCGTACCGGCCGATACGAACCGGTATCGGCCGATTTTTTAATCCATGAGCCACAGATCTGTAACCAGAAACGGACAGTAATAGCGACAGAACCCTGGAAGAAGAAGACGGCGATTTGGGTTTAGTTCTGCTACGATATCCTCTTCACCTTTGGCGACGAACGCAGTCCGGCCAATCTCCTCTAACCAATCAAGGTTGTGGCCCACTGCTGTGATCAGCCTATCAGATGCAAAACCGACGAACGCTGTCTTCTCCGGTTTGAACTGCACAGAGATCTGTGCGTCTTCTCCGATCAAGCATTCGTGGCCCACTCTGAATTTGCAGGGAACATCAGAAAGGGGATCGATCTTCCCCTGTTGCATAATCTGAGGTTTCGAGGCTCAGGTTTTGTGTTAACCAAAGAAGAAACCTGTAGATTGGGATCCGGCATGCTGCCGCCACTGAAGAAGACAACCGGATTTCGGGTGCAATAGCAGAGGATCCAGGACGACCTACCGCTGTCGGTTCTCGCTGTCATCGGAGCAGCCGCCGCCGCCCGTCACCGGATTTATTCCGATTGTCGCCGGCCATCACCCTTCGCCGCCGATGGCTCCGTGTTATAGACCAGAGAGGAAGAAGACATCAGCGTTCTGTTACAGAACCCATGAAGAAGAAGACGACGATTTGGGTTTAGTTCAGGGTGACGGCTCCGATGTTTGATCCCGGAATCTCTATGTTCGACGGTGATTCGATTGCGCAAGTAGCAGTGGTCTTCATCGTGCAACGACCAGGATTCGAGCGTGACCCACCTGCTAGATCAAAACACCTCTGATCATCGATCTGCAACAACAGTGCCGGAGCCCTCCTTTCTTTTTGTTCACTGGGTGGTGAATCAAGAGATCCAGATGATCTCTTCTCCGGGATTAAACTCAATCTCGATCCTAATCCTAACCGATATTGATGCCAATTGAAGTCTAGAAGAAGAGGGATAATATGAAATTTGAAATTTGAAATTTCAAAAAATTATGCCTAAAATGGTTAAAAGGGTAAAACAGTCCTGAAAAATACAAACATGTAGGTTTAGGGACCTATGGCTGCAAACAGTCTAGCTGAGTGGATCATAGGCCTTAAAAAGTTTTTCCTTGGACTGGAGGTTGGAAACATTGACTTATAGGGACCTTTCGCTAATTTTCTTTTAAAAAATCTACATGGATAAATTTTTTGACAAAAATTTTGGACTACTCATATATCATATGTACTCCAAAATTCTAACCAAAAAAAAAAAAAAAAATTTGCCCATGCAGCACACGGAACTTTTTTTTAACCTTTTGATCGTGACGTTGTGCGGAGCAGGTAACAAGGTAGCTTGGGCCTTGGGGATGGAAATAATTAATTAGGTGGCTTTGATTGGGCCTGCCCTTTGTACGTTTAACCAAAAAAAACAGACAAGGACATGTGAAGGAGAGAGAGAAATGTGGAAGAGATAAGGCCGAAAGGGCCAAGCAGAGGCCTTCACTTTCTCAAACTCTCTAGGATCTCTCCTCCTAGATACTATGCCCAAGAGGAACTCACAAGAAATAACTTGCAAAGGTACGTAGTGCATGCTTTGATCTACTAGAAGAGCTAGGAAAGAAAGAGCCAAAGATGAGAAGTTTATGTGTATTCAATCATTTACCTTGTTGGTTTAAAGATGATTTGTATGCTTGCAGCGGCGGTGTGCTGGGGAGCCGGAGAGGCACTGAAAATAGAAGAGATACAAGTAGAGGCACCAGGACCGTCCGAGGTTCGCATCAAGATGCTTTGCTCAAGTGTCTGCCACACAGATATTCTATATTGGAAAAGAGATTCTGTGGTCAGTTTGGAGAATCTACCTTCTTGCACTGCTCTGCTCTGCTCTGCTCTTTCTTTATCCCTGATGAACAGAGAATCCCCCTTCAGTAACTGATAAAGGGGTTGAAGGATTTTGCTGTTTTGTGAAATTTGTTTTGACGGAAGAGAGGAATATTGCATTTTTATTCTTTGCATTCAAAATTAAAATCATCTTTATCAAGAAAAATCAGTAATAAATTTTTTTTTCTTTTCTTTTTATCGTACCATAAAAGAGTGGGTTGCATCGAAAACTCAAAATAATTTTCCCCTCAGTGGTAAAATGTAAAATTGTCTAGTTACACAAACATACCCTTCGGAACGGTCCCAGATGCACAGTAGAAAAATAGGATGATTTTCTCCTATCCAAGGGGTTAGGATGATTTTCTCCTATCCAAGGGGTCCTGCCTTTGGGAACGGTCCCAGATGCACAGTAGAAAACTTTCCTAGAAAGCGTTCAATATTTTCCAAATTATACACCTGTTTTTTTTTTTTTTCCCTGGGACGGCAGGGATTTAGTATTACATATATTGTATATGATATGTTTTTGTTTGAATGATTCTCCCTTGTATTCTGACTTTTCTGTTTGACACAGCAATTGTTTCCGGTAGTACTGGGGCACGAAGGGGTTGGGTAAGATTCTCTCTATCTTTATTTATTTCCTTCTATATGATTTTCTCAATTGTAACAGTCCCAAATCAAATTCAAATAAATGAAAGTGAAATGAGGAAGAGGAATCAGACTTGAATTTGACTTTTACTGACCGGCCTAGGCCCGTGTGTTCCTAAAAAGTCAAGAGAAAGAAGAAAGACGTCTGGCATAGAACAACAATGGGCATACCATTGTTGGCCCATGCTTTCCTTTAATAAAAAAAGATCCCGGCTACGGGGCCCGAAATTCGGGCCTGATAGGGAGCCGTGCCCCCTGTAGGGCCCGATAGACTTTTTGTAAAAAAAAGTCTTTGGCCCTCTTTATACAAGATGTGGATGGTGGTTATAGTTGCCACTCTCACTTAATCT
Source organism: Litsea cubeba (assembly GCA_012931725.1). Taxonomy (NCBI): domain Eukaryota; kingdom Viridiplantae; phylum Streptophyta; class Magnoliopsida; order Laurales; family Lauraceae; genus Litsea; species Litsea cubeba. The sequence continues at coordinate 127,998,191 of CM022947.1, forward strand.
TCAGTATTTGACTGAAAATAATGATATGTGATAATTTCATCTGATATATTATTTATGCATGGCCAGGTTGGTTCATTGGCCGGACCAGCCTGGGCTGAGGCAATCCTGGCTCGCCCCATCTTAAGAAACATAGGCCTGTATGTGCCGAAGCCCCGAAACATACTGTAAATGTTAGGCCCGAGCCCACCCACTTAATCAATCAGGCAGGGCCAAGCTGGGCTGTTCGTACTTACAAGCATTCCTTATTTAGGCTAAGCCAGGACCAAAACTTAAACAAGCTCATATTATATTTCCAACCCGGCCCAAAACAGACTGGTCCGGCCTAATGACCACACTTTAGGTATTCACTATGGGCTGATGATGCATGTACCAATCGTGCCAATGGACCCGACCCATTTGATCCAACTAAAAACCTTTTCAAACTGTCAAATTTCTTGGGTAAGCCCAACAAAAGTTGTGTCATTTCTGAAGTGTGGTGGAGAGCGTGGGCGAACTTGTAACCGAGTTCAAACAAGGGGACATGGTCATCCCAACCTACCTTGGAGAATGCAAGGAATGCGAAAACTGTAGATCCGAAAAGACCAACTTCTGCCACAGATATCCGATCCATCTCACTGGGCTCATGATCGATGGCACTTCAAGAATGTCCATCAGAGGGCAGAGGCTCTACCATATGTTCTCTTGTGCAACTTGGTCAGAGTTTGCAGTGGTGAATGCCAACTATCTGGTGAAGGCTCATCCATCCATACCCCTGCCACATGCCTGCTTAATCTCCTGTGGCTTCTCGACTGGATTCGGTGCAGCATGGAAGGAGGCCGACGTCCAAAAGGGGTCGAGCGTTGCCGTTTTTGGCCTCGGAGGAGTTGGACTAGGGGTATGTATTTGAATTTTTAGTTTCATGTTGCATGACAATTAGTAGGGTTGTAAACGGGTCGGTTCCGGTCCGGGTCCAGGGTGGAACCGGAACCGGAACCGTTTTCTAAAAAGAGGAACCGGAACCGGAACCGGAACCGGAACCGGAACCGGAACCGGAACCGTTAAGAATAATGGGAACCAGAACCGGAACCGGAACCGTTTGTGAGGCGGGTCTGGTTCCGGTTCTGGGTCTAGACCAATACCTGTATTTTTTTAAAAAAAATTTATGCTTTTTTCACATTTCAATTGGATCACGTACCTACAAACACTAATGTGACATTTTGTCTATTAATAACAGACACTTTTAACCAAAAACTCAGAAATCACATCCAAACAGGCAATGAGATGTAGAAAAGTAGAAAACCCTAATGTAGAAAAGTAGAAAACTAAAAAGGGTTCTGTTCTCACGTAATAAAGTTACCTTATGTTAGTATATATTGGGTCGGGTCTCGGGTCCACGGGTCTGAGCCGCTGTGGATTCGGAACCGGAACCGTTTAGGTATCGGTTCCAAAAAAAGGATCCGGAACCGGAACCATTTTCTTATCGGGACCAAAATAAGGACCCAGACCCGGATCCTAACGGGTCGGAACTTTTGGGTAATCGGAGAATCGGGTACCCATTTACAACCCTAACAATTAGATAATATATAGATATGTCAATGGGCCATGCCCAGGTATGAGTTGAGGTGAATTGGGTCATATCTTTTGAGGCCCAGGCCCTTGAGGGACCCACCTTGACACCAGTCTGTAGGCCACTTGCGGCTCCTAAAAATTATGTGGGTCTTGCCCATTTTTTACATTTCTCATCTGCAGGTAGTGAAAGGAGCAGAGATGCTAGGGGCTACTAAAATTATAGGAGTGGATCTGAAAGAATGGAGAGGGGAGAAAGGGATGAGTCTTGGGATGACAGACTTCATAAATCCAACAGAGGACGACACTAAATCCCTTTCTGAAAGGATCAAAGATGTGACTGAAGAAGGCCTTGGGGTAGACTACAGCTTTGAGTGCACGGGAGTGTCCCACTTACTCAATCAGGCCCTTGAGAGCACCAAAGTGGTATGTAATTAAGCACATAAAAATCATAACTACACCCTTTAATCATCAAGCATAAACATTAACCTAATTGAGCTTGGCTCCTAAAGTTCACCACTTTCAAAGAAGTTGCATTATTGAGTGAATCTATATTATTTCATCAATTGGTACTTTTCCTATGAAAACTACAAAGATAGGAATGGAGACAAAAAAAACTTATTGTGCAGTGGGTGGTGTTTTGATTAGGGAAGAGGAGTAACAATTGTAATTGGAGCAACCGATGAGCTAAGCCTGCCCATTAATTTCCTTGCCCTCATGTTAGGCAGGACGTTGAGGGGTTCTATCTTCGGTGGCGTCCGACCTCGCTCTGACCTTCCCAGCATCCTTGCTAAATGCATGAACAAGGTGGGTGATGTTTCTAAATCCAGTCACTTCTGTAGTACATGCCTCTTTTTTATATTTAGTGCTGATTAGTGATGGATTTAGTTTTTTTTTTTTTTCTGTTTGAGGTGCGGCAGATGATGGTCAATTTAAAAAGTGAAAAAATTTGGGGGCATTTGTCGAGGCATGGGTTATCCGGCCCACAGTTCTTTTGGCCTTTTCTAGATCTGAAGGGTTGACTGCCCCTAAAAACTCAACACCTGCTTCCATGGTTTAAAATCTCGGTATCGGTCGCGGTATCGGCCGGGCCGAAAAACGATATCGTCGCGGATATCATCGCGGTGTGAATTTTTTTTTAATCCAAAAAAATTCGCAAAAATATCCAAAAAATCCAAAATATTAGAAAATGCTGGAAAACAATATTTTTTTTCATTAGTAACAACAATAAATCAAAATCTCGGTCACCTTAAGTTATGAGTCATGTCTGTGTCGCTGTTCGCTTTCTTCTCTAGTATTTCATATAATGCAACCATTATTGATGCTCATGATCAATTTATTAGTGTAAAATATAATAAAATAAAGATAAGTAGATAACAAACATATCAATCATCATTTAATACTAACAAACATATCAATCATCATTTAATACTAACTCAATCATCAAATTAGTTGTGAAATTCATGACCATGAAGATATAACATATTAAAATCTGAAACATGATAGTGGGATAGATAAATCATAAAGCACTTGGGCATCAAAAGGTTCATAGTTTACCTGAAATTAGAGGGGACTAGAGAGTAGAAACTAGAGAGAGATTGATGAGTATGAGTGTATGATAGTTGATAGATTGACAGCCTAATACCAAGTGGAGTATTGCCTAGGCTCAATATCATCATCATCATCATTATTTCTTCGGTATTGGTTAAAAAGATATGCTCCATACTGTTGTGCAGCACTACCATACCCATGACCATATTCAGATTGTTCTTGATAAGATGATGAACTATCTTCATTTCCTGTAGATTGTTCTTGGTAATTGTGCAGAAATGGCATGAAATAGCCATGAGGGGCATATAAAGGTCGTTAGGGATCATGTGGTGGTGGGGGAAGCCTCCCTTGCTCAATTAATATATGTTCGATAGACATTATCGGTGTTGGTGAATGGGGTACCCAATTAGGGTCATATGATGTTCATACATGGCACTTTGTTGGCCAACATAACCCCCATGATGACCATAAGTACCTTCCTCCACTCCATGAATCATTAAAAGAATATATTTGTGATGAAATCTAAAAAAAAAAAGATATATTTTTATTATAATATTAAAATTTTTAAAAATTAAGAAATTAAAAATATATATACAAAATCATGTGTATGAGTAGATCTAGCATGAAAGTATATAAATCTAACTTAGTTTTAAGTGAAGAACACAATACAAGTGACATTCTCATGATTTTAATGCTTCATTTAAAAAAAAAACACATAAATACATAATAAATCCGAAAATAAAAAAATTCAAAATCATTTGTATGAGTAGTAAATCTAGCATGAAAGTATATGGATCTAACTTAGTTTTAAGTGAACAATACGACACAAATGACATTCTCATGATTTCCATGCTTCATCTAAAAAAAAAATAAACACATAAACACATAATAAAATGCTTTAAGATGATTTTCTCTTGCTTAAATAATTTTTTCTTGAAGAAAATATGCAAGAGGGACGTGTGAATGTGTGGCTGCTGCTCTAAGGTGTTTGGATATGAGAGGAGAGGGGAAGAAGATGAAAAATGTGAAAAAAATTAGGGTTAGTGTTTTTTTAAGGAATATCGGCCGATATCTCGTTACGGCCGAGATGAAGTTCATCTCGGCCGATATATACCGATATTTTGGGGATTTTTTGCTGATATTTACGAAACCGATATCTCGTCCCGATATCGTACCGGTTCCGAAACGGTATCGGCCGGTTTTTTAATCCATGCCTGCCTCTGCCCTTGAACAGCTGGCCACTATTTATTACTAGGCTGACTCAGTAGAAGAGGTAAAAGCTTTTGAAGATTGGCCTGTTTGGTGAAGTTGGGTGAAGGGTGATTGGAATAGATAAATAATAAAAGAAAAAGGGTCAACGGAAACACCTCTACTTTGAAAAAATCAAAATGAAAAAAAAAAACTATCTTTTTTTTAAGTAAAAACTAATATTTTCATTTCACTAAATGATAAAAGGCCATTACTTTTTAATTTGATCTCTTTTATTTTTTCTTATTTTTAATTTGAACATTCACCTCATTTCACTCTATTAGTGAAGTTATCAAACAGCCGCTGCCCGATTTTGTTTGGATAAGGGTGCCACTAAATTTTATATCCAAAGGATTTGAGATGTTGAAGATATATGACTTTTCAAAATCAACAACGAAAAGAATTCCCAGGGTCAAATAGCGGCAATGCAATACCATTTGCTCTGGAGAAAATTTACATTTTCCATTTATGCGGATATCATTAGATCAACTTCTCAACTTACCCATCATAATGGAAATGCCCATAAAACGAAGTTATTTGAGTCGACTAGTTTGTTTGAGCCTATCCACTCACACCCCAGGTGGTGAGGCATCCCTGTCCACATATACAACCGAGGTGCTGTGGATCTATCGGATGAAGAACTTGGGTGTGTGAGTATGTGTCCTATAAAAAAAAAAAAAAAAAAAAAAAAAGGAGAGAGAGGCTATTTTTACTAATGCTTATCAAGTTTGGGATGGCAAATTTGCAATGCATTGTGGGTAAACCTAAAACTGCCGTCATTAACACTTCCTTTTGTGCCTGCCTGCCCGTTTATGACATGTGACACTACTGCTTTTGGTGTTTTTTTGGGTAGAAGACACTGCCTCTCGATGGGACAAGGCAAGTTGAGTTAGGTGGATAACAGCTGTATCCTTTATATCTTATAAGAGATTATAATCTTATTATTATATAATCCAGCTCAAGGGTCCAAACCTGGAACCTCCAAGTTGCACCCTGAAAAAGTGAAAATGTTTACCAGTCAGGACTTGCGTCACATCTGACTGGGTTCAAGTTCAACATCCCAAATTGAAAAAATCACTACTAAACTTGCCCTAATTTAAGGAGGTTACCATGCCATGCCACCCCTTCAGTCTGACCATTGCCATAAAAAATTGAATCATGCACAATTCAACGTCCCTTGACTGAGTAGTAGGATATAGCTTGTATGTGGAATTGTGGATCCAGCTTTTAGTGGAGTTGACTCACTTTCAGGGGTCACCAAGTGAGACACTATGGTCGATATTTAGTTTCAGTATTTGGGCAGCCCACAACAGATTAGATAATTAGTAGAGTTAAGATGTTGAAGAATCTAGGGATTGGTTTGTGGCCTATTGGGAACTCTAAAATTAAGATATTCTCCTATCTTTTCGGTGCTCTGCTAAGCTCACACTTTGTTTTTCGATTTCTGGGCGTGATCACATTTTGTCAGCGTGTAAAATCTCCACCCTTGATGTCCACCATTTCAAAAATGTAAAAGATGCCTTTTTTTATATAGTTTTCAAAATGGGGGTTGTATTAGCCCCCATTTTGTAAGTTGTCAGAGACATGTGTAGTAGGTGCGGATGCAAGTATATTTTATTTTTTTAAATGATCAATGTTTGGTTAGATAAAACAACCAACCAATGGCTTAAATCTCGGACCAAACCAGTTACCTTCAACGTCTAGTTAGATGAAACAAGGTTGCTGGTCCAAATGGTCAAAATTGTTTTAACTCAGTAAAAACTAATTGATCCAAAGTCCGACTTATTGGATCCCATGTTATTTGTTTTTGAATAATTTTTTCTTATCTTTTACATTATGGTGAGTCCGAGTTAAACCTGAGATGACAGTGGGAACTGAGTTAAACCAAACCATACACTACACTGTTTTGCTCTCTAATCCGATTTTTTAAACTGTCTCTAACACACTATAACTTCCTCTGCAGGAGCTCCAGCTTGATGCGCTTGTGACACATCAAGTCCAATTGGATGACATAAATCATGCATTTGAACTTCAAGAACAACCAGATTGCCTCAAAATTATCATTGGGTTCGATGACAAGAAGCATCTGTAAAAGTATCTGAGGTGTTTGAATTACCTCAATTGAAGAACACTGATACTTAATAAAATCATGTAATGTGGTGCTAAACATCTCCAATCATTCACTTCAATTTCTCCACTAACAATTAGTAACTCTCAGACGTGTAGACACAACAACCCAAGAGTCTGACTTGTTTATATGAAGAGCCAGATCATGAACAGACAAGCAATAGACTACTTTCACCGTCCTGTTGAACCATAGCTATAGTACTATAAAATGGTATGTGGGTTGCATTTTCAATATAAAAGAAAGGCCGAGGGTAGAATGTCATGGAGAGAGAGTGAGACATAAGAAGATGAGACGTTCGGCTCCTACTTTTATGCGGGTTGTATTTTCTTTCCTATGACAAGGTTTATTATGGCATGCTACATCTACTGGAAGCCTCGGATCTGGAGAAATTTTATGCTTCCAGCACATCTGAGGCAACCTTTGATCAGTGTGGTATCTTTATACTTGGCTCCGTTTAATGGCCATTGGACCTGTACTTTCTGCTTAGATGGAATTCTTAAAAAAAAAAAATGCAGTAGTAGAAAATGAACTCCTTTTGGGTCAGGTGGCTGTGTGAGATGAGATGCCACTTTTTACTTGGGTGTACCTTGTTTCTCATAACTTTGAGGCTGTTAAATCAATGAGACTTTTCATTTTCTAACCCCAATGAATCAATGAGTTTGTCCACATCTAACCCCAATTATAGATATAGATTTAAACAGGCCCATGAGCTGGACTGCATATCAATATAATGAAGTTTCCTCCCTACATGTGGCCTTTAATTAATAATACACCCTAAGGCTATGTTCTTTTACTAGAATTTTTAAGGCTGTCTGAAAATTTAGAATTCTGTGTTTCATTACTAAAATTCCTAAGGGCACGTTTGTGTACATGTAACTTCCATGGAAAGAACAATTTGCCACATCATCAAATTCTATGGTTTTTAAATACCTCGGAAAAGGTTTTCCGGGGAAGTAAAAAATTCATGTTTGGTGCAAAAAGTTTTTCCTTGATGAATTAGTGGCAATGTTGTTTGGTGCAGCTGCGGATTCCTTCCCAAAAAACAAGTGTTTACTCTTTGGTAGGAAATGGGTAGGAAATGGAGTTTATAAAAGGAGGGCCAATTTTTTGTGGAAATAGACTTCCCATACCCCCCATGGAAAGTCCATTTCCATGGTAAGGAGGGAAAAGGCTGACGTGGCAAAAAAGTGATTCCGCGGAAAACTACCGCACCAAACGCATGAAAAGTAGGTTTTCCGCGGAAAACTAACAACTTTTCCGCGGAAATGGGCTACACAAACATGCCCTAAGAGTTTTTGGAAATTTGAAATTCCAGACATTTAAAATTCCAAAAAACTCAGTATTTGAAAAATCACTTTAACAAAGAGGATTCAGAATTCCTGGGGCGTGATTTTTTTTTCATCACAATGCTTAGGTATTGTTCGGCCCTCTCTATTCGGACGATATGGATTGATACTTGTATGTGTGCCACATGAACTATTGGGGAAAGATGAACATACAAGTGCTAGCTTGTGGCTTCTATTATCTTTTTTTCTTTTCCGAATGATCATACAAGTCCCAAGAAGCTCATTTCTCTATCTGAATTTGTATGAAATGGGAGAGTTTATTCCTAGTGGTATCTCGATGTTATATTTTGTAATTAAGTAGGGCCATGTATGTATATCGGCCCCTTTGATCAATCTATAGTTCAGTGAGATGGGTCTGCCTTAATTGAATATATTGATCATTTTGATGAAGGTTCCAAATCGAATAATGTGGACAGCTGCCAGGCTGCCTAGAGGCAACACAACTCAGTCCATGGTATCGAGTATTGACTAGGCATTGATCTGTAGTCTCCACATTCAAACTACCACTCTCAGGGTGCATCTGGTTTCCTACCCATTACAGTAGGAACTCCGAATCCTCCTTACTGAGCATTCTGCTGCAAATAAATGAGACGTTAGAAACTTTAGGGAGCATTCCATCGCTGCACCAAATGGAAAGACGAAGGTGCCGGACTGCTTCCCTTTTCCGTGGCAATGGCCCCTGTGCAAAGGGCTACTTAAACTAGAAATCTAATCAAATAGGAAAATTAAGAAAGATTTGAATGGCTAAATTGGTCATCCGTGTCATCGCAAGCTAAGCTAGTTAAGAACACCAACATGCAATTGAAAATAATTAGAGTAAGTGAGTTTGAATATCTTTTAAAGAAAAAAAAAATACTCATCTCTATGGTACATCCAAAGTAAACTACCTTTTCTTTGGAGAAAAGAAATTCACAATTCCTCTGTTTATTCTCTCTCCTTTTTAAAGTGTACCATCCTGTTTTGTGAAAAGAGCTGATTTTGAAAGAAGAACATTGGAACGTATCGACTAATTACTTTTTTATTAATAAAATATAATAACACTGAAAGTAATAAAATACAAGGGAGAAAAAGACTATTCACTTGTTTTAAAATATTTATTTACAATTTGTACAATGTTAATTGAAAATTTAATTTTTCTTTTTTTTACTATCGGAGGGTTCCCAATCCTTTGAACTGGTATAATCCCTTCAGGCCCAGAGGGAAGCCGGGTAAACCCCCCGTGGCCCCAAGGTGGTAGTACTATTGGACTCAACATTCGATTCCTGAAAGAGGGGGAACCGGGGGTCAATACCAAGACTTCTAGCTCTGGAAGAGGGAGGAATCGTGGTCCTGACCACTCAGCCAATCCCTTGGGACATTTTGGGAAAAAAAAAAAGGCTGTCCTGATTTGAGAACATTCGATAATATTTAAAGCCCATTTTAAAAACTTACATTTTCTTTATTTTAGTTTTGTAAACTTCCCAAAACCTAAAAGGAGTGATATTATCGACCTGAAGATAGAATGATAGATCCCGAGACATGTGCGGTACCAAAACACTGGACCACGAGTGTGATGGCAAAATTCTCTCTTTTAAGCTATCAATTACATGAACAAAAGGGAAGATTAGATTAACAAGCAACTCCATTTACTGTGTATCCATACAGTATTTGTAATCTCCCTCTCCGTACTGAAGAAGGAAACCGACCGGTAGCAGGCGAGGGTACTTTTGTAACTTCAACTTTCTTTGGCTTTAGTGTCGGAGAGGCACTTCGAGAGAACTGGTATCGCTCTGCAGCGCTCGTGTGAGGGACGTGCGTCCGCTCGTGCGACCCAGAGTACCAGACCCACCAACTGCTTCTATTCTCTCTGCAATTCGAAATCTTCTCTTGCAATTTCTGTACTTGAGCAGCTTACAGAATCTTCAATCTTCTCCATCTCCTACTCTCTTGCTTCTTCTTCTTCTTCTTCATTTTCTTCTTAGATTGCAGTTGGAAGTGACCATGGTTTCCTCAAAAACCAGGTTAGTATGCTTGCATTTCCAGATCTGATTGAGGTTCTTTTTAGTTTTGGTTTAAAGGTTTAATTTTTTAAGTTCTTCTTTCGTTTTTAATGAGATTGGTATCTGGGTTTTTTGTATTTGGTTTTTTTTTTCAAAAAAAAAAAACTCTTTTCGATTGATCTGATCGCAAGGGCCTGATTGGGGGGTTGGTGGATTTTGGATGTAAGGGTTGGTCTTTATGGATTCTTTTGATTTGTGTCATTAGTTTTTTCTGGGTTCTTATGCTTTTGGATGTTTGTTCTGTTTTGTTTGGTTGATGGAATAGTTGAATTCTGATTGGGGGCTTGGGTTTGTAATGGTTTTTGATCCAAGATGGCTTCTTTTTTCAGAATTATGCTTGTTAAGCACAATCTTTTTAGAGTCCTTTCATTGAATTTGGTTGATTTGGTTATTGAATGCTTGAATTGGGAATTTTTTTTTTATCATTCTGCTTTTAGATTAGATTGGGTTTCGCTCTTTATTGTACTTTTTGTTCTTTTCATATCTGTTCATATATAATGGTGTGAATTGGTTATGGAATTCTGAGATTTGAGTTTTGAACAGAAGTGGTTTATCTGAAACTGTGCCAAGCAAAACCTCATCAGCTACTCCAAGTGATGGCAAATTAGCCAAGGGGCCTTCTAAATCGGATTCAATATCATCCTCTTCAAAGAAAACCTCATCAGCTACTCCAAGTGATGGCAAAATACCTAAGGTGCCTGCTAAATCGGATTCAATATCATCCTCTTCAAAGAAAACCTCACCAGCTACTCCAAAGGGTTGCAAATTAGCCAAGGTATCATCTAAATCGGACTCAAAATCATCTGTCTCAAACAAAACCTCACCAGCAACCCCAAGGGATTGCAAATTAGCTAAGGTATCAACAAAATCAGATTCAAAATTATCTTCTACTGGGCAAGATTCACGCCTTTCAATTGATCGGTCGCCTAGATTGCGGCAAGATTCATCCCTTTCAATTGACCAGTCGCCTAGATTGGGGCAAGATTCATCCCTTTCAATTGACCGGTCGCCTAGAATGGTTGATTTGAAGCCTTCCGTCAACAAGAGATCACTGAAAAGCGCTACTACTCCCAATGTAAGTTAATTCATACAACAAAATGCCATCAAAACTGAATTTCATTTGTTACTCTATAATTACACCCACACGCACAACACATATACATATATCCTGTTTTTGGGCTGAATTCGGGACTCCTTGGAGGAACTCAAAAAATTAGGAATGTGGAAGTCTGAAAGCACCACCTAATTAATTTGTGACATAAAACCAAGAAATTAGGAGTGGCCACCAAGTTCAGCCTATGGTTTTATTTATTTTCAAAGGTATCGGCATTTGGTTTTTTTATGTAGAAACAACAGCAGCCTTTGAAGGGATCACAGCTACATGCACAACTAAGTCTTTTACAGGAGGACCTGAAGAAGGCGAGGGAACACTTAGCATCTGTGGAGAAAGAGAAGGCCCAAGCTCTTGCAGAACTGACGGAATTAAAGAGATTATCTGATGAGGCAAATGAGAAGCTAAATGAAGCTCTAGTTGCTCAGAAGAAAGCTGTGGAGAGTTTTGAAAGTGAGAAGTTCCGGGCCAGCGGATTGGAGCGGGTGGGTGTTGAGTCAGCCCAGAAGAGGGAAGAGGAACGGCAGAAAGAACTTGAGGCCATCAGGAATCAGCATGCAATCGATGTTTCTGCATTGCTGTCTACAAACCAGGAGCTTGAGAGAGTGAAAAATGAGCTGTCCACAGCTTATGATGCAAAAATCACTGCCCTGGGTCGTGAAGATAATGCAATGAAGATTGCGAAAATCAATTCTGAGAAGGTGGAGCTCTTGTCGGGGGAAGTGAGTCAGTTGAAAGCCTTGCTTGATTCAGAGTTGGGGACACTGTCCAATGATGCTGCAGAGTTAGTTGAACAACTGAATTGTGAGGTTGATTCCCTGAAGCAAGAAATTAAGAGAGCAAAGACTGCTGAGGAGAAATTGGCAGAGACTGAAGCGATGATTGAGGTGCTTAGGATGGAGGTAACAAATGCAAAGCAGGTCACTGCAGATGCGTGTAAATTGGTTGATGAATGGAAGAAGAAGGTTGAAATATTAGAAATTCAGGCTCAGAAAGCCACACTTTCTGAGAGATCAGCATCAGGGTCTCTGCTTTCCATGATGAAGCAGCTGGAAGAGAGCAACACTTTGTTGCAAGATGCAGAATTCGAGATAACTTCTCTCAAATGCAACATTGACGCCTTGGAGATTTCGCTCAGGAGACACAAAGGTGATATCAAGGAATCAGGTCGGCATCTTGAAATGTCAAAGCAAGAAGCAGTTGAATCGGCAAAAATTGTCAAAGATTTGAAATCTGAGATTCAATTAACAAAAGAGGAGAAAATGCAAGCGATGGACAATGAGACACTTGGAGCTCTGAACGTTCAGAGTCTGTTAGAAGAGAAGAACAAGCTTATAAATGAGTTGGAGGCCTCCAGAGACGAAGAAGAAAAGAGTAAAAAGGCAATGGAAAGTTTGGCATCGGCTTTGAATGAGGTATCCTTGGAAGTGAAAACTGCAGAAGAAAAGCTTTCCACAACTCAAACTGAGCTTGGGTTTGCTGAGTCTCAAATTGAAGATCTGAAGATGGTTTTAAAAGCCACTGAAGAGAACTACGAGGCCATGCTGGATAAAGCAAAAGAGGAGATTGTTCACCTTGAGAAGTTGGTTGAAAGATCTAAGATTGAAGCCGAAAATTTAAAGGCTGCACTAGACGAGAAAGAACTTGAATTTAGCATTGCTATAAAAAAATCTGAAGAAAATATTGTGGCAGTCAAAGAAGATATGGATGGGCTAGTTGAGAACTCAAAGGCTGAATGGGATGAGAAAGAGTTTGTTTTTGTTAATGCTATGAGACGGTCAGAGGAAGAAATTTCTTCCATCAAAGTCAATACAGGTAGATTGGCTAATTTAATCAAGGAAGCAGAGGAAGAAGCATGTTCTGCAAGGGAAGATGGAGCCCAGCTGCGGAATATGCTGAAGCAAGTGGAATCTGAGACAAGTTCTGCGAAAGAAGTCACAGATAATGCTAATGCTGAGAATCTCCAACTGCAGGGTAGGTTGCAGGACAAAGTGAATGAGTTGCAGCGCATTACCCAAGACAACAATGACCTTCGAAGCCGTGAAGCAGCTGCTCTCAAGAAAGCGGAAGAGCTCTCTAAGTTGCTCGAGGAGGCTTTGACCAAAAAGATGGAAGAAAATAGTGAGCTATCAAGTAGTGAAAATGAGTATGATTTACTGCCAAAGATGGTAGAACATGTAGGAGAGGATGGAGAAAGACCAGATAATTCTGAGTTGAATTTGTTCTCAAAACGGTTGGAGAAACATGAAGAGAAAGGTCCATCGACAGATGTGGATCCTGTGCAACTGAAATATCAGAAAGGAAATGGGAATTATGAGGAAGACTCTGTTGATGTTTACATATGGGACAGTTGCAAAATTGTTGAGGACTTCCCACTCAAGGAGCCAAAGCCAGAGCCAGAATCATTAGAAGATGAATTAGACTTAAAGATAGATGGTCCCAATCAGATGAATGGATTGTCATCAGATACCTTGAAGAATGGGGGTAGCCCTCCATCGAAACCGCAGCAACTGCAAAAGAAAAAGGCTTTAATGTACAAGTTTGGGAGCTTGTTGAAGAAGAAGAGCAACCCCAAGTAGCCTCACCCCAATGGTCAGTATTTACCATTTTCTTTGCAGAATGTTATATAGTTTGCTCTGTTGTGCTTTGAGCATTTGTTTTGTGTGCATGGTTTTTACGAGTTTCTGCTATTTTTGCACCTGCCCGTCTGTAAATTGTAGCAATGTTGGGAGTGTATCAGCTATTGTTCATTGTGGGGTTGTGTAGTGAGTGCATTGGGAATTTTTTCTCCTCTCAGTGGAGAGGGAGGATACCTTACATTATTTTGTCTTTATCATGCCTTAAATGAAAAAAAAAAAAATCACTGGCTTTTGATTATATCTCAAGATGCAAAATGAGAAAACCATCAATGCTGTTAAATGTGTTACATTAAAAAGAAATGTCTCTTACATGTGTTCCATTCGTTTAGATAAGTGCTACTAACTAAACACTAGAATTAGGTGTTTCTTGCATCTTTTTCGGCATGTATCTGTGGTCCGCGAACGATCTCATATACTCTCACTACTCCAAGCTGTAACTCTGTTCATATCAGCAACATTTTCGGAATATGACTCAAGACAAGTAGTTTTCTTAATCCAAGAATTGGACGACTAGGCCTTAATCTGTATTTGAAGTGAAGTTTAATTAATTTTCGTATCTACCTTTTTCTTAATAAGAAACTTGAACTCACACATTCTGACACACTTCAAGACGTCTCTAACCAGCTGAACTACAGTCAAGGACTAACTTTGATTTTTATGGATGGACAATGCACCACTCTTTTGCAGGAATGATACATTCACCTCCGGTCCTGCTTGCATCAAGTGCACAAGCTGGCCCTACAGGTTCCAGCTTTAAATGAAGAGTGCTTTTTTATTTTGTCTTTCCTTTGTGTCTGTGTTACAAATGCAGTTATTAAAGGATTCCCTTGAAGCACTAGAACTAGGGCTTTTTTTTAAAAAAATCAGATTCTTTATAGACTCCAGATTTGCAGAGGCTGCAGTCATGTTGGTTCATTAGGGCCTGTTTGGGGGCTTTACTTGTAGAGTTGAGTAGAGTGAATGTTATTTTGAAAAAATAATAAAATATAAGTGGTTTATGATGATATTTTATTTTTAGTTGTTTGTGATTGAATCTTTTTGACTTTTTTTTTTATTGGAGAGTGGAGTTTTTTTGTCTTTTAGTGATTACTTTTTGACTTTTTTTTTTTAAATATGGTGGGAACTTTGAGATAAAGTGCTTTTGGTGGGATTTTTTTTTGGAAAAATGGGGCTTTACCTTACTTTAACTCTACAAGTAGAAATGGAGCTTTACCTTACAGATATCTTTCTAAATTGCCTCAAACCTCTTTTCTGGTGGACTGCAGAGGCTGCAGCTGTAAGCCAAATACTGGATTGCTAGCACCACTCAGCCATGCTTTCTGACCTATTAAATCAATGGTGCGGATCACCTGATTACTACACTAATATATGAAAAGATTTATACTAATCTATAGTAGTTTCTCCTTCTAAACCAATTAAAATGTGACACTGGTCAAAGTTTTAGGGTCTACTAGATCAAAGTCCAATGTACCTAATTATTTTAAATATCTAGATTCTAAAGCCCCTTATGTTTGGTAGACCAATGAGCTCTCATGCATCATTCTTTTATTGATATTTCATTTTGCAATAAAACTACTAATTTCCTAAAATCCATTGATAGCAAAATTTAGAGAAAATCTATAGCATTTCTTGAGAAACTTTGCTATTTAAATTCTATGAAAAATCAATCATTGGAGGCATTGGAATTTTAAAATGTGGAACATATCATGGGCTATTTTAACTATTTCATAGGTGATGATTTGAAATTCTCTCGTTCAAACAAAGAATTCAGATAGGTAAAGAAACTTCTTAAATATGGTGAATTTTCACAAAAAAACTCCACTTATCAAACTAACAAGAACCCAAAAATCTTCAAATGCAACAAATCCCACTTTTCATGCCGATCCTCTGTTTCATGTATGAGTCTTCCTTTGAAGAACAATGTGATAAGCCAGGCAAGATTGTCTCACTGGCCAAGAGGCATTGTTTTTGGGTACCCCAAGCAAATAGCAATTTATATAGAAGAACAACAGCTATGAACAATTTAAGTCAACAAACATCTTTGACGACATGTACATTTCCAATCGCCTTGAATATGATCCACAAGTTCATCCGACGGCTCTTATTCCTCCATCTGGGCCCCACTTTGAAATTCCACCATCAACTTGTTCAGTTTTTTGTTGCTGATTCTTTGCTGAAAAATTCGAGAATCCTCGCAGCTGCAAACAGAAGAAAGAAACAGGAAACACATGTTAAGATGAGATTAAGGTGTATCAACTACCAAGTCTAGTATTTGGTTGATCCCCATTTAATGATTGGGACACATGAACCATCTACATAATTAGATGCATCTCATCTTCACATGTTAAAAAAAAAAAAGTTGTTTGGCTCTACTTAATTAAAGGAAACTGCACCGACAGATGACACAAAACTGCCCCAATGGCTTGGAAAAGGACGTTTGAACTGTAGTGGCCTTTTATTCTTGCTTACCAAATTCAGCAGTGTAAGGGCTTGTTTAATTTGTAACAGTCTTGTAAGTACCATTATCAGAATAAATACTCAATGTTTTAAGGCTGTTTCAGTAAAAAAAAAAGGAAATACATTAGGGTCCACTTATTTGGGGGCAATTCTAACGATCCCTTGTTAAGAATTTCAGCATTGTTGCTGCTATTCTTTGTAAATTCTGAATTTTCTATTTGAATGATGAGAGTTCACAAAGTTGACCTTTTAAATTGTCACTTTTGGCATATAAAAATATTAAAACTTCAACTTTTTAATAGGAGACTAAAGGTCACCCAGTGCTGTCCAACCAAAGCAGGGGTCTTGAGACAGACTAGACTAGAGATAGACCTAATCTTTGACAAATTTGAACAAAGTGGTTGCTCGCGAATCTCGAACCCGCATTATCATGCATGCACCCGAGACTTTTACCGTTACCCTAAAGCAATGGCCCTTTTTAATAGGAGACTACACTTAAGAATTTAAAATTTTACTTCAGGGACAACATTTAGACAAAATTCTTAAAACCCTGCAAACAAATAGACCTTTAATACGAATTCTTACTTGTGAAAATATGTGGTAATAGAACTACCCTTATTTTATATTTATTTTCTAATACTCTAAAATTAATTTTATTTTTTTTATAACCGAGGGCATCTAACGCCTAGTTGAGCCCAAGAGTCTTTGGCACTTAGCCCGAGGGACACTCGATTATAAACCGCCGAAAACTAATTTCTAGAGACACATGCAAATCCTCCTAGCGACATGGCCAATGAAAATAAATATCAAATACAGAACCTCTCTACTTCCTCATGCGCGCATGGCTACCTCAACTGCCACTAATTGGTTAAATTAATTTTAATATAGAACTTGATTTAACCAAAATCAGATGTGGCAAAAAAATCACACATGCCTGATTGGGTAGCGCGTGTCAGGAGTCAACATCCGAGCAAGCTTAACGGCGTCTTCTGGGCGGTTGATCACATGGTTGAAGCACAGATAACGTCCGTAAGCTGACGCTTGCTCAAACGCGCACACGTGCGCATCTACCAGGAACTTCACGTCTACCGTCACGAATACTCCATCCTCGTACATCTCAGCCGCTCCTTTCAGGTACGGGTTCGATATGGATAGGTTGGGACCCGTCAACAGACCCGCATTGATCGACACCATGTTCACTCCCCTGTCCATGGCTAAAGCCCATGCCGTCTTCTCTGCCATCGTCTTCGAAAGAGCATGCCACAACTGCAATTATGACATTAGATTGGACGGAATTACGAGTGTGGAAGACTAATAATAATTTAATTTGAAATTCAAATTCTCATAGTTGATTTGGCTCTGATAATATATTAAATTTTTAAAAAAAATTATAATAATACCTTGAATTTTTTACAGAAATTAGGTTCGCTCCAATTCCGTTCGTCGAAATCGGGCATCGAATTGCGGTTTTCTCTCCAGATGACGGCAGTGATGGAAGATGTGAAGACCACCTTTTCTATGGTGTCTGTCTGAGCGCAGGCTTCCAAAACGTTGTGGGCAGCTCTAACCTCCACTTCTACCATGTAATCCTGTCCATCACAACATGTTAATCAAGTTTACACTTTTTTTAAGAATTAGAAATTGAAGTTGAGTTTGTGTCAGATGAATTCAAATTGGGCCTGATGGTAGATGTGTGAAGTGGGTTCGATGGTCAAAGGTGGGCTCAAGTGGTCCTTGTGGAGATGAAAATACACTTATAGCTGGCAGAGGGTGAATTTCTTACAAATTCCAATGGGAGTCTAATTCGAAGAAGAGACTACCAATTGATTGGGTTATTATTGAATTGGACAGTTGACATTTATTAAAGAGAAGTCAGAAGGGGGAATTGAATGCTTGCTGTTGATTTGTTGAGCCTTCCACTGGCATTTAGTAAGTAAGATATCATTAAATGTGGGGGGATTTTCATCTACAAGCTGACCACATATTGGGGGCAGAATAGCTGGAAATGTCTCTTTACAAATAAGTAAGGATCATGAAAAAATCAGCTCCATTAAGATTATCTTTGGCTTGATTTTATGGGTCATAAGGTGTATTAGACATTTAGCAATAGGTTTTCATGAAATCCAATTTAATGGTGCATAAATGTTTGATAAGCATTAGATTGAGAATGGTTGAGAATCATGGAAGGATAACAGTGTGAAATAAGTTGTACTAATCGAAGTTGAGTTAGGATAAGCCCCACGAAGCTGGACAATACATGTATTATGTTTGTTGGAGAAAATCCTCCTTAAATAAGAAGCTATAATTAGATCGATTCAGTCTTGAGCTTTCTTTTATCATGATTAGTGCAACAGATATTCATTTTTCATGATTAACAACGAAAAGTAGGTTTGAGAAAAGATTCTAGGATTAAATTAATTTTGAACTTACTAACTATTTTTCCATGTCCAGTCAAATGAAACATTATGTAATCTAAACTCACACTTATGGTCGAGAGAAGAAAATTAGTCCCTGATTTAATTTTCAAAACGTCCTCTATTTCCTTCATGATTAGCCACATGTGATAGTTTCATATAATTTTAAATCAAATACACCTTTGGGTTAATCGGACACCACTCTATATAACTGAATCTTAAATCGATTAGAATCAGCTTTAGTAAAAGGGCACAACTGTTTCTGTTGATTATGGATTCAAGCCAAAGCTTTTTCACCGGATTTACTCAACGTAATGGCATTTAACAAACCAGTAATCATATTAAGAAGTAATCATCGACTCTGTAAGCTCCTATTTCTAAATTAGATTATAACGAGATTTGATTATGAATGAAAAACTCACATCATAGGTTGAAAACTCTTTTGGAGGCTCGAACGAATAGAACAAACAGGAGCAACCCTTTATGGCATCCATGACACTGGGGTAGTCAAGGGGGTCCGAATGAAAAATCTTAAGGTTCTTCTTCTCAAATGAAAATCCATGAGAGGGCTGATAATCCCCTGCACACCCAACAGAGAGGAAAAAAAGAGACAATTAGACATTTACTAAATTACAATAAGTATGATGATAATATTTAAGAAAATTAAATATGGTATCAGAAGCCAACAAGTGATAATAGGTAGCGGAGAAAACTTAATAAAATTATGATATATAGCTAACCGTGGTTTTCAACTGCGGCGTGAACTATATATCCTCTCTGGAGCAGGGTCTCGACGAGATGTGTGCCCAAGTAGCCCGATGCATCCATCACGCACACGGTCTTTGAAGATTCATTTGGAGCAGCAGCTGGTGCCATGAGAGAGAGAGAGAGAGAGAGGTGTTTGAGTGTTTAATAGGAAAAGGAAGAAGGGGGTCTTCTTTGGATGTTAGGGAGAGTAGGAGGGGGAGAGTTTGTATTTAAAAGGGAAGGGTAAGTAAAAGGAGAGAGAGAGAGACAGAGAGAGAGAGAGCGCGCTAGCATTCAAGGAGCGTGTGCGAAGACGGGTGGGAGGTGGTTGTTAGAGTGAGTGGAGGGGGGAAGACCTAAGGTGGGGGTTAGCATGAATACATTGAAGGAGGATTTGGTGGGAATGTGCGTGGTTGGCTATGTTACTCCTACCACTCTCCCTTGTGGCTATGTTACTCCTACCACTCTCTCTTGACGACCAGTTAGCTGCCTTGATTTCGCTTGCTTGTGATGTAGAATCCGTAGCAAACCAATAAATGTATCTACCAAGTTGGACCCATTGATTGTCATGGGGAGCTTTTTTGGCCGTTCCTTTTTTCTGGCCCAAGCTGTCCTTCCATTAATTTGTCCTAGTAGTGAGCGTTCAGTTTAGTAATGGAACCTCCAATTTTACAGCTGGTATGCCGCGGAAGCCAGCAGTTTTTGCCTGGTGAAATGGTACCTAAATGGGGTGAATTTATTAGGAGGCAGTGGCCCATATGCATTGCATTCAATTTTTTTTTCTTTCAAAGATGAGGCAATGAAACCACGGAAGGGTGCCAATCAGATACGCTGTGAAGTTTGGTCTGTGTAAATATATCAAAGCTATTAGCATATTTGTGTTTTACTTTTCATAGCTTTAGGTTGACCCTTTTCAGCATAGAATTTTACCATATGTCACATGTGAGAAAGGTATTTGAGCGTAGTAAGTGAAACTCATTATGGATCTCAACCAATTTTCTTTTGATTCTGAACGTCGGAGGAAAAAAAACAAACAAACAAATAAACAAAACAAAATGGATAGAGATGTTCATGGGTTGAGTTACGTTGGGCAAAGGTATATCCACGCTTGGCCCGACTTAAAAAAGATAGACCCATATCAGGCCCAAGCCTGAAATGGACCATAAGTGCTTGGCCCAAGCTGGCCTCCTCAAACAAGTTAGGCCCGAGCCCTCCCATTTAATTAACGGGTCAGGCTGATATGAGATTTCTATCACTTGTTTTGGCAAACAAATCACTAAATAATTATCAGGCTAGGCCACGTTGGCCGCTTTCAACTTTCTATCACTTAATTCAAGCCAAGCTAAAAAAAGGGACTTAAGTTTAAAATTGAGGCCTAGATTGAGTACTAATGCCCAAGGCTTGAATTCGGCCCATGAGCACCCCTAGGAATGGGTTCTTGGTTTCAAAGACGAGAAAATAAATTCTTGGTTTTTGCAAAATTCCTCCTGAGTCCTTCATGGTCTAATATTGTTATATGGAAAAAAAAAAAAAACCTTATATGTCCTTACTATATTGTGTGCTTTACGGATAATAAAAACATGTTTGGTTGCAAATATTTTAAGATTTCTTGTCTTGGAGCATTTGAAGGATTCCAAATATCATTCCAAAAAGTGGAGCTTTAGAATGCCCAAGGTTGATTAGAATTCCAAATGCTGGATAACAGAAATTGTACATGACAAAAGTGTTATTTGGAATGCCAATTTAAAAGAATTCTGCTCAATCCATTTGAAATTTCAAACATATAAACTGTTTGGCACGGTAGCCATCCCATCCGGTTAGCACACGCACCCAACCACATGCTCTTATGCTTGCCATTAAAAAATAACACATGCTGGGACTTGAGGGTTCCTCTCAAGTCTCACCCTCTTAAATTTAAGTGGTTAGATATTGAAAGTGTGACAAATTAGACCACGACATATTGAAATTGTGACAAAATAGACCATCATAGATAAAGATGAAAGCTTTTATATTTTGTTTTAATCCTTAATTTTAGAATCCTTTTACTTACTAGGAATTAGGGAGATAGTGAGCCTACTCATAAAAGTTTTAATCCTCTTTTGTAATCCCTATATTAAATTACACTCCAATGAGAATTTGGGCCACTATCAAATTAACCACTACAAAAAAAAAAAAAAAATTCAAGTTTTTATAATATCTTACATCTCAAATCCAAGGAAGGCCTATTTATAAAAGAAAAACCTAATCCAATCATTTCTCTTTTTAAGTCCCTTATCAAATTTCACTCAAACTAAGAATTGGGCTCAACTATATAGATTAATCTAGTAAACACATGTATTTCCTCATAATATTTATTCAGGTCATGATTGGGAACCAAATCATTTAAAAAAGATATATCTCTGCTTTTGGCAAAGTCATTGAAAACTCATTTTTGAGTATTTGAACCAATGAAATCCTCACTATTTGCGCACCTCACCAGTGACCAAACTAGCTATCAAGGCTTTTATTACCTGTCGTCCATATGAAAGCTACTTTTCTTAGTGGTGATTATTTGCCTTCTATGGATGAGATATGAAAATGAGTACTTTTAACTTTTACATAGGGTAACATATATTATTTCACATGGAAATGTTATCTACATAAAATATATTACTATGTTTGTTTGGAAGCACCAAAAATTATTTTTACATGAGTAAATGAGTACATTCAACCATTTATATGAGTCCGAAATTTTTTTACGACGTTCTTAAATTTTTTGTCAAAATCTATAATGACTTAAGAAAAGGGGAAAGAAAGTGAAAAAGATGTCCGACAAGCGGCCTTCCCCTCCGTCGGTTCTTTCTCTGTTTCTTTAAAGTTAATCTCTTTTATAAATCTCCTTCTGGAAATAGAAAATTCCATCAATGGTAAGTATGATGTGTTTGACTTTTTGAATGTTCTTTTTATACCAGTTATGATGCGTGTTCTTCTTTTGAAAACCATTATACAGTACTTTCTTTCTTTTATCACTGTTGTGTTTGAGATGACTCCCAAGTCCCAACTTATTGATCTGGGAACCAATTTCTTCACTTAAACCTGTGCTTGATGGGTGGCTAGTTTTTTTAAATGATGTTGGGTGATGGTTTCTATTTGTCTACTAGCCAGTTGGTTCCTCGTAATAATATATTTTCTACTCTTTTTTTTTTTTTTTTTGAGTGGTTTAGTGGAACGAACGACAACATACAATTGACGATCAACCATGATGCACAAAGAATCAAATTATCAAGCAATCACACACAAGAACATAGCAATGTATATGGTTTGGGAAAACCGCCTACGTCAAAAAAAAAGCTCACATCGATTTCTCTCTCTTTTGTACTTAGTTACGGTTCCAACAAACAATAATATATATAACATGGTCAAAAAACCAGAAATACCCTTGAAACTTAAACATCAGTCCTTGCTAATCCCAACGAACCGATCCAGCTAAACCAGAACACAAGACATACCCCCAACATTTTTCTGTAGGCCCGTTTGGTAATTTTACTTTTAAAATCGAGTGAAATGAAGTGAAGTAAAGCATCAAATCAAGAGAGAATAAAATATAAGTGAGTTATGATTGTATTTTATTTTTAATTAGTTGTTTGGTATGAAATCTTTTTGATTTTTTGTATAGAAAATGGATGATTTTAACATAGTAAAGCTATTCTAAAAAAAAACATAGTAAAGCTAGGGAAAACACTTACCCTATATTTGGTTTGCATGGCTGATGGCATGTGAGAAAGTTGTGCTTACACTGAAAAATGTGCTTTTAAAGAACAGAGTGGTAAGAAGTCATGGTTCTTTGTGGATATTTTTTATTTCTAATTGAAGAATCTTTCTCAAATTCACCCTAAGGGCATGTTTGTGTACACACACTTTTCCGTGGAAAGGAAAAAAGTGTGTGGTTTTCCACGGAAAACTCAGTTTTCAGGCGTTTTGTGCGGAACAATTCCACGGAAACGCTTTCCTGTCTCATCAGCATTTTCCTTGATAATTGTGGAAATGAGTTTCCTATGGGGGGCGGGTATGGGAAATGGATTTCCTCGGAAAACTCCTCCCACTTTTCCTCACTCTTGTCCATTTCAACCCAAAAATTTTAAACTCTTTCATTTTTTATTTTTTTAAATAAGTTATTATTTAATGTTGAATAAATATATATACATGTTATGTTATTTTTCTTCAAAAAGTTATTTCACCAAAAAAAGAAAATTTCATTTTCTATAAGGAATCTACAGCCGCACCAAACAACATTAGCACCAATTCAACGAGGAAATTTTTTTTGCACCAAACATAAATTTTTAAATTCTACGGAAATCTTTTTTCAAGGTTTCCATTTCTATGGAATTTGCTGACGTGGCAATTTCCCCTTTCCGCGAAAAAGGTGTGTACACAAACGTGCCCTAAAAGGTGCAGGAATGCAAACACATGCATACAAGCACAAAGCACATGCGCTCACGCATATATTCCGAGTTAACCAAATGCTTACTTGATGATGAAGGAAATTAATATCTCCAAACAACTACCAAATGCTTACTTGATGATGAAGGAAATTAATATCTCCAAACAACTATCAGACTTATCTGTAACAACTGTGTTTTCTGTGTAGGCCTAATCCGGTGTTGTTTTCAGATAATTAATTGGAGTTTGGTTTGTCGGCCATCTAAAATTGAAGAATTTTTTATTTTGCAAAAAAGCCCTATATTTTTTCATAACCTCAAAAAAAAACCCTATATTTTATGTTTTTATTAAACCCCCTTACTAACTGTCAAACTATACAAAAAGCAACAAGATAGTCATTTTTTTAAATTTTGACCGATTTACCCTTAAAGAAGTACTCAAATGACTTATCCCTACATCAAAGTTTTTTTTTACCACCATCATTCCCTTGGTCATCATGCATCCTCATAAGCCCCACTAAAAGTAAGTTTAGTGGAATTTTCTTATCTTAAATGAAGGCTATTTCGGGCATTTATACATGAAACTAACAGTCATGTGTTACAGTTACACTTACACCATCAGACCAGGGACCTTTTTTGTAAGAATGGAAAATACAGGGGCCTTCGTGTAAAAACCTGAAAATTGAACATGACATTACTGGAGTATGGTTAGTACTTCGTAGTTCTTTTGATAATGTGAAGAACCTTGCATAGAGGTTTTAGTGAACACCACCCCAATTTTTTCCAAACCATTAAAGAGGGCCACCGATATGAAGAGCCAACCATGGCCATTATGTGACAAAATGTAAGAAAAGAGGATCCCACTATAGATGATTGGATAGACCACGGCCCATTCATTAGTAGTTTGTGTTGGGAAGTCCCACATCACCTAAGTAATAGGCTTGGCATGTATTAATATACCTGTATGAGCCTTCCACTTATTAGCTTAAGCTTTTGAATTTGTATATGGTTTATTACCGTTTGAATGCTATGCTTGAGAACAACATATGGAATTTTTTTCCCAAATGTTGTTTTCATTGTGGATATTGGGCGAATCTGAGGAGCTAACTAAGATTGACTATGATCAGATATATATATAGTCATTTACTTGTTTGTTCGGATGCTAGGGCATGATCTATTGATGATTTTTCCAAACACATCAATGGTTGTCCAATCAAAGGTTCAATTTTTGTCGATATTTAGGAACTTTAGCTCAATAGTTTGGTGATTGAGAATGTTGATCAAATGGCTCCCCATGTCTATCTGTGGATAAACGATATCCCTAACTCTTGTTATACTTCATCAATTCCTTAAGCATCTTTTGAATGAAGTTAGAGCTGGGTGTGATAGAATCATGAGGATGGCTGGATTAGGTTTGTTTAAGAAATCTTTATAGGGACAATTAAAATTACTAGGTGACAGTTCTTGATTTAGGATATGCTGGATGATTGGTTGTTTTAGATGAACCATGCACATTTTCTGTCTGTAGTATTCAATTGAATAATTAGGGGACAGTTCTTGCACATGTTCATTTTTATTCTATTCCTTTTGTTTTCCCCTCAGTCTGAAGCTAATTCTTTACACTATTGATCCTTTCTCCTAATTTTGCCATTCTGCAGTAGTAAATGAAACACTATTTACTAGTTCAAACAATGTGTAAGAAGAGCAAGACCCCATTTTAGGTGTTTTTCTTCTAATAACAAACCCCAACTACCTCCAAAAATGACCAATGATGAGACCGGCTTGCATCTGTGCACTCTGATTGTCAATGCTCACCAACAATGAAACCATCCACTCTTCATCAGAAATGTGAATGTAGATATGAGCTTCGACCATCTATTCTCAAATCTCCATTCTTTATAAAGCCTCAGAAATTTTGTATTTCTAGGCTACTAGTAACTCTCCATCCAAAAACCCAGAGAGAAGCTAAACAATGTCCAAAAACGTTGAAAATCAAATCAATGCAATTTTGGTGTAACATTTCTGGTTCATGTTTCTTTCTTGCGGTGTTTAGGATGGTGGATTTGATTTTCTTTTCTTAATTTTCAATTTTGAGAGGGGAGCTGAAGCAGAGATCCAGGAAGATAGCAAATTTGTCAGAGAGGAATGTGTCTGATGAGCTCGTAAGAGATTATGCCAAATAGGGAATTCTAGGGATTTTTTGTTTTATTTACTTCTTATAAAGACCATATTTGGTTTGGTAAGGTTCTCTTTTTCATACTTAGTTTGGTTTGGTAAGGTTCTCTTTTTCATACTTAGCCTTAATGAGTTATTTTTTCTGGTTTTGTTTGTTTTCGGACGTTCCAATTTAAGATTGCCAGTTTGAAATTTGGTGGGAGTGGTTCAGAATTTCTTGCATGTTCTATTGTTCTTCTGTTTTGGTGTTGTGATGAATATGGATTTTCTTTCTTCAGTTGTGAGATTTTTAAAGCCAATAAAAAAAAGTTGTGACATTTTTAAAATTCAGATTATGAAAAAAAGTTGTGGAGAGCTATCTTTACTTGAATCACATTGGGTAATTTTTGATGGATTTAAGAGAATGGGGTCGAATGTGGAACCAGCCAGATGCTTACACATGGCACAAATAATTATGTTTGTGCCATTTTTGCAAAGCCCCTTCAGTTTCGGTTACAATTATTGAGGGTTTTTTTTTAAGGACATTGGAATTTTTTTTTTTTTTGGAAGTACATGGATATAGTGATAATGACTCTCTCTCTCTCTCTCTCTCTCTCTCTCTCTCTCTCTCTCTCTCTCTCTGTGCATGTGTTACTGCGTGCGCTCATGTGTATATATCTGTCTTCTGATGAAACTGTTAATCTAGACCGGAAATTGTTTTCCCTCCCTCTTTTCTCTGTTTCCCTTGCGTTATGTGACTAACTGGATGCTCAGATAAGTTATCCAAGCTGTGTTTTTTGCACTAATGCATTTAGGTTGCTGCACTGTGACAAGCACCACACATTAAGGATGCATTTGTACAATGCTGTAATTTCATAGCACCGCAGATTCTTTCACCTCAGTGTCACAGAAAAGCAATGTCTACCCCTCTCCTATTGGATAGTTTTCCAGAGAGCTGACTCTTTTTGCATTGAAGATCACTTCACCAAATAGTGATAAAATGGCAAGCATGAAAAACCGGAGGATTTTCCGTCCTATTGAAGAATCCTTAGTATTGCACAAATGTGTTGTAAACCTCATACTCTTACAGGTCTACATGTTGTATTGATAATGTTTATTGGACTCTTGGTTGGATTTGCAGTATTTAGAGCTTTATTCAATCAAGATATTGTCAACTTCCAACCGCAGTTTCTTATTTTTCATCATGTTCTTTATGTTAATAACCTCTGCAGTGGCTAAGAAAGACACTATTTTCTGTTTTTCTCTGTTTAATGTTAAGGTTTCTACTAAGATCATCTTTCTGTTCATATTTTGCAGAATGCTGCTGGAGGCATCTTTGAAATTGGTATGTGGTATGCCCCTTGAACACATATTTTTGAAAATAGAATCTTCAATCCTAGCACTGTCTCCTCAGCTTCCTGTACAAGCAGAAGAAAAATCTGTAACAACAGAGTCATACCGACGAGGTTTCTTTCCAAATTTTTCTTGGTACACAGAATAAACAAGCGCGATTTTCACTGGTAATGTCCAACAAATTTATGAGTAAACTCAGTAGCATTTTTGTTAATGTAAATTGTTAATAAGTGGGTTCTTAGTCATTTTAAGTGAAATGAAAAGATTAATGCATTACAAAAGCCCAGGAGGTGCTGCTGATGCTTAGAGAAGCAGCTGGTGTCTGTATTATTACAAGTAAATCTTGTAAATGACATGCAGAAGGTGGGAAAAATTCCTAAGAAGCCTCTATTAATTACATTGTCCATCTGTGACACATATTTGTCTGCGTTGATGGTAGTGTTGTTTTTATGGGTACTATCTGATACACGACTGAATGAACTCTAAGAAGCATATATTTTAATACTGTATTTGTTGCTTGTGGATTGGTTGATGTTTTGGTGAAAGACTACTTTATGCAATAAAACTACTCCCATCGTTAAACATGCATGCATAATATGAAACTTTGGAATGCAGAGTGATTAAGCTCTTGCTTCTGTGTGTGTGTATTTTGATGTTCTGAAGCAGCTAGTGAGAGATAGGTAGGGGTGTGGGCTTTCTGTCCAACCTATTATCTAACGTGTTTCAAGTACAAGAGCTGAAATATGTCAAGAGATTGTTACCGCACTAAAAATCTGTGTCATACCTGATGCATTTTTGTTGGTTTCCTATGCCATCTAAGATGCATAGAGCTGGAGATGTTGAAATAGGTTGTCCATTCACCACATTAATCTTATTAGCCAGCAATCTGGAGCGCATCCTAACACTCAGATCATGCAGGAGCATCCCATGTGTATCTGCGTTCAATAGGCCAAATTGAAGGCCCATTATCCACTCCAGCAGGTCTAATAATATCAGGATCAACTGTTCAACCCGGGAGACTGAGTTTCTGGGTTCGTTTATTGGTCCCAGTGGGTAGAAATGCAAAGAATATTTTTTTATGGGTACCCCAACCAAGGGGGCTGGGACCCAAGGTAGCCCGCACGTGTGGGAAGAGGAGCCCACGAGCAACCCCATGTTGTCAAATGATAATTTAGTGTTATGATGTTCTATTTATTGAGTTCCCTATGTTGAGCAACAATCTTTTGTTCAGAGGTATTCTTTTGGAAACTTGTTTTGCTGCTTATTTTTTACACAAATCTGCTTGTCTTGGAGCTCTCCATGATCGAATTAAGCTTGCATTCCGAGATGTTCTGAGTAAAGCTTTAGGCTCTATGCTCAAACACCCCTATTCTTTGCTTGCTTTTGTTGATTATAGCTGCAGTCATAACATCATAACCACTCCCCATACATTTTCCATTAGAATGGGTGCTAGAATCTATCCATAATCCTTCTCTCTCATTGTGCTCAAATCATCTGCTATGATTTGAGTTGCCCATTACTGCAGTTGAGTTGAATTATTCATACACTTAGATAGCCCACCTATGATCAATCCAACCCCTTCAAAAACACGAATCTACTTAATTTGAACCGGCATTAATGGACTGAGTCACGCTGGACGTTTTTTGCAATAAGTTCCCTGATATGTAGCCATTTAATGACTTCCACTTTTAAGGAGCTAGAATATCATTTGGTATGGCTGATATTGGGTCAACCCTAATCCGTTCTTATCTTATTCATCCCTCTTTCTTCCTTGATTATTGTCATGCATGTAGGTAGCCCTACAAGAAGTGATGAAGGTAAACACCACTGTTTGGAATTACATATGAGATTGATCCTTATTCATTTATGCTTTGCATTAAAGACCATTGATTTCTTGAGTGATATATTTGATGAAATTGTTTCTGAAACAATCTACATTTAACTATATTAGGGACTGAAAACTTGGATAAGGCAATACAATGTGCTTTGGAAATCAAACGCCAAGTCAATGAGATTTCTTGGATTAAACATATACTGCTACAATTTGAATAAATAAACCACAGGAACATCTTCAAAATCTAACTCGTTTGTAGGCTTCCCAAAATCTTGTTTCTTTGCTGTTAGTTCATGCCGGAATGCTTCAAATCACCAGTCATCAAGTAATTAACACAGCACCAAATCAGTCCTACATACTATCAGCTTCACTAGTACTGGGCAAACTGTCCAAAGCCTTTTCACTAGTTAAGTGTTTTTGGTCCAGGGAAAGAGGACACGTATATATTGGATCAGCATAGGCATCTCCAACTTGATTACAAAATGGGCAGGATTCGGGTTGAGATCATCCTGCCATTTTTCCTGGCAACACAACTGGACACATTTCATCTCATTTGACTGCACTTTCACCTGCCAACTCAATTTGAACCCAACTACATATTAGGCTACAGGTTTTTGGATTTGGGTTTGACATGTTGAACCTGATTAACAATCGGCTCCAGTTTGGCTTGAGCCCATTCATGTTAATTACCTACAGTAATCAACCCTGTCAACTCATTTGCTGCCCATGGGAACCAAAATCTGGATCCTTTTTTATATAATCTTTTTTCATTTTTCCCTGCAATTCTTGTTCTGGGTGGAATGATTTTTGAGCTGAAGAATGCTTCAGTTAGAACCAAATTAAGCGCCCAGGGTGTTGTTTGAAAAATTGATCAAATACGACTTGGTGCTTGTGTGATTGCAATTTGGATACTCCATCAAGCACCAGATTCAAGGTCTATCCAGGCAATGCGATGATTACTTGCATAACTAGTTATCTACTGTTAAATTGCTCTCTAATCATCCACTTTGTACTCGTGGGTATTATTGGCTTGCTTTTCCGGCCCAGCACACATGAACATTTTTTTTTCGCTCATGTTTGTGACTTTAGGGGGGATAAAATAAAGAATCTATTGACTTTTCCGACCTTTGAAGATACAAATCTCATCCTAATTTACTTTACAGTCTTGCAAGTAATTATACTTTATTATACTTTTGTAAGCTTATCTAAATTTTTTAATCAAATTCATAGCTTCTCATAAAGAAAAGTGTAGAAAAATGGTTCGCCTTAAAGATCACGGGACCATGATGTAACTTGTTTTTGGGGACCTGAATCACAGGATTTGTAAAGAATTCTACAGAAATTATTCAGTCCAAGTGCGGGTTATGATCAGGTTATCAGGACCATTATTTAAGAAGCACCACAAAATGCGAGAAGAAGAGGGCGGACCCAAGAACATCAACATGGGGCGGTCGCACCCATTGGACCTCATGTATGCTTTGAAATCCATAATGAAAATTTTAAGTTTTCAAATCCCGATTGCATGTTTAGGTCTACACCCCTGGAATGAAAATTCTAAATCCACCACTATGGAGAGCCTGTACGTATGTTATACAAAGAGGGCCCTTGCTATGAACCTTGGGGCTTCATCTTGACATAATCTGTTGGTGTCAGTGTTTGAATTTTGAAACAAATAAGAAAAAACCCCACAGTTTTGATGTCTTTGGGTTCTCTAAAAATGAGAATTTTTGTTAGCCTTGCATTGAGTTTGAGGTTGAAGTGACACACAAGTGGTGCACCTTGAGTGTTAGAATTCAATACCACGTCTTGGGTTTTTTAAGACTTGTGACAATAATGGTGAATATAGGCACTTCCCCACTTGAAATGCAACGGACGTGGGACAAACTTAAATACGAAATAAAAATAAAAACTTGCCAAAAACAGAGTTCCTCAAATACTTTCCAACACATGGTACTTTGCTTTATTGTCGCCCTATTTTGGAGCTACGGTGGGACTATTACCCTTAAATTTCAATGATCTTCACCTTTACATAAGGGGTGCTTTTTTCACACGTAGAGAGTCTCACGCAATGGTGATGTGAGATTTTCAATTTCTTTAAAATATTGTGTAGGATCTTACACACGATTGAACTATCATTTATCTCAAAATTAATTGGTGATAAGAAATGACACAATAATAGTTTTATGGTGAGGACGATGGTTCGACTACAATTATGACTGTTCAAGAGCGAAGGTGGACGTTGACACCAACATATTGATTTACTAGATCTTGTAATAGAAAGTGGCTTTATGGATTTTTTTTAAGTGGGCTGTCAACAAGAATGATTAGCCAATATGTTTTTCGCATCACAAGGATCCAAAGTGTTAAGATAACTGATTATTTTAATCACGTGATGATGTGCTTCATAATGATCTCTTTGAGAAATTATGACATGAAATGCACAAACAAATAAAGTTTATGACCACAATTATGACTACTTAAGAGCGAAGGTGGACGTTGACATCAACATAGCGTGTTGATTTAGTAAATCATGTAATAAAAAGTGGCTTTATGGAATTTTTTTTAGTGGGCTGTCAACAAGAATGATCAGCCAATACGTATTTCGCATCACAAGGATCCAAAGTGATAAGATAACTGATTATTATAATCACGTGATGATGTGCTTCATAATGATCTCTTTGAGAAACTATGACATGAAATACACAAACAAACAAAGTTTGTGGCGCCCAGAAAAAAAAGACAAAGCGTGCTCTAGATATTTTTCTTAGTTTGGGTCTTCTTTCCTTTTCTCTATGAAAATGTTGTCACTTACTAAAAGAAACATTATCAAAGACCACATCAGGTCAGACAGAAGTCACAGAACAGACAGGAAGAAGAGGTCGCTTTAAACAACTTGTGAGAGCTGCCACTCCTCCGATAGTGACAAGTCTACTGGAGATAAAGAAGAGGGAATGTGAAGTAAAACCGCCAGTCAATGTTTCACCCAATGGACTCAATGGACTTAATTTATATATACAGCTAAATCCTGGAAGGCACTTACCATCAGATGTCCTAATTTTTCAAGGAAAATAAAAATCAACTACAACAGAGAGATTTCTCCAGCAGAAGTTGCAGAGGATTTTCATGTTTCTTTCCTCTTTTTTTTTTTTTTAATACAATGGAGATTTTTATTTTACATACAACTTATTGTGAAAACGATCTAGGATTTTATACAAAGAAATAAAAAGGTCCAGTAATTCAACAAATAAGAAGTAAGAAACACAAGGATTTCTTGAGAAAAACTGGGTGACTGACAAAGCTTTCACTATCATTTGAGAAAAATTGGGTGATGATGGAATAAAAGGCTATGTGACTTTCATAATATAAATCCTAAGCCAAAATTTCAATGGCATGTGTGGATACATCAAATGCCCACAAATTTAGGGGTGGACCCAAGCGTTATCATGTGGGTGCAGTTGCACCCGCGTGATTCGTGAGACGCCTTAGATAAGACCTTAAAAGATTCGATTTTATTATTTAAATTCTTCACTTTATCAAATACCGTACCACCCAAACAAAAATCCTGCGTCTGTCATTGCCCACAATGATCCTCCCAAAGCACTCTAAAATATACAGATATACCCATTTTGGGGTCTTCCTAGATGTAGAATGCAGGACATCTAATATATCATTCCTAAATGCATTTTTTCCCAATAAAAAAAAACTACTTGCTTTATTTATCTATACAAAAAATCACCTCTATCCATGTTTTTAGAACACGCTTTTGGACATTATGTTAGCCAATGTTAAAACTTCATGTATCCAAGTGGGGATGTTCTTTTTACACTTTCCTCCCAAGATTTTTCATTTTTTTTTTCTTTACACTGGTGGTCTCTCAAGGAAAATTTATTGGTTTCCAGTCCCTGACCAGGTGTACCCATCTAACAAAAAAAAAAAAAAAAAACAAAATGCTAGTCAAGTGGATAACCATGCATGTCCTATGTTACGCATGTAAAAAGCGCACACTGAAACAGGGTTGTGCCCACAGAAAAATATGATATGCGTAAAATGGAAATGAGAATAGTGCACATATATACCATCATAAAAGTACAAAATATGAGACATGTATGTCAAAACAATCCGACTAAACTTTTGAAAAAAAATTGGATTCATTTCTCTTCATGTACTCAAGTTGACACAACTCAGACAGCTGAGTTGACACTTAGGTTAAGCTGCTCCGTTGGAGTGAAAGCCTCAACTTGGAATGCGACTGTCATTCAGGTTTCACTTTATATCTTTGCTTTTCTCCTCCTAGGGCCGAGAAAAGATTGGAGAAAACTATGGCTTCAATAGTGGATCTGGTTTGGGGACTTGGTTTGCTTAAAGCACCCTGTTTTTTCTCCTCTTCGAATTTGGAACCCACAAATTCCATTCTCCTATAATTCCGGCAGGTACATGAACTACTTGAATCTCCACACATGACAAAGCACTTTTTTTAGGGTACCCCAGTCAATGGGGTGGGATCCATTAGAGGAACCGTTATAACACCCACTCCTTTGATCAAGGGGCGGAAGTAGGGGTGCTAGCAGGGCCATGGCCCATCCAAATTGCAAAAAAACTCTTTTATATAAATTAAAATTTTAAGACATTTTTAGCAACACCCAAAGAATTTTTTTTTTATAACAATGGCCCCACAATCCCTATATCCTGGTTCCACCGCTGCTTGTGATAGGAAACTTCGTCTCCAAATATATAAGCCACTCTAACGATCAAGGGTATAACAAGAATATCTGCTTTGAGGGGAGGGTGGTGTGCAACATAAAAAAACACTAGAATTTTATGTGACATTGGGGAGAGGAGGTTTGAAACATTTTGGGACTGGGGTTTGGGGCAGGCCCCCCTCTAGTTCCGCCCTTGCTCAAAGTGAGAAATTCCCTCCCCTGACACCACAACACCCACTGCCATGGATTGGGGCGGACCTACATATATCCATATTTGGATCTCGGTCATCTTCCGAAACTTATATGAACATTAGTAGTCCGCATTCAAAATTCACATGAAAGTTTTGCATTTACCCCCAAAGTCCAGCTACTTGTTTAGATTCGGCCCCCTCAAATAAAATTGGCGTTGATTTTACCAGTAACGACTGCAACAGTAGAAATAGTTTTTTCAACAATGAAGCATGTAAAGAACAGGTTGCGTGATCGAATGGGAGATCAATGGATGAATGACTTCACATATTGAAAATGATGTGTTTGCTAGTGTTGATAATTAAACTATTATATAACGATTTCAATACATGAGAACTCGTCAAGGGTAGCTGTAGGAGTTTATGTATTTGGATTTTCTTTTTAGATTATGAACTATTAGTAATAATGTATTAAAATTTCTTTTTATTTTTATTTGAGAATTAAATATTATTTTTTTCAGATTATCGAAAATAAATTATTTGATAATTTTATATTATATTTGTCGAATTATCGAAAGTAAATTACAAATATTAATAATAAATAAATAAATTTATTCGAATTACGGAAAATAAATTTTTTTGTTAATCTTACTAACTCAAATTCCTAAACAGGGCTTTCAACTAGGAATCCCTCATTGTCTACAAAGCATTTGGCTAAAACTTTGTTGTTTTTTAGGTAAATGACAAAAAATATTTTATAGGGCCCTCTTGCATAAAGAGCTTTCACATTAGCCGTTATGAGAGTGAGAAAAAAATAATAAAAACTTATCCTTCCATATGAGCTATGAAATGAATGGTCGGACTTCATGTGTCACTGTATAACTAGTGTGGCCGTCGATAGCCCACAAACATCTCAACATATGAAACAGTGCATACAAGTTGCAAAAGCAAAGCTACAGAGGATCCCAAGTGGCCATTTTTTAACTCCAAAACGACTCGGACATTTTGAGATGCGGGAAATGTCTAAACCTTTGGCGGCCAAAGTTTATCCGCGGCCCCTGTTTCGGCCACTACCATGCTATTCTCATACCGAGAGTATAAAGTTAGAATATTTAATTATGAGTAATATTCAGATAATAATTAGTTCTCACATATTATATAAAAAAAAAATTTGTGCACCCTATTTGGGGATGGGACCATGAGAGATGGAAAGATTTATATGAGACCACTCCAAGTATCAAGTTTGACCTCAAATTCATGCCCCAAACCCCTTCATCCGTGGCCCCAAGTTTAATGGCTTCATATTCAAAAAAATATTCAACCCTTGATCCAACGGTTCAGTCCATTCGGATGTGTGTCAATCATTGGTATTAGTGACTATCAGGGGGTTCCCTATTGGTTGCTAGGTTTGGATGGATTGCGAGTTGGGCTCCGTAAAAAAGTTCTCATATAATAGGTGAGAACTAATTCTCATTTGAATATTTCCCTTTAACTATTGATGCATGTGAAAAACTTCTCATATTCAATATTATTGTCCCTGCAACTGCTACTAATCTTGTGTCATTATCTCGATTGATGATTAAAACGCCTTAAACCGCAAGGGTAGCTCAGTTGATCTAGGACCACGGTTTGCATCCGGAGATTGTAGGTTCGAAACTACACTAGCACACTAGGGCTATAGGGAAGTTTACCCGGCTTACCTCTCGGCCCGAAGGGATTAGACTAGTCCAAAGGGTTGGGAACCCTCCGATAGCAAAAAAAAAAAGAAAAAAAGATTTAAACGCCTTTGCACTTGTTACCAATTCCACTTCCACCAAGAATGATACATGCCAATGAATTGTATGAGTTTCTTTTTTTTTTTTTTTTTTGAATGTTGAAAATCACTATGGTTGAAGTGGAATTTGAGCCAGAATGTGATATGTTCGAGCAAGGAGAGCCCCGCATTTTTCTAAGGAAACTTCATTAAAACAAACTAATTAATAAGAAAACAAAAGCTTACACAATGCAATTCATCTAACCAACCATCATCTAAATTAGGATCAAAGGCTACTAAGTAGCCACAAAGTGTGTCACGTAATTAGATTTCTTGGAAATGAAGCAAAAAAATGATCTTAGCAAAATCCTTAGCAATTTTCAAATTGTTGAAAACAAGCCCTCCATGTTTCACTCCTTCCATCTTTTAATTGTGTTCACAACTTTTCTATCCTAATTTTTTCAACAAGCCGACTTTACTGCTTGTATGATCGCACGCGCCTAAGCTCCCTTTGATAAAACAAGGATGGTTCGTTTAGAAGTCCTTCCAACTTCCAAGACATTGTTTTGTTCTTGAGTAATGCCAATATAGTGTCACTCATGCTGTCCTTCCTACACTGTTGTTAGAAAAAGACTTATTTTCTACCTATTAAAGTTATATGCAAGACATTCAAGTAGAATAGAGTTTCAATATCACCTAGGTGAAATGATAGTAATCCTTTAGAATTAGCTCATAATTTTCTGACGATACTTTGAGATAGATTTTTTTTTCCTGTTTGAATTCTATAGAAAAGAAAGGTAAGATCCATACATGGGAACAACCAGAATATAGGCCTTGGGATCTTTCAATAATTAGATGCGCCCAGTTAAGGGGGCTAGGACCAAAAAAGAGCCCGCACACATGAAAAGACAACTCACTTATCTAGGAAATGAGCCTGTGTACATGGGAAAAAAGCCCATACATGTATAAAATCTATTTTAGCTTCCGATTCATAAGCAGGTCTAGGTCCAAAATCAAATTTAGGTTCCGATTGATAAGAAGATTTGATTTCGAGTCTATATAGGTTTCAACACATGGACCCAAGATCTGACATAAGAGCATTTAATATTGTAAACTACAGCTCAAAATCAACTTTGGTTGGCCATTTTTATATTTACTTTTAGAAATAATAGACTTGATGCGTTAATTATTATAAATTGAATGATATCTTTGTTTTAAAAAAAATAAAAGTAAAAAATAGGTTTGAAATTAGGTTCCAATTTTCTAATCTGACTTAATTTTAAAAATCGAAGATAAATTTGAAACCAACAAAATAGAATTCGAATCCAATACTGTCATTTAGAAACGGATCCGGATCCGGATCCGCATCCAGTGTGGTTCGGCCCGGAACCGACCCTTTTCATCCCTACAAGGTGCGAGTACAAATCCCTAACGTGACGCGTGGAAAAAGCGAACTCCATCTCCATCACTCCGAGTAATAAGTCTACACGTGGCAAACGGCACGCTTACGTCGCTTTTGGTCACTTGAACGAAAGCACGTGTCCTGCTTCCTAACGCCGTTATGACGATCTGTCTGGTCTTCTCCTATATATACGACGGGAGTGCAAATTGGAATACACATTTTTCCCGGTTATAACCTATTCGAGAAATGGAAGCGCTCCTCCTCCGAACTGGCTCTGCATCCATCCATTCCTCTCTCCTCCACGGATCTCCGGTCGGATTCCTCTCCGACCAAGATTCCGGCTCCGGAACCTATTTCTCCGGCAGGAGCTCCACCCCTTCTCCCAGATCTGCCCTGCATTTCGAGATCAAAGCAAAGAAGCACTCTCCACCGAGTTTCCGCCGGTCCCTATCAGACACCGATCTGATCCGTTCTAAAATCGCAAGTCCTGAATTTCGGTTTTCGAATCGGGCTTCGTTTCGTTCCGCACCAGAGAAAATAACAGAGGAAGAGGATGATCTGACGGATCAGATCAGGATCGCTTTTGATTCTCAGCTCGAAGCTTACAAAGACGAAAGAAATTTGAATTTGAAGTTGAATCGTTCCGATCTCGATGTTACGGATCGGGTTGCGGAGGTGTTACCTGGAAATAAGGTTTTGGTGGAGGAATTGGAGGTGTCGGGCGGTGGAAGGGGGAAAGGAAGGAAAGCTGGAGGAGGAAATGGCGGAGGGAGAGGAGATGATGGAAGCGGAGCTTCTCCTAATGGAAACGAAGATCAGAACAAGATCGGAGCTTATTATCAACAGATGTTGAAATCAAATCCTGCGAATCCGCTTCTTTTGAGGAACTACGGGAAGTTCTTGCACGAGGTAGGGCTTGAATTGTCCTTTTTGCTGCTGATGAAATCTCATGTTTTGGTTTCATATGCTTGAGAATTTCGGTTTTTTGTTGTTGCTTGTTTGATGTGGTTGATTTTTTATTTAAGTTGTTGTGTTGATTTTTGATGTGTTTGTGCTGTATGATGATGATAAATTATATATATATATATAGGTTGAGAGGGACTATGTAAGAGCGGAAGAGTATTATGGAAGAGCGATCTTGGCGAGTCCTGCAGATGGAGAGGTGCTGTCTTTGTATGGGAAGCTTATTTGGGAGACACAAAGTGACCAAGAAAGAGCCAAGGGTTATTTTGATCAGGCCATCAAAGCCTGCCCTGAAGACTGGTAAGCCCCACAAACCCACTTGTCAGTTGTCATGCATGACTTGAGTTCCTTTCTTTAACTTGAGAAAACAAATATAGCTTCAACTGTTATGAGATGCATCCAGTCCGGTTAACGGGGCCCACCTAGATTAGATGGATACTAATAAATGAAGGTGGGGTACGTTACATCCAAAGGGCTTAGGAAGAGAAGTCATATCATCATACGCACTGAACATTTCTGTATCATTTTGCATATTTTTGAAATCACAGGATACTTTTTTTTTTTATAATTGGTCATAAGATAAGGAGAGATTTTGGGCCGTAAATATCGCACCCGTGCCAGTGAATTTTCTCTCCACCTGGTGAGAACGCGACGCTGGCAAAACCGCATGTTACCGAGTCATGGCAGAGTGCCCTTGTGGCAAATGAGAGTCCGGATCCTTTCAAGGTCTCGGAGAAATCACGGTGGGAACCATCTACCGATAGTTTGAGCAGCTCAAAATGAAACCCCATCTCCTATGTGCATGGGATATTTTCAATTTTTACTCCACTCCAATGGGATTCGATCTCATTGTAGATTGAGCATTTGATTAAAATGTGCGATTGATCACGTGTTAAGATTTGTTAGATTTAATGATATTTTTTTAATCATATGGTCAATGTTACAGTAAGGCCAACTCATTTTAGAATAATATCTAGAGATATAACGTACCATTAGATATGGTAAGAGGCGCCCATTTTCAATAGTTCACCCCAATTTTCTCTTAGTCAAAGCCGCGTACGGTGGATGATGCTAGATGGCGGCCTGTTTGTTTAATAGAGAAGAGAGTAAGAATAGAATAAAGAGTCACATAAAAAATGAAATATAGATGGGGAAAGGAGAGCAGGAGAATAAAATTTACGTGAAAGACAAGTTTTTTTCTCACACCACTTTATTATGGTTGGGTTGAGTAAAAGAAGTTAAAAATGAAAGTTGACGAGCTACTTTATGTGTGTCAAAAGTAAAATTTAATGTCAATCAAACTTTTATAACCTGTTTTTACTCTTTTATCTTATGCTAAACAAACAGTCCCTATGGAGGAAGATGTTCTCCTTGGTCCAATGGCCGGCATCAGAGCCAGGAATAGGATATATGTACCCAGATATTATTGAGTTTATTGACTTTGCTGTTTTATTTATAAATGAGACGTGACGGAGATTCAAATAGGAATGATATGTATGTATTACTGGGTTTCTCTATTGACTTGCTGTTTTATTAACAAATGAAATTTGGCGGATTGGATGCAGCTACGTGCTTGGATCTTACGCTCATTTCCTTTGGGCTGCGGACGACTAAGAAAGAAGAAGAAGAAGAAAATCCGGTGGAAGCAAAAACCTCGCCCTTGGTTTCTATTCGTCTTTCTCTCCATCCATCATCCCCAGTTGTCTAAGCTAACCTTACTATTGACCGACGGCTCTCGAGCTTATGGAATAATATATATATATAACACAGATGATAATTAGTGATTATGTATAGTAATGGTAACATTGTAATAACCATGACAGCCGACAGTCACTATCATGTAGATAACGATGAGGAAAATTAGAAAGCATGCTATGGTGGTAGCTAGCAGTGGTTGGGTTACAGTATGAGGACAAAAGGTGTCAAAGTATCATCATCTACTCTTTACTTTTCTTGAACAGAGAATTCAGAGTTTCTTGTGCCGATTGCCCAATCCCCCTTCCCAATCACATCATAAGAGTTGCTGCTTAAAAAAACGGATGGGTGAGGAGTGAGTGAGTCACCTCATTTAGGAAGGTAACAGACTCTCGCGTGCACTTCTCGCTTACACTGCGCTTTCGTTTAGCAAGATGACAGGGAGTGGGTCAACATTAAAAGTGACCCAGTGCTCTGCCCCTGGCTTCCCGGACATAAATGGAAGGTAGTGGGGAAGGACGTGAATCTGTCGTGTATGTGCATCGTGCCACTAATGAAAACCTCTCATTCTGGACATTGAAGTTTTGCTTGAATCTTTTGTTGGGGAAATTACTCATGAAGAATTTGTAATAGGAAAGATAAATAAACAAATAGAATAAATAATTTGTGAATAAAAGTAAATGTAAGAAATTAAATAAAAAAGTAAAAGAAAATGCGCAAGACACTCCAATTGTGATGCTTTTTTAAAGACAGCCTGATTCTGATTTGTAGTCTGTACACTTAGAATAAAAAATATGGAATTACCGTAGAAATCAATGTAAAAATAAAAGAGAAGAAAATGCTTTTAGACAATGTGCTTTTGAAAATACT
Source organism: Litsea cubeba (assembly GCA_012931725.1). NCBI lineage: Eukaryota > Viridiplantae > Streptophyta > Magnoliopsida > Laurales > Lauraceae > Litsea > Litsea cubeba. The sequence continues at coordinate 128,038,746 of CM022947.1, forward strand.
GGATTCTGCTTATGTTCAAAACTTAAGTTGGGCTTAAACAAAATAGGGTTGGAAAGCATTCCTTAGGATTGAGTCACATCCCCACACAAATGGGCACAAGAGACGGATCTTATTGAAAAGATATAAAACACTTTAATTTTTTTTAAATATATGAAAATTTAAAAATATTTTATAAGGGCACACCCCAAATATCTCTTGGAATTTATTATTAATTACAGGTTTTTTAAAAATTATCCAACATCCTTAAAACCCTAAAAAGGAAAAGGAAAAGGAAAAGGAAAAGGAAAGATTGTATGGAACAGTGCTGATGGTGGGCTTCTGCTGATAAGATTGCAGCCTCTTTTTTTCCTTGTCACCAATCCCATCATTGGGACTAAAGTAAACAAAAGCATAGGAGACAAATTATCAATTCCAAGTTGCATTAAAGGGACTACAGATGGTAATCCAACTCAAGTTGTGCACGCATGGTCGATCTATTTAAGAACTGATCTTCAATAGCCTTGGAATTGGTGAGTTCAAATCACTCAACTCGGGATGTCTCTGAACTAGGCCTGGCATGAAAGCCAAACCTAAAGGAAACATATCCCTGTTTGGATGAATCAGGAGGCGCCATATAGAGGGGAGAACTGTCTTTTTCCTCCGCCCCCTCCTGCGTGGCGCCCCCTAGTTCGACCAAACAAGGCTCCCCTATTTGGACGAAAAAGGGAATCCGATTCTAATATAAAGTAATCTGAGAAGGCTCAAAAGTGTTAGGGTTACAAAGCTTCACGATAAAGCATCTGTAAGGCTTGGGCATGGGATTGCTTGGTGGTCTAATTTTGTCGATTCCACTCCACGTGTGATAAAGGTAGGACAACACGTGAATTCATTCCTTGGAACCCCACCCTCTTCCATGTGGCTCTAATCAGAAATTTCATGCATGAAGACCAAATAGTACTGTGAATACTACATGGGCATATAGACAGACGGTTTAGATTTTCCAAAAATTGCCCCACGATGTGTTTAATGAGGACTGCATTGCAGTTCTGCCTCACTAGTAGTACATCAGGTTTCTCACAAATCGGCTCCATCTGAGATAAAATTGGAAAGTAGGGCATTCCCATTCATTTGATATGCATATCAAATAAGGTGGCGAGTTCCTGCTATGTGCTTTCGGCCGTCCTAAATAAGCATCCATTTCATGAGAGACACTAGGATAAGTTTCACATGTGGGCAGTGTCAATAGTCAAAGAATTGGGAAGAAAAAGGATAGGCCACAATTGTTTCTCGTGGACGTGAAATCAGTTTCTAGATCTCAGAACCACTTTTAGAGGAACGTGTACGACTAATCCAACTCTCAACTGGGAGCCATCTTCTACAGCATTCCCATATGAAAATAAGAATATTTCTTATCAAGGAGAATTATGACTTCTTCGAATGCTGCCCACCAAGAGAATTACAAACTGTGACGCGCTTCCACTATTAAAGGTCAAAAGTGACTTACGGCCATAAACTGACACTAGCCAAAAAAAAAAAAAAAGTTCTCAACACTTGTCATTCTTGTCAAAATAACCCCGAAACAAACAGGCCTAAAGCTGTGACCGGGCTGGCCTGAGCCGGATGAAGCCCTTACCCTACTATCAACACGTGTATCAGAGGCCCAAGCCAGGCCAAAGCCCATAAAGGGTTTTTAAATATCTAGGCCCTTACCCTACACGCACAGGAAAAACGCCTTACATAGAAACATCAAGTTACCTCTTAACATTCCATATCATAAAGTCTTCCTTATAAAAGTAACATAAATCAAGTTCTTTGCATAATGGCACTATCAATTTATAGCTATAACAAAGCTTTCGTCCTTCTCACACAACCAGATGGCCTGTTTCCTCCTTAGTTGCCTGTTTATGTACTGGCTAAAGGTATAAAAAAAAATGGTAATTAGAGCTTCTAAGATGCACGTGTGGGCTTGAATCAGGTCTAGAAATTAAGTCAAAAGTTCGGTCCAAGGGGGTGTTGGTAATTTGCCCAACAAAAAAAAAAAAGCAGAAGGTACTCAGCCCAATGGAACACTCTCTTTTATTTTTTATGGTTGGAAGAGGGTATGGGATGCAATACCTATATATTTATTTTTGCTGGAAAGGGAGCAAGGATGCAATACCTATTAAATAGATGCCACTCTGAAGAGAATACCCTAACCCATGACCAAGTCACTAGATTAAACCAAGCAAGTTGCCATTATATTCATATTCAAAGCTGGTTTAGCTAGAGGCAGGGTTTAACCATAGGTCAATGTTCAGAATCTGTCTTATGTCGACACAACTGAAGGTTCGGACGTATATTTGTATCTTCACATGAGGCCCAATTAGGCAATTATACAATTCCAGATCCCATACCAAAAAGGAATTTCACCTAGCCAAAAAGAGTTCATTGCAACTCAGAAGTAATATGGCTCATGATGATACGTCAATGTTTTACAGGAAAAAAATTGATTCAGCTGAGCCTCAGGGCAAGATCTCACTGTGTACAATATGGCAGAAGAGTAGAAATAGTGGTCCATGCAGAAAAACAAAACCCATGCTTGCAACAGTGAGACCTGCCCATAAACATGCTGGCCGGAATGGCTGGGCATAACTTGGTAATGCTAGGGCCTTTGGAATAAAACATAATTTTGGCTGCAAGGAGATCTAATAGGGAAGAACATTAGCTATGTGGTTCATCCTTAATGTTTTGAGAAACAAGAACATACTTTCTATGATCTTGGAAAGAATTTCCAAAGCTCCTACATCCTCGAGGAAACAAAATTCAGATTTAAAACACAGTTAGTACATTGTACCAAACAAATAGATGCATTATTGCATCTGTTGTTTCATCAACAGCTGACTACTGTAATCAGCTCTGGCATGCAATTACAAATTCTCACTAACACACTTTATTTGTAATTTATTTAAATCAAAGTTCACTTTATACTTCTGATAGGAAAAAGATATAAATGTACACATGTTTCTCAGAATGAAAATTCCTCCGGTAACTCTGGGTATTTACCTGATAAAAAGCTTTTATACTTCCCTTCAATATCTCCAGCTGCAGAAAAGTTTTGCCAGTTTATCCAAGGAAAACAAAAAGGTCAAATGCATAAAATTTTATATTTATTTATTATATGGGCCATGATTGCTAGTGCTTGAGACCAGTTTGCCTAGTTTGTACTAGTTAGAATTGAACTGCGAAATATTTTGTTCGAATAATTCACAATTTGGTCCAACAACAGTTTAATATTTAATCTAGTCTGCAAAATGGATAAATGGACTGAACTAGTTCAATTTCATCAGGAAACATTGCCATTCGGTTTCAGTATTTACATCGAATGTATTGAATGTGTATTTTGATCTCTTGTATAAAATTTACAAACACATCGACTCTTGTTTTTAACATGTTACAAAAGCAATCCTACATTTTTAAGAATAACAAAGACACCATTTAAGTTTTGAACACCCTCAAACTGAAAACGATTTCACCATTACCTAACAAGTTATTATTAAAATGACTTCTTTACACTTGGAACATGCTTTAACGATGCTTTTAACCATTGGTTCAACCCATAGATTATATTGGCTGATACGTATCATTTTTAAGACATCGATAGCAGAGTATCCTGGCGAAAACTGGTTCAAACATATCATCAATAAAAACTGATATCCTATATCCCAATCTGTATCACCAGAACAACCAATATAGACTAGTAGTCTGCCAAGCCAATCCAGGTTCGCTATCAATATTTGAACCTATGGATCAACCACAACTTGGTCCTCCTTCTTATAATCATGTGCAGAATTGATTTCCATCTTGCATTTTATTAAATGTTGTTTCTGAGTGACGGAGTCTCTGAGAATGTATCTTGAAAACATTTAATATTGTGAAAATCCATACTTGATGTTCATTTGAGACTCTAAAACAAGTAATCTAGTGTGTACAAGTACAGTCAACTTTTGGAGATCCAAAAATTTTAAATATGCACCGACCCATTCGAACTATGACTGCATCACTTATACAGGGTACTAGATGCTATCCTGTTTCAGAACCAAGAGGTGCCGAGTCCACTTGAACAAGTCTACCTGATGGCACATGAAATTTGAAATCATGGCCAATAGAGTACCACTAACATATGTCACCAATATGGGTTGAGACTCTACCCACCTGACATATATGACCTGTATGAGTCCAATACCGGCAGATATGAGCTCATATAATGAGATCATGCTGGTGTAGCCAATGTAATGGTATGTATCTGTTCTTTGCCCAGCCAACATAGGGTCTGGCACAGATACTTGAACCCATGGGCATGCCCCTAGCCAATGTAACTGATACTAGAAGCCCTTATTATGTCTACTCTTCTTTTGTCCCAAAAAAGTTACACGGCCCAACTCATGTACAATGACTTGAAATTAGTGGATGTTCAAAAATAAATGCAAGGAATTAAGCTATGGAAGTACCTTTAGATTTGAAAGGTGGTAATGTCTCAGATAGGGTTGACTTCACCAATTTAACAAGCTGTTTCCCTGAAACCATAAATTGTCTATCAGTTGAAGAGTCTTTGGTCACCAGAAGCATATATGGACGAGCAAATTATTATACAAAGCTTGCATAGCTTACCAGTTACATGCTTTTCTCCATCCCTGACATTAATTAGGAAGCATGGAATATTCTTTTCTGTTAACTGCAAGAATCACACAGCAAAGAGAAGACAGCAGAATAACTAAATAAAACCACAAATAGAGAGCAAGTTTTTCGTTCATCAAAATTAAAAAGAAAAATCTTTACCAGCGACAATAATGCCTTTGCAAGATCCAGTGGATCAAGTGGTGAAGGACCCTTGCTGTAAGCAGGGACAAACTTCCCATTTTGGTAGCCTGCCAAAAAATGGTATGCTGCTTGACCTGGAGAGAGCTTTGAAACAGGAGGAAGGGCACCAGAACTGCACTTTAATAAAGGAGGTCTTAGAGAATTTGCTTGGAAAGTTACTAATATCTATGTTGACACTTGACACCGTTTACAAGACACCAATAGAGCACGGGATGACAACATAAAAATCTACATGCCAGGTGGACTTGGGAATGCCAACAAGCGAAGCTAACTCAACTCAGCTCGATTAGGCTCCAGCTCAAGCTCAGCTTGTTAAGAGGCTTGATCTAGCTTAGTGTGTGTATATTTTAAGCTATATTTAAAAAAAAAAGGGTGAATATAACATAAAATTATTAATTTAATTTTAAAAAATTAATTCAATAATGGTTAACTGCTAAATACATGTAAACTATAATATGCATAAAACTTAAATTTATTCACAACTTTCTGAAAAAAAAACTTATTGGGGTATAATAACATAAGAAATTATCATACCTTCACAACAAAACTATACTGTGTCGCCCTTCTTAAGCAAATTAAGTAACAGAATTATATTTAAATGACCCTACTTTCAACACTTCCTTTTGTTGATATTTTGAGGCTTTATATCTACACCAACAGGGATAGAATTTAGTTGATTTTAGGCTAGTTTTCATCTATGCAGAGGCCTTTTATTCCTTTCCTACTCTCGATTTCTAGTAATCAAAAGTGGGCCCCACATAGTGTATACTCCATACAAGCAATACCAAGGAAAGCAGATATGCATTGCCAAGCGTAGCTAAAGCCTCGTTTAGTTTGGCTTGATTTTCAATCAAGCCCGAGATCGAGATCAAGCTCAATTTGGTAATATCAAGCCTAGATGGGCCAAGCTCCGCTTGGCTCGAGCCCAAGGTACCTTGTTCAATGTTCAAGCCAAGCTCGAATGTTTACACCTCTAGGTGAACTTAACTATAGTAGCATTGTCAGCTTAACAACAGAGAATCATAGCTGATCATCAGTCCAAGCAAATAAACATTCCTCAGCTCTTTAGTAAATACCCAGATTTAAATATAAAAAAAGGAACAAAGCAACTGAATACCAATAAAATATTTATTACTCCACAGCCATATGAACAAGTTATAATACAGTTTGCAGAGTAAAGCAATAATAGCATCAACAATTTTTCTCCAGCTGGAACATTCATCGATTTCTGTTTTTTAGATGGTAACAAAAATTCATCAAATTTAATCAACAGCCATAAGTTATTGGTAATTTCTCTCTATCATGAGTAACTAGATGCTGAATTGTTTTCCATCTATTAACCAAATTTAATCAACAGCCACAAGTTATTGGTAATTTCTCATTTTCTCTCCATCATGAGTAACTAAATACTAAATGGCCTTTCCATTTATTAGGTAAGAAATGTTGTTGTTTCTGACCAAGTTCATAGAATCATTCTTTCCTTTTAGATTGGCTGCAACAATTTTATTTTCTTTTTGTTTTATTGGTGTGACCATTTTATCTATTGAAAATAATAATTTCCAAAGAAGACATAAACTATACATGGGTTGAAAGTCACATAGAAATCTTGTGGCTTTTCCCCTATCACAAGGCCTATAAAGATTACTAAACTTAAGGGGGAGAAAACCAGCATACGAAGCATTTATGATAAATATAGTAACAAATTTTATTTCACCAGGAAAAAAGAAAGAAAAAAAAAAAGATACATCCAAAACTGCCAAAACAGCCCTCCCCTACCTCTAGGCACACATATATAAGCCATCAAACAAGGCCTAAAAACAACAAAGGAAAACCCTTGCATAAACACAGGTATGCAGATACACAATCCATACAAAGATCATTTCTAATGGAGACTAGCAGCGATGATCATATTAGACAACAGCAATAGAGCCCTTCTTTGTAGACTCTACAGGCCAAACATGACTAATAGAACTCTGCAGATAATGCGTTTTTCATTTGCCTTCCTCTTTAGATTTGTTTCCAGTTTTCTCCCCGTCCTTATATCTTAAAATCTCTTAACTGAACCCTGCATTTTCTCTTCCAATAAATGAGAGACACCAATTGCATGGCCAATATTCATTATCTAGTCAATCTTCAGGGCTTCATCATCATAAATAGCATTAATAGGAATAGCTTCATAACAGTCTTCATTCTCGATGTCCTCATATAGTCATCACCGTCAAAATCCGTTCAACGAACAGAAAAGGCCTCCGCCACTCTACCTTTTGAAGGAATACCATCAGTCCTTAATTTTTCCATTCTCTTTAACAAATTGTCAGACCACTCACAGAAGAACTTCCCTCTTAATATTCATTAAATCCTGATGATTTAACCAACCCCATAAATTTTTGTTTAACTTTTTTCTTTAACAGACAAATTAAAATCGACTATCACATCTCTAACCATACTTCATTTTAAATTTGTGGGATTTGCATAAGTGATTTCTACATTTCTTTGGGGACCATGCGACTAATAGAAAAAGGCAAACCAATTTGGACCTAAAATATCCTGAGCAAAATTTGAAATACAATGTCAACGCAAAGAATCTGATGCCATCCAGATCTCGAAAGGACTGACTCTCAATGACCTTCCCCTGTACCGACTGACTCAATGCTGCCCCAGTCAAATCACAAACAGGATAGCATTTCCATAAGGGGAAAGGATTGCACCAGATTTGGATTTTCAGTAGGCAACGGCTGGGCCTGAGAATACACTTGGTGAAAAGATTTCTTGTTCAAAGACGGCCACGAAAAGACTCAGCCTGAGATCACACAGGCACACAAGTTTCTGGTTTAGTTAGGCCCAAACTAATACTGGGCTGAAGATGCTGGATTCTGAGGACACGGGTGCCCCTGTAACAACTCTAATATCTGCTTTCCATGAGTCAGACTCCTATATTGCACATAGGGGCAACTTCTACAGAAAGTCCTTTTGAGTGATAGCTCAGTGGTAAGGCATATCCCTCTCCAGAGAAATAATCAGGGATCAATCTCTGGTTTGTGTTGGTGAGGGACTTGAGCAAGGTGAGTGTGGGTGAAAGAGTACTTATTGACAAGAGCAAAAGAGCAAAAAATAAATGCCTTTCCTTTAAGGACAACTAGTCATGGCTCTGTCATTGTTCTCACCCTTCAATCATTTCACCAAAAGCAAATCAACTTCCTTACTCGCACCCTTCTCATGAGAATTTGCATATCCATGGGTAATGGCTTCCATTGGAGTCTTCAGATGAAGAAAAGGATTACTGATAAAATTTGCATATCCTTACGTCCACCTCTTCATCTTCTCTCAGTCTGGCTGAACAACTCTGGTTGATGTTCCTGATAGCAGCAATGTCTTCACAGCAGAAGAAAAAAAACAAACAAACAAACAAAACAAAACATTACATCTATCCGCCAAAAGTATTATTTCCACTTTAATTCGAAACTGAACATCATCAGCCTCTGATTCTATGCACCTGAGGGGAGCAACGGTTCAGGTCAGGTTGGTCAGGTTGAGACCTATGATACAGATCCAGATCGGCTTCAAAACAGTACCTAAAACCTCCATCTGCCTATTAATTCTCCTCAGTGGACCTTCTGGAACGTCCCCCATGAAAAAATAACATCAAAATCCTATTTAGATGTTGGAACAATCCACCATTACCACTAGAACATTAATGTTGGTTTCAGTTACCTCTGTACTTTAACCTGCTGCAACAAAGGGTTTGTTGGAGAGATGCTTTCAAGTGATCATAAACTTCTCTTGATACCTCAATCATCTTTCTTTGGATGCCCCACTTTTCTTTATCATGGCTCAAAGCACGTAGAACTGATTTGTGTCAACACTCATAGATCTAAGTCCTCATCGATGCCATTTGACATGTCCAAGTCTGGTTTGCGAACAAGAGAACCATACTTCGGAATCTGGTACCTGTTAATAAATCTACCAAAGATTCTGTCATTAAACCATTGACTTTCCCATATAGCTTCTGCTTTTCTCCTATACATTCCGAATGCAGAACCTCTAGCTTTTCTTGAGTTTCTCTCTACTGGAAGAAATATAGCAATAAACCCAGAAGAAATACATTAATAAACCAATCCAATCTCAATGAACACTCTTCTCAGATCTGATGTTTCAATCTCTTGAGAAAGACTGGAAACAAACAGCAAGGGCACGTTTGGCAACGGTCCGCGCTGGGGATTTCTCGCGTATTTTCCGCGCGATCGTGGATTTGTTACGTTTGGTTCACGGCGGATTTTAATAGGACATATGCTGGAAATCTACAGAAACAATTATTTCTGCTTTCCGACCCGCCCCCCTCGGACTCTGGAAATCTGCAGAACCAAAGAAAAGTAGAGCTACAGTGCCGATGTACACTAAAAACGGTAACTTTGAACATAATAGAATTTTGCTTTGGAAACCTATCTTTTGGGTCCCACAGTCAAGATCCAAACCATTAATCATGTTTAAACCCTAAAAAACGACTATATAATGAAGTATCAACCGTTGATTCATCATAGATTTCAAGTTATTTGCAATAAAGTCTGGACCATTGGATCATCATTTCTGAAATTCTGTGGGCCCCATTTGTAAAATCCAAACCATCCAATCTCTTCAGAATGCCTACAACGGCTATGTATCCAAATATGGCAGCCTAATTCATCATGGATCACAAGAAATTGGCCAAAAACTACTGGCCATTGATTTCACATAGTGCAAAAAAGGGATGAAAAACAGTGTGATTTTTTCAATTTTTTTTTTTCTGTGGGGCCTAAAATCATGATCTAAACCGTGAGCCATCTCCATAAGGTCAAAAACGGCTAGCTGCCCCTAAATTCAGCCGTTGATCCTCACTAGATTTCGAGACATTTGCAAAAACGTCCAGATTTTAAAATATTAATTTTTTATTTTTGTGGGCCCCCTTCACACGATCTGAACCGTTCAAATACTCTATATGGCCAAGTACAACTTCGAGGAAAAATCTGAGGTCTTGATTCTTCATGGATCTTGAGTTATTTAAAAAAAAAAAACTTACAACTATTTGATCCAATATTCTATTAATGGTAGGAATCCTCTTTCAATGCCAAACCTAGAATTCTCAGTAAAAATACTGTATGAGGATATCTTTCATTCCAGGCGATGGAGGGAATCCTCTAAACGGAGGATTCTTCCCCTAGCATGGACTGTTGCCAAACGTGCCCCAAATGAAAAGTGCTCCACCAGTGGGTTGCTTCCACAGTCACGTCATCATCTTTGTTGACCATTGATGTTAGTAAGTGCTTCTATTGCTAATAAATTTTAGAATCAAAATAGTGATTCCAGATCTTTTAAGAGAGTTAAATCTACTTCTAAACAGATTTAAACATCACTCCCTAAAAGGTATTGAACAAAGAAAAATTCACAAGTTTGAAGCAAATGATGCTACCAAATATTTAGCTGAACAACTCTAATCATCCCTCAAAAGATTATAAGTTATTGCATTTGAAATGACAGAAAAAAATAATTTTTCTTTAAAATAATAATTCATAAACATGAACTCCTGAAGAATTAAAGGGAAAATTATATACTATATCTGGGCACATCCGAAAGAAAATTTCTGAGCATTTAAAAGGACAATAAGTTCCTAAACATTTAGTCTTCAATAAAGTTATCATTCAAAAAAAAAAAAATTGTTTCTAGACATTTAGTTTACCTAGTTCAATGGATGATGATGGCCTTAGACAGAGAATTTTGCAACCACGTGAATTTATTAAATGTAACCCTTTATGCAATCAAAGTTACCTATCAGAGGATGCAAAAATCACAGAAGCTGGTGCTTTGAACAAATTTGGGCCAGCAGAATCTTTGGTTTGAAACAGAGGTGCAACACCATGAGAGGACAAAATTAGACCCACATCCTTGGACATCAGAATCTCATTCAGATCTGGGCAGCTCTGAATGGTATCATCCGGGGAAAACAGCAGAACCACAGAGTCTCCAGATACAAGGAACCTAAAAGGACACAGCAATGAGAACCAAATTACCAACTGCATTGTAACTGTGAAAACTGAAACACGAGTTCCTACCTTGCTGAGAGAGGAATGCCTCCTCTAGCAGAAATAACAGGTGCGGCCACAGCAGCTATGGTGTCTTTTGTACCATCAGTATCAGCAAAAGCTTTACCGCAGAGGATGAGTGAGGAACGTTCAATATCAGCAGCAAAAAATCCAGAAGCTGATTGTGTTCCAAGACCAACAACTTCCCCAGTACTCGGACTGCATCATTAGCAGATGAATCAGATCAAAGCATCCTGTTGGGAATTACTATCAACTATTGTTCACTGAATGATCTTGGAAGTCTTCTTCCAATAGGAACCCTTTCAATGCATCATGCAGACTACAAACATATTAGAATATACTCTGAACCAATATATCTTCTAGTAAGTACATTTGTTAACTAGTGGGAAAATGGGCCAAATCCCAAATCTACAAACTCATGACTTCATTTTCCACCTTGGCTTCTGCCTATCATGTGGCCTTCATCAAACATGCATTCCCCCAGTTCAAATGTCTGCATAAGCACTTGATTAAGGTGCTTTGAAGTACACTTCTGATACAGTTCCTCTGTTGTCAGTATATCTCAAAGAAAGTACTGCAGAGAAGTCCCAGCTGGGATGTGGATTTGAACCTATAGAGCAAAACTAGCAGAATACATTTCCCCAGTAAACTGTAACCAAGGGAAAAGAAGAGGAGGATCCATTGAAAGAAAGCAAAACTGGAGTAAAGCTGTCATTTTTTCTACAATTTTCATTTTAAATTCATGAGATTTTATTTTTAATAAGTATTTAGACTTATGAATATGGTGGTTTGTTTGATACATTCTTTTAATATCAATTATAAGTATAGTACTATGGTTTATTTCCTCTTCTCATTTTGTTATACTCCATCTTTCTATTTTGAATAAGCATATATAATGGAGAATGTAGGATATAAAATGGGTCAGATGAGTGAATGGATTTTCCTCAGTGTATAATGGTGTGGTATAATGATAAAATCTAAGAGAAACACATCTTTGTGTGTATAGGCTTATTTGCATATTTTCATTGGAGGTGCACTTTGCAAACTAAACCGATATAATGATAAAATCTAAAAGAAACACATCTTTGTGTACGTATAGGCTTATTTGCATGTTTTCATTGGAGGTGCACTTTGCATACTTACGAGTGCCTCGTTCCTCGGGCTTCATCGGGGCTTGGTACCTAGCTTTCATCCTGCGCCTTACTACATTCAAGCGATTTGATCATATTCTTAGAGGTATTAATAGGTAAGCTGATAGTTTTCACCTTACGCCTTGCAAGATGAGCTTGTGTGTGAGGCCATGGTCTCAGGTGATGTAGTGTCACTATAGCACCCAGACAGAATTTGGCCTGTTAGCTGGTGATATTCACATTATTTCATCATTCTTTTGTATCATATCTTCTCTTTTAACAAAATTGTTGTCATTCAAATGTGCAAACATATTCTTAAATTATTGAGGACGACAACAGGTGTTCAAAAATCAAGTTTGGTTTCTAGAAGCACACCCCAGTTCATGTGGGGCCCAGATGCATGCCAGCCACAAAAGGGGGATGAGAAGGTTACAATTCTGTAAGGGTTGACAAATTATCACTCTAATCAGATCATCCTACCTTGACTTTAGGGCCTTAAAGTTCATTAGTTTTGTAGGTGCATTCTTTATCACAATTAAATTCAATGTTGGATAATGGTCACATCAGTGTCAAATTGGAAAAAGTGCAAATTCATGGGATATATGCGTGTGAGAGGACACTCATATTGATCATTGATGAAGTCACTAGAAATGGGATTTGGTTTTCTAAAAGAAAAATCCAAGGTGCTTTTTCCCCCTTTAGTATAGAAGTACCAATCAAGTGGTACTTCAGACCAAACATTAATTTGTTGACTCAGATGTGTTTAAAAAAATAATAATAAAGATGTCAATGCAAGAGGAAGAAACCTTACAATACAAGTTCCAAAATGCACTCTGCACCAAACTTTTGAGGTAATGACAAGTATCGTAGACAATCAGTAATAAAATGTGTAAACTGGGAGATGAAGATAACCTTATTGAAGAAGCAATATAAACAGTAAGAGGGCAAGAATCATGGGAAACTGCCCGAGTAGGAGTTCTCCAGAGAACATTGGAGAGTGACAACAGAGCAGAAGGGCTATCACTTATAACACGGACATTTGCATCACATTTTGAAGATGAACCAATGGCCCCATCTTGAACAAATACTTTTGAGACAGAAGAAATGTGTGTTGTAACCTATAAAAGAAAAAGAAAAAAAATACAGATATGAATTAATATGTATCAAATGTAAAGGAGAAGAAGACATCATGATAAAGTTTGAACTTTCGTAATGTCAAAGAATTTAATATTACCGTTCAAAAAAAGTTTAATATTGCAAAGATCCTAGCATTCAGGCAATCTTCTCACTAAAAATCCCAAATCAATTAGGAAAAAAAAAAACACAGCACACTAACAAAACATGAACTGAAATAGAAAAGAAAAAAAAAAGTATCATGAACCGTGTATGTCAAGCCATGTTCCCAGTGAGGAAACACTTTATGAGCAAATTCACCTGTGAAGCTGATAGATTCCATAAAATGTAATGAGGTTTTGTTGTGTGAAAGAACATTAATCAAGCACCAACATCATTACAAAACTAGAAAATATGTAAAACTAAAAATCAAAATTTTAAAGAATGGCTCCGCAATGAGAAAAAAATGTTGGATATAAAGAATCTTTATAAAATAAAAAAGGGGGAATCACATACTATTCTATCTAATTATTGAGATATTGTAAGAGTCGTGGCACGTGGTTTGTGGATAAAAAAGCATGCAGTTTTTATGTAGAGCCTCAAAAAGCTATGCACTGGGCCTTCAATTTAATTAATAAATTACTGTAATTAACCAACACATTTGTCTCTCTCCATAACTTGTTTTTTTTTTACTTAATTCTGTTTTTCTCCTAAAACCTTGCACCTGTTCAAGAGTGATCCTCTCTTTCTACTTGGTATCAGTGCATATACTTGCCATCACACAAATCTTGTATGTTGTTGTGAGGCCAACTGACTGCTGACATCATGATGTAACTCATAACCTCAAGTCAAGCCCAGCCAAGTCCAACCAGGCCTCTACTGGTCCAGTTGAACCAGAACAAGCACTTACAGGCCAGTTGATGATGTAAAATCACAGGGTCGAGCTAAACTTATCATGGTCCAGATTGACTCGGATTAATCCGACCAAGCCCAGAAAGATCATAATGTTTTGCAACCCCAATAAATATCATTAGCAACTTCAAAGAAACACTCAATTAATTTATGTAGTGAAGCACTAAACTATAGAAGCCCTTCAATAGCTTCAGTTGATTATTGAATAACAATTGAAGTTCCATCAAATTAACTCAATGGCCAGGAGATTGTTGCGTTGGAAATCCAAACAGGTACAAGGTGTTAACTTGCCAAATAACAGAATATAGGTTGTCTCAGGGATTGCATAAAATGAGATTTAATGTGGAACAGCAAACCTGAGTGCAGCCTTGTGATGAAAGCCACTGTTCAGCCCAACAACCAGAGCAGGTCCTGGGATTGAACTAATCAAAAGGAATGGCTTGTGGATGGCTGATGGCCTTTAATTGCAGTCGCTTAACTAAAAACCAATACAAATTTCTGCACATATCTCACTCACTGGTATTCAGCAATTGAATCAATCTAGCTTCTGGGTAGGTCACCCTGAATCTCCCAGAAGTAGGAAAAAAGCAGCAGCCCAAATGTTACAGCAATTATAAAGAGGAAGAAAGGATAATAAAATTGAGATGGAGGATTAGGCCTACCATTAGATCTATGCCAAAGGGATCGGCTACACCTAGTTTCAAAAAGAAACGTAGAAAAAGGACTTCATACAGAAAGAGGCTAATACGAAATTCACACATTCAATTAACACCAATATTAACTTGATCGATCCCTTTACTAGCTGATGTCCCTATCTGACAAGTGACAAAGGATGTTAGCAGTGGCTGAAGTATTAACTGGAGATGATAGGATTCCAATGCAATTCAACGAGAAAGATGATCTCATCCAGACCTCTTTCAAGCCCAGATCCAACAAACACAAGGTCAAAACTATAGAAGAGATTAGGAACGAGAAGAATAATTCTTTAACCCCAAAATTAATTGCAGTTCCATCCTCCATAGCATATGTATACTGTTTTCAAGAAAAATCCTACAACGAGATGAAATCTAAACCGTACATCTAGATCCTTAACAGAATATAAAACTAAATCAAAACTGTACATCCAAAATAAGAGTAAGGAATTGAATAGATATTATGCAACTGCCCTTCATCAAGTGGGTTCAGTTTTGATCAGCACATTGGGTCTTCATTTTTTAGTAGATTGGATATTCGGCGGCCCACGGGCATGCTCCTAATTTACACAAGCCATAGATTACATCAATGGTGACAAGACGATAAAATAAGATGTAGTTCTTGCTTTGCCTCAAAACAATCATGTCATGACATGGAAATACACCCATCACATCTTGGGAGCAAGGTATGTTACCCAGAGCAAGGTGCAAACTACAAGACATAAAATGCATTCCAGCCCTTGGTTGATGTAAAGCTATGTGTCTTAAAATAATAAGTCAGTGAGTCCTATAGGTTAAGCCATTGAGTGAATTTTGGTTATAGTCAATCAGTTATACTCTTACAAAATGGCATTTATGCAAGGTTCATCAAAAGTAATCAAAAGACAAAGTCCCTCTCCAGCACACTCCTCTTTCTAGTTATGATGTCTGGATACCAAAAAATAGGTAATGTATCAGCGTCGTGTTGTACCTAATACGCCATTTTTATGTATAAAATTGATTCCACGCCAATATCAATGACATGTCCATCTTTCTTTCTTTTTAATGCATTCTAACTTTCCCTCTTTCGTCACATCTTATCTTCCTCGTAGTTTCTTGCCATTACACATTCTCTCTAGTTTTCTTTTTTTCTTCTCTTCCTTCTTCTTTCTCCAGCCCCTAATTTGTTATATATTTTTTTTCTACTGCTATGGTTTTTAACTGCATTACTGGTACTTTGACTACTGGAATTTTCTCTAGCAGCATGTTGTTGTCTGGTTTTGACTTTGCCGTAGTCTCAACTTGGTTGATAATCTTAATAAAAGTTAACAGATGTTTTTTTTTTTTCATATAACATAATATTATATGGTTCTTTTTATGGCTAGTTAACTGCTGTTGCCATTAATCTTTAGTTTATGCCTATATCCTGCAATATAAAAATATATATATATATACCGTCTGTTTACTGCTGTGTGATTAATGGAAATTAAAATGTTTTCTTATGGTACTCTGCTGTTGAGCATCTTGATTACAATCGGATTCTCCTGTTAGTTTTCAATTCTAATTATGAATACACTGTTATCTTTAGCAGTGAATATTCATAAGATGATTGCTAGTTTTTAGCAACACTGATTCAACCAGAGATGAGCTTGTTGCTTTTCAATGGGATTCATAACTGCATATTGACTTGATTCGGTAGACTTTTTTCCAGGTTGTCCTGTTGTCATAAGATGGGAGTGTTCTGAGACAAATTTCAGTCATGTTGTGCAATTATGGGTCAGGATTTAATGATTTTTAGGAACTGCTATCATAAGCTACAGCACATATTAGGCTGCCCCCTTTTTGTTCTCGTCCTCATAACTCCTATCAAATTAATAATTTCAATAACAGTATGAAAACATGCAGATAAGGATAAATCCACAAGAAAAAACCTTTTGTTCTGCACATAATGTGAGCGAGACCAATATAAAAGGATAACTCTCAAGCTAAAACAAACCTGTTTCAGAAGTTTACTAAATTGTGCTTTTGAAATTTCTGAAGCCCCGCCAGTGGTACTTCCTCTAACATGAATAGGAAGACCAGACAAACGTTCTACATAAATTAAAATATTAATATACATGAATACAATTTGAAGCAATGGGATATCAAATTAAAAAGGCAAAAATGACAAAATTACTACCTGAAGTGATTGCACCATTTTTTTGTAGCTCAGAAGACTTCAAGTTGTGAAAAGCCTTATCCTTAACAATAACACCTCGCCCAGCAAGAGCCCAATTAAGACCATAAGAAACTCCTGGGCCCTCCCTATTCAAAAATAATAAAATAAATAATAATACTGATAATAAATAATGATGATGATGATAATAAGAATAAAAAGAAGATGATGACTAAGATGATATGAGCAACAGAACATAGGAAAGCTATAACACAAACCCAGAAGAGAAGTTGACTCTCAAATTCAATTTTTCATAGAACATCTAAAATTATGAGGTTATGCCAGTCCACTGATAGCTTGGTGAGTAGGCAACTCTCTGCAGTTGTGTTGGTGAGAGACTTGGATAGTGTGCGTGTGGGCCAATGAGTATTTACGAGAGAGAGAGAGAGAGAGAGAGAGAGAGAGAGAGAGAGAGATTACAATACACAATAAGTTGTGTCACTTTACCAACCTATGCTTCTTTCAATTATTGAATACAGATCACCATTAGAGATACCCATAGTCCAATACAAATCTCAGCGCAATTCTCTAGCAGTGGTCCAGGTAGATGTTGAACCTATCATTGTTTCCTACTTTCAATGATCGAGAGAGATGGTTGAACACTATATTTTTATTGAGAAAAGAAGTACATATAAAACATAAAAGACAGATGAAACCATGACCCACAAGGCATGGTTCAAAATAGTGGCCGCTAGGCATTATCGGCCGTAGCGATTGAGGCCGCTACACTATTTTAAAAATAGCATCGCTATGGTCTAAAACCTAGTAGACCCAAGCAATTTTAATTTAAAACATTATTTTTCCTATTTCTTTTCCTCAATAGCATTTCATAAAGTTGTCTCTACCCTTATATGGTTCTAAAATTACTAAAAAAAAACACAAGATTGACTGCTACACAATATTTGAGTTTTTTTTTTACCACTTAAAAAATTCACACTCCTATGCGGCTACATATCGCTGCAACCGCTATGTAGCGTTTTGTTTTGGCCACCATCCGCTACGCCCACCGCTACAACTATTTTGATCCTTGCCACGATGTAATGGATCAAGAAAAAGGAAAAAGAAATCTCTTATCAGCATTGCATTCTTTTCAACAAAATCTAGTTCTAACGGCATCCCACTTTGATAGTGTATCCACTTCTTCATTCCCCTTCTTGTCTAATTAACCACAAAGGCATTTCTCCTTGTTACTAATGACTTGCCTTCTTACTCATTCATTGGATCTCC
Source organism: Litsea cubeba (assembly GCA_012931725.1). Classification (NCBI taxonomy): domain Eukaryota; kingdom Viridiplantae; phylum Streptophyta; class Magnoliopsida; order Laurales; family Lauraceae; genus Litsea; species Litsea cubeba. Next base: position 128,056,924 of record CM022947.1, read on the forward strand.
TTCAATTAATAAGGAGCCTTTAGATGAGTTCAAAGAAATGTTCTGAAAATCGAGTTTGTATTCAGACAATTGAAGACCCTGAACAAAATAGTGAGGAAAGACGTAATGGATGGAGTTTTGCACGGGACATACCCTTACATAGGGTTGTGTGCAAAAGTAGAACTCATGAAGCCAATCCAGATAGATGGGATAAGGTTTTGGTGACGATGATAAAATAATTTTTAGAAACTTATGAGGATAAATATTATAACAATTTTTATTTAACTTCTGAAAGAATCCAATGCATATGAAAGTTTGCCCACTCAATGAACAATTTTAATCAATCTTAGAAAATAAGACTTTTGATTTAAAAAAAAAAAAAAAAAAAAAACTTCTTAAAGTCCACTGCATGGTAAAGGTTGCCAACTCAATGGACTTCCCAAGCTTCATGTGATGTGTGACATTCCAACAGTAGTATTGAAGATAAAAATTAAAAAAAAAATAAAAAAAGGAAGAAGAAACCAGTTTTACATTATAATTTTATGCAAATGATATAAAATAAATCTAATAATTTATTCTGGGAAAAAAGAACTTCTAATAATTTATCCTTCTCATATTTCATTCCTATATAAATATAAGAAAACAGAGTTTGTGTTTCAAAATGTTGTCAGTAGTGGAAATGATGGTCTCAACCATCTATACAAAATAACTGAGCTTAGTAACCCAGTATAATATGACAAGACCCGGTGGCACAATCGGAAGGTCCTCATTGTAGCAACAGCCAGGATGTAAGTTTGATTCATGTTACCATTAAATAGAAAAAGATATATATATATATATGCACATATATATAAGTGTAAAATATGGGAGGTCTGGAAATTAACACAAGAGACTGACCAATTAACTATAAAACATAGTGTTCAGCAAAGTACAATTGCTTTTTCATAAAAGAATAAATAAAAGAAAGTACAAGTAGCAATCAATATACTAAATAAAAGATTATGGTACAATTGCAGATTTAGGTGCCCCCATTGGATAAGCATGTTGGACCTCACGTTCACTCCCTAAAGGCATGATAGAATACAAAGCTGATAAAGAAAATCTAAGAAAAGCACATATACTAATAAAGAAACATGAACTAGAAAAAAGAAATTTCAACAAATTATTATATGCTCAAATATGAGAAAATTACCTTGGAAATACTACTTCCTCTGCTTCTTCCTCAGCCAATGATGCTGAAACAGCATTCTGTTCAATTTCAAAACAAGGAACAATGTCTCAGATCATATAATGACATACCTAAACAACATGATCCAAAACAAGGCTTTAAAACTTGGGAGTAAAACAGAGAACATATTCACCCTTGAATCCAGTCAACCAGGTCGAGTCATGTAGGACTCAATCCAGAAATGCCTTAAAATTGTGGAAAATGATTTATTTTAAAGAAAATTAAGATAGAAAATGCAGTCCTCTGAATCTAAAATTCAAGGCATGTGTTAAAATTATTTAGAATGACTTTAAGAAGTAATGGTTTGTTGAACAGGACCCAGGTCTTTGAAGGCCTAGATCTTCCACAAAATGCGATTTTGATATTCAAGAAATCAGTGTAAAAAGACCCCAAAAGCCTCCAAAGGAGCATTTCAGTTTTGTTTGCATGGAATTGCATTCCAAGGAATTCTAAGATATGTATTCCCACAAGTGGCTAGAATTGAAGGAACAAAGGTGAAGAAGATCCATAAAAAACCGATCAGATAATTTCCCCATTTTGAAAAAAAAACAAAAAACAAATTAAGGAGACCATTTTACCAGGAATTCCTAGTAGTTCCATTACATTACTAAATCAACTACCATTTTAGATGCATGGAACACGACCCCTATGAAATGTCTTTCTACCTCCTGCAAAGAAATGCCCCATACAAACAAAACCCATTGGAGGAAATGAGAGAAGCCATTTTCAATTGAAGTTAGAGAGTAGAAGGAATGGATTTGGAAGGCTTACACGTTTGGATGTGAGAGAAAAAGGGAGAGAGGGATTGGGTGCAGCTGCAGCTGCGGCAGCACATCTCGATCTGGTGGAATTGAGGGCACCTCCGATCAAATGCTTGAGGAGAGCGTTCCTCATTTCTGCAACCACAGAAAGATCGTATTTGGGGAGGAATCAGCAAACAAACAAAGATTGATTTTCAGAGAGTGAGAGAAAGAAACGAGAAACCCTCGAGCAGGCACGCAGTGAAATTGAAATATAAGACTAGTAGGAGTAGGAAGCCCCTTGTAAGATTCCCTCTGGATGTTCGGTTCGGATCCTCTTTGGCTCGGCCCTCACTAGAAATCCGCGAGGATCCGGGTCCGCTGTTACAAACGGCGGAAAAGTTGTATTTTCAGATTTTACGCTGTTGCAAACAGCGGGAAAGTTGTATTAAATCAGGAAAATTTGTATTGTCAAGGTTTTGGGAAAAGGAAACACAACGTTCACTTGCCTCTTCCTATATATATATATATATATATTGAATTATTACTAGGGTGTTGGGTGAGTACTTATTTTTTATTTTCTTTTGATTATATTAGTGTTTATGGCCTTGGATCGATTAAAAACCTTTTTTTTTGCCGGTGAAAGTAGAAAATCAGAAAATCAATAAAAATGAATGAGAATGAGTCTCCTGTGTGGGTCAAGTTGAAGTAATGTAGGATCGGTTAAAAACTTCTTTCTTTTTTCTTTTTTTTTTTTTTCCGGTGAAAGTAGAATATCAGAAAATCAATAAAAATGAATGAGAATGCGTATCCTATATGGGTCAAGTAATGTAAAAAATAAATCAACATATTAGTATAATTTCTAAAATAAGTAGTATAATGATCTTGCAATGGGCCGGGCTGGGCCTGAACGGGCTGGGTTGTTTCTATCCAATCTCGATCCCATTTTGGCCGGACTTTAAAAATATTGTCCAAGCCTAGCCTGCTGGGCTCAAATTTTTCTAAAAGTCATGTATTTTCGGGCTTGGGCTGGGCCGGGTACCCGTTTCAATGCGTCCATTGACAGGCCTACATATAGACACAACGTTTACTTTCCTATATATATTGAATTACTAAGGTGTTGGGTGAGTACTTATTTTTCATCTTCTTTTGATTATATTAGTGTTTATGGCCTTGGTTGGTTTGGACCAAAGCTTGTCCAACATTGCCAGTTTAGTCATTACGGTGCAAATTCTGCCCTCTTGCCTAAACTCTAAAGTCTAGCCCTTATCCCATTAGCAAAAGAGTACTGGCCTACAACCATTCATGTCCTCAGATGCAGCCCATAGTCAAAATGCGCAGCTTCTTCCAAGTCAATTTGAGTTGTGTCTGGGTCAGGCAGCTGTTCATGAGCACCTTAAATGGGTAAGAGGTTAAAATTATCTTTTTTCTTCTTATTTTGGTAAGAGAGGTTAAAATTATCTTAGAAGCTTGGCGTATTTGGATGAGTGGTGAATTCAACTTAGGTGAGGTGAATCTCCAAATCAAGAGAACAAAATATAACGGGGCTTTTTCACTTTTTGTTTACTTTTAATATGATTTTTAATATTTTCTTGCCTAGATAATAGAGGCTTTACGTCACCTCAATTCGATTCACTGCTCATCCAAACACGATAGGGTTTGTCCCTAGCGGGCAGCACTTATTATTCAGATGGCCTGCAAAAGTTGATGGTTGAAAATGGCAAATTGTCAAGGGAAGAAGATAAATGGAAGTTTCCTCCCCTCTTATTTTAGATAGATAGTCCCAATGAAATCTAACTGAACCGTCACTGACCTTGTTTGACAGTGTCCTCATTATATCTTGTCGGATTAAACTTCAAACAAGCTAAAATCAAGGTTTCTAACCTTTTTATCATTTTTTTTATTTTTTTGGTTAAAATGAAGGTATCATTCAACTTATCTTACTTATGATGAATCCAAATCATTGATCTAATGGGCCCTGCCTTTGGATGTTTCCTTAGAGGATTCACACTATTCTATTTGCCTTCCAATACATAGGAATTGAATATTAAAAAAAAAATCATATAAGTAGTTAAACATAAATGTCCCAAGTGAATATACAAAAACGACTATCAAATAACATTCCCTTTAAGTCATGTTTGGCAACAAAATTATTGGGGATTCCTTATCACTTTTCTTGAAAAATCCATGTTTGACATTTGTAAATCTATGGGGATTTGGGTAAGTGGAAATCCTGATTCTTGATGAAGAAAAAGGGATGAGAATGAAATTCCATTACATCTCATATTTTGCACTAAACATATGAAAGGAGATCAACCATTGCGCAACAATCTTATTTGGCAATAAAATTAACTTCGTTGAACATTAAAACGATTGTACGCACCATGACACAAGGCAAAATAGAAAAGCAGCACTAGTTGCAATTACCTCATAATAAACATTACAATTGAGATATAAGATTTTTTTTTTTTTTTTGAGACAACATCCAGGAAACATCATTGAAATGAAAAAATATTTCTAGAAATTAAAAAAATCAACAAGCTACAAGATTTTGTGAACTAAAGTAGTGCGCTTTGAAAAAAAAATCCTACAAGGTATTGTCCGCTTACGATTTTGTTTCTGATTGTTTCTGATGGGCCTCAACCCATCAAAAGACGACGTCATGCAAGATAAGGGTGTGAGATCTACATATAATCCCAATCACTTTCCTCTCTATAGTCAATGTGGGACTCCAGAGCGTCACATAACCACTTTTAAATGGAGCCCATCCTCCCCACCCACCAAATGTACTTAAGTCAGGCAACTTAATCCAACAGGCATCCTTTGCTTAGTAACCAAAGTGGCCAGGATTCATAAAACCAAGAACCGATTATCCATGTAAGCCCACAAGACAGATGGTCCAGATCATCCAAAAGTGCAACAACATGAACCACCAGAAAAAGGAAGAAGAAGAAGAAAAATATCAGTTTGATCAAACAGTCAAACCAGTCGCAAGTCGCAACATAATCACGAATATTATCTGAATAAACTCTCTGAAGATTACGACTAATCAACAGAGCAGAGCTATTTTATGACACAACACTTCTACCAGAAGGAAAAAACAGAACACAAGCAGCAAAGAAGACAGACCCAAATAAACACCAAGTCCATCAATCATCCACTGATGGCCAAACCCTTTCCTTCATTAGAAGAAATCACTCCATCCTTCCCCAGTCTAACCCCACAAGATTTGCCACCCTTAACTGATTCTCTATGTTGTTTGTTTGAAGCCTTCCATGATCCGCTCAGAAGTCTGTTAATAGCCTCCTTAGCACTGCTGCTTATAGTCCTGGAAGTGCTCTTGTGAACTGCCTCTGGTTTAGTGGTTCTTGATTCCAAATATGTGGCGGCGCCCATGGTGGTAGTCTTAGAACCATTCTTTATAACTCCTCCCATTTTGTTATTTTCTGATTTGCATATTGGCTTACTTCTGTTAAACACCTCCGTCTTATTGTTACTCAACTCAGAGATTGATTTACTTCGTCGGTGAATTGCCTCAGGTTTAGTGGTTCTTGACTCAGATGATGTGGTGCAAACACTTGCAGTCTTGAAATCTTTCTTTATAATTGCTTCCATTTTGGTATTTCCCGATTCGCATATTGACTTGCTCCTTTTAAATGCCTCCATCTTATTATTACTCAACTCAGAGATTGATTTGCTCCGCCGGTGAATTGCCTCTGGTTTAGTGGTTCTTGATTTAGATGACATGGTGTTCGCACTTGTAATCTTAGTAGAACTGTTTTCTGTAATTGCTTCCATTTGGTTGTTCCTCAATTTGCTTAGCGACATACTTCTTTTAAACGCCTCCATCTTATTGTTACTCAACTCGGATATGGATTTGCTTTGTCGGGGCAGCGACTCTGAGATTGATCTGTTTCCTTGGTGGAGTAGTGGCCGAGTCAAAGGGACCTACATGAATGAATGAATGAGATTAGAAGTGAAAAATAATCTCATGAATAACAAAAAATCCATGTCTCTTCAGGATATACACAACCTTTTGAAGGTTCTATATAATCCATTGAAAGACATTTAAAATCTTCCGAGATGAACACAAACTATGCATCTGCACACCTTTTTTAGCTCTGGCTTTTGGGGGGCCTTTTTATTGAAGCTTGGCAATGGTGATGCCCTTAAAGTTGGACTCTTCCGCGGCTTCTTTAACTCCAATTCCTTTTCTTCTTGCTGGTTCTTCTTACATCATTATCATATCAATAAGTTAAGCATGAAAGAGAAGCTTATGCTTGAAAATGCAAGTTAGTGAGAATGTTGCATATTTCTAACCATAGCATGCTGGCTTGCATTTCGGAGAAGCAGAGTCAACTTGGAGACTCAGGTGGTCAAGTTATTTTTCTTTAAATTATACATAAAAAAATCTATCAACATTTTGAAGATTAAAGATCAATGTAAAGACATGATTATGAGTTTTAGCTCACTCATCATTGGACCCAAAATTTATTAATCTTGAATCATCACTCTGTGCATGCGGACCAAATGTTTATTTACTTGATATTTGATTTTATCTAATATCAAATATTAATAGTTCATCTCTCTCTCCTAACTTTTTTTCCTGTTAACACTAACAAAGACAACATTTTTAAGAATTGACTATCTAGAATTTCACTCACAAATTGATACAGATTTATTATGTGTAACGGATGTAGTTCAAGTAATATAAATTTCACAAAGAGGTTTTCACCAACTCAGGCCACTTGGCCAGGTGGAAGTCATAGGTGCTCGAAGGTGCATTACTGAACTCGTCCTGGGTTTGAATCACTTGTTGACCATTTAAATTTCACATCACTGGCCAATTTACAGGGCAAGTAACACAAGTATACTGATGTGGCAAAGTGATTCAGCACAAGTTTGACAAGTCAATCATGTAATTCACTTGGCAATAAAAGATACTCCAATGAATTTCCTGTCTCACCAATCAACAAAATGTCCGTATGATTATGGTAACAGTATGTTTTGTGGTAAATTTACAGGGCATTCATCTCTCATCACAAAAGATAATTTTAGATTTATTTTCAAGTTAAGCAGGAATCAGGTTCATTAGAAACCAATACGATACAAGAAAGAAGAGAAAAATTTATCTACCTCAGTTGGCTTGTCAGTCTGGAGGCCACAAGGGGAGGTTGATTTATTAGCAGCAGTCCCATGTCTCAGTTGAGTGCTTCTTTCAACCCTCTGTGAAGTTTGAGCATGGTACCTGTGTCATTGCATGTAGTCACTGTTATAGACCCAGAACAAAGAGAACGTACAACTTGTAGTTGAAAAAGAAAAGGAATGTGAAACTGTTACTTGTAGTTGAAGCTGGTAGATTTTAGAATTGGATGATCCGAGTCTACCCCATTGCGTTTCTCTCGCGATGACATTCTTCTCTCAGTCGCTAGAGAGAAGGGCTGAGGGATCGTGGGCTTTGCCTTCTGTTGCTTCCCTCCCGCTTTTGCTTTTCCTTTCTTCGACGGGGACGAAATTGACTGCTTTTCCTCAGTTTCTCCAACTTTCTCAGCATCAGAAACTGTTTCATTTTCCTTTGCTTCCTCATGGTTCTGTTTGTTTGATATGACTGTTTGATTGCTTTCCACGCCGTTGTTGGGTTTCTCTTCGATGATCTCCTCAGACGGAGGTTGATGGCTTTGTTGGATTTCATCTTTCTCTTCCATTTTCTCCTGGGAAAGGAAATACAGGGAGCAGTTGTTGTTACTAGCACAGAGAATGCAGTTGTTGCTGTGAGAGTTATATTAGTATTAAGAGAGCTTGTTGATTGCTCAGAAGTGAAATAATAAAGATGGATGGAGGGATCCGGTCAAATGCCGGCAAGCATTAATTAAATTGAAATGAAGATGAAATGAATTTATTCCTAGTTTACTTGTGGATTGTGGTGGATGACTTGGGTTCTCATTTGACCGACTTTACTGGAGCACTGAAGCCGGGTTCAACTTTTTCTAATTAGATTACTACCAGTGTTGTTGACAGGACATTTTCTAATTAGATTACTAGCAGAGTTGTTGACAGGTGACCGCTTTGTCTTGCATTTTTATTTGATGTAGTCATGTTTGGTTTCTTCTATTTCAATGGTTGTGACTTGTGACTTGTGAGTCTTGATTTGTAGTTAGTTTGCATGTATACATGCAAATCATTCACCCAAAAGCCCAAAGTAAGCATGATTTAATGATCCCATGCATCTTGTTTAAAACTTAAGAAGGTAGTTTAACAGTTTTATAAATGCATATTAAAGATATGCTGACATGCATCAGATTTGTTTGATTTAGCAATGGGTACTGGACCGTATGGATAGTCCAGATGGCCTTTCATGATGCAAATGGGCATATTGTCATTTGTAACGAACAAAATGCACTATATATGCAGTCAAAATCATTCATGAATCATGACACCTACATAGTCTCCTTCGTCTCATGTAATTATACGTAGAAGCCGGCACCTTTTTTGTTTTGTTTGAGAAGATCCTTTCATTTTGGAAGATTGCATTGAAGATATGCTTAGTGACTCCCACCAGCTTCTGGCTCCAAGTGTGAGCGTGTGCATGACCACCTCACATGAACCAAATCCAATGCAGATGGCGAGACGGCTAGAATTGCCCAAATGAAAACGAGAAAACAATGCCCATATTCCAATTCAAGATGAAATTCACTTGGCCTGCGCTAAGTGGGTGAGACCCAAACGTGCCTCACAGAAATAAATGACTTGAATGGGTGGAAATTAGGCCCAACCTGTAAAAAATGCTTTGCCAAACAAATTGTAGACTAATGAGCAGAGGCAGAACCAGGGGGGTGGCCATATGTAAGTAAAACTAGCATGGCCACTCCCTTGTTCTGTGTATGAGCTATGCCGTCTACTATCTTTTCTTTTGATTATCGTAACTTTCCCAGGCACCAAAATGCACAAACCATAACAACCGCCCTGGCTCTGCAAATGTGACTGCATTGGAAGCAAAGTACGTTGACAACAATATTGACTTCAATCATGACTTGAACATATTTGAGAACGAAAAAGGTTTTAAAGATCAACTGTAGGATAACATCAAGAATCTGAACACAGACACTGATAATTTACACTTTTTTTCTTTTTTTAAAGAGCAATATGGAATTCAACACCCTGCCAGAAACATCTGAGCCGACAACCCAGCAGTTGTTCCTGGGAAGAAATCTTCAAACCCCCATAAATCTATGTTGCATTAATCCTTAGCTGGCATATACAGTGAAATGGCAACACCTAATTGCTCATTATGGAATGAGTTTTCACATATCATGTCCTAAGATTTGCCCTTGCTCATCAGTGCAGGAGTGACTGAAACAACACCGATGAGGAACAGTAACGCAATTGACTGGAAATCATAAAGGTCACCCACTGACCTCAGTTCTCCAAGAGCAATTCCAGCCTGCAGAAATAACAGAAAATTAGGACCACGTCGAAAGGCTTTCTTTAATTAACAGTACTTGAAATATGGGATGCAATCAGAGAATGGGAAGAGCCAAAGGTGTCTTTGATATATACCCTGACTGTGACATAAGCCGCTGGTATGAGTCCAATGAAGGTTGCTAAGAAGAAGATATGGTAAGGCACATCTACTATTGGTGAAGCTACATTGATAAACATGTTTGGCAAAGTAGGTGTCACTCTTAGAAAGAGCATGTAGTTCAGTAACCTCTTTCTTCTTTTAGCCACCTAAGAAAGAAATAGAGAAAGTCACAAATAACACTGTCAGTAGATGGAAGCAAAATCAATTGAATTTACTTTGATGAATAAAGCACCAAGAATAGCGCCACAATTGAATGCGAATCGCAGCAATATCAGTATTGTACCACATACTATTTGTTCAATGGAAGTAAGAGTAGAAAAAGTTCAGGCATGGATTCAGAAAATGTTATAATAAATGATAAAATGGGTATTTTAGCCAATTTCCTGTTTATAACTCTTTTTTGAACAACCATAGATCATTGCTGTGACAGAGAGAAGCGCCCCTTTGCCATTACACACATGCAGTGACTGATAAAGTGATAATAAAACATTGTTTTAGAAACTAAGGGTGCTCTTAGCTCCTCGCCATTTTTTAAGCAGATACATTCTTTTCCTTGTCTGGAAGATTTCTCAAAAAGAGAAAAAGTACTCTTAAGGGCATGTTCGGCAGTCCTTATTATTGTTATATGATACAATAATTGGTGCATGACAGGCTTGCCTTATTTTACTCGATCCAATAATTTTCCAGATCAACTGGCTCACCTGCCAATAAATTCCCTCTCTAATAATATGATGAAAATTGGCATTCATAACTGTTGGGTCCATAACCTATTTACTTAAGACAATTGATCCCCAGAGCATACACTGCCCATGCCTAAAATCGGATACTTGAATGGATAGCAGTTCAAATTGGAAGTATCATAAGTCAGGAGAATATTATCATGCACACCGTTTGCATAAGAACCGTGCACGGGAGGCAGTGATAGAGGTGGTGCCCACCCGTAGAACACCTCCTATGCACGATTCTCATGCGAACCGTGCGCAGGAGAACAAAATCTTCAATAGTCAAACAGTGGACCAGATGTGATTGGTATTCACCTGGGCTTGGAAGAAACTTAGCTTGTCAGGCCACAAGAAAGCAACAAGTGGCCTGCCTATCAATTTTGACAGGAAATAGCAGGAAGATGCGCCGGCAGTGGCAGTAAAGACGACCAAAGCCACACCTCTGAGTACTCCAAAAAGGGCTCCAGCAAGCAAAGACATGAAAACAGTTCCTGGAATCATGAATGTCTGCATAAATATGTAGACTACACAGTAGCCAACCAAAACCTGGATGGTATAGTCACTTGTGTAGCTCTCAAGGTGATCCCTATGAACAGAGCACTCAGAGAAGTTAATACATCGACAGATTCATTCATGATTGCAACAAATTAGGATCATACGGTGTAAAAGCAGATTCAAGGCTGCACAGTCAGACAATGGATTGAGCATGCATATGAGGGCAATGATCATATTAAACAAGGAGAATGATCTGCTAAGGGACATCCCGCATGGATGTCCAGTGTGCACCTCCTAAATGGGGCCAACCTATGATAAGTCCGGCCCACTCACACTAGCTACCCTACCCCATGAAATGCCATCTGCACCAATCTTGACACTGATTGAACTATATACCGTTGGATTGATCACAGAAAAATGCATAAGATTTTTAGGCCCCTAAATCAAGGCTTAGAATCATCACATGGCCCCTTTTTTTGCAGGCCCATGATCCATGCAGGAGCTAAGAGCACCCCATTCCCCTTGATTGGCACCTACCTAAGTGGACTCCAGAGGCTGTCCTGCATAGAAGTCCCATGGGATGTCCTACAGCAGAAAAGGCCCCTATTACACAAATTATATTGACTAAGATAAGGCTGAGATTTCCCAAATGTATAATTCTTTATCAACAAGGTAAAATGTTAACTCTAACAACGAACTTTTTTTTTTTTTTTTTGAGAATGGTAACAACAGTAACTTTTTGCTTACATTTCTTTAACTGCAAATTAATATTGAGCACCAAAGTAGAAAATTCTAAAATTAGCAAAGAAGAAGGTGAAGGTAATGAGTTTTGGGATAAATTTGAACACCAAGGCATGCCCAAAGAAAAGAACGGTATTTATCATTGAAAAAAGGGATAAATGCAGAATACCTACCTGTACTTTGGTTATATTTCAGACTACCCCCTTGCACTTTGGTTTTTTGCACTAAACCTACCTGTGGTATTAATTAACATGCAAAACTCACGGATTATGTTAGTATTAACAGCGTACGTCGTATAAATGGTTTTGGTATATACGGGCGGCAAATATACTCATCCAAAAAGACTTATTTGCCCTCTTCTTCTTCAGTTCGATTTTGCCGCATTTCTTCTTTTCCATCTACCGATCTGCGGAGCACTGCAAATCACCTGACTTGAACCTTTCCTGATCATTGATTTCATCACAACCACCAACTGCATCTGTTACTACAACATCTCCACATGAAGCCCTAAAAAAAGCCCTAGAAATCAAAAGCTGCCCCTTGCCTGTATTTCTGCATAAAACCCTGTCAAAACCCCTGGAATCCATAACAGGGAGCCTTCCTGCATCTCCAATTAAAGAACCATATGCCCATTTAATTGGATTCCTTGAATCTCCTTTTATTAGTACTATCTTATGCTAACGAGACGGACTCGGAAAAGACATGATGATGCATTCTAGTTGTTTGTGACAGTGTCACCCAAACCTAAAGGATCTAGATTTCCTTTTGAGCTTCCATCGATATTCAATATAAAGCCTCCTACCAGAGCCGAGGACTTCTTCATGCAACCTTTTGTTTTATTACTGTCCCAAGGCCCTCTACCGAGTTTCTCCACTTTCTGTGAAAGTTTGAACCATTTTCTCCTTGAACTACTTGCTGAATATCCCATCCAATAAGAGACACCTTGATTCTTTGCACGACTGCGGACGATCCTGCAGCATTTCCTTAAAAAAAGTAGTACTAATTCTTTCTTTTCCACATTCCCAATCAATTGCCTACTGAAGCACCTTCCATACGATTTGCCTTATCTTTTAAGAAGGGCCTAGACACCGGTGCTCTAAATGAATTTGTCAGGACAAAAGGGGTGGAAAGGAGGGTCAGGAATGCAGCCAAAATAGATAAAAAAAAAAGAAGGGCAATGAATGATTAAGTGGGTCGTGGCTTCCTCCTCAGACCAACAGAGGAAGCAATTTTCCGGACTTATATTCTCCAACCCTGGGATCCAAATGGGTAATTCTTTCTGCATCATCTCTAGCTAGAGAAACCCCACCGGAATCGATCATAGATTGCGCCATTTCCTCTTTTCCATTCAAAACCCCACAAGCCAAAACAGAGATTCTTTCTAAACCTCCAATTCTATAAAAACCCCTACAATGGCCAACATTCTATCTGAACCAATCACCCTACGTTCTCCACATATGGGACGAGTACATGTCAACACCCAACATAAAGTGGAGGAATTATCCTTAGCAGGACATTCAAACAGGAAAACAAAATGAGACATGCATAAACATCTTTCACATAAAATCTATATGAATATGAACACCTGTTCAACTCCAGGAATTGGCCATTGGTAACAGCACGCATCTTCCATAGGAAGTTTTTGCCCACTGTCTAAAATTCACTTAAATCGGAAACCCGCCTGTCCCACTTGGTCTGTGTTCTACAAAATGACAAATCTGACACTAGTCCCTATTCACTGTGCCCATGGTGTATTCATTTCAGACCCAAACCTAAAATAGTAACAGGGATTGATTCCCAACTCCAGCCAAACCCAGCATCTCCTCCGTAAAAACCAATAAAATCAGATCTTGGATCAAGTGCCTTTTGTGGAGATTTTTTCTTGCTGCCAGCCATTGAACCATGACGAGTCTAGAAGCCAAAGGAAGAAGAAGAAAATCCCCAGAGAGGAGAGAAATGCCATGTTGTTCTTTACTTCAGCGGTTGCTATCTCCGTGCTCCTTTTCGTTCCAGAACGAGCTGTCTCTCGCCCCGAAGATCAACGGCTCAGATCACATAATCTCCCTCCTAGGCTTCTGCTCCGACCGCCGCTGCCGCCGCCTCCTCCTCGTGTACGAGCTGATGCCGAACTGTAGCCTGCAGGACGCGCTCATCGACCAGAAGTGCCCGGAGCTCGCGATCTGGACCTGGCGGCTCTCGATCGCCCTCGACATTGCTCGAGGGCTCGAGTTCCTCAAGAAGAACCCTAAACGGTTCTGGAGATGAGCACTGGATCGATAGGGTCTTGAAGAACCCTAAACGCTGGGTTTCTTTCTCCCAAAACCGCCAGAATCCTAACCACAATCGCAATCCAAAAAGGGCGAAAATGATGAAAAAGTGCAAGACATGAGTTATATACAGAGGGTAATTTCGTCATTCCATCTTTTCCGTCACGGACGTCTATATTTGCATTGTGATTTAAAATACAGGTAGGTTTAGTAAAAAATACGAAACTACAGAGGGGTAGTCTGAAATATGACCAAAGTACAGGTAGGTAATCTGTATTTATCCCTTGAAAAAATGAGTTCACTTTTTTAAGTAGTAAAGAATACTTTGGCCATTTAGCTTTCAATTAATGTTTGGATGGTCGAGATTAAACCATCGTTGGCCCCTCTAGAAACTAGAATCATGTTGCAGATGGTGGTTCTTCTATGTTGCAATTAATATACAAACAATGTAAGCACTGCTTGACCCCCACCATATTTGATTATTGAATTAACGTTTTTTTGAGATTGGGGCTCTCTCCAATTGCGCTTGTAAACCGAACAGTATTGGTACTGAACCAATGCCTTTCACAACTGTGATTCAGATGTTTCACATAAAGACTACCCATTCTACCATCTGATCACATGCTTCTATGCTTTAAGCTTGAATGAAAGGCATGGCAAGAGATCAAGAGAAAAGTATGGCAAGAGACTTGTGGTGTGACTTGGTTGTCCTTGAGTCAAGTAGTTTCGGCTGAATCAAATACAGCTCGATTGAGTCAGACGTAGCTGGACCCAAAGCTCAACTAAAAGCTGCAAAATGTGTTAAAAAAAGTCTTGAGAATTTTTTAAAGAAAAAGGAAAAAAAAAATCTTGTAAGTATAGAATTGAAGGACCATTGTTCTTTACCTGGTTTTTTAAGAATTTAAGTAGTTATTGCAGCCGATTGCCAACCATGGCTATATGGCTGATATGACTGATGAGTGAAAGCCTTGAATATTACAAGAAGAAAGAGTTTTGATATCCAAATCTTTGTGGATGCCTGCTACCCCATTCATTAGTTACAATACAACTTGACCAAACATGAGCTGCGGAAGAGACAACTTGGTAAGGGTTGAGTCCGAGTTGACTTGGACTCAGACGGTTCTAAGAACCATGTGTTCAAGGGCTCCATTGTTATTCATGGGCCAGAAAAGGGAGTTATGCATATTACTGGTTTCATTTGTTTTCATGAATATTGATATTTCAGGATAATGATTGCCCTAAGGATTTGGAGCATCCTAACTTGTCCTTCTAGCCTTTAACTAGGAGCCTATCCTTTCCAACACTCCCTTTCACACATATCAGCCACTAATTCAGCAAAATGAAAGAGCCGATCTGCTGAAAACGACCAGGGACAGACTTCATAAATTTTAGAGAGGAGAATGAACTTTAATGGATGTTTTGACATAAGTTTTGCAGCAGGACTGATTAATATTAATGGCTGAAAACACAGGGAGAAGGAAATGTCATCTTCTGAAGGGAGGGTGGGGGGGTGCACTTGTGCTTCTCGTGTACTGTAGCCACACTGAAACCAAACTGCTCATGCTTATCAGATACTTAAGCAGCTCTCTAGCAATTGTGTTGACAAAGCCTTAAATAAGAACATGACTACATGAGGAGACACTATAAACAGGTACAAAGCAAGGTGACAATAATGCAGGTAAAATGTGACCAAGAAATCCCAAGTACGATGGATTTGTGGAGTGAAAACAATGGAATTATGAAGGAGAACATATGTGGCTCCAATACAAGAGAAATCAAAAGAGCGTCGACTGTAAAGAAATTCACAAGTGGCTACAATACATGAGAAATTAAAAGAACACTGTTCTGAAATAGTTTGGGCATGTGCTTAGAAGACAAGAAAAAGACCCTCCATCAAGATAAGAAGTGTGCAAGTACAAGATAGACTTTGAACGAAGAAGATGGAAGTGACATATTAGGCTGTAGCATGACAGAGAACTCAGCTCTGAGAAAGGATTAATAGCGACGTAGAGCAGCCAGATGAGATAAGGCTCCAGTGATGATGCCTTCCCTTCCATGATTCCATATTCCTTCTGTATTACCATGTGCTTGGGTTTTTTTTTTTTTCCAAAGGAATGTGCATGTATTCCAAAAACAGCCAGCACAATATCATCATTATCATGGGTCCCACCAAGACCCACCAAAGAAAGTGCTGCAACTTCTACTCAAGTTAGATGTTATGCTTGCAGTGTAATCTTGCACTCAGCATAATGGTTATGCATCCCACATCCAGACAGTACATGCATCCAATTTGTTCCATCACTAAAAATATGCTTTAAACAGCAGTATGCACACATGTGTCTCCATAATAATTTGAATCAATGCTTCTATTCAACATTGAATGGTCAGACAAGAAACCGTGCCTTTAACCATTGTTAATTAACACAACCCATCCATTCATTTAAAAAAAAAAACATCAAAACCATTGTTAGTTAAGAGTTAATATTACTAATGCAGCGATGAGCTTCAATTGAATCATCCTGCCCAGTGCCCACTCCTGGTAAACTTCCTTCAGCATATGAGATAAACCCCCCCCACAGTTTCTTATCCACATCAGAACAGTGAATCATACGTCGAGGAAAAGCTAAAGACCTAAAAATCTGAATATCCCTGTTAGGAGATGACACTGTAAATGAAATTAAGTACACCCAAATTCATAATTTCAAGCTGCAGGTGTGGTATCTTCTAATTTTCACACAGCTCCACTACTCAACAATTCCTGTAATCCCCCAACCCACCTCCTCATGTCCATCTCAATGACAATCAAACACCATATATATAACCAACCAAAATGACATCATCATCCAGCTGCAGAGCAATCCATGAAAATGAATTCTCTAAAAAGCTAAAAAAAAAAACAATTTCAACATTTCCAAACAGAGAAATTGCAAATCGACATGGAATTCAAAAATGAGAAGTAGAGAAATGCTTTTACCGGAGAATCTGCAGGTCTTCGAGGCTGCGAGGAAGCTTGAGGAAGCTATAATCAGAGGCCGGCATCGTCAGGTAAACGCAGAGAAGCCCCAAACCGAACCCTAACACGACCGTAGAAGCCATGGCAACCTCCCAAACAGACAAGGGGAACCCAGATTCCTCATTTCTGTAGTCGCTACCGATCTTCGTCTCATTCTCCGTCTTCTCCCTCCTCCTTCGAGCAAAGGATAAGAATAGGGTTTTCAGAAGCTGCATTGGGAGAAGAGAAGAGAAGAGGAGAAGGATGAAAAATGGAAAAACCCTAACCTAGCTAGGGTTTTTTCTTGATTTGAAGGAGTTTTTTGTTATTATGATTATTGTTTGAAGATTGAGAATGTTTTGCTATGTAATTTATCCATGGGAGTTTTGAGTTTGAGAGAAGAAGATGAGAGGATATTCTCTAGCAAGTAGCAAGGGCAAGGGAGGAATCTGACTAAACCTCTTATTTTGTATCAAGGCCCCAATTGTTTGGGGGTATTTGGGAATATGTAGGGAGAAAAGATTCCGTCAGCCGTGGGTCGGGGTCAAGCACTTTTTCTCAAAACTCCTTCCAACTTTTCCAACAAAAAGTCAAAAAGTAACCACATTTATTAACTAAAAGACAAAAAAAACTCCATTTCCCATACCAAAAGTCAACAATATTCCATTCCAAACAACTAAAAACAAAATACCATCATAACCCACTACATATTTTATTCATACTTTTCATTTCACTTCACTCCACTTGACTTTAATAGTAAAATGCCAAACGGGCAAGGTGGTGAAATGAAGTAAAGTATCATTTTACGAGAAAAGAAAAGAATAATAGGGTTTAAATCAAAAATATAAAATTTTAAAATTTCCTCCTTTATAGTTAAAATAAAAGATATAAAAAATAGCATTGTCAAGCTATTAAAAGACAAAAATTCATCTGTTTTTTATCTAAAAAGTAAAAAAGATTTCATATCAAGTCACTAAAAATAAAATTTCATCATCCCTCTAATATTTTTATTCTCTCTTCAATCTTCACTTTATTTCACTTTACCCTTCAAGTGTTTTTACCAAACAAGGGCTTATTTGGTAAAAATACTTGTGGATTTTGCATAGTATGATATGTATGATATTGCACGATTCTAGAGCCTCACATGAATAACTAATATGAGATTTTTAAACTGCAATCCTTGAAGGGGTATATGTCAAGTCGAAGGGCGTACGGGAAAATCCTTTTCTTGTGGGACCTATCCGAGCTTGGTGCAAAAAGGAAGTTGCTAAAGAAAACACGAAGGGATGCGTGATGAATAAATGATAAGAGATTGATGCAACTCTCACTTCTTCAGAATTTGAAATATTAAAAGGGTGTGTTCTATATGATGAGAGGAATTTGTGGTATCTAGGAAAGTTGTTTAAATTTTTCGTATATATTCCCTTTTTGTTATTTGGTGCAACACATTGTTCTCATGATAAAAGAAAATTTGAAAAAGTTTAGGTATATAGGAAAGTTGGCCAATCACCAATTTCCCTTTTATGAAAAAGAAAGGCATCACCATTACACATTTACACTTTCAAAACGTCATCGAAAGAAACGTGAAGGTGCCTCAATTAAGTTCGACGGTAATTACTGAGATGCCCATACACAGACAAGCTATATAAGACGAATAGGTACTGGAGGTTCAGAATGAAATCTCTCTGTCGAGATTATTTTGAAAAGACAAAAGGTTTGTTCATTTGCATTAGATTATAATATAGGAATTGAATATTTAAAAACCCGTAGTCAAATGAGCTTCATTAAAGGAATATTAAAGAGGTGATATTTGAATGAAATGAGGTGAGGGGTGAAGGATGTAAGGTAGTTATTTAGACGGGATTTTGGCTTTTCTAGGATTCAAATCACTAGGATAATTGTTGGCTATTTATTTTTTATTTTTATTTTGACTCAATTGCCATGAAATAGGAGATTATCTGATGATAACTTTTGTATAGTTCAATTTGGTCTTCATTTTTTACCACTAAGGCACTGACGGCATGAATTCCTATATATTCAATTCCAATATATTTAATTTAAGGCTCACTAGCCTACCAAATAAAAAAAAAAAACGACTTCAAGTTGTTTAGTATGACATTAAGGAATAAATAATATCAATAATATTTATTTTTACTATTTATTTTATAGTGTTGAATCAAGTAGGTTTTGACATCAAGTGTACCTGAGGTAAGGGGCCTCTTTGTTTGCATTGAAATTGATAATAATTGAATCTTTAATTAATAACCTTTTTTTAATTGCTAAAATCTAAGAAATAAAGAAGAGGTTTCATAAATGCCAATTCAATAATCAGCTTTTCATTGGAAAATCAATAAAAGGGGAGATGAGAAATGAAGATCTAACCATCATCATAGTAAATTAATTCTCCATCTCTCTTTAATTAAATCTAATTCAAATAAAATCCATCGTACTACATTTTAGAAAGAAGCAGGTTGCTCTTGCGAGACCGACAGATGTGCACATTTCGCAAGGCTTAAGAGCAGAAGCCCCAACTTGGATTGTGCATCCCACACAGGGGCGAGGGCTCGCCGGTACACGCCAAACAAGGGGGTGCTGATGGTGTGTCTTCAAATTTAACTTCGATGGGAGTTGGTCCCACTATAAAATTGGACACAAGTGATAATACGATCACCATATTATTATGCATAACTAACTTGATGTATTAATTATATTATCAATCTTGTGATCTTATAGTAGGACAAAGTCCCATTGAAGTAAAATTTGATGGTACCTGAGTGGAGTGATAATATTTATTGGGACGTTCTACTGTCACACAATTTTTATCTCTTTTCACACACCCTTTATTAAAAAAAAAATCCTATGAAATTACATTTGTGCCTTCCATCCTCCTTTCTCTCCCCTTCACCTTCGGCTCCAGCCTGGACCGACGGCGGCCACCGGCCCCAACTTGGGCCGACAGCAGCCGCGATGCGTCTCCTCCCCTCCCTCTCCCACTGTTTTCTCCCTCCCTCCTCCCCGTCTCTCCCTCCCCACCTCTCCTTCACCTCCGGCGGCGGCCACCAACATGGAGGAGGGAGGGAGAAAATAGTAGGAGAGAGAGAGAGAGAGGGAGGGAGGGGAGGAGAGGGATCATGGCCGCCGTCGGTCTAAGCCGGAGTTAGAAGTGAAGGGGAGGTGGGGGGAGAGAAAGGAGGAGGGTGGGCAAAAATTAAATTTCATAATTTTTATTTGTTTTTAAAGAAAATGGGTGTATGGGATGAGATAAAAATTGTGTGCCAAAGAATGTCCCTATGCATTTTTACGGTTCCAATCATCAATAAGTGGGCCCCACGGTAAGTTAAAACAACCACCGAGGGAATCCGGAGTCAGTCATGAAAAGTTATGGTGGTCCCCCAGTGGACCCCTCTACAGTTGTGATTGGAGTGGGTGCTCTTGGGACAAGAAAACAACGGCAGCGTGATGGTAACAATTCTGTCTCCACAGATCTTTGCGGATACGCAACTCTGCCACTCATCTAAATCTAATGCAATGGCCTGTAAATGTAATGACGTTCACATGACATGCCACAGAAATATCACCATCCACTGATAATGGTCCCCCACAGGCCCACACCCCACCATGACCCATTTGTAATGCTTTTTTTGCACTCACCAAGTGTTTTTTATTTTTTTTTTATTTTCTCATGACGCGGTATCTTAGAGGCCTTTGACACAATAAGAGTATAAGACTATTTTTACAGAAAAGTTTCGTTGAAATCCATACAAACGCACACCAAATAAATATAGGACAGGCTTCAAACACAAGATACGGGAAGCAAATCCACGCCTTATGCAACTCCACCAACTCTCAAATTTGTGTTTGTGAATAGAGGAAGGACTCGGATTATGACCCATTGAAGGTCATCAAATGCATCTACTTGGGGAGATTTGTTATTATAGTTTTTCTTTTTTCTTTGACAGTCTAAACTTCAGAGATCACCTTATGGGCCATAAGCCCATAACTCCTTAAACCACAGGGCTCAGGTGCGCTCTGCTCCTTAAACAAAAGGATTTATTTGAGCTGGGGCTACAGGGATTTGAACCAAGAACAAGATTTGACGCTGAGGGAAATTTGAACGGAAGATTGCAATAGAAAATTGTTCACTGTCAACTATTTGTTCTTGCCATTCTCGATTCCCAAATCAATCTGGTCTATAAATTTGTTATGAAAATGGAAATGCAACACCATAAGTAAATGATTAACTTGATGGCATTCCATGTTAAGGAACCCAAAATCTGCATTTGGGCCTTGGCTATGAGTTCATGAAGATGAAATTCTGAGAATCATGTAGGCCAAAAGTGACATTTCACAATGCCACCTTATTGAATCTAAATTCCCACTTTCCAAACAAGGAATTAGAAATCCCAAGGGAGATCATCTGCATTGCTGTCAGGAAGTAAATGGGCCCATTTTTTGTTGCACAAGCTCAAATGGGTGATTCTCCGTCGAACCCTAGCTCATTGGGATCTTCATAAATCCTTTTCCGGTCTTTTTTCAGTAGGTCCACCGCACTGGCAGACATGACCCTAACTTCAGGTTTCACAGGACCCATAGTGCCAACAATATCATCCATTTCCTCTTGTTGCCAATTCCACTTTCATCTAGCATAGCGTGCTCATGGGCTGGGCAAGCCCAGGACCAACTTGGGCCTAACTCACTTAGGGCAGGGTTTGGACCTTAGTCATTATGCTCCAACTCGGCATGAATCTAAACTGTGGGACGTTTAATATTTGGGTTGGGCTTGGATTAAGTTATGGAAAGCCCAACGGCATCCTCGGCCCGAACAAAATATACAGTCTTATAGGATTTTAGAGTTTCTAGTGATACTAGTCCATTCTTTAATTGTAAATGCATGATACTGTTATTATCTTTCTCAGATATGTTTATCATGTTTATATATAGCCCTGCATAGATGACTTATGACAACCAAACTAAAAAGTTCAGAGGGGTTTTGAGGTATCAATATTCAATAGTCCTGTGTGATTTTTATTCCCTTCAATGACATGAAACTCCTTTGGGTGGTTATAGATCTGTAGTGTTCGGGGGCGCATGTCATTAATGATTCAATGCTTATGTCATTTTTTTTGTTGATATTAATTGGGCTTTAATGAGGCTTGGGCCCAATTAACTAAATGGGCAGGCTTAAGACTGACATGTTGAGGCCAATTGGGCTCGGGGCAGGCTCAAACCTGACACATTTGAAGCAGGCTGGCCTTGGGGCAGGCACTTAGGGCCCGTGTTTGGCTTGGCGATATGGGACCTATCGTCGGATCGATCTTGGACTTGCCTCAACCCAGCCCATAAACACCCCAATCTAGCAACATCCACACACCTACACGAGGGTATAAAGTAACAAAATATTCACAATACTACAAGATGCCTAACCGAAAAAGGTAAGAAAAGATGCCAATATTCTTTTAGTCTTTTGCCTTGTATGGACCCCGAATCAATACTAGGACCAATTGTAGGTTTCCCATCACGCCATAGAGGCCCTTTTTTGTTTTTTTTAAGGCCCTTTACAAAACAGCAGATGTGCCCATATGCTCTGCTTCTTTGAACTCCTTTCCCTGCCTATTGATTTGCTTGATTCTCTTTTCTTTCAACCCATCTCTGTCAATCTCTGTATTCAGTCCTAGAGAAAGATTTTCTTTGTTTACCAAGGCAAATTGTTTACTTGCCTGCTTTCATCTGAGTGCAACATGATTCGTCTTTGGAGACTAAAGGCGGGCTCGTTGCAGTGAGGAACACAAACTATACAAGTCTTTGTGCCGTCTAAAATCAAATTCCTAGCAAAGACTCATCGAAACTCCATCCTCTAGTATCTCTTTCACAAGCTTGAACTCTAATTGCCACAACTTCTCTCTCCCCCAAAACAAATGTTCCCGTGGATGAGATATAGTTGTGAATATTACAGTTGAAGTTCAAAGATATTTCTAAATTTAGCAGAGGATAAGAGTGTATGGTTTGAGTACTCTTTATAGCAATTCTAGTCGGTTGTTAAAGAATAAGAATGCTTACTAACATACAAACATGGGAACCACTACTAACACAAACATCATTTGATAAACAGCAAGGGAAATCAATCCTCATTGAGTGCTGCCCCAACTGCTTTGGCTTTCAGACTAATGACTTCATTACAAAGCATTCAAAAGTCCATACCAAAGGGCACATTAATCACACAAGAACACAGAAACACGTATTAACACTAAAGCAAAGCACTAGGGTAGCTAATAATTTCTAAAAGAGTTGATAGAAGAGTAGAAGACTGAATGCAATATATACTCAGCTCTTCTCTCTTCTACTATTCCATCAACTCACCATGAAGCAAAGCACTAGGGTAGCTAAATATTGCAATGTGCTGTTACAGTATAGATTTGCCGAGCGGCACTTTAGCCTAGGGTGGCCCTAATTGCATGGGTTACTCTGATCACAGATGGAACCTAGACTCCTAGGACTGAATCCACGCCATTGTTTTATATCTTAGACACTCCGATTAGATTTCAAGCTTGGTACGTAATATGATACCCAAGCTCATGAACTCGGTGTGTAGAACACCTAGTGGGGCCTACCTTATGATCCATCTTAGTAGACCACAAAAATAGGAACTGTCTTGTTAGTCACCGTTTTCAGGGTTTGGCACCCATCCGAATGGACTCGACTATTGGATCGACTGTGCACTTATTTTGGATAGTTAAAACTTATAGCTGTTGATTAAGTGGTTAGGATCATCATTCGAGCTTCCGTCACTATAAACAAGTAGGTGAGGGGAACTTTCGATCCCCCCGGTCCCATCCCTAGTTGGGACCCAAAAGGCAATGAGTTCAACATAAGGCAAGCTCATGTGCTTAGGTGAGGGATCCCAATTAATATATAATAATAAATTTTTATCAATTCTCATGTCATACATAGATATATTAATTTTATATTTGTATTATATATTTACATATTAAATATAATGTATGTGTGTGTCTCGTCATTGAAAGCCTGACCCAAGTTTAGGCCTGAATTTCAAAGTTGGCCGAAAGCTGAGTAGAGCTGAAGCTGAGTTTGAAATATGAAAGACTTGCCATGGAAGCATAAGATGTAGGAGAAGAAGGTCAATGAAATGGGTCAGAGTCGGGTTGAAATCCATAGTGTACCCGGCTAAATCCTGTTTGACTGACGAGCCCACACTCAAAACTAAACCCAGATTGGAAGAAAGGATCTGGACATTGAGAATGGGCTAGCTATAGCTCCTATTAATTTTTAGGAGCATTCGGCGACGGGTCCTGAACATTTCACTTTATTGCCTTAGACCCACAATCTTTTTTTATAGAGTGATAGGTCATTTTTTCAAATTTGAATACTTAAAATATTTAATTTACCCTTTCTTCAAAATCATATCCCACGATTAGTGGGATATGCCATTAATAATGGTCAACTACCATTTAATTGGCCAAATAAATTTCAAAAGATTAAGATATATTTAAAAATATATATATAAATTTCAAAAGACATAAATAAAATTAAAAAATATAAATAAATTCTAAAAAAATACAAACAAATTTAAAAAAATACAAATAAATTTGAAAGAACACAAATAAATTTCAAAAGACGCAATAAATTTCAAAGAACGCAGAGAAATTTAAAAAAGATGCAAATAAATTTCAAAAGATCTAAATAAATTTCAAGAAATATAAATAAATTTCAAAAGATGAAAATCAATTTAAAAAAATATAGCTAAATTTCAAAAGATGAAAATCAATTTCAAAAGATCCAAATAAATCTTAGAAAATGTAAATAAATTTTAAAAACTACAAATAAATTTCAAAAGAAGTAAATCAAATTAAAAACACGAATACATTTGCCAAAACTAAGATAAATCAATTTTTCAAATTTTAGAAAAACTTGCCAAAAACTCAAGTATTTTTGCTAAAACTCGGTTAAATTTATTTCAAAAGAACAGCCTGAGTTTAATTCAAAAACTCAGTTAAAATTTGCCAAATGGAGATAAATTTGTCAGAAACTCAGCTATATTTTTCAAAACTCAAATAAATTTGCCAAAAACTCAGACAAATTTGTCCAGAACTTATATAAATTTGTTTCAGAACTCAGATAAATTAACCAAAAACTCCGATAGATTTGTCCAAAATTAAAAGAAACTTGTTTAAGGACTCAGATAAATTTGTGCAAAAAATAAAAAACCCAGATGAGTTTATAAAAACTCATTTAAATTTGTTAAAACTCAATTAAACTTGCAAAAATTTAGATAAATTTCATAAAAACCCATAGATTTATCAAAAATGATATAACAGCCATGTTGCCTTCCTTCTCTGGCGATGGCGCAACACCGTTAACTACATTCGGCAACGATCCGAAAACTACAATGGCTGCTACAACGAGACCGGCAGGCCTTCTTCCTTCTCAATCAATCCAACCCCATCAGAACCCAATCAAACAACCTCAGTGAACCGAAATACCTTGATTTATTGAGCAACAATTTCAAGGGGAGGATCCTCTGATAAGCTTTCATCGAATTCAAAAAGTTTTCAACGAGTCTTACAATGATTTATCAGGTCCTTTTCCTGAAATGTTTTGGAGGTTTTCAAGCATCTCATTTCAATAATCTTCTAATCTTCCTCAATGCTGGGCCTTTATCACTAAGACCCAATGACAATAATGGTTCAGGAGCCGGCGGCAACTCCATGTCCTTTGTTTCCTCTTCCATCCCTCCGGCATCCTCCTCCAAATTCACTAGCTCCGCATTCGAGTCCAAGTACGGGGACAACGATTCTGGCAGCTTTGGCACCTTCGATACCGGGCTATATGTGGGGTGGGGACCACTCGAAGAGGCCGTGTGATGTCATCATCATCGTGGAAGAAAAACCCAATCCCTAAAACCCTACCCTAATTCATCCAAACCCAGGAAAGTACGGATTCATGAGAGAGAGAGAAAGGAAGAGGAAACAGAAGAAGAAATAGCGGGTTTTGGGGTGTTTTATAGGTTGCTGTGTGCAGCTTCTCCCATTAGACGAGTCACGAGTCTGAGAGAGGAATTGGGTGAGTAGAGGACTCAGCGAGCCTTCTCTTTTTTTCTCGGGTTCTTTATTGCAGAAGCGCTTATGAAGAAGCTCAGATTTTTCTCCTCGGCGTCTTTCTGTTGTGGCCAACTACTGTGATCAAGCTATCATATGCAACACCGAAGAACACAGTCTTCTTTGGTTTGAATTGCACAAAAGTCTGTGCATCTTCTCCAATCAAGCAGTCATGGCCCACTCTAAATTTCAATCCGGAACTGAGAAACCGGATCTTTTGAGACCTGCAATTGAACTTTGCCCTAGAAACGAGGGAGAATGAAAATTTTTAAATTTTTAAATTCAAAGTTTTTTGCCTAAGCAGTTGAGAGGGCAAATCAGTCATGAAAATGTTGTCCAGGGACCTCTCGCCGAAATATGTCCAGCTGTATGGACTACGGGCTTTAGAGGAAAAGTTAATGGACTGTAAGCCTTACAAGACCTCTATGAGGGATCTTTCGCTAATTTATTCTAATTTTTATGACATAGCTAATACACTTGATATGCGTATTTACACACGTACAAGTGTACAAACACAAAATATGGGAGCGCCAGCCATATAAACAACATATGTTATGGCTGGGTCCTGGAAATGAAACTCATATACCCAACCTCCGACCCAAAATTTATTCGGGTCCATAAAGTGGTCCTGAACTGGGACCTGAATTACAAATGAGTCTATTGTTTAGGGTCTGCTATTTGGATCGTCCGAGTCTCAAGACTCACTTTCCATTAGGCGCCAAGTGGCATAAGTAAAACTAAATGCCTGTTTGGATGTATACAGAATAAAATATTTATAGATTTAATTATTGCAAGAATAAAATAGTATAGAATAGAATAATGTAATATTATAATATTATAATATTTTTGCTGTTTGGCGATTTTTGAAGAATCTTATAGATTTTAAATTGAGTTGTTTGGAATGTGCTATGATTAAAGTAAATACATTATTAGAATAATTTTTTATTAAATATTTTAATTTAAATATAATTTACCACATCTAGGTAAAAAAAAGTAGTGTGGTATAGTAAAGTTCAACTGCGATGTTTTTACCTTAAGTTGCTTTTCTTTTATCACATAAAACCATGATAAAGTATAGTAAAGTAAAGTCAATACAAAAAATAACTACTTTACAACTCTCTCTCCTACTTTGTTTTACCACATACTTCATTTCACCTTACTTTACCTCATCTTTACTATGATATGACATCAATCTTTGTTTTACTTCACCACACCTATAAACAAGTCACTTTTACTTACCATATAAAACTATGATAAAATGTGATAAAGTAAAGTTGAATAAAAAGAAAATACTTTACCATTCCTTCCCACTTTACTTTACCAAATATTTTATCCCACCTTTACTTTACCCCACCTTTACCGTGCTGTGATATTTATTTTTACTTTACCTTATCATATATGTAACATCATAATGGATTTGAAAGTTTTTACTTTACTCTACCACTTTGTAATCGTCATTTTGAAATATTCTTATCTTGTAGAAAGTTTTCTACATGGGGGAGCTGTAGGAGAAAATATTGAGTTTTTTGAAAGAAAAGAATATTTTCTTCAAGTTTTTCTTGGGTTACCAAACGCACAGAATTCTCTTTTTTAGAAAATGAAAGATTATATTATATAAAAGATTATTTTCTTGTGCTTTCTTGTGCATCCAAACAGGCCATAAGCATGCTTTATGTATTATCTTTTACAGCATTAGGGCCTTCTAGTACATTTAAAAAGAGAACTGTTACCTGCGCACTTCATTTTACTTTCCACACCCTATATTAAAAAAAAAAACCTTAAACTACCCATCTCTCGCTCTCTCTCCCTCTCCCTTCTCTGCCAACCTTCGCCCGACCCCACCCGCCGCCAATCCCTGTCCTTGTCTCTCTCGCTTGCCGCAGGCAGCCCCCGCCCGCCCTCTGCATCTCCTTCTCCCCTTTTCTCTCCTTCTCCCTCTCCCTCTCGCCCGCCGCTTGTTACCGGTAGCCCCCACTCGCCCTCTGCTTCTCCCTCTCCTCTTTCTCCCCCTCTCCCTATCCCCACCTGCCCTCTCCCTCTCCCTCTGTCTCCCTTTCCCCCTCCCTGCCAGCAACCCTCTCCCCTTCGCCCCCCCTCTCTGCCCCTCCTGTCCCTCTCCCACTCTTTCTCTCTGTCACTCCCTCCCCTTTGGCAACACCGAAGGGACGGTGGGGATGGGGAAGAGGGTGGGTGGGTGCAAAAAGAAGTGGGAGAGGGAGAGAGAGGGAGAGTGATCGGTCACATGCGAAGGCCGATGGGTGGAGCAGGGAGAAAAAGAGGAGTAGTTTAGAGATTTTTTTTTAAATATGATGTGTGCAAAATGAAATGCAGTGTGTAAGTAGCAGCTCTTTTTAAAAAATAGTAGGGAACGTTTTGTAAAAGTGAAAAACCCAATTGCCTTCGTATAAAACTAAGAACCAATTCC
The DNA here is from genome assembly GCA_012931725.1 of Litsea cubeba. NCBI lineage: Eukaryota > Viridiplantae > Streptophyta > Magnoliopsida > Laurales > Lauraceae > Litsea > Litsea cubeba. The sequence continues at coordinate 128,085,208 of CM022947.1, forward strand.
AATTTTCTTAGACCACTGTCAGATTGACCTCAATAATTTCCACCATATATGACCTCCGCAAGTATGGTTTCTAATGATCAGCAGTTACCCATATCCTACTCACTCAAAACACATTTTGTTAACAGGAGAACCTCACTAGTATTCAAATATTTTTTTAGGTAGCTATAGAATTGATTTTTAGTGGAAGAAGAAAGGGTAATACTGATACGTAGGAATGATTAGGCCTAATATTAGATGCTTTGAAACACCATAAAATGCACATCATGGACCACTCCATGGACCACTCGCCTTTCATCATGATATGAACAGCTAATGGCACCCAATCTCTCTCTCTCCCTCTCTCTCAATAAGTAATCAAATGCTAAAGCTAAAGCCGATCGAGACATGCACTTCATGTTAACGCAATATAAAAAAGAAAAAAGCTTTCTCAGACAAAATGATGTTGCTGTTCAGTTTCAAAGCATCGATTTATTTAATTAGAACAACTCCCATGGTCAGATATGCTATTTGGATGCTTCTTCTTTAAGCAATCTTTTTAGGCAATGCAATGATTCTTATATTATATTCTTTCTAGCACAGGCTTATCCAGTACTTTATGTTGATACTTAATTTTTCTCCTCTAATCCATGCATTCAAAACGTTATCCATTTGATCAATTATCTATTATTCTATGACAGGTTCCCTAGTGAAAGGAATAAATATTGCTTATCCAATCCAAGACCACTGAGATACTATCTCCTTGGGATATTTCATGGTCTGTAGCCTATCAATACATGCTACCAGTTTTGCTTTCTATCTAATTTTTTGTAACCAAAGCTGCAGGCGAGTACAGCTTGTTGTACCCCTCCTTTAATTATTAATGCTAAGTTAGACAGCACCTGCTGAGAAGGGTTGAAGCAAGATGCCAATGATTTAAAGAGATAAAGATTGATTTATTTCATTAGTGTTGTAGGTGCAGAAAATAATGACCCACAATAAGAGGGAGCCTTATAGGACTTATCCGGGAAGATGATGGTGTCTGGGATGTCTGGATGCCGTCCGGAAGCCTGAAAGAGAGTAGCAAACGGTCAGAGGACCCTGGCCTGAGCGGCGCAAGGCTCTCCGATGCCAAAGTCAGTGTGGGAACTGGAACAATGGAAGGAGAGGGAGAAGAGAGACAGAGTAAGGGCTCTGTGAATGAGGTTGTGCGTACCTTGCATGGTGCATGGAGTTCTATTTATAGAGGTCTGGATCGTATCTTTCAGAGAATATCTTGGTGTGGGTCCCATGATTTGACTGGGAAGTCATGATCAGCCCACAAAGTAATAAATGCAGTCTAATCCGGCCCACTCAGCATTTAATGCTAGTCGGGTCAGCCCACATTGCATTAAATGCGTGTCTTGTTGGGCCAGATTGTGTTGGGCGCCTTTGGCGGTTGGAGTACCAGCGGATCTACCCTCGGGCCTTGCCCTGATGTGGCCTCAGCCGCTGGATGCTGCCATGTCAGCGATCTGGTGAAGATAGCGGGCGGCTAGATGTCGTGTCTGTCCCACTAGCTCGTGACCCTATCTCTCCACGTGCCTGATGACGTGGGGAATGAGGGGCGCAAGTGAAGATTCTTTCTTGCTCCGGCTACTGCCCTGGCTTCTTCAGCTGAGGTAGCTTCAGCCGAGGTAGGGTTCTCTGCCGAGATGGCACTGGGGTGGCCTACCCGAGGTGGAGCTCTCTGCGGAGATGGCATCCGGGGTGGCCCTGCCGAGGTGGACTCTTTGCCGAGATGATGCCCGAGGTGGTCCAGTTCGGCGCTAAGGGCCCGGAGCTGCCTGACTTCGGCCGGACCTCCTGTCCTGGTAGCCGAGGTGGGATTGGTGCCACGTAGATGGCACGCGGATGGCACGTGAGAATGCTTAGCCCCATCTGATGGCTGTGATTAGCTTAATCCTGTAGCTCTGGAAATCTCCCCACACAATTGCCCCCTAGCTTCTGACCTCGCGTAGAACGTCAGTGCCGTGAGGTCGGGAGCTATGTGCCGGGTCTATCTGGAGGAAAAAGCCCCTTTCGGCCCTGACTCATTGTCGCTTCGGATGTTCGAGGTAATAAATGGCGTCCCCTATTCAATGCTGAGGACAGTTCGACGGCTCCACGCGTCATCTCCTGGCTGGTTGTCTGTCTCCTCGAGGTCGTACGCGCCGTCTCGTAAGGGGCGCAATCAATTTTTGAAATGATTCGCGCGAAATCCCAGGGGGCGCCCAATTAGGGTTTCTGGAAAGGGGGCCTCTCTGCTATATATAGGGCAGTCGAGGTCCGCTTTACTCTTCGTTTGCTGTTCTGAACCAGAGGCGAGCGAGCTACTGTGAGGGAGCTTCATCTGAGAAGTGGTGCGCTGCTGAAGTTGAGTCTCTTTGCTGCCCAGCATCTTCGTTCTGCTTCCGTAAGTTCCTTCTGCCCTGCCTCTTCTTCTGCGGGTTTCTCTGTTTTTAGACTGGGATAGGAATGGGGATTTATAGCCACTGGTTAGAGGGCGAGGCAGCGATCGAGGGTCTCAGGTCGGCCTTTAGGATCCCTGCTGATGTTCAAGTCAGGGGTGCTGAACCCCTTGGTTACAACCCTCGCGACTTTTCGGGAGGCTGGATGCCTTTTCCGCTAGTGGCCGTGATAGAAGGCGGGGTCCGGTTCCCCCTTCACCCGCTTCTCAGGAGGTGCCTTAGTCAGTGGCGTCTCTGCCCCTGCCAACTGCTGCCGAATGCCTTCAAGATCGTGATGGGCACGGTCAAGTTGAATGAGGTCCTGGGCACCGACTTCGGCGTCTTCGACCTTGAGGATGTCTACGACATATGCAAGTCTGGAGATTCTTATTATCTCCGGGCTAAGCCAGGCCGGGACGGCTTCGTCCGATACTTGGAGGATTCAAGCAAGTATAACGGAGACGATCTTCTGTACGTCTCGGGGAACTGGGAGTTTGGGGAGGCTGACACCGATAGAGGCTACCAGGTCCCTCGCCACTTCGGCACCATTCCAAGTAAACACCCTTCGTTTCTCTTCTTTTTTCATGAGTTTCTTTTTGTTCTGCCGCGCTTATGCTTCTGATTGTTGCAGCTTTGAAGGAGAGAAAACGGGCTGCCAGACACATTTGGAAGAGGAACGATGCCTGGCTCCGTCTGGTGAAGCGATACAGCGGTCATGACGGCAGGGCGGCTTGGTCGCTGCTAGGGTATCGGCCGAAGTACCGCGGGTATTTGAGGGGTACCGTAGAGCCGATCCAGAGTGAAGGCGTCGGATCCGAGGTCGGTCAGGAGCAGGCCGGTCCGGAGGTCGCAGAGCCCTCACAGGTGTCGTCCGACGTTAGGGCAACGTCTGGAACCCTAGCTTCCACATCGGGATCGAGACTTCCCCAGGTCTCAGGAAGGGAATCGAGTCAACCTGCACGATCTCCCTCGCCATGCTCCGAGATGAGGCACAACAGGCGTTTGTCCTTCGAGGACCTCGAGGCATTGGCGCTTGGAGTGGAGGACGCCCGAGCCCCCCAGGAGCCGGTGAATTCTCCGGGGCATCCGTCTCCGAGGGCTCGGGTGGTTTCAACTGCAGAGGTGGCGGAGGTTCCCGCGCCCCCTAGCCCTGTTGATCCAGGGGTACGCCTGCCCCCGGCTGAGGTTGAGCGGGCGGAAACTCGGCCGCTGAAGATGCCGAGGACTGACGCGGGCCCTAGCTCGGCTGCTGCCTCGTTGCCGCAGGGGCCGCCGTTATGGGAGCCGAGCTTCATGCTTGGGCCGGGGAGGCCGATGACGATGGAGGATTGCATTCTTCACAAGATCGATCTCCCGGTCCTCGAGGCCCTGGGGCGAGCCTGCGCCCTTCCCCGGGACATGGAGCGGCTGGACAAGTACAGCGATCAGAAGCTGATCCTGTCGATGTTGCAGTCCAACTTCGTGGTAAATCTTCATTTCCCTTCGTCAAACCAGCGATTTAGCGTCTGACGCTCTTTGGATCTAACATGTACATCTCGTTTCTTTGACAGGCGGCGCAGAAGTCCATGGCCGTTGCTGACAGGATCCGCAGGTACAGCGCGGACGTTGCCGAGCTGTCCGTGGAGAAGAACGGCCTGCAGGAATCCCTGGACGCCGTTAGCCAGAAGTTAGCCAGGGTGGAAGAGGAGTACGCGGCGAAACTCGAACAGGTGAGGGAAGAAGCCGAGGCGGAGAGGACTAGAGTGGCCGAGCTCGAGGTCTCCATCTCGAAGATGGGAGACGATTACGCGGCCCTGCTTCAAGCCGAGTCCAAGAGGGCGGATAAGGCCGAGGCGAAGCTCGAATCTGAGTCCAAGAGGGCGGATGAAGCCGAGGCGAAGCTCGAGTCCGAGTGTGATGCTGCGTTCGAGGATGCCAAAGTGCAGGTCACCGCCCACTACAAGGAAAGGGTTCTTGTTGTGAGGGATAAGGCCTGGGCGAAAGGGTGGCTTGCCGGCCTGAAGGAGGTCGGGGTCTCGGAGGGTCACCCCTCCTTTCGGGAGCCTCCTCCGTACACGCTTCCGGTGCCGACCTCTGCCCGTCCATCCGGCGAAGCTTCTGACGCTGCGGCCCGTGCAACCGACCGGTCATGACCTCGGGACCTCGGGATATTTGCTTTCTTGCTTTTTGCTCTGTAATTTTCTTCAATTTGTTTTTGCTGAACACTGTAATGAGTGAGACTTTAATACAATTGAAGGTTTCTTCAGATACTCGCGCTTCTGTCTCTTTTAAGCCTGGTACTTTGATGCTTGAGTTCGGCAGAGTGCTCCTTGCGATGGAACGTTAGAACTGAGTATCGAGTAGTCTTCTTGGGCGCTAGCGTCGATACTCCATACCCTAGGTGATCTTCTTTGGTATTCGCGCGGATCCTCCGTATTTTAGGTGATCTTCATTGGTATTTGCGCTGATCTTCCGTATCTTGGGCGATCTTGAATAGCGATAGACACGATGGCGCGGCTGACGAGGGAATCGGACGGATGTCTCCACGTGGCGCCATAGGGATCGCTGGTCAACAGTCGTGCATCCCTAGTAACGCGTGGGAGACTTCGCCCTCATAACTCCTTTCGAAGCCTGAGCCTTCCTCCACCCTATAAGTAGGGGGAGCAGGCTCGCCATGGGAGAAGGAAAGAACATAGCTGTAGGAGTCATGTCCGGGAGGTGTCTGAAATTGCTTGATCCGGGGGGAACCCTGCGCCGTTGGACGGCTATCCCCGAGGGGGGGAAGGCTGTCGTGGTCCGCGCGCTCTCTGAAGGAACTCCCCGTGGGCCACGCGCTCTCTGAACGCGGGTCCATGGCCATACGTCCCTGGCCAGACAGAATGAGGATGCGCTGCAGGGGGACGGTGGCGCATTCTCGTCCGACACGGCCCTGTGCGCCCGTCGTACGGAAGGCGGGATGAGGCCCCGCTGGTCCGGGAGGTTTCTTCAAGCTTGGCTGGTCCCATTGGCCGCCGAGGGTGTTGCAGAGCCCAGCGAGGTCCAGGGTCGCTCAGAACCTCCAGGCGGCGATCCGGCGTCTTCGAGCCTTCTGCCTGAAGAGTTGGTGAAGATCAGAGTCTCCTAGCCTTTATCCATTTTCTGTTTTTAGAGGACTGTGATCCTCCTTTCTGTACTTTGCTTTCTATTCTGTACTTCTTGTAATGAAGCAGTTTGCAATGGATAAAAAGGAATTCTCTGATTACCCAAACTGTGTACAGTGCTTTTGAGTTCTTTTTCTCATTTCTTTGCGCTGTTCCGGAATGCTTGGATTTGTGTTTGAATGCTGGCACTGACCTCGGCCGAAAGGGCTGGCTTTGGCCGAGACGAGCTGCATTGTGCCGAAGTTGACCCATTCCGTTGGCCTTGGCTCGGCGAAAGTGAGTTCGGCAATGGCCTTCTGAGGGGTGTATGAACCCGGACTTTAGGAAACGGCTGAGTGTAGGAACTGCAGGCCATTTCCAAGGCGTAGAGCCTCGATTGTGCCCAAGACACGGGGCTTTAGGAAAGGCTGAGTGTAGGAACTGCAGGCCATTTCCAAGGCGTAGAGCCTTGAGTGTGTCCAAGACACGGGGCTTTAGGAAAGGCTGAGTTTAGGAACTCCGGGCCGTTTCCAGGGCGTAGAGCCTTGAGAGTGTGTCCAAGACACGGGGCTTTAGGAAAGGCTGAGTTTAGGAACTCCGGGCCGTTTCCAGGGCGTAGAGCCTTGAGAGTGTGTCCAAGACACGGGGCTTTAGGAAAGGCTGAGTTTAGGAACTCGAAGCCATTTCCAGGGCGTAGAGCCTGTGCTGCCGGAGTCGACCAGAGAGAGACAGATTGATGACAAGGCAATAGCTGCTTTTATTGATTCTGAAGTTCATTACATCTTTAGAAATAAAATTTCTTCAGGTGGGATGCATTCCACGGTCTCGGCAGCGGCTTGCCATCCAAGTCTTCGAGCTTGTAGGCTGACTTTCCTGCCAGTGAGACTACTCTGAACGGGCCATGCCAGTTCGGGGCAAGCTTCCCCTCATTTGGTTCCTTGTCAGCTGGCAGGGTCTTCTTTAAAACGAGCTCTCCCGTGGTGAACCTTCTTTCCTTGACATTTTGATTGTACGCCCTGGCTAACCGCTGCTGATAGTCGGTCAGTCTCAGGGCTGCTGCTTCTCGTCGCTCGTCTGCTAGCTCCAGCTCCATCGCCAGGTTCGTCTCATTTCGGCCTTGGTCGACCAGCTCTGTCCTCAGGGTAGGAAGGCCGATCTCCAAGGGAATGACCGCCTCCATCCCGTAGGCCAGAGAGAAAGGTGTTGCCGAGGTGGACCTCCTTGGAGTTGTTCTGTATGCCCACAGCACGCTCGGAAGCTCCTCTGTCCATCTGCCCTTTGCCTTGTCCAGTCGCTTCTTCAGGCCGTCCAGGATCACTTTGTTGGAGATTTCTGCCTGGCCATTACTCTGTGGATATGCCGGGGTGGAGTAATGGTTTCTGATGCCGTGCTCTTGGCAGAAGTCTCTGAAGGATTTGGAATCGAACTGAGTCCCGTTGTCCGAAATCAGGGTCCGGGGGATGCCGAACCTCGTAAGGATGTTTTTCCAAACGAAGTTCCTGGAGTCCCTGTCCGTGATGGAAGACAACGGTTCAGCCTCTATCCACTTGGTGAAGTAGTCCGTCGCCACTATCAGCCATCTCTTGTTCCCTGGAGCTCGGTGAAGAGGCCCCACAATGTCCAGGCCCCATTGAGCGAAGGGCCATGGGCTAGAGAGGGGACTCAGATCCTGTGCTGGCTGATGGAGGGAGTGGGAGAACTTCTGGCATTTCTCGCATTTCCTGGCGTAGACCTGGGCGTCCTTTTGCATGTAGGGCCACCAGTAACCCTGGCTGATTGCTCTGTAGGCCAATGACCGACCTCCTATATGGCTGCCGCAGATTCCTTCATGGATCTCGTACAGGAAGTCATCCACCTTGGACGGGTGGACGCATTGGAGGTATGGACCTGTGAAGGACTTCCTGTAGAGTTTGCCTTCTGGAGAGAGCCAAAACCGAGCTGCCTTGAGCCTGATCTTGTGGGCTTCTGTCTTGTCCTCGGGGAGCTGGTCGTCCTTCAAGTAGGCGACGATTGGATCCATCCAGCTGGGGCCGAGGTCAGCTTAGAGGACAAGCCGAGATGAATGGAGTTCTAGACTTGACCTTGATACTGACCCGACCTCGATGGTCCTCTTCTTTCCTGCTTCGACGGCGGAGGCCAGGTTTGCAAGCGCATCTGCATGCGTGTTGGTGTCTCGGGATATTTGCCTGACCTCGGCTTTCTGGAATTGGGAGAGTAGTTTTTTCGCGAGGGCTAAGTATGCCGCCATCCTGTCGTCCCTAGCCTGGTAGTCCCCAGCGAGCTGGCTAGTTACCAGTTGAGAATCGCTGAAGATCTCCAGATGCTGGGCTCCGAGGATTCGGGCGCTGTTCAACCCTGCAATCATTGCTTCGTACTCTGCCTCATTGTTCGTCGCTTTGAAGTCCAAGGTGAAGGCTTGCTCTATGACCAGTCCCTCTGGCGATTGGAGAACTATGCCGAGGCCAGCTCTCTTGGAGGTGGACGACCCGTCGACAAAGATCTTCCATGCCGAGGTGGGAGACTGCTGGACTTCTGTTTCTACTGGCTCTTGCCCTGTGCCCCCCAGTGCCGTGCCGAGCTGGGTCGGAGCCGGGTTGGGGGAGGCGAATTCGACAATGAAGTCTGCCAGGATCTGGGCTTTGATCGCAGTTCGGGGACGGTACTGAATGTCATACTGCCCCAGTTCAACTGCCCACTTTGATATGCGCCCTGAAAAGTCAGCTTTCTTGAACAATGACCGGAGTGGATGCTCCGTGATCACCACAATAGTGTGGGATTGAAAATAATGGGAGAGCTTGCGGGAGGCGGTAACGAGAGCCAACGCAAGCTTCTCCAACAGGAGGTACCTGGTCTCGGCATCGAGCAGGGTCTTGCTCGTGTAATAGATCGGCTTTTGAACTCCCTCGTCCTCCCTGATGAGGACGGAGCTCACTGCGTGATCCGAGACCGCAAGGTATAAATACAGGATCTCCCCCCGAGTTGGGGTGGAGAGTAAGGGTGGTGACATCAAATAAGTTTTGAGTGCGGCCAATGCCTGGTCGCACTCAGGGGTCCATTGGAACTTCAAATTTTTCCTCAAAAGCTGAAAGAAAGGCCTGCACTTATCTGATGAGCGGCTGATGAAGCGATTGAGTGCGGCGGCCATTCCTGTAAGCCTCTGAACTTCTTTCGTGGTAGAGGGACTCTGGATGCCCTGGATGGCAGTGATCTGTTCCGGATTGGCCTCTATCCCCCTCCGCGTCACCAAGCTGCCGAGGAACTTGCCAGAGGCTACGCCGAAGGCGCACTTGGAAGCGTTTAACTTGAGCTTGTAGGCGCGAAGGATGCCGAAGACTTCGCCGAGATCCGCCAGATGGTCGCTGGAGCGCACAGATTTGACGACCATGTCGTCGATGTACACCTCTACCGATTGGCCGAGCTGGGCCTGGAACATTTTTGTGACGAGGCGCTGATAGGTCGCCCCCGCGTTCTTCAGCCAGAAGGGCATCACCTTATAGCAGTAAGTGCCGCGGGGGGTGATGAACGATGTTTTCTCCTCGTCAGGCTCGTAGAGCGGGATCTGATGATAGCCTCGGTAGGCGTCAAGGAAGCTCATTCGGTCGTGACCGGCGGTGGCGTCAATCAGTTGGTCAATCTTCGGGAGGGGGAAACTGTCCTTAGGGCAAGCCCTGTTCAGGTCGGTGAAGTCCACGCACACCCTCCACTTCCCAGTTTTCTTCTTGACCACCACCGTGTTGGCCAGCCATACCGGGTACTGGACTTCCCGGATGGCCCCTGCTTTTAGCAGGTTGTCGACCTCTTCGACGACCGCATCTGTCTGCTGCAGCCCGGTCCTGCGGGCCTTCTGCACTACTGGTTTGTGGTCGGGGTCGACATTGAGCTTGTGGCACATGACCTCAGGGTCGACCCCGGGCATTTCACTTGGGTTCCAAGCGAAGACGTCCACATTCTGCATCAAGAACCGAGAGAGTTCGGCCCTTTCTTCGTCCGACAGCTGGGTGCCAATCAGGAAGAACCGGTCCGGGTCTGCTGGGTCGAGCCTGACCTCGGCCAGGTCCTCGATGCTCTTCTTCTCAGGGTCCCGGCCGATCTCATCGAGGCCTTTCTCGAACTCGGCCAGGTTGACGCGCTCTGGCTCCTTCACGGCCGGGACTGCGGCCAGCATGCACTGCCTGGCCTGCTGCTGGTCTCCCTTCACTGTGACTACCTCCATCTTGCATTCCTCGTTCTCATGGACGAACTTCAGCTTCTGGTGGAGGGAAGATGGAACTGCCTCTAGCTTGTGGAGCCACGTTCTGCCCAGAATGACATTGTAGGGAGAAGGGGCGTCCACAACCAGGAAGTCGGCCGACACGGAGGCTCCGCCAACTCGGGTTTCCAAAGTGATTCTACCCTTGGGGTAGACTGGTGTGGCGGATAACCCTAGCAGGGGTGCCTGGACCTCCGTGAGGTCTGCTTCGGAGAGCTTCATCCTCTTGAAGCAGTCGTAGTAGAGGACCTCGGAGGAGCTGCCGGAGTCGACGAGGATCCTCTTTACGGTGAAGTCTCTCAGCTTCATGGTGAGGAGCAGGGGGTCGTTGTGAGGGACCTGGACTCCCTCTAGATCTCGATCCGAGAACGAGATGGCTGGTCTGTCGCGGCGGGCTTTCTTGGACGCCGGAGCGAGGTCGGCTTTCATTACTTCTTTCTCGTGCGAAGCCCGCCTGGCTTCGGCACGGGTTTGAGAGCTTCCCCGGGACGAGGAAGCGGGAGCCGAGGACGCCAGATGGATCACGTTGATGATCTTCTCTGAGTCCTCGCTGTCTGGAGCCTGGGCTGCGCTCTGGTGGATCCGGCCCTCGCTGCCGCCGGCATCACCTTCCTTGATGAACTCTGGGATGTGGCCCTCTTTGGCCAGCTTCTCCAGATACCACTGCAAAGTCCTGCATTCTTCAGTCCTGTGCCCGTTGCCCTTATGGAAGGAGCAGTAGAGCTTGCTCCGGGGGCCTTCGGTAGGTTCATTCTTCATGGGCGGAGGGTACTTGAAGAAAGACTTGGATTTGATCTTGGCCAGGATGCGGTAGATCGGCTCCTTGAAGACGACGTTAACGCTCTGACTGGCGCTGGAGGGAGGTCTGGGCTTCCAATTGCCCCCAGACCTGGACGACGAAGGCTTCGCCGAACTGGAGACTCAGGCCCGCTTGGGCTCCTGCTTCTGGGAGGGCCTCCCACCTCTCTGCCGAGGTTGGTCATTCTTCTGTTCGGGCTCCGGATGCCCGTCCTGATCCTTAGCTCGGATCTCGTCTTCCTCCCGGGCGATGAAGCGCTTCACCCGGGACATCAATTCCGACATGGACTCTGGGTGTCCCCGGCCAAGTCCTTCCGCAAGTCGATGCCGGGGATCAGGGCATGCTGGAAGGCGTAGATGGCTATCGCCTCTCTCGCGCCCTCGATCTGGCTGTAGACCGCCCAGAACCGGTGGGTGAACTTGGCGAGAGTTTCGCCCTGCTTCATTCTCAGGGCGATGAGGTCCCATTCCTTCTTGGGGACGACGGTGTAGGCTTGGAACTTCTTCAGGAAGGAGAGCTGGAGCTCCTTCCAACTGGAAACCGACTGCTCCGGGAGAGAGCAGAACCACTTCAGGGGGAGGTCACCCAAACTGGAGGAGAAGATTTTGCAGTTTAGGTGACCCTCGTTCCCCCAGATGGACATCTTCTGGGAGAAGTGTCGAAGGTGTGCAGATGGATCGGACAGTCCGTCGTAGGGGACGAACCGCGGGACGGAGAACTTCTTGGGCAAGGGGGTGCGCTCGATATCTTTTGTGAAGGGCGAGCCCCCGAGATCAGTGTGACCATAGAGCTGCTTCTGGTCCCGCATGTCCAAGTTGTGCTGGAGAGCCAATCTGACACGTTTGTCGAATCGCTCTTGCTCATCGTCCTTCTCTGGAGTCTGAGCTCTGGGCTTCCGCTTGGGATGGCTCGGGCTACGACGGCTATGAGTTCGGCCGTCGCGGCTGTGGTGACTTCGGCTGTTGCTCGAGCCTTCGTCACGGATCTGGCTCCGTTTCTGGTCCAGATGATGTCTGAGGTCCTCACGAGGAGGCTGGGCTGCCCTGCTGGGGGCGTCCTTCTTTTTTCCCTGTGGCTCAGAGACCGGCCTCAAGGAGGCAGCTTGTGCCGCCCTCAGCTGTTGTTGGACCCGCTGGAGCTCTTGAACTAGCTGCTCCTGCTTCTAGAGAAGAGCGTCTTGTGCTGCGACGTCTCCTTCAGCTGCAACAGCTTTATCTTTGCGGGGACGTTCGTGTCGACGCTCGTCGCGCCTGAGTGGCACGGTTTCGTCCGCTGAGAGCGAGGCCTCGACTCCCTCCTGGAATGGGATCTCGACAAAGAGTTGGGAGCCCAGGCGACCCTCGCCTGCGGATGTGCCTTGGATCGTACGGGAGCGTCCTTGAGGAGGGACGTCCGCTGGCGGTGGTAGCAGCTCGAGTGCTGCTCTCGACGATTCTACGCCCTTCTTAGCTTTCGGAGGCATGGCTTCTGAAAGGTTAAGGTGAAGAAGGTTTGGAAGGTTGGGAAGGTTTTTTGAGAGGTTGGGATATTACTTTCCCACAGACGGCGCCAATTGTAGGTGCAGAAAATAATGACCCACAATAAGAGGGAGCCTTATAGGACTTATCCGGGAAGATGATGGTGTCTGGGATGTCTGGATGCCGTCCGGAAGCCTGAAAGAGAGTAGCAAACGGTCAGAGGACCCTGGCCTGAGCGGCGCAAGGCTCTCCGATGCCAAAGTCAGTGTGGGAACTGGAACAATGGAAGGAGAGGGAGAAGAGAGACAGAGTAAGGGCTCTGTGAATGAGGTTGTGCGTACCTTGCATGGTGCATGGAGTTCTATTTATAGAGGTCTGGATCGTATCTTTCAGAGAATATCTTGGTGTGGGTCCCATGATTTGACTGGGAAGTCATGATCAGCCCACAAAGTAATAAATGCAGTCTAATCCGGCCCACTCAGCATTTAATGCTAGTCAGGTCAGCCCACATTGCATTAAATGCGTGTCTTGTTGGGCCAGATTGTGTTGGGCGCCTTTGGCGGTTGGAGTACCAGCGGATCTGCCCTCGGGCCTTGCCCTGATGTGGCCTCAGCCGCTGGATGCTGCCATGTCAGCGATCTGGTGAAGATGGCGGGCGGCTGGATGTCGTGTCTGTCCCACTAGCTCGTGACCCTATCTCTCCACGTGCCTGATGACGTGGGGAATGAGGGGCGCAAGTGAAGATTCTTTCTTGCTCCGGCTACTGCCCTGGCTTCTTCAGCCGAGGTAGCTTAAGCCGAGGTAGGGTTCTCTGCCGAGATGGCACTGGGGTGGCCTACCCGAGGTGGAGCTCTCTGCGGAGATGGCATCCGGGGTGGCCCTGCCGAGGTGGACTCTTTGCCGAGATGATGCCCGAGGTGGTCCAGTTCGGCGCTAAGGGCCCGGAGCTGCCTGACTTCGGCCGGACCTCCTGTCCTGGTAGCCGAGGTGGGATTGGTGCCACGTAGATGGCACGCGGATGGCACGTGAGAATGCTTAGCCCCATCTGATGGCTGTGATTAGCTTAATCCTGTAGCTCTGGAAATCTCCCCACACAAGTGTTTCAATGCTTCTCTTCTGCCTTATCTTCAAGACTGCACATGATGCATTCTTGGACACGGTTAGCAGAGCACACTTGACAAATTAAGCTTCAACCAAGATGTCATTGATAGATTTATTTCATTAGAATTCACAGGTATAACAAATTATCTCTTCTTTTTTTTATATGAAAGGATCACTCACCCGTTACGCTAAGTAGATTAAATGCTAAGAAAGATCTAATTCTCCCCTTCAGACCTCTTGATTCTTCACCTCCTTGAAAAAACCCATTTGTAAAGATATTTTAGGAATTCAATATCAATTACAGGCCCAAAGTAAAAACTGCCTAGAAACTTTTTTTTCTCTCCATCTTTTAAGATGTTTTAGGAATTCAATATCAAATCTTATCTAGCTGCCTACAAGAGAAATGACATTGCTTTTGGTTTTTCCATCTTTCAAAAAGCCTTGAAACTTTTTTTTTTTCAGCATTACATGCCATGCATTTGGTAAAAAAATAAAAAATCTTTAATTATAAAAAGCCTATATAGTCCGGGTTTTTTTTACCACAATATGTGACCGATCCAAAATTCCGACGTCCAGCTGGAATCGAGCACACTGCTGGCAAGAAAAGCCGGCCATATACCACGGTTGCTTTGATTAAAGACTTGGTTTCTTACGATTAGTTAGGAATTGGGATGTGTCATCCAAAGAAGCCTTGTCATCCGAGTCAACACGTGCATACTACTAATTTGCCACGAGAGAGATCTCTAGTGGACTCGTGACTAGACACTGACTGATCTTGTTGTTTTCCTTAACAAACAGATATGGTAGGTGCATGCATGGATTGGACATTGGTAAACGTGTGGGGTTCACGTCCATTTTAACAATGTGCGCTAGATTATGTTGGGTCCCATGTCCATCATTGTGCCATGTCTCGATGTATGTTACAATGCAACATAGACTTTATAAAGATACGTGCAATTTCAAATATCCAAATAAGAGTCATCCCCCATGGTTTTCACGTGCGTTTCATTCTATTTTTAGGCCACCTGGTCGCCTAATAGTAAAATTATCCACTTGAAATGCACTCCCCAAAGTCAAAATCTTAAATTTGACAACACTTATCTGACCATTACTAATTGTAAAATGATGTTTTTCTTTTTTTCAAAATCATCAAATTTGAGGACCATAGACTAAAAAATTAGAATGATATAATAAGATTGATATTTTGCACCACCCTAGTTTTTATTGAAATATTTTTTCCACCCTCTGCCTCCCCGATGATTGGATAGCCCCAGCCAAGAGAGTTTGCATGGTACTTTGTGCAGGCCATTCTCACCAAAATAAAACAAATTACATATATCAAGACGATTCTCACCAAAATAAAATAAATTCCATAAATCTTGTTTGCTTGGGCAAGTAGATGACACTATCTGACTTGAGAAAATCTCTTTGGCACCATAAGGCCGCCCAACTTTGATTAGCATACCTCTTTCATACTCACTACTCTCGGATGATTTGGCATGATCTATTTTTGACGCTCACTTGATCCTGTTTGTTCTTGAATTGGATCTAAAAAATATCTGAAGTTAAAGTTCCATTAAATTTTTAGGTTGTTAAATTAAGAATTAATAATTCGACGGAAGTGGCTTTTCTGCCTAATACCTATCAATGTGAGGCCTTTTCACTCCTCTTGCACCTGTTGGCTGGCTGACATGCATCTAAATGAGCTTTACGAGCTTAACTTCATAGGAGTAATATATAAGCCATACTTCTGTAAAAGTTGTCTGTATAAACTTAGTCCATTTTAATTCGAGAGGTAGTTCAGTTGGCATAGGACCACAGTTTTCTTTCGGAGGTTGAAGGTTCGAAACTGCACAATCACACTAGGGTCACAGGGGATTTACCAGGCTCTCCCTGAACTCGTAGGGATTAGTTCGGCCCAAAAAGCTGGGATACCCTCCATTATCGGGTAAAAAAAAAACTCAGTCCATTTTAATATGTTATGAGTATGACTACCGTCATTGTCATTTTTGATGATAGTAGAAACCTTATCCTATTTATGTGACGCTTTGAAATAGTCCATTTCAATCTATGTTAGCCAAAACTCTTCTATCCTGGTCTGTGTTTTGTATTCTTTTTGCCCATTTTTGTAGTTCAAATGGTTGGCTTTGTCATTGCTTGTAAATATCTGCCTTTTCATTAAGTAGTAAGGGTCGATTGGTTGGTCCCAACGTGAGATAATGATCCTACACATGCAGCAAAAGTTAATGATCATAATTATCCAAATTTCGGCAGTATTGATGCACTTGCAAAACTAAAACATTGGAGCCTTACAATCTTAAAATATCCATAAAATTAAAAATAAAATCTTGCACATCAATTTTCTCCACCTTTCGTTCGCATCCAAATAGAGCCGCTCGGTTCCCTATTGATAATGAGTGTGTTGAGGTCAACGTCAACCCTTGCTCCTGAACGGTCATAATTATGGTCGAACCCTCGCCCTTACCATTGGGGCTGTACATGGCGGATCGGATCGGTTTAACACTAAAACCAATAATCAAACCGAACCTGTTGGTTTTTTAATTAACCGATCCAATCTGATCGATGGAGAGGGCTTTAACCGAACCGAACCGAACCAAACGGTTCGGTTCGGTTCGGTCGGTTAAACCGTTGTTTTTTATTTTATTTTTTTGAAAATCAGACATTGATAATAACAAATCAAGGACCGAATTTTTATCCTATGTAACCAGGACTCTCTTGAATTTCACAGCAAGCACTGACAGTCAACCATCCATATAAGGTAAATGCGAGTAAAAGATGGTCATGGAAGTGACCATTTATCAATGGAATAGTTGAGGCCTAGGACCAGCACAAAATAGACGTCTCTAATCCCTCTTGAGGAATTCTTCCTGACCAGACAAAAATAGTAAAACACTACACTGATGGGAAACTATTACAGGCTCGTTCTACCAAAAAAGAACGAAAAAAAAAAGTTGTTCCAGACAGTGGTCATTACCCTTTTATTTAGAGTAGAGAGACGCCATCTATTAGTTTCAAGATCAATCAAGTATATGTGATGCAGGTTCGGCTCTGCCTCACGATGGAGTTTTCATCTGCTAGAGTCTCGCACAAGGCCGGTGAGGGTAGGGTTGTAAACGGGTCGGTTCCGGTCCGGGTCCAGGGTGGAACCGGAACCGGAACCGTTTGTGAGGCGGGTCTGGTTCCGGTTCCGGGTCTAGACTAATACCTGTATTTTTCTTTAAAAAAATTATGCTTTTTTTACATTTCAATTGGATCACGTACCTACAAACACTAATGTGACATTTTGTTTATCAATAACAGACACTTTTAACCAAAAACTCAGAAATCACATCCAAACAGGCAATGAGATGTAGAAAAGTAGAAAACCCTAATGTAGAAAAGTAGAAAAGTAAAAAGGGTTCTGTTCTCACATAATAAAGTTACCTTATGTTAGTATATATTGGGTCGGGTCTCGGGTCCACGGGTCTGAGCCACTGTGGATCCGGAACCGGAACCGTTTAGGTATCGGTTCCAAAAAAAGGATCCGGAACCGGAACTATTTTCTTATCGGGACCAAAATAAGGACCTAGACTCGGATCCTAACGGGTCGAAACCTTCGGGTAATCGGAGAATCGGGTACCCATTTACAACCCTAGGTGAGACAGAGCGTGGCCCCACTGAATTACAGGTAGGGACCAATAATCCTGTGGGAGACTGGAACCCCAGCCCCAACATGAAAACGAGAATTACTGAAACAGAATTGCCTAAGATTTCCATGTGCATTAACTGACGTCCATTCTCTAGCAATCTCTATCCTCTCTACCCCATCTGAGAATCACAATACTGTGGGAAGTCACCGCAACAAGGTAAACCCCAACAAAATCAATTGAAAACGCAGAAAATAAAAAACCCAACAAAATCACTAACATTCAAAAGAAAACCCCAACAAAATCAATTGAAAACACAGAAAATAGAAACTAGTTGAAAATCCAACAAAACCCCATTTGTTATTCACAGATTCAAAGTAAAACCCACAAATAAAAGAGGATTGAACAAAAAAGAATTTGTTACCTCAGCAGCAAGAGATGTGCCTGCGTAAGGATATCTCTCTTCAGATATCGGGTGATGGACGAGAGAGAGGGATAAGATCGAGAGTGGGAGTGATGTGCCTGGTAAGGATGGTGAAAGA
Organism: Litsea cubeba; assembly: GCA_012931725.1. NCBI lineage: Eukaryota > Viridiplantae > Streptophyta > Magnoliopsida > Laurales > Lauraceae > Litsea > Litsea cubeba. The sequence continues at coordinate 128,102,545 of CM022947.1, forward strand.
AGAGGTGGGTCTGCTGAGAGGGATGGAAAGGACGGCGAGGGGGATGATGGAGGATGCACAGGGAATGGCGTGAGAGAGATGGAGAGGGCCATAGAGATGAAGGGTTGCAGGGGATGGCGTGAGAGCTTGAAGGAGATGGCCGCGCAGGGATGGGTGAGAGTGGAGAAATGGAGAAGAAGCAGTGGAGTTCTGTTTCTATTTCGTCGAGATCGAACAGAGGGTTTCTGTTTCATCGGTGCCGGAGAAGATTGAATAGAGGGACTGCAGCAGTGGAGTTCTCCGGCGACGATTAATGGTGGTGAGAAGGAAGAACGACAATGATCGTCGATCGATGGCCCTGAGGCACTGTTGAGTTCTTGTGAGAATGGTAAAACAGTAACAATGAAAGTAGTCAAAAACGCAACCCTAAGGGTAAAATAGTAAAAAATTAACACTTAAAGTTATTTCACACGGTCGGTTCGGTTTAAGCGGTTAACCGTGGGTTCAAACCGATAACCGACCAATATAAGTGGTTTTTATGATTTCCAAACCGTTAACCGAACCGATCTACTATAAACCGATCCGAACCGCTCGGTTCGGTTGGTTCTGTCCGATTTGCGGTTATACCGGATTTTTTGTGCAGCCCTACTTACCATAAAACTATTGTTGTGTCGTTTCCTATACCAAGTTATTTTAGGATGAATGGTAGCTTAATGGGGTGTAAAATCCTACAGTAAAGATTTGCTTCTTGTAATGGTTTCAAAACCTTTTCAATTGGGGCTTACCACTTTTCAATTTTCTTCTTCAAACAACACCCCCACAAACAATTCAAAATTATGAAGGAAGTGGTAAATAACTTCAATAACTTTCATAGCTCTACTTAGGCGAACGGCATGACAGGTGGAGAAAATTAATGTATAAAACGTTATCTCTACTCTAAGCCTGTATTATGGACAATTTTATCCACATTTCTTTTGATAGAAAGAGAATAATTTAAATGTAGAATCAAAGACAACTTTTCGCAACTTTCATTTCTTTCTCTTTATACAACTTCATACAAATTGATTTTAGCGACTGTTTTTTTACTAGAATTTTTGACATAAATTCTAGTTTCTTCTACTTTCAAGGAAAGCTTAATTGTGGAAAGTGATTCTTCGAATGCTATTAGGTGGGTGTCTAAGGTGGAGAGGGGTCCTTGGAGATTTCAATATTATCTCAATGAGATTAAGGCTTTATCTTCTTCGATTAAAGTTTCTTTTTCTCATATTTTTCGGTCAGCAAATGATATGGCAGACTCTCTAGCCAAACAAGGAGTGCATAGAGTTGTTCAGCTTGTGGCCCCTATTGCTTAGTTTTGTTGTTTTTGGTGTTGGTATAAGGCTTTTGTACCAACTCTTTTTTTTGTTTCTTCTTTTGTTGGAGATTTTCTTGTACTGTTGCCTTATCCTTAATTTAATTTACCGTTACCGATAAAAAAAAAGACAGAAATTCTAGTGGTTAGGATTTTTGGAACATGACATTTTTAAATCCCTTGTTTCTTGACAAAAATTTATGAATTCCAGCACATGAAAAGTCCCAATTAGCCTTTAAGAATTAAAGAATTCCACATTCTTTGCATTTTGGTGGAATTCCTGAATGCTCAAATCCAAAGGAGGATTCATGAATTCCATCTTGTTTGAAAATTCCTGAATTTCCCAGACAGAAATTCCTGAATTCTAGTAAACGAACATGCCCTAAGAGTTCTTGCTACATGACTCCACTGCCCATGAAACATTCAAATATTTTAATAGATGAGTGTTTGGCAATTAACTAGTAAAATTAAAGTGAAGTAAAGCCTCCATTATCCAAGGAAGAAAAGACAATGGTCATATCAAAAGTACACATTCAAAATTTTCTCTTTATTTTAAAAAAAGATAGTAAAAAACAATATCTATTCCCACTAAATGATTAAAAAAAACATCTTTTTACACAAAAAGTAATAATGATACACTGTAAATAATTAAAAATAAAAGACCATAATAACCCGCTATATCTTATTCTCTCTTGATTTGAGGCTTCATCTCACTTTACTTTAATTCACCGTACATCCAAACACTAAGATTTATTTAGATAATTTACTCGTACAGTGAAATAAAGATAAAGAAAATGATCAAATCAATAAAAAAGAAAAGAAAAAGAGGTCTAATTAGTATTTCACAGGGTAATTCTATATCAGTTTTTTTTCCATTGAAACATCAAAATCCTTGACAATAGGAATGGACGGCAACACAAAAACTACTGTATCACCATCAACACCTTCTCGAGCCACACGTCTCTCTCTCTCTCCCAAGTAGTGCCTTCCAAAGCAGAGCGCATAACATTCCTTCCCTTCCTCCACTCCACACTGCTCCAGTCAAACCCAAACCCCCCACACCCCAAGGAGATCTTGACGGCGACACTAACGGCCGTCTCTAACATTGACCTACATCCGTCATCGATTCCCCTCGTTTTCTTTGTCTCGTGCCCCGCGAATCCGCATCAATCAAACAATTCCGAACATCTTTCGAATATGCCACGTGGACTAATCTCCCTAACCACGGTTAGCCCCCCCCTTAACTCGAGTTTAAACCCAACACATCTCGCAGCCTTATAAATTCTCAATCTCCCTCCACCCCTCACACTATCTTCATTCCCGCATTTTCTCCTCCTTTCCTCAGAAAATGCTTTCGCTTTCGTTTTCTCCCTTGGAATTCTCAGGTTGAGAAGAGAAATCTCGATTTCTGTTTTCCTTTTCCCTCCTGATCATCTTCTTCGAGAAAACAAACGATGTCGGATTGTTCGAGAAGGTTCAGAATAGGTTACGCGCTCGCGCCCAAGAAGCAGCAGAGCTTCATCCAGCAATCGCTTGTGGATCTCTTGAAATCGCGCGGGATCGATCTCATACGGATCGATTCAGATCGGCCGTTGATCGAACAATGCCCATTCGATTGCATCATCCACAAGCTCTACGGCCACGATTGGAAATCCCAGCTAGAACAGTACGCCTCCCAAAACCCTAATTCCCTCGTCATCGACCCTCCCGACGCCATCGAGCGCCTCCACAACCGAATCTCCATGCTCCAGGTCGTATCCGAATTGGAAGTCCCGCAGCAGCTCGACACCACCTTCGGCGTCCCCAAGCAGATCGTCGTCTACCACTCCGACGCCCTCTCCGACCCCGCCGCCGTCACCCCTATCCTCCGGTTTCCGGTCATCGCCAAGCCTCTCGTCGCCGACGGCAGCGCCAAATCGCACAAGATGGCGCTCGTGTTCAATCGCGACGGGTTGCGAAAGCTGAAGCCCCCAATTGTGCTGCAGGAGTTCATCAACCATGGCGGAGTCATCTTCAAGGTTTATGTTGTTGGTGATTACATCAAGTGCGTGAAGCGGAAATCGCTGCCAGATGTGTCGGAGGAGAAGCTCGATTGCTCGGAGGCATCGTTGCCCTTTTCGCAGGTTTCGAATGTGACTACTCAGGAGGAGAGTGGGGATTGCGCGATGCATCTGAAAGAGGCTGAGATGCCGCCGCTCAATTTGATCACGGAGATTGCGAGGGGGCTGCGGCGGGTAATGCGGTTGCATCTCTTCAATTTTGATGTGATCAGGGACTTGAAGGTTGGGAATCATTATCTTGTTATTGATATAAATTACTTCCCTGGGTATGCCAAAATGCCATCCTATGAGACGGTCTTGACTGATTTCTTTTTAGATATCCTTAAGAAGAAGAAGGAAAAAGAGACCAGCTTGGAATTGAAAGATGCAGCTTCTTTTGATTCGCGGAAGCTGGTATTTTGCGATGGTGATGATCGAAAACTTGTCAGGCATAGTCATTGTGTTGATGGAGATGATGGGTCACTTCCAATTTCTACTCTAAGCAGAGAAGAAGAGAGTGTGATTAAAGTCTAAGATTCTTAGGAAAAAAAATGAGGAAAGTATTGTACCAAATGAAAATTATCCAAGGATTGTTTACAGGGCGCGCGCCCGCAGAAGGAGCGGGGATGAGCTTTTGCTAACTTATTATTTAATGTTTTTTCGTCGAACTCCAGAAACGCACTCATCTTGATGGTTTTATGCTGGAACAGAGTGAACTGCAATGGCTCTTTTTGATTGCAGCTATTGGGTGGGGTTGAATAAATAGGGCTTGGATGCTTCAGGCTTCTGCTGCTTTGATGGCTTTGTTTGCTGTTTGGTGGTAGATCTTGTATATCCTGCCACTGTGCGGATGATAGGTATTTTTATCAATTACTTGAAATTTTAGGAAGATGGTCATATGCCTTTAATGTTGGTATCATTAGTACATGGATTTTACCAGTTTTCTAGTTTCATTTTCTAATATTTGTATGCTTATACAGTGGCAAAATTTAATGATTGTTAAATTGCTATTGTTGCTTCTAATCACCTTTAACCAATGCGTAACTAATTTCATGTATCTGAACAGACAATCATTTTTTTATTGCTTGTGTGGTGGGGCTTGTGTTTTAAGGTACTAAAACCCTTGAATGCAGGGGAAATAACCGATCAAAGAAGGAAAAAGGGAGCCTCTACAGCGGTTAGGTTCCCTAGTGACTCTTAACTTTTGGTATGTGTTACCACTGGTTTTCCCACTGTGGAGGGGTTTGCACATCACCTAATGTTTGATCCAATAGTATCTGGATTTGTAGGACTCTGCGAGCTATGTACGATGCCATACTTCTACACTAGCTCTTATTCAATCCAATAAGCTTGCCTGATATTGAGTCTTTTTTTATTTGTTTATTTTTATCTTAATGGAAACCTCTCTTTACTAGGTTGATTGTCTGGAAGGTATATGATGGATTTATGATTCTGTTTTCAAACTCCAATTCCTTATTTGTGTTATCTGTGTGGAAAGAAGGAATCTAATTTTATTAATAGATTTAGAACAGAATTGTCCAAGGTTGCATTATTCATTGTCATTGTTTGATATATGTTATGTGATGCCATTTATTTAACAAGAATGCCAAGAAAGTGGCTACCATGGTTAGCATTTTGGTTAATTAGGGTTTATACACAAGAACTTGGAGTTGTTCTCCTAGTGAACATAGGATGTGTTTGGTCTTGGTTTAGATTTTGGATTCAGTTTCCATCATCGGCTTTTAACATGACAGTAAGGCTTTGTTTGGGAAGATAAAACAATGAAAACAAAGAAAATATATCTGTTTAAAGTCTCCATGTCCCGTCTCATTATAGAATCAGCCTCCTCCTTGGCTGTCTTAAAGATAGGAGAGAAGTTGGTTGCTTCCATTAAACAATTTTCTTAAGTTATCCACCCAATTTACCAAATGTTAAGGCTACAGATCTTTGTATTTAGTCTAATTGAGAGCACTAACTGAATTGACTTCCTTTATGAATGAGTTCCATTAGCACTTTAAAAGAATATCTATGAATCTATCCCAAAATAGAATAGTCCATTCCTCTACTTATTTATCATCATACCTATTTTACAGACAAGAAAAAAAATGTTATTTATACACATCTAAGTCGGATAATCGCTCCACAATTATTGCCATCCGCGTCAATTTTTCGCTAATATTAACGAAGTAACCATCATTTGAAAAAAAAAGAAAGGTTGAGGAGAACCTTGAGGCACTATTATCTACTTGAGCGGTCGTGACTTCTAAGGGCATTAATCGGACCTAGATGTATTTTTTGTGATGCAAGTACTCCCCAACACAATTAATGGCCCAAGAAATTGCTCCTGTCAACCTTAGAAATCTCAGGCCAATTCAAGTCCTTCATCATCATCATCAAAGCCTTGTACCAACTATGTTGGGGTTGGTGACATGAATTTTGTTTCTCCATTCCTATCTATCTTAAGCCAAATCATCAGATAAGTTACACTTCTTATCTATTTTTACTACCCCCATCCACCTCCTCTTTGGCCTACCATTCCCTGTGGTGGGCGATCAACCTTCATGGCCAGACTTTTCCTTACCGGCGCCGTTACCAGCCTACATTGGACATGCCCAAATCATCTCAAACGAGTTTCTCTAATTTTATCTCCTATTGTTGCTACCCGTAAATGCTCTCGAAAGTGCTCATTTCTAAATCTATCATTCCTAGTTTTCCCACACATCCTTCTCAACATTCTCTTCTCTGTTACGTTCATTTTGTGTATATGCTGCTTCTTGATTGGCCAACATTCTGCTTCATAGGTCATAGTTGGTCTAATCTATGTCCTGTAATATTTTCCCTTCAATCTTGTTGGCATTCGTCGGTCACAAAGCACTTCAAAAGCAAGTCTCCACTTCAGCCATCCCGCTTTAATCCTATGTTTGACATCTTCACCAATCTCCCCGTCCTGACTAATTATAGAGCCAAGGTAGCGGAAAGAATCACTTCGTGGTATTTCAAGGTCTTCAATTTTATGCCCACTGAAGTTACAAAGTACAAACCATATATTCCTTCTTTGTACAACTTATTTTAAAGCCTTTGGATTTTAAAGCATCTCGCCATCTCTCGAGTTTTGCATTCACACCATCTCTTGATTCGTCTACCAACATAATATCATGTGCAAATAACATGCACCAAGGTACCTCTTCTTGAATATGAGCAGTTAATTCATCCATAATCAATGCAAAGAGATAAAGGCTTAGGGCCGACCCCTGATGCAAACCTTTGGTCACTGGGAACTCCCTGTCTCTCCACAAGTAGTTCTCACACTTGTTACTATTCCTTCATACACGTCTCTAATAATTTCAATATAACCTCTTGGAACATTCCTTTTATTTAAAACCTGCCAAATTAAACTTTTAGGTCCCTGTCGTAGGCTTTTTCTGTATCGATGAAGACCATATACATATATTTCCTCTTTGCTCAATATTTTTCCATTAATTGCCTAAATGATAAGATAGCTTCCATCGTTGACCTCTCTGGCATAAAACCAAATTGATTTTTACAAATTTTGGTCTTTTGTCTAAGTCTTTGCTCCATTATTCTCTCCTATAGTTTCATAGTATGACACATAAGTTTAATTCCACGATAGTTGGTACAGTTTTGTATATCTCTCTTGACATTGAAAAATCTACTTGTCTAATAATTCCAATATCCAACTAGACCATAGGATAGTAGGACGCGAGCATCTAAAGGTGACACTTTCTCATTCTCACTAGAAAATGACAAGGAAGCCACATGGTCGTCCAGTCTTTCCTGCATGACCAAGTCCAGGCAAAAGAGACCGAATGACATTAAGTAAAAGCTGAGAAAGGGCATTGACTGAAGTATTGATTGACTGACTCTGCTCTTGATCTGGACATGATTGAACAGTTACTTAGCTTGTGGTCATTGAGTCACCTCTAAAGATGGTCCAGCACTTCCTGCTACCAACAGAAAGTCACCACCCTGGGTGGACAATGGACAGTGAATTCAGACATTCAGTGGAGTTCTATTATTAATGAAAGTAAAGCAAGATTTGATCCTGATATAGTAGTTGAAATTCTATTCTTAACAAACATGAGGTGTGGTCCTCCTAGTTTTGAGTGAGGACATTTGTCATGATCTTGGAGTTGCTGCATACTCTCTTTGGTGATGCTTGAATTTTAGCAAGTGATTTTATCTGACTTCTTTGTTATTTTTTTATTATAAATATATACATTATTTGTTTTATGCTTTAATTTCACATGTGCATTATGTTTCGCCTCTTTTTTGTCTCGAAAAATATTTTTGTGAGACGTGCTGGTTTGTGATTTTCATTGTTGAACTTGCAACTCTAGTATGTATATAAATTTGCTCACTAATTCATTGTTTTATTTCTTTGAGGAAAGATTTTCCTTGAATTTGCTTTTATTTTATATAAAGGCAGAACGCTTTCTTGATATTGACCTTTATCTTAAATAGTATATAATCTGATGATGCTTCATCCCATCAATTTTAGGTTTCTTGTCATTTTCTTTCGCTGTGAGTTGTATTTTTTGCTGTTAATGTTTTTCCTTTTATATTTTTGTGATCATTATGATTCTTCTATATATTTCTACTTTTGTGTAAAGTCCCACATCGCTCATGTGAGTGTCCAGAGACTGGGATATATGTGTGGGCTCTCCTTATCTAGTATAATGCGTTTTGAGTTAAGCTAGGGCCACTGACTCAGAAACAAAGCCGTGCGGGTTAAGCTAGGGCCTCTGGCCCAAAGCGGATAATATTATACTGGATGAGTTGGGTCATGACAAATGGTATCAGAGCCGAGGACGGCTCTCCTATGAAGGTGGGGGATTGTAAAGTCCCACATCGCTGATGTGAGTGTCCAGAGACTGGGCTATATGTGTGGGCTCTCCTTATCTAGTATAATGCGTTTTGAGTTAAGCTAGGGCCACTGACTTAGAAACAAAGCCTTGCGGGATAAGCTAGGGCCTCGGACCCAAAGCGGACAATATTATACGGGATGAGTTGGGCCGTGACATTTTGTGTTCATTGATTTTGGCTTGAAATAATTTATATCTCTAACTCTTGCCTGGTTGCAATTTAAGCTGCTCAACTAGTTGCTAATTTACTTGTGTTTTGTGATGTTGTTTAACAATGGTATTGATTTCTAATTCATGGTTCTTCTTCTCATTTGGTGAGTTTTACTATTTTGCTTTGTTACGTGCAATAACTAATTAAGCTAACACCTGGTGAGTTTACTATATTACTTTGTTACGTGCAACAACTAAATAAGCTAACACAATTAAAAAAAAGAGGATAATTAAATAAGCTAACTGTGAGGGTAAAAAATGATGAGCTCCTACCTTCCTCTTCATCATTTAAGTTTCTAGAGCCAGCATTAATTCTAGTTTATATGGCTTTCCTTTTTATATCTGTAGCTTCTATGCAAATTATTTGTTCCAGGTTTGCTCTGTCGAAACTCTGCAAAATTTTGCTGCATTGCTTAGGACTTTCAGAGCGGAGGGACTTTTTTAACAAGGGTTTCTACTTGATTTTGTGATTAAGCATTGTAGGTGATAAGCATTGAGCTAGTAAGAGCTGGTAGAACATTACTAAAGAGGCATTTGAGATGGTGTTATGACGACCGTGAATGGTAAAGGAAAACGAAAATGTGATAGGATTAATGAAGGCGATTAGGTTTTTATGATGCTTATAGGATGGGAGGATACTGATATCTCCCATAAGGCTTCCTAGTATGAAACTCAAATGACCCCACATTGTATATTTAATACTGCATGAATGTGTACATGAGTGTTGGTTATCTATAAGGTGGTTGGATTGTGCATTTGAAGGAACTTGTTGTGATGCAGTTGCTTTTCATGGAGACCACTTTCCGCTCCAAGCTTCAAACACAAGAACCCCTAATTTTACTCATAGTTTCCTAGTTTAATTGAAATTCTTCTATCCCTTATATTTGTTTTAAGGCAGACTCTAGTTTAAGCATAGTTTTACTTTAAATGCATGAGATCTTAAGTTGGATATTAGATTAGAGGACAAGAATAGAGATGGAGGTTTATTTGCATTGAGAGACATCTAACAGGCCTCACAGGGCCACATGCACAGAGTCTTCTGGGAATTAGAATTCATGTCAAGTACATCTCTCTCTCGCTCAAAGTTTTCTTCTATGGTATTCGCTTTCCTCCTCTTACTTTCATCACCTTTATTCCCCCTCTATTCTTTGTTTGTTTGTTTGTTTTTGTTTTGATACCCCAGCCAAGCGGGCTAGGACCCAAGAGCCCACACAAGTGGGAAGAGGAAGCTCACACAAGTGGGAAGGGAGGCCCACAAAGTGGGAATAGATGCCCGCATTGGTAGGAGGAGTGACATACCCAGGGATCGATCCCTGGGTAGCCGGGTGACAAACGGAGTTGCCAACCGAGCAACCCCTTGTTGTCTATCACCTTTGTTCTTAAAGTTACACTTGTGCTCTCTTCCCTTCAAAATCGTCTCTTCATCGACAGTGGCGGAACCAAGGGGCAGGGGCCATGGCGCCCCCCAAAAATTTCAAAACCCCCCCTTTTCTTTACAATATTTCTATAAATTTTTACATATGCCCACCCCCCCCCCCCCCCCCCCCCCCCCCACACACACACACACACACACACAAAAAAAAAAGAAAAAAAAAAATTAAAAAAACCCCTATTTGTTTTAAAAATTACATTTATTTTTTAATTGTGGCCCTCCCAAAATAGTTTACTTACATAGTGGCCCCCCCAATGAAGAATTTCTGGGTCCGCCCCTGTTCATCTATTGATCTGATTGCTTGAATTATAGAATTCTACTATTTAGTATCTATGGGTATGTTGGGATTGAACAAAATTGTTAAAGTGCACCGTGTAGGATGTATTGATTCGATCAGATTGGACTGCATTGATGTGTAAATGTAGACTACTATTGCGAATCATCTGGGTTGGTTTATATTGAATATTGGGGCTGATTAGTAAGGGTGAAAAATAGTTGCAACCAAAGGTGAGAATCTTGATTGCGGTTTCCGTCATTTTGAGATGACTATATTTAGTTAATTGTTCTATGCAGTGATCTTTGACTATGAGGAGTTAAGTTTCTTTTAGTACTCAACATTTGATTCTCATCCTTTTGGTACATTCAGAGGGGGATAGATACTTGAATGATTGGGCAGAACAATTGAATATGGAAGCTGAGTTAAACTTACATAGTAAAATATGATATTCTTATCATCTAAGGTAGTTTGTATTGTAATGGGTCCTCTGTTTGATGGTGAAGTAGATTGAAGCAGATAAGCAAATTATTAGGGTGGATAAATGGGTGATGAGATAGTTGCCTCATGTGGTTTGTTTACTTAAGCTTAACCTTCACTAAAGTAGCTCTCGTGGAAGCCTAGGGACAATTGGAGGTGATTTGATTTCTCAGGGATCACATGAGAGAGGTGAATCTGTAGTTTCTGTCCTAATTGGAATATGTTAGCCTGTTCAATATGGAGGTGATTTTTGTACTTCTGCAATGAGTGATGGATCTTTAAACATGTTTTTTGGCCACTTCTATGGGGCAATGATTATTTTGGTGCAGTCCGGTTGGTGAGTAAAAGATAGTTCTAGTGTGGTGGACACTGAGGGACGCTAATAAGTTTTATATAATACTTTTCATATTTTAAAGAGCCATTCATAGCCATGTTCTTATGAAAAATGTTATGGCTACAGCAATTGCATGGTGGATCATTTTAGTTCAATTGAATTTATTGTTGCAAATCAAAAGTTTTATAAATGAAGTCCAGTTACTCAGTAAATATGATAGTCGTGGTAGTTTATATATCTCAAGTTTTTCTATTCAAGAAGGTTTGTTTCGAACAATGGAGTAGGCATAGTAGTTGACATAGATCTTAATAATTTAAGGTTGTCTTAAATATGGAAAATCTAACGTTGTTAGTGCTTATGTACCCTAATGGATATGAGTGGTGGTGATGAGAAATTTTGAGACTTAATGTATGGGTTAATGAGGAAGAAAGCTATCCTCAACTTTGTTGTTTCTTTCGATCTTACAGAAGCTATTATGTAATTTAAGGAGGATCTCTTTGGGACAATCAAGAGTCAGTTTCATGGGATACGGTTGAAAATTGCAGTTGCAGTATGTGTTGCTGATACGGTGAAATGGCAAGATTTATAAAAAGTGGAAGCTCAAAATTATGAGGCGGCCTGTTAACGAGGCACTATTTGTTGGTCTTGACTTGGGACATGCTTAATAATGAGAATAAACACCATGTGAGCTAAAATTCTCATCTAGAAGTATCTTACGAGTGAACTTTTATTGATGCTAACAAAGTCAGAGATGCATGCATTTGCAAAATTGCTGCCGAGTTAAATGGACCCCAAGTGACAGAAGAATATCAGTGTTTTTGGTTCCCTTTGGAGGACGAATTGGAAAAATATTCTTGTAAAACGGCATTCCATGTCTTAATCCCAATTGGGGTCGGAATCTTACCACTGCGGTTCATACACCCCTACCTGGCAAATAGGGTTTTATGCAAAATGTATTCCTTTGGGGGGGCCAGGAAATGCCCCAGAAAGAAGTAGAGTTGCACAGGACTAGCATTCATTGATCATCGCAACGAGGGATGGAAGAGAGGAGGGGGTGGGGGAGGGGCGGCGGTGGCGGCTTGGGTTTAGGCAAACCTGACCCCGACCTGATTGGTATTTGCACAACCCCATACCCGCCCCAACTCCTAGCAGGTTTATGGTTGTCATACCAAACCCGCCCCATGACAGTCACGGGTCGGGTTTGTGAGTGGTTGAAAAAAAATGAAAAAGTAAATGTATCAAGGAAGATTTGGACACATGATATGTAGGAAAATGTCACTTCTTACTACCGATTACACTCATGAGGTTTTATAAACAAAACTAAACTTTGTAATATATAAAATAAAGACTTCTGGAGTGGGGCAGGCGCCGAACCCAAATCGGGTTAGCATATAGAAAACCATATCCGACCTGATCCCTACCAACACACTACCAAAACCGCTTCTAGTAGGTCAAGATGGGTTCCTGTTAAACCTGACCCATGGCCATCCCTGATCGTAACTGGCAGCTGTGACTAGAGATACAATGGATTAAGGATGCACATTGGGATGGTTTCCAGTAAGAGGTGGGCCACAGCTTCTATGGAAGCAGTTTCTAGAGTGACAATGCATTCCTAGGATTTACTGTCCCTTATTATATATCCATGACATGTCCTTCCTATATCCCATTGTAATTTGTACTTATACCTTGGGCATCGTAGCTCCACATGCGTTGATCTTATCTGTGGACAGCAGGGGCGGCCTTGAGTTTTCGGGGGCCCTAGGCGAGTTCTTATAGTGTGGCCCTACCCATATATCCACCGATAAATGATAAAAAAAATAAAAGATAATTTTTTATTATTTGATCCAAAATTAAGTTTAAACTCCTTACCTACTCTTACCGAATCAGAATTGTGTTTTACATTAACCAATTAACACCAAAACTAAATTACAAAAACTAAGCACTACTGAAAAACTACTAGTCTTCTTGCATTTCTAGCTGCGAAATCACTAATTAAGTCTTCATAATCAAGCTTTTTTTTTTTATCTTCTGCTGACTGATGGGTGAGATTTGGATGAGGCTGGAAGGGATGAAGGGGTTTTTAACAAAGGGAAGACAGGGGCGGCTAGGGTTTGGCCTGTTTGGGTGTGGCGGTGGGAAATAATAAAATTCAGACTGGATTTTCCGGCCGGATTTCGACGAGTTTTACGTGATTTTGGGCCAGATGTTTTGTGATTTTTTGTTGATTTGGGGGCCCCTAATTGGATGCCAAATTTGGGGGCCCCTGCCGGCGGCCTGTGTTGGCTGTGCCCAGGGCCGGCCCTGGTGGACAGGGAAGATGCCTCACCATTGGGCCACCAGTGGACCCAACCATGGGCGAGCTTCCTCCTCCCCCTAAAAGATAACTAAAGTTGGTCTAGCGCTGTTTTCTGTTAAAAATCGTGAATGGGTTGTTTCATTAGAAAAGAAAAGGTAAAAATAGGCCATCTTTATAAATAACACTCCTGGAAGAGCTTAGTTTGCTTTCAAATGGTTCTAATCTCACCATCCTTACTTAACGAAGAGGGTTCTAATCTTGCCATCCTTAGTCAGTCAGGAGGATCCCAGTTGATTTACGCCACTGAAACCTAAATGTGGTCAACTATGGGTTAATCATTCAAAACCAAGCTGGCATGTGGTCTCTTTCAGTATGGGGTACCCAATCTTTACCTAAAAGCAATACATATCGTATCCGCTTGCTGTAATTTAAGTTTTAAAATTATGCCTGCAGATAAAGGCCTGATTATCTGATTGTTGACTTGATTGCAGAAAGGTGACAAACCTTTTACAACTATAATAATAGTAATATTAAAGAAGAAGGGGAACGGAGGATCATGGGCAGTGAAGGCAGCTTTAGGATTTGGCTACAGTTTCCAGCATGACTGTCATCATTTTGCTTCAAATTAACAAATCAAGTAGCAAATGTCTGAGGTCTGACGTATCTCCAACCAACAATTGAGAGTATAGCACTGATACATGCATCTTTCTGACTTTGCACCTCATTGAGAGGGACATGTCATTGGTCACCCCTTTCTCTACTGGAAACTCTACACAAATTCTGCTCTTGGTTCTGGATTGAGGGTGATATCTATCGAGGAGTCCGGTTCCTTTTCTTTTCATGATAGCTATTTTTGGTTACAATATGATACATCTATCTAGCGGTGCATTTCAGAGGAAAGGAAGGTGCCCCTTTGAGCATTCAACCCATTTGATTATGCATAAATTGAAACAGAGAATTCAATGCATTTCAGAGGAAAGGAAGGTGCCCCTTTGAGCATTCAACCCATTTGATTATGCATAAATTGAAACAGAGAATTCAAAATCATTCCATATTTGGACAAATTTAGGATAATATCCACTTCACCTCATTTGCAGATTTTCTGACTGAGAAATCATACCCATCTTTCATTGGGCCAAAACATGTCACATGAGAGTGATGTTCACAAACACATCCCATCCAAAAATGAAACTTGAGAAAGATTATAATAACATTACAGAACACACCTACGCATACTTTAGCACCAGAGAGGGAGGAGGAGAAGATCATTCTCTAATAGCAATTTTTTTTTTAAAATTCCCTCTAGGGTAAAAATCCCCAGATAAGTAGAGATGTTAAATGGGCCGTGCCGCGCCAACACAAAAGTCAAGCCCGTGGTCACGGGCCGTGCTGCGCCAACACGAAAGTCAAGCCCGTGGTCACGGGCCGTGCTGGGCTGAGGTTTCAGGCTCGTTGGCACGATTGTGGCACGGCCCGCCATGACACAACCTGAGATATTTGATATTTTTAGTGTAAATAAAAAAAAATAGTCATTTATTTTTTTTATTATCTAAAAAAATTGTAAATGTTTCAAGGGTAATCATATTGAAAAACTTTCAACAGAAAAGATCTAAATGGTTCTCTTCTCAGTGGAGTAGGTCAAGTTTGATTGAACCACTTAAATCTGTGTCATACTCTTATTTGTGTGTATCTTTTAATTTTTTTTAGTGTAATACATTTGTTTTTAAAGTCCAAAAACGGAAGAACGATACAAAGCCAATGATATGAAAGGCACGGTACAGCCAGCACGACATGAACCGTGCCGTGCCAGGCCGAGCTCCCTGGCCATCCATGCTAGCACGGCTGGGCCGGGTGTTCGTCGGTAGGACACGACACGATTAACATCTCTAGAGATAAGTATGTAGAAGAAAACTAATTTGAAAACATCTTGAAATTAAAAAAAAAATGAACTATGATGCACTTAAATGTCAATTTTTCTACCTTTCGAGAAAAACAATATCAATTTTTTAAATAAAAAAACACAATTTTACTGGAGAAAGGGGTTACATAACTTTTTTTTAGAAGGGAATTTTCCTTTTGCAAAGGTAAGTGAACAGTGGAATTACTTTTCTAGCTATAAGAGGTAGATCCAAATAGATAAAAAATTGGTGTCCTCTCTCACCAAAATCGTGCTAAACAAATATGTAAGGTTCTAGGTCTCTCTCCATTTCTAGTGGGACTGTGGGAGGCACCTAGTTGTTCTCTTCACTAGGTCTGTCAACTTGGACTTTGGAGAAAGATATATTTTGATTAGTCAGGCCCCATTGATTCAAAAATCTAAGGTAGCGTTTGGTTCGCTGGAATGGTTGTAGACGGGAATGGAATAGAGACCGGAATGAGTCTGGAATGGAATGAGGCAGGAATAGGCATTTCCATTTCCAGCGTTTGGTACGCTGAGGAATCAACCCAGTTGATTCCTGTTCCTGCCTTCGGTACGCTGGAATGAGTCCTGGAATGGAATAAAATTTACATAAGACTGACCAAAATAACCTTGTTTGTTTTTTATCTTTGGCTCAGTCAATGTATAGATTATAATATTATTAAATAGGTGGGGTCCACACAAGCTCTTCTATTTTATAATCTTATAATAATAATAATAATAATGTATAGATTATATTATTATTATATAGGTGGGGCCCACACAAGCTCTTCTATTTTATAATCGTATAATAATAATAATAATAATATAGATTATATTATTATTATATAGGTAGGGCCCACACAAGTTCTTCTATTTTATAATCTTATAATAATAATAATAATAATAATAATAATAATAATAATGTATATATTATATTATTATTATATAGGTGGGGCCCACACAAGCTCTTCTATTTTATAATCTTATAATAATAATAATAATAATGTATAAATTATATTATTATTATATAGGTGGGGCCCACACAAGATCTTCTATTTTATAATCTTATAATAATAATAATAATATATAGATTATATTATTATTATATAGGTGGGGCCCACACAAGTTCTTCTATTTTATAATCTTATAATAATAATAATATATATTATATTATTATTATATAAGTGGGGCCCACACAAGATCTTCGATTTTATAATCTTATAATAATAATAATATATATATTATATTATATTATTATATAGGTGGGGCCCACACAAGTTCTTCTAATTTATAATCTTATAATAATAATAATAAAGTATAGATTATATTATTTTATAGGTGGGGCCAACACATGTTCTTCTCTTTTATGATCTTATAATAATAATAATAATGTATATATTATATTATTATTATATAGGTGGGACCCACACAAGTTCCTCTCTTTTATAATTTTATTATAATAATAATAATAATAATAATGTATAGATTATATTATTATTATATAGGTGGAGACCACTTAAGTTCTTCTCTTTTATAATATTATAATAATAATAATGTATATATTATATTATTATTATATAGGTGGGGCTAGAGATGTCAAGTGGGCCGTGCCGGCCCGGCCCGCCAGTCAACGGGCCGTGGCACGGCACGGCCCGGTCAACGGCACGGCCCATGACGCGGGCCGTGCTGGGCCGAGCTGCGCACGGCCCGCTGGCCCGTTTGGCACGGCCCGCCAGGCCCGCCGGCCTAGTGGGCCAGCCCTTGAGGCCCGCCAGGCCCGCCTGTATAGGCCCGCTAGCCCGCCATCCCGACGGTCGGCCCGACGGGCCGGCCCGCCAGGCACGCCCAACGGTCGGCCCGCCAGGCACGCCCAACGGTCGGCCCGACGGGCCGGCCCGCCAGCACGCCCAACAGCCAATTTTTTTTAAAAATACCATTTTACCCCCCCCCCAACAGCTATAAAACGGTCATATAAGGGGTATTTTGTGTCATTTTTCATTATACTAAGTCTATAAATATCCTAACCCTCCCATTCTCATTCCTCACCAATTACACATTTCTCATTCTCACCAATTTACACAACTCTCTCATTCTCTAACTCTCTCTCAAAGCATTCAACTCTTTCACTCTCTAAGAAGTTTTTGGAGGACCAAAGATCAAGTCATCAAGAGACAAGATTAAAGGGGCCTTCAAAGATTTAGAGGTATTTATAATATTTAGATTTGAGATTCCATATATATAAGTTTATATTATATTATATTAACTCTCATTTTCTCCCCTTTCTTATAATAAATTATCACAAAAGAAGGCTATTAGCAATTTAGCATATTACTATTATCATTTATAAATTTATTCTTTTGAAATATGGCTAGAAGATTTCCCACAGAAGCTTCATCCATTAATTTAGAGGTAGAAGAAGATTTTTTTGAATTACAAGATCAAGTAGGTGATTTACCACCCCCCTTTCCTCAGAGTTCCCATAAACCAAACAAGAGGAGTAGAACTTCAGCAGTTTGGGATATATATACAAGGTATGATGTTTTTGAAAATGGAAAGAATGTTGAAAAGGCAAAATGCACATTGTGTGGTAAGATTTATAGTGCCCAGTCAAAAGGGGATACCGGCCATTTGTCAAGACATAGAAAACATGTTTACAAAAGCATAGGCCAGAGAATGCAGGGACAGGGGGGCCTAGTTCACAAACCCAAATTTGTACTACTGGTGGTGGTAGTAGTAGTAGCAGTTTGGGTTTTTTTTCTTATAATGCACAAAGTGCTAGACAAGGTCTTGTTAAAATGATTGTTTTATCCGAATTACCATTTACTTTTGTTGAAAATGAGTTTTTTGAAGAATGGGTCCAGAAATACTGTCAACCACAATTTTACAGTATTTCAAGAAATACAGCCAGAAATGATGCTATTAGACTCTAGCAGGAAGGGAAAATAAATATAAAAAACTATTTTGCGGAATCTCCTGGTAGAATATCCATAACCACAGATATGTGGACTTCTAAAGGGGGTGATAGTTATCTTTGTATTACTGCACATAATATAGATGTAAAATGGATTATGAATAAATGTATACTTAGTTTTAGCACTCTTGAATGGCCACACAATGGAACTAGGATAAGTACATTAATTTTGGAAAAACTAGATGAATATAGTATTAAGGAAAAAGTTTTATCTGTAACTTTAGATAATGCTAGTAATAATACGGTGGCTATTGAATTAATGAGAATGCAGATGCCACTTGCAACTTTGATAGATAGTTCTATCTTTCAAAATAGATGTGTATGTCACATCTTAAATCTTATTGCAAAAGTTGGTTTAAAGCACATTACAAGTTATACAGATGCTATTAAAGACATTGCTAGATTTGTTTTTTGCTCCGCACAAAGAAGACAATTGTATGCCCAAATATGTGCGAGGCAAGGCGTATCAGCTATTAAACTGCCTAAAGAAGTTGAACATAGATGGAATTCTATGTATGATTTGTTAAACAAGGCACTTTCTAGAAAACCTGTTTTGAATGAATTTTGTGCTTTTCATGCACAAGATTTAATGATTAGTGATGAACATTGGGAGTTATGTGCCCATATAAGAGATTTATTAGAACCTTTTTATACTTCAACATTATTTTTTTCCGGGATATATTATCCCACATCTAATGAAGCTTTAATGAAACTTTTTAAAATTACTTTACAATTCAGTAGATTTAGAGATCATTTTTTACTTGGTAGTACTATTAGCGACATGGAAGTCAAATTTAATAAATATTGGAAAGAGGCTCCAATGACATTTTCTTTAGCTGCTGTATTTGATCCTAGGTTAAAATTAAGTGGTGTACAGTTTTTTATTGATGGAATAAATAAAAATATGAATTATACAGATTCAAATGTTTTTTCAAATATAAGGGCACAATTACAAGCACTTTTTCAATTTTATTGTGAGCAAATGGGTACAGCTGGGCTTAGTATGGGCAATACAGAAGTCCAGTATACAGGTGTTCCTGAGTAGGAGGTGTGGTATTCTTCCCTGTCCACGGGCATGGCATCCAGCTCAAGCTCAAGTAACAACACTGTGACGGAGTTATCATCGTCTCTTGACGTAGGTGTAATTAGGATGCAAGATGCATCCACTTTTGACCTTTTAGCCTGGTGGAAGCAACAAGAAAGCATTTATCCAGTGTTGGCAGCCATGGCTCGTGATCTATTAACTATTCCTATGTCTTCTGTAGCATCAGAACAGGCTTTTAGTGCAGGTGGACGTGTAGTAGATGACAGAAGAACAAATCTCACTGAAGAAACGGTGGAGTGTTGTGTTTGCCTACGAGACTGGTACTTGGCAGATAAGAGGAAGCAAGAGTTAACATCATTAATGGAAGATTTTGATCCAGCAGAATACATTAGTGGACTACAAATCTGATTTTTTACTTTTTTCTTCATTGTAATTTATAAGTTTTTCATTCTTTTTTTTTATTTTCTAAAAAGATTGTAAGGTTTTGAAGGTAATCCTATTTAGAAACCTTCAAGAAGTTAAGATCCAAATGGTTCTCTCTTCTCAGTGGAGTAGGTCGAGTTTGACCGAACCACTTAAATATCTTTGTCATTCTCCTTGCTTGTGTTCTAATTTTTATTTTTAATACTGATAAGAAAAAGAAAAATCATATAAGTACTTAAGTAATATGTGAGTAAATATCTATAAATTAATTTGAACCACTCAATCATTTGTCAAATGTTTGTATAAGTTTAAATGTTTAGAAAAGTAACTATTGAAAATTAATGACTATTGATCGAAAATCAAATTCAAATCCATGTCGTTACGGACTTACGCTTACGTTACGCCTTACGGTAATTATATATTTATATTAGTCTATAAAAAAAAAAAAAAAACGGCCCGCCGGCCCGCTGGCACGGCCCGCCCCACTGTGGGCCGTGCCAGTGGGCCGTGCCGTGCCAGGGGTTTTCCCCTGGCGGGCCGTGCCGTGCCGGCCCGTTAGCTGGGGCGGGCCGTGCCGGCCCGGCCCACGGCACGGGCGGGCCAAGATTTTAGCGGGCCGTGCCGGCACGGCACGGCCCGTTTGACATGCCTAGGTGGGGCCTACACAAGTTCTTCTCTTTTATAATCTTATTATTATAATAATAATGTATAGATGTGAAGAAGGGCATTTTGGTCTAAAAAAAAGTAGAAAGGAATGGAATGGCCATTCCTTCGCATCCCGGATGGAATGGTCATTCCTCTACATAAGGAAATGAGATTCCGGATGTAATGGTCATTACGCCACTTTTTTGTGATCCAAACGCTGTAATGATCATTCCGTTGGAATGACCATTTCATTCCGACCTTCATTACAGCAAACCAAACGCTACCTAAGTCTCACAAATCCAATCGACAAATATATTATATATATTAAAGCAAACTGGGAGGGGGGTTGTGAGGGGTGTCACGTCGTCACCCACATGAGTTCTTCTTTCAGAAAAATACTTATAAAAATACATAGAGCTTTAGGTTTAATGTTGGCCACAATACTGTTTCTAACAACAAAACTCCTTGGATTTGTTTTCCCTAAAATCTCGATCACTCCCATTTTAAAGTAAACCTTATCTCATTTTCCTTACAAGATTCGAATCCCATTCCACCGTTTTTTCTCCAAAAGCATTGCTATCCATATCTTTTATCTCCTAAAGTCTCCCAATCAATATCCCATAAAATCTCCTCCCCTAATCTTCTTCGAAATTGCCTAGTTTCTGTTGTAATCGAAATGTAGTGGAATTTAGTTAGATTGAGACTTTGCATTTTAGACCTGGGTTATGTGCACTTCGATTAGAGTTGTGGGTTGTTTCTTGAATCGTGTTTGCACGTTCTTCTTTGCACTTCAGGAATTTTGTGTTCTTCTTTTAATTAAGATTATGGGATTTATATATGTTAAATGTTATCCAGGGTTTTATTCTTGTTGGTGGATTTGAGTTTTTCGGTTCATGGCTTTAGTGGATAGTAATTTATTGTCATATTCTTATTGATACATGTGGAGTTTTGTGTTCTTTGTTTAAGGTGATGGCACTATAACAAAAATCATTTTTTGCGACGCAAATATTTGTCGCAGAAAATCACAAAATCGTCGCCCATTATATTCTGCGACAAAACCAATTTTGTCACCAATACATCGCCTATTAGGCGTGGGTGAATATTTTTGCCGACGATCACAACTAATAGTTGCCAAATATCAATTTTTTGCGAGAAAACAATATCGTCGTCAAATAAAATTAAATTACGACAAAGCAAAATGTCGGCAAAAAGGATATTTTCTGTTGCCAAATATCTATAAGTCGTCGCAAATAATGGCTAAAAAATGGTGAAAAGGAATTTGGCGACAAAATGGAGTCGTCGCTGGATTATATATTTTACCAACAAAACTATATTATTGCTAAATAGTGTATGAATTACCATGAGCTATAATAGGCGACGAATTAGTTTTGTCGCGCATAGTTTGTAGACATTAAGCGACCACCTTAATTCGTCGCCCAATATTTAACCTTGCTACAAATTCTCTTAGGCGACAAATTATATACGCCTGGGATAATATGCAAAGATATATTTATTCTTATTGGGTGACAAATAAAACTCGTCGCTAAAATAATAAATTTATTTTATAAATTACTGCCTGCCACCTCAAAAACCTCCTTTACTCTAAATATAATAAAACCTGCTCATTCAACTAAAATAAAATGTACAATAAAACCTTCCCATTCAATAAAAATAAAATGTACAATAAAACATACCCATTCAACTCAGATAAAATGTATAATAAAACCTACCCATTCAACTCAGATAAAATGTACAATAAAATCTGCTCGTTCAACTAAAAGAAAATGTACAATAAAGTCTGCTCATTTAACTAATTAAAATGTACAAAACCCTGCTCCTTCAACATATTAGGAAACATATAACTATTAAATCCAACCCACAAGTTTAGCCACATCATCGTTACTAATTCAAGTAAAAATGTAGCATCCAAAATAGTGGAAGTGCAATATTATTATTAAGAACAAAAAGATCTTCAAGCTATTGGCCTCTATTACATTGATCTCCAATCCCAATCTGTGGTACAAAAAAAAAAATTGTTAGGAATTAAACATGGGAATCAAAAGCGAAGTAAGTGAGACAAAATAAAAGCATGTGGAAATATTTTAGGGGTGACAAAATAAAAAGCCTGTGAAAATATTAGGAATGGGGAACATTTAGAATATCCCCCTTCCATGACTATCATCAGTGCATACTAAGAAAAGAATCCTTATACCCTTACAAATATCTCCCTTCCAGCCATTCAGCTTTACAACACAGAGCACAGCTAACATAAGGATAAATTAGCAACAGAAAAAACACAGCCAGCACTGAGAGAGAAGGCTACAGAACTCCACACTGTTCACTTGAACACCAAACAGCACTACTTCCTCTAATAGCTTCAGCTATATGGATGACAATTGCCAAAGATGGAGATGTTTTGTTCACTGAGGGAAAAGTGAACAGAACTCCACACTCCTCACAGCTCTTTAGACCCGGAGCAACAATATTGGCAAATTGTGGCATTTAGCTTTCAGCTGTGGCAGTTCTATCACATCAAAGCTTTCAGCTGTGGCATTTCTATCACATCAAAGCACCTATAGCTTCTCTAATGGTTGGTGAAGCTACCTCACCGTGTATCCAAAAAAAAAAAACAGCCTCCATGTTGAAAGCTTTGTTTCTGAATCTAGGACTTCTCAAACCTCCAAAGTCCCTAATCCCAAAAATTGTATGAAGCACTACACCGCTTCATCAAATCAACCCCAATAGAACAATCATCCAATACATAAACACCACTGAGCCATCCAATACTTGAAGCACCATTTGAAAGGAACTTTCTAATCCTAATTATGATGCAAAACATGAGACAATGCAGAATTTTTTAACTATGCAATGTATGTAACGTGCAACCTAAAAACTAGTGCAGGGATTTTTTACTTATGTATGCAACCTAGCACTAATGCACATAAACTTAGAAATACAAACTGCATTTAATAAGTTTCTGTTCTGACTTGGTGTAAACATCAAGCATATAAAGAATAAAAAATTCCTAAAAATCCAGTTTGGATTTTTATCTCTATTTCAAAGCCTTATGGCCCTCTTATCTATATGTTTACCGATAGTGTGCAAGGGCTGGGAAGAGTATAACACGATTAGAAAAATAATGCAGAATTTGACACTCTACAAGAATATAATGAATCATTGACACACAAGGGTTTTCCAAATCAGAAAAAGAAAATTTTCAGATTATCCTAAGAAAGAAACATCTGGAAAGATTAAGCACACAGAACTTTATTTCCTAGAGCATATTTCATTATGTGAAATTTAACACAAATATCTTCCATAGATCTCAATGAGAACAAGAGTATAGGTTGTTTGGCAGAAAGAATAACATCGTTGTTCTTTATATCTCTATTAGCTAATCCAACTTCAACTTCTAAATCTTGCAAATTGCATGGTTTGCTAGGGATGTTTTTACCAATATACATCCAGTAAGAATATTTCTTTGTCCATGACTTCATTCCATTGTGTGGCCCAGCTTGAGCTTTGAGCATGTTCGCTATTTTCCTATTGCTTACATTACATGGGAAAATGATTTTGATAAATAGGGCATATGATCAATAACCAAGGTTGAAGGTGGAGATCTATAGAAGACATAAGCCCAAGATGACTGGTGTGTAGACACCGTCATATCTGAGTGCATGCATCCATACAAGAGCTTCCAAGAAACATAATTATAAGTTTACAAAAAAAAAACATATTATTAGAAGCATGGACAGGAAGGAGATAACTGGTTTCTAAGTTGGTGGCAGGCATTTGCCACAATAATATGCTAACACAACAATTCATATTCAAAGTCCTTTGATGTTATCCTTCATGAAATTCGGACCCATTGGAGCTCTTGCCTTAGAAATACAAGGCAGGGGGGACCCTTGTGAGAGTACAAAGACAATGAGAAATCTACATATGCTATTTTAACTTGATTGATTGTTTGGGAGCTGTTTATTTAGACTTACAAATACGCGAGCCTTGATGACTTCTCTAACATCAGCAGTAACCTCTTTCCATCTCCGCACGCCCCTAAATGGGGCGACGTCCCTAACTTGCAACCCAATCTCACTCACAAAATCTGAGGCATTTATCCCTATTAGCACATTATTCTTGAACTGAACCAGTAGTCTGCCCCCGGTCTTGGCCCTTGAACACTCCGAGCGAAACCCTTTAGTTGGGCCCCGCCCCCGTCGGGATGTATTACCTACAAATTTCACATAAAACCTGGTTAGTACAAAACTTATATGCACTAAAACATGAAGCTTACAAGATTAGATTTGATATCTTACCAACACTGCTGCAGTCCGTATGAGAACTGGGAGTTGGTATGCATGGTGATGAAATCACATCAGCTGGTGTGGCAGAGCAGTGTCAGTAGATAGTAATGCGGATGCTGGTGCAGATCGAGGGCGAAGTTGAGGAGGTGCCATGTATGTGACCTGCTTAAAAAAAAGTATCTAAAACTTCATAACAATTTAGTTACCTTACCATTATATAAGAACAATTCATTATACAGTGAATTGTTATGTAATATTACCAATATCCATGTAAATAGAAAAGAAGGTAGAACAAAATAAGAATTATGATTATAGAGTAGTGGTTCTTATACAAATAAACATTAACTACAAATCGGAATCTGCATCAAAGTCATCTATACTATTTTAAAAAAAAAAATTCAGTACCCAAATTCCCCCCAAAATCGAGGATTCTGAACCTCAAGTCAAACCCATTCCGGTTGGAGTCAGTCACAACAATCTCCACATCAATCCCTGCTGAAATCCAACCCCCAAAAATAACTCCAAATCCCTAGATTTCTCCATCTTCTCAGTACATACCAAACCCCAGAAGCCCCCCCAAAAAATGCCAACCCAACTTGACAAAAGGCTACAGAAGAAGCTAAGAAGCCAACCCAAACAAGCAGAAGGTCTGAGCAAGGAAGCATTGCTACGGGGCACTATACCAAGGAGGGAACACAAGAAAACTGCAACACCACCAAGCACAGCAATCAGCAAAGCACAACCAAAAACACCACTCTACACAGCACAGAATGGAAGCACTATGTGCAAAATTAGTTTTTTCCATATAGGAGCAACTTATTCTTAAGTATACAGAACTGTTGTTTCTATATTCATAACAAGAAATTGAGTTCCTAGGAATACTCAAAATTTATACTTAATGCAATTTTACTACGCCACTCATAGCAGAAGCTCTATACACATTATACATTTGGTGATATACACAGGCCAGGTCCTAGTAATCAATTGGAAATGATAACATAAGCGTGAATTGGGCAAGACCAAAAGGATGGAGAAAATGGTCTAATGTGCAAATGGAAACTCACAGAGAAAGAAGGAAATGGTCCAAGCTCTAAATTCCATGGGAAAAAAAATTAATGGGTAAGAAATACAAATTTTAATAGCTAAGATTCTAGGATTTACTCTATCCACTCCCATACCTAAGCTTCATGAAAAATCAGATATGTGTAAAAAAAAGTGTCATTAAAAAAGGAAACTTCCAACTGTGTACAAGCTGTTCAAAAATGGTGCCTTTGAATTTTACTTTATTTGATTTTTAAATAGTAACTTCTCATTCATTTAAGCTTTATGGCACAAAAGGGCTACAGTGAAAAGCTAAACACCCAAAACCATAAAATGAAGGATTGAACAGGATCACAGAAGACAAAGTAACCAACAGCCTACTAAAGAAGACATAAGCTCAGCATTTCGCCACACTACTCAGCAGAAAACCACTGATCATTGAACTGAGCACACAACACTGCACTATCAAAACACCATACTTCACTACCTAGAGAGAAAGCACTCCAAAGAAAAACACTACACCGCACTGCAGGACAACAAAAGAAAGCAAGAAGACATGATCCGATTCTGCACTCTGCACTCTGCAAAGCATCCACACCTCATGGGCTGAGGAGAACATAGCCGGACTCATCTTTACTACAGAATAAAGTTGAAGAACAAGAAATGTACAGCTCTGGTTTTTTTTTTTTTTTTTTATTGTTGCTTTTCTGAGTGTTTTTTTTTTTCACTAACTCAGCCTCATCGGTGACCCATTCCCATACCAACCCATCGCTGCAGAAACCTTGCTTCATCCCACTCCCCAACAATCGACACCCCAGCCCCAAACCCAACAGAGAGAACAAAAAAAAAAAAAAAAAGAGATCAAGAAAGTAGTAGAAGAAGAAGAGACAGAGCAATGGCTGAAATTTAAACCATTAACCATGTCATTGTTTAAAAGAATATTTTTTGCTACTTTATAATCCCTCTATGCAACCAATAACACCCACATAAATGGCAAAACCAAAAAATCAGTCTCTTATGGTAGCAGTCGTACAACGGCACAATGGTTTGATTGGTTTCCATTTTTCAATATAAAATCATTTTTCGCAAATCTCTCAGAATGCATATTTGAACCCCCAAAAGGTAGATTATCTTTCTAATCGATCCTACACAAGCAATGGAAACAAAGACTGCATAAAAATCAAGTCTTTAGGTTTCCATTTTCTACGGAAAAGAAAATCACAGTAGAAGAAAGATGCCTAAGGACTTTCTCTTTCAATCTAAAAATCTCCGTGCTTCCTTTTCATTTGAAAATCGAAAACAACTTCAGGCGTTGCAATATACAACGAGATTTCAATAGAGAATCAAATTGCAGCAGATGAATGAAAAGCCCCTTTTCGTGGGCTTTGTTGATGAGAGATGGGAAGAAAGAGGAGATCGATAGATGAGAAGAATAGAAGAAAGAAGAAAGAAGAGAGAGAGAGCGTACCTTCTTCGAATTTTGAGATATGAAGAAGAAGAAATCCTCTGCAAAAAAACCTCGTTGAGAGAAATGAAAGAGAGAGAGAGAGAAAAGGGGAGGAATATGGCGTGGGGGAGTATCGCTCAAAAATGAACCGCGAAGTTGGATGGCGGCACCCCGCAAATTTTTTGTATTCCGTGACACGAACTAATTTCGTGGTGGATTATTTTTAAGGAATCCTGCTACATATTTTTGTTGTAAAATATTTTTAATAAAATATGGTGCAAATAATTTATCGACAAAAATAACACGTCGCTAAATAAATAGTTTCTTCGGAAAAACTTTACCTCTTGATGGCGCCAACTCCATTTTTTGGTGCAAAACTTTTCGCAACAATATTTAGCGACAATTGAAAATTATCGTCGCTAAATAATTTGCGTTTTCTTTTTAGGCGAGGAGATGAATATTTCATCGCGAAAAATAACATTTAGTGACAAAATTTCAAAACGTCGTGGAATATTTGTCTCAAAAAATGATTTTTGTTGTAGTACCGATTGGAGATAAAATGAGAGAAAATCGACTGAGATGGTTCGGCCATGTTAGAAGGCGTCCAACAGAGGCACCTGTTAAAAGGTGTGAAAGCATGGAGTTTGCCAAGAGTAGGAGAGGGAGAGGGAGACCCAAGAGAAGTTGGAAAGAAACTATTAAACATGATTTTGCCTACATGGATCTAACGGAGGACATGGCCCTAAACAGATTTGATTGGCGTCGTCAAATCCATATAGCCGACCCCACCTAGTGGGAAAAGGCTTGGTTTGGTTTGGTTTGGTTTGGTTATGTGATTTAGCATTTTATTCTTGATAGATTTGAGTTATTTCATTTATGGCTTTAGTAGATTATAATTACTGAACATGTAGATGTGGATTGGTATTCTTTCTAAAGTGTATAATGCCAATCAATTTTAGTCTGTGGAGTAAGGATAGAAGACTGTTAGTCAATAATGAAGCTTGAGGAGAAGAGTTAGGGGATGTCTTGACCAATGCTTTTAGCAAAGCAGCAAGAGGAAATTTTAATAATGTGCAAGGTGTTGATGCCCAATTGAATAAGGATTTATCGATGCCCAATTGTAGGAATCGGAGGAGAAGAAGGGCATCTCTGTTCTTTTGTGGTTTTTCTCGCCGGACTCAAGGAAGACAAAGGATCCAATTTCATGCTCTTCGGCGCCGGTGAGGTCTGTAGAGCTAAAGAAGGATTGTCGTTGCCGGTGCTTGCTTTGCCCAAAGTGGAAAAGAGGTTTGGTTCTTGTTGCAAAACAGAACAGGAAGACTGTCGATATGGGTTCTCAACCTGGGACAACCCAGGTCAAATCCTGATCCATTTTTAAGAAGCCCAAGCCAATCGCACCACATGTTTCCTTCTTCTTTTATATTATGTATTCAAACATTGTGTTATATGTCTTTTTATGAGGACTTGATGTGATTGATTGATATTAGTGATCATGTTCCTTGATCTCACGCTGTTGATCATATGCATTTGGTATTTTTTTAATAAGTTTATTCGATGAATTTATGCAATTGATCACAAAGTTTGGATTTTTCTTCATAAATTGATTAGATGAATTGATCCCATTTGTCACATGATTTAGATTTTTTTTTATCAAGATCTAATTTGATTTATTTTAACGTGCTTGATTAATTGGATAGAATCATAGCATTATAATGACTTCATATCACATGGGAGCTTATGATATTTTACTTTATTTATTTATTGCAACCATATGTTTTATATGTGATCAATCCAACGGTGGACCAAATTTAATTTAAATATATCTTAGGTCAAAGTTAATGTTTTGTTAGTGTGATTATATGGATTTGTTGCTTTATTTTTTTGTTGTTTTTTTTTTTTACTTTTTATTTATTATGTTTTATTCTTTGTATAAATGTTTTAGGGAAAGATTAGTTAATTTTCATTCTATTATGATTAGAGAGTGTGTTATTGCTTTCTAATTTATTGAAAATTAAAATACTCCACGGTCTTTGCTAGAGATGCAACAATCCTTGCCACAAATTCGATTTAGTTTGGCTAGACAATATTCTAACTTTTTTTCCCATTTCATTTTTTTTCCTTAAGTAATACTGTTTATTTTTATTTTATTTTTGGGCGTTATAGTAGACTTAGGAATTTTTCAATTGTCATCGTCATTCTTCTCTTTATATTATTATTTCATGGCGACTTCAAAGTTAGATGACAACAAGATTTCAATATAGATTTTATAAATAAATTAGTTTAGTATTTTTGCTAAGTAATATTTATTTTATTTTATTTTATTTATTGATAAGATTTTAAATAATTAATAAAATTAATATATTTTTATTTTTTTGGACCGGGCTAAGCACGGGTTATCTTAATAATATTTTAAAATAATTTTTAAAATTTTAATATATTTTTATTTTTGGCTCGGGCTTAGCACGGGCGTTTGTTGCTAGTTATATATATTAAAGCAAAGGGAGAGGTAGGCTGTGAGGGGTGCCACCTCATCCCTGAAAAGTCTCTCCTTTTAGAGAAATATAGAAGAAAAAAAGCAAAGGGAGAGGTGGGCTCGGAGGAGTGCCATGTCATCCACTCATCCCAAAAAAATGCACAACCTCAGGCTTTGATGTGGGCCACTACACTCATCCAAAATAAATCTCCTCCATAAATCTCTATTTCAATTATCTTCTTCAAATCACTTCCCTAAATCTCTCCATTTCATTCAAAATTTTATAAAGATAACAAACTCACATCTTTATCATTTCTCTTATAATTTCTCTAAACCAACTCTTCCATCCTTATCACACCTATCCCTTCTCCACTTCTACCAAGAAGTTGATATTACCGTGGGATATTTCTTTCAAGTTAAAGACCAGACAATGCTGCATTTTTCTTTCTCTACAATGCCTCAAGCTATATGACCTTCAATCCAAAAACGAGTTATACCTTTGGCTATGGCCTCCAATATTCCAAATGGGGAAGTTTTACACGTTTTGTCTCATCCTTCTATAAAGGCATAATAACTACATGATGTGAGTTCTGTTTTTTTTTTTTTCCCTATGTTAGGTCTTGGATTGTGATGAAAATTGAATAACAATTTATATGATTTTATTAGGGTCATATTTAGTATCATCATCATGTCATATGCATCTGATGCTATCCATATAAGGTTTCAATTCTGGTTCAAATCAGGGTCCTATATACAGGGCCAAAAACCAGACTATATTAGGCCATTAAAATAGCCCCTTCCATGATAAATTTAATGAAATATGTTTACAGTCGGTCTTCTTGTCATGCAAAACTGTATTCCTATTATTATTATTTTTACATATTATTATTTGGATGACATTCCTCAGTCTGGCTTTGGAGAAGAAGATAAATATGGCCTTAAACCCGGTTCAATGCATGGGAAAAAAATAAAGTGGGGCTAAAAAAAAAAAAGAGCCCAGATCTGATTTACATTAGGCCCATTAGCGAGTGACTTCAATTCAAATTCACATCAGGTCCTATATAGGGCCAAAAACCAGACTATATCAGGCCATTAAGTCAGCCCCTTTCATGACAAATTTAATGAAATATGTTTATAGTAACAAATTAGTAAACAAATAAATAAATGATTAGCTACGGGTCTCAAACTAACCATAAACCAGTAGACCCATATACATGTATACGAGGGGTCACAACAATGTCAGACCCATATACATGTATACCAGGGTCACTGGCTTCGCATCCACCTGATTTTTCAATCCAATATTTCATATCATACCAAATCCCATTTGCTTTCCTAGAAATTTAAATCAATTGAATCTAAGATTAGGGTTTAGGGTTAGCTCAATTGCAACAGCACAAGAGTTCTTTAAAAATATATATATACATAAAAAATACAAAATTCTTTAAGGTGCCACTCACCTTGAGCCTAGATATTGCATAGATTTAATCTTCCTCTCCTAATATCTCTCTCATTTAAAGTGTCACATCTCAATTAAAATCTAAATTTAAAATCTTATCTCCTAAAATTTCTCTCTTAATTAGTATCATTCAAATCTCTCCTAAAATTTCTTTTTTAATATCATTCAAGACTCCCTAAAATCTCTCTTAATATCACTTGGAAATTCAATAATTTGCAAACCTTCTTCTTCATTCTCTGGATACATATATCTTATTTATTTTTATATTATTTTGGGGATTTTACTGGAAAAATCCCAAAATTTAGGCATTTATCCTGCTGGGTCCCAGCCAAATTTTGGACACTAACGAAGTCCGTTAGTGCGTTTTTTGTATTTTTTTTTTGATATCTGGGGTGAGTGACGCTAGCGTCACTAAGCCCTGATTAAAGTGACGCTAGCGTCGTCCATCGCTATACCTATTTAACCCACCCGTCCCCATTTTGTAACTTCTGCTCCTTCTTCAGAACGACGACGGCGCTGCTCCATACTTCTTCCTTCTCTATCATCCATCATCCTTGATACATCCACGTGAATGTATGTCCCTTTAGCCCCGTTTCCGCACAATATTTCCGGATCATTAAGTGTATTTCGAGTTCTTGATCCGCTGTGTATGGTATAATCCATCATCCTTTGTTTTTTCAAGCATAATGTTTGTTTGGACTCTCCATTCTTTATTTGTTTTGTTCTTGTAAGCCATCATGTATTTCTGGTTATATCATTTTCTCTTTTTCACATTGTTTGCTCTCACGCACACTATTTGTTCGATGAAATGGGACAATGTAGGTTTCAACTTTTGATTATCGCAAAAGAGATACTACCTTCTACCATTTTCATTAGTTAGGGAATTTACACCTCCTCTACGTTCATTGTGCAAAAAAAGAAAATAAAATGGTTTTGGAAGCAATACTAAGACTTGACTTCACCTTCAATAGAGAAGGTTATTTGTTCTATCCTAACATTGGCTTTTATTAATCAAGAAAGTAGAGGTTTTTTATTTTTTAGATTCATTTTCATCAACGAGATTTGTAAATAAATAAGATAGTTATCTTAACCATTTTTACTAAACATGGAAGAGAAATGGTTTTAATAGGTAAATGAAGGCTTCCATGAATCATTTGCCCTCACTATATAGACCTAGATGAGATGAGATGGTGGTAGAAGATAAGTTTAGATCTTAGGGCAATTTAATAAGATTAAGAAACCACTTGAGAAGAAACCAGTTAAGAACATTGTGGGACTTGATGATAACAATGATAAGCAAAAATGGCCATAACACTATCTATAATGACCCCTGTTTTAGAATTACTCTATTCATAGGTGGTTGGGGGAGGGAACCACAGTGTTGAAACTATTTCACCACAGACATGCTCATTAATATGATAGCATCATTGCCTATTGGTTTATACAGAGGAAATGCTCATGCATCCGGAGTGCATGGCTTACTATGCATACCAGCTGCTTGGCCCCAACCGGACCCTGCAGATCATGGGACAGTGGTGGATGGAAATCTCCAAATATGAAGTTTCAGGTCAACCCAATGTTTCTAACCCTTGATGGACAGTGATGGACTGTCTCTTTGTACAGTTCATTTTTGCATTAAAAACATTGTTAATTCTACAAAAAAAAAAAAAGATACAAAGGGAAAGCCGAAGTGTAACAGGTTGCTAACAAGAACAATCATAAGCAGTATGAGAGGATTTTGATTAATTCGGTAAATGTTGATTGCTCCTGATTTGTGGAAAATACTAATTATATTTTATGAGTTTATGTTCAGTAGAATTATACTACTAATTGTCGTCTTATTTTTCTAATGATCATACAATAACTCTTTAGTATATTTCTGTTTATGAATGTGGCTGATTTTATCCTCTCCTCGACTCATACCTGTATATGCTCACTGTTACATGCCTTTGAACTGAACAGATGGCGAAAGACGTGTCTTCTGATGATGAGGGGGAGTTGTTGTATGATCAAGATCAACATGTCTCAAAGGCAATATTAAATGGGGCTGAACCTGGATGTTACAGGTGCATCAATACCAACCCTGACAAGAAGATATGGGTATTGACGGAAAAACAAAAGGAGCATGTGAGGGATGCTGGTCTATCATATTTGTCAGAGATAGACTATATGAGGATAGACCATGCCCTAATATCCGGGTTAGTTGAAAGATGGAGGCCCGAGACTAATACGTTTCACCTACCAACGGGTGAGGCAACGATCACTTTAGAGGACGTTGCTTATATCTATGGACTCCCTATTGATGGTGAACCGGTAACGGGAAGAACCTTCAATAATGCATTCGTCCCGGAAGTCTGTAAAGAGTTGCTAGGCCTTGCCCCACATCCGGGAAAAGACACGATAGGACTAACAATAAAATTCAAATGGTTGGAGAAGAATTTCAAGCCCTCCAAGCAGAGGAGTGATGTAAGCAAGACCAGAGCATATTTATTTTTCCTCGTGTCTGGACAGATCTTTGCAAACTCTTCTGGTGCAAGGGGACCAGCGTGGCAGTTAGAGCTCTTTAGGGAGTTCAAGCCCTATGCATGGGGTCCAGCTTGCCTTGCAAGTTTGTACAGAATGCTTTCAAGGGCTACTAGGCTATTAAGAGGTGAAGAGGAGAGTGAAGAGGGAGGGGAAGTTGAGGAGAAAAAAGAAAGTGGTAAACTTACACTGCTCAAGACCCTAACAGGCCCTCTACAGCTGATACAGGTTATTCTTTTTTAATCTGGTCAACATACTTCTATGTTCATGACTCTCTTGCAATTTTACATGACTTTTTTGGTGTCTCTGTTGTTTCTTACTTGTAGATATGGGCATACTCTAGGATGGCTATTGGGAGGTGCCCTAAGCCTGATCCTAGTTGGCAGAAGGATCTTCAATTTCCATTGTTTAAGACATGGGAGAGAAGACTTAAAGATAACAAGAAGTTAACAAACATGAAGGAAATACGCGTTCAAATCAACGGTCTGAAGGAAGATGGGGTACTCATTTACTATGAGTGTTACTTCGTCATTTGTCTCATAACCTTTAGTTTAATTATAGAGGTTGCTAATGGTTTTATTCTCTGTGTAGTTCTTATGGCAACCATACAAGGAGATGCCAAAAAAACTGCTCCAAAGTGTGCCAAAAGGGGACAAGAAATTGTTTACGTCATGCACAGTCCTCATTCATTATTGGGTGTTCGAGAGGCATAATGCAAATCGTGTGACCAAGCAATTTGGCATGAAACAGTCAGTTCCCCCACCATTCGAGGTGCCATTCAAGCGGAACGAGCGCATAGAGCGATGTGTGATTGATTATAGTCAAAATCATCCAGATGTTTTCAACTTATGGGAGTCAAGGCATACTTCTGTACTCTCCGGGAAGAAGGACTCTACCAAAACACATAGTGATGATTATCTTTTATGGTATGGCTTGAATACTATCATGGAGGTAGTATGTGGTGCCCATGGTGAAGGACGGGGCTCACCGATCAAAGAAACAGCAAGTCCTCAGAAAGTGGTAGAGGAGAAAGTCAGCAAGGGATCAGAGCATTTAAAGGATGATGCTACAAGAAAACATGTGAGCATCCAATCATTATATACGTATTTCAATTTAATTTAAAAACCGTTGTTGTTACAATTTAACAAATTGACATGTCTTCCTTGATGTTTGTATCAGGTGTTTCATTTTTTTGGAGTATGTGGAGCGGTCATCCTTGCGTGCTGATCGCAAGAAGATTAAATTGGGAGATTTTACAACCCGATTGCGGAAGAAGATCAAAAGCTTTAGAGATGCATTCGCTACCGCTTTCGAAGGGTTTGGAACAGAATCTGCATCTACCTCTCAGTCGGATGATGATAAGGAGGTGGATGATGATAAGGAGGTAATTGTCCCATGTGCTTTCTTAATTCCACCAAGATTCTTCTTTGTTTACTTTTTTGGCGTTTTTTTGGTCAATGCAGGGTTCGTCATCATTATCAAGGAAAATGGCAGTCCCAAAGGGTAGAGAGCGACAAAACTTGTCGCCGACTGCTAGGAGACTACAATATTCGGAAGGGAAAAGAATCGATATTGAGACAATACATGATGATGAGCCAATACATGATAATGAGCCAATACATGATGATGACCCTCCAGCAGCTAGTTTCGCATCGCCCGTCGTGCCACATTTAGACGATGTCTTGACTACTCCAGCTGGTGCAAGTCCCTCTCTGCAAATAGTGATGCACACACCGAAGTCTGATATCAACACATTGATCTGGCGTATAAAGAGATTGCATCGTGAGAGGAAGATCCCTCGTTATTTCGAGGATTATGACCATCAGCTGGTGCGGTCGGCATACGCTTTGACGGAGGAAGAGTTGACGCTACTGGAGGGGTTCCTTGGATTCTACAAAGAAAAGTAATATTAATTTGTGATCTTAACGCCATAAATAAACTCAGATACCTTATTAGTCTTCAAGAGTACAATGAAAAGTAACCACGAATTTTGTATGTTCTTATGATATTTGCAGGCGGGATGAGCTTGATATATACTGCACAATGGTTTCCGCTGGATCCTTGAAAAAAGTGCTCGATGATGGCACTTGGCTAGACACAAACATCATGTATTGGTGGTTTGAGGTTCTAAAGGTCCGATATCCGGATGTTTATTTTTACGATCCAAGTATCTGTGTAAGTGCTTCTTGTTGGCGCTGTATTTTCAACCTTCTCTACTACAATGTCTCATTTTCCTCAGTGATCATATGTCTGCATTAATTATATTGTTCTTCGCATACACAGAGTTGGTGGCAGTCCAAAAACACAAAGGCATTGCAAGAAAACTGTTGGGGTAAAGATGGGATGAGGGTTTGGGAAGCAAAGGAAAAGCGGTTGATGGTGTTCGTATTGTGGCATGAACATCATTTCAGTTTGCTCGTAGGATTTAATGAAGAAAGACGATGGGAGTATTACAATAGCTTGAAGTCTGACAGGACGACTGTTAATGTGGCTAAAGAATTCGTAAGCACAGTACAATAATTAATTTGTGTAGGCTGGTTGTTGAAGTGTGGTATATCATCTCGCATTTTCTTTTATTAAATTCATCTAATCAGTTTTGACATCTTCTATGAACAGATTGACTTCCTCGGCAATCAATATGCTAATTATGGTTGGTACGACACTGGCGTGTGGACACTACTTGTGAAAACGAAGATACCTTATCAAGATAATGGCAATGATTGCGGGGTCTTCGCGCTAGCGTACGCAGAACATCTTGCAGCCCGTATACCGATTGCATTCACGTCGACTGATATACCGTATTATAGAAGCAAGATCGTTGTAGACATCTATGGTCGAAGCTGGGAGTTGAATAGCGATCGATTGCCGATTGATCCACTTACTCAATGACTGTCCGAGAACATGGAAATTTTCATCTTTACTTTTTGCAACTGATGTAAATCAGTTTTGATGTCCATAAGTTTCATTTAGGTTAGATGGAGTTGCTTAATGTATTATTTTATAGATGGAGTTCTTTCAGTTTATCATTTTGTTGTGGCAATTTTAACGATTATTTTTTATGGGAATGAATGCTACAGGTTGTCACAATGTATGTAAGATTTGCAATGAATTTTACAACTGTGGTTTCCTTTTTTTTTTCCACTGTATCAAGTGACGCTAGCGTCACTCATTTGTAGTTCTGTATCATAGTAGTGACGCTAGCGTCAAAAAGTTTACATTCTGTTGTCAGTTATAGCCTGACATAAGTGACGCTAGCGTCACTCAATTATGGTTTCTGTATCATATCAGTGACGATAGCGTCAAAAATTTTGCTCTCTGTGATAACTTTATCGCCTGACATATGTAACGCTAGCGTCAAAAACTTTGCTTTCTGTAATGACTTTTAGCGCCTGACATAAGTGACGCTAGCGTCACAAAAAATGGCTTTCTATGCTGACTTCCTGACATAAGTGACGCTAGCGTCACAAAAAATGGCTTTCTGTGCTGACTTCCCTGACATAAGTGACGCTAGCGTCACTAACTCTGTATTTGTGTATGTCATACATGACAGAAACCATTTTTTTTTTACGCTACCGTCACTGGTATCAGTAAGAAACCATGTCATACTTGTAATGTTTTGACTTCAATATTCCAAAATAATTCTTACAGAAAGTGAAGGCCAAAAAAAGTATGTTCTTTACATATGAACATAAACAAACTCACAGGATTATGGTCCATCATCATGAAAACAAAACAAAAAAGTATGTTCTTTACAAGATGAACATAAATAGTGGCACAGGATTATGGTCCATCATCATGAACACAATTTCTCACAAAAAAACATAAAGAGTATTGTGTTGGCGACAGTTCACAGAAATAATTGAGACTAAGTCTGTCGATGTTGAGCCGGGGGATTTCGACAACTCTGACGATTGTGGCCTTTCTCGTTGCAATTGGAGCATGTGAACACCCTCCGTTCCCTGTAACGATCCTCAGTTCGTATTCGATTCTTCTTTGGTCTCCCGGGCTGTTTAGTTGCAAGAGGAGGGATAACTCTTTCGTTCGAAATATGCTCCCATTGTTTGCTATCACGAGTGGCGTGAATCACCTCATTGTACGTGGCATGTAGTGCACTTGTTAGATACCAATTGTCGCAAAATTCATATGGATTATATTTCCTCACTCGCATTGAAGCGATTGCATGTGAGCACGGTATCCCAAGTACTTCCCACTTGCGACACGTGCAAGTTCGACGATCTAGATGAACAATGTCCACATACTGTGCAGACTGAACTTGAAACTCAACGAGTCCGGCAACGCGTACGTGCAACCTTCGGGCTTCTTCTGTTTCATGTCCTAGCAACTTCTCAGCATATGGAGTCAAACGACTGTTAATGCAGCAGTTTTCAGCTTGTCTTTTTTGGAAGAACTCCATCAATCTAGCTCTTATCTCTTCCACTTGCTTGACAATTGGTAAAGCTCGAGTATCTTTCAGCATACTGTTGGTGCACTCAGCGGCATTACTTGTAAGCATGTCATATCGTCGACCTTCGACAAAGGCATTTGCCCAATGCTGCCGGCCAAATCCGTTTATATAATTATATGCATCTTGATTGACAGCCCTGATGTCTTCCATAAACGCCTCATATTCA
Source organism: Litsea cubeba (assembly GCA_012931725.1). Classification (NCBI taxonomy): domain Eukaryota; kingdom Viridiplantae; phylum Streptophyta; class Magnoliopsida; order Laurales; family Lauraceae; genus Litsea; species Litsea cubeba. The sequence goes on from CM022947.1 coordinate 128,140,685, forward strand.
CATGCTCTGTATGCCTTTGCAGCACACCAGAATTTCATCACAATTGCCGGATCTTTGAAGGTTGACTTAATGTTTTCCGCAAGATGACGACAACAGTAAGAATGACGTGCACTTGGAATCACATTTGCCAACGCGGGAACAAGGCCCTTCTGCCGATCGGAGACAATTGTCAAATCTGTAGGTTCTCCCAATGATACAGACAGATTGGCGAGGAACCACTCCCAGCTGTCGCGCCGTTCTGCCTCCGCAAACGCAAAAGCTATTGGGAACAGCTTGTGGTTTCCATCGAGGGTCACGGCAACCATTAGAACTCCTGGGTACTTGCCACGGAGATGTGATCCATCAACAACAATCATTCGCCTAAGGGATGTTGTGAATGACCGAATGCATGGACCAAATGCCCAAAAAAATCTCCTGAGCCTGTCGTCGTCTGACGTATCAATATTGGTGACAGTACCCGGGTTCATCAATTTCAACTCCTCACAATACAAAGGGAGGATCTTAAAAGAATCTTCATATGAGCCCCTAACAATGCGCAATGCAATTTCCCTTGCCATGTGTGCCTTCCTATAAGAAATTGTGACACCAAACTCCATTTGATAGTCATTCATTATTTCCTTTGGCCTAATGTTGTGATTTAACCGCACTTTTTCCAAGATGTACTCTGCAATAAGTTCTGATGACGCTTGACGATGTGCAGTACTCATGGATGGCTTCGAACATTTATGGATTGGGTTGTAGGTCCTAACCTTGAAGCGTGGTCCACTCTCAATCATGGATGCGTGAATGCGCCATGGACAATCAGTTTCCTTGCAACGTGCAGTGACTTTGAATTGTTGTGTCTTTAAGTGCTGGAGAGTGAAGTTGTTGTATATTGCAAATTTCGCTATAGTTCTCCTAAAATCATCACGGTTCGGAAATTCGCGCCCAAGCCACATCTCCCGAGATGAATTGTGTTCCAACTCTGTATCAAATTCTTCCGGGACCATGTCATCTTCGAATATAACTTTCCGATTATGGTAGCTTTGTTCTCCAACATTGTACATAGAAGGTCTTTGGCCTCTTGCCTTTGAAAACCCTGCAAGATTGGTTCCCGTGTTCCCAGATTCAACATTGACAAACTCTATTTCATCAGGCATGTTAACTTTCTCAACACGATCAATGAGTACAAAACTACTTTCTTTCGCAAATTCATTACCACCAATGTCTTCGACTGCTGAAAAATGAATGTCATTGTCTTCGCATAGATTGACAGTAGGAATTTCATGACTTTCCCTGGAAGGTACTTTGCGCTTATCATTGTGATTGCTCCCAGAAAAATCAATTTGTTTGCCTCGTAAAGAACGCATGTCCATCTCAAATGACCTGCTCAATGTAAACACATGGAAATATTTACATTAGACTACTAGAAATAGTATTAAGCATTATATATAAAATACATAAAAAAAGATCTTATGTACCTTCTAGGTTCTCTTATCTTATTGGAAGAACCATTCGAACTTCTATTGATGTATAGTAATATCCCATTTGTATTGTGTTGTGAAAGTGTTAACATGCACTTGATGTCGCTATCATCCTCTATGGCAGCCAATGAAAACACGTGCCCATTGTGATGAAGATAACGTATGCTTATGTTCTCACAGGTTTCTTCCCACTGTGTAGTTTGAAGAGCTATGTTCATCAATTCTGAGTATGTTATGTCACTTTGAATGGACCTCATCTTCTGATTTCCGCCTTCGTATACCGGGTGAATCATGTCAAATTTAAATTCTCCGTCATAATGAAAAATCACAATCAACTCACCATCCGACATCCTATTTCAGGACAGAAATAATTATTTAGGCATTATTTTTGTACAAACATGTACGGAAAATAGGGACAACCACCTCATTGACCAAAGAAGTGTGATATTTGCAAAGGGCCAAAGACGTAACACAGTGGAGGGGCATCTATGGCCTAGAACAGCTTACAATCCACAATTTTTGAAAGTGTCTAGGGTTACAAACAATATAAAAAACATATGCAAGATTACAAACAATACAAACACTCAGTTTCACACTCCAAAACACAACATACAAGTGTGTGTGATAGTCTCTAACTTCATTGATACCAAAAGTAAATGAAAAGGCATCACAAATGATCGTTATATTCAATTTTTCCCCATGTTACTATGCAAAGATAGACATAAATGCACAAATCTTCAATAATGTACATCAACAGCCACAGAAATGTTAAGAAAATGACGGATTACACTTGAATACAAAAAATCAAATAAAACTGTCACACATCAGTTGGAGCCAGAGTAGATTTATTGACTAACATTTGTTCAGAAGAAGAATGTTCACTTTCAAAATACTACATTCACGTGCGTGACAATCTTTAACATCATGGACACCAAGAGTAAAAGGGAAAGCAACAAAAAAAAATACATTATCTTCATTTCTTTTCATGTTACCATGCAAAGATATACATAAATGTACAAACCTCTTTCATGAAGATCAACAGCCACAAAAATGGAATCAAAGTGACGGATTACACTCGAAAATAGAAGCCCATAGACCAGTCATGCTTCATTTCTAGCTAAACAAGATTTTTTATGATCCATTGGGTAAAACAAGATTGAAACCAGGGGACGACGCGAGTATTTAAAGGTTGCGCAAAGTGACGATAGCGTCACTCAATATTATATCAAGTGACGCTATCGTCGCTATGAATATCATATAAAAAAAAAGGAATTTGGCGGGAAGACCCAATTAGTGATGAGAATTGGGCCAGTACTATACCGGGTAAATGCCCATATTTTGGGACTTTTCCGGTAAAAACCCCTATTATTTTTGAATGATTAATTTTTGCAGAAAATTATTTGTGGGTGGTGTGCAACCATTGTAAAAAAAGAATTGAAAGTAAGTAAATATACGCATATGAAGGAGCTTATATTATTACAATAACTTGCAATTTTTTTTTAATGATTGTCTTGCTAGCACTCATCATTACAGCTGCTTTTCTTTTTTGTCCAAAGACATGTCCTAAATTTATTTATTTTTATTTTCAATAATATTTAAAAAATACTAATCTTAATTTATTTTTTATGTTTATTTACTGCCTAGGCTAAGCACAGTCCCTAAAACTGAAATGGCCTTCCTTTCTATAGATTAGTATTTAGGCAGGGTTGGACCATGTGGCAAATGTGTTTGGCCATATTAGGATCTATCCTATTATGAGAGATCTTTCGGGACTTTTCAAAATAAGAATGATAAATAATATATTTGTACCTTTTAGATTTATTTTTCTCTTTATAGAATTAAAAAAAAGTTTAAATTTTAATGTAGATTCAATTTTTTAGCCCGGGCCTTTGATGTAGGCAACTCGATCAAACTTGACCGTACTCCTTGAGCTCACCCAACTTGGTTACTTATTATTGAGTCGAGTAACTCAAACGAGCTTCAAGCTAGAATTATATATATTAAAGCAAATTGGGAGGTGAGCTGTAGGGGGTGCCACCTCATCCCTAAAAAGTCTCTCATTTCAAAGAAATATGCACAAAAAACCCACATTGTTTTAAGGTGACACCTCATTTTGAGCTACTTTTTCTCACAATCTCAATGACCTTCTCTTAACCCCTTTTTTCTAACAATTCCAAATTAAATATATATATTTATATATTTTGGGCCCGGGCTAAGCACGCACGGGCCAGTGTTGCTAGTCTTAATTATGACCGACTTCATTCACATACGAAGCTTACTACTTGCGTAGAATCTTGCCATCCATGGATAGGATTGCCGACTTTTTTTGCTGATGGGATGATGTTGTGGAACAAAAATTTCGCTTAGTTTTGATAATATTGTCTTACAAGAATGTGCTTTGTTTCTTCCATTTATGCCAGATTGAATTCCTGGAATTTGGAATGTACCGATGATCTTGTCATTGTCAAACTTGAAGGTACAAGATTTTAGATTCCCCAAAGATTTTAGGTAGCGTTTGGTTCGCTGGCATGGTTGTAGGCGTGAATGGAATGGAGACCGGGATGAGTCTGGAATGGAATGAGGCAGGAATGGGCATTTCCATTCCAACGTTTCGTACACTGAGGTTCCTGCGTTTGGTACGCTGGAATGAGTCCTGGAATGGAATAAAATTTACATAAGACTGACCAAAATACCCTTGTTAGAATTTTATTTTTGGCTCAGTTAATGTATAGAATATAATATTATTAAGTAGGTGGAGCCCACACAAGGTCTTATATTTTATAATAATAATAATAATAATGTATAGATTATATTATTATTATATAGGTGGGGCCCACACAAGCTCTTCTATTTTATAATCTTATAATAATAATAATAATAATAATAATGTATAGATTATATTATTATTATATAGGTGGGGGCCACACAAGCTCTTCTATTTTATAATCTTATAATAATAATAATAATAATAATATAGATTATATTATTATTATATAGGTGGGGCCCACATAAGCTCTTCTATTTTATAATATAATAATAATAATAATATATAGATTATATTATTATTATATAGGTGGGGCCCACACAAGTTCTTCAATTTTATAATATAATAATAATAATGTATATATTATATTATTATTATATAGGTGGGGCCTGCACAAGTTCTTCTATTTTATAATCTTATAACAATAATAATAATGTACATATTATATTATTATTATATAAGTGGGGCCCACATAAGTTCTTCTATTTTATAATCATGCAATAATAATAATATATATTATATTATATTATTATATAGGTAGGGCCCACACAAGTTCTTCTAATTTATAATCTTATAATAATAATAATAATGTATAGATTATATTATTATTATATAGGTGGGGGCCCACACATGTTCTTCTCTTTTATAATCTTATTATAATAATAATAATAATTTATATATTATATTATTATTATATAGGTGGAGCCCACACAAGTTCTTCTATTTTATAGCCCACACAAGCTCTTCTCTTTTATAATCTTATTATTATTATTATTATAATAATGTATATATTATATTATTATTATATAGGTGGGGCCCACATAAGTTCTTCTCTTTTATAATTTTATTATTTTAATAATAATGTATAGATGTGAAGAAGGGTATTTTGGTCTAAAAAAAAGTAGAAAGGAATAGAATGGCCATTTCTTCCCACCCCGGATGGAATGGTCATTCCTCTACATAAGGGAATGGGATTTCGGAGGTAATGGTGATTATGCCACTTTTTTGCGAACCAAACATTGTAAAGACCATTCCGTTGGAATGACCATTCCATTCCGACCTTCATTACAGTGAACCAAATGCTACCTTAGATTTTCTCAAGTTCTTGCTATTAAGCAAGTCCTAAGTTATCTTTATTGGATGGTGAGCATAGCATAGTGCATGGTAAGGACATTAAGGGCATAATTATGTAACCTCAACAGAAAACCTGGTTTTGCCAACTTTTCCTCTTCTATGGAAAAATTCTAACGCTCTCATTGAAAGTGGTTTTCCATGCAATTGCAGAAAATCTAGTTCATGTTTCCATTTTTCTTCATGGAAATTGGCTGCAGCAAATATGAAAAGTTTGTGCTGTGTAAAAGCAGCCAACTCCTCCTTGCATTGTCCACAAAAATGTAACGGCACAAACGTGCCAAACTTTCATCAGACCTACAGGAGCTCCCTCCATCACCTGATTGGATGATCCAACTATTTCGGAGAAGCTTGCAAAGTAAAATTAGTTGGGCTACGCTTTCTAGTATACTGCTTGTGGGCCCAAGTAGGACCCCTCCTAGGGATGAGATTGGGGGGATTGAAAGATCCCCCCCCCCCTACCTGTCTACGGTGATGGAGGCTCGGATGATGATTCTAACCATGTGATCAGTGGCCAACTACTTTTCACCACCCAAAATGAGTGTCTAGTTGATTCTATGGTCAAATCCATTTAGATGGGTGCAAAATCTCAATTTAAGTGTTTTCCTGTTTTATGGACCACTTAGATGGATCATCAAGTAGGCCCTACTAGGCATTTCTGTACTTGAGTGCATGGGCTTACCCGACGTTTCTCCTGTATGTGTATGCGTATGCGTGTGCGTGTGAGTGTCCATATATTTATTATATGTAGACATTAACCTTTGTTTCTCTGCCTTTATCTATGTTGATAGGAATATATTTCTTAAAATCCTTTAGGAATCTCTTGCAAACAAATAGGCCTACAGATAGACACTAGAGGCCTATATGTTTGTATAGTATCATGGCAATTGACGAATACGAATTCATAACCTAAGTGATTAAAAAGAAGATCAAATGTAAATATCTAAACATATATAAAGATCAATTAAGCAACCGTACCTCACTACAAGAAAATATACTTTTAGCGGGGCCAGCCAAAAGCGCCACTATAGAGTATAGATCACTAATAGCTGTGCCTATAGCAGTGGTTGCCGGTGTAAAACCCCACTCCAATGAGGCCAAATTTTGGTGGGGAAGTTTTATGTTTTTAGGGTCCAACTTTTAACTGCAGCCAATACTTTGGAGGGTAAAAATATGTTTTTAGTGGCCGCCCTTATATTTGGTGAAGGTAAAATTTATTTTTAGTAGGGTCGTAGAAGCCCCTGCTAAAAGTTGTGAAATTTTATGATTAAACCTTACGTAATAAAAGACTCCTGTATGCCCATAGTCTCCATCTTACAAAAATCCTTCTTTCTAATCTTTATTCCAACTTCATCAAGGTATGATATCTCTCTCTCTCTTTCTTCGGTGAAAATGGATTTAAGGGAAAATCAAAAATCACCCAGAAAGTCAAATCCTAGGATGTCTCATTTACATTGCTACCTCATATTTTGCACCCCTCACTTCTTTAATAATGTTTAAGATAGAGCTCAATTCCTATGTTTCTTTTAATCTAACCCCTTCATCCGTGGCTGCTTAGCTGTTCTGTGATGTTGGGTTTGTCCTAAGCGGAGGACATGATTTATCGCTGTGTAGCACTTCACTCTTGAAGAGGTCGAATCCACAGAGAACGGACTAGGGTTTCAGCTCTAGAGGACTTCTTTCGGTCGAGAGTGACCAACTTTTGTTCGATGGGTGTAATTAATTCTAAGCTAAGGACTGATTAAAACTGCAGAAAAACTGAATGAAAATGTTATGCTAAAGAGATGGTTCAACCTAGGGTTCAAACCGCCTAGATTTTTATGGTTTCATCTTCCTCTTCATTACGCAGATAAGAATTGAATCAATCCAGTTCTCACCTGGAAGATTTCTTCGTGAAAATCAAATATCAATCTAAGTGAATAATTCCCAAAGAGATTCCTAGACATTCAATTCGATAATCTGGGAGTCATCGACCCAAGCACGTATCATCTCAGATGAACACAATTAGTCAAAGGCTTAACATCTCAATTATGATTTCTTGAAGCAGAACATCAATGGAAGTTATCTTTTATCATGAAAACATAATCAGGAAGAATAACCCATACAAAACCCAGGTTGAATTCCCCTTAGGTTAAACCATCTGTAATTCTACCCCTCCATTAATGGAGAAGTCTTCAAACAGATTAGATGAAAGTAAGAAAACAGTAAGAACATAATTGAAAGATTACCTCTAATAAAACTTGAATTAATATGAAGGATTCTGTCTTAAAACAAGAATTGAACAAAATTGAATACCCATCTTCAATAGAAACTACCTCTACATTTATCTAAGGAAGGAAGAGAGAAAAAGGAAAGGAGGCTGCTGGGAAACTAACACAATCCCCCGATAGCCCTAATTTTAGAGTTATCATGCTTTATATAGGTTCCCACAACTTTAATTACAAAACTGCCCCAAAAACTAAAATTCTATCCAAATCCGAGTGTTCTACCGGTAGAACTACCGGTTTAACAGATGAATTTCTCATGTCCAAACCTCTGCTAGAATATCAGCCACTTCTACCGGTAGAAATTGCGGTTGACTGATGGAAATCTCAGGGTCAGCCATTTCTACCGGTAGAAATACCGGTTGACAGGTGGAATCCTCGTGTCCAATCTCTCTGCTGGAATTTCAGCCTCTTCTACCGGTAGAAATTGCGGTTGACTGATGGAAATCTCAGGGTCAGCCATTTCTACCGGTAGAAATACCGGTTGACAGTTGGAATCCTCGTGTCCAATCTCTCTGCTGGAATTTCAGCCTCTTCTACCGGTAGAAATTGCGGTTGACTGATGGAAATCTCAGGGTCAGCCATTTCTACCGGTAGAAATACCGGTTGACAGATGGAATTCTCATGATCAGCCTCTCTGCTGGAATATCAGCCACTTGTACCGGTAGAATTTGCGGTTGACTGATGGGGACCGGCTTCTTTACTCTCTATTTGATCCATTCATCCACCAGAAGCTTCATTCTTCATCAAATTTCTGCAATTGACCAAAAACCAATATTCGTGTAAAATTATATGAAACCAACGGAATTAAACACGAATGAAGGTGATGGAAAGGCAATTAAGTCTCTAATTGCTTCATAATTAAGTACTTATCACACCCCCCAACTTGGACTTTGCTAGTCCCTAGCAAATTAAGAAGAATCCATCTTGTCTGTACATACAATTCTCAGTTAAAAGTGGAAATACATGATTTATGCCCAATTGAAACAGATGTCTATGACCGTGAAAATATTAATCTCTACATCTCATGGAATAACACATTCAATCAAGATGATAAGATTAGAATGAGTTAACCATCACATCAAAATTAATTCCAAAGCTCACAAAAGATATCACTCAATGTAGTTGTCACTCATTTCAATGAACATACCCCATGGAAACTAATCTCACAACGCTTATTCTAACATCACACACATACAGAACAACACTAAAGTAGCATATAAATTCAAACATGTATTCTAATGGAGGTAATGACACAAAAAGATTAATTAAGGATCTTAGGATTGCATTGAAAAGGGTTAACAATGACAGTGTTTTGGACAAAATGGGGCATGGCCTTACATGGCTTAGGTCAACTACCCTTTTGCCATGCCCAAACAAAAACGATATTCCCCACTAATCAAAAAAACTAAAATCAACCATCAATAGGACAATTCATTCACTGACTAACTCTTCAGTGTCATCCTCCCCCTCATCACCATCATCATCTTCTCTTCCCTCTGCCTCTTTTTCTGCTGCGGTATTACTGTCACCCTTTGTCTGGCTAGGACCAGCCTCTGTCTCTCTCTGGGGTGACACATAGGGTTCAGCTCCTTGTGATACAGCAACTTTCATCAGATACTCTTGCCTGGATCTCTGTTTTTCCATTTCTCGTTTAATCACTTTCTGCCCCTCTATGCAATCATCTACCTTGCACCCAAACCACTTCATCAATTCCATCATATAAGTCTGAAATGATGAGCCCTTCACTTGTTTAGGAATAGCAGAAGAAGGTTGAGCTGCTGATGGAGTGTTCCTCTTTTGTGATTTGGCCTTTGCCATTGTTTTCACCGTGATTGCCCCTCTATCACTAGGTAAAAGCCAATCATCTGGGCCTTTCTTCACTTTCTGATTTAAGCATATCTTAGTGATAAGACAAGGGTAGGGGAGGGCTGCCTTAGCTGTGGACTCCTCAGGGTATCTCCTTATCTGATTGTATATGAATTGAGCTACATTCATTCCTTCATTTGGGCTCCAGATCACCCATAGCAATTCCATCTCCTTTTTTCCTAGCATCTTCTCATCGCCTCGAGGGAAAATGTTGTAATGCATAATCTTGTTCAACATCCCTGCTTCCCCATTCAAATTTTGCAACTGTGGTTGTCCCTTCTACCATAGCTTCCTCTCTTAACACCAATTGCTCATGAGGAATTTCCAAAGGAACATCTTGAGGCCTAGGGTATGTGATTTTCTCCCTAGCCACTGGGGTGTATCCTAAGGCTTTTGCAATAATGTATTGATCAACTTTCACTTTTGTCCCATTCACCATTGCAGCTATTTGTTCACCTCCTGCTATCACACGCTCCATAGATTTGAAAAATTGACGAACAAAGTCAGGAATATACCCCTCAAAGGCAGTGTCCATGTATTCCAGCTTGCTATTGATCACTGCTCCAAAGCATTCCCCAGTACCAAGTTTACCCACATCGACCCTCCTTTCAATCACAAATGCTTTCTTGTCTACCTTCTTCTCCCATTTGATCTGATCTGCACTTTTCTGTGGAGGAGGGGGAGAAGACTTCCTTGGTCTCTTTTCAGCTCTTCTATCACTTTCCCCTGAGGTGCTACTTTTGGATTTCCCTCCTTTAGCAATTGCTCCTTTCTTTGGTGCACCTCCTAATTTAGGATTCTTTGTCTTTGGCATGGTTTAATGTTGTGTGTAGAAGGTGTGAATTGGTTTTGGAAGGGTATGGAAATGAGTATCAAATTTTTGAGGGAAGGATGGGGATTTCGGAATGTAGGGTTTTCTTTGACTTTTTGGAAGTTTGATCGAAGGGTGAGGGAGAAATGGTGATGAAGAAAAGGTAATTGGGTGTTTTGGAGGAAGATTGGTTGGATTAATGGCAGTTTTGGAAGTTCGGGTGTTAGGGTTTTCGGTGGAGGGACTGTCGGCTCGAGAGAAAGGAGAAGAGCTAAATGAAATGACAAACAAAACAGGGAAAAAATTATATAGGGTTGCCTGGGCCCGCAATTTCTACCGGTAGAAATACCGGTAGAGAGAGTTCTACCAGTAGAACTATCGGTGGAGACTTCGTAGCAAAAATCCTAGCTTTTCTGCCTCAAATGTTTCTTTTTGAACCGGTATTTCTACCGGTACTGCCATTCATTCACTTTTTTTTTTTTTTTTTGAATGACTTGGCTAAAAATCCAACACATCTTCCTCTGATTTTCAAAACTTTTATCCAACGATTGATTTGGGAATGAATCTCATTTAAGTCCAACTAAGTGACTTATTCGCGAATTCCTCAATTAAGCAATGGAATACCAGTAGAGAAGAAGTCTCAATGAATAGAGTATCTTATATCAGTCAATCACAAACCCACAGCCAAATATAGAAGATCATCTTCACTTCAAAGTCATCCTTAGACTCATCATAACCAAGCCCAAATTTTTTTTTTTTATAACACAGCCATATTCCGCCTGCAGAAATCACCCCAAAACCCCCCATTCCTCCTTGCCTCCTTTACACCGGTTCCCTAAGGTTTAGCACAAGAATAAGGGAATATAAAACATGGCTCAAACAAGGGTACAAGGGTGACTCTTTTCTGGTTTTATAAACAACAAATTTCCTTGTATTAACAATTTGTGTCACCACTTCTAAAAGATGTAAAATGAATGCAATTCAAGGCTACAAAAGTATGAACTTGCAAGTGTGTGGAAACCACTCTATCACTCAAAGCACTCTAAACAAAAACAGGGGATATGGTACGAATTCAATTCAATGTGATGAGTAACTCACACAATCATTCAAAGACACATAGTAATCAAAGAAGGCATACATCATGTATTTCACGAAAGTTGAAACTCCAAATGAGAATTGCAATGAAATGAATGCAAGGCTTGTATTTGCAAATTCTAAATAGTGAAAAAGTAACTATATGCATGAAAAATTAACTAAATGCATGAATGAAATTCATGCCTCTTCCCCCCCCAACTTGTATGAAACATTGTCCTCAATGAGTAAAACAACTCAGAACAAAGGGAAAAGAGAGGAACGAAGTTACCAATCTACGAAGGTTGGTGCTGTAGTACGAATAACCTGCTGAGACTTAGACACCAATTATTAGTTAGAAACAAAAACAGGGCAAGCACAGATGGTGCACCCCAAAAACCATCCACTTTTCAAATGATAGAAATGAAGAATGAATTGTTGGTATTTTAAAGTCAGATTCCAAGACATCACACTAAAGAACGAGGTGATACGGAGTAGCATCATCCGCTATTTATTTTAAGATGCAATTAGGCCAATCAAGCATACAAAGAGATAAAGACATTAAACAGGGAAAAACAAATTGCATGCAAGATGGCAACTAACAGAGTCAAGAAAGATTAAGAACTAGTGGCTTCCGGATAAACCGGGTCCACTAATTCTTCCTCAATGTCCTCTTTTGAAAAACTCTCCAAAAATGGCTTAAGTCTTTGCCCATTTACTTTAAAAATCTTTCCATCATTGTTATTAAAAACATCAATAGCTCCATGAGGGTAGATTTTATGCACAAAATAAGGTCCAGTCCATCTTGATCTTAACTTACCTGGATGGAGATGAAGTTTTGAGTTGTATAAAAGGACCTTTTGTCCCACCTGAAAGTCTTTCCTCACAATGTGTTTATCATGAAAAGCTTTGACTTTGGACTTGTAGATGCTAGCATTCTCATAAGCCTCTCTCCTCATCTCTTCTAACTCATTCATTTGAAAATTCCTAAGAACACCTGCTTTGGGTAAAGAGAAATTCAACGTCTTGAGAGCCCAAAATGCTTTATGCTCAATTTCAACAGGAAGATGACACGTCTTGCCATAGACAAGCCTATACGGAGACATTCCTAAAATTATCTTGTAGGCCGTGCGATAGGCCCATAAGGCATCAGTCAATCTAGTTGACCAATCCTTCCTATTAGGATTCACAGTTTTTTCTAAAATATGCTTGATCTCCTTATTGGCTAACTCAGCTTGCCCATTAGTTTGAGGATGATAGGCAATGGACACCTTATGAGTGATCCCATACTTGGCCATCAAGGCCGCGAATGGACGATTACAGAAGTGGGTGCCTTGATCACTAATCATGGCCTTGGGCATCCCAAACCGAGACAAGATATTCTCCTTCATGAATTTGACCACAACCTTGTGGTCATTGGTCCTAGTGGGAATAGCCTCTACCCACTTGGACACATAATCTACAGCCAGAAGGATGTAAAGGAACCCATAAGAACTAGGGAAATGACCCATAAAATCTATACCCCAGCAATCAAAGATCTCTATGATAAGCATGGGCTGAAGGGGCATGGCATTCCTCTTGGAAATAGCTCCTAATTGCTGACATTGAGGACAAGTTCGACTGAACTCATGGGCATCTCTAAAAAGAGTGGGCCAGAAGAAGCCACACTGCAAAATCTTTGCAGTGGTCTTTTTTGAAGAAAAGTGACCCCCACACGCCTCAGTGTGGCAGAATGACAAGATACTCTGTTGCTCCGACTCCGGTACACACCTCCTAATAATCTGATCAGCACAATACTTGTAAAGATAAGGATCATCGAAAGCGTACTTTCTTACGTCCACTAAGAATCTCCTTCTCACTTGAGAAGTCTAGTCACTAGGAAGCTGCCCTGTCACGAGATAATTGACAATATCCGCATACCACGGACATGTCGACACTGAATACAACTGCTCATCTGGAAAAGAATCAAGGACTGGAAGATGGGATGACTTATCCTCAAAATCAAGTCGCGAAAGATGGTCCGCGACTACATTCTCAACACCCTTCTTATCCTTGATAGTGATATTAAACTCTTGGAGCAACAAAACCCACCGAATGAGACGCGCTTTTGCGTCTTGTTTGCTTATCAGATACTTGAGCGCTGCGTGATCAGTAAAAACAACAATAGGAGAACCTATGATATATGATCTGAACTTATCAAGAGCAAAGACCACAGCTAGCAACTCTTTCTTTGTGGTGGTGTAATTGACCTGAGCATCATTTAAAGTTTTGCTTGCATAAGCAATAGCAAAAGGGACTTTACCTCTTCTTTGACCCAAAACAGCACCAATGGCATAGTCAATGGCGTCACACATCAATTCAAATGGGAGAGTCCAATCTGGGGCTTGCATAATAGGTGGGGAAGTGAGGCACGCTTTCAAAGCGCTGAATGCTTTTTCACAAGCCTCGGTCCAAACAAATGGTGCATCTTTGGTCAAAAGATTGCACAAAGGGCGTGCAATAGCGCTGAAAGCACGAATGAAGCGCTTATAAAAACCACAGTGACCTAAGAAGGATCGTATATCCTTGACACACTTGGGAGAAGGTAATTGTGAGATCAACTCCGCCTTTGCCTTGTCTACCTCAATACCTCTAGGAGACACTATATGGCCTAAGACAATCCCTTGTGTCACCATAAAGTGACACTTCTCCCAATTTGAAACCAACTTCTTCTCCTCACACCTCTCTAGGACTTTCTCTAAATTCTTTAAACACCCCGCAAAGCTATCTCCAAAAACAGAAAAATCATCCATGAACACCTCCAAGAAGTCTCCGACCATGTCATCGAAAATACCCATCATGTACCTTTGAAAGGTGCCAGGGGCATTGCATAATCCAAAAGGCATGCGCCTATAAGCAAAGGTCCCAAAGGGACAAGTGAAAACGGTCTTCTCTTGATCTTCCAAAGACACCTCAATCTGATTATATCCAGAATAGCCATCCAAAAAGCAGTAGAAAGTATGACTTGCCACTCTCTCTAAAACTTGATCAATGAAAGGAAGAGGGAAGTGGTCTTTCTTTGTACTGGCATTAAGCTTTCGGTAATCAATGCAGACTCTCCACCCCGTGGCAACTCTAGTAGGGATCAATTCTCCTTGTTCATTAGCCACAACAGTTAGCCCTGCCTTCTTAGGCACTACTTGAATAGGACTCACCCATTTGCTATCAGCGACAGGATAGATAATCCCAGCATCTAACAATTTTAGAACCTCCTTTCTTACCACATCTTTCAGAATAGGGTTTAATCTACGCTGGGGTTGACGGGAAGGTTTGACGTCATCCTCTAAATGAATTCTATGGGTGCAAATTAAGGGATTAATCCCTTGTATATCAGCTAAGGTCCACCCAATTGCTCTTTTGTGTCTACCTAAGACCTCCAAAAGCTGGGTCTCTTGGTGTTCCTCAAGAGAAGAGGAAATCACCACAGGATATGACTCATCAATTCCAAGAAAAGCATATTTTACCGAAGAAGGTAAGGGTTTCAACTCAAGTGTAGGGGCCTTTTCACTGCTAGGCATTGACTTAGATTCCGATTTCGGAAGCTCCTCAAACTTTGGTGTCCAAAATGTAGCACCCTTTACCTCCTCAACATCATCCAATAGAGAGTAAAGATACTCTACCTCGGGGGATTCAAGAAACTCCCTCTCCTCTTGGGTCAAGAATGTCTCTAATGGATCTGTATACGAATGTGTGTTCACATGTTCTTGAACCAAGCTCTCTAACAAACTCACCTCATGTATCTCCTCATCATCTCCCAATTGGGAGGCGACATTGTAGATGTTCAGATCAAGGGTCATGTTTCCAAAGGTGATGGACATGTTCCCATTCCTAACCTTGATGACTGAATCTATGGTGGCTAGGAAAGGACAACCTAGAATGATAGGGGCTTGGTCACTAACCCCTTGATTTGTACATGTGTCCAACACAATGAAATCTGCGGGATACACAAAACTCCCTATCTGAACTAACACATCCTTCAAAATCCCCTTTGGAACTCTAACACTCCTATCGGCCAGCTGAAGTGTAATCGAGGTGGGCTGAAGTTCCTCCAACCCAAGTTGGAGATAAACAGAGTATGGTAGAAGATTGACACTCACTCCTAGATCACACAAAGCTCTCTCTATCTTCTTTCCCCCTATCTCTACTGAAATGCACGGACAACCAGGATCCTTGAATTTTGGAGGAAGAGAACCAGAGATGGTGGTACTGACATTAGCGGCTAGGAGAACCTTATTTTGATGCAAGAACTTGCGTTTGTAAGTGCACAAGTCCTTAAGATACTTCGCATAGACAAGAATGTGTTGGATAGCATCCAAGAGAGGAATGTTGAGCTTGACTTGAGAGAAAAGCTCCCTAAGAGACTCTGCAAGGTCTGGCCTGGATTTCCCTCTCAACCTCTGAGGGAAAGGGGCTGGGGGTTGGAAAGCTTGGACTCTAGGGTCTTGAATGGTAGAAGTGGAAGACTCAACTTTCTTAGGTTCATTGGACTCATTAGATTTCTTTGAAGATTCATTCCCAGCCTCAGAATTCTTAGGCTCCTCCACTTCTTGCAAAGCAGGAGGTGCCTTGGAAGTAGAAAATTCAGGCTTACTTGGCTTGGGAGGGATGGCATTATCAATGATCTTACCACTCCTCAGAATGGTGACAGCTTTAAGATGCTCCACTTGAGCATCCGACCCACCGGAATCTTCCACAAAGTGCTGGCCTTGAACAATTGGAATAGCTTGGGTAGGCAAGGCACCCCTTGTGGTTTGACTAGCACTCACTGCATTGGTAAGTGTAGTTAATTGAGATTTGATGTTCTCAAGAGTCCTGTTGTTCTGCTCATTGATGGAAGTCTGACTACTCAAAAAGGCTTGAAAGGTATCTTCTAGACTTCTCTTATGGGGAGGCTGATATGGAGCATAACCCTGTGGGGGTCCTTGTTGTTGAAAGTGCTGATAAGAATGAGGTGGAAACTGTTGCTGAGATGGGAATCTCTGCTGCTGATATTGTGGGGCAGAATGAAAGAATTGCCTTTGACTCTGATTAGACTGAGGAAATTGCCCTTGATTTTGATAGGGCTGAGAAAATTGCCCTTGATTTTGATAGGGCTGAGACTGAAAACCCGTAGAGCCAAGATTTTGGGATGGGGGAGGGTTGTCCCTCCACCGAAAATTAGGATGATCATTGTACCTGGGGTTGAAATTCTGAAATTGGTTAGATTGAAAAGAAGATTTCTGCTGGGGACTCACAGCATTGACATCATATGGAGGGTTACCATGGAGCAACTCCTTAATGGAAGGAATGGTAGGACAATTGTCTGTACCATGATCATTTTGTGAACAAATTGCACACAATTGATCCACTTGGGCAACTGATGTAGGAGTAATCTCACTAACTCTTTTCAGCTCTAGACCTTCTATCTGACGGGTAAGTTGAGCTATCCTAACACTCAAATCCTCCTTCTCACTCAGAGTAAATTTTCCTGCATTAGGAACACTAGGAAACACATTTGGAATAGTTCTATCATTAGGATTGGTAGTGTCCCAAACCTGATACTGCTATGCCAAACTCTCTAAATATGCATAAGCTTCATGCGGTTCCTTGGCACGGAAAGTACCATTGCACATCATATCAATGAACTGTTTATTTGTTGAACTCAATCCCTCATAAAAGATCGTAACCAACTCAGGGATAGTAAAACCATGATGAGGGACCAAGTTCAACGTCTCATGAAACCGATCCCAACATTGATGAAAAGACTCTCCCTCTTTTTCAGCAAAACTCTGGATATTCTTCTTTAAAGCAATTGTTTTCTGATGAGGAAAGTACTTTTTATAAAACTCTCTTTGCAATTGATCCCATGTGGTAATTCGCACAGATCTCAGATTGTTCAACCAATTTTTGGCATTCCCCTTCAAAGAGAAAGGAAACAGTCGAAGTTTGGCTGACTCTCTTTGAGTTGCAGGGCACATGGTTTCAATTATGGCATTGAACTCTTTGACATGCAAATAAGGCATTTCAGATGTCATTCCATGAAAATTGGGAATATGAGTCAAAACATTTGGTTTGACCTGATATGCATTTGCACCCTGAGCTTCATCTACAATACAAGATGGAGCATCAGTCCACCTAGGAGTCAAATAATCATCCATTGTCCTAGGTGGTACAGCTTGATTATGTTGATGACGGGGGTCATTATTATTCTGTTGATTCGCCATTGATTCCAAAGTAGGATCGGGCAGATGCAGGTCAACAAAAATGTCAATTCCTGGCCAATCAAATATCGGAACTTCTTCAAGATCTATTCTGACCAATCTGTTGTGTATGTTCCTACGGTAATGAGAGGACATATACAACAATCAACCCCAATTATCAAAATAATCACCTAATTCTAAAAGAAATAAAAAAAAAACAAAAGAACTAGGAGAAATACTCACAAAGCTGTTTTACCTCAATTGCCGTCCCCCGGCAACGGCGCCAGAAATGCTTAGCTGTTCTGTGATGTTGGGTTTGTCCTAAGCGGAGGACATGATTTATCGCTGTGTAGCACTTCACTCTTGAAGAGGTCGAATCCACAGAGAACGGACTAGGGTTTCAGCTCTAGAGGACTTCTTTCGGTCGAGAGTGACCAACTTTTGTTCGATGGGTGTAATTAATTCTAAGCTAAGGACTGATTAAAATTGCAGAAAAACTGAATGAAAATGTTATGCTAAAGAGATGGTTCAACCTAGGGTTCAAACCGCCTAGATTTTTATGGTTTCATCTTCCTCTTCATTACGCAGATAAGAATTGAATCAATCCAGTTCTCACCTGGAAGATTTCTTCGTGAAAATCAAATATCAATCTAAGTGAATAATTCCCAAAGAGATTCCTAGACATTCAATTCGATAATCTGGGAGTCATCGACCCAAGCACTAGTTGTATCATCTCAGATGAACACAATTAGTCAAAGGCTTAACATCTCAATTATGATTTCTTGAAGCAGAACATCAATGGAAGTTATCTTTTATCATGAAAACATGATCAGGAAGAATAACCCATACAAAACCCAGGTTGAATTCCCCTTAGGTTAAACCATCTGTAATTCTACCCCTCCATTAATGGAGAAGTCTTCAAACAGATTAGATGAAAGTAAGAAAACAGTAAGAACATAATTGAAAGATTACCTCTAATAAAACTTGAATTAATATGAAGGATTCTGTCTTAAAACAAGAATTGAACAAAATTGAACACCCATCTTCAATAGAAACTACCTCTACATTTATCTAAGGAAGGAAGAGAGAAAAAGGAAAGGAGGCTGCTGGGAAACTAACACAATCCCCCGATAGCCCTAATTTTAGAGTTATCATGCTTTATATAGGTTCCCACAACTTTAATTACAAAACTGCCCCAAAAACTAAAATTCTATCCAAATCCGAGTGTTCTACCGGTAGAACTACCGGTTTAACAGATGAATTTCTCATGTCCAAACCTCTGCTAGAATATCAGCCACTTCTACCGGTAGAAATTGCGGTTGACTGATGGAAATCTCAGGGTCAGCCATTTCTACCGGTAGAAATACCGGTTGACAGGTGGAATCCTCGTGTCCAATCTCTCTGCTGGAATTTCAGCCTCTTCTACCGGTAGAAATTGCGGTTGACTGATGGAAATCTCAGGGTCAGCCATTTCTACCGGTAGAAATACCGGTTGACAGTTGGAATCCTCGTGTCCAATCTCTCTGCTGGAATTTCAGCCTCTTCTACCGGTAGAAATTGCGGTTGACTGATGGAAATCTCAGGGTCAGCCATTTCTACCGGTAGAAATACCGGTTGACAGATGGAATTCTCATGATCAGCCTCTCTGCTGGAATATCAGCCACTTGTACCGGTAGAATTTGCGGTTGACTGATGGGGACCGGCTTCTTTACTCTCTATTTGATCCATTCATCCACCAGAAGCTTCATTCTTCATCAAATTTCTGCAATTGACCAAAAACCAATATTCGTGTAAAATTATATGAAACCAACGGAATTAAACACGAATGAAGGTGATGGAAAGGCAATTAAGTCTCTAATTGCTTCATAATTAAGTACTTATCAGTGGCCCACAAGTTTAAAGGCTTCATATTAAAAAAGATATCCAACCCTCGATCCAACGGTTCAGTACATTCGCATGTGTGTCAATCCTTGTGATTAGTGACTATCAAGGGGTTCCCTATTGGTTGCTAGATTTGGATGGGTTGCTAGTTGAGCCTCGTAAAAAGGTTCTCATATAATGGATGAAAACTAGTTCCTACTTAAATATTTTCAATATATATTATATATATATATGTATGTGCGTGCGTGTGTGTTTGGTTGCGCGTGTGGGTGTGGTGTGGGAAAGTAAATCAGTCAATTGGACTGACAAAGAATGCACATTGAATCAACTTATCTTGAATGAAGCTGTCGAACTTAATTAGCTAGTACTGTGGCAGAGCTAGGAAATTTGCCTTGAGGGGCTACTATGGTAGGGGGGAAAAAATCTTGGGAGGCCTTTTTTTTTTTGAAAGCTTAAATTCCCCCTAGGCCCTATCTTTAGGGGGTTTGCCAAAATTGCCCCCGCCCCTATTCCACCCCTGATTACAAAGAGAAACAGACAACGAACTTAATGAACCTACCCAAATGAATTAGCAAACTGCAAACTTAAATGCAAATTACACGAACTGCAAACTGCAAGTCAAGTATGTAATGAATGAGCTTTGCTGTTGGAAATGGATTGCTACCAAATGTGTTTTGACATTCCTTTTCTCTCCCGAGCTTTACATTTCCATAAAAAGTACAAGCTCACCTACTTGCTCAGCTACCAGTGACCTCTCTTCTGGAACATGCATGCCCAGTATTTGATAGGTAATCAAGGGCCTGTTATTTGCATATTATAACATAGGAATTGAATATTGGGAAATTTATGGTACTCAACCAAGCTTCACTAAATAATTATTAAAGAGATGAATGGTCAACGATCAATGCAACAATACAGATGAGACATTGACTTTCATAGGATGCGAAGTGCAGAACTATAATGCAACATCGCTGCGGACGGACGCTGCATTGTAATATGCTACATCGCCGACCTCTAAATGCATGGAAGATCGAAGCTGAATAGAAACCGTAACACCCATTGTGTTCATTAGATGTAGATTTTCTTCTAATAAAGGGAGATTGTTTGATGGTAATTTTGGATGTTCACTTTGATTCTTCATTTTTAACCACATGAAGAGATATAATCCTAGGGATTCAAATATTACACGAAACAAACAAACCTCAAAGATCCTAAATGCTGGATTATCATGTAATATACCATTGGACTAATTTGAGTCTTCTAATAAAAATAAGCAAAAAGATTGTCTTAAAATTAAAAAAAAAAAAACATAAAAACCCACTCTTTCATAGCATCTAAATAACTGTAAGAGAAATCCGGTAGAGAGGTGAAAGGGTTTGTGATGCTAAATATGTAAACTAATAATAGAACAAGTAATACTTGTTTATGCTAGATCAATCTTCAAATTTATGAATGAAAGTTATTTGTCAGACGCAGATGCTCAAAATAAATATTGATTACAAGACCTTGCTCTCTAAGATCAAGGATAATTACTTGAAAGAAACAAATCTGTTTGAAGAAATCATGTAGTGAGCAAATCAAGCAACAACCACACAGATATTCATTATATTTTTTTTATAGCATGATTGCTTTTAATGGTGCGACTTAGAAATTTGTTTAATCTAATCATATAATTGACCAATGGTTAAAATTTTTAATGCTATGGTTCCTATTCCGTATCAAAATCTTCAATGATGGTACCATAAATCATTGTTTTCTTTAGGGGTCTGGCAACTTGCCTTATACAAAATCTACCTGTTTCTGTCAACCCCAGTTGATAAAATTACTTAATCTCCATGTTTTGATACTAACATCATTTCTTCAATTTTAAAAGGGGAACAATGCCATCAACATCTGTCATAATATTCCACTAATCTCCATTACAAATATGATGCAATGAGATGGAGCCCTAGGTTAGAATCCCACGTATAGGGCAAGAGTAGGTAAATTAGTCGTTTTTTTATAGGTTAGTATCGTACCTACTTTAATCATGAGTTAGACTGGGATGGCCTGAAAGAGACAAATAATTATGTGTTAATGTCAAACACTAATCTTATCCTTTGTAAGAAGACATCTAATATTAGTATGAGAAGATTTCACTTGTGATTACTGATGTTAATTAAAATCAATGTGGTCTAGAAACAAAAGCTCCTACAAGGTATCTTCTACAAGCACACTTTGTATTTTGTAGTGCCATATTAGAGGGCCAGGCTCCTCCATGAGTGGCCAATAGAGGGGACCCACTTGCCTAGATGGCTGGATGAACCAAAGTTTGCTCAGCCAGCCCATCTTGGAGGGCCATCACCAGACTTTTCGGGGCATCCCAATGGGCTTGGTGATAAAAATTCATCCCAATACTTGTTCAAAAAGAATATATACTCATCACAATGGACTAGTAGGTCAGTGGAGGCATCTCTCTATGTAAAAATAATTAGCAATCAATCCTTGGTTGCGGCATTGATGGTTAAGGGACATGGATAGGAGGGGTGTGGGTGCGTGAAAATCTATTGGAGCAAAAAAACAAAATCTATTAATTGAGTAATCGGTTTTCACTAATGCCAACCTGATGTGGATGTGGATCCAACCTATTAATGGTTTGATCCACAATTTAAAAGAGGCTTGTTCCAATTATCACAACTCAATTTTTATTAAAAATCCAAAAGAAAACAACAATCCACAACAAACAAAAGACAGATTTAACTTAAATCCCATGTGAAATCAACCATAGCTAGGACTCCATAAGACCCAAAATTGAAGAAGTTGTAATCATCCGCTGAGGGGGACGTCCAACACCATGTGTCAATTTATCTTCCAAAGCATCTCTTAGCCTATCCTAAGTTGAATCAGTATTGGTCCCAGAAATTAAAATCGATTATCGTTGTTTTTGCATGATGATCGTCTCCAAAATCAAGATAAATCTAATTAAGAATGGATTTTTCAGTTTCATCATGCAAACAACAGATATAATCAACTTTGATTTGTGAAACCATCATTATTCCAACTTAGAATAAGCTAAGTTGAGCATATTTGTATATTAATACTAGTCATTCACAAAAATATAAGCCTTTTTAGATAAAAAAATATTTTTAAAGAAAATAAATCTCTTATAAGAGGAAAAATAAATTGAATGGAAAGGGATTATGGAGGAGAGGAATGAGAAACGTACTTCATATAAATAAGTTAGGATTATGAGATAAATAGAAAGGATATTGAAAAAGAGAGATTGAAAGAAGGAAATTTTAAAGGAGAGGGGGAACCAGAAAGAAAGAAATTAGAAACAAGAAAGATGAGAGGAAAAATAGGAGGGCTTCGGTGAAGGCTGTGGGCTCCACCAGCATGAGTTCGCTCTTGCAGACTTGGACACTTCCTCTTTAACTTATGCAGTTGGACTCTTCTTGTAAGTTGGCCTAAGTGTAGACCCATTAGGCTAGAATGGACTTGTTTGTGCCCTTATACCTTGGGTTTTCATCTCAATGAGTATAGGCCCATACTGTCCATTGAACCATTAACGTAGTTGTATCGACTAGGCTATCCAATTAAACTGTGATCTAACCATTGTTGGATCTAATGGACTGGATCATGTACCCCAAAGCCATATGAGAGAGAGAGAGAGGGTGAGAGAGATGTTAGGCTGGCAATAGCATGGCATAGCAAACAGTCAATGGCTTGTATTCAAAGAAATGGGCTCACCTAATAGGCAACAAATAATCTGACTTTTTGAAAGTTCTTGTAACAAGGTGACACTAGAGACCCAAAAAGTTCAACTTTTATTATTTATTTTATCATATATCATTTGGACACTTCCTTATAGGAGAAGAATATCCCAAACACAACTGGAAATGGGGTCACATATTGGTTGCTTGGTTTCCTAACTGTCCATGTTTGCAGAACCTTGTCTCTGTCTAAGGTCAAACGATTTCTTTTCACCATGAAAACCTTCCAATTGTTCCAGAAGCTGGTCATTTTCAGCTCTCTTCCGTGTCATAACCCATTTCCAACTAACTCATATTCAAATAATATACTGTTTTCCATGTCGTTTACTGTTTTTGTTTGCTGTCCATGCAAGAAGGAAATCAATTACTGGTAGAAAGCTCATTACAATAAAAGAATATGTACATAAGTGGGTCTTTTATGTACAAAAGACATTCAGTTTTTGAATCACTCTCAAATACAATCCATATTTGAATCACTCTCATAGACAATCTAAATCTCACAATTCAAACAACTTATGAATAAACAACACTTCATGTACAATACATCTTCTCTCACATATGTCCTCTTTTCTTACATATGTAATCTAAAAACAACTCCAAATCTGCTCTAGGATTTGATTGATGCTTCCGTTTGGCTGCAAAAGTGGAGAAAAGGATAATCCATACGTGAGAACGAACAAAAGGAGGATGGAAAAGAGGAATTAAGTGAATGAAAGTCGACATTTCAACTGTTACACAGCCCCACATCAAATAAGATAAGCATAAAGAGAGCAGAAAAAATAAAAGAAGATTCTCTTACTCTATGAAATCTGTCCATTGATAATCACTTGCTTGGTCATCCAAGTTGAATTCTCCCCAAACCTCAAAACCAGTTGAGGTGGATGAATGGCTAGAAATGTCAGATGGGTTGATTTGATCCAGCATTTGATCAGTACTGCAGGCTACTGAAACCATTGGAGTAGAATTTGGAGGGGTCAAGATGAAAGAATTAGTCATATGGTTATCAACAATACAGTTACTAGCAAAATCACAGCTTAATCCTGGCATTCTCAAAGCGGATCCATTGATTGGTGTCACCATCTCTTGCCCATCGAAACTAGTACAAGGCCTCCCAAGGTCTTGATAATTGCTGGGTAACTGTATCTCCCCTAAATTTGGAAAATTGGATGGGACTGGGATGGGATCGTGAACTAGACCAAGAGAGTCATTGCCATCGACTTGGTGATTTGATTGCAGGAGATCATTTAAATGAAAATTTCCCAGGGAAGGTGACCCCATTGGAGAACTTCTGGCTATTGCTTGTATTAGACTCTGCAACAATTTAACTCTAGCTAAATGAGCGCTTTCCCAAGTGCTCATCACACTTCCATAGTTCGAGCCGCCGAGAAAATGAGTAAGATCTTCAAGTAGATTGAGATCAGTTCTGGGCCTATGGGTCACCGGATCAATACCCATTTTAAGGAGTTTCTTCTTCATATGTGTATTCCAGAAGTTCTTGATTTCGTTGTCCGTCCTCCCCGGAAGACGGGTAGCAATGGCTGACCACCTGCAGGGCCAAACAAATGATCACAATTCAACTCCTTGCTAAGACTCTCACAAATGATTAGTATTTCATTCCAACAATGAGAAACTATGAAAAGAAAAAGTTCATAGCTTGTGGCCCTGTGGGGCTTTGTTTCGACTTCCAAGGCTTTCATTGCAATCTTAATTGCAATAGGAGTTGGACGGTAGGACTACTACTATCACCCAAGCATGCTTAATGCTAAAACTTTTCATTAAAGACACAGATGCTCTTACTTGTTTCCAAGGACTGAATGAAGGTGGACAATCATTTTCTCTTCGTCGTGAGAGAATTTGCCTCTCTTGATGTCGGGTCTAAGATAATTAGTCCAGCGGAGTCTACAGCTCTTCCCACATCGATTTAGCCCAGCATGTTTTGGGAGAACTCCCCAGCTTCCAAGTCCATGTTTTTGTATGTAATCCACCAGCTTTTCATCTTCTTCAGGAGTCCATGGACCTTTCTTCAAACCCTTTTCATCACAACAAGGAGACCTCCCCATTATTATTCCTACAAAAAAAGCATAGATAGATCAGAAAAGGTTCAAATCACATCATCTTGATTACTTTACAGGGACCCAGAAGCTTGCTCATGCTGTAGGCGAACCTTAGATTAGAGGGCCTTTTGCAGGAAAGACAAGATTAGTGTGGATAAGTACACTGGTAACACGGGTTTTATAGGGTTTTGGTGTTGAAATTGCGGGGACTGTTTGTGTGTTGGAGACGCATCATACATTGCCCATATGTCATAAAACATTGATCTCAAGTTCCGAAGATGCCCTACATTGTGTTGGACACTGTTGGTCTCTTGTTTTTTTTTGTTTCCTTTTAGAAGCTTCTTGATTCACTGCGGATAATGGCAGGTACAAACTACAAACAATCGGATGTGTCTGTTTCATTTAACTGCATGTACCATGTGCACCTTGCTATGGAGCCCACCGGCTCATGGGAACCCTTGGATGGAAAGGTCTTGATATGGGTACTACCTCTTTTCAAAGTTTGTGTCTATAAAAATCATGCTAACCCTTGATTCATGGCCCATAAATTCAATAGATTTATATTAAAAAAAAAAAACGTTCAATCGATTTCTAATAGTCCATTCCATTCGAAAATGGTGTAAAATCTAATAAAGAATTGGTGTAATTTAGGAGGGCCGTTAATTGATATCCACTTAGATCGACCATCAGGCGCCCCATAGCAAAGCACACAATATGTGCACCTCGTATAGGGGATCACTTGCCATTTGATTAAATATTTAGCATCGTGTGTCTATAATTAATTAAAAATAAAGAATAAAGGTGAATATCCAAAAACGTCCATCAAATAACCTCTCCTTTAATCGAAATTAAATGAAGGAATGAAGGGAAATGGATACCCAGACAACACTGTACGTAGCAATTCAATATCTAGGGAGCCAAGGTCCCTTCTACATCTACATCTTAATTAAATACTCATAATTACCCTAGTAATATTTCAATATCTAAAAATGTTAAGGTTCCATTTACATCTTCAGCTTATATCATTCACTTCCTCTGATTTCCTTAATAATCTTTTCATGTACACATATTTTGGGTATACAATTATATTAAAGTAGCTAGCACTCCACCTTACCTACTAGAATAGATTATAGCCAGTACGGTGTTTTCACTTACATTTATCTTGCAAGCCGTGCATGCATAGACTCTAATTTAATACATGCCTAGACAACAATTTGATAAAGAGGAATAACTTTTCTGAAGAAATTGAAACTGCACTTAAATTCAGCCAACTCTTGATCACTGAAGGGTTAATCACTGGCTGAAGGCATTACCACAAATGTTGTGGTCGTGGGAAAATGGTGGGATTTTTCATATCAGGCATTTTTTCTCAGAGTGCTATTGACAAAATGAAGAAAATAGACTAGTTTTTAATAAGTGGAGATAAGAAATAAATAAAATAAAAATAAAATGATATTAGAATAATTTTTCAATAGGTTTTCAGGAGTTTTCCCGTTTTTGATCCACTGTTACCGATTGAGTTATACTTGTGAAATTTTAAATTTTAACAATATTTTTTTTAAATGGCACTATATTATTAGAAAAGAAATTATCACAACATTATATTTGTGGCACTTGTTTGAGGTAGTACTTCCTTTCTCCAAATAGACAAATAAATTATCTAGTTGTGGAGAAAGCTATTTATTCTAAAAGAAAAAAGTAATGAATGGAGAAAAATGATCAAATTTGAACTAGGGAAAATTTTCTCCATATCCACTTTTTTTTATCTTCTCTCCATATCCATCAAGATAGTGCATAGTAAAGTGTGAGGCCCTCAAGGGGAGCATCCCCTATGATCCATCCAATCCCTCACACTCTACTACCCCATCAAACGCCATAGGCCCCAGGTCTTTGACACCTATCCAAATGAGATTGAATGTTGGATCGAAATAAAACCTTCCATTACAATTAAACTTAAGGGCCATTGATCAAGGATTTCGAATTATCAAACAAACTTAAAATTTTGCTTATAGGTGGGTCACATCTAGATCTTTCGATTCATCACCTCATGATTTGTGGGGCCTTAAGTGCGTCCCACAAGGTTATTGTTGCATGAGAGAGTAACTCATATGTATAGGTAGGGGGGAAAATACCCCTTTAAGAAAATGGTAGTTTGTAAAATTCCTATATATATATATATATGGGGCAGGCTCTCCTAAGCTGCAGCTTAGGGTATCCTAAGCTGCAGTAGTGCAAAAATGGGTCACACATGTGCTCACACATGTGCGGTTTACACACTGCAGCTTAGGATACTCTAAGCTGCAGCTTAGGAGAACCTGCCCCTATATATATATATATATGCATATGTCAGTTTTTTTTTTTAATATTTATTGCATCATTGACATTCATTCTTTATGTCGGTCACATTTATACATTCTTGAATCTGCAGTAGGATTGATTAAGGGGTGATTTTGTCTTGGATCATTAGGCATCTTTTCCTTTCATACACTGAATTTCTTTGCTTTCACTTCTACAACAAGGCAATTAGCTTCATACGAATTACGACGCCATGTCATATCCCCTCCCGTATGCCTTTTCCCAGGTTAGGGTGGCGACACGTCAGCCAGAGAGTGTGTAAGGAGTTTGAAGTTACAGAACGTGGCAACATCTTACAGGAATAGACGGCATAGATTTCCAATGGTGAGGAAGAAGAGGGATCTTCTTAATCCAACAGCAGAAGAAAAGCAAGACTTCTACTTCAATTTTGCTTTTTGTTTGCACTCAATAACTGAGCACAAGCAAAACACGCAAAAATCCATGTCATGAGTCCATGTAGGGACCCACCCATGCTTTCTATCACTCAACCTCAAGGTACAATTAGTCAAAACGGTGGTGGTCGTTGGGCCTGTTTGATGGAAATATGTACTGTCAATCATAAATGGCATGTTTGTGTTGATCATGTCAAAATATCCTCAAAAGTCTTGGCAAAAAACTAGTTTATAGAAATTTCACAACTGTGTGTGTGTTTTTCTTCTTTTTTTTTTTTTTTCTTTTTCTGCATGAGATCAGGACTCAGGAGTAAAAGAGGTGTAGGAATCAGATAATAAATAAAGTTAAAGATGGGAAAGGATAAAATTGTATTCCTCCCCACTGTATATTAGGTTTGGAGAGAGTAAAACAAAGTGAGAAAAGGTGGCCTTAAAACCCTTGAGATTTTATCTTTTTTTTTTTCTCGTCTGAACAACCATTAAGTAAATAATTTTTTACTCTACATTAATTTTACCTTATTTTATTTCTTCCATACAAGTACCAAGAAGTAAAATTTTATATCACATCAATCCAATTTTGCTCTTCTTTTACTCTAGCTACTTTCTACTAAATGAAAAGAAACTTGATAATTTGGAGCATTGCGATAGCTACTGTTGTTTGTCATTTTAAAATAGCTGATTGTTTAAATTCAGTTCATCGCTGGAGAATTCAAAAGAAAGGAATGTGAAATTCCCAAACATGTGAATTATGTTACCCACCCCTCATGAGATAAACCCAAACATGGTCTGACTGCAGATGTTGGATAGGGCTTAGAAGATGATAACCAAGGAAATAGTCCCCGGTTACACTGTTACTTGAAATACTCACCCAATATGTTTTTTCATTTTAGCATGCATGGTCCCTTTTTGTGCCCAATTGGTAATCATGCCTGGCTGTGAGTGTAGTTGGGTCCTTATGTAGATAACTCCTTTACCGAGTGTATAATACAGTATACATAGTAATTTATATACAACCTTGTGTTGGGTAATTTTCTCCAAAGGGATGGCTATATAACCATGCAAGTGAGACTTTGTATGATGCGATTGTAGCCACCCCTGACTGGAGGGGGATGCGAAAATATATGTGGATAAGAGATTCAACACAAATTAACCTAACCATAAGTTGATAGGAGGAGTAGATTTAAAGCCATCATAAATAAACAGTGAAACATAAGAAAAATGGGGCATTTCGATTTGATGGTTAAAAAAGTTGCATGAATGTCATTTTGGTGGACCACTCAAGGACTCATTCATGAGGGTTTTATTTTTATTTTTTTTTGGTCTGAGCAGTCAGGTCATTACATGGGCCTACTTACCTTAATTCTTTGGCAGATTTCTTCTTCATTGAATGATTAGGTATATGGACTTCCGATTCAGGTAATTATGTAGAAGGTCTCGTGCTCTATTTATGTGCTGGTCCTAACCCTTTGTTAAATGAAGATTACATCTGATACATAGTTATGAATGCAAAACCTTTAAATTCATTTTTACTTTAAAGCTTTGATGCTGTTAATGCGATTGATAATCACTTATATTATGTGGATTTCATACAAGCCATCTGTTTTTGCATAAAGTCTTTAATTCCCTGAAAATAAACAAAAATATTATTTTTATTTCTTAAATAACGCTAAGATGGTTGTACTATATCGAAAATCCTGATACATGAAAATCAGTTTTCTATGAGAAATGATGTGAATTATTCCTCTTCAAAATCTATAGAATCATTACTAGTTCATTTCAGTTAAGAGTCTTAAGATAATTTTAACATAATTCCGATACTGTTATAGATGTCTTCATTGTTTCTCTTTCCTTTTTAATTCACATTTCTTTCTCTCTTCTATTTCGTTTATATTCAATTTTATTATTTACAAACATCATTTTATTTTGAGCTTTTTACAGAGAGGCCCCTATATTTATGAAAAACCTCAAAAAAGCCCCTACATTTTATCATTTTACTATCCGTCAACTTACCTTCCGACCATACAAACCGTTCCACTCCCCAATCTTTTTACCTTTTGACCCATATACCCCTCTTCTTTATCAAAGAGTCATTCTATTGGCACACAGAAAATAACTCTTCCCATACACTCATTTAAAAAAAAAAAATTAAAAACCTATGAAATTACCTTTTTGCCCACCCTCCTCCCTTTCTCTCCTTCCACCTCCCCCTTCACCTTCGGCTCCAGCCTGGACGGCGGTGGCCGACCCCTCTCCCCCCTTCTCTTCCTCCTTCTCCCTCCCCATTGTTTCCTCTCTCTTCCTCCCTTTCCCTCCTCACTGTTCTCTCTCTCTCCTACTCCCTTTCTCTCCCCCCACCTCCCCTTCACCTCCGGCCTGGCCTCGAGTTCGAGCTCGTGGAGCTGGAGATGCACGGCCTCATGGCCTGTCGTGTCATGTTCGGCCCATCTTAGCCCTTCAAGGGCGTTCGGATCTCCGGCTCCCTCCTCATGACCATCTAGATCGTCGTCCTCATCGAAACCCTCATCGCCCTCGACGTCGTGGTCCGCTGGTGCTCTTACAACATCTTCTCCACCCAGGATGGCCACGCCGCCTACGGCATTGCCCGCGACTTTGTCGTCGTCTTCGCCTGATGGTGCACTGATCGGTGCATCACCGAAGGTGAAGGGGAGGTGGGGGGAGAGAAAGGAGGAGGAGAGAGAAAAAGATGGTGGGGAGGGAGGGAGGGAGGCCACCACCGTCCAGGCTAGAGCCGGAGGTGAAGGGGGAGGTGGGGGAGAGAAAAGGAAGAGGGTGGGTAAAAAGGTAATCTCATATTTTATTTTTTTTAATATTGACTGTGTGGGAAAAGAAAAGATTTGTTTGCCAATAGAATGACTCGTTGAAAAGATACAAAATGTTTTTTCTTTTGACCTATTTACTCCTATTCTTTAGTTGAAAGACAAAAGGAGCCACATCCTTTATGACACTCCTGCATGAGTACAAATCACAGTAAGATTATCATGCTGGCCCCATTGCAGGATGTCAAGTGATCATTATCCCCTTCTCTCTATTTTTTTTTATTGCTCGGCAACTAGTGGGTCCCATCAAAATAGAGTTCGTTCATTACAAAAAAAACCTCTCAAGAAGACCACGAAACTGACGAAAGAATGTATGTGAACACAAAAGTATTTAAAAGTGCAGGAAAAAGGGAAAATCCAACTCTCTATAGGAGGCCTACCTTTGATCACTCATCTTCGACACACCCAGTCTAGTAGAGTTGAGTGATTCCAACTTCAAACCGATCTAACCCTGGTCCAACTATTGCATTCAATTATGATAGGTAATGCACCTAAAAAATTGATAAAACTTCTAGACAAAAAAATGGCCCACCTTTGATCAATCAATCATTTTCAACACACATGATAGTCCTATAAATTTTCAGCCATCCAACCTAAAACCAATATGACCTTGGTGCAACCTCTGGATTCAGTTATAATAGGTATGCACCTAGAAAATGGATAAGCTTCTGGGTACAAAAATAAATGTCCCGCCTTTGGATTAATCCACAATTTTCAACACACTTTGTCCAATGAATTAGGCATTGATTCCAAATTAAGATTGATCCAACCGTGGTCCAACCATTGGATTCAATTATGACAGGTAATTAATGCACAAAAATAATTTATACACTCTTAGATAAAAATGGGCCACGTTTGATCAATCTACCATTTTCAACATATTAGTCCTATGTGCTGCCAATCATTCCAACCTAAAAGTAATTAAAACCCAGTCCAACCAATTGTCACATTTATGACAGGTAATGCACCTAAAATATGGATAAAGTTTTGGGTATAAAAAACGAATGGCTCACCTTTGATCAATGCGCCATTTTCAACAGTTAGTCCAATAAATTAGCAGTAATTCTAACTAAATATTGATCTGACCTTGCCCCAACCTTTGATTTCAATTGGGAGAAGTAAAGCGCCTAAATACTTGATAAATCTTTAGGTGAAAAATAAATGGACCACCTTTGATCAATCCACCTTTTCAACACAATTAGTGAATAATTTCTGACCTAAAATCAATCTGATCGAACCTCGAGCATCCCATGGATCAACTATGGCACGTTATGTACCTGGGAAAATTAATTAACTTTTAGGTTTAAAATAATTGGCCCACCTATGGTCGATTCACCATCTTCAACACATTTTAGTTTAAGAAGTTAGCAACCCTCCCAATTTTAAACTCATTTGACCATTGGATTTAGTTATGACAGTAATGCACCTAAATAGTTGATAAAATTTCAGGTGCAAAAATGAATGGCAGAGAAAATCCAATGCGTTATGCGTATAGTATCTGGGTCATTTGCAGCCCTAAAGCTCATATGAGGCGTAAAAGGTACGAGCTGGCTGGTAAGTGGTAAGAGATCATTCGTTGATGACATAAAGGGCAAATATGACTT
The DNA here is from genome assembly GCA_012931725.1 of Litsea cubeba. Classification (NCBI taxonomy): domain Eukaryota; kingdom Viridiplantae; phylum Streptophyta; class Magnoliopsida; order Laurales; family Lauraceae; genus Litsea; species Litsea cubeba. The sequence goes on from CM022947.1 coordinate 128,173,151, forward strand.
TCTATCTTTTAATTAATGGTAAAGGGGTAAAACTGTCAAGGAAGGGAAAAAAAGAGTGCTGCTATTGGCACATCAATTTTTTCTTTTCCAACACAAGGAATTTGTCTTTTTTTTATTACGTTTTTACCCCTTCATGAAATGGCTAAAATATCCATTACCCTTCTTTTCACACACAAGCTCTTCTTCTTCCCTCCCACCCATCTCACTCTCCACTTTCCAAAAAAACTCAAAACATATTGGGCAACTCATCTTTCTCCATTTTTTGCTCTTGGGCAACTCATCTTCCTCCATCTCCTTCATCTTTTATTCTTCTTGTACTTTATCTTTTTTCATTCTAATTCTAAAGGATTTCTAGTGCAATGAAGGAAGAAAACAACAATCAAATGGTGTCTTTCAATCAAAGCAGCAGTGGAAAGGCCCGTCTCTCCATTTCTCGCTTGGAACGAGTTGCAGGTCCCGATATGTACAATCTTTCAGGTCCGAACATATTACATCTGTTCGGAACTGTACATCCGAACAGAAGGAACATGTTCGAAAGATAGTGTCTGAACACTTCTGTTCGGACACTAAGGTCCGAACAGTCTAATTTTGTTCGGAACTACAGTTCCGGACATTTGCATTCTGTTCGGTCACTCAGAGACCGAACAGTCACGATTTCTGGGTTGTAAACCCTTGTGGTGATGGATGAAAAACAACCCAAATGTATGAAAAAACACTAGCGTTATTTGTAAAATCTTACATTGAATGAGAATCTATCCCCATAACAAGTTTTCATGAAAAACAAGATAATCTAAGATGGAAAAAATGGGTGTGTGTGTGGGGGGGGGGGGGGGGGGGGGATGAATTGGTAATGGTGGATAGCCGTGTGTGTTGGAAGAGGATGTGTGTGGGAAGAAAGAGGGAAAATGAATGGATGGGTACTTTGGGGGATTTTGATGTGTGTGGAAAGAATTAATGTAATTTTTAAATTATAGTGATGTGTGTGGAGAGAATTTGTGTGAAAAAAAGAAAAAATTTGTGTGCCGGTAGAATTTCCCGAAAAAAAAAGGTGTAAACGGTAGTAGCAATTGTTGGAAGAGTGCTGCTACCTACACACTGCAAATAACTTTCCACACACTGTAATTTAAAAAAAAATTAAAAATAAAAAAATCCCTAAACTACCCTTCTCCCTCTCCTCCCTCTCTCTCCCTCTCCTTGCTCCGGCCACCTCCGCCCTACGCCGATCCCTCTCGCTCTCCTTCTTCCTCTCCCTATCTCTCTCCCTCGCCCCCGGCAGCCCTCGCCCGTCCTCTCTTTCTCCCTTTCCCCATTTCCGGTAGCACCATCCCTCTCCCTATCTCCCCCTTTCTCTCCCTCGCTCTTCCTCTCTCCCCCTCACCCCTCGATCGTCGCTGGCCCCCGCCTGAAATCCTCCTCCCTCGGCTTCTCCCTCTCCCTCTCGCCTGCCGCTCGTCGCCGGCATCCCCCGCCCCTCCCCCTTCTCCTGCCCTCATCATTCTCCCCTTCCCCAGCCCAGTCTCCCTCTCTCCCTCCTTCTCTTCCCTCCTGTCTCTCTCCCTTTCTCTCACTCCGCTTCGGCAACACTGAAGGGATGGTGTGGGTAAGGTTGGGGGTGGGCAGGGGATGGGGATGAGGGTGGGTGGATGCAGAAAGAACTGAGAGCGGGGATAGGGAGAGCGAGGGAAGTAGAGGGAGATGGGTCAGCCGTCAGCGCAGGGCTGGGAATAGGGATGAGGCCGGCTGGCGGGGTCGGCGACGGGTGGGGTTGCCAGAGCAGGGAGAGGGAGAGAGAGGCCGGAAGCAGAGGAAGAGGGGTAGTTTAAGAATTTTTTTATTTTTATTAAAAAAATGCAGTGTGTGGAAAGATTTTTGCAGTGTGTAGGTAGCAGCACTCTTGTTGGAATGTTGACTGTTAGTCAAGGGGCTTTTAGTAAAAAGATAAAATGTAGGAGCTTTTTTTATGTTGTGCAAAAATATAGGGGCCTTTTTTTAAAAAGCTATTTTATTTTCAATGAAAATTAAATTAAAGGATAAAGTCTTTTTTTTTTAACTGATGTGGGTTTTCAACATTTTCCTCATTAAGCAGAGTCTATGTGCTCCAGTTAGTTTGATACTGACATAATAATGCTACAGCCATGTAGTTTATCCAAGCTGTATATGTCACAAACAAACCTTAAAAAAAAAAAAAATTGTTGTTATTGTCCTCTGAACTTTTTAGAATAAGACAACGCAGTTAATTGAAACCACTAGTCCTTCGAAATTATAGCTGGTTATAAGGAAATCCATCTACAAAAAGTAAAATTCAGTGAACATTACCAGTTGATCTCTTAGTATAACTAGCTACCTTCAAACAGATTTGAGCTTTTTAAATGGTTAGTCCTTTATCTTTATCGTGGTATTAGGGCTAGTGAGCCTCACAAACTCTGCCTTATTTACATTTTAAAATGATGCAAAAGCACTTGCAATGAAAGTTGTATAGGATCCAAACTCTTGTAATTAGTTTTATACTATACCATCAATTACCAATTCTTCCAAGTTTCCAACTTAATCATAGCACTAGCTAGACCCAAGTCAAACAGTCAAGAAAGATTAAGTAAAGGCTGCTAACTAACTCGTGCATCAATTTATTTGGTCCAAGTCGCCCGAGTTAATCCCTAACAATTAAGTTTGATTCTTTGCACAGCTGCAGTCACACACAATCTCGAAATGTACATTTCTTAGTATTTTATGTAAAGAAGAAGAAAAATTCAAGAACTGCTTCCGTTGTTATTCAGCTTCTACCATTGAATGGATCAGCCTCCTCTCACCAACCTACTTGTATAAATTTATTATAAAGCGTAGCTGCTAATGTCATGGGCTCTCAGATTTCCAGGGTCGTGCGTGATACACGACTCTCTAGTTTATATTCAAAGAGTAGGGGGAACCATGCACATAATAATCTATATATAAAGAGTATGGCCCCCAAAACTACTTGTGAATTGATTGTAATTTTGTCATTGTGTCAACATGGTACTCATTAATTCCCCTTTGTTTATTTCGGTTTCCTTGTCGTCTTCGTAGGTTTAGGTTTCAAATGATGGGAACAAAATTCATTTTATTCAAACTATACATTTTTAAACATGAAAATCACTTCATAATACATTGCAAGTGAATAGAAAAAGTTGGGGCAAGCAGCCGAAGTTTCAGGGTCTTTGGAATGGACTGTGCGCCTGTCCCTCAGTGAAGGCGTCTCTCTCTCTCTCTCTCTCATGTTGACTAGAGTTTTTAAACGCCTATGTGCAAGTTCTTATACCTGTTTTCACATTTTTTATTTTTTAATCTGTACGGAGTTATCATGCAAATAAAGCACATAAACAGGAACTTGTCTGCATGGTAGTTTGATACAACACCCAGGTTAAAATCATGGGTGGGGGCCACATTTAGAAAATCCAAATCTCTTGTTAGTCCTAGTACTATTGTAGTGATAAAATGTTAGATTATTATTCAAATTAATGAGATGGTCACCGTTGGATCAACTAAATTTGGAATCTGTGATTAACTTTCTTCACTTTACTCAAAAAAAGGTAGAAATGAAAGGAGCTTCTTTGTGTGAAATCTAGTGGCCAATCCATCGGTTGGCCCACTGACATAGAGTTTGAATTAATATTCATATGCAGAGTATACGATGGGCCCTTGGGCAGTGAAGCGGTTTGGATATTTCAAATGCAGCCCCCACCTATGATTTTAACCTGGGTGCTGTATCATGTGGCTGTAGTTCTGCCCACTTGTTTAATGGCTAAAAGTTAAGTTCTTCAACTTTGATGCCATCAAGGGAATGGTTGGTATAATCAAGTGGTCGCCATTTTCTACAACCTTATTGGTTGGCAGCTATACGCACTAGAGAAGAACTTCCATTTGTTACATTCCAAACTCAAGTTTTATCTTTTCCCAGTATTACCTCATATATAGTTTCGTTTTCAGGAATTAATGTCCATACGGTTTCTAGCTTAGAAATGATCTAAATAGTGGGGGACCCTGAAAGTATGACAACTATGACATTTGAAAGGTCTCTGATAAGGGGAGTTAGCATTTCAAACTTGTCTAATTTCCGGGCTTTAGATAAAGTCGGATAGGTACATGTTCCCCAGAATACCCTAAAATCTCTTAAATATTATTGCCAAACTACCCATTGTGGACTGTGGACCTCTCTGCAGGGCTAACCCAGCTGAGTCCAAATCTGGCCTCAATAAGAATTGAAGGGTCTCGTTTCCAACGTGTATCCAACCCGACCTTGGATCCCAGGTCTGCTAAGGCCAATCATCCATCGACACGAATGATCAACAGTTGTGATCCAATCGTCCAGATAAGATCACAAATTCAATTAATTAGTTCTAATTTAAGGATGAAGGAGGTAAGCAAGTGCACAAATTCAATGCCTTGGGAAGTCAATGTATTTAACATGAGATTTGCAAAATGGAGTCTTATTTTGTAAAATCCTACATTGATATTGACACAGAGTAGAGTGGTTGAGGTACGTTGATAATAAGATGGAGCCTCAGCCAGTTCCTTTCCATCAATTGCTCCCTCTGGGTGTTTTCTATACAGGTGTATAACCACTTTGCATCACCATATCCGATTGGTCAATGAGTTAAAATGAGTAAGATATGGTTATGCTTGTTTTTCTCTCTTCGTTACCTCATTTGCTACATTTACAAGTCTCTTCTCATTAACTAACCATAATGTAAGTAAAACTATTCAACCCATACCAAACCCAGGAATTTCCCTTCAATGTCTTCACCAAATTGTCTGTGGTTTCTTCTTCAACTTGGTTACCTTGAAAGAAGGTCTTAGACTTCATGATACAGAAACATGAGGTCCTCTTCTTCACTAATTATTAAAGTAATTCGGTGAAGTAGACTGACTTTAATAGTTTGAAATAGGAGGGCTTCCAAGTTCCAATACATTTACCCAAGGAAATTGATTCTCTCCAATGTGGTATGTGCGTGAATGATGATAGGACTATCGAGTGATAAGCGTCACTGCTCTCGAACCATACACGTAGAATAGAAATCTATTATTAGGGTTCTTCATGGGCCGGGCTAAGGCATATCCAGGCCCGGCCTGATTCTAAAAACACTGGCCCATGCGCGGAGCAAGCCCGACACGGACCCGTAAAATTCAGGCCTGAGCCCTGCCATTTAATCAATTGGGCCGGGCCAAATTAGGCTTTTCATAAATTTTGTGGTTATTCAAGCAATTGCTTGGACTAATTAAATTAAATTACATGCATTTCTTATATGACCCAGGGCCAGGCTTTGGGCTGTCCACTTAATCATGAATTTCTTACATCGTCCGGGTTGGACTTCGTGCTTTCCACTTAATACAAGCCCAGCCCAATTATTTAACGGCCCAACTCACATTATCAAGCCTGGCCCAAAGCGGGCTGGGCCTGGACAAGCTTGGGAGGCCCGGCCCATGAGCACCCCTATATATCATGATCCACTTATTTTAAGGCGCGTCTGCACCACGGTGGCATGGTTCTGATATGTGTGTGCCAATTGCTGGAAGCAAATTTTAGACGGAATTAACCTGGTGTTAGTTTCAGAATTTAGCACATCCTTAAATAAATTAAACTAGTAAAACATGTCCATGCTTAGAAAAGGAATGTTAGTATAAAATATTAAAAGAAAAAAATATAAAATCGTAAACTTTTATAAGAAATGAAAAATATGATGGTTTATGTATAAATTATATATATTGAGATGATTTTTTTTCTTTTTAAAATGGCTCCTTCCTATTAAAGGCAGGTTTGGTAGCGACATTGACCAATTATGAGTTTCTATATAAATTATATTGAGATAGAAAAGATTACAATAAAAATAAAAAAGATAGAAAATAATTGATTTTATGGTTCGGGCGGAATCCGGTTCGAGACGGGTTCAGGCTCTAAGTTTGCTTGACACTTCCCACGTTTATCTTTAACTTATATATTACTTTAGTAAATCTTTTAATCCAAAGTTACAAAAATATAGGTGGTAATAGACAATACATTTGATTGTTTAATTAGGTTGGGTTTAATTCCAATCAACCACATGAGTATTTTTTAAAATTTTACAACGAGTAAAAAAATAATCAATTAGGTCAGTCCGACCCTACCAGTCATGAGGTGGTTCGCGTATCGGACAGATAAATTGCCATTTGGATCGAATTAGGGTTGGCCTATATTCAAACTCAACCCAAACCCATTGCCGTTGGCTCAAAAAAAATTTAGTGATCCCAAATGAGTCATTATCAATATATAAAACAGGTGTCGAATGATATGGATGTGTACGAGAGTTACTCTCATCGTACTATAAGAGTAAGGGTAAATGTGATGGCCCTTACCCCTTACTCTCATAGTACCCTGAGCACAAGAGCATCTCTCAATATGTATTTGAGAGCAATGGGTCAAACAAAAAGAAGAAATTGAGATTTTTTTCTATATGTATATGTATATGCATGTGTATATATATATATGTGTGTGTGTGTGTGTTTTTCTTTTTTAAATAGAGGAGATTTTGTGTTGAAAATCTCCGTATATATGTATTATTTTACAATGCTAGAGTCAATACCTGCCAAGTGGGTCGAACTCACACCTCGAAAGCCTATAGCCTGGACCTGTGAATTACCAGGCCCAATGATAAACCCAGTGGATAGCCAGTCATCCTAGCCCTGTTTCAACCATAAATGCCCTTTTAAAACGTTATCACAATATTGCAATAATACATTATCGAATTCCCCGCTACACCATTGTTGTACAAAGCATTATCAATCATGTATGGTTGTAATCTAACAACAAAAACAATATTTCCCATCAATAGCCCATTAACAAAGGAAAGATTAGAAAGAAAAATTAAAGGGAGAGAAATAGAGTGGACATATGAAACCAAGCCATCCTCATGCATCCCCCCCATTATTGCAGCTGTTGTTGTTGCTGCTGCAAATTAATGAGCTTAAAATAGGGCCCATTCCTATTCTCCACCAGAGTAGAATGATCCCCTTGCTCAATGATCTTCCCATCTTGCAACACGGATATCAGATCAGCGTTTTGGATTGTGGACAATCGGTGAGCCACCATGACCGTGGTGCGGCTCTTCATGAGCCTATCTAGAGCTTGCTGCACCATGCGTTCAGACTCGACGTCGAGAGCGCTGGTAGCCTCATCTAGCAGCAGGATGGCAGGGTTCTTGAGAACGGCTCTAGCGATGGCGACGCGCTGCTTTTGGCCCCCGGAGAGCTGAACACCTCTCTCCCCCACCTTGGTGGAGTAGCCCTCAGGTAGTGCACTGATGTAGGAGTGAGCGTTTGCGAGCTTGGCTGCCTCCACCACCTCAGCCTCCGATGCTCCATCTCTGCCATAGAGGATATTGTCATAGATTGTGGTGGCAAAGAGAGCTGGCTCTTGTTGCACCAGCCCTATGTGCCTTCTCAGTGACTTGAGCTTCAGTTTTTTTATGTCCTTACCTGTGAAAATCACTCACTGCTGTTAGACATGTTAACATAGATCTAGATATAAGATGATCATAATAATGGTATGGTAATTAATTTAAAAATAGATGATAGATTTGAAATAGGTTTGATCGAGTTTTCACTGCTATTATATGTATGTGTTAATGCAAATGTAGTTCCTATAGTTTTTGCACTTACCACTTGAATTATAATGAAACGCAATGAAAATGCAGTCTATGGACTACTTTTTGTTGGAAAGCTCAAGAATTTTAATGGTAATTTACATTTTCTTGCTATTATTATTATTATGACTTTTTCTTCAATTCTAGGATATGGATATATGATCGTTATCCCATTTTTCGAGTAATATTTGTATGTTTTTTTAGTTATTTTCATATTGTTTTATATAAATAATAAAAAATTTAAGCTTATTCAAGTACTATATAAATTTCACAAATATTATATCTTTCAAATTCAGAATTTAATAAAAAGCAACTAAGTGCATATTTGTTTGCGCAAAATACAAAGGAATTAAGTACATAGTACTTCATGCTCTATAAAGCTCCGCCGAATGACTATCAAATAAATGAGGGGTGAAGGACTTGAAAGGGGTGAAGGATAACTTTTCAAGGATTTGAATTACTAGGATAATGACATTGAAGGGAAGGTTATTTGATGGTCCTTGGTGGCCTATTCATCTTTGATCCTTTATAATTAACTACTAACTAGCACAAGTACCCGTGCTGAGCACGCGTACGTCCATACAATCCAATTCAAATAGTCACTTATATAATATAAATAAAATATTCATGCATAGGAATGAATTTTTAGAAAGAAAAAAAAATGATTGTACCTATTTTTAGAATTGAAAGTAGGGAGAATAGAAAGGGAATTAAAATGTAGTGAGGTAAAAAAAAGTAGCAGTAGAAATGGAATAGGAGATGTGGGCAAAAAGGTAATTTTATAAATATTAAAAAAATAGAAAAGAAGAAGTAGTGGGTAGTTATAAAAAGTGTGCAGTGGTTATAAGAAGTGAGAAGTTATATGCAGTTATGGTCAAAATCAAATCAAATGGTCAAAATTATCTAAAAAGCCTCTAGCTTAATATAGTATAATAGAAATACAATTCTAGGTTTTCAATCAATTAAACAGGCTCTAAGAACAAGCAGACAACCATGTGATGGATGCTTACCGTCAACTGTTACCCTCCCAGCCGTTGGATCGTAGAACCTCAGTATAAGAGACAGCACTGAACTCTTACCAGAGCCGCTGGTTCCCACCAAAGCCATGCTCTTGCCGGCACGCACCTTCAGATCAAAATCCCTAAAGATGGCTATGTCCGGTCTTGATGGGTAACTGAATCCTACTCCTCTGAACTCAATAGTCCCCTCAACCCTCACCATTTCCTCACCCACATCCCCAGTTATTTCAGTTTTCCTATCTAACAATTCAAAAACGGATGCTGCCATCTGATTCCCCTTGATAAGGTCTGGGGCCATTGCCAATGTCTCTCCCATAGCTAATGCAGTGACTATCAACACCATGAAGGTCTTCATCACAGATTTAAAGCTCGCAAGCTCCTTCCCCATCAACACAGACCCATACCTGAAAAGATCCCAAGGCTCACCAGATTAAAAAAAAAAAAAAAACATCAATATGCTTTGTTTGTGGATTTCATCCTAATTATCAGTGTGGCTTTGTTTGAAATTATGCCACTGGGGATTATCTGCAGAGTTATAAGTGGGAGCATGTACCATAAGGCAAGGCCATAGCAACAGAAGAGGCAGCACTGGGAGATGCCATAGAATATTCCAGCTATCTGCCCACGTTGGAAGGACCTCTTGGAGGGTGCTTCAAGCTCACGGGCATACAAATCCATCACCTTTTCTTCAGAGCAGAATGCCGCGACTGTCCGGATATTGCTCACGGCCTCGCCAGCGAGCTTGTTAGCGTTCAGGTATGACTTGCTCAAGTTCCCACCATACCCTTGCATGAATAGTCTCTGCAAACAAAGAAGCAAATCAGCTCAAATACCCCATCATCCATCTTCTCAAGTAAATGATTATGTCTGCATGAAGCCACAAACTCTACTTGTAGTAGAGTTTCAATAATCAGTAAAAGCAAATGTGGGGTCAAGGTAAAACCTCACTGATATGTCCACTGACGAGAAGTGGGTACGTTGCAAGGATGACTAGAGTGATTCGCCAGTTCAAGATGAAGGCGATGATGAAAGAGGTCACCACCAGAGAAATGTTCTGCAAAAGGATGGTAGATCGATCTACCACTATCGTTCTCAGTAGAGTTGCATCTGCTTCCAAGCGCGATGACAACATGGAGCTGTTGTTATTCATGTTGTCAAAAAACCCAATTTCGTTCCGCAAGAGCGCTGGCATCAGGTGAAAGAAGATTGTTACTTAATCATCACCAAATAAACACACACATATCAATACATATGTGCAAAATTTCAAGCCCATTAGATCATCCTGACCTGACCCCTTTATTTGTGCCCCTCAAGTTTAACAGATTAAACTATATATTTGCGTACGAGCTCACTTGAAAATTCCTTTCTTCACATCAAGTGATGTGTTCAAGAGCAGTTTGGTTTGTGTGTTGGTTAGGCATTTACCTCCAAACATCATCTCTCTAACACGAAGTGTGAGGCGTTCGCCCATGATTCCAAAGCTGAGATGTTCAATGGCGTGAAAGATGACAGTGACAACAGCACCACCACAGAAAAGGAAAGCGATCTTCTTCACTTCTTTGCGTGTGGTGTCCCAATCCATGTAAAAGGCGACCAGAGCTTGGGACACACCTAGAGCGAAAAGTGGCATCTGGGCGCCGGCCATAATGGCACCAATGGTGCCGAACACACCAAACGTCCAATCTGGGGCTGCCATGGAATACAATCTTCCCATCGACACCCTCTTTGGCTTTTCAGGGTCATTTGCTTCTGCCATTTGAGAGTCCTTATCCGACTGGCGAAAGCTCGCCGTTGTCCGAGACAGTTCTCGTGAGTACTTGATGCTGCCACAGGAAATTGACTCTGGTAAATTTAGTGTTACTCAGACAATGTATCTAGGTTTACAAATGGGTATCTCACCATCCAAAGTTTCCGGCTTTTTTTCATGAAAAGTGAATATTAAATCTATTTTTAGATCCCAGAGAAATTTGGATCCTAATTAATCCAAAACATTTGCATCCATGAAAAGAGTCCCGATCCCTTTTTCTGTAGATATAGGGAGGTACTATTTCATCCAATCCACAATCGCGCCAACAGTTCATTCTATAAAACACGGGATCCAGACTCATAATATAATCCTTGTATGTTTCAATTTGAGAATCCATATTCAAGGCAATTAGATTCACATATACTAAAAATATGTATAAATTTTAAATGCCTAAATAATTTGAGCTATATTCACATTTGAGATACTTAAAGCTTTAATCATACGCCATTTAATAGTTCTATTTGTATATTTAAAAAAAAAGTTCAGCTTTTTTATTCAATTATACTAATACATTATGCATTTTATTTCCAGTTTGAATGCCCTATCCGGTACAAACTCATAGGTATAGGGTAAGTTTCGATCCGGGTCTAAATCTACCATGGTTCCACTTTAGATCCGACCCATTTGCATTGCTAGCTATATGTATCATCCAATGAATTGTATGAATGAATGGACTGATTACCTGAGGGGTCGACCGATGGTGGGGCCATCTGAGAGCTGGGGCATTTGGGAAGAAGAGGAAGCGGCCTCTTGGAGCTGGGCTAGGGACGAATAGGCACTACAGGGGTTGGCCATGAGCTGGTCATGGGTCCCAGTCTCGATGATCTTTCCATCCTGGACAACGGCAATGACATCTGCATTGCGGATTGTGGAGAGCCTGTGGGCCACTATGACAGTGGTCCGTCCGATCATGACCCGGTCGAGGGCCTCTTGCACGCTCTTCTCGGACTCAGAATCCAGGGCGCTGGTGGCCTCATCCAGGAGAAGGATGGAAGGGTTCTTTAGTATGGCTCTGGATATTGCAATCCTTTGCTTTTGCCCACCTGATAGCTGAATCCCACGCTCACCCACCTGCATTTCATGTGGATTTCTCTATTATAGTAGGAAATTTTAATTGTCCTTGTAGTTTTAAGCACTATGGGATGGCAAATATCCAAATTCAATGAAACTCATCACACTCCTATTGAACTGAAATTTGATGTCATATCCCTTGATGTGTCTTAATTATTTCAGTGTGGGCCCCACAATTGAGATCCGGGGCATGTGTTGCATGGTTCCCATATAATAGCTAGGACAGGGATCCAAAGCACAACCACTGGGTGAAACTAACTTATAAGGTTGGCCCCCTAGTCAGTTTCAGTGATTGGACCAATTTGTAATATTGGTACTGAACAAAACTGTAATAATATTTGGTTGGCCTTCAAATTGGTCAAGATTTCAGCAAGAAATGAAAGTCACCTGAGTCTCATATCTATCTGGAAGGTTGTTGATGAAAGAAATGGCCTCTGAGAGCTTAGCAGCACGTGTGATTTCATCAAGCGTGGCATCATCTTTCCCATATAGAATGTTCTCACGAATGCTTGTAGCAAAGAGTGCAGGCTCTTGGTTAACCAACCCGATTTGCTGCCTCAGCCACTTGAGCTGCAGGTCCTTGATTTCATGTCCATCTAACAAAATCTTCCCAGAAAGAGGCTCGTAAAAGCGCTCGATCAATGAGATTACAGTGCTCTTACCAGACCCACTTCCTCCAACAAGGGCCACGATCTTACCAGAAGGTATGTCCAAGCAGAACCTGTTAAAGACCATCACGTCCGGGCGAGATGGGTAGCTGAAGCACACGTCCTTGAACTCTATATGGCCATCCACTTTGTCTAGAGTCTTTCCGCTTCTAGAACTGGCTTTGCTGACAGTGTTCCTCTCAATCATCGCCAGAATGGGATATGCTGCTGCTCTGGCTCGGATGAAGGAAGATAGGTTTGGCGCCGCCTGCCCAAGTGATCTGAAATGCAATTTCATTACACTGATGGCGTATTTGTTTGCATAAAATACATTGGAATTAAATAAATAGGATCAATTCATGTTGAAATGAGCTGCACCAAAGATGACTAAAGAGGTGAGGGGCGCAGGATATAAGGTAGCAATGTGAATGGTACTCTCACTTTCCTACGATTTTAATTACTCAGGTGGCTGGCTCGATATTCGTTTCCAACCTCCCATTGATTCATTTTTCATTAGAGTGGAGATAATTTTATTGTTATTTCTAAACATTTTACATTGTTTTTCATTGATTTGAAGCACTTTTAGAAATAGAAGTCTCTTACAATTCTTATGTACTCAATTACATGAAACAAACGGGCTTGAGAGCTAGTTTGTTGGGTCTTCTCTCCGCATGGACTTTAATTCCTAGGAATTCTAATAAATGTGTTTTCAAAGTGGTTAAAATTGAATAGACTGAGGTGAAAATCAATAAGTGGCCATCGAATAACCTTCCCATGCAAAATAAGTAAATTAAATCTTGGAAAAGCCAAGGTCCAATCTACATCTACATCTCATATCCCTCATCCCTCGCCTCTTTAATAATCTTTTGTTGCAATACATTTCAACATGAGTTTTATGGAATTCAATTCCTTACAATTAAACAAAAGGACCTTACTGCCCATTCGCCTACTTTTTGTTGAATTCCAGGGCATCATGGTAAAAGGGGTTTTACCAAAAAAAAGTATTAAAGAGGTGAGGAGTGAAGGGTCTAAGATGGTGGATGATGAGTGATCATCTCCCATCAAAGAAAAGAAAACCTGATGTCCTCACAAATATCTTCACCTTCAATTCTTCACTTTTAGCGCTTTTCATTTTTTCTTATAAATCCTAAGAATTCAACATTGACTAAAAAAAAAAGAGAATAAGAAGAAGAGGCCGTACGGGAGTTGCTCATCTCCTCAGGGGCAACTTTTTCAGGATTTTGCAAATGAGGTGAGGAGTATTAAAGAGGTGATGAGTGAAGGGTCTAAGATGGTGGATGATGAGTGATCATCTCCCATCAAAGAAAAGAAAACCTGATGTCCTCACAAATATCTTCACCTTCAATTCTTCACTTTTAGCGCTTTTCATTTTTTCTTATAAATCCTAAGAATTCGACATTGACTAAAAAAAAAAGAGAATAAGAAGAAGAGGCCGTAAGGGAGTTGCTCATCTCCTCAGGGGCAACTTTTTCAGGATTTTACAAATGAGGTGAGGAGTGAAGGGTCTAAAATGGTGGATGATGAGTGATCATCTCCCATCAAAGAAAAGAAAACCTGATGTCCTCACAAATATCTTCACCTTCAATTCTTCACTTTTAGCGCTTTTCATTTTTTCTTATAAATCCTAAGAATTCGACATTGACTAAAAAAAAAAGATAATAAGAAGAAGAGGCCGTAAGGAGTTGCTCATCTCCTCAGGGGCAACTTTTTCAGGATTTTGCAAATGAGGTGAGGAGTGAAGGGTCTAAGATGGTGGATGATGAGTGATCATCTCCCATCAAAGAAAAGAAAACCTGATGTCCTCACAAATATCTTCACCTTCAATTCTTCACTTTTAGCGCTTTTCATTTTTTCTTATAAATCCTAAGAATTCGACATTGACTAAAAAAAAAAGAGAATAAGAAGAAGAGGCCGTACGGGAGTTGCTCATCTCCTCATGGGCAACTTTTTCAGGATTTTGCAAATGAGGTGAGGAGTGAAGGGTCTAAGATGGTGGATGATGAGTGATCATCTCCCATCAAAGAAAAGAAAACCTGATGTCCTCACAAATATCTTCACCTTCAATTCTTCACTTTTAGCGCTTTTCATTTTTTCTTATAAATCCTAAGAATTCGACATTGACTAAAAAAAAAAAGAGAATAAGAAGAAGAGGCCGTAAGGGAGTTGCTCATCTCCTCAGGGGCAACTTTTTCAGGATTTTACAAATGAACATTGGAGTTTTAGAGAAGAAACTTACAGGCCAGCAATAACGACATTCAGCATGGTCGTGAATGACTCTCCACCATTGGCTATGTGCTTATGGACGACGACGCTGGTGAACCATACGAGCAATGCCCATGACAAAAACAGAACACAATGCATAGACCCAAGCCCAAGACCCTTCGCCAACCCCCCCTTCTTCCCATACTCATATGTCTTTAGAAGAGCATTCCTGTAGGACTGCACGGATTTCTCTTCCCCAACAAATGCTTGGACAGTCCTGACATTTGCGATCACCTGATGAATCATCAAGCAGATCAAATAAATTAGTCTTTGATCATTACAACTATGGGCAAAGATGAAGAAAAGGATACATGATTTACACATCCTTGTACCTATCTCAGAGATCTGCCTATATGTTTGAATGTACAATTGATTTGAATCGAATTATTAAGTTGCAGACAGTGATTTTTCATCAGAGATTGCATTCTGAAATAAATTTTATCTACTTTCACACTAACAACAACATAATACATATTCCATTGGAAGTGGAACCCATATTTTTTGTTGAGTTAGTAAATTTTAAGTAGTTATCAATAAAAATCGCCAAACATGAAAGCAAAAACACTGTTCCACTACAAAGTTGATCGTTCCAAACTGATTTTCCACACGGCCAAACCGCCCCTAATAAAAAAAAATCAAGCCATGGTAACCAGTTCAAAAAAGAAAAGAAAAGGGACAAGAAGATTATAACTTAGATTACAACTCTTACCTCTTCTGCAATTTCTCCCGCCTTGACGTAGGATTTACGTACTCTGGCAATGAGACCGGTGGCGACATAAGCATAAACTCCACCCGCGATGGCGATCAAGGGGACTATAGATAATGTCACCAAGCTAATTTGCCAAACACGAAGGAATCCAATGGCAAAGCCTGCGACGAATCTGCTGAAATAATGCATGAAGTTTCCAACCTGCAAAAAAAAAACGTTCATATATAGTAAAACTCATTAATCACACAGTACGGTAATGTAAATCATACTTGCCAAATTGTCATTCTTTTGGGAATTAGGATCTTGACAAGAGAAGATTCCAAGAACCATTTTCACATACCTTTGACGGGCATTAAACCAGGATAGAGTAGTTTGTGAAAATGCAAGAGGAACATACATATTCATCTCAATGGGGCTAGCTATAGTTCCAGACTAATTAACCTGGTGTTAGACAGCAATGCTCATGGCGGATGATCATCCTATTTAACTTTGACAGCATAAGTGGTATTATGCACGGAAGTAGCCCAAATTTTACTTTTATTGAAGTTTTATGTACTATTGGATTAATCACTAATAAAAAAATATGATAAAACTCTCATTAAAGTGCAAGTTTATGTAATCAAGCAAATTATTCGAGTGGGGTCAAGGTCAAATCAGGTTTTAGCTGCCAGTAATCATCATTTTGCAATTTGATTGGCGAGGCTAGCATTTTATTTTATTTTATTGTCTCATTGTTTGTCTAATGTGAACCCCTTCTTTTATTTTTCTTTATAAAAGTTTGCATGCAATAGGATCCTTTTTTCATAGTGGGCCACGGTAGATTGAAGTGAGATTTTGTGGTCCCTGTAAAACTTGGCCCAGTGGTACTACACTTGGACTGAATTTATGAAGGCCCTAGCTGTGCCATTTGTTGTATGGCCCTGCAGACTGCACAGTTTGTCAGGGTCAGTTGACCATGACGCAGAAGAAACCTGGCCCTTTGGTAGCTGTTTTGCAGGTTGCACAACAATTTTAGCACCAACCAATACATCTTTTATTTTTTCAGAGAACAGACTCAGATGATTCGGATTTGGGAGATAGATGTCTGGGAACTTATAAATCATAAGGGAGCCACGCCATCTCCTACAAAACACACAACCCTCCCCTCTTTGGGACAAACTTTCCAAATTTTGAGATTTGACACCCATTCTACTTTTTTTATTTTTCCTCTAATTTGGCCTACTTGCAAGGAGTGCTACTGCAATTTATCGATACAGTGTTAAATCTTGGATATATTTGTGAACCGAAATACCAACTCCACTTCTCACCCATTCTACTTTATTTAATAGTTAAAATTTGACTTTGTTGGTAAAAAAATGTTTTCCTCTTAAAGTATTTAGCTCTTGCATATAGTTAATTATCATGAAGACCTTTCCAATATATGCATTCAGGTGGATTCATTCCAATTAGGAGCGAATAAAAAATTCGTCGATCCGGAAATCCGATCCGATCTGATCCGCAGATTTTTATCCGATCCGAAGGTAAACGGATTGGTGACGGATTGAAAATTTTATAATCCATTAGCAACGGATCGGTAGCGAATTTCACTAACAATCCGCGGATTCAATCCGATCCGATCCGTTGGCATTAAATATAAATAAAAAAATATAAGGGGTCTAAATATTATTTAAGATGTCTAAATTTAAAATAAGAAAAAAATTAAGGGGTCAAAATGTAATTTTTTTACAACATATTTGATATTTTTCTTTTAAAATTAGATTGAACGGATTAATCCAATCCAATCCGATCCGATCCGGTCCTCGGATCGGATTTTAATATGCACAAATTGGTGACGGTTTCCAAATCCGTCAATCCTTTGGTAATGAATTGGTGACAGATTTGACTCAATCTGCACCAATCCGATCGGTGTACACTCCTAATTCCAATATCCTGCATGGACACTGAAAAAGGAATTTATGGGACCATGACTACATATGACATGTAACGTGTTATTACTGTCAGTGAATTATCAACATTGGTTAATGTTTTTAGGCAATTAAAACAAAGGTCACCTAACCGCTGGGACCTATGTGATCCGCCCTTGCATTACAGTTTTGACTCGGACTGTTGCGCGTTTGTAAGGTTTGTTTTTAATTTCAGTGGAGCCCAGATCAAGCCCATCACATGGTTCTGGCCCCAGACTCTCAGATGATCATTAAACAAGTGATTCAAAAGTAAATTGCTCAACCGTTCAGGAATATATAAATGGTAGGTCCAGTGGTTTTAATTCGGCCACTGCTGTCAATGCATGAGAAATCATCACCTAAAGAAAATTCTGACAAAATGGTGGGGCCCTTCTAGCCAACTAGCTGGCTCACCCACAACCCAACTGGCTCTAAGAAATTTTGCCCCTTGTAAGTTCTACCATGGAAATATCTAAAACTAAATCCACAATCTCTTTCTGATTCATCACACGGTGCAGGAATCTCTAAAAGTAGGTCCAATGATTTTAATTCGGCCACTGCTGCCAATTCATGAGAAATCATCACCTCATGAAATTCTCTCTGACAAATTGATGGGGCCCATTTACTAAACAATTACGCAATCTAATTGGCCCATCCCGCAACCCGACTATCTTTCATAAAAATAGTCCCATTAGATTATCTTTGATTAATAATCTTAAAATTTAATGATCTTTTATATATATATATATATGTCTCTTACCGTATATTGAGAGATGGATGTACTTGAATATTTTTCATATATATATTTTATTAAATCCAATAATGGATAAAAATTTCATAAGAATAAAATTGGACCTAGTAGTGCTAGATCATGGAAAACAAGAGTGTGAAAAGGCCCAATATTGAATTGGAAGATTTACTCAATATTGGATGGGAGTTTTTCTCTCTTTTCTTAGGTGGACAATTCATTTAAGACTTACTGGATGGACGGTTAGATCTACAAATGGAATTCAGACCGGCCAACAAGGCCAGTGACTAGAAAGTGAACTGTCTCCAATTAATGCTCAGGAAATCATTAATACTCCCGAAGAACACTGGTCACCATTCACCAGTACCCATTCTCAGGCCAACAACCTGATTTCCATGGCCATCTCCTGCTAAACTCCATTCATGATCAAAGAAACACTAGAGATAGAAAGAAGACAGCATCAAAAGAAAAATCTCATCTCGCCCATCTCTTCTTCTCTCTTTCCTTCTAAATAAAACAAGAAAAACACATCAGACATACCTTTTCAGAAATGGCGTCTTGAACGACAAGAATATCACTTGTAATAGCAGCTATCACTTCTCCTGTTGAAGCTTCTGTATCGAAGTGCCCTATGTCCTGACTCAACATGGACTTGAGGTATGCCATCCTCATCTTGGCTGCTTGCCTCTCTCCAGTATACATCCAACAAGCAACCTCTGTCACCCCATATGATCATGATCATCATCATCATCATCATCATCATCAAACAAATCAATAAAGTAGATAATTCATGATATAACAACCAAATCCTACCTGTCCATGAAGAGAACAATATAACAACACCCAGATATACAAAATCTAAGGAATACTGCAAAAAACCATAGGAAAAAAAAAAAGATGTGGAGGTAAGTAATTGCAAGAATGAGAATGAGGGCATGTTTGTGCCGCTGCTTTTTTATTGAAAAAGCTAGAGAGTGATAATGCTTTTTGCGGTGAAAAAAAATTCACATTTGGTGTGGCTATTTTTTCATAACAAAAAGTTAAAAATAAATTAAACTTTATGCAATTCCACAAAAAAAATGTTTCTGATAGGGTTGAAATGGATTTTCTCCCTATAAAAAAAAAAAAAAAAAAAAAAGTAGAGTCCACGAATGTGGTTTTCTGCAGCACTGCACAAACGTGCCATGATGGACAATTGAATAGAAGAAAGGTAGGGAAAAGTTTTGATATGGTTACCTTGGCGACTTGATGAGAAACAGAAGCGGGAAAAAGATAAGCGATTCCTATGATGTTTATTAGCTTTCCAAAGAAAATAAAGAATACTGGCACCGACGCGCCATGAACACACGCACCCAACGAGCCGATGGCCATTAGAACATAATCATAGAAATCTGCGAAGGAGAAGAGCTTCAAGAAGGGTACTTTGTTCTTGGCTTGGTCTTCCTCTTCTTTATTCTTCTTTGTGTGCTTCTCTTGGCCATTCATAGGAAGTTCGTCTCCTCTTCCTCTTCCTCGTCCTCCATCCCTCATCTTCGCCAAAGAAGGGATGTGGGAACGGTGTGCAGGTTAAAGGAGAAGGAAAGCTACCAGCTTTTGGAGCTTTTGTACTTGTGAGTGAGGGGAAAATGTTATAACTGGGACTAAATGGCTTAGTTGATCTCTCTATTTAAGGACCTTGGTGTGTCAGTCGTGTGTGATAGGTGAGTGAATGTGAGTACCTTGTTAAGGTCCTTGGTCTTACCATTTATCACGAGATATTGATGTGGTTGTTTTATTTATTTATTAGTAGAAAAGGGTATTTCCTTGATAGGAAAATTTTCAAAAATGTATAAAACTTTTTCCTTGTTTTCAAAAAAAAAATTGAAAATTCAAATATTTTAAAACAATATAAAAGTTTTTTTCATATTTCTTTCAATCAAGTACTCATTAGGAAAAAGTTTAAAAAATAACAAAAATACCCCTATGTCATTTGTTTCAAAAAATTTTTTCTTTAATAAACCATTTAAGAGAAATGATCAAATCCAATCCAAACAACCTAGTGGGGCCCACTTTAGCAAAACGTAATGGTTGATTTGAGGGATGGAAAATGTTAATAAAAGATAAGGACTTGTCATAACTCATAAGGGAATGGTATTTTTGTCATTATTTTAAAAATTTTTTAAGAGAGGACTTGATTGAAAGAATTGTAAAAATATTTTATACTTTTTTAAAATAGTCAAATCTTCATATCTTCATGTACTTTTTTGAAAACAAGCCAAAAAATTTATACTTTTTTGAAATTCTCCTTTTTTTTTTATATTGAGGATTCATACCTGGTGAATCTGTAGCTTGTTTGTGCTAACCAATTACGAAGCCCACATTTCCATGATCCATATAGTACTTCATCTTCGGATCCGGATCCTCGCTCAAATTCACAATCATAGTCTCAGTATATTAAATTATTAATGCTGGGTCAACTAAGGACCCCACCATCATATAGTTCCCCTAGAGCTTCTCAGTACTTCCTATGATTTTTGCATTTACTCACCTTATATGAAACATGTGACCAGTCTGTGGCCATTAAATCAAGGGTTAAGATCATCATCTGATGAGGTTGATTGTTTTGCAAAATCATAATCTGTGATGAGACCTTTTAATCTCCCCCCATGCTACTAATAGGCATGCATGGAGATGGGCAATGATGGAGTGATCCAAACTGTTTGTATATAGTTAGATGAGATAGGCAGAAAATATATCACAAACCTTCAATGCGGACAACTGGACTGTCCACAATTAAAGGGTGTGGAAAGCTTTCTTTTGCAGGGGCTGATCATCGTACTAATGGATCAGATCATCAGATATCTTAAATGTGACCGGTTTGCACCAATTGAAAACTTAAGCAAACCAGACATCTTTATAGGTGGAGCTTTGAACTTTTTCTTCATAGCATTGATGACTAACAAATACGATCTTAACTTTTGCCAGCCATTCCCTGAAATTAGCCTTGCAGATGATCTTAGTCATTGCTTCCTTGGTCCTATTGACTACTTTTAGGTGCATCCAAACTTGGAGAACCCATGGCAAAACATGCAGAAATCACGTAGCACTCTGAACTAGAAGAGGGAAAAATTAAACAACTTAGATGATTATGATGTGAATGATGGTGGTTTACACTAATCATTGCTTAAATTATAAATTTGGAATAGAAGAACAATAAGATGCATTATAATCTGATAATTCAAGCCATCAATTCAACCTCCTAGGTCAATAATGCATAAGATGCTCAAAAGGCCTAACGGCTCTAGACTCTATGAATACAAAAGGAGATTATGGACTTGCCATCTGTCAAAACCAATTTAATCTTTCTTGTTTAGACATCTTGATTCAATCTAAATTGAAAAATTAAACGATATGAACTGGATTTTGTTTTAACCATCAATTTTAAAAATTTTGGATCTTATGACTGAGATTGTCAAACACGTGTATTTTTTTTAGATGTTTAATTCACGCTCTCTTTTTATATCTAGGGAGATCATAATTAGACCCCACAAATTACACATATTTGTTGGTGTAGCAAGCTAAATAAGTTTCATCTTATATTTCCAAGACTAGGTCACATTTGGAAACTAAATTGTTGGAGAAAGGATTTCCTCTTTTCATAAAATTTGAAAAACTCACCTCTGGTAATTATAAATCTCTGCGGATTTAGGCCATCTAAAATCCTCATTTTTTAAGGTTCTTGGATCCACCAAAGGACGTGAAAATCCATAGATAAAAAGAAGAGGGTATAAAATTCTCACACCTGTGGATTTCTCACTTATTACCAAACATGAAGAAATTATCATCATCAATAAGAAAAGCCATGTTATGGGGGCAATGAAAAGTTCTTAAATCCTAATACTATTCCCTGGTTGCCAAATGTGACCTAAAAGACATTTTCCATATTCCGGCTGGGCTTAAATGCCCAAGGCTAGAATAAACTAGGTTTAGATCTCATACATGGAGTACACGTAGACGAGTGTGTATGTGTAGAAGGGAACACCATAGCCATGGGATTTTTATCACTTTTTTTTTTGTCTTTCTGGTAAATGGGGTTTTATCATATTACATTACTTGAATGCCATCCATTGGTGGAAAGTTTGGACTTTGATAGATTTTTTTTCCTACTCAGCTACTGGAGGCTAGGATCCCGCCGCCCTCAAATAATGTTAGTAGACTTTGAGTAAGATGATAGTGAGAAAATTAGACTTTATGCGATAGAATTAAAACCCAACGGTGATCCATAGGAGAGTCTAGCCTGTAGTGAAAAGGAAGGGAAGAAGGTGGAACAGACGTGGGAGTTGATATAAATGTTATTAAGGTGGTGGGTTTAAGAGAAGAGAGGACAGTTGAAAGATGGAGGAGATAAGAGAGAGATGATGGTTGGTGATGGCGATGAATTGTCCGCGGCTTTTCAATGCGGACAGGCGAGAAGGCCGTGCACTCCCAAATGCATTTAATGCCCACTGGCTCGGCTTTCTTCTTCTTTTTAGCCAAATAATTCTCGCGTCTCGCCCCCACACGGCTCGGGGTAAAACGTGTAGCAGACGTATACCGTTTTCAAGTAGTCCCGAATGGCGAATGCGGATCCCCTCGTGCAGCTATAAACACGGCAACATATTGCAATCTCCGCTGCATTCAAGATGAATTCTAATCCTCCCCTGGGATTTTTTTCAAATTTTAGTTCAATGGAAGTGGGTCTCATCTTTTTATTGGGCACACGAGGGAAACATAATTAAAGATACATCAACAGCGATGTGGGATCCACTCCTATGCAACTAGGATTTGAGGGTATATCTCTAGAAGGGATGAGATTCATTTTGAACCGTTTAGATTATCTCTATGTGGATCCCATGATTGAGTTCCTCACATATGTTGCATGATTCTCATGTAATAGCTCTGACCGGGGATCCAAATTCGTTTTTTAGACCTTTGCATTTGCATTTCATTCCATGTGATTATTAGGGATGTAAATGGGTCTCTGATTCTCCGATTACCCGAATATTCTAACTCGTTAAAAATCAGATTTGGGTCCTTATTTAAGCCCTGATAAGTAAATAGGTCTGAATCCCTTTTTTTTACCCGTAACCAAAACAGGTCCTAATTTGGTTCCATCTTGATTCGGACACATGGATCCAGGGCCCGACATATTACCTTAATTTTCAAGAATCAGTCCTAAAAATCAAGATTTTCCCATATCATTCTCTACATAGATCCGGACCTGTTCCATATACAATTCTGGTTCCAACTCCCATTCCAATTTCTCATTAACGATTTCAGTTCCGGAACAAAGAAACTGGTTCCGGATTCAAGTACGATTCCACCTTCTCATTAATAGTTTTGGTTCCGGATCCACCATGGACCCGGACTGGAACCGACCCATTTACATCCATAGTGATGACTCTCACTTCCTCTTTCATGTACTCCATTAAATGTTTTTTTCTTTTCTGTTCTGAACTCAGTAAAGGGGGGCGAAAAGTTGAGAACTAAGAAAAGGTCTAACCATCAGAAGAGAATCTCACGCCCTCTAAACGAACACTGCTCATGCATGAAAGAAACTTAGTGGTTGACCCTTGGGTAATTGAGTGAGAAAAGGGATACCCAACTAACTGGTTGCAACCCCTAGTTCTCATGTGGCCCATGAAAGTTGATCAAATAAAATATAAAAAGAAAAAAGAAAAAAAAATGTCATCTATTCTTTGCACCTTCCTTTGTTCATTTGGATCTGGATTCTTTATTGCTTTAGCAATTAGCGTGGCTATTTTTTAAAATAGGACATTTGGTAAGTTCTTAGAACATACTTGCCACACCAGATAAAAAAAATGTTGTCTTTAGAATTATCATTTATAAAACTCATAGAATATGGATAGCCGCTAATCTAAGGTAGTAAAATATATGATAACATTCAACAATTTAATGTAAAGTTTACCTTTTTATTTAAGCCTGTTTTTTTACTAGAATTCTTAGAATTCATTTCTGGAGGTTGTCTGGGAATTACAAATGCTGGAATTATAAAATGTCACTGAATTCTGTCATTTCTGAATTCTACGTTTCATTTTCATCTGAATTCTTGCCTGAGAATTTCTAAATTTCTGAACTTCATAGAACTCA
Organism: Litsea cubeba; assembly: GCA_012931725.1. Classification (NCBI taxonomy): domain Eukaryota; kingdom Viridiplantae; phylum Streptophyta; class Magnoliopsida; order Laurales; family Lauraceae; genus Litsea; species Litsea cubeba. The sequence continues at coordinate 128,197,156 of CM022947.1, forward strand.
TGTTTCATTGCTACATAAATTTTAGAATGGAATTACACATTTTATGCATTGTAGTACATGGGACCCACCTTTTGTGGTTGCGAACTTGGGACCCAACTGTAAGAATTATAATGTGAACCCACTTCAGGTATATGGTACATGGGCCCATCTTGTAGAAACGAAAGTGTGGGACCCAATTTTAGAAATTTGAACATGTACCGTGAACAAGGAAAAATATTATCTAGACGAGTGAATAGATTAACCTTGAAACAACAACGATTAATTACTATTGCTATAAAACAAGCTCGTATTTTATCTTCTTAATAATGAGAAACAGTTTGAGGGAACCGGGTCGATCCCTAGAACTAGATAGGAATTGCATGGGCCCAATTTTTATAATTGTGAATATGGGGTCCACTTTATTGTTAGTAGGAGAGTTCACAGTTGGGTCCTAGAGTTCCAACCAAACTTCTTGGAGTTTCATAATCTTGAAATGCTCTTGGAAGGGTTAGCATTTTGAAATTTCACTTTTTTGGCATTTAAAAATTCTGGCGCCTTGAATACTGGGAATCCCACCAAAAAAATATTGAATTTCTGACAGAAATGCTTGTAAAGAAACATCCCTTTAAGGGCAAGAAGTTGCACAAAGCTTTTAGCTGTGGATAATCTGGATTTTCATTTATATTTAATCTAGGGTCATGTTGACGATTAAAGTGTTCTAATTTGAGAGTCCACAAGAAAGCGTGAGGCAATCAAATTAATGCCTCAATTACTGATAGCACAGGTCCCTTGTGTGTAAGAAATGAAGAGAGCCCATGGCCATGATAGTGCACAATTGCTACAGACAAGGACCACTTCGGTTTGCTGGAAATTCATGTCATGTTACGGTGTATGTTTTCTCATTCTATGCTCTACTCAGTACTTAGCAGGCAATGTCTTAACTCACTCACGTGGTTGCAAACTGCCTTCATTTCGGAAAATGACCTAGCGACGAATGGAGACGATCACAAGATACTTCAAATAAGGCAAAGGATAATGTCATATGTGTCCTATACTCCTATCATATTCATATAAGAGGCTTTTCCTATATTGTTACCGTTAGCCATGGGAATCAATGCTTCCTTGCAAAAGTTGAGAATATTTTTCAACAAAGTTGAGGCTTTGTTTGTTTACATAAATATGTAGGAATTAAATATATAGGAATTCATGATCCAATAAATTATCCATCAAAAGATTATTAAATTAAGAGGAGATATAAAAATAAGTGATAGAGGATTTGTGTCCCCTTTGCTAGATTTTTTTTTTTTTGGCTAAAGAGCGTTCGAATGTTTTTTTAGATCAGTCATGCTACCTGGACAAACTTTCTGGCCAGGGCCAGAATTCTGGCCAAAAAGTTTGTCCAAGAAGACTTTTTATTTTTAGATACATCATGTTTGTTAGGCTCAGGTGACAACCCCACTCAACCTTGATCATTGGCAGAGTTTAAAGGCTTTGCCACCTTCAATGCAAGACTAAAAAAATAATAACATTTCATCTTGTTGATGTAAATAAAAGACTGCAAAATGGCATTTTGTCATTTTCCGAACACATGCACCCACATTTAACTGGATAAATCTGATCACCAATAAGAGAATGTCAACTATTTAAATAACTACAACAGATCACTTCATGATCCATGTTAGAACTGGGCACATAATGTGGTTGCACAACATGCCAACTCAGTCCCTGGGCCGCCACCACAGCTCCTAGTATTTTATTAAAAAAAGTACAAAAAAAACCTATAGAAAAGATGTAATCTGGAAGTGGCTTTCTACAGGGAGAAGCCGAGAGCCCTAAGAGCTGAAGAATCCAAGCTGTAAGCTGTGAAAGAGAGAGAGAGAGTCATAGAGAGGCATTTTATTTTACAACAAACACAAGCCCAGCAAAGCATTAATTTCCTCCAACTAACAAAAGCCCACCGCCATGAGATTTCATAAACATATCTATGGTCTATCCAAATCTTGTCCCATCTTTTATTCTATGCAAAAAAAATATCAACATCAGTAAAAAAAATATATGTATATTTCTCCAATCTCCCCCCCTTTCTCCTTTGTCCATCTGCTGCCGTACAAATGTTCAATTCATACCCACTTCCTTGATTCCTCAAATAACAACTCATACCCTTTCCAATTTTTTCTTGAGGATTGGAGATTTGTCTGTCATTTTCTTTTGGAGCTTTCCTATCTCTCTATTTTTGGATCTATGATATGGGGATTTTATAGATGGAATTCACTCACCCTCTCTAAAAATTACAAATGCCTACCTCTGTCACTAGAGAAATGAACAGGTTTTAAAGTCATCAATCAAAACTCCAAAAAATGTGGTGCAGCCTATGTAGCTTCCTTTGGGTACATCTAGATGAAGCAAATCAAGGGAAACAAGGTCTAGCACTTGGATTAAGGGCGGCCTTGAATCAATTCAGTCTGATCAACCCTTAGTTTTCAGCTCCTTAAAGTTTAATTGTTATAGATTATGCAGATTTATTGGGATGGATTGAACAAGAATAGTGCCCCAAATAGTGTAAAATTACGACTAGTGTGACAGTGTCATTAACTGGTAGAACTATATGTGGAGGGACTGGATTGATTATAAGCGACTATAAAGATAAACATATTAGCAGGTTTGTTAAAATTATCACCTATTTACATGAGTAACTGGCCACATCCAACAAATTTTATGCGTTTTTTTTTTCTTTTTGCATTTTATGTAAATATATCCTTTTTTTTCAAAACCTATGAAAATTTAATATGTAAAATAAAATGTTTTGATGCTTATCATTGATATGAAAATACCATACTGTTTGAATCATGAATTGAAGGCCCATAAAATGCAAAAGATAAGACCTATAAGTTGGGATTTTTCAACATTTTGGCAGAAACTTCTCAATAGAAACTAAATGTCTGGATGCTTATTAGTTTAATAAAAAAATATAAATGGTTCGGATCATGAATTTGGGATTAACAAGATTTAAAAAAATAATGAGAGGGAGTCAAAGGGTTTTGGACCCATGACCTTATCACAAGGACGTGAAAGGGGATTGCACCGTTGCTTTTTATAAGAGAGAGGTGTTTAATCATTACCATCACTTCAAGGTGTGTAAATGAGATGCTAAAAATGTCCGCATTTTCACACCTTATATTGAGCACAATACAAACATAACAGTTACGCATGTACATCATTTACATATTTAAATGAATACAAACAAATTAGGGCCAGGTTCTCCTAAGCTGCAGCTTAGGATATAGTGCAAAAATGGGTCACACATGTACCGTTTACATACTGCAGCTTAGGATACCTTAAGCTGCAGCTTAGGAGAACCTGCCCCAACAAATTAATGACCTATTGTAGAATTTTCTACAAGTATTTGTTGGCCGTTGGCCAAAGTCTTCTGTACAGAGCAAGTTAGAGACTTTGAACTTTGCATTTATATTTTTGGCCATAATTTGTGCGTACATACGTACATATTTGTTCATCTGGTATCCCATGCACATAGTGTGCACGATGAATTCCATTAGACCTCGTTGTGGGTTCTGCTTGATATGATGGTCCATCCAAATGAACCCCTCCCCCTCTTTCCCAATGAAAGAAATTGAGAACACAATAAAAACCTAGTTTATTACATTCTACTAAACTCAATTACACCCACCAATGTAAATGGAAAATCCTAATCAAACCTACTAAATAAAGAGTCCTAACCAAAATAGTAAACACACCATAAAAGATAACCACAAATAAAAAAACTTAAATGTGCACTGCAACTTAATTGTGAAAATTTATGGGCTAATTGATCAAAGGATAAAAATGATCATTTAAGCCTATGTCACCATACAATGGTAGGGCCCATCTAGATCTTCCGATCCCTCAATCCTATTCCCAAGCAAGCCCTACATCGGGGTGCCTATGAAAGTCTCCATGCACATCTCTAACGATACACATGCAAAATAACCACAAATAAAAAAACTTAAATGTGCACGGCAACTTAATTGTGAAAATTTATGGGCTAATTGATCAAAGGATTAAAATGATCATTTAAGCCTATGTCACCATACAATGGTAGGGCCCATCTAGATCTTTCGATCCCTCAATCCTATTCCCAAGCGAGCCCTACATCGGGGTGCCTATGAAAGTCTCCATGCACATCTCTAACGATACATATGCAATACTTGTATAGCCTCAAGTATAGGCGGAATCAGGGAGACTGGCCGATTGGGTGGCCATTAGAAAACACATGCTTTTCTGGCCGGGTCGTGTGCCCGATCCTATCTGGACGCAGGGATCTCATTTGAGCGTCCAGCTGGTTCTGGCTGAGCCGTGTAGACTTTTTGTAAAGTTATTATTATTTTTTTTTTTTTTTTTTTTTACATATGGCCCGACCACAATTTTTTTTTCCAAGATGATAGCCCCCAGTCCAATCCCTCTGCAATGACATGTTGCGACAACTTATCACCAACAATCAACCATCCAAAAAGCATTTATGGGAAAGTACATTTGTGTTGATGCATGGCAAGTGTAACATTGTTTCCCTCTCATTTCCCAATCAATCACAAATTAGAAGTTAAGAATGGGGGCCCAACAGCCCACCTACTACATTGACTAATCATCATTCTTTACGAGAGGAAGATCACAGTTAGTAGGTGTCCATTTATTGATGATAGTAAATTAGATTCATCTATTGATGATAGTAAATTAGATTCATCTATTTAGATTTTTTTTAGCTTCTCTGTGATCCTATGACCACAAGTCAAAACTATATACGATTCATGGAATGTATTTATTTTAAGTTGGAGGTGGTCCTAAGAATGTGGAGTGATAATTCAACTGTTGTACTTAACCATCCTATTCCACTTTTCATAATCCAAGTGCAATAAAATCTTTAGTTGAAATCAGATTTATGGGTTTGGGTTTGATACTGATGGGACATAACTTACATCTCCAATTTAATTAATGATGGGAAATTATCTGGGCGGACCCAGGAGATTTTTTTTAGAGGAGCCACTATGTAAACAAAAATCTTGGAGGAGCCTTGTTTAAAAGCTCCATATATTTTTCCTTATGCCTGTGACCGTAAGCGGACTACTAAGGGTCTGCCATGTCACCACGGGCAGCCCCTGTCCGGATGCATGACAGGCTGCACGCGGTGACATCGGCGGACCCTGAATGGTCCACTCATGATTACCGTGAGATTTTCCCTCACTAGATCCGGACTCAGCTAGGGGTGGGTCCCCTCAGTGGACATTATGTAGGTATTTGAACGGGCCTACTTTGCCAGGATATTTCTAAGCTCAAAATCAAAGAACATCTGATTTATTTTTTGCCATTGGGCCCAATGAGCCACCTGTGAATGACTGAATTCAATTTTTAGGTCTAAAACCCTTATTAGGCCCAATCCGTGCGTGGCCTCTCCCTGAACAGTTCCTCTCGAGCGCGCGACAGAGTCTGCAAAGCTCCGTGACGTCATCTCCTCTGTCCCTCCCCATCTCTCCATCTCTCGGCTGCTCCACCCTGCTCTCCCATCTCCGCCCAGATCCAGAAAAGGGGAGCTTTTCTTCTACAACAACAAAAAAGTAAGAAAACCCTAATAATCTCAGCTTCTCTTTCGCAATTCCAATTGTAGGGTTTTTTTTTACTTTGAAAATCTTCTTTGTTTGTTTTTTCATGGTCTGTGATGTTAGATCTTTGGTCTTGGGTTAGGGATCCATGAAGAACTGTGATGTTCATTGATTGACTAATAGTTTCTGTGTTATGTTTATACGTACTGGTATGAAATTCAATGTGAGAGGAGACAAAGTCTGCCTTTCGTTTCAGAAGATTTTAAGATGCCTCCACAAAATAATTTATATAAGTGTTTTCATTAGTTAACTCATTATCAACTGTCTGCAAAGAAGTCATAATGAGAAGAAAACCAGTGGAGAAGAACTGGAACTGTTTGCATTTTTTTTCTCTTCTCCAGAGGGCACTGCAACATTTTTTGCACTTTTAGTAGACTTTTTGCAATCTGTTTTGATGAAGGCTCTTCTGCATCACTCTGTATCCTATTCCTATGAGAAGCCACAATCCATCAGTTGATAAAGGCTGCATGATCAGAGTCTTGCCTATGATACTAGACATGTGAGTTGTTTAAGCCAAAGCATCCAACAATTATACCTCATCACCTCATTGTTTAGCCAAACCATGAGGAATCCTAGGTGTGACTTCTATGTCTATCCACAAGCGTAAGAAGACCAAATTATGAATAGTATGTGTTTACTGCGTCAGTGTGGTATCAAAGCCATTCTATCATTATGGCATCAATACCTTGCAATATGGCTCTGATACCACAATGTGTCAGTTGAATCCTTTGTCTGTTGCATTAGGGGATTCACTTGTAGTCACAACAAAGAAAGGAAGAGAGGATAAATCCTTCACACAAGCAAAGTATAGTTATTCCATTGTGGGCGTACTTCAAAGTATGGACTCTTTGGACTTGCTACATAATGCCATGATTAGGAATCCTATCACAATGTGAATTCGGCCAGTATATATATATATTTTCATTCTAAGAAGAAAACAAAGAAAAAATAAAGAGAAATATTACTCTTAAAATAACGAGGACTCGAGGCATTGAGCACATAATATCAATAGATTTGAATATTGCCATATTTTTCTCTGCATATAACTAAATATTGTTCTAGCACAGTTGGAAGGTGCTGGTTGTGGCAATCATGAGGAGACAGTTTCGAGCTGTCACCAATAATAGAGATGGATAGATGTAGATATAGATATATTGTTTCTTTCTTCTAAGAGGTACCTCTCACACTCTGATTGAGTGGTAACTATTCTAATACCATGTGTCTCCTCAGTCCTCACTAAACTCCCATGAATTGGAACTCATTGTAATTTAACACTAATTTGAATTACACTCACCGTTATATGGGATTTCTGAAAAAATATAACTTAAGAAACCGTTAAACTTTAAGGCCCCTAAATTGAGGATGGCAAAGAGTCAAGATTCAATGGGGACTCACCCCAACCCACTTCTATTAGGCGTGGGTTTGGTAGCGGTTTTTAGGAAAGGGGCATTTATGAGATGTTATATTTTGACCTGAGTTAGGTTCGGGGCAGGTTCAGGTTTTAGTTGGATTTGACCCTCCCCACCCCGTTTATAGAATAGAGATTTTTAAGTAAAACTATATGTGTAAGTTTCTTATAGGATAAGTGGTAGTGGACAAAGCTTGAAACCTCAAGGTTGCAAGTTCAACTCCTTCCTCCTACATTTTTTTTTTTAAATTAAAAAAGTAACCGTTGTTAAACCCAACTGACCCGCACCCGTCACGGGGCGGGTTTGGTACCATGGATAGGGATGGCAACGGGTCAGGGTCGGTTATCCGAACATGAACCGACTATCACAAGTGTTTCTCGTACTCGACCCAACCCGTGATGAGTTTTGTAGTCTATGATACCAAACCTGCCCCGTGATGGGTGCAGGCCAGGTTAGATCGGGTTTCACACTCGTTGTTTTTTATTTAAAATTAAAAGTTGTAAATATGTACGGGGGGGAGTTGTACCTACATCCTTGAAGTTGTACACTTTATCCATACCACTTGTCCTAAAGATGCTTTGCACATGCAATCTCTCTAAAACATATGTATATGTATGTATGCATGTTATACACACTATGAATGGGGCGGGGCATGTCAACCCTAACCAAAACCTAAACCACCCAGCTCCTCTCTCTGGTCAAACTAGAAAATCTCATACATGCCTCGTGTCCAACAGATTGATGCGGGAGCATCTGGTCTAATCCAATGGATCATGTGATCAATCGAGTCCTCGATTATATCGATATATTTAATCGATAATGAGGATTTTGGTCTATTTCGATCAAGGCCTAATCAAGAAAAGGGATCAAAACTCAAATTGGATAGTCCAAATGAGTCTAGGTTATATTTGAAAATTCCAAAGTTAAAAAAGGCCCAAACAGGCACAAATATTCTTAGCAGGCCCACATATATGGAGAGCCATCAAGTGGGGCCTATTATCTAAGGAGACAAGGTCATTCCAAGGAGTGCAGCATATGGAAGTTCTGATCTAGGTTCGAAGCAGTTTGCTGTGAAAGAAGGAAAAATAAGCCCTACTGTTGACTGGAAAGCAAAGAAACAGAGGAGGAAGGGAAAAAAGAGATGATGCTGCTCTCTCCTCCTCTCTGTTGTGTGTATATTGATAAGATGGATGACAGCAAAAAGAAAAAAAAAGTCTTGGATGTTCAGGCGAGAGCATAAAAAAAAAACTCTGCTCTAAGCTTATTAAATGCATGATTTGAGCATTATGTTAAAAGCCTATACTGTTCAAAATTTACATCTAAATATATAATTAGCATGAGGAAGATTTCACTCCATCATGAAATAGGCCCACTGTCAGATTGCTTTACTTTTTAGATGTGGAAAATTTGATGGTAGATACTATTCTATTAGAGTAAGAACTTTTCTTAGAACTAATAGAATGGGCGATATTAACTTTTAATGGTTTTGATCTTGAAGATAGGCCCTCTTAACAGATTTATTTGTTTGTAGTATAGAGATCTGCTATGTAACGAATCAAACACGAGGATAGCCTGACTTTTACTTGGGCAACCACTCTTTTTGGGGATGAAGAACTTCAGACTTCAGAGTGCCTCGAAAATATGAAACTGCCCTCTATAAATGCCTTGAAGAAAAAATGCAATCTTACACTGGACCTTTTCTTTTCTAGTAGAAGGCCCACCACTGATCAGTCCTACCTTTCACGCACCTATCCTATTTGACTTGTCAATAATCAGAAGTTGAAATTGCTCTTAAAGTTGTTGGTCATGTCGGATTACATCTGTCATAAACTTTTAGGATATAAAATTATAAACTTATTAAGCTAAATTTATTCGATTATCTTGATATTAAACACCCTATTAATCAAAATCAAAATATAGCTTTCTTTGCACCTCCCTTGATGGTTATGCATCGAAGTATGCTCCCACGACCAACTTTTAGAGAAATATGCTGCAAAAAAGGACGTTAGTTGAGCCTATTGATATGCAAGTTGCCTCAAACTTCATGAATTTAATATTTGAATCATAATGCTGAACTCAGCGAATTCGAACTGCGAATCATTCGAATCAGAAAACGAACTATATAAGCCTACCCCATTGAATTTTCGAATTGAGGTAAGTGTCGAATTACGAACTCCGTACTCAAATGCGAATTGGTCGAATTGTGAATTAAGTAACTATGGTCTAAACTCATACCTGACCTGGCCTGTTGCAACCCCTACCATAAATCAATGGTTGTGACTTGTGATGATCTGATGACCTTTCCATCACACTTACACTCCAAGTGTGTCCCACACCAGGCTAACATTTTTACCTCTTGTGCAAGCTTGGAGAGGTACCTCTCGGCAGAAGGTGACCTCATGGCTTGCACAAAAGTTGTCAACTTTAGCATTGTGCTAACTATGCTGTTTGGCTATTTTTTCAAATTTTCAATAATTCTAAACTAAGCGTTTGTCAATTAATGCTAATATCACATGAGATCTTAGACCTAATCCAAAAACCGAGGATAAGTAGAAATGAGTTGCCTACAATGGTACCTACTAATTTTTGTAATCACGTTGGACCAATCTGATGGTGGTAATAATAGTGGAACTCATTCTATGAAAAATAATCAAAAGGTAATGACGATGGAACCAATATAATAATGTTGGTAATCATAGTAAGACCAGCCTAATGTTTGTCATTACTATGTGACTCATTTAATGTTTGAAATCACAATGTGTACAGTAAATGGCGCACTTCAATGCTGAGGGACCGAACTTTGTCTTAAATTTTTATTTTGGCATGGGATGTTTGTGCTGAGTGAAAAGGTATTTGCCTCTTCAAGGACCTAGAGGATTGTACTTGTGAAAATCTCCTGTATGCCCCAGAGTAATCAATGAAATGGCATTTGCAGAGAGAAAAAGACAGTTTCTAAATTCTACTATATTGTTGCAGTGGCTAAATTCTCAAGACAGGTTCTAAATTTCCCAGACATGGCTGCCGCTCCATCCTCTCTCGGAGTGGAGTCTTAAGAGAACCAAGGTCCTAAAACTGGGATAATGAACACTATCGCTCACTTGAGGGCCTCTTCGTCTCTTGGGAAAGAAGGTACAGCAGCTGTGCGCGGTGACACTAGTTTGGTAGTTGAGGGTTGCTTGTGGACCCTGTTCGTTGACCACATTTCTTGGCCAATCAGAGTTTACTTGGCAAAGTCTGACCTAGTTTTCATATTATGGGTTTTGTTAAGGGGAATTATACATGCATGGCTCTAAAATCTAAATACACTTTCTTGTTTTGGTAAATTGAATGTGACAGTTTCTGTACTACTAAGCCAGTATGAGAATGAATGGAACCATCATTTTATATCATTTAAGTTTTACCAAATGCTAGATTCAACTTAAGCTGCATCTATTATTTTGAGAAGTACAATGACTTGTTTGATTCCAGAAGTGTTACCTGAAGTCCTTATGATTTATTAATTTTTGTTCATTTATTTATTTGAAATAGGCGTTCTGAAGATTCCAAGTGTTCTTCACTACCTTGTGTATTATTTCTTTTTTCCCCCTTTAAAATGTTATGGAACTACAAGGCTCTAGTTTGAAGCAAATTTACAGTTTGTTGTCATGCCATATTCCGTATATGTGGGACCTTGTATTGTTATTCAGACTGGCATGATGACTCTTATTGTGCGTGATATCCTAAAGGCTCACCGGATTGAGAATTCTACTATAGGATTGCAACATCCATTGTGTAACCATGAAATCAATGGCCTGAATCTCCGAGCCACAGTCCTACATCTACAGAGAGAGGTCCAAACTCTACATACACTATGAGAGTAGAATCCAATAATTTTCCCTCCTAATGCAATTGATGTCTTCACATGTGCTGACAGTCAGTCTCAAAGTTCCTGTTGAATTAAGCATATACTGTTTCTCCTCTTTTGCCTCGTGGTTGCCATGCAGGTTCAAGAGAACTGTCAAGTGGACAGATGTTGGTAAAAGGGCGAAAAGCTGCAGGTAGGGGGGAAGAGATGGCTCCACAGTATGCTTTTGGTCCTCATGAAGATGATGTGATAATCAAGCACAGGCTTCTCACCCGCACAACAACCACAAGGGGTGAGCCCCCATTAAAGAAGCTTCAGAAAAAATTCATGTCCTTTGCCCTAGAAGTTGAAAAAGATGCGGACAATTACAGTGACTGTGAGAGACTGTACAAAGGCCTGTTGCAGGAGATGACCACTTTTGAGTTGCCCCTCCTCAAGACCAAGGCAGTTATTGATGCCAACCTCCGGGAGAAGGAGAATTTCAATGAGCTGCAAGAAGAAATACGTAGTCAAATCTTGCAGGCACAGGCAGACATAGAGGATCTGAAGAAGCAGCTTCAAGAGAGTAAGATTGAAAGGCAACACAAGGAGGAGTGTGAGGCAATCAGAAGACTGGTTTCTATGCAGCAGCCGCGGTCTGAGACCCAGAAGATCATCTCTGATCTTGAGAAGGAGATTGCTGCCTTGGAGGCCGAGAACACTGCTGGTTCAAGGACTTTGGAGCTCCGGAAGAAACAATTCTCTCTTTTATTGCATGTGGTGAGTTGGGTTTACCATCTTCTCAGATATCTGTTTTGTTGTGGATTGGGAACTGGCGCCATTTGCAGTTACAGGTTTCTGAACCAATGTTGGTTCTACCAAATATCATCATAGAAATTACTCATGCAATTTTAATGGGATCGAGAAGTATCACTTCCAAATTAGACATGGCCATATGGATTAAAAATTGTCTGGCAGATAAAGCCATGTATTATCTATAACTAATGGTTACCTGAACTGCAATGTTTCTATGCCACTTCATGGCCTGCATTGTGGGCTAATTATGACTAAGCGACAAGGCTAGCTGTCTTGTTGAAGATCATGGATGACTAGTGATTTTTTGCCTTTCTGAAAATCACCCATCCATCTCAGGCCCGTGGCAATCTTCTTTGGACTGTGACACTCTTGGAAGAGTCATGTGGGACTATCTTAGGGAGGAAGCTTAGTTTTGTATCATATAAATATCAGGAGTGGGGTTTCACCTTGCCTTTTTTAATGTTCCATTTTCGCAGGTGGATGAATTGCAGAATACCATAGAAGAGGAACAGAAGAGCCTTGCTGAGGAGCTGAGACTTGCCATGGAAGAGCATAAAAATAGCCTGGAAGATGCTAGTGGTGGTTCAGAAGCCATGGCTGTAGATTAGTTGAATGTGTATCTTAGTTCACATCAGTTAAAACCTTTTGAAGCTAATTGAGAATTTTCTACAGTTCCCTTCATTTCTCAAATGATGAAAATTCAGTCAGCATCAATTGTGGATGCGGCAGTGTAAACTGGCACGTTTCAATATAAAATATCAGATGTGAGTTTGAAATGCAAATCCAGATGCAATCAGACAAAAGTGTAAGCTTGCATTTTTCAAAAGAACAACATAGCCATATCTCATCAATCATAAGGTTTGCAATTAGGCAAGCACAAGCTTACTTGATGATCAAGAATGGTACATTTAAGTTGATTGGGGTCCAAACGTTACCAGGAAAACTTGTTCATCAGAGATCAATCCAGTTGTGGCGAGAGGAAAGATCAAATCAGACCAAGGACTGTTGGAGCTACTGTACCACACAGCCAGTGTTGTAACTATTGCCACAATAAATTTCTTTATTGGGCTTATTATATGATGGACTTTAATCTCTGGCTGAGATCTAGAGTCATATGTTGGTGCAAGATTACATTGTTAGATTTGATTCCAAGAGGACAGAAGGAGCTGTTTTTTTATGAAACTTCCAAGGATTTGGAGCAAATGACCCTTTTTCTTTTGGCTACATTGGGCAACTGGTCCAAACTAAGGTGCCAACACCCCGTGTCTTCTTTTGGTGCCAAACATTATCACGCACGAATGCCACCTGTGTATCCTAAATTCTATGTGAATTTTTCATTCTTTTAGAATGGAGATCACTTGAGAAATTTGATAGAACTAAAAATATGTTAAAAAGTTGAAGTTATCATGACATTGTGTTGATAGTAATTCTAATTTTTTGTGATGTTCACACAAGTCCTAAAATCCCCACATGAAAATTTTTCCAATTTTAAATATGTTCTCAATCGTTTTTGCCTTTTGATTATTTTATTTCTGCAATATCTTCCCATTAACTTCCTGGAAAGCCCAGACTTTCAATTGTACTCAGCACTATTTGTTGAAATCAGAAAATATATTTGGATTGAACTGAAAAACATAATATTGCTATTGTAAATTTTCGCAGAAATTGTCGCTGGACCAGCCTTTCACTGCTGGTTTGTACTAGTCTATTAATGATCAAACCTCTGCATTGGCATGGACCCGAAGAACTTCAATGGAGTTTAGGAATTTGCATCCAACTTTTCAACTCTTATTTCAAAAGGTCTTTACATACACAAAAGGCTACCATTTCCTCAATGGCCTTGTGAAACAAATTATGTTACCAACCCTGGTCTCCCATTTCAACTGTGATCTGCATAAAGTGATAGCATAAAGTCCGGCCATAGAGTGGTATAGTATCCAACCTTGATCTGTTGTGCCATCTACAGATTGTAGGAAGTATCCAAGTCCATAATATGGGCAATCACCATTCACCACCTGGGGTAGGTTTATGAGCTCAGTGGTTTTAAATGCAATCCTTAAATGGGACTATATGCAACATAGGGTATATTGCCCATCCAAAGCAAGCCCCACAGAATGAAATATAGAACAATGGAAGCATGCCTTAAGATTTTGCGATGCCCTAGTTAGCAGGTCCTTGGAATATAATCTCCCCTCTGCCATTTATCACCTTTTTTTTTTTTGTCATACTGAATTGTCTGGTATGAAGACAAATTGAAAACATCCTTTGTGGATACACAGCCATATCAGAAACCCAAGATTTTGAACACTAGGTTTTCTTTGGCTAGCCAAAACGTATGTGTCAAGTTATTTTAACGTTGTCTAGAGAGCCAGAGTTATCTTGCTTGACTTGTGACTGATGAATGAACCTCAAGTGGAAAATCCAAGCTTCTAAAGCAATGTTTTCTTTGTTCTTTTTGTTTTAATACTATAAACAAACAAACCTGGATCAGATAAACCAAAGCTTAAAAAGGAATGATGATTTTACAACAGGAGATGATGCTAATATCATTTACAAGTGTTAGAGAGAGAGAGAAAGAGAGAGTTCTAGAACCTAGAACATCTGTCAGAGAACCATACAATCAAACACACTGACATCCAGCATTCTCAGCACTTACGATTCTCTTGTTCTGGTTTATCAGAAGGGAACTGGTTTCCTTGCATTTAGACCATCTTGAGGCCTTCCTTTCCTCACTCTTCCACAGCCTGCAAACCAGAGATGAAAATAGGCCTCTAAGGTATGCAACTACGGCAACCATGATTTCCCTGTAGCAAAAAAACCAACAATCAGAAGGCTGGCAATTACAACTAACTGTACGCAATAGCAACAAATCAGTCAATATCACTATTTCTTGCCCTAGTAAGCAGATGAACCCGAGAGAAATCTGAACACATGTCTAATGAGCTCATAGACTATCAAACTAAGCAATCACTAACCGGTTTCAGTCAAAAAAGATACCCTGTTTTTTTTTTTTTTTTAATGTTTCTATTTACCTTAATGCCTTTTAATGGCCTTGAAGGCTGCTTTGGCTCTTCCACTACTCATTATTTGTTCACTTGATTTGGGAGAGAGATGGCTATCGTATTTTTTAAGGCCTATACCAAGTGAAAAAGAACATCAACAAACATTTTTTGCAGTTTATTGGATTGGAACAATGTCTTTTCAGATACGATTCTTCATAAAAATAGGACCTGTGGAGAGCAGTTTTTCTGAAAAATCTATATAGTGTATACTCTATATTAAGTTAGATGCTTAGGAGTGTTGACACATACTCGTAATGGATCTTTAGGGTCACCATACATGTCCTGACATGTTGATTACTTTTTGTTAAAAAAGTCAGGTTCTAAATATGGATCAGTCAGGTTCTAAATTTGGTACTATCTATTATCACTTTTTTCTGTTATTGCAGGGATGGGGTATGAAAGATTATGAATATCTTTTCCTTTTCCATTTCCTTATACATTTCATTTTTTTTATTTAAAAGCTCATACTATTTATGGTACAATTCAATTTGAACCCTAGAATGATTTGAAATCATCATCTTCATCAAAGCCCTGTCCCAACTATATTGGGGGTCAGCTACATGAAATCTGTTTCTCCATTTATTTTCTCAGAAATTCATGTTCAGGGGTTGTCAACCCTCCCTCCAAACGGCCTTGGGACTGGCAGTTACAACAACTGGTGGAGTTGTTTTAAATACGACTCCAATTTTCAGAACCGTGCTGAAAGAAGCTTCTGTTGTTTATGACCTGGGGATAAAGACCAGTCTCTTCTAATGGGTAAATATTTATTTCCTCCCACGGGAAGGAAAGCCAGACAAAAGGTACTAGGCCAACATTTTTTTGGGTGAAAAGAAGAAATCACCTGCTTCAAAGTAGAATCATATAATACATCATAGGAAGCTAATCTGTAGTCAGCTAAAAGAAAATGTAGGTGAAAAACCTCTCTCGACCATCTCAAACTAGGCAGAGGATAGAAATATACACTGGGAGAAAAAAGAAAGGCTTGGATATATTAATGGAACAATTGAGAAGCCAAGCATTGATTATCCCAAACATGCTGATTGTGAATCCAATAATCTACTAGTTATGGCATGGTTGTCAAATTCCATGGAATCCAATGTGAGTCAGGGCTCTATCTCGTCTACTGCAAAGGAGATTTGAGACACCGTTCAAGAATAATTGCAGCCCAATCTATTCAACTGTCTTCTACATATCCTGTGAACACTGAACAGTATACAAATATTTGGATGTACCTGTTATGTGCATAATCTTGATCGTCACAGAATAAGTTTCCCAATGGGTCAATCAAGTTCATTTTCTTAGCATATTAATCTCAGAAAGGATAAAAATGCCTTGACCTGGGGTCATAGAAGATGCGTGCCTACGGATGTTCAATTTTTTAGGATGTTCACTCAGATTTGTGGTGAAGACTACATGGAGACCTTCACCCCTGCCACCAACCACAATCTAACAAAAGGTTCATCAATTCTATTGTAGCAAACAAGAAATGGTTGTTATATCAATTGGATGTGAAATGTGAAGAATGCTTTCCTGCATGGTGATCTTCAAGAAGAATTATACATGCTTCCAACTCCCATGTCAGGAGGAGGAAAACAATGTGTGCAAACTAAAATAAGTCGATCTATAGCCTAAAGCAGTCTCCATGAGCCTAGTTAGAATAGTTTGGTTCAGCCCTTCTTCAATTTCTGTTTAGTAGGTGCCAAGCAGATCACTCCGCATTGAGAGAGAGAGAGAGAGAGAGATGTCAGGGGGTAACAATTTTAAGTGCATATGTGGACGACACAGTTACTAGGACAACTGTGAAGGAATTGAGGAGTGGAGCAAGTATTTGGGAAGCTTATTAGATATCAAAGATCTGGGACAGTTAAAATAATTTCTGAGGATCCAAGTGTCAATATCTCAGTCAAGAGATTTTCTAGGCAAAACAAACATATGCCCTAGATTTACTTCATTATTCTCGAAACCTAGGTACTAAACCCAGAGATACTTCACTTTTTCAAGCTAAAGAAGGATGATTGTGAACCCTTGTATGATTCTTGGTCCATATCAGAGAGTAGTTGAGAAATTGATATATTTCATCATTAGGCGATCCGATCCTCTCATCCGCCAAAGTTGGATAGTTAGTTCATGAATGCTCCTCAGACTACTCATCTTGCGGTAGGGCGGTAGGGCGCATAATTCTCAATTATCCGAAAGGCTCACCAGAAAAGGAGTTGTCTTCGGATGTTTTGGTAATATAAGCATCTCTGGCCACTCAAACACAGATTGGGCAATTTCATCCAATCACATGTCAGGTGATTGCACCTTTATCGGATATCATTTGGTGAGGTGGAAGACGAAGAAACAGTCAGTGGAGGCTAGATTCAGAGCAGAAGTTGATATTGTGCTATGGCCAGTGTTTTATGCATAATGCTGCGGTTTAGACAGTTTAAGAAATAAGTTAAGTTCCCTTTGTCTACTACTACTCCTCCGATGCATTGCCATAATCAAGCAACAATTCACATTGCATCAAACTCAATTTTCCAAGAACATAAGAAGCACATATAAGTTGACTACCATATCGTCAAAATGAAGATTCAGAATGGCTATGTTTACACTCCTTTTGTCAGGTGACTCAGGTCAAAGTAGCAGTTAGCTGATGTTTTCACAAAGGCTCTTCCGAGGAACCACAAGCAGTTTGTTTTGAACAGGCTAGGTATGATCAAGAACTGCACCTAGCTTGAGAAGGAGTGTCAAAGGACACATGTTTCTTCATTTCACTATGTAAATATACCAATAATGGAGAGTCCATTTGTAATAAAGAAAACATCAATGAAATAATAAAAGATCACAATACCCAGCCAAGAGAGTGAGTGCACATATTTCCCTAAGTGTAATGCAGCTCCTTTTGGAATCCTTTCTTCTTCTCCACTCTTTTCTATGAAACCTTAAGAAGTAACATATATGAATATAATACATGATATAGCTTGTCACCTTCTGACTAGCTAATAATGCACCTACTCATTTTCAATGATGCAAAACCCAACTAGTTAATGTCACCTTTGGGGTAGTTTAGTTCTTGTCAAATCTTACTAACAATCATGAAGAAAGATGACACCCATCACCTGCGATCAGAAGAGAAATCTACTTTTTTGTATTTGGAGCAACAATTCGACAACTGCACCAGTAGTAGTATGCCTTGGGCATTTCTCCTCCATAGAGGAGACCTAGGTTCGAGCTGTATTAAGACTCCCAAAAAACTAGGAACACAGCTACCATTTTTCCCCTAAATGGTAGAACACCTACCAAGTAAGTTAATGTCACCTTTGGGAGTTTTTTTATTGCCAAATCTTACCAATAATCACGAAGAAAGATCATATCCATCACATGCAATCAGAAGAGAACTCTACTTTCTGTATTTGGAACAAGCACCACTTGGCACTCGCCGACTGCACCAGTAGTATGTCAACTAGGGCATCTCTCCTCCATAAAGAAGACCTAGGTTCCAGTCTTGTTAAGAGTTAAGACTCCCAAAACCAGAAACACACCTACCAATGTGTGTGCACATACATGCATGAAAGGCCAACTACTACTACCCCATCAGTGTAAAAGAATATTTTACTTACAAAGGTGAGCAGGGAGATCGACCGCCATTCACATAGTACACAAACAAGAATGAATCGTAGTGCTGGCCCCTGATATAATAAAAATCCCGTAATCTTCGTAAGCACCTGAATGACATCTTCTTATAGAAGAGGATGGCAGGTTCATTGTAAGCAATGACATGCAAGTACACTGCTCTACAAGTATCAAGGCCTGAAGCATATTTAATAACCTCCTGTATAAGTAAAGTAGCTGCAGAAAAAAAAAGTATGGATACAAGTTAAATACAAAAAGTACATATAAATTTCGTAAGAGTTTTTCTTTGAGTAGATAACAAAGAAAATATATGATTTCGACATAAGCAGAGAGATTGAATCCACATATTTAATCAAATGGAGCATAAAATATCAAGGGACACAATGATAAGAGAATGACAACCACCTATTCCAAGATTTCTGTAAGGTTCTATCACACCAAGTGTAAGAATGTAAACAAGGGTTTGATCACTCCTTAAATCGTATCCGAGCATATCCTGAATCTGTCAGACCAGTGACAGTTAAATGAATTTCCTCAGTCTGAATAAACTTGAAGGTAAATTTCCATCTTACAATATCTCAACCTTAAAACCTACCTCGCTGTCTTTAGCTACGACAATACGTGTGGTGACAAATCCAATAAGCTCATCATTTTGACCATCAGGTCTGCTACTATCAACAGCAGCCCAAGAGACAATCCCATTACCATTGACGACATTAAGGAAGAATTCTGACTCATACCTGAAAATGTAAAAAATAGTCACCAAACATTCGTGGATCAGAAAGACTTAATCAGTCATCTCACCTGATGGGAAATAAATCGGCATGAATCTGCTTGAGAACTTCAAGATCAGACGGCCGTATGGGCCTATAAACAATAGTTGGACGATAAACAGCCTTTGGGACTACCATGGAAGGTTCTGTATTTGATCCACAGTAACAAACTGATATAATTGGAGAACATGCATGAGGACTCTTGTTCCCATTTAAGCCGCAGTTGCCGCAATTTCCATGAAGCTGTCTCTAGAACATGTTATAGCATTTCTTCTCTTCATTTGTCCCCTCCGGCCCTGCTAGGGAAAAAAAATGTAGCCTCAATATAATGGACATGAAACAAGACTCTGGCAGAGTCCTTAAAATAAATGATAAAACAATTATAAAAAAAATACATGGTAGATGACAATATGGTTTTATTAGGGCCTGTCAATTCAAGGCTGTGGAACCATACGCTCAAACCGAATGAGGGATGAAAATCTAAAAGAAAGGTCCATGGAATAGGAAAAATGTATCTCCCAACACTGAAGCAGTCTCTCCTCCTTCCATGCAGGCAGACACGCAATATAAGTACTATAGTCCTCTTTTAGAAAAAGACACATTGATTTCATATGAATGGCAATTTTGATTTTAATTATCATTTCAAAAAAAATCGAGCAGAAAATACAAACTTTCTTTCTTTCTTTCTTGTTTTAATTCTTAGCTTCCATGATCATGAGATGTTAACATTGATTTTTCTTCTTTCAAATTTCAATCATTAGTATCCATAGTCATAACTCATAAGACATAAACATGCACATTACAGCTCTTGTCAACCTCAAAAATAGGGCACGTATCAAGTCTCGAGCTGCATCTAGTAAAAAGGCAGCGATACCTGCATGGAAGCAGTAGAACACACGGCTCCTCCTTCCACAATTTCTACAAATCCAAATCTTTCATCCTTCACCCCTCTAAACTCATACCCTAAGAAGCACGGACATGGACACGACACGACACGACACGGACACGCCGACACGGCATTTCTCAAAAAAGTAGGACACGGACACGTTCGGGACACGTTAATAATTAATAATAATAATAGTAATATATCTAATCATATACTAAAAGATACTATCATTTTAACTTTGTAATCAATTTAGCAATCAAATAAGTTATTACCTTTTACAAACAGCCCCCTTTTCTTTTCATTTTTTACTCTAATTTTATTATTTTAACTTTGTAATCAACTTAGCAATCAAATAAGTTATGACCTTTTACAAACAGCCCCCTTTTCTTTTCATTTTTTACTCTAATTTTATTATTTTAACTTTGTAATCAACTTAGCAATCAAATAAGTTATGACCTTTTACAAACAGCCCCCTTTTCTTTTTATTTTTTACTCTAATTTTATTATTTTAACTTTGTAAACAATTTAGCAAACAAATAAGTTATGACCTTTTACAAACAGCCCCCTTTTCTTTTCATTTTTTACTCTAATTTTATTATTTTTTTTTCAATTAAAAGAGGCCAACGTGTCCCTAGCGTGTCCAAAATATTTAAAAAAATAATAATAATAATCAGGACACTCTTTTGGGCGTGTCCGACACGTGTCGGAGCGTGTCCGTGTCCGACACGTGTCGGACACCGACACTCTGGCCCCGGAGAAGTGTCCGTGCTTCCTAGCTCATACCACTGCTTGTTGCCAACCTGCACTAGTGCCTAATTAAGGTAGCTTCGCAGCACGTTAGCTGTTGCCTCGTTTGACATTGCCAGGTCACACCATATCTGATTCTCAATGAAGAGGCTCCCCACCTCTCTTCCAATATGCAATTCAATCACCTGATCTTCTCAATCTCCTCCTTCACCTTCAAGCACTTCTTCATCCCTTCCTCCACCATGGTGAAAATCCGCTTCTTCTCAGTAAAATTTATCTTCTTCCATTTTACAAATGTAAGATTCATATACAATTCACCTTTTTTCTATCAAAATGTAAGAATAAATGCCTTAAAACTGTTGGGAAAGTCCCACATCCCACATCGCCCAAGTAATGGGTTTGATAGAGTTTCATATACTTGGTTCGGCCTTCCACCTACCAGCTTAAGCTTTTAGGTTGGTACATGATATCTTACATGGTTTCAGAGCGGGTTCTTGTCATTCTTGTGTAGCCTACGTGGCAAGCTCGTCCATGAAATCTGTAAGGCCCGCACGTGAGGGGGAGTATTGGGAAAGTCCCACATCCCACATTGCCAAAATAATAGATTTGATAGAGCTTTGTAGAGCTTCATATACCTATTTGGGCCTTTCACCTACCAACTTAAGCTTTTAGGTTGGTACATGGTATCTTAGAAAAACAACCCAAATGACTTGCCAACTCAAGATGACCCGTCTCAAGTAGATCAAGATTAGCCAAGCTGAATCACAAGTCAGTAAAGTGGATCAACTAGGTTTCTGCCAAAACTCATGAAACCTGACATAGTCACCTAGTATGTGACCTGATTGAGTCAACTCACTTGGGTAATGGGTTACTTGCCAACCAACCAGGTCTGAAAACTATGGTCTATATTCTTTATTGCGTGTTTCCTTATCCAACCTCTTATTGCTGCTCCAGCAAAAACATAAGTGGTCTTTTTTTTTTTTGCTAGACTGGATCAGTCGTTAAGGAGTGGTATAAAAAACGTGAGTGCTAGGGATCAATCCTAATCAGTAACGGTGAGACTGAGGTGTATTGTCACTGAGCTGTCGGTGGTTTGGAAAACAGAAGTGCTTTTCTTTGTAGCATGGATGCGCTATAATTTCCTAATCCTAGCTACTGAAAATAAATTACAAGACCAAAGGCGAATAAAACTAATACACAAGTAAAGTTGGGCAAGAACACCGCCACCACTATAGGGCAAAAAAAGGATTGGAAAACATTCTTCGAAAATGTTAAAAGAAAAAACTAAAGAATATTTGCAAGAGTTCCCATCAGGATATAAACCCAAATCTAAATTAATGCACTGATGTCAGGATGGAAGTAAATTAAGATCAATGCAAAACAATAGGACAATAAAAAAAATAAAAAATAAAAAAGAGAATTCATATTATAGTGATAAACAATAAACATAATCATCAACCAGATACTAAAATGATTAAAATCCATGGATTTATATGCTAAATAAGCAATATTTCTCCATAACTTCTTAATGAAGACATGATTCCACCTTTAGTACAAAATCAGAACCACCCGAGCCAACGGTTCAATTGTAGGAATAATAGGGGAAAACGTTAGCAATGACTCAGTTATCATTTTCACTTCTCAGTAAATATTTATTTCTCAACGGCTAAAATCTACTTCTACCAAAAAAAAAGGCTAAAATCTACATGACCATTTCTCATCAATACATAGCAAAATCCAATAACACAATCCCGTAAAGAATATCCAAATGTAAAAGAAGCTTTGACTCTTAACATTTTGAAAAAGATTCGACCCCCACCATACCAACAAACACCAAATTCAAAATTTCACTTCCATTAAATACCAAACATGAGAACCAAGTCTGAAATCAACTATTACCACTGTGAGTTCTAAGTTTTTATCCAGTTTCTCATTCCAATGAACCAAACCACATATTTAATGAATCAAATCCCAACAAAAAAAAAAAATAAGTCATTAAAAAGTAATTGTTGTTGCAAATTGCAATCAAATGATTGTAGTCAATACCACTTGCTTGAAACTCCATGTCACCAAATCTATCCTCACAAGCTCCACATCAGCTAGCCACCTTAACATTTCCACTAGCGAGAGCAACAACTCAAGTCTCAAGTTTTCAATTGTCCCACTAAGCTATTGTTCATTGAGAATGAGGGAAAAATAAAAAGAAAATTTCAATGCACCCAAAAATACCAAACCACCCAATCCAACCATCTGATACCAAGAACAAAAACCCTTAAATCATTTCAGCTACCCAAGGAAAAATGGGTCCCGTCAATATCCACGCAACACTTAAATTGTGGAAAAAAAAAAACCAAAATCTGAAATAAGCCATTATCATCACCCTTGAAGATTCAATTCCACCACAATCACAGATTCCAATTGCCAATTTTAATGACTACAAATTAAAAATAATAATAATTTTTCAAATATCTAGCTAGGCCTAGATCCATGATCATAGCAGAAGCCACCAGTTTCTTTACTTCATTACCAAGAAAAATGAAAACCCACATCGGATGTAAGCCAATAACGATTAAAAATCAGCAATTCCTCGCTGAAAGTGATGATTCCTTCCCACCTCGAAGTGCCAAATCCCCGATTCAACAAAAAAAACAACAACAAACAAAAGCCCAAATCCCAGTTCAAATTTTGAAAAAAGAAAAAACCCCAAGTAGGAATCTTACCGTATCTATCAACCCATCAAACGGAAAGATGGAAATCAATCTCTGTCCATATATATTTGAGATTTAAGGCATCAAAAAACCCTTCTTTTTTTTTTTTTTAGTTACTTTGAAGGAGAATGGAAAACAGGAACGAAGAAAAACGAAAACAAACATCTTATACCTGACTTTCGTGGAATAATTTGAATGATCGCCTTCGGGAGGAGGAATGATGAAATAGATAAGTGAACATGAAGGAAAGAAAAAAAAGATCCCTTTTCCAAGTCTTTGGAAAGATCGTTCTCTTCCTATTTCTAAATTCTCTCACCTACCATTGAAGGACACGCTGGAATCAGCTACCTCTTCTTCTCTGTTTTTTCTTGTTTTTCTTTTTTCTTTTTTTTTTTTTTTTTTACTTGTTACTGAAAGGGATTACTTAGGGCCCAATCAAGGGAAGTGGATCCCACATGCAATTATGATATTGATGGTTCTAATAATATGCTCATCCACCCACAGGATATTTTGATTTCTGAGGCAGATCTTTCACAGTGAGTCAGTGATCATGACAAGGTTAGAAACAGATATTCAAAAGTAACACAGGAGTTTGTCCAAAATACATGTCAAAAAATACGTTCAAATAAATTTTTTGGAAGTGAAAACGACGCGGCCCAAAATATAGAATGAATTGATGATGAAATGTGTTTATATAATAATTTGCCATTAATAGGGATTAGGTTTACATTTTTCACCTTATTCATGATTTGGGGTGTTGGGTATTTTGGATTATGCCACATGTTATGAGGCCAAAAGGCAATTTGAAGAATTTCTTCCTTTTTTGTTTTCAATTAGATGACCAACATAAGCCCTGAATCAGGCGAGCCAAACACATAAGAAGACGCTTCTCTGTATGGATGGCAATTGGCAATGGATCGAATTTAAATGAAGACTCCCCATCTCCTATTGGGGCAGATTTGGTAGTGAGGTAGTTGAGTTAAGGTGTGTGTGAGTTTTTTTAACTCGAATCCGAGTTGGGTTCAAAACGGGCTTTAGTTTTGGGTGTGTGCTTGACCTGTCTTGTTCTGCCCCCATTTGTTTTGACTTACATATATATGTTTTTTTATTTTATTTTTTTCACATAAGACTACAGTTGCAAAGGTGGTAGCAAGCAATTTAATTTTTTATTTAGGTTGTGTACCCAACATGAGTTTCTTTCCTATTATCCTAGAGAATTTTACGGAAAAAATCTCGGAATTTGATCATTTCTCGCGAAGGGTTCCCGCAGATTGCGCAATCTGTGGGGATCCTTCATGGGAAATAGCCAAATTCTGAAAATTTTCATGTAAAATCATGAGGTTTTTACAGGAAAATACACTTTATGTGGTCAGTACACTGAATAATAAACATTAGTCAAACATGCACCTAACAGGAAATCCGTACGGATTTTTTTACCATTTTTTTTTTTGTGGTTGAATTCGACCTTTAGTTTCAGCGTTGGAGATCGAATTCGACCCTGAGATAGAAAGTGACCCTAATACATTTTAATTCTCTGCGTCGAATTCGACCTTATAAGAAACATCCGAAGGTCGCATTCGACCGAAAATGTACATGAGTTTTTCTAACTTTAGGTACTGGGAGGGAGTTTTTCAGCTTGTCATCATACATCATGGGAATCACAGCTGTGGTTAAACACACTCACTCCCATAGTTCCACCTAGGATCAATCCCTGGGTGGGCAGGTTTATTCAACATCTCTGGGCCACTGGGCCAACTAGAGATTAAAAAAAAAAAAACATCATACATAGGTATCTTAGTTAAGGAAAATAAAAAAAAAATATCACACACTAGATGCAAATTAACGGGAGGTTCTGTAGTGGCTGCTGGTCTAGCAATGGCATAGTAATATCCTTATACTCTTTGACACCACATGCAACATTTCTAACTAGTGCGCAGACCAACGTCCATGGAAACTGTTCAAAAACAAAAGAGGGGTCCATGGAAACGCTTTTGTCACATCATGGGTAAATCGCAAGACTCCTATAGGCGGAAGCATAGAATTCCTCGTTACAAAATTCCAGGAATCTGTGAGTAAGATAGCAAACAGATAAAATGACTTGAAATTAACGATTTGAGTTCACACCACACCACAGAGGTTCATTCGCTGAAGGAAGGTTCGCGAAAGGTTCGCACCACACCACATGAAATTTTGAAACCAACAAGCCCTAAAACCAAACCAACCCATAAGACCTCAAACAAACCCAATCAAGGCCTATTCTCAAACCCCTCACTGAACTACACCCATCGTCCCTAACCCCACCAGCCTTAATCAAACACCAAATCTGCTACGAATCCAAACCATAAACACCTCCACCCAAACTGAAGCACTTTCTCACTCCTCCCAAACCACAAATCTCCAGCCTTTTTCAATCCCAACATCTCTTCTTCCCCATCATACCCAAACTCAAAACTCAAGTGAAAAAAAAAAAGAGAGAGAGAGGAGAATAGAAGAAAAAAAAAAGACCAAAGAAAAGGTAAGAGAAAGGAACCTACCAATGACGAAGCCAAGTCACACCTGTTTGACCATCATAAAGTCAGAAAAACTCATGTACATTTTCGATCGAATGCGACCTTCGGGTGTTTCTTATAAGGTCAAATTCGATGCAGGGAACTAAAATGTATTAGGGCCACTTTCTAACTCAGGGTCGAATTCGACCTCCAGCGCTGAAACTGAAGGTCGAATTCGACCACAAAAAGAAATGGTAAAAAAAATTAGGAATCCTATACGGATTCTCTGTTTATGTGCATGTATGCTTAATGTTCACTGTTCGGTGTACTGACCACATAAAGTATATTTTCCGGTAAAAACCTCTAAAATCATTTATAAAAGAAAAAAGTAAAAAACCCAACATAAATATACGGGAAAATTTTTTAAATTTGGCCATTCCCCGCAAAGGGTCCCCGCAATGCTGCACAATCTGCGGGGACCATTCGTGAGGAATAGCCAAATTCCATGATTTTTCACATAAAATCCTCTATAAGAAAAAGAGTAAAAACCCAACATAAACATAAGGGAATATTACAAAATGGGACCTCAAAGTTTCTGGCGGATTTCAAGTCAGGATAAAATTAGAGCCACATATCTGTGACCCACACTCATCTATTTGTGTATAAAAAACAGTAACATAGAGTTCTGGTTCATCTTGGTATAGAAAACTAGCAATCGCAGATGATGAAGGTCGGAGAAGATGCAGATTTGACGCTCACTCTCTATATTAAGCGACGACGTCGTCACTTGTTGAAAAAAGGCAAAAAAAAAAAAATATTCTGGCGAGAATACCGGTTCTGTTGCATAAAAATTATGGGTACCTCTTTTGGTTAGTCGCCATCTAAGGTCCTTTTTTATAGTTTTCTCAAAAATTAAATACCATCATAATCTCACTTATATTTTATTTTTTCCTTAAAATCAACTTTGCATCAGTAAAGTTGCAAAACTGACGGAGGCTAATTTGGTATTTCTACTTGTAAAGTCAAGTAGAGTAATGTCAAAAAGTCACTTATATTTTATTCACTCTCTCCAACTTTTCAAACAAAAAGTCAAAAAGCAACAACAATTACTTACTAAAAGACAAAAAAACTTCATTTTTCATACAAAAAGTCAATAATATTCTATCCCCAACAACTAAAAACAAAATACCATCATAATCTATTATATTTTTTATTCATACTTTTTATTTCATTTTACTTTACTTGATTTTAAAATTAAAGTATCAAACTGGCCCTAAAATCCATTTTACAACGTGGCTCTAATTTTATTCAGTTTTAAAATCCACGGCAAACTTAGGCCCCATTTTGTAATTCTCCCTGAACATAATCGTTCGGAACTTTGAAGCTACAAATACACAAATAATGGAAACGGTCCAAACAAAAAGGGCCATCTGACCATCTCTCTCCTCTCCTCTCTCCTCTCTATACCGACCGAGAGAGATGGAGATGGACTCAAGCATCAGCAAAACAACTACGAGACGGGGACGAAAATCGAACAAAGGAAAAGACCACCTAATCGACGAAGGATGGAGAGTTCGACCAATCGATGAAGAAAAAGAACGACAACAAGAGCCCCATATCGACGATCCTTCTCTCTTTCTTCCTTCCTCACCTCCCAGTCAAAACACGACCGCTCCCAAAACTGCTCCGGTCCCCCAAATACAATTCATCCATAAGAACCGACGGCCACCCCCAAATCGCCGAAAACGAGATGGGTTTTCTTCAAAAAGATGGGTTCAGGTCGTTGACCCCCCCAAAGTCGAGAGAGATGAAGTGGGTTCTTCTTCTTCTTCTGATTGCGAGGAGGAAGTGGAGAAGAGGGAATCTGGTGATCGGTGCGTTTCAGATCCGAAGAATGACCCGTCTGTGCAGATAATTGAAGCTTCTGAATCGTGCAAGGACAGTATCGATGTTGTTAGTGGATTTGAAGTGGGTTCTGCCTCTGATTGCAAGGAGGAAGTGGAGGAGAGGGAATCTGGTGATGGGTGTGTTTTAAATTCGAAGAATGATCCATCTATGGAGATAACTGAAACTTCTGAATCGCGCGAGGTTAGTATCGATGTTGTTCGTAGATTGGAGGAGCTTAAATTAGGGGGCGAAGAACCTGAATTGTCTGAAGAACAGCAGAGAATCAATGACCAGTTACAGGAGGATGAGGTATTTTTATCAGATTTTTGCTTTACTGCAAATTTGTTGTTGTTGTTATTTATTTTTTTAAGGATTATTTCTAAACCACACTTCCACTGTGATTTGATCAAGTAGTTGTCACAGATGCTTTGATGCAGATAGGATTGTAGGTTGGCTGTATACTTGAATATAGAACTAACTGTATCTGTTGGACATAATCAGCTCACTGAGGTCCAAAACTATTACATGAATGACACTTCTTTTCAGAATGCTCTACAACTCTTAAAAGGGCCTGTTTGCTGCATGTAATAGAATTCCTAGGAATTCAAGCTTCTAAGACTTTGTATTTCTATAAGTGGTTAAAAAAGAAGAATCCGAGGTGATTCAGGTGAATATCTTAAAATGGCCGTCAAATAACCTCCCCTTTAATGGAAATTGGATAAAGGGAAGATGGGAAGCGAATGCCTAGCCATCACCTTCGTAGTTCAAATCCTTAGGAAAGTCAAGGTCATAAATTCCTTTGTATTTATGCCCTAAATGAAATGATAGTGGTAGACCTTGCTTTTTGTAAGGAATAAATTCAATTATATGTAATGTAGTAACTATGATCTGTAATCCATAATTATCATCTTTAACCTTTGATTTGCAGTTACTAGCATTGGAGGCCATTTATGGGGATAACGTTTTAGTGCTTAACAGAAACAGAGGGCAACGATCTTTTCAGGTTTTTGTACTATTTTTAAAATTATGGTATCTGTTACATATATGATGCATCAAGAAGAAAATATTTCAACATCTGTATTTTGTTTCACAGATTTACATACACAACGAAGTTCCTGATGATTTTACCATATCAGCAAAACTCCGTACGCCCAGTAGAAAGTTGAAATCCAGTGGAAAAACCAGTGATGACATGGCAGGAAATGGAAGTTTGGATGAGTTTCTTTACTCTTTCAAAGTTCAGTATCTGCCCCCAATTGTGTTTACCTGTTTATTGCCTTGGTCTTATCCCAGCCATTGTCCTCCTTACTTCACCATATGCATCAAGTGGTTGGATTCTGCTAGGATTTGCAATCTTTGTTGCATGCTGGACAGTTTGTGGATGGAACAACCATGCCAGGAAGTCATATATCAGTGGGTGGAATGGCTACAGAGTTCTTCTCTTTCTTACTTAGGAATTGATAAAGAAATAATGCTTGGTCCTTATGATATGCCGGATATTGGAGATAGGCGTGCTATTTCGTCATGTCTGTCACCAGATGCTGATATTCCCTCAATGATGAGTTACAATGATGAGAAATGCCATGAAAATTTTCTTAGAGGCCTACATCAATGCAACATCTGTTTTAATGAGTATGCTGGTAAGTGGCAACTCTCTTCTTTCCTCCGTAACTTACATTTTGCTTCTATCAATTCTCAAATAAGGTTATTCCTCCTCTTTTTGGCATGATAAAAACACTTCATTTTGGTCATCTTTTCTTCATATGATTGTCCTTTCTTTTAAGTCAATAGAGAATTCTGTTTCTCCATGATTCAAAGCTTTGTCCCAAATATTTTAGGGTCAGCTCCATGAATTATGTTTCTCCATGTCCTCTTCGGCCTACCCCTTTTTCTTGAGGTGCCATCAATTTGCATATAAATCATCTTCTTACCGGCGCGTACTTTGCCTACGTTGTACATGTCCAAACCATCTCAAACAATGGTCTTAATTTATCACCCATTATCAATGTATTTCATATAAATTAAGAATCTTTGGTGTATGGTTGCATCCTAACCTCTTTGATCTAGGTAGGAGTCTGTTTAAGATGGAGTTGTCCATAATAGTTAGAGGTGGAAAAACCTGACCCAGCCCAACTAACCTGTCTTGCACCATGTGGGGGATGGTCACATGTCAGGACATCTTAACCTGCAGTTAAACGGGTTGGACACAGTTTGACGTGCCTTACCCATCTAACCTACTGAAACTATTTTATATAAACCTAATAATGCTAAGCTACATATTCAATTGTGCGTCAATTTGTGTCAAAGATATGAATGTACATATGGTGTTTTTACTTGTCCATTATGATTAATTCATAAAGGTCGACCGACAGATTATAGCACCCACAATAAAATAAAGACTACTCCTATAAAAAGGTTAGGCGGGTTGGGTTGGGTTTCGTTGACCTATTTTTGCTGGGTGTTTGGGGTGTATGACTTGTTTAGTAAATGGGTTGGATATGGGTCATTCTCAACCTATTGGCCTCCCTCTCAATCCAACCTGTCTAATTGTCA
This sequence comes from Litsea cubeba, assembly GCA_012931725.1. Classification (NCBI taxonomy): domain Eukaryota; kingdom Viridiplantae; phylum Streptophyta; class Magnoliopsida; order Laurales; family Lauraceae; genus Litsea; species Litsea cubeba. The sequence continues at coordinate 128,227,554 of CM022947.1, forward strand.
CCCTAATAATAGTGGCAGAAATAGAGTTTTTAAAGGGGGTTGAGTTTCTGCATACAAGTAATGTTTGAATGTCAGGTTTTAATTATTATTTGAATTTTTGGGAGTGAAACGTTTCATTCACTCAACTGTGAGTAAAAGGCCTATGATTACATATACTATATACAGATTAGCCCTACATCAGTTTTTTTTTTAATTGGCAACAAATGAATTTCATTGATAAAAATGGATCACTAGAAAGAAACAAAGCATCCAAAAGACAAAGACCACAACTGCAGTATACTAGAATTATACCAAAGCTGCTAGAAAACAAATGTCACAGAGAAAAAAGTAGCCCAAGGAGAAAGTCTATCCACCCCTGCATAGCTCAGGAGTGCACAAAGGTATCAACCAACTGCCCAACATACTTGAACTCAACTTGTACCAAAAGAGACAACCACTTAATCTCATTAAAGTAAAACTGGCACTCCCAAGGGGAATTCACTGAAGAAGAGACCCAAGAAATTGCATTCATGGAGTCACTCTCCACCACTAAACTTATCGCGAAAATTATGCACGAAAACTGGAAGAGGTTCTGAATATGCACTTTTATTTTGGATGGAGAGGGTGAGTCGAAATGGAGCTACATCACATATTATATACCTAGTAATATCTCTGCTGTATAGCCTCTGCTGATATTATATATTCAAGAAGTAAAATTCAACCTTTTCTTTGTTAGCTTCTTCTTCCCAAGGTATTCCATGTCCCTGTAGATCCACTTGTTTACTAAACTTTGATCCTTCTTAATCTTGTGTATATAGTATATACTAGGATTTTACTTTTCTTTTTTCTTTTTTTTTTCTATTTTTTTTATTGTTGGTGTTTAGAGGATTCACAAAAGCTATTATTAGTACATTCATGCTTGTGTGAATGTATGCATGCATGTTTCTCTCCTTTTCAACATGTTAAAATCATTTTCAAATTTCAACTCTCCAACATGCTAATCGTGATGGAAGGCTGCACAACAGATGATTATAACTGTTGTTTGATAGTCACTGATAAAAATAGCTATTTGATTCAATTTCTCGTTGATATTGCCATTTCACAAATATAATTGTTACTATTGACAGGTTTTGCTATTACATTATGGTAATATCTTAGCTGATCAGGCTACCAGCCAAAGATCTTGCCTTAATTAGGCTATCAGCCGAAAATCTTACCTTAATTATGCCCATCTGCAATCTGTAATGTTCACAGCCTATTACCCTTTTGGACTTCTTTACCTCAACCTAAATAGTGAGGCCTTATTGGTAACAATATAGTTTTAAGAAAAACATATACAAATTTATTTTTTAAGCAAATATAGTCTTATTGCAGTTTTTCTCATTTTTAATAATATTGTAATTTTACCTTAATCCTTTGCTCAATCTATATTTTCTATAGTGTTATTTTATTTATTTTTCTTTTTTTGTTGAAATTAAACGTCTCAACAAAATTTAGGACGACTGAATATCAATAATGCATGCGTCTATCTATCTATCTATCTATATATAAATAAATTCTATGTTAGTTGTATGACATACTAATTGTGCACTTACCAAGAGGGTGCCTCTTTGTATTCAGTGAAACAAAACAGGCAAGGAGCTGATGCCAATGAACTCACTCTAGCACCATCTCTAACCCCATTTCTAAGCACATCAAAATATAGCCTTTTAAAATACAAGAGGAGCTATTAAATGGTATATGATTAAAGAGAAGTAGACTCTCAAATATGAATATAATTGAAGCTATATAGGCCTGTAAAACTTTATATATTTTTTATTACGTGAATGTATTAATCCTAGATCCAGATCCTCAGATCGGAACATATAAGGGTCTAGTTCCGAAGCTGAATTTTCCAGGTCCTGAATGCATGAATCTGGTTCTAGATCCCGATCCAAAAAATAGGTTGCATACCTGTTTGTTTGGATCCAGAGGCGGGATACTCAGATAATCGAATACCCATTTGAGATCCTATATGCACCATTCCACTTTGACTCATTTGGTTGCAAGTAGGCAAGCTTGGAAGGAAGCAGTTAGAAGAAACATGTTCAATTGTGTAGTGAACAATGAATTAGTGCTAAATAGGATGAGTTTAGTAGTAGAACTTGCAAGGTCAACTGCATATGGATGGATAAGGCTGCATTGATTATGATGGTCATTTAACCTTTTCACTTTATGCACTCACCACCTTATCAGTGATTGAGCGTGATTATCATTAAGATTCACCGTGATAATTGATGCTGTACTAAAGCATTGTTTCCTTTCATTATTCTCAGGCACAGATTTCATTAAATTGCCATGCCAGCACTTCTATTGTCGGAAATGCATGGAAACTTTTTTGAACATGCATGTAACGGATGGTATGATAAACAAGCTTCTATGCCCTGATTCAAATTGCAAGAATATTATTCCTCCAGGATTATTGAAGATGTTGCTTGGAGATGAAGCATTTGAACGTTGGGAGTCTTTAATGTTACAGAAAACATTGGATTCGATGTCTGATGTTGTATATTGCCCAAGATGTGAAACCGCCTGCTTAGAAGATGAGGAACACCATGCTCAATGTTCGAAGTGTTTCTTTAGCTTTTGTAGCCTTTGCAGAGATCGCCGTCATGTAGGAATAACATGTATGACACCAGAAGCAAAGCTTCTTATTTTGCAGGTACCATATTGAGTAACTTCCTCAGACCATAATCTATTTAGCTGTCATCTATTTACCAATGTGAGAAACTCATGTGATTGATCCAAACATGAGCACGATGTCACATTTTCGAAAAGAGAAGGCATGGTATCCTCATTCCTTGACCATGTACAAGTAGGGCCTATGGTTTGGCAACCTAGACTGTTGATCTATGAGCCACCAGGGATGATCATTCACCATAAAACTCACTGTTGGTAAATCTTGGCCTTTTGATTAAATGATTGCAAATCAACAATTAAGGCGGCTGCACAAAAAAGAGGCCCACATTTAATGTTTAAAGGGCCAAAATTTTTATCGCCACAATCTTCCCATCTGTATTATTCTGTGGATGATGTAGACATTAAATCAAATTCTAGATCACAACCATGACCTTACGTGTACAAGCTACACATTCAAGGTGAAAGTCAGGGTCATCCAATTCTAGTGATTATCATTTCCAGTCAGGATCAAAGTGGGGGTGTATACATTGAGAGTTAGGTGTATAGTAGGATTGACCTAGGTGCTAAGAAGTTTGTGTTTGATCATTGCCACACATGCATCAGGTGCAGACCTCTGGGATGGGGTTGGATAATCGGTGTTATTAAAAGCCAACCTTGTTGGATAATCTCAACAATGGTATTGAGGGGATCATAGGTGGGCTGCAGGTGGAGGTGCTCACTAGTGCTTAACCTCATAAGGTGTTTATGGTCACATGTATTGGTTAATCTGATCATGTGGTCCAAGTTTAGTGTATCCTATCCAACTGACTCAAACCCACCTCACTTTATGATTCTTGAAGAATCATTATTAGATTTGTTGTGGGTCCTTTAGTTCCACATAAGATGCAGTTATTTGCTTTGACAGTTTCGTTATGCTTACCTTCAGGAACTCGTTCTTTCCATTTTACAGGAGAAAGCCTCACCAATTTGGCCTTGAGGTGTTGTAAAAAGACCAATTTTCTTGCCATGATGATATTTGTAATTATCAGTCCAAACTGTGGTTTAAGCCTTTTCATAGTAATACTATAAATCAATTTTCCCTTCTTTTATTTTTTGGCCAGTTGGCCGGCCAGGAGATCTGAAGTAAACCTGCCCACCCAGGGATTGATCCCTGGGTGGAGCTGTGGGAAGTGAGTGCGCTATCCACAGAGGCAGCCCTATGATTCCCAATTTTCCTTTGTTTTTACTCCAAGAAAGATAGTTTCTTTTTTCTGTGAGTTTTCTCAGTTAAAGTAGATTTTCATAGAATGCATTGACATCTAGTTATCTTCTGCAGGAGCGGCAGAAATCATCACAGCTTAAGGATGACCAAAGACGCAAGGAACGTGATCTCATCAATGAGATTTTAAGTATGAAGGAAGTACTTCGTGATGCCAAGCAATGTCCATACTGCAAGATGGCAATTTCTCGTACTGAGGGCTGCAACAAGATGGTATGCCAGAACTGCGGGCAGTACTTCTGCTACAAGTGCAACAAGGCAATTGATGGATATGATCACTTCAGGTGGCTTAATCTGTGATATCTAGTGAATCTTTATTGTATTAATATTTTCTAGTTATAAAGAACTAATGAACTGTTAATCATTGAAGGGATGGGGCATGTACTCTTTTTCCACAAGAACAAATTCAAATATGGGAGGCCCAGATGAATGAACGCCGGGTAGTGGCTCAGTTGCAAGCTGAAATGAATCCGAACCTAGGTCACCGATGTCCTAATTGTCAACAGGTTAATGCAAAGGTAAGGATCAACTGAGCTTGCATTGTTTTCTTCTATCTGGAAGCAATAGAGAGGGGAAAAAAATTATTCGCATGTTACTATTTTGTTTTCCTCCTCTCTTTTCATCAACTCACACTCATGTTACAACATTATGACGTGCTTTTATTTGGGCATGATTCTTCTTATGTTAATGAAATGCGATCTGGCAGTTTCTTGAAAAAGATGTTTCATGCTTAAGAACCAGGAAATTATCACATTTGATTTACTTGCTTTAAACAGTATGTATTCTTTAATAAAATCATTATCCCAACTAATTCAAGAAATAGGCCATTAAAAAAAAAAGAAAAGGACAAGGAACTAAGTCAAGAAAGAGGGCGGATATGTCTTGTAACTATGACAGGAATATGTTGAATGCTGTTTGCTAGTTATGAAGGACGTTATTAGTTGCACAAATGAGATTTGTGAATGAAAGTTAAACTCTCAACGTTTAAAGAGTGAAATCTCTCTCTCTCTCTCTCTCACTCACACACAGAGGGTTGGCCTCTCCCATGTGTGGGGCCCACTAATAGTCTAATCCAACTGGACCACACACACATAAACCCACCCCCCCCCCCCCCCCCCCCCCCCCCCCCCTCCTCTTCTAATTTCATGAGCCCGGGATTGACTGAACACCCCATTCGAATGGAGTGAACTTGGGCCCCGGATGATGTGGTTAGGATGATCTTTTGTTCTTAGGAGGGGCCTGGGCAGATCTTTAAATCCCTCCCAGCCCCATTCCCATGTGGGCCCTTAGGTGGGCCCCACAAGTGGAACCCGGTCCGCTTGAGCATGGGAGAGGAGCCCTCATATATATATTGTATTTGTTATGGTTCAAAGCACACATGTGCACACACACAAACACACAAAGAACCAAGTTGTATATAGCCTATCCTGTTCAATTGGAGTTGAGATGTCACGAGTGATATCCATGTCCCAGCTAATAGTTTTCTATGTCAAATAATCAGGTGGAAAATAACAATCACATCTTCTGCTGGTCTTGCCAAAATCATTATTGTGCTTTGTGTCGGAAGATTGTTCGCCGTGCTTCTCAGCATTATGGACCCAAGGGCTGCAGGCAACACACTGTCGGATGATATAGCCAGATCCTTGATGCAGTTTGGATATTCCGTCTCTATCATGTCCACTTTGGGGAGCATGGAGATGATGGCAATAAATACCATGTTAAAACTGGCTAAAGTGCCTACATATCAAGTGAAATTATAGACGAACGACATACAACAGGTCCTTGTACATCATTCTGTTTCATCAATTTTATGAATAAATGTGCGGCTTTCTCATTGGAAGACATGCTATCTTTTCTATTTCGTCACTTGCAGAAAAATGAGATATTCGTCGACAAGCAATTCTTTATATATATTTTTTATGAGAATTGTAAGCGTGCATATAAAATAGTGAGCTAGCAATTGACGAGCTCTTTTTTTTGAGAATTATAATTGTGCAGATACATTTGCGAATTTTGCAGCCTATTTTCTTTGCATCCATCTCTTGCAACTCCTGCATAATGTACTGAACTGAAGGATTGCAAGTTCAAAGGGACTAGAAAGGGAGAATTGGGCTAGAAAATTTGTATGATTCCCCTCAAAATTGTAGTATTTTCTCATTTCCGAAAAATGCATGCCAATTCTTTGAATCAATCCAGTTTCCCAAAACATCACAGTTGAAACATTAACAGAATTCTTTATTTTATTTTTGAATTATAAACAGATGACACTATATCAAAGGAAAGGGAACACATCCTAGAAAAATGCATCAGGCTTCCCTAAGAGTCTCCTTGCTCTATAATTACACTCATGCCATGTTTTCATGCATCAGCCAGAGAAATTCACAGAAGGACGCCAGTCATGAAACGATGGTTCAGTATAGCTTCTGCAATTGGCCGCTGGCGGTAATCGCGATTTAACATTGCCTGCTCCAATAAAATCATATATGTAAAATTAGATTACTGCAAATGGGAAACCGAATTGCAATTGGAAGGCCTAGTAAAAATAGAGTTGATATATAACAAACAGCAGTTTCGAGATGGGAGATCAACCTGGAGTAACTCCCAACCAGCGCCATTGCCAAGATCTAGAAACTTAACAGCTTCTAACAACCGATCATCTGCTTGACAATACCTGAAACACATCCGGAAATCATAGCCGGAGTGAGATGCAGAAAACTAGAAACTGTGTGATAAACCAAAATAAAGAAACAAGAACGATCGATCAGGATATGTAGCCCCAATATATGATTGATTGTAATGTGCTGCAGGACATATGCCAAAACCACTTAGTTTATAACGTGGCATTAGCTGGTTTGACTCATTCATCCATGTACTAATAGTAATGCTATTTACATACTAAGTTTTTTTTGTAACTATGGAAATTCACAATCCACAGAAATCCATTTTTGCAGTCACTGAAAAGCATTTCAATCCACCCCATAGTAAAGGGTTTTCTGTAGAATGGGGAAATTACAGCAAAACCACATGCCAAATCACATAATATTTGCACCCCCAAAAAATCAGACCGATTTACACAAATGTGACCCAAAAGATGAACCATTTTCTTAAGACGTTTAAACCAGAGCAACATGAATCCGAGACAATCTTCATACGTTCAAGTTAATAGTGTTTTTTCACAAATATTAGTCTTGTACGGGTAAAATATAGTGTTTTTAATGGTAAAATACAAAATATAGTTTTAAGGAAAATCAGGTACGTGGTACATACAGTTAAGCTTGTGAAATTATTTTGATGCCGTTTCCAGAGTCCAAAGAAAATAATAAAATTGGTTGCAATATTTATGGGGTAGCCCCCCATCATGAGGTGTTTTTTTTTTTTTTTTTTTTTTACGTGACATCTCCTACACACATCATGCCAGTATGGACGAGACAGGCTTGGGATGGATGAATGCAGTCCATTGTCATTCTCAAGTGGAACATCTCATTTTGCCAAATTATATTCCAATTCATGAAAGTGCTAACTCTGCCACATACTTGTAGGGATGTAAATGAACAGAGCTTAACATAGCTTGAGCTTGGTTTTAACATTAAACAAGCCAACTCGACGAGCCAAGCTTAGCCCAGCTTGAGAAGAGCTTAAATTAATTTAAGCTAGGCTTGGAAGCACTTAGTTTGAGCTCTTGAGCTCAAGCTCAGGTTTGATTAGGAATCAACCTAACCAAGCAAAGTCTTGTATTCGGCTGCAACAAATTAAGCTTGATCAACCCAACTCAAACAATATCAAATATCATTGAGACCACTCATATAAGCTCTGCTAGAAGGCCACTAGGTGGAGTAAAAAATTAAGAGGAAGAAAGGGTTTAGGGCCCGTTTGGATGTTTACAGATTTAAATATTGCAAGAATAAAATAGTACAGAATATAATAATATAATAATATAATATTACAATATTTTTGGTGTTTGGCGATTTTTGAAGAATTTTACAGATTTTAAATTGAGTTGTTTGGAAGATGCTATGATTAAAGTAAATTCCATTATTAGAATAATTCTTTATGAAATATTTTAATTTAAATGTAATTTATCACATCTGGATAAAAAAGTAATGTGGTAAAGTAAAGTTCAACTGTCATGTTTTTACAGTTCAACTGTCATGTTTTTACCTTAAGTTACTTTTCTTTTATCACATAAAACCATGATAAAGTATAGTAAAGTAAAGTCAATACAAAAAATAACTACTTTACAACTCTCTCTCCCACTTTATTTCACCACATACTTCATCTCACCTTACTTTACCTCACATTTACTATGATATGACATCAATCTTTATTTTACTTTACCACACCTATAATAAAGTCACTTTATTTACCAAATAAAACTACGATAAATGTGATAAAGTAAAGTTAAATAAAAAGAAACTACTTTACCATTCCTTCCCAGTTCCCACTTTACTTTACCAAGTATTTTATACCACCTTTACTTTACCCCCACCTTTACTGTGCCGTGAGATTTACTTTTACTTTACTTTATCATATATGTAAACAAACACATCATGATGGATTTGGTGAACTAAAGTCTTTACTTTACACTACCACTTTGTAATCGTCATTTTGAAAGATTCTTATCTTGTAGAAAGTTTTCTACAGGGGGGAGCTGTAGGAGAAAATATTGAGTTTTTTTGAAAGAAAAGAATATTTTCTTCAAGTTTTTCTTTAGTTACCAAACGCACAAGATTCTCTTCTTTAGAAAATGAAAGAATATATTCTATAAAATATTATTTTCTTGTGTTTTTTTGTGCATCCAAACAGGCCCGGTATAAGTATGGATTAGAAATAGCCTAAGCTTAACCGAATTGGATCTCGATGTAGATTTTAAGCTCTTAAAAGCGAACTAATAACAGAAGTATTACTTGGGTAATTTATATATATTTCGGGTGGTTAAGAAGGTCATTACAATATGGTTTTGTTGTAAAAGTATGATCATTTTTTATATTCTTATATCCCATTGAGTTATTTTTGTAAATAAGTTTTAAGTTTAATGTGTTATGTCTAAAATATACTTAGTAGAGTATCCTAATTGAATTGTTCTCTAAATTTTTTTTAAAATAATAATATTCACCAGAAAGCTTAGTACATTAACAGAACAAGCATTATAGAGCTCTTCAACAAGCCTAGCTTCAGTTGAACCTAGTCAAGTTTCTCAAGGAGCTGAGGTCAAGCCAAGCCTACTGAGCCAATAATGGACTGAGCTTGGCTCACTACGCAATGAGCTGGCTTGAACTAGAGACTAATCAAGCCAAGCAGAGCCGGCTTGCAACACAGATTGGCTTATTGACATCCCATATCTGTGCCGAGGGAAAAAAATCACTGGGAATCTTGACTATTTTATATAGCATAACTTTCACGCAAGCATAAGAAAAATTACTTACTCTCTTGCAGCTTCAAGGTCAAGCAGGAAAGTATTTTCAAAAAGCCTCTGCAAATGCAAATGCACATGCAAATGTTAGGCAATGGTGCCAAAGAGTAGCATGTCACTAAGGGGAGTAAAACAAGTAAAGACCAATTTCCAGGAAGCTGGGGCAAGAAGCAGGATAGATCAAGAGGAATTATTAGATCATCAACCAAGGATATGCACAAATATCCTCAGCCCTTGAGTTTGTAAAGTTGGGTCCTTAGTACACCAGCCTGTTGATCTGATGGTCCCCACCATGAAGTGACCATGCTTCAAACTTAACCAGATTGGATTATTTTACCCTTTAATCAATGGCTTGAAGAGGTAGTCCAAGAGCCACTAGACTCATAGTTAAGTTGTGTTGGCACCTTAGTATCACACACATGCCCAGGGATCAATCCCGGGGTCTTCAAGTTTGAAGTATCAGTGTATCACTCCTTACCAGTATCCCAACTTAACAGAAAAGGAAAAGAAAAAAGAGGTAGTCCAAGTCCCCAAGAGTTCAGTACAGCAACATCCCACGTAAAATGGAAAAGAGGACAAATAATGGATGATTATGGTTTCTACAACGTGTTACTTATCTAGTGTCACTTAATGCCCACCAGAAATGATTGGACCACTGAACCCTTGGCTCCACTCTTACAACCCAAGACCCAATGATACTGCACATCCTCAAGTGAAGGATCATATAATACCTCTGCAAAGAACCACTGTGACAGTTTTGCTTACCTGCAAGGAGAGGCCATCCATGGCGCCAGATTCACAAAATGGAACAAAAGACAAGTATGCAAAAAGAAGACCTGCTTCATATCTGCTTAAAGATGTAAATAACAGACAAATGAAATGAGGGCAAAAGTCAGTTTATCATATAAGTTCATCACTGGAATTCGATCTTCAATAACAAGCAAATACAGGGAAAACAACTCACAGCCACTTACATATCATCAGCTATTCCAAAGGCTCTCTTCTCCAGTGGACTAAAAGCACCAGCTGCAGATGCCCTGCGCCATAGTCCCTCAGAAAATGCACTAGGACTTGTTTCGAGTGATGAATACCTATATATAGCTCATTTCAACCAAACTTGAGTTGTAAGTTGAATGACTGAATCCAAATGCTTGAGCAAGCATTTCAGCAGAATAAGCTACAAGCTACTGTCAACTATACATTTAAAGAAGCATGTAAGAGAATATATATTATTCGTGCCAGGCTGTAGCTCAGCTGATTAGAGACATGGATGTGTGTGTGAGATGCAAGAGTTCGAGTCCTCCATGTAGCCAAAGAAAAAGGAAGAAGAAAAACGCACTATCCACAACAAAGTTCAAATAGGACAAAATGTGATAATGGAAGCCATATAACTTTGTACCATGTATGTCACCTTTTTATAAAAAGAGAAAGTTAAAGGAAATTTTATTAAGAAAAGAAAAACGAAAGAAACACAACCAAACTGGATCCTTCCCCAAGGAAGGAAACGACTCCAAATGACTATATCACAAATCAACAACAACCAAGAGAGGCAGAAACTGTTCATTGCTAGAAAATCTTTTACAGAGTTATAGCTGCCCTGGGCACCTCGGAGGAGATGACACCACGGTTGATAAGAAGTCCTTCTCTCATGTAACCAAGCCCCGATTTTTCCACAGACGTGCTAATGGAATAGGGAAAATCACCTTCTACTGCATGGAGAGACACAGATTGAAGCTTCCTGGACTCCAGTAAGTGGAGAAAGCAATTTACTTCATAGATACTGATGAAACTGCCAGGCTTTAAAAAGGTTCACATTGCATTGCCCACCGATTCCTGTCTCCCTTGGTTTGTCCAAAGCACTCACATTGAAGTTCAAACACCCAACCACCCCCCACCCACGGTTTCAAGTGTATGCTTTCTGATCTATAAATTATGTTTTTTTCCCATTCCAATTTGTAAAATGTACTATAAGAGCACAAAATTAAGGTTCTTAATGATGAATTAAAGTTATGAGAGCTAGGGGGATTTTTATTGTCCCAAACGGTTCAGCCACTTTCCAAGCTCCAGCCTCTGCAAATCTGCACTCTTCTCTCAAAATGTTTGAGCACAACATCACTGGAGCAAAATGGTAACAAGTGTTGAAAGAGTCACAAATCTCTCATTGACACTTCCCAAATGAAAATGTTGACAGCTGAGTTGTGAAAAATTGATAGTTTATTTCTACATTATACCTCCATAGATTTGGAGCTACCACTAATTCATTTCGTATAATATCAGAGAGAACTTCCAAGACATGGCCTGAAAAGGATATTCATATAGGCCATTCAACTTACAGTTCATTTAATTTTATGTTTTTCTAAGCTTAGTGAATACTCCAGTCACATTATAATTTTTGTGTTCACCAATCAAGCACAACTTAAGTCATTGAATAAACAACTATCCATCAAATAATTATTAAGGGAGAAGAACTATTGTGAGGACAATCGGTACTATATTATAATAGTAAATGCAAATGAGTTTATATTATATTATATTTTATTTATATATATAGAGATAGATAGATAGATAGATAGATAGATATATAGAGAGAGAATACCTAATATCAACCGAAAAAGCTAAATCACGAAGCCGTGTGACTAGGTAAGGTGCTTCCCGCTCAGCCATGGTGCTGTCCATATTGAGAAAAGAAAAGCAGAGTGAGAATTCAAAAAAATAAAAATAAAAAATCACGAGAACAAACTAGAGAAATGTCAGCATTTCCATCATACTTGAGAACAACAGAAGCAGGTCCAAGACTCTGATGCAATCTTTCACGGTTGTGCATGTAAGCTAAACCATTTATAGCTCCCCGGAGAAGCTTGATAACAAAAATCCTTCTGCGTTTTAATTTTTCCTCCCACTCATAAGGATTCCAGAACTTCTGTTCTCCTAAAGCACGTTCCTTTGATATTACTTCGCTTTTAGCTTTTGCATAGTCTGCTGCACTATATTGTCCATCATTACGAAAAGCAAGCCACTGTAGAGGAGAATTCTACTTAAGTAGGATTTACACAAGAAAGACTCAACACTTCACATTTCAGTGGTTGATTTTTTTAGCCGGTTGGTCATTGTTAATGGTCGAAATAACAGACCTGCTCTCCAGTTTTAGTCTCAAAACCGCCTAAGAGTATCTGGATGTTTGGACAAATATCTTCTGGATCACCCTGCAAACGAAGTGGAGAACCTAACTAATAAACCAAGACAATGTAAAGGAATTCATTTGAAGACAATTAAAGAGGATCTGTGGAACAAGTGTAAGATCCAGGCCATTATCAGCTAGGACCCACCATGAACTCCATCGGTCCATTCATCATGTAGGCCACAAGTTCAATGGAAAAAAGAAAAGCTCCCAACAAGGCCAGTATAATTTGAAAAATGAAAACATAGATAGTAGTGCTATTAGCAAAGCTGTCTCCTTGGGTGTAGAGGGGTACAATAAAAGGTGATAAAGGCACCATCCCAATTGCTTTCTCAGGTTAAGCTCATATTGGAGATTTAATAGAGCTAACATTGGCAACCGGAAGAGTAAGTCTGTTCATGCATCGCTTTGCAGAATCATTAATTACTCTAACATTGCCATGAGGTGGGTTCAAGGATTGGCTCTACCACCTATGGAGACTGGCTGATGTTGTGAAAGTCTGAAGAGATAAAAATAAAAAATCATGTCCATAGTGGATTAAACTTTTGCCCTCATTCCAAGAGAGTGGAATGCAGTAGATTTATTGGAAAAGCAGAGTATTTATATCTAAATTGCGTCAGGCGGTTCTTTAGATTTGTAGTGCATGTATTTGTGATTTTTTAAACTGTTCATTGTCTTATTGGACAACAATTCACATGCACAGTAATAGATATCTATTGCTGTTTTTCAGAAAAGTAAAAGAGGAAAAGAGACAGCTGAAAATGACTTCTTTTTTTTTTATATACTTTCATAATGACAGTTATAATTCACATTCAACATACATGTTTTTTGACTGGCCTGTTTTGGGGCCAGCCTGCCAGGGCAATTTCACAGTGATCAATGGAACCAATCTCAACCATTTTTTTCTCTTTGGTGCAAATGACGAGGGTTTTCTCCATATAGTTTTTATTTAAATATCTCAACTTGCAGTTCCCAAATGGCACTAAACTGTACATATAAAAAGCTTTTCCTGGTATGAGTTTGCTTACTTGAAGGAAAGCATGAGCATTAAGTTCATTTGCAGCCATCATATCTCCCTCGATACCACCAGCACGCTGTCCTGGATATACCTTGATAGCTCATAAAGATTTAGCAACACGAAAGAATGATGGAACTCGTCAATCCATCCACAATATAATGCAGATAAAACTTCTAGTTCTAGCAGAACTGAAGATACATAAATCAATCAATGGTACAAATCAAAATAAAAAGGAGGGTTTAGTCATTAATATATACTGTTTTTGCCACAGTTGCATCATTCCACAGTTTCTGGTTAACAGTGTTGGGCACTTAAGCTGATGTAGAATTGTAGATGCGTAAGAGATGAAGTCAGAGCTAATCCCATAGGGGACTCACTTTGCATGAGATGTCCAAAGAGGGGCTTATGAATTGAAAAAACTCATTTCACTGCTATTGGGCATTTTGTTTTGATTTTATTAATAAAAAAATTATGTCACAGATCAAAAGAAAAATTTGCCTCAGATCCGGAGCCCTAGTTCAGTGTGTGTTTTTATTTTCTCTTAGACACTAGGACGGCTAGGAATAACTCTTACGTTTCATCAATGGTTATGATCGCCAAGAGGTTTTATCTTTCTTTTCATTGTTTGCAACATTGTAGGGCTGTTCTGAGTGTCCCCGCACATGATGTACTTATGCCATTGAATTTTGTGAGATAGAAATTAGTGAGATGCTCCTTCGGCATTATGAAGGCCCAGCCATTTGGCCAGAACCCATTGACAACTTATGCTTCAGTGTGAAACCCAAACTGTGGACACTTAGGACATATGGGTCCCTGCCTCTCATCTGCAGCTGGTAGCTGGAAGGCTAAGAAGATTTTCCTATGGGATCTGCAAACATAACACATGAGTGGAGATCCTGTATATCTTCATTTAATTTGAAGATCTCTGTTTGACAATGACCGCCACTGGTTGGGTGACATTTAATGTCTCACCCAAGCACAAAACTGGTTTAGTCGACCGGATTGGGTTAATCACACAGCTATTCATCTTATTTAAGAAGGAGAACCACTTTCCACTAGGCAGAGTCACCACATGCGTTCATATCAATCTTATGATTGACCACTTGGTTTTCTTTCATTAAGAATGTAAACACCAGACTTGTAATACTTCCTTTACATGTCAAATGCGAAGAATAAATGTTTCTGTATAGACCTGAGGTGATGAATACTTGACTTACAATATCTCAACTGCCTAGTTGAGGTGATTAGTTTTTTGCAAGAAATTATAAGGGATCATTGTTTACCCAACTGGGTGCTCCTATGAACCTACAATGCCAATTGCAGGCCAAGGAAACATCATATACTAAAAAAAAAAAAAAAAACTATTTGCAGGGATTTGCTATTTACAAATTGTATTTTGTAGGTGTAAGTTTGAAATCAAAACTTGTGATCAAACCAGCCCCCTCCAAGATTTTTGTGGATTCGAGTTGCACAGGTACAAAACCTCATTTAAGATTGTTCCACATAGTACTTCATATTTTGCACATAATGAAAACTGCCTCATAACCTGCTAGGTTAGACTCATCACATGGTAATGAGCTACATAATCTGCATTTTCTGATGTTGCGCTTTCTTATTTGCCATTGGATCTATTTATCCAAATTAAAAAAAAAAAAAACCAATCGTCAACATTCATATGGGTGTAAAAAGATACAGTTTTTATTTCCCACCTGACCCCTAAAGCAAATCAGATGGTGTCCACTGAAAAACACCAAGCAAAACCCAAATATTGGGTTTGTGACAACTGGGCTTAAACTAATTGAATGACCTGAATAACAAATTATGGTTGTCAATTGTCATTGTTGTGTCACTAAAAAAAAAAAAAAAAAATCATCTTTCTTGTGACAGTATGTCTCCTAAGTCATTGCATCTAATTTTAAAAGACTTTAAAAGAAATCAGTCATGAAAGACAAAAAGGGAAAGATACCTTAAATATAACTCGAGTTCCTCTCAATGGACCTTGAGCTACTCTGCCTTCATAAAGCCTATATTGAAACTGCAAGAAATATATCAGCAAAAGCCAAAAGGAGAGGGACAAAATCATCAAATATGATTGCATATAGTAGGGATGTACCTGATCTTCACATTCCCTTCTCCCACGTCTTGAACTCTTAATTGCTCAATGTCTCCTGAAGAATCTCCAAGATATGATTCTTCAAATCTCCCAATATTAGAAAGACCACTTCCACCTCCACCTCCACCTCCTGATTGAAATGATGAATAGCTGGAAGGATCTCGAATTGAGATTCGGAGTTAGATAAGCAAATTAGTAAACATGATTTCATTTGATATGAGAAAAAAGAAATCACCTGGTGACGTTCATGAATCCATAGCTTCCAATGAACTTTCCAACCTGGAAATCGTCTGGATCGTAAATCATACTCGCTTTGACAGATGGAGCTTTAAAGCC
Organism: Litsea cubeba; assembly: GCA_012931725.1. Lineage (NCBI taxonomy): Eukaryota > Viridiplantae > Streptophyta > Magnoliopsida > Laurales > Lauraceae > Litsea > Litsea cubeba. The sequence goes on from CM022947.1 coordinate 128,243,525, forward strand.
CTTGTTCTTCTGACGAGAAGAGTGGAGAAGAAGCCTACTGCCAAAAGAAGTAGTTGTCAAGTGAAATGGAATTTGAATTTCCTTGTTATGAGGATTCCTATTGTTATGTGCATTTCCTGCAATGGCAATGGGTGTTGGATCCGAAGCCGTAACGAGCATCATTTTCCCGCCTTTTCCTCTTCGTTTACTTCTTCTTCTTCTTCTTTTCGTGGAAATGCTTATAGAATCGTTTGGGAAGGAGAAAACTGATCGATTTGGTGAAAGAATGAATGAATGAATGAAACTGGATAAGGGGCCGGGGTGCCCGTACAATGGATGACACGTGGCATCTATAGCGCTCAGCAGGCAAGACATAACACGACCCGCCCCGACCCATATCTAACCCGCCTAACCCGATCCGCATTATATACGAGTGGGTTGCAGCCTGCAGGGTGAACTTGCTTAACGCACAATTTACCCTCACATTAATGGACCTTGGGCGCTGTCACTTTTGCCCAATGAAAAACTAGGTAATGGACCTAAAATAGTTTTTAAAATAAAATTGGTTGACTAATACAGGCAGATGTGGGCCATGCAAGTCAACCCAACCTCACAGCAACTTGCAATGGATACGTGGGTTGCTGTAGGTCCGGTCGGGTTGACCTACAATGGGCTAAAAATACATGAGAATGAATTTTAAGGCTCATGGATCTCCTGTGAACCCAAGATGGGAAGAAGTTTTTTCTCGATGGCACATTCAAAAGTAGGCACTCTAACACTCATTTTATGACCTCAAAACGTAGGTCAGGGTTTTTTTTCTTTATTTTTTAAGAACCTGGTTCACATCTTTCTAAACCCACGTGTTTGACAATTAATTAATTAAGTTAAAGTTAAGTAAAATCAGATAAGAAATCACAAGGGTTATATTAAAAGTATACAATTTCAAAAATTTTCTCTAAATTTTTTAAAAAAAAGTAACCTCCTTTCTCTACTGAAAAGAAAAAAATCAACTTTTTTATATAAAAAGTCAAAATTATTCCATACCAGACAATTATAAACCGAACAACATCATTACCCCTTATATTTTATATATATTTTTTATTTAATGCTTCATCTCACTCTACTTCAATTCACTGTACATCCAAACACGCCATGCAACCATCTTAGGTGGGCCCACAAATCTCTTTTTACATAAACTAGTGATGCAGGCCAAAATCATTTAATGGATATATGAATCTCACCCTAATTCACTTTCAACTCATCCAAACCCATCCCCATCTCTTTTTTCTTTTTTCCATCATCATCCATCCAGGTGGGCCCCACAATACTTTTTTTTTCCATTTTTTAATTAAAAGCGACAAGCGCCGTCTTCGCTGCATACAGTATACCGTATACGAATTCGCACTCCAAGAAGTCTTTTTTCTACGCGTTCTCTTTGCTCAGACTCTTTCAATCTCCCGGTAAAAGAAGACGACGAAGAAGAAGGACTCTCTCTTCTCTCGTTGACGCTGCTTTTTAGGGTTTCGATCGATTCCCGTTTCAGGAGCTTCTTCTCCAGCGAATCCCCGACCGATCTCCAATCTCCAATCTCTGTAGCGTGATTGATCTTCAATGTCGGTCAGTATCGATTTTCTTTGCTGATTTCTCGATTCTGTTCCGGAAAACGAAGATTCCATAGGGTTTCGCAGCTTGTTTGAGTATGAGTTGAGTGATTTGTCTTTACAACTAGCTCGATCTCTCATTTCCTGAATGATGCCTTGTTTTTCAGTTGGTTTTGAGATTCGTTCGGTCGTGAATAGATCTGTTTCTGTTGGGTTTTGATTCTAGAGACTTCAGATCTTGCGTTGTGCAGTTGAGATTTGTTGTTTGCTTGCTGCTTTTATTACGAAAAAGAAGCAAGAGCTGGTGCCAATTGTTTAGGGTCGGTTTGTCCACTTCATATTGAATTCACATCACATGAATTCATAGTAAAGTGGGTTTGATCAAAAAGGAGAATTTGAGGAGTAAAGGAGTCGCTTTTTAAGATTTAGTTTACTAAGGCGTTGGTTGGATAATCATTTCCAATCAGATGATGAGAGAGATGATTTCATGCCCCTTTTGTGGAGCTTCGCCTTTAACTTCACTTTTATCTCCTATGATAGAAGTTCAGACCTTAGTACTTCCAAAATTCCTGAGAATTCAATACTGATGAGACAAATGGGTCCTTGGTGTTTTTAGTGATGAACTTGGGCTCAGGGTATCTATAAATTATTTCCTGCCTTTTTTTTATTGTTTGGTTTTAATCACCCAGTCTCATATTCGCCTTTAAATTCACTTCTTGACAACCCATAAATCCTAATTTCAACGCCCTAAACTGATCCCAAACTCATTTCATGGCACCAAACATAGCCATAACCCTGTGCTAATATAATCCCTAACAGTCCTCATAGAGCCCTAGTGCTAGCTCCGTAGCTTGTGATGTTGCAATTGATCTCACGAGTTTGATCTTATGAAACTCTCTGGGACCATCTGACCACCATAGATGCAGCAGTTTCAAAGCTGAATACAAACCTTTCTCCACATATGTGAAGGCAATGCAAACCCCATGCTTTTATTCCCGACTGCTCTGGACAAACACTTCATTCATTTCGGTCATATGGGATAGCTATTAGAAGGGCAACACTGTGGCTTGGAGTTGGTGTGCTTTACAGTATGCAGAATCCGTCATGAAAGCCAAGGCACATTACATACCCAACCCAACTAAATCCACCGCAAAGATACAACTTAGAAACTCAAAATTAGACAGCACTCCTCTGTGGATGTTATTGCACGAGGAACAAAACTTCATGTGCCAAAATAGTTTTGAAATGTGAGTTCAAAAGTTTCTATTGAAATAAGGTAGAATTCTATTTTTAAAAGAATATGAAAAGTTTTGATGTAACTGTATAGAGACCTTTTTCCCTTAAAAGATAAAAAGGCATCATATTTATCAGGTGAAAGAACGAAGAAAATGTCATGTTAGTCTCTCTCTTCTTGGCTCTGAATATATGTTATTGATGACTTTAAGCATTTGAAAACCCCATAGTTTTCATTAATTGCTACATCAATTGAGAATTTCTTTGGTTTTTGTGTTTAATCGTAGTACCCTGGTTTATACTAACTACTCAAATTGCCAACTAGTTCTTTCAAATAACTTAATTAGAACTGAACAGTTAAATGTTGACTTTGGCTGATTTGATAATTGGACCTAAGTGCTTCGTGCTCATTACGCTTGTGAATTAGCCCTGGTCTACGATGATAGATACTCCATAATAGGTAAAGTGAAGGTGGGGCTGAGATCCCTTTCTCTGCAATGCCGGGCGAGGGATGGAAGTGAAGACGGGACGATGAAAAATGGGTTGTCTGTTTAGATAGAGAAGAAAGGGAGGGACCCTGCCTGAGAATAAATGGAAAGGGATCGGAGAAAGAAAACAGCAGCAAAGAAAGAAGAAACCTTGCCTGAGAAGAGCCGCGTCGTCTCCAAAGAGGGGGCTCAGATAGTCAGATGGGATGAGCCGACGAGGGATGGAAGTGAAGATGGGGCTTAGACCCCTTTCTCTGCAATGTCGGGCTGAAGAAGGGGCTGTTTTGAAATGCTTGCAAAAGGTCCAAAATTCAAAAATGTTTTTGGGCTGACTACAAAATATTGCTTTTGCTGTTAGTGGAATACACGTCAGCTGTTTGGGCTTAGTGGAATCCACGTCAGCTGTCCCTCACTAAAATGGTGAGGGATTACCTTACCTGAATATCTCCATATATATGTATATGTATATAATCCGTGTCCCCGCTGTATCCATGGCGTGTCCCTGCCATACCCATGCCGTATCTGGTCCCTGATCCAAATTTGATTGTCATCTGAGTTGTTGAGGCCCTTCAGTTGAGCATGCAAAACTTGGCACCTATCTGGCTATCCCACTTTATCTAGCAGCTAGTATCTAGACACCTTTATCTAAGAGCTAGGATCTGGACAACTTTGAAGCCCATAAAACCGTACCTCCATTGACCAAATGGTTCCCATTTTCTCACACAAATAGGTCATGATGAGCCTTTTCAAACTCCCCTTATCATGCTTTTAGGCGGGCTCCGCAGGTTAGAATGTCATAAGCTTAGAACTGTATGGCATTTCCTGAAAATGCAACCAGAATAATCCCTTTCTTGGTGCCGCGTTTTGTTTTCATATAGGGGTGAGTTGTGGTTATTGCTTTTATATTCAATGAAGTTCACAAAAATTACAAAAGCCCCTTATGTTCTAGGAATTATCAAAACAGTCTCTGAATTTTAATAAATCAAAATTAAGCCCCTGTACACTTTTCAACGTGAAAGAGAGACATGGAATATAGATAGGCCAAATGTCAATGAAATCAATTAATCAATCAATCTAAAACTCAAATTTCGAAATCTTAATGGCTTTATATCATGAAGATATTTTGTGATTAAATCAATGGAGACTGATGTTTGGATGAGTTTCAAACTGGGACCAGTTCTAAGTTTCTAGGGTCATCAAGGCATTGGATTGATCATAGGTGGTGGACCCACCTAATCATATGTAAACCAAATGGTGGCATGGTGGTGCTTTTAGAATGTCCGTATGTAATGCATGTATATAAATGTACTTGTATGCTCTTTATGAGGCCATTTAGGTTTCAAAAGAGTGTGGGCTGCTTCCAAAGATGGTGTGTTTTCTGTTTCTTCATTCTTCGGGGTGCTGTCAAACATTCATAACCCTCATAATTGGTTTGACTACCTTTGGAAGACCAAGGCTCCTCCTAGAGTCTTGGCGTTTGGTTGGTTAGCTCTCCAAGGCAGCATTCTCACTATGGACAATCTTCGTCGCCGCGGGGTGATTTTAATTAACGCTTGTCCTTTATGCCTATCGGAGGAGGAGTCTGTGGATCATCTTTTGCTCAAGTGCAGTTTCGCTCATGCCATTTGGACGTCTACCCTAGACGTCTTTGGATGTAGTTGGGTCTTCCCTAGATCCATCTCAGAGCTTTTTCTTGCTTGGAAATTTGGATTTCAGTCTAAGAAAGGTAGACTTCTTTGGCGTTCGTCTTTTGTTGCAAACATTTGGTCAATTTGGAAGGAGAGAAATAGGCGATGCTTTGAAGGTTGTTCTTCTCCCTCTGCTGCTGTTGCTTCGAAAGCTAGATTTTTGGCTGCGTCCTGGGTGTCTGTGTTGCCCGAATTTTGGGGAATGCCTATGGAGCTACTGTTGTCTAATTGGAGGGAAGTAGTTTCATGTTAATCTTCTGCCTCCTTTTTTTTTGGGGCCTTTGGCCTGTTTAGGAGACTCTGTCTCTCCTCTTTTGCTTTTTTTGGTTGGTTTCTTTCTTCCCTCCGTATCTTTCTTTGCTCTTCAGTATATATCTTTTGTACTGTTTTGCTTTGATTAATACAATTCATCATTCAAAAAAATATATATTGAATGTTGACTAATAATTCTTCTTTGAGTTGGTTGACTTGATCCTTGGATCATGCAAATTGAACCAAACTAGATTGAACTTAAAAGCTTGAACTTGCTTGTCAAAGGCAATGAACTCAAATGGAAAATTGGTTCTATAGAAAAATCAACTGAGTGAACTTACCAAATAAATTTGTGAGTCATGACATACCACTTTGTGAATTATGTAGTTAGTTATGAATTGATTAACCGAAAAACAGGTATTATTGTCATTCTGAGTTGAATTTAAAGGACAACAGCATGAATCCTTTTCAACCCAATTGTTCTCAAAAGATTGTTTTTGTGACTCACCCCATTTCTTTGTAATTACAGGTAAGGACGGTAAAAATTAGCAATGTCTCTTTAGGAGCATCCGAGCAAGACATCAGGGAGTTCTTTTCCTTTTCGGGTTACATTGAATATGTTGAAATGCAAAGGTTGGTTTGGTTGTATTTATTGATGTCAGTCAATCCATCTGAATGTTGAGAATTTCTTGACCATCATGCTGATTTTTTTCATCCAATTGACTTGTTTCAGCACAAATGAACGGTCTCAAATTGCATATGTTACCTTCAAGGATTCACAAGGAGCAGAGACTGCACTACTTCTTTCGGTGCATAATTTCTCAAGACTCATTCTTTGAATGAATCCACACATCATTTGAAGCTGTTTGTGGCCTTATTTTATTAAGAAATATTTGTCTGATGATCCTTGTTTTTGTGTTTGTCCGTTTTGCCTCGAGTACTATTCATGTGTGCGCGCTTACCACATCCTGAATAATTATGTTTTTTATAATGATTTGATGCATTGTTTATGGTGATTTGAAACCTTTTGAGCAGTGCATCTGGGCTGTATAATAGAACCAGTGGATATTATTTCTTATTAGCTACTGACCAACCTACTCAATCCAGCATAGAAATGAGTGGATCATGTGTAGTTTTTGTTTTTCAAGAAGAAAATAAAGATAGTTTTTGGGGTTGAAAGTTGATAATGACAATGACCATTAAAAAAAAAAAGTTAATAATAACAATGTGCTTTTGATATGATTGTTATTTCACGAGGTTTGGCTGGTCTCATCCATTGATGATCTATCTTTTTGGTGGCACAGGGAGCAACAATAGTTGATCTTTGTGTCACCATTGCTCCTGCTGTGGATTATCAGCTGCCACCCATGGCTTCAGCTCCACCTGCTGTATGTCCCCTGCATATACATCCTCTTATTTTCCTTCTTTTCAGTTTCTCAGAATGCTTTTGACATGGTTATTTTTCATTTCGTTATCTAAAGGAACACAAAGCCGGCGATGCAGAATCAACTGTCCAGAAGGCTGAAGATGTTGTAAGCAGCATGCTTGCCAAGGGATTAGTGTTAAGCAAAGATGCTCTGCATAAAGCTAAAGCATTTGATGAGAAGCATCAGTTCACATCCACCGCCTCTTCTAAGGTTGCTTCTCTTGACAAAAAGATTGGGCTCAGCGAGAAGATCAGTATAGGGACATCTGTTGTCAATGATAAGTTCAGGGAAATGGATCAGAAATTCCAGGTATCTGAGAAAACTAAATCAGCATTTACAACTGCCGAGCAGAAGGTCAGTAGTGCTGGGTCTGCACTCCTCAAAAACCGGTTCGTATCCACTGGGGCATCCTGGGTGACCGGTGCCTTCAGTAAAGTCGCCAAGACGGCTGGGGAAGTGGGATCAAAGACAAAGGAGAAGGTAGCCGTGGCCGAGGAAGAACAGAAAAGAGCAATGGTTGATGATTATGCACGGATTCACCTGACTGATTCTCCTAAAGCTGCTGCATCTAGTGAGCAATATTCTAAGCCCCCACCTGCCTATGGCGTGATGCTTTGACTGCCCAAATTTCTGTGAATGTTCATATTGAAAGCACCCATACACCTGACAGTTTATCCTTTATAGACTGCTTGGATTTTTTATTTTTATTTTTTCACTGTTTAGTTTGAAGGGTTAATTTGGAACATTCCTTCTCTATTGTTGAGACTAGGAATATGGCTGCTTTTAACTCTTTGATTTGTGAACCAATTATTTCATATATGAAGGCTTGAAAGTTCAACCCAGGTCCCAGCAGGTGGTTATTTGCAGGACTGAAAGTCTAGGCCTTTACCATCTTAAAAATTAGGCTAGAGACTGGCCCGTGGTTTGTTAGCCAAAGTTGCAGGACTCATCTGCAGTGAGCGGCATCATTTGTTTGACATTAGGACACTGCACAGGGATCTGTATTATTTGACATGATATTTGGCGACCACCTCTCCAATGGGGCTCACCAGGTCAACTGTCTTGATCCATGCTTTAATCCGGCTGCGTGAGATGGCTCAACCTCTGAGATGGTCGATTTACAGGTAAACCCTGATATATAAACCCTTTTTTTTCTTTTTGTTTTTTCGTAAAGAAGTGGGTGGTACCAATCCTTGAACCTTGACATCTTGTATATACTCCTAATCAAGCAACTAATGAGGCACAAGGAAGATTGGTCCTGATATATTAAGTCCATGACATGGACCACAATAAACTTTTGAGTCCGTGAGTGGATGGCCCCCACATGAACAAATATATGGGAACTCATTGCTTCTTAGAGACAGTCAATTTTGGTGCCCACATGTCTCCTCGGATCAATCGAACCCTCACATTTATTGTCTTGTTGATAAATTAGTACTACAGTAATCCAAATTTAACATTCAGTTCAAGTTGAATAGGTTTTTCATCTCATAAAGCAGATTTTGCAACCCATCCCTCCTTTAACGGCTAGGTTTGGACCTCAAAAAAAAAAAAAATTTTCAAGTTTAGTCCCACCTAGGGGTTGATTGCGAAGGTGGGAAATCTACTACCACAGCTCTACTCTGTGAGGCTCTGGTAGCTTCTAAATCCTCGACCATCATTTAATGTTTCAGAATGGATATCACTTCTCTATACTCCTATCACTCCAAATCTAAAATGCCATCAAGTCGTCACATGAAGTCTCTACTCAGTTTCGAAGTGGACACCTTTATGTTTGCACGGAGAAGCTTCTTCCATTAAAAACATATAAGTGATGGTACACTTTATCTAACAAAAACAAACATTCACACAATTAAATTCACTAATCAAAGCAGAATGTGATAATTAAATTCAGCCCAAACAACGGCTGTAAGCTGAATGGTTAAACAGATGCCCAAGTCAGTGGTCGTCTTCTTCTGTCTTCCATTGAAAAATTTCTAGTTATAGTTTTCTTTCTTCTCAAGTTTAGATTTAGAAGTCGTCCCGAGTGTCGTCCGAGGCTCCAGAATGTTCCGAACGCAGCGTGTAAGCGGTCTTTAAAAAGTTGGGCAGCTCTCAGATGATCTTAACCGTTCAAAACAACCGCTGAAGGGATGATCAGATGCGATGCGCAGAATCTGGTGACCGATTTCTATGCCACGTGTAGTGTGCAACACTTCATTTCTTTTTGCACAAGACGCAGCCAGTCTTTTTTGGTATTGAGATTTTGGCCAGATCAAGTCGACCAAATAGAGGGCTATGATCTACCCGTCTGTAACGGTGATGTGCTTGGGTCCTTGGGAGGTGGCTGCGAACTGCTGCCAACTGGTTATCATATATACTATATAAGCAGAACAGATCTCCATCTTCTTATTGTCAGTTCCGTCTCTCAAGCCAAAGAGGGAAAAGTGAAAGAATCCTTGGATTGAGATTGATCGAGAGAGAGACAGAGAGAGATGGTGCTATGGGAGATAACGTTGGCGACTGCTTATTTTCTAGGACTGAAACGAACATACAAGCTAGCTCTCAGGATGCAACGACGCCTCGTCAGCCCTAATCACCCCAAGATACGAAACTTGCTTCACAGGTCTTTCATCTTCTCTTTCTTTCTTTCATTTCAACAATGGGTTTTTGGATTGAATCATCATAACCTCATGAATCCCCCATCTAGTTTGGTTTGTTTTGTTTTTTCAACTGGAGAAAAGTGCAATAAAAATGTGTTGCGGAATCCTTGGGATTGTTACACAAAGCATGACCTAAATAAACTCAATAAACTCAATGATCTGCTAGAAAGGAAACATAGAACAGGAGGAATTCTTTTGGTAGCCGAGGCATGTCTTCTAGGACAATGTCTTTATGCAGAACTTGTTCTCTTGCACCTTGATATGGTGGTTCCCATCTCGATTTGCTTAATCGATTATGCAATATATGAGTGTTGAGCAGCTCAAAACTAATTAACACCTTGAGATTATTTGCATAAATTATTTATCAATCTCACATGGTCTAATTCAATCACTACATCCTTGTCTATTTGCTTTTAAAGGTTATGCCTTGGGCGAATATATCTTAGTTTCCCATTAATGCTTATTATTTTTAACTTTTTGCATTGAATTGTACAAATCCCTGTATTAGATAGGGGTGTTTTGGGGGAAGGCTCTTTGATGATTTCCTATTATTCTGGACTTGCCTTCCTTTTTCTTTATGTGTAATTTGGATTTTTTTAAAACTTGAAACAATTGAATGGCTATGATTAAACCTCCTTAAATCCAGGGTTGAGATTAATTTTGGGTTTTTTCAGCAAGAGTAGTTTTTCAAGTTTTATGGCATGAATGTGATTGGTTGGTTGGTGGCTTGGTGCTCCTCTGTGTTAAGAGTATGTTTGTGTGACGAGATGATTTCGCAAGAGATAGGAACTTGTTTTGATTTTCTACAAAGCCTACTCTTATATGATATCATTTGGTGCAACACTTTTTCCGTGTTGGAAAACGAAAAAATGAACTGATTTTCCTTAATAAAGAGGCCTTAATAAAGAGGATTTCCATTTCCTAAGGGAGAGGTATGAATGCGGGATTCCCCTCTACCGTAGAAAAAGAAATCCACATAGTATGGAAGCCTCTCATCGTACATACATACACTTAGGACCTTTTTCCCCTGCACAATCTTTATGAAAGTTGGCTGTGAGACACCGGGGCCTCTCTTCCCTTCATCTATAGTCAAGAGAAAACGTGAAACCCCTATTTTCTTTATGTTTTAGCTTATTTCCTATATATTTGAACTACCTCTGCTGGTGCCTTGTACTTTTGTTGGTATTTATCCTTAAATGTTGAGGAACTGCTGGTTCATACCGTTCTATGAATGGTTCTGTTGCTATTCAACTCATGCAAGTGTAGTCTCATCATTGACCTAAATATTACCTTTGTAGTAAATTTGTAGAGGTGATCGGACAGAGTGGATGGCATGTTAAACACATAAATAACAGCAGCTATACTCATTTACATTGGATTTATTTGATTCCCAATAACTTGGACAATGGCTGCACAACCCTGCTAGATATTTCGTGTATGAAACCCGTCTTTTCTGGAACTGATTTATGGGATTTTTGGGATTTTTTTCTGTTAAATTAAATACTGGGGATGAGGATAACAATCAGAACTTGAATTAAATCCAATCTTTTTCTGACTGTCAGAAGAAGAAACAAACAACTTTGTATCAAGGATTGATTTGACCCATCTACAAGATGTGACTTGTATCCTCAGAAACAACTCAACAAGCAAAGTTCAGGTAAAGGTGCAAGCACAACAGCAAGAACATCTACACAACCGTATCTGTTATTCAATTTGGATATTTTGGGACCTGTTTTCATCCCTAACTCCATCTGGGAAACTGCTACAGTTGATTTTCAGGGTATCTCAATTTCTTGTCTGTGGAGGGAATTGTGTCGGCTTGTTGTCCCTTATCAGCATGAGCTTGTTTGTATATTGTGAAGGGTGGGCTCTGCTTGTGGAGCTCATTGATTTTTACATCCCTTTCTGGTTGAATAAATTTTGGAGAGAGTGACTATAGATGCAGTTTAACCATAATGGATGGAATGCTTATTTCAAAGGGATACCCAACACTTCAACTGAAGTGGTTGATGATACAGAAAGTAAGAAAGGCTATAATAGATGTATGAGGTGCCTTCTTATGGCTGGTGTGGTTGTGTAGAATCCTGGTGTCTATTGAATCCTAGAGGTCACTCTTTTCTATTACAAGGGTATAAGAACATTAATCAAAATGGTCCATGATGAGGAATAATCAATCGAACCCATTTCTAGAATTTCATGGCTGAAATGAGCTTGGAAATACTGTGGAATACCAAGAATGTGAGTACTGTCAATTCTTTACTTCCAAGGATTCCATTCAGCCAAATGAGCTCCGATTGCTGTTTATTGAGATGGATCATTTACTAAGTAGGCTATTACTGCTGCTGCTACTGTTTTTTACCCAGGGTGCTTCTTGACCTTTCCAGTCATTCTACTACTGCCCTTTTACATCTGAAGGTGCAAAAATTGGATCGTTTAGGAATTCCTTACGTATATGCTGAAGCCCTGCAGTCATAAGCAGTCATATATAGTTGAATGATGTAGTTTCGAATTTAGTATCCATGCAAGAATGTTCTGACCTTGACTGGTTTTCAGGCTTAAATTGTTTCAGGACCATCGGTAGTAACATGCATTGTTAGTAACATGCATTGTTAATTGCTATGCCCCTTTATTCTTCTATCTTTAATTAGTCTCGACTCTATTCTTATAGGGTGTTAATGGGCGGGTTTCCAGCTTTCTTGGTGAGACCATGGAATTGGTAGTTTCACACCTGACTTCTATTTTTGTAGCTTTTGAAGCCCAGGACAGAAGATTTATTGAGAGCGGGGCATTGATGGAAAGAACTGGATAAAAACCAGCGATGGAGGAATTGTTAACTTATATTTCCCATATTTACTTCATCTCTTTTGTTTGTCTTTTTCTCTATTTTTATCAATGTTTTTCTCTGAGATCTGTCAGCGTTCTAGTCACTCAGTTATGGTTTGTTACTGGTCTTTTAAAGTTACTAGACATGACTAAAGGATCTGGTTTCTGCAGACGAACTCGTTATCTTTTTGACGTGGCACTCAAAGTTCACCAAAATATACAGCAAAGAGACATTGAAGTAGGTAGGAATCTTGGAAACAGGATTCTACGATACCTTGACAGGATGAAGCCGTCGGCCCACATTCGTGGTGAGCCTCCTGGAAAGCTACCCACCAGCAACAATGTAAATAAGCAAATGTTGACCCCCGGCGAAGTTCCTCGAACCGCCCGACCCAACAGCAAAATGGTGGACCAAGAATCTAATGGCCGTCATCTCTTCTCCTTGCCAATGAACGTTCGCCCAAAATACTTTCCAACTTTAGGCATTATGATGAGACCTTCAAAGCCAGCCAGCATGATTGGTCATAGGCATTTCTACTCCACAGCAGTTATACCCGACTCAAACTACAGAATCGGCAGATTTGAAGGTGTATTTAGAAAGGATATAATGCAGTGGATGCTGCAGAACTGACGAGGATTGGTTAGTGCTTTTGCATCTTCTTGGATAAAGAAGAATCACGGGAATAATAGGGATGGATGCACTTCACCCGATTCAGGAGGGTGCTTGCTAAGTTTGGATTTCTACTTTTTTTTACCCTTAAACTGATTTGTGGACTTAGAATTTTTGTTCGTTTTTTTGGCAGGAAGGTGGGACTTGAAAAACTAAAAAAACCCACTGTGCTACCTGCAGTGAGTTCATGGCTTTATCTGTGGTGGTACTATTTTCTGTTGAGAGAAATAATCTAATGAAGATTTTTTTTGGGGCAATCATCAAATGGTGATTAGGGTGTGTGGTATTTAGAGAAGTGGTTCGATCCTCTTATTTCTCAATAAACACCTTAAATGGTGCAGTCATCACTCAACTGATTTGGTTGACTAATGGGGTATAGGCTATAGCCATCTATTTTGTGGCCCCTTTTCTTTAATCACTGGTTATTATTCTATACTTGGCTGCAATAGGGGTCACTGGTTGTAGAATTGGCAGAGCTACTCGTTTCCATGAATAGGGGTCACTGGTTATTATTCTTTTTGCTTTTGAAACAAGACACTCAAATGCCTTCATATGAAGGAGATTTTCATTTGATTCTTTGGAAAAATCTGTAGAAGTACTAGATTTATTTATTTTTAGCGATGGACGTCCAGAAGTGCACGAACATAGATTTACATAGTTCATCGTTTACCAAATAGGAACAACAACATTAGTTCTTCTTTTACCAAAAAGAAACAACAACATAGTTCATGACTAAAGGGCGTAATTTACCATTAAAGATAATGTCTTTACATTATCAAGATGTGATATAAAAAAAAAAAAAAGATTCCAACAGCCAAAATGAGAATTCCCAACGACTTTGCACAGCCGCTGTGTGTGTACTGCGGATCCCAAGCGTTGCCGCTGAAATGGAGACTCCTATTAACAATGTAACCTCGAGCCTGCACTATAATAACGTTTTGGACTGCCCCACCCCATGTAGTCGTCCTCATTGGTTCTACCATAGAAAGGGCTGGTCGCCTGGTCGACCTTGATCCATAAACCATTTACTTGGGACTGGAGGTCTGAGCCAAAGATGGTTACACAAATGTAAGCATTTGGGGCGGTCGCCCACACCGGACTTGGGTCGACTTCCAAAACCCTTATTAAAATGCTGTGTCTGCTTTTAAAATCCATATAAAATTTCTTGATCCACCCCCTCAAAAGCCACATGAAAATCCTAGGTTTGCCCCTTGCCCCTAGAATCGAACTACCTTTTGGGTCCACCACTGCCATCAACTGTTCTGTTTGGGGTGGGGCACTTTTCATTTGGTTATTTCAGTTTCATGTGTACTAAGTCCACATTTCTTCTTCTTTCTTCCATTCTATTTTCAAAGCAGAGTAAAATGACACGGAGAAAATGGACATTTTGACCTATACGTTACTTTTAAAAATCTACATTTCCATGGGAATCCCAGCACCCTCAAGTCATTGTTTTCTGTTGGGGATGTTTTCCTGTTTTGGTTGCAGCAATTGTAAACAAAAAAAATATATGACATCCATTCCATCAGAACTTGCGGCGGTTTTGGATACCAACCATCTCAAGTCATTTCGCATAAGTAAGAATTCAGATTGTGGGTTGAATATCACTATAGAATCAGGAGACGCCAAAAAAACAAATATGAATACAGTTGGGTATTGCATGGTTTCGTCAACAAGTTTGGGACCAAAGATTTCAATGTAAGTGTCTCGAAGCTTTCAGTGAATAATATGTTATACTACTTTTTAAATGTAACTCTCCAAAATTGAAATCTGAAGTAAAATGTGAGATGTTTTCTTCTTTTGTGAAAAGTATTTGATACTCTCTTGTTAAACATTTTTTTTCTTTTTACATTAAGCATATTAAATATAAAGTTCTCTCTTGAAGTTATGGGATTTTTTTCTACAAATAGTCATATAATATGCATTTTATTCATATACATATATAATTACGGTTTTCGTGAAAATTTATAACATTACTTTGGATATTTGGAAAGATATGACTAATGGGACATATTGGTGACAAAATCGTAATTATGTGTATTAACAGCACAATATACACAAACAGTCTGGAAACTGGAATTCAAGGAATGTGGACTGACTGAGGCGATCGTCTATGCAGCAATATATTGTCTTCTCTTGTATGTATACTTCTTATCATTCAGGATTTGGACTAGTGAGAAATGTGGAATTCCATGAGCACCAAAGGCGAGAATTATTTCCAAGAGAATTGCCTGATGACACATGGGGTGGGTTGCATCAATGGCAACAACTCATTCAATGCAGCGAAAATCTTCATGGTTGATATTATAGAAGAGAGATTCAGGGACAAATCAACTCCAACTTTGATGTTGAATCATTCTTCCAAGGAAACATCGCGCTGAGAGCTTTGTCCTCCAATCAGATAAAAGCATAACTGTGTGAAAATGATGATGGCAACATGTACAGAAAATAAATGAAGAACTGGGCACTGACACACCATTTCCTTGAGATCATTCCCTACCATTCACTTCATATCTCATCACTTACTAGGATGGAATGGCTCAAAGATGAGGGTATGTTAAGAGATTAAACGGCACCCGGAAAGCTTTGCTAGAAGATGAAGTCTCCCTGAGATGGTAGTGCTCTTGCACCTGAATGTGTAATTTTCTGTACTATTTGGTTCCCACCAGCTCCATTTCCCTCCATTCTAGATAATGTGTAATGTGATGTTAGCAAAAACCACAAAAATTCTTCCTGTTTTCAGCGGTTGAAGTGGTTTATATTGCATCAAGATGGTTACTTAAACAAAAACACACTCAGGGAACATATGCCAATGAGAATTTCCTAAATTTATAAAATCAACAAACAGAAAGGGTTTGTTTGTTTGCATAGAATACCTAGAATTCATGGTCAAATGAGCTCCACCGACAAATTATTTATGTGAAGGCGAAGGATATAAGGTACGAATCTAGATGAGACCTTTACTTTTCTAGGATTTGAATTAGTGAGTTGGGGCTAGGTATTCATTTTCCATCTTCCCTTGATTCATTTTCCATTACAAAGGAGGTTATTTGATGGTCATCTCTTTGATATTCACCTTTGATTCTTCATTATTAACCACATACAGAAATACAAAGTGTCTAGAGTACTTAAGAAACATGAAGCAGACAGGCCCAAAACAGCAATCTTCACAAAAAAATGTACTACAGGCATAATAGGATTGGCTGTAATAGTTTTTTTTTCCCCTGAAAAGGATTCCATTCGACCAAACAAGCCCTACAAAGAGAGTAACTATTCCATTTAAAAACACGACGAGAGGAACTGCAAAATGGTAATAAGTTCAGAAAAAAGATTCTTGTATCCTTCAAGAGTATCATGAACAATAAGTGCAACACAGCACCCTTCATCAAAAGCAAGATAAGAGTCTACACACAATTGCATAATCAGAGTTCTCAATCACAAGGTTCTTCGATCCAACTGACAAAAGTGTTTTCTTTTTTTAAATGGTAACATGACATGAACCCTCATCCTTGTAACTGTGATGATGAGAGGTTTGGTCAAATAAAAATGACTTTTTTCCCTCTAATATGTAAATTAGAACTACATTCAATCGATAAAGGAATCTAGAATGACATTTCCGATACAGCAGTTCAAGTGGTGTAGCAATGGCCACTGGATCATTTAAGTATGACTCACATAACAGGTACTATATGGTCATTTATATCGGTAGCAACATCGAGTTCTTAATGCCTGAAACAGAGTGCAGTTATGCAATCTAACTTCAATTTTGAGCATTCTTGCCATTTGGGCTGTTCTAGGGCGACTCTCATCAGCCATCGCCATCATTCTCATAGTCCATGTGAAGTCGCATTGCATCAATTTAAACAGTGAACATCAGAATTCAGAGTATGATGCAGAGGTATGTAAAATGATCTTAACATGGTGGGTATATGCACCATAAAACTGATATAGGGGAGGCAGTGTTAGCAATTCCAATAAAGTGCAGCCATGAGGGAATTTTAATTCTAACAAACTTCCTTTTTGGGTTCTTTTATACTTGCAGGTGATTCTGCCAATACCTTGTCCAGGCCCGTTCTTAAAGATATGGTTCCTTGAGATTCTCACTCAATGAAGGTGGCCCTTGCTCATGTTATCCAGTAGTATATATCTTTGAGTTCTTATGATGTCTATGAACATATTGTACAAGTTATTCTTATTCTTATGCTTACATGTCTTTATAGTTCCTTATTTAAAAATATAATCAGCTGACCATAACATAGTTGCGAGAAAGCTTTCATGACCATGATGATGATTTATAACTATAATTGATTTTTAGAATCCCTTCTCTCTCACCTTTCTAATATAAAATTCTACAATGCAATTGAAGTGGATGCAGAAATTTTCTCAAATTGAAGAACCTGTAAAATGTCTGGCTTTGATTTTCATCACCTTCCTCTACATATATACACAGACCCAGAAACAGAACACCATGGCTCAAAACAAAACTGCTCCTAAAAAAAAAAAAAACAGAGTTGCAGAAAGCAATAAAAAAAAAAAAAACCCAAGAAGAATGTGTTACCCGCCAAGGAGAAGAAGGAGACCATTGCCATTGTCAGGTCCATGAATTGTCAAATGCTGCAGAAGTGATTGCCTGAGAGAACTCCGCAAAGCTGATCCGACCATCGCCATCCAAATCAGCCTCTTTGATCATCCCTGTGAGCTCCTCGGCAGTTAGCGCGTGCCCGAGCTTGGCCATGGAATGAGCAAGCTCTGCCGCTGTAATGTAACCATTCCCATCGCGGTCGAACAACCCGAAGAGGTGCCGGATCTGTTCTTCAGTGTAGGGAGATTTCCCCGGTACGAGCTCCGGCGCCACGAGAGCCACAAACTCTGAGAATTCGATGAGGCTATTGCTGTTGGTGTCGGCCTTCTGGATGAGCGCATCGAGCTGATCCGAGCTCGGTTTGAGTCCGAGCGATCGAAGGAGCGATGCAGTTTCAAGCTGCGTGAGGCTTCCGTCGTTGTTGCGATCAAAAGACCGGAAGATCTCGCGCAGCTCCGCGATCTGCTCGTCATCAAGTTTCACGGATTCATGTTTGTGGGTCATTTCGAGGATCTTCGACATTTTCTTCTTTTCTGCGTCAGAATCGTTTGTTTGTTCTTTCTTCGTTGTTGTTTTGATCTTGATCTGCTTCATTTCTCTGTCATTTCGAAGATGAATCGCCTCTTGAATCTTTATTTTTCGGAATCTCTCTACATTGAATTGCTCGATCTACAAGTTCCTCAGCTTCTTCACGTCGAATGAATTGCTCGATCTAAAGCGATATTCCTATGATTACATCTATCAGATCTTCAACATCTTCTTCTAAACCGATTGCGTAACAATTTATTCTCAGCAGAATCTATTCTTTCCCTAGCGTTTGGAGGTAGATCTGGATCTGGAATCTCTCGATCTAATTCCGCTTAAGATCCGGATTTCTCTCGTTTTTCCTTCCGTTACTCGCGGTTCTGAGGTATCTGAAAGCTTTTACTTCATCCGTTTTGATGAATCTTCCGAAATTCGTGCGAGTCTCGTAGGGATCGGGAAGAATGGAGAGGAGGAAAAAGGAGAAAGAGAAGACGAAGAAAAGGGGTTTGGTTTTATTTGGCGGAAGAAAATGCTCCTCGTCGTCGTCGTCGTCGTGTAGAATTGCATAGGATTCGTGTTTTGTTTGTTTTCGTTTCTTGTCTATCGACACGAAAACGATTCGGCAAACCAATCTGTTCTTTTTTTTTTTGTCAACACTCGATCGAAACCTTGGTCTCTGGCTGTGAGGGAAAAACCTAAAAAAAAAGCGTCGGATAAAGCGGGCGATACGTGACGCGATCGCGTCTTCTTCCTCCATGTTGTTTTGTGGAAGGGAGACTCCGTCAAGGCGTCAACTGCTCTTTCGTAAAATCAGCAGAGTCGTCGATCGCAGGCGGGATCTCTAATTTGGACCCACGTAGAGATAATTTTGACTCGAATCTCATCTGCTTCGGTGACATTCAAACACATCCCCAGTTACGCTCTGTTTTGGGTGGATCCCACCGTATGATTAAAAATGTGACTTTGACTTTGCCAATGTCGAATTGCTGGTGACTTGGCATTAATCAGGTCCGTCCCATCATGCTATGTGCTCGATGGGATGATGGGACCCAAATCTATTCAACTGAGATTTTATGAAATGCAAGGGATCCGGATCCCTTGATTCGTTGGATGAATGAAACGGAAAATCTATTTATGAGGAATGGGATTTTTATTGAACCTTCAGATTATCTTTATCAAAAAGTCTACTTCCATATATTTTTTTTCCATGAATTTTGGGCAAACGCACATGTTATTCATACTTTTTAGCGTGAATCTTGGACGGACAAACCCTTATGCTACAATATTAGTTTTTATGCCAAAAAATATGTCCCGGTGGCATTACTCTATCTTTATTTAGGCCTGAACATGTGTTACACAATTTTTATATCAAGAGATGATGCTAACTTTCAGGCGGAGGGTGCCCATAACTGGAGTGGCGTACCTCATGACTTTGTATGAGAAAAATGGACAGTGTTCACATGCGGATCCCTTGCATGGAGCTATGTAAGATGTTATATTGGGCCCAGTTGAAGCCCCACCGATGCTAGATGAGGTGGGGTTTCGATAGATTCATATGAGATCAATCCATCTATGAAATCTCAGTCTTCAAGGAATAGTTTCTTTGTTGAGAGTCGTCATCGACCCTGAGCCATAAGATCTCTTCTTCTAGTTTCTTTCTCTTTTTCCTAAATCCATGATTAACCTTGGCATTTCCCAAATTCATTCCTACTTTTCCAAAGCGCCATAAGATCAGGGTGGGGAAACATCAATGTGTGGGAACATTTCCGAACTCATCGGAGTCCCGGCCAAGATGCTCCATCTCAGGCCCCCGCACCAGCAAGTCCATCCTGGCCTACTTCAATTAAACCAACTCCACATCACCAAACAGGTCAAGGCCTCTCCTGAGCTCAGTCACTCCAGCTCGGCACCATCTCTCAGCCTCGGCCACGCATCCAGCGAGTGCCAGAAGGTTAACCAAAGAGAATTTAACAGTTGTCCTCCCATGGACGCTCAAGCGTGCTACGGCACGTGCGACAAGACAAGGGCACCACCCATACAGATCGCCGTCCACAGCATGCTGATATGTCATCTTCTTCTAAAAAAACTTCATCCTACTGTTCAGTTCTTAAACTGACTTAGGCATCGGAGAGCCCTGCGCCGCCCAAGCCAGGTCCTCTGACCTATTATTCTTCTTTCTTTTCTCGGGTTTCAGGCACAGGCATAGGTGTTCCTAATCTCTTTAGATAAGTCCGTGCAGGCACCTCCTTCTTCTTATGAGTTATATTTTTTGCACTTACAGTCAATGTTACCAGTGTGAATACCACCTCTAATGGGCATTTCTCATTCCATTTTGCTTCTCAAGTTGATATTGATAAGAGTCTGGGCAAGAGGTCTTTGGATATGTAACAAGTGTTCTTCTGGGTCTCCAGCAGGTTAATGGCACCCAAGCTTTCGAGGATGTGAAAATTTCTAAGATATCTATATAGGTGCAGCTTTACAACCTGCCCCTCAACTATTTTGATAAAGAGCTTGTTCATATGATTGGAGAAGCTGTTGGAGACGTGCAAGAAATCCAATTTGCTGAGGAGGATGGTACTCCAATGGAAGACATGGTTAGAATTAGGATTGTAATGGATTTTGTAAAATCCCCTAAAATAAAATTTTAGTCGATCCCATCATTATAACCTTTTAATTTGTGACTGTCAAGTTTAATGATTTATAATGCACATTTTTTTTATTTCAATCCGATGGTTCAATCCTTCACCCAAAAAAAATAAAAAAATCCAATAGTTATAATCCATGGAATCTTTGTTCGATTGATCATGTGGGGACCCAAGTGGGCACTATGGGATTCTTGCATTGCCTACACCTCATCATCTGCCTTTATAAATAATGTGGAGTTAAAAAACCACTAAACCAATGACTAGCAATATCAATGTTTAGTATAATACAAGAGTACCTTCCCAAATTGGTGGTCCCTCAAGTAATTATCCTCTTCCTATCAACAAAGGTAACATTTTCCTTGCACACCTGTCATTTAAAATTAATAGATGTCCCCTTACCACTTTCAACTTATCTTTTTCCTACCTAACCCAAAGAGTATTTCGGTAGGAGTGGGCACCAAAGTGGTGTAGAGAAAATCTTAAATAGGTCACTTGTCCTCTTTTATAAGGGTAGTAGATTGAAAGTGTAAGTGCAAAAAATGTGACTCACAAGAATAGGGGGGGTGCCTGCACGGACTTATCCAAGGAGATTAGGAACACCAATGCCTGCGCCTGAAGCCTGAGAAAAGGAAGAAGAATAGAAGGTCAGATGACCCTGGCCTGGACGGCGCAAGGCTCTCCGATGCCTAAGTCAGTATATGAATTGGACAGAGGATGGAGAGTTTTGGGGAAGAAGGTGGCGTACCAGCGTGTATTGTATTCGTTGGCCTCCTCTTGCTTGTGAACTGATTTTGTGTTTATATAGAGGAAGAGAGGAGACAAGAGGGTAGTTGACTGTCTTGTCATAGCCCACATTGCCAGGTAGTAGGGAGGCGCGGTCCCATCGTAGCCTACTCTTCTTTAATAGCTATCTCATCATGGCTTGTCTCGTCCCATCCGGTCATATTCTGGCACCTTGGGAGCTGTGGACGGCGATCTATTAGGAGATATGAGCTGTCCCCCTGTCTTGTCACAAGGGCCGTAGCGTGCTTGAGCGTCTGTGGGAGGACAGCTGTCAGTGCTCGGTGCTCATCGATATGAGGCGCTTGGCCGAGATGGAGTGTCTCCCGAGGTGAGGACCTGGCGGAGATGGAGGGCCCTAGCACTGTTGCCGAGGTGGACGGGGCTAGCACTGTCGCCGAGCTGGGCAGCCGAAGTTCGGGGACGACATGGCTTGGCTGGAGAGAGCTGGCAAAAGGTGTCAAGGTGGAGGCCGAAGTGGGATGTTCTGGCCGAAGTCTGCCGGAGTGGAGCAGTCTGGCATTGCTAAGGCGTGCATTGCCGAAGTAAGGGGAGTTGTGCACAGGAAGCGTGGAGCATGGGACCGAGCTTGTCGGGATGGACTTGCTGGTGCGGGGGCCTGGGATGGAGCATCTTGGCCGGGATTTTGATGAGTTCGGGAACTTCCCCACAAAGAAAGGTAGTAGACTAATAGAACTGACCTTTTGTCATGCTGTGCTCTTTTAGCAATGGGCAGGTATTTAGGTGGGTACTGCAGTTTTGACACAATTTTGACCACATATAAACAATGTTCAGGCGCCTATCTCTCCATAGGCGAAAGTTCCCCATATTGGAGCACCTTCTTATTATCTCAAAAGTCAAAATGTCGAAAGATACCCTCACGACGTCAAGAATTTCAAAATTTGGGTGTCCCCTAATTGGTATTTGCCAGAGATAAACAAATATGAATGGGAACTCATTAAAACTACCCACACTGCAAAGGCAATTTAGAATATTCTAGATAACTACTGCAAAGAAAAAAAAAATCACAAGCTGTGATTTAATTTTCAGAAAGAGAAAAAAATCTAAGAAGAGCAAAAAGAAAGTTATGATCGCGGTGATATTTGTTGGGGTGCCCTTGGGCCGGCCAGCTCTTTAAAATTTTAAAATTATTCAAATTGTTGAGACATAGTCACACATGGTCCCTAAACATTAATACATGAAAAGGAATGTCTACATTCCAAGAAAATTATAAAACAAAAACATGAAACTAACCGAAAAAGAGGATGTCCCTGGTCACAATGCAGTTGGTGAAGTAGTCAAATGATGAACGGTGAGACGGAAAGGGATAGCTGAGTGAGGAGAAAGGGCATTGTTGATGCCATTTCTTGTAATTTTGCAAGAAATGGATAAAGGCATGGACAAAAACATCATTCCCCTCTCTAACCTAATGGTTGCGTATTCTCATTAGGTACCAATTTTTGGGACACATAGGTATTAAAATGGAAAAAATAAGGATGTGTGACAAAACCATAGAGACCAACTTTTAAACCCGAAAAACCTATGCAGATGCATAAACAAAGCTCAATTCAATTTTACTTTCCCACGTAACCTTGTTACTTGTTAATTTACAGGCTTAATCAACCTCCCGAGTCACCCTTAAATCTTAACTAACTAGTCGGGTCCAGGCTTTTATTGGCAGACCACGAGGGCTCGTCTTGGACCCGCCCAATTTCACTCCTCCTGACTCCTGAGTCATGAATCATGATCCCGCTTTCATTTCATTTCATCTCTGTGGAAGGTGGAGGACGAAGAGTTGTACAGGTTTCTCTCTCTCTCTCTCTCTCTCTCTCTCTCTCTGAAACAACAATGAATTAGGGTTTCTCATTGAGGTTTTGGGTTGGATTCTATTGAGTCTTGTATTGCTGTTTGATTTTGCATTAGGGTTTATTTGGGACTTCGATTGGGGGTTTGACGGGGGTTTTAGTGATCTTTGGAGAATGATAGGATTATAATTTCTGATTCTGCTTGATTTTATGTTCAGTGTTTTGATTTGATTTGCTTTGAACCACTTGATAGCTTTGGTTTTATGTTCAGTGTTTTGAAATCCTGCTTTTTTCTGTACTTTGACCGTCCATACGCTTAATTTTGAAGATTGGGAGTGACTTATGTAGGTATTCATAACTTCCATTCATAGTTTCATAGTTGGGTTTGGACACTTGTTCATTGCAAGGGCTTCATTGCATGTGTGAGGTGCCGGAGTAGTGCTGCATTAGGTCCAGTTTGAACTTCTGGTGACAAGCATCATGCCCATTCAGGGCTAGCCTTTTTCTTCCAAAGGGTGTTCAAGTGACTGTCGGGTCACGCCCATTCGAACTGGAACATCCCACACACACATTTCTTCAAATCTGCTCTTGAAGTTCTTTGAGCTACGAAATTCAGGTTGAATTTTGGATTGGCAAACCATAGATCTACACAAATAAGTATTGGGCTTCATTGTATTTGGAGGCAACTCACTAGTTAATTATTTGTTTCTCTGACCAAGGAGGTTCTAGGAATGCCTTAAGGAAAGCGATTCTGTAAGAAGGCTATGCTTACAAATAATATCATCAACTTTGCCTATTCTATATCCCAGCACCAACACCCTGCACAGTGTAGAAAGGTAAGGGGAGATAGGCTTTTTTCTCCTTATGGGTAGACCGTCACACTGTTTCAGTTAATTCAGGTGGCAATCACAAGGGTTATCAACTCTTGAAATCCAACTTGTCCAATGGAAGGGTATGTGTTTATCATCACTTTCTGTATGAGGAGGCAAAAATTAAATTGTTCTTAGCATGAGAAGCCGACTAGCATTAAGGAAGCATGGACACAGGGGCGGACCCATGTATTGGCACGTGGCTGCATCTGTACCCATAGGATTTGGAAAGGGCCATAAAGCTTCAGCATAGTCGTCCCAGCCACCACACCCACTCAAAACCGATCGCCCC
Source organism: Litsea cubeba (assembly GCA_012931725.1). Taxonomy (NCBI): domain Eukaryota; kingdom Viridiplantae; phylum Streptophyta; class Magnoliopsida; order Laurales; family Lauraceae; genus Litsea; species Litsea cubeba. Next base: position 128,267,826 of record CM022947.1, read on the forward strand.
ACCCCCTTTCCTCAGTCTTGTCTCTCAAGTCAGGTTCCCTGCAAAAAGGAACTTTCTCTCTGGTCTCTTCCCCTTCGGCCCCTGCAGATCTCTCTCCGGCAGGTTCTCCTTCCTCCTCTTTCCCTACTTGTGAAAGTGTGCTAGCGTTTATTGAGCAATGTAAATAATATAGAGAAAGAGATGTAAAGATGAACATATTTTGTTTCTCTCTGTAGCGATTCTTGTTATAATACTGAGCTTATTTACCCTATTTGAATGACTGAATTTGATACAAGAGTCGAGGAATGATTCAATGTAGATGGAACCCCTAAATCCATATACCCCGGCCCTATATCCGAAGACCCCCAATCCATAGTACCTAAAACCTAAATCCCTAAACCCGAACCCTAATCCTCTTTTCATAATCCCCAATCCCCAAATCTCCAAACCCAATCCCTAATCCCCAATTGGGCAATTCCTGACCGATGCTTAGTTCCAACCTATCATTTCTGTAGCATTTCACCTTTATATCGGTCACAATATTGTTTTTTTATTTTTTCCACAATGCACCAAATTATCAGTTGTATTTTAGAATTATACGTGAACAAGTTTGATAGTTTCCCTCTACTGATTTTGAGATGAGAATTTTATGTGAACTTTGGATTATTTTGTTTTTCTTTTTTTTAGTTAGTTATATTTGAACTTTAGATTTCTGATGGTTTGCTTAAGGTAGAGCTTCTCAAATTGAATATGGTTTCCAGGTTGCTAGAGATATTTATAGTATAGACAATTTATAGGAGTGCTCATTACCTGTTAAAGAGTGTGTGTACATACGTATGCATTGGAAATTGACCTCTTAAACTTTATATGGTATGGAATTTTGTAGTTCATCTTGGACATAATTATGATCAACCTTCGCTACTAACCATCGTCCGCCCCACTCAAATGAAAATCATGCGTTCGCCACTGCATGGACATAAAAGCAATCGCTCATGGTATTTGTACAAGAAGGAAGAGGAGACTCTGAACAACTGTTTGTCTCTTGGCGTTTTTTCAAGATGGATGGGGGCAGCATCTTTGGAGGAAAAACAATTTGCAGTGTGGTTCCTTTTGCAGTGTACCATTATGAAAGGATTTTTTAAGGTCAATACTAGTGAGAAGAAGACATATTGGAGCTGTTTAATGATAGAATTGGGCATCTGAATTCTGGAGACAACAAAAGTGGGTTTCATGAAAAATATCAATACCTGACATTGTAGATATCAGACTATCAGAGGGCTGCAATGACAAATGGGTGGAAGAAGCTAATTGCAATATAATGGCCTACACCACCCAACCCAAAGTTATTATTTATTTATTTTTTCCAAATTTAACATCGACGGGGAATCCGGGGGAGAATACGGGCAATAGTTATGGAGGGCTATTAAGGAATGGAAGGGGAGAACGGGAGCACTAGGTAAGGAGGTCTACTAAAGAATGGAAGGGGAGAAATTCTTTGCTCCTTTTCAAGCTGTTTGGTGGCAAAGAATTAAATGAAGCGGAGGTGATGGCAAGTTAGGGAGGCTTTGATATCTTAAAAACAAAATTTAAAGGAAGATTGATAATTAAAATGATTCTAAAAAGGTGTGCATCCAAGAAGAAAAGGGCCCCGGGGTTAATGGTGTTTATTCAAGAAATACAATTACTATAAGACGGTTTTTTTTTTCTTTTTTTTTTTCTTTTTTCAGTGTAACATATTAGGAGGGCAGGGAATGAGATAGCGGATGGATTGAGCATTAGAGAGTAATTAGTAGAAATAATGTCGGTATGTTAGTGGGTAGATGAAGGGGTGTTTTTTCAGGTTGCACCACTTTTATGTCGTCAAGGGCTGTTTTCTGTTCACTTTTGTTAATAAAAGTTTTTAAAGTTACAGATAAAAAATCATCATATCTCCTCTCCTTGTTTACCCTGTAGCAAGCATTGGCATCTGAGAAACATACTTTTCAATTTTGTTTTGCACCCTGTTTTGGTTTGACTCCAAACTGAAGCATTTTGGCCAATTCAAAGGTACTGTATTTCATTTTGGAGAATATCTAACGTAATATATATTCAGAAATATAAAAAAAAATGAGGAAGTGATAACAACATATAAACTTTGCATTTAATTTATTCAATTTATTTTAGATTGGATCGTTGTTTAAATTTTCTTTTTTTTTTTTGGTAAAGAAAGAAATTTTCCGGCAGTTGTGTTATTTTTTAGATTTCAGACCACAGACTGCAGTGCCATTTCCCCTTTTCTGTTTGTTTCCTTCATAAGGCCCTAAATGGGCTAAAAATCCCTTTTGCATTGTTTTGAAAATCAAAATCATATTGCAAATCGTTCAAGGGGATGAATTGAATCACGAATTGTAGGTTTTATTTTCCATATAAAAATGAAAATTAATTAAACAATAAAAAGTAGTTATTAATAATCTATCCATAACAATATAAATACAATGACAAATAGGACTATGGTACAATTATATGTAGATGAAGAACATCATTGAAGTATATTAATATATGATAAATGATGTGTAAATATAAAATATGTTTAAGATATTAATATTACTAGAGGAAAAGGTTGCATTAGTTTTTTTTTTTTTAATCTTTCAATTAAAAAATAAAAATAAAATAACTCCAAATCATCAAGCTTATATGTTATGATATCTCCTGAAGTTAAACAAGAGTTAGCATGAAAAAATAAAAAATAGATATAGTACAAAACCCATACGTATAGTCGAACACTTTAGTCAAATTCTCATTCATTATTTATTTCTAGAACCTTCCCAAAATTGTGAAAATTCTAAAGAGTTTCGTTAATCAATAAATAACCTTAAAAAGCTAAAAAGAAAGAAAAAGTAAAATAATATTAGTGTTAACCTCATGGCTCTAGCTGTTCTCACTCGGTCGAATTGTTTGAATCGTAAGATTTGATGATACGAGTATCGAATCGTAAGATTCACACCTGAATCCAAAGATTCACTTGTAAATGAGATTCATTGCATAGGTATGAATTTTTTTTCCTTATGATTTAATACAAATCGTAGGATTTGGGATACGCATTGTATAATGTGGAAAACAATGCCCTTTTGTATGTAATAGACCAAAAAAAACCCTTAATTATGTTGCCTCAAAAGGTCGAGAGAAAAAAAATAAAAAGCAAGACATTGCCACTGACCAATTTGTCTGGAACATAGGAGTTTGGTTGAAATTCTTGAGTTCAAGAATATTGGTGAGCAGGATCAAAATTCCAAATAAATAGTTCAAGGGAGGGGGTTGTTTGGTTTGGCCAGGCCGAAACTTGAACTGAAGCATTCGTAACTATGTTCACAAGAAGGAAGAAGAAGAATGACAACAAATATTTTATAAACATTCACGCAGTTCTGGTATTTTAGGTTTTCATTATTCTATTTTCAAAATTTTTAAAAAATATCTTTGAGTTATTTTTTCCATCACATTGTGGCTCAAAACAGATCGGAATGGAGAAATAGAATTCATGTAGGTGACCCCAACATAGTTGCGACAAGGCTTTGGTGATGATTTTTTCTATCACATTCTATGGGTTTTGTTTTTTTCACTCCAACACAGTGGTTATTAGGGTTCTAATTAGGGGTTTTTTACTTGATTCTACCTAACAGAGACGAGTTTTTTTTTTTCCTCCTATCACGACATATTTTATTTTATTTTATTTTTTTGTTGCGGTCACATATAATTCATCCGATAGATTTTAGGTTTTCCCACCTTATTGTAGTTAGATGATGAGAAGTTTTTCAGATTCATCAATTTCTATTTCAGATTCAGAGAGTGAGTAGTGGAGCTCGGGCGAACTGATAATGGTGAAGGGCCTGATATGGGCAACAGCTGAGGATCTGGCGAGGAACAGAGGCCGCGTGCTCTCTCTCTATCGTCAGCTCCTGCGCACCATTAACTCCCCCAAGCTCCCATTAAATCTGGCCACCCGTCTTGCCATGAAAGCAGAGGTTCGGACGATCTTCGTTTTTGCCTCAGAGGAACGGTCTCTCCATAACATTGCCGATCTCATTGACACTGCCGAGTACACCCTCTCCCGCCTTAGGAAAGGCGAAATTCCCACTTGTAAGACTCTATCCAAAAGTTTTACAGATTTTATTCTTTTACCAGTATACATTTGTGATGTGGATGAGTTATATGATCCTTCAGTTGAATATCTGCTGTGCATATGGCACTCAAAAGTTACAGATTTGGCCTGCCTTTGGAATCATTTCTGTTTGTTTTTTTTCTTTCTCTGGTGGGCCCCGTCAAGAACTGGTTATTCCCGAGCAATTCTGTGTATCGCCATCTCTGTACTACGCAATCCTTAACTATTCCTGGTTGAGTGTGGTTGGATTCAATGTTAGTTTTTCGGCCAAAATTGAACAGATAAAATTAGTTGTAAACAAATTGATGATACCATTTGAATCCCTTGCAATTCTTAGGATCACCATCTCTATGTTACACCATCCTTTACTTATTCCTGGTGGATTGTGGTTGGATTCAATGTTAGTTTTTTGGCCACAATTGAACAAATAAAAACAGTTGTAAACAAATTGATGATACCAATAAAAAGATAAGAAAATTTTTATTTAAGGAATAACATTTCCAAATCATTGGTCAAAAGTTCCTTCAATTCTCAGAAATTTGGTATTATTAGGCTATATACTCTATAGTGCTTTTAGATCTCTTTCTTTCTTTCTTTTGCTTGCCCCCTGGTGGACTGTCAGACCTAGGCACTGCCGCTAGTGCGCAGGATGGGTAACAGAAAAGTAAACTACCTAAACTGCTCTTACCTTCAAAGAGCACAAATGCCTAATATCTCAGAGATCCAACATGTGACTCCTGCCTCCATAAGAGACGACTGTGATGTCTGTTACCAATTGTGCAAGGCAGACGGACTCTCTATATACACTTCTTTTCACGTTGAGATGTATAGATGTTTTCTTCTCTTTATTATGGTAAGGTATAATGTACGGGAGTTTATATCGCGGAAAAAAGAATGATCCAGTTCATTTGCGAGTTCCCCTTTGTTGTGTGTGCTGTTGCAGTCTATTGTGATTTGAGGTTGAATTTAGCTTTCTTAAGGGCCTCTGTATCACAGTGTTCCTTATCAGCTCATTAAATTATTGCAGCTGACAGTGCTTGAACAATGAATAGACTTGAAGTTAAAACAAATAATTAGCAAGCGAAGGATCATGAAGGTTTAAGAACTGCCTTCAAATGTGTTAGAAATGAAGTTGGGGGATAAACCATAATAATCACGTAGTCAATAAGGAAAATAATACTTGATGCATTCTTTTTGGTCCTCCCTCAACTTTTTAGCTCATAGCGAATGTCATTGTGGAATAAAATCAACCAGATCCTGATCTATGATTATCCTAATCCATTGTTACATGCAGTTTACTGCATGCTTATTTTCTACTAAGACAGATCATCATCTTCAAAACCTTGTCCCAACTATGTTGGGGTTGGCTACATGAATTTTGTTTCTCCATTTCATCTATCCTGAGCCAAATCCTTATATAGGTTGTACTTCTTCGGATCTATCCTTGCTACATCCATCCATGTCCTCTTCGGCATACCCTTTTCCATCTATCATTCTTTTTAGACAGATAACAAAATAAAATATAAAATCTCATAAGATTATAGATGATAAAATCAATTTGGTCTTTTTTCCATTCAGAACCTCGGATCTTTCTATTTAAGCAGGACATCATGGTGAAAATTCCCATATTCATTATCTGGTAGATGTCCTAACTTTTGACTTTTTTTTCCTTAGCAGTACCTTGTTTTAAGATAGATAACTAATAAAATCATGTGGCTTGGAGTGGGGTGACATAAGTGAGAGTTTTCTTAATCGTATTTTAGACTCTTATCTACCATTAGCCTCCTCACTAGCTTCCCACCATGATGTGTATCTTTGATGCATTTGAAGGTTAAGAATTTTCTGATATCTTAATAGGTTTTTTTCCTCCGATTAATTGTATATTTTTATCCATTGATTGAAGTTGTTCAAGGCATATTCTTATTACTTATCTTGGAGAAATAAAAATGTAAAAAATTATCCATCACCAGTTAGGTGCTTGTGAGACAATCCAGTGTAACTGCAGAATAAAACCTTCCCAATTGATCATGATTTGATTGTTCACTTTTGCTGCCAACAAAAAAAATTAAAAGGAAAACTTACAAAATTACAAAGTTTTGGCCTTCTTATTCCCTCCTCACCATGGTCATCATCATTTAATGGGGATGATTTTCGGCCAACTCGTACATGAAGAAAACCTTCCTATTATCCCCTCATACCTGTAATTGGTATGCATCCAGGCGGGCTTCAAAAACTGGGGTGCACTTTCAAAACTGGACCCTTCTGGGCAGTAGTTACTACAGTGCCTCTTATTCAATCTGATATATTTGTTGGTTGCTCGATAAATCACTATTGTGTTTTTCCTTTTAGTTTGTCAATGTTGCTGATGAGATCCTTTTCCTCAACACCGTGGGCATGTTTGGGTAACTACTTTTCCATGGAAACAGAAAGGAAAAGTATGGTGTTTTTTTATGGTATACCTTTTCCGTCGTTTAGTGCGAAAACTTTTTCCGCAAGGAAAATCATCAAAAGCAGTACAACTTACTACGAATCGTGCCCTGCATGATGGATCGCTCCTTAAGATTATTCATTTCTTTGTTTTTCTGATCAACCTAAGCTTTTTATTCTGATTATTGATTTGTCTTCTGACCTTTTGATTCAGATTATTGATTGTCCGATTGGCTTTTATGCTGCCTGTCAGTCATATTAAAGAATAGAGAGCAGTCAGGTACATGCATTTCACTTTTCAACATTTCAGGGATCTTTTGAATGAAGGTATACATATAAGATAATTGTCGGAAAAGGATTATGTGGTGGATTGCTTGGAAAGGTAGTGGTGGGGTGGGGTGATATGTATTTTTTTAGTATTAAATGACAGCTTCATGTTATTAATAGAGAGGAAACAAAAAGAACCAAGAGAAGTTGATTTTGGTTATTCATTTCTTAATGTTTTTAAGATGTGTTTAACAGTGCTGCCAATAGCTGCTTTTATAGGCTGAAGCATGAACTTTTATCCAACATTATACCAAATATTGGGAGGAGACATCCATGCGAGGCCCTATCAAAGCAACCCTGCATTGAAAATTCATAGCCCCCATGAGTTTGGAGTGATCTTGTGCCATTGTTACTCCCATTCCTTCCAATGATTTGAATGGTTCAAAAGGCATTGATCTGGGATGGTCTAGTCCATTAGACTATCTGGAGATGTACACTCACTTGATGAAAGAGGCTGGACCTGAGCTGCAGAATGAGTTTTTACTATGACCTTTTTTTTTTTTTTTTTTTTAATATGGGGACATGGCGAAGCCCACATCAAAGACCATGTATTACTATCACAGGCAGGGTGAGTTGGGTGAAGAGCTTCAGACCTTCATTCAAACCCGTCCTAGCCTTTTGTAACCCTAATCTATCTGGATCAGTCGCTAAAGTAGTGCCCATATGCGATTTTACTACAGATCTCCATTTCTTATTATATCAGGTCATGCTGGAATAATGCATACATATACTTTAGAAATGAAAGAAAAATGGCTTCTTCTGATAGCCTTGAAGTGAAGATTCCAACCATGCTTTGCCTTCCATCCAAAGGTAACAAAAGAAACTCTTGAAAGCTTAGAATGTCAGAAAATTGTAACATCTTCTTTAAAGCCACACTTTAGTTGGTGGTCACACCAGATGTCCAGTATGCTTTTCCATTTTAGTATTTCCTTGTTGGTTGCTTTATTTGATAATCAGCAAGACTGTCTTCGACTGTTATATGTTTTTTTGGTTTTGCATTGCTGTAACAGGTTACAACTAATCATTGCCCAGTTTATTAAGTGATTTTTTCCCACCTCTCTCTCTCTCCCTCTCTTGGGCTTGACCCTTTCCTCAGTACTAAAATCCTCATAATAGGTAAAGCATGTAATATAACATATAATATGAAAAACTGAACACTCTAAAGTTCTTTGTACAGAGCAACATCCAACAAGTGATCACTCCGGGCCTGATTTTATGCATGTAATTGAATTCCTAGGTATACTTAAGAAATGTTAGTCTCATCAAAATCTCCCATTTGCTGGAAAATGATTACCCAACCATCACCTTCGTATATCAAAATCCTAGGAAAGTTGGGTAACTGCTTTTCCTCAACATGGCCTTTTACTAAATGGATCAATCTCATTCCTGGATTGAGTCTCATTAAGCTGGTTTCTATGTAAATCCTCATGGGCTGTTGGGCTCTAAACAGGCTTGGGTCTCCAAACATATTGTTCGATTATTGAGAAATTCTCAAATGGGACGAAGCCGGCTAATGGGTTCTTAACTGTGTCCGAGTGGGACCAGGATTGCGTAATTAGTGAGCTCTGCCTACGGCTTAAAAGCCTGTTAGGCTGAAGCCCTGACCTTAAAAAATGGGCCTGGTTAGGCCCAATTATCTTTTTGCTATCCACCTAAATACTAGAGTCCTCCAATCATGAAAAATGATTTCAGCAGAATTCCAGTCAACAAACAGTACCTGAACGTCGACGTGACTTCATCTACCATTCATTCCTGATTCCCCAATACCATGGAAAAACTCCATTCAACAACGCGTGGGGGCTTAAAATCGACATGTGGTCTATTTGAAGTTTTCAACGGAACATGGGCTGACCCAGTCCATAACCAGATGCATGCGCACCCATCACCGTCCAAGTTCGGCGAGAAAAAAAAAAAAAAGGGACGACGTGTTTGTTACTAGACCATTTAAAAGTAAGACTTTCCTTCCTTTGTCCGAAGTCATTTCAGAATGAGAAATGATTGGATACTTTCCTCCACCTATTTACAAAGACTCTTACCATAAGCTGTCTTTGTAGGGGAAGACTCAACACCAGTAGAGCATGATGTGGATGTAAGCTGTCTCATGTCTGTACTATGAAAAAAAATATATATCTTTTTTTCAATTGCAACATGCTCATTATTTTAGATTATAGTCGGTCAAATCTCACATCAAAAAATTCTCCTCATCTTTATTGCTTATCTAAGCTAAATGACTTGTACTTTGATGAGTCATGTAAAAGTAATCGCGCTGCCTGCCTGCTATTGGTGGATAGGCTACAACCTTTTGATTGCATAACCATAACCTTTTGATTTGAGAGTCTTAAAAGATTGATGGCAACATAGTGTTTTAAGTGCAGATACTTTGTGACTGATCCAACAGTAGCTAATACTTCATCACTTTCTAAAAAATAAGGGTTTCTGTTTGTATTCATCGAGGGCAGGTATATGTTAATGACTTAAATTTGTCAAAATTGGGCCCTATATATACCATAGGAAGGGAACAAAAGAGTGCTGATATGATAAAAGAAAAGGCCTTTTGGGATTAGGTCATGCCATCTTGAAGACAACCTTTTTCATGGATGTATAATTAAAGGTCTTTTTGAAGCATTGGCCTAGGTCTGTGGAATGTGGATGTCTTGACGCAACACAATCAGGACACTCAATCCGACCACTCTAGACATGGTGGATGTGAGCCTAGCACTTGGAGAAGCAGAAAAAGGGCAGTTTGTAGCTCTTCACCTTACTCACCTTCCACCCCATGACCTCTCCTTGTCTCATTTCATGAGGCAATGGGTCCTCCCAATCCCTGTTTACCTGGTTGTGGATAAGGACCGTAACTTAGGTGGCTGACAGGATCGGATATGCCATCTAATTATCCTCAAGTACATCCTAGATAGGTCAACCCCATGTGTAAATATTATTATTTGGGACACTCCACTCAAGCTCTTTCCAGTTTCTATTCCTAAATTGGCATTTGAGCGAGGCCATGTAGATCAACCATTTCATCTAGGGCTACGTAATGAACGGGCAAAAAATAAACCCAAAGTATTTATTTATTTATTTTTTATCGAGTGTCTCCAAAAAAAAAAGGAAAAGTTTTTATTTGGCACATCAGTTTCATAACTTTAGATTGGATAAATTTGCAAGATTCAATTGGGTTTGAGTTTTTTTTATTTTTTATTTTTTATAGTATTTTTTATTTTTTATAGTTTTATAGTAATGATAGAACCACGAGTCTCACAAATTTGCCACATGACCGAAGCCCTAAGTCACTTGTGGTGTAAATTCTACTGATGTTCCTTCAATTTTGGAGGCTGAAAATCTAAGGAGAAGGGAGAAAGCTAAATGTTTAAGAGTAGATCTTACAGTAATGGGACTGGAACTCACACAAGCTCACACAATCATATTTCTAATCAACTGAGCTACAGAGAACTCTTATTTTCTAATTATAGATCGTGAAGATCATTTTTGGCAGAAAATTATGATCCACTTCATGATTTAACAAGACCATCCATGGCTCTGTTGCTCTCACCAACCACTCTTCACCATTCTCTATCCACATAAGTTGAAAATGCACTAGCTTGCACTTAACATAGGGTTTTTTTTTCTTACCCAAAAAAAAAAAAAACATATCATCTCTTTGCCAGTTCTTTCTTAGGTGATCTATCTTACATGGGTCAGATGGGTCAGTTTATCTAAGTCAAATTTATTTGTATGTTTTGGTTGGTGGGTACGCTACAATTTGGAGATGAACAACTACTGTTTTTAGGTATATGGTGGTGCATTTTATAGTTGTTTATACTGTTCTTATTGGTGTGTCCCTTTCGTCCTTTGATTCCTCAAGGACGTACAACTTTGTCTATTTTCATATTCTATTAGCTTTTATGATATTGCTGCTACACAGTATTTTTATTAAAATGTGAACATTATAATAGTGTTAAGATAGTTATCATAAGCTTGAATTATTGAATTACTAACAGTAACAGCTATGCATTCAAGTGTCATGGAAATGCAGGGTCAATGGATATATTCAAATGCTTAATCCCATTGGTAAGAATTTGGATCCTTCACGGCTTTGATTTAGAGAAATTCTTAGTAAAAGGAGTGAAAGTGTAAAACTATACGGTCGGGCCATTTTAATATTGAAAATCTGAGCCACTTAACATAAATTTTGAATCATTATGTTACCTACCCCTAAATTCTACACCAATATGAGTTGGTCCCACCATAAGATGGACCATTTGATAAAAATTGTGTCTATTGAATAATCATAAGATTTTGCTAATCACATTTTTAAACAAATACACAGTCTTAGGGTGAAACCATCGAAATAAGATTTGAAAATAAGCTATAAACAGAGAGGTTAGCTTGTAATTAGTTGATCTGTAATTAGTTGGGCTATTATTATTATTATTATTATTTTGGTAGAATCTTGAAAGATCTTAGGAGAAAAAACAGCTAGCCCAAAAGAAAGCCCCAACCCCAAACACCCCCAAAAACCAAAAAAATAAAATAAATCCCAACCTGCCCACATTTAACCAACCAGTGGGGATATCAGTAATGTCCTTATAATCCTTCGTGGCCACTGATCAGATCAGTGTTGTGGGCTCGTGATCCCTTGGAAAAAGCTGGCCGGTCATAAAAGGGATACATGCATGTTGATGAGACCTGTTCTTACTGCCTGGCTGCCTGCTAGTTCAATTCTGGCATTTGCAGTTTGCCGTTTCCCATGACTGCCCAAACAATAAGACAACATATGGCATCTTCATCTCTATGCCACAGGCACTCTCCAAGTCTCCAACCCCCTTTTTTTGTTTTGTCTTTTTTAATAGATGGCTCCATCAATTTTGATCTCCAATCCCTTTTCACATGTACCTTTCACACATGTGACACTTAAAAGGACATGACATATTCCATGACTCGATCAATTATGATCAATTCAATCCATTCACATACGCTTTTCACACATGTGATGTTCAAAAAAACATATTATAATTTCTACGCAACACAGTCTTATCTTTTTGAAAAAGAAAAAAAAAAGATGGCTTAATCATGGTCAAATCAATCCATTCATAAACACCTTTCACATATGTAAAACATATATATATATATATATTTTCAAACTTGACATCAATTTAGACACTAGCCACTTTTAAATTTATTCATACTAATTTTCTCATTTATAGCGCCTTAAATGATTTCTTTTGATAATAAGATTTTATTAAAAGAGAAAACTATAGCCATCAAACTTTGAAGACCTAAAAAAAACTTGAAACACGCCAATGCGTCTTGTGTGTAAACTAATTTTAAAAGACAATGCATTTTAGATAAATTCACCCTACTTTTCATTAAAAGAAAATCGTCTCGATTTATACATAAAATGACCTAAGGAAATTACTAACAACCTAAACCTTATCTTCTCTAATTTTATCCCATCTAATCTCATCCTAGTATCTCTTTAACATTGTGCACAGCAGATGAGTGGAATCTACAGTTGGTATTCATTCCATGGCCCCCTGAACATCTCCATCAAGCCCTCCACTTGGACCCACAGGTGTCCAACTCCACTCTAATTACAAACTTGATCTTTAACAACTTAAATTCTCTTTGAAAAAGACCCTTCATTCCCTTTAGTCTCAGAAAGGTTCCCTCATATTCATATTCTTTAGTTGTTCTTTCCTTGTCATAATCAGTGGACTTCCTGAATTATACCATCAACCATGAGGAGGTATCTTTGTCTTTTATATATTCTAACTGCCAAGTACCAACTGCCAAACTTTTTTTCCCATTTGGGATTTGGCCATGCATGACTGTCGTCTGAGTCTCAGGAGTTTTCAGGTCCTTATCTGTAGTATGTGGGGGCACAAATACAATGTTGGCTAAGACATTATTTTGATGGAGAAGGCCCATGATATTTTTCTTTTCAATAACTTTTCCTTTATGGGTATGCCCATAATTTCTCAAAGTAGGGGATGGACCCATCAATGAATGGTAAGAGGCCATCATATGAACGAACCCTCTGGATTATTACTAATGCACGGTCCCCACTTGCCCACATGTATGAAATGTCTAGTGTGTGAGGGTCCATAATGTCTGTGTAAAGTATAAGTGGTCAGGGGGCAGGTGAAACCCATTGTCACAGATTTGGTGAAATTAAGGTCAAAAGCTGTTCAGCTGAGAATTTTGACTAAGTCAAGGTCAAATTAGAAAAGGCCTCGATTTATTGTTATTATTGTTGTTTATTTTGTGTAGCAGGTGAACCACACCAATAATCCAAGCCGCGTGTTTATCAGGATGGTCACAAATTGATGGTTAATGGGCCACACAGATCAGATATCTTTTAGTTGAGATTTTGGATTTGTATATTTTTCTACCAAGTTCATTGGGTTCGAATATCTTAACCTGATCGACGGACTATGTGGTTTCAACATCCAAATCCTGAGCTTAGTCCTATTTCTTCAAAGGTACAAACCAAATTTGCCTATGAGTCCAGATCCTCCGAGGCTTTGACTTACAACGCACTTGTAACAGGGGAAGAATATCTAAATCCGAAGATTCCTTATTGGAATAGGGATTCTTTTCTAAGAATTCAATAGTTGGGGATGTCATATCCGTGTCAATGTATATTAAAATCCACAAAAGTGATGATTTCCAAATTACATAGGGAAGGGCTGAATCTAAAAATTCTCAAATAAAAAAAAAAGATTTGAAGATTTGCATCGGTTAAAATCTTCGTGAATTTACAATTGTCAAACATGGGCTTTTCACAACTTTGTAAAAAGTGAAAAAAGAATTCTAAGCGAAACTCATAGTAGGGCCCACTTCCATGCATGAGATATCTCCAAATTTTGATCCCACTATAATTAATCACATTTTCATCAAATATTCATTTATATAGCTGGACCAACTCCTATGGTACTAAAACTTTTGACATCCCTTGTATACTAAGAGGATAATTATTTGAGCAAATCAAAATTTTAATTATTTAACTCCGAGGGATAATACAGTTGGCGAAAACCACACCTTGCCGTTTCAAACTTGCCACTAATCCTAATAAAAAACTACACTTATTCGGTAGATGGAAAAGAAAAAGAAATTAGCTTGCACTAATTTTTGTTTGAGGATTTCTATAGGTGAAGGACTTTATGTTACTAAATTAGGGTCAGCAAGCAAGGGTTAAAAAAATTAGAAATTTTTAGTTTGACCGTGTGAGTTGCACTTCTTGTTGTTTTTGAGGATTTCTATTAAAAGTCAAAAGCGTATCCAACATGGCAGTATAGTAATTACACGGAAGTTACGGAATAGTTGGGCGAGCATATATCAATCAATCGGGGGTTTGGTTGAACTTCCTTACAACTACCGCTTTTTTATTCCTTCCTACTATAAATAAAAATCCCTTACCCCTTTCATCCGCTTTCCTAATCTAAACTAGTTTTCCTCTCTTCTTCATCTGCCCCCACCCTTTGTTTTTTGTTTTTTTTTTTCCAGCTCGGGAAACCTCCTTTTCCGCGCCGGAAAACCGCTTTAAGAGTCCTCTTCCCGCCGTTTTCTTGCCTTTCACTCGAAGAAACATTCGAATTTCCCGGCGGTTTTCTTTCTTCTTATATTCCCTTTAAAAGGACGCTTTGGATCTTGGCCGGATTCCTTCTCCATTAGTGGCCAATGTGGCTTCTCTCCTCTTGTTGAAAACCGTTCTTTCCTCGATCTTGCATGGTTGATAGCGGTTTTGGACGGTTTTCGGCCGTTTTCCACGATTCCGCCGACTGCGGAGGGTTCGAGGCACGACTGTTGTTATAAAAAAAAAATAATGGTATGTGATCTCGAAAGCTTCTTCTTCTTCTTCTTTTTTTTATTATATCTGTTTGTTGGCTTTTTCTCCGTTGTTGGATGGGGATGGATGGATTTGTGTGAATTCTTGATGTCGTCTCTTTGATCTGGAGAAAATTAGATGATATAGATACTTTGTGAATTACGATCTGAGATTTTTCTTCTTCTTTGAAATTCAAACGTCAATGCTTTAATGGAAATTGCTTGCTATTTCGCTTTTTCATGCTTCCGTGTAAAATATGCGGAAGAAACAGGTATGGAAAATTGCATTCGGAAACTTAAGCCAATTCGTATCTCATTGAAGCCAGAGGTAGTTTGATGAATTTTGTTAGAAGTTTATAAATTTGTGAACTTGATATAGATTAATTTCTGGTCCATGGCTCTTTCAATTTTTTCTACCAAAACAGAAGAGGATAGTTTGAGATTTTAGCTGTGAGGGTGATATACTTTAGAAGACATGTGCATACTTCCTCAACTTCCTGATTGATTTGAGGATTGGGAATTGGGAGGAGTTTGCGATTTAGAAGTTCTTATGAAGTCATTCACCTAGTCATGATAAGGTGATTGGTGAAGGTGTAAATGACATTGATAATGCATAGTTAGGAGTCCAAATCCTTTTGAGTGTATTACTCACGGTTCCTGAGAAGGGTGTGAAACTCTATAGCAGGACCTGCCCATTGAATTTTTGAACCTCCAAAGCAAATGCCTTCATTGGCAATGAGCTTTTATTTAAAAAAAAAAAAAAATTCTCTAATAAAAGCTAGTCCCACCCTATGATTGAGCATTTGATTAAGAATATTATGTATTCAATCTTAAGGTGCAACCAACTTCTATTAGAGTGTAAATTCTGGGAAAACCTATTGAAGTTGTGGTCCTTCATTTTGAGTGGTTTGGATTTTCAATAGATGGGCCCAATCATGAAAATTGAATCTCCTTGTTGTAGCTTGAGCGAGACACAAAATTGAGGGGGGCAACCACTTGTCTCTGCCCCTCCTTGCACTCTGTTTACATGTATATACAATTACCTGCAGCTCTGTTTACCTGTAATTGGTTACAACAAACAGTAGGCTGTCACTTAGGTAACTCGGTTTATCCAAACACATGATATGAGCCCTCCTGAGCATGTACTGAATTTCCTGCACTATGTTTCTGAATATTCAAATGTCTCTGCACTCTGTTTTCATGTATTTACAATTACCTGCAGCTCTCTTTACCTGTAATTGGTTACAACAAACAGTAGGCTGTCACTTAGGAAACTCGGTTTATCCAAACACATGATATGAGCCCTCCTGAGCATGCACTGAATTTTCTGCACTATGTTTCTGAATATTCAAATGGGCCCCAAAGACACCAGTTTTCAAAGGTAATGAAAGTATGTGACATCTGAAATGCATGCATTTGCGCATGCTTTATTATGTAATCAGCAACAACTTTCATAATGTACTTAAGTGACAGGAAATGGTCCAATGCTATTGGCTGTTTAGAAGTTATTTGTAAAGCCCTCTGTATCTCTATGCCTGGCACTGATATGCAATATCGGACCTTTTCATGTTTGAGGTGTACCGACGATGGTCTGTAAAATGATCCCTAGAGACAGATTGAAGGACTTCTGGCCATGGAATATACATTTTGGTGATTTAAAATTGTTATAACTATCCACTAGTGAATAAAATTTCTCCAGTTCACGACTAGAATCATTTAGCAATTTCATGTATGGTCCATCAACCTGCAAGGCCAAGCAGATTACTGGACCGAATTTAATAGTTGTGTGCCGTGTGAGGGATGGGAGGCATTTGAAATTTAATAGTTTTGTGCCATGTGAGGGATGGGAGGCATTTTAAATGGCATAAAACTGCAAAATACTTTATCATGTGTCAGCTACCTTATCTTGTATGATTTCAATTTGTATTTGCTGGATTTCTTATCATGGGTTACCTGTATGACAGGTGGAAGGAAGGGTTTGTTTGTCCAGAGAGGCTAAGAATGCACTCGAAATTCTAAAGCGTAAAAGGCTCCAACGAATGAATTTAGGTGCTGTTTCTCAAGGAGTTGATGTTGTCAACACGATATATAGGAGTGGAGGGGATGCTTTAAAAGCTTCAGCAGTGTGTGGAACAAGATTGCATGGACATGAACATGCAGAGTTACAGCCCAGTGATGCTTCTAGTGGAAAGGGTATCATTTCAAAACGGAAGGTGGAAAAATTTGACACAGCTGATTTAGGATGGTTAGACAGAATTCCAGATTGTCCTGTGTTTAGTCCCACAAAGGAAGAGTTTGAGGATCCTCTAGTTTATCTGCAACAGATTGCTCCCGAAGCTTCAAAATATGGTAACTTAATGCTTGAAGTAATTGTGCTTCATAATTTAGAATGTAAATTCTTGAACCATGCTCGTCTTTGAACAGACATCGAGCTTGAATTTGTTCTTTTTTTTTTTTTGGTAAGATACTGTAGAAGTCACTATGCCTATATGCTGGACATGCATTTTTGGAAGACCTCTTGTTAGTTATATTTTTGCATTATTTTTCCACTCAGATGACCTTGAAGTTTTCTTTTTATCAAGCTCGTGCTGCTATAGCACTCAAAATATTTCAATATCTTAAGTCAGGTGGATCACCATTTTCTTTATCTTTGATTCTCCCCTCTTTTTTTTTTTTTTTGTCTGTGGGCATAATTTTCTTCTTTAAATAGTTACAGTGGTTTGTAATGCCCCACTTCCATTATCTATGCTTCTGTTCCTTGCATCTCAGCTACATTACACAGCATTTTCTCCATCTTGCTTCTGCGCAGTATGTCTTGTGGCCTTGTCGTAAAAGGGGTATTGAAGCCTAACACTTCCTAATTGTGGAAGGTGCTTGGTTTTTTAGCTAGGGAACCTTGTTGTAATGATACCCAAAGCTGAAGTAGTTCATGCTTCATATGACAAGATATTAGATGCAATCTTCATATCTTTTCAGGTCATGCATATTATAGTTGATTTTCTATTTTACCCAGTTCTGCTGACAGTGAACAGAGATCCGCCTGTTTCAGACTGGATCATTGTATGTGATGTAGAAGCAATCGTACAACACATACACTACAAACGAAGGTGCTAAATGTTGCTTGAAGTGAATCTTACTATATTATGAGTTACAATAACTGTTCATTGGAAAGTTGGTTGGGTTTGGGAAACAAAAAACGAGGATGTATTTGGGAATTTCATGTAGTTTCTGATCACTGTATCAAACTGAGTAGCTCCTGCAGTTTCTCCTTTTGAGATGGAAGATAACCTCATTTGGTCGATGATGTTGATGATGGTGAGATGTTGACACACATGGACACAAAATTATGGAAATGATTTTATGGGTGAGAAGTCAAGGACCCGTGTGGGCCCCACCTCTGATTCACATATCCCCTAACACCCACTACTCACCACCGTCCCCACCAAAAAAAGAAAAAAAAAAACACTAAACCTAATTTGGAGGAGGTTATGCTTAACCCAACACACTTAGTTACTACCATACGACCTTTTTAATCATATTGTTCAACTTTATTCATTTTCTTTCCTTTTTAATTCTTGTAAAATCTAGTACGCTCATTGATATATGCTTCCTTCTTCAGTTACTTCCACCTAAATACTAAATCCAAATAACGACCTTACACAGGTATATGCAAGATTATTTCCCCTTTAACTGCTTCTGTACCTGCGGGTGTTGTATTGATGAAGGAGAAAGCTGGCTTCAAGTTTACGACTAGAGTGCAGCCTTTACGACTTGCCGAGTGGGATGTAGATGATAGAGTCACCTTTTACATGAGTGGGAGGTAAGCTCTCTCTCTCTCTCTCTCACATGAGTGGGAGGTAAGCTCTCTCTCTCTCTCTCTCTCTCTCTCTCTCTCTCTCTCTCTCTCTCTCTCTCTCTCTCTCTCTCTCTCTCTCTCTCTCTCTCTCTCTCTCTCAGTTTCTATAGTGTGTAAACATTGGCATGATTTTTCAGAAAGTATACGTTGCGTGATTTTGAAAAGATGGCCAACAAAGATTTTTCTCGAAGATACTCGAGTGCTGGATGTCTTCCTGCAAAATACTTGGAAGAGAAATTTTGGCATGAAATCGCTTGTGGCAAGACAGAAAGTGTAGAGTATGCATGCGATGTCGATGGCAGTGCCTTTTCCTCTTCTCCTGCAGATCAGCTTGGGAAAAGCAAATGGAACTTGAAGGTGTTGATCTTGTTTTGTCTTCCCCGTTTCTTATAATTTTCTATATTTATCATTTGTTTTAGAGCTATTTTTTCCTTCTATATTATGGGTTAAGTTAACCTGCTTCCAAATTGCATAAATACAAGATTCAGTTTTATGAGTATGGGGATGTAACTAAATGCTTTCTGTTAGCTTTCCCAGTTGCTTTGTGTTTCTTTTAGTTTGAACCAATAAAGTAGTTTCTTGTGTTTTGTACGTGTGTGCAAGCGCGCACACATGTGTGTGAGATTGGAGTCATGTTTCAAACAGTGTTGGAAAAAACGGACCAAATTGGATGGTCGAACATGGTTCAACTGGAACGTGCACCTTGGTGGTCCAATTTTATGAAAACCAAGGTCCTGGTGTGACATGCTAAAACCGGTTAAACCTGGTTAAACGTGCTGAAAACGGGCTGCGTAACCAACTAGACCCCTACCATTACTTATTTTAAAACTTCACAGTTCAGCCCGCTTAAACTGGATGGTCAAACCAGGTTGGACCCAACTGTCCACTCCACTAGTTTGCCTTCCAGTTCGGTTTTTTAAAACATTGATTTCAAACCTTCCTTGTATCTTTGTTGATTTCTGTGGGTTGTTTTTCTCAAGTTCTCTTTTAAAGAGGATAATTTTTTTCCCTTTCAACTAATCAATCTTATGTATTGTGGTGATTTCTTATATCAGAGGTTTTCTCGTCTGCCTAAGTCTGTGCTGCGTCTGCTTACGACTCCAATTCCGGTAATGTGATCTCTTAGTTTCTCTGATATTTGCAAAAATTAAACCACCACATTCTCAGTCTTTTGATTACCCTTTTATTGTCATTATTATTTCAGGGAGTAACAGATCCCATGCTTTACATTGGAATGCTGTTCAGTATGTTTGCATGGCATGTGGAAGATCATTACTTGTATAGGTATTCCACTGACATTTCTTGTTCTCAGACTTATCTTTTAGCAGTTTATAATAAATCTGAAAAATGGAAGCAATTATTTTTTTATTTTTCATTTTTGAATCGATTATTTGGCCTGATGATGAGAATACAATTTTCATTGTGATTTTGAAGCATCAATTACCATCATTGTGGAGCATCAAAAAGTTGGTATGGAGTTCCTGGTCATGCAGCTCCTGACTTTGAAAATGTAGTCCGGAAGCATATATACGCCCATGAAATTCTATCTTCTAAATCAGAGGATGCAGCTTTTGATGTACTTCTTGGGAAGACAACAATGTTCCCTCCAAATATTTTGTTAGAACATGGCGTCCCTGTCTATAAAGCTGTACAGAAACCTGGGGAGTTTGTTATAACTTTTCCAAGAGCTTATCATGCTGGATTCAGTCATGGTAAGATGCTTCTGTTTGCAATTGTCTCTTTTTCCACATTTGTTCTCAATGCCTGTGAATTGTTATGTATACAGTTGCATCTTATTTTATTTGGTTGAAAGAACCTTAGCCAGATTCTGTGTAATTAACTAATTATTGGATCTTCTCTCTTTGTACAACCTAGGTTTTAATTGTGGCGAGGCGGTGAATTTTGCAATTGGAGATTGGTTTCCACTGGGGGCAGTGGCTAGCCAAAGTTATGGACTTCTTAACAGGATGCCCCTTCTTCCTCACGAGGAACTTCTCTGTAAAGAAGCAATGCTAATTTTTAAGAAATTTTCAATCCCAAAATCCACCAATCTGGGTCTACCATCCTCGGATGCAGTTTCTGAGCGCTGCATAATGGTTTCTTTTGTGCACCTAATGCGGTTCCAGCATCGCATGCGTTGGCTGCTCATGAAATCAAAAGTATGCTCTAGCTTTTATCCGACTTCTGAGGGAACTGCATTGTGCAGCCTCTGCAAACGCGACTGTTATGTGGCATACATCAAGTGCAGTGTTTGTTTGCAAATGATCTGCCTTCATCATGGTATCAACATGTTTTCTTTTTCTTTTTTTTGTGGTCATTTAATTAGTACTGTGCTCGCCTTAGATCTAATTTTTTTCTGACTAGTTCCATTTCCCTTGTGTACAATTTTCAGAGATAGAGGCATGCAAATGTTCATGTGGGCACGATCTTATTCTTTTGTTTAGGGAAGACCTTATCAAAATGGAAACTGCATCCCAGAAGTTTGAGCAGGAAGATGGGATCTTAGATGAAGTCCAGCAAATTCAACAAGGTGATGACTCTCTGCAAATTAAGTTGTCCCCATTCATTGGAGATGGATACATTCCATATTGTGAGATAAACTTTGAACAAGATTCTGGAGTAACAGTGGAGCCTCATGAACAATCACAAGAACTTGATTGTATATCTAATAGTGGAATAGAGTTTATCAAATCTGTTGCACATGAAACTGCTCTGCATCCTCCAGCATCGGCCACTTCCTCAGGAACAGAAGAAAGTTCTTTTTTGCAGAATGGTGTAAGCTTTTGTGCAAAGGGTTCTGAAAAGGTATCAAGTGGTGCTGATGAACCTTCAGAATTCCCTCCATCTAATAGATGCTCAACTTCCAACCCAGATGGTGACAATTCCGACTCAGAAGAAATATTTAGGGTAAAACGTAGATCCAACATGAAAGTAGAGAAAAGAACTGTAGACAGCGTAACAAACATGAAGGTTCCCGAACAGCAGGTAAAGTTTTACATGCCATACGTTTTTTTATCCTTCTCTTTGATGGACAATTCTTGGTTTCACTTGTATTATTTGCAGCGAAACTTGTCTGCTTTCTACCTTGAAGGTTCTATAGTTTAATTACTTTGTTCTATATCCTTCTGTTTTTACGGTCTTTGATTTCTTGAGCTTTTGAACCTCATATTGGCTGAGCTTTTTGTTACTTGTGCCAACAATTGCTTATTACCATACAATTGTCATCATGTTTTCTCATCCATGAGAGAGAGAGAGAGGTGGCTCATTTTGGTCATGGGGCCAAACTAATGATTAATTTAACCCATTTAAGTCGCTACTATTACGAATTGGCACTCACCCTATTTTATGCTGATCTGATCATTATACACCATTGGATTGGAACATTAGAATCATCATCGTCATCATCATCAAAGCCTTGTCCCAACTCCCAACTAGGTTGCATCGGCTATATGAATTCTATTTCGCCATTCTTGTCTATATTGGGCCAAATCCTCATATAGGTTGCACTTCTTCTGATCTATTGTCAATACTTATATCCATGTCCTTTTCGGCCTTATCTTTTTCATGGGGCCAAACTAATGATTAATTTAACCCATTTATAGTCACTACTATTATGAATTGGCACTCACCCTATTTTATGCTGATCTGATCATTATACACCATTGGATTGGAACATTAGAATCATCATCGTCATCATCATCAAAGCCTTGTCCCAACTCCCAACTAGGTTGGCATCGGCTATATGAATTCTATTTCTCCATTCTTATCAATATTGGGCCAAATCCTCATATAAGTTGCATTTCGTCCGATCTATTGTCAATACTTACATCCATGTCCTTTTTGACATTATCTTTTTCCTTATCGGTGTCGTTATTGGCTTGCATTGGAACGAGAATATCTTAAATGAGTCTCTTTTAGTTTATCATCTATTTATACTACCCCTAAAAGTTCCCGAATGCTCTCATTTCTGATTTTGTTTTTCTTAGTTTTATCACATATTCATCTCAACATTCTCATCACTGCTACACTTTTTTTTTTTTTTTTTTTATATTGGAACATAAGAAATATTGTTTGAATTAGACCATTACATTTTTAAAGCCAAAGATTAAGGGCTAAGATCATCATTTGATCAGTGAAATATTCGGCTTATTACCAGCGTTGAGTCGTCTTCTTCTCATCCCAACTCTCTCTCTCTCTCTCTCTCTCTCTCTCTCTCTCTCTCTCTCTCTCTCTCTCTCTCTCTCCCTCCCTCTCTCCCTCTCTCTCTCTCTCTCTCTCTCTCTCTCTCTCTCTCTCTCTCTCTCTCTCTCTCTCTCTCTCTCTCTCTCTCTCTCTCTCTCTCTCATGGCTTCCAAGTTCCAACACCTTCCACACTAAGCCCATTTCCCTAAGTCCCTTTCTAGTTTCCTTCCACACCACACCCATCAAAATCCCACACCCTAAATCCCTTTTTATTTTTCTTCCATGATTCCATTCGTCTCAATCTTTTAATCAAAAATCCATCTTCCCAACCATTCTCCCTCCTTCAATCTCCCCTTCTCCTCCAACCCTTATGGCATAAGATGGAAAAAAAAAAGAAAAAAGTCTGGGAGTCTACCTGACTCGGACCCAACCCCTGCCTAGTCGGGCCGAGTCCGAGTTTTAAATCACTGCTTATTACTAATCCACATCCAGACCTTTCCATACTTATTCCCTCAATGATTGTGATCATGTGACAGATAAAAATAATAATTGTCATCATGTGTTCAGCTGGCCTCTCCCAGGAGGGTCCACTTTTTCATACCCATGCTGACATGAGTCATCTTGTTTTGAACTATAAGAACCGTAAGGTCTCCCCAGAACTCATTGTAAGCATGACATCATTTTGACGTGTCTGCTTTGTGGTGCTGCTGTCAGCATCATTGTGGGAGTCTTTTAAGTCCTGTCATCTTTATGTCCTGTGATGATTTGATTCCCTTCCACCCTGGTTTTTTTGTGCATGTTTTGGCTCAAATGTCCTGTGATGATTTGATTCCTTTCCACCATGGTTTTGTGCATGTATTGGTTCAAATGTGGACCTGTTAGATTTCCATCTTTGGTTGGGATGGAACTGTGTAATATAACATCTAACTTTCTTTTACCTGTATCCTTCACAATATATTAGAAGTACTGACGTAGCAGGAACTCGTGGGTCTCTTCTCTACATTTCTATGCTTCAATGTCAGTTTTATTACCTCTTGACATATAATGGCATGCGGTTGGCTTTCTATGTTAGCTATGATTCTTCCCTGTAAAAAGAGTACTTTCTGTCGTTTGAACTCTTTATAGTTTCCTTATGACGTAATGATGCTGTTTCATTGAACTTTGTATATATAGTGGCATAATCATGTGCTATTTTTCGATGTTTCCATGTCTTTGCTGAAGCTGGAAGCATGTAATGATATCGAACAGCTTCTATGTCTGCAAAATGTTCTCTTGAATAATGTATTGATTGTACTCATTTTACTTGCTTTACTCATCCCTATGATTTGTGCAAGTCATTATTCAATCACTATAATAATCTCCTTCCACTTTAATTAAGTTTTATGTTTGCAACCCTCGGAACAGCTAAATGATTGATGCAAGCATTTTTCCTTTTTTTTTTCTCTTTTTTAAAGGTGCTTAAACGGCTAAAGAAACTCCATCCAGAAGGAAGAAATGGTTGCTTGCCATTATCAGACTGCATGCCTGACAAGCCAATCCGGCCTTTTCCTCGTGGAGCTAATTCTACCGAAGCTCACAATCTTACTCCCAAGAAAAGGATGTGTAGGGAATTTGCTACTAATTCGACCAAGTTAATGTCGTCATCTCCACCAGACACAAATCAGGCCAAGAAGGATGCTTCAAAGATGATGAGATCAAGAGAGCAAAATAGAAAGGATTATGACATCAGAAAGACCATTAAGGAACCACCACTAATTGATATTGGGCCGACTCGCCTGAAAGTTACGGCCCCATCATTTCCTAGCAACGGGAAGGCTGGGTCATCCTGTCGAATGGTGGAGGGCAATAAGAAGGCTGACAGGGGTGGTTTTATGTCAGGAGTGTCATCTAGAGCATAACATGGCTAACCAAATTGTCTCTAACAACAGAATGAAACCAGAATTGACAGCGGGATAACAGATGATTAACAGTGGGTGCACTTACTAGAGGATAAACCTTGCAAATTTTTTGTGCAGGCCTTAAATTGAGGCGCTGACACGACTATTGATTTCTTTTGGGGGTTGTCAGCTGGTCTTTTATTAATTTTTTATTGATCTATTTTTATTTTTTTATTTTTTAAAGTTGGTAGGGGGAGCTGGTTACAAGAGGCATTTACTGAGGTCTGTAGTTTCAGTATGTATATGGGTCTGACTGATTAATTCTTTTGAGCAAGTGGTTGGTATATTATCAATAATAATATTCCACCCTGCTGACTCAAAGTTCTTTGATTCTTTTCTAATTGCCCAAGCGGTCCTGTGGCTGTACAACCCCACCATTTGTAACTCCTAAAATAAAAGCAGATAACTTCTTCTTTTACCCTTTCTCTTTGTTTGTTTGTTTGTTTGTTTGTTTGTTATAATAAATACCTTGTAATGTAAATTTTTGAGCATTAATTGTAAGAGGAAGGGAAAAAAATGACCCTCTTCTTGAGGTGAGAGGCCTAACTAACATGATTGAATCTCATGGGTGGGTGGGTTGGTG
Organism: Litsea cubeba; assembly: GCA_012931725.1. Taxonomy (NCBI): domain Eukaryota; kingdom Viridiplantae; phylum Streptophyta; class Magnoliopsida; order Laurales; family Lauraceae; genus Litsea; species Litsea cubeba. Next base: position 128,293,079 of record CM022947.1, read on the forward strand.
GATTTGGGTGGTTTGACAAAGCAAAGGACGACAGAAAGCAACCACTGAGGCTTTGCTTGCTCTCCAATCCGAAAAGGCCTCAACCTATCGTTAGTTCCTCACCCACCCAGGAGGCTCTTTCCTTGGCAGCTCCTTGGGCCTGCCAGATTGGTTCAGTTCAAATTGGATTGAATTTGAGCTTTAGCTAGGTCAAGCATAAATTAGGTCAGTGCTTGGCTCCTTGAGCTTAAGCTCTGGGTCGTGGGCACAAGATGAGCTCAAGCTAGGCTGTGGTCGGGCTCAGCTCGGCTCATCCTGTGGAACCTACTTGGATACCTGAAAAGGGGGAAATGAAATAGTCTAACTATGGGCCGTGGGAGCCATATCTGATTGATATAAGGGGGTCAGCTCGATGTTCGATCTCTTTTAGCACTTGTTCAGATCAGGTGCCCCTTTAGTAAACTGATGTGTGTCTAATTTGGATAAGTGCAAATTCATGGAGGCATGCAGTGTATGAATGGTCAAAAGTGGGCCTAAATGTGCCCCCATAAAGCTTCTGGTTATATCCTACCCATACAAAGTCCAAACTATTCAACAGATGTAAAATGGATTGACTAAACTGAAAAATGCGATTAAATGGGTTTTGAAATTATTTGATTTAGGTGTCTATTTTAGGCTACAATGGTTTGTAAACTTATGTCCTGAGTTGAAAAATAAAACCATAAATCAGTGCATAGATTCACCCATAAGGAAATTATAACGAACCGTCTTGACTCATGCACATGATTTAATGATTAGGTTAGTACTTTGATCAATAATCATAAAAAAAAAAAAAAGCTGCTATAGGAGACATAATAAGCTTATTGATGATCATTTAATTATTACATAATCGTATGAGTTCTATTATTTGGTTCAAATGAACTGGCTACCACATTTTAGATTAGAATAAAATGAAGAATTACCTGTTTGAGCAGACCTGATTCATCAAGTCCATTCCACCCAATTCAAATTCTGGGCTTAAAGGAACTCAGCCTTTGGCTGGCCCGTTGATAGTCAGTCCTCTCTGGTTAAATGGTGCATGTAATTTGGATTCTAGATTGTCAACAGGTCTGCCTGAGACCAATGTGACAGCCCCCAGATCTGTGATTGGCAACGTTCCCTTTGGATTTGGGTCATCGACTTCACACGCTACCTCTTTCTTGCAACAATGAGCACCTTCCAACTAGTACTTTTAAATTTTAACGGAGCTTTATTATTTTCTATTAATCAACATCATTATATGTTTTTATTCTAACTCTCATATTTAAGGCTTCTAATTTGGTTTTAATTCCACATACTGTATATAGTGTGTGGTCTATGAGAGGATTATCTGAAGGTTGTGATCCTGTATGAGGTCCTGATTGGTCACTTAGCAGGCCCTACTACCTAAGATGTCCAAGACCACAGGCGTGCAACTTCCACTGGGCCAAGCCAGAGCCTGCATATCCCCATCCATTAGTGCTGGGCCCGTTTGGGTCCGGGCTGAAACCCAAGTGGAATAGGGCTAGGCTTGGACCTTGGATTCCCAAATTGGGCCCTTGTGCTGAAATTACAAATATTCTATGTTATATAAAAAGATACATTATATAATAGAAGATGCTCCTATGAGAGCATCTCTCACCTTATTATGAGAGATAAAGGTGGGGGCCCTCACATTTCCCATCTCCCTCATATAATATCACTCCGACTTGAGCTCAAGCTTTGTAATTCGGGTCCCAGCTTGGGCTTACCTAGCTGGTGACAAACCTTCTTTTGCTTTTTGGGGACTGATAGCCAATACCTTTTTAACCTTACAAAGACATATGATCATTGCTTCATGTAGCCTGGGAAAAGATCTGCCACTTTAATCTCTTATTGTCAAGGTAGACTGTTGGGGTCAAAACTTACCCTATGTCAATTTTACTGTAAACATTGTAATGATATTTATTGTTGGATTGAGAGTGAATCTCACATCAATGGTGCTGATTTTGTCCTAGTGGTTGTGGGTTGATCAATTCTTATTCAGCCCCAGCCCAGGATCATATCTTGGGCTTGAGAAGACATTATACTGTGACCAAATTGTTGTCAATGGCCAGGATCCAGTTGGTCCTCCAAGCTTACTATTGGATCTAGGCGTTTTTTGGGCCCAGGTATAGGATCCAATTAAATAAACATGCTAGATCTAGGCGTTCGAGGCTGATCCTTCCAGTAACCAGGTAATCTGGGGTCCAGGCAAAGGCCTAGCCAAATGCAGCCAGCCTAAGCATTGGACCAGGGCAGCTAAGATGGAACAATGGTATTCATCAACATATGAGTTTCGATTTTCGTGTGCCCCCCGAAAGCCCAATGTATAGTTATGATCCATTAGAGAAACATTAAAATGGTAGGGGCAACAAAGTTCTCAATGTATAGTTATGATCTATTAGAGAAATTAACATTAAAATGGTACGGGCAACAAAGTTCTCCAAGGAGAGATAGGGGCATTAATGTCTATATTATCAGCCGTGCTACAGAGCCCGATATTTGTGCCCGGGCTCTTGCACGAATCCCAGTCGAACGGCTGAGATCTCACTTGCACGGAGATCCCAGCTGTTCAGCAGGGATTCGTGCAAGAGCCCGGGCACAAATCCCGGGCTCTGTAGACTTTTTCCTATATTGTATCAAATGTTTTTGTACATGGACATGGTATGACATGGATGGAACCAAATCTACATCAAATTAAAAATTAGTTCAAATATTGGATCCATACCTTATTTTCTCAATTCTAAAGGACTATTTTCATCCCCACCCAAAAGTGCTGGGTATAAACATCACTAGCTAAAAGCTCCTTCCCCACTTTGTTTGCTAATAGCCTGATAGCATATGAATATGTATGGGCGTGCGCATCTTTTGTCCATTTTTATTTTTATTCCAGTTTAGAATGAGTGAAGAAGAACAAGGGAGAATAGAATTCAAGGCCCAAGTCATTATTCTCTCCCTCAAATTATATCATGGGTTCTAATGGAAAATCTGATACTTCCCAATCTGCCAATTTATCATTCTTTTCTAGATTTGTAGGACATTGGTCTAAGATTGCCTGTCTTGACTTGTGCAAAAGATGAAAGAAATATTCAAACTGTCTGTCCTTTATGTTTTCTATTAGGTTATTAAGAGGATTTAGAACATAATACTTAAGACTACTAAGCCAAGTGTGCCTGATATGCTTCATCAATGTGTTTATAAATGGTTTTTAAAGGAAATGGCAGTTTCAAAGGTTCCTTCCCTTCTTTCTTCCACACTTTTGCCCTTATTAGTATATTTAGTTAGAACTTTAGATTAATTGATTTTTTGGGATGTGGGGAAGTTTAACCTAAAATGCTTTATCAGGAATCATGATTCTAATCACTTGGCTATAACATACTATTCAATGTAACAGCTACTTTTGAGATACCTCCTGTGGGACCTTTGGTGACTAGATCATTTGATGCTGAATTGGCAAAAGCTTGAAAGCAGAGGAACTGTCTACCATGAAACAGGAAACACTGCTGGGCCGGATATGGATAAGTGGGTCTCACCAGATGAATGGTTTACATGAGAATTATTGTTGTAACTTATCTCTTTTCTTCATCCTGTAATTTTAGAATCAACAAAATGTCTCCCCATCTTTTCTTCATATGTTTGGCTGATGCACCAAATCAGCAGTCAAATAAAAATTCCACCTAGTAATATGGTCGAGATACTTTAATTGTATTTACTGAGTAAGAGGTAAGTATCACTTCTCTTTTTGGCACTTGAGTAGTGTTAGGCTTGTGTGTTTCAAAACAGAAAAATTAACACCTACACATTACATGCTTTCCGTTTCTTTAATACTAGCAGAGGAGACATGTGCTAAGCTTACACTACACCAAAAACGAGAAATTGGAACGGATTACCATTCCTAATCCGTGTGTTCCTAATCCGTTCGTCCGTTCCAATTTCCTGTTTTTGGAACGGATAAACGGATTAGGAACGATTTAGGAACGGATGAACTGATTAGGAACACACGAATTAGGAACTGTAATCCGTTCCACTTTTCCATTTTTGGTGTAGTGTTAATTCCAGTTGAAAACTGTAAGTGTTTAATTTTAAAATGAGAGCACTTCGGATAGTTTGAGAAAGGAACAAAGTATGTTTTAAGTCGAAGTGCAAATTTAACCCTTTTTTTTTTTTTGAAGTCATGAGAATCATTAAGTGCACTTATCAAATTTTCTGATACTTTTTAAAATTTCCCCTCAATCTAGTTTTGTGAATTTCTTATTTGTCAGAATTGAAAGGCATGGTCAAAATTAAATTCAAAATCTCCAGCTATAATGATAGTAATAATAATAATTGTTATTACTATTATTATTATTATTATTGTATTTGTTTTTCAGCATAAAATTATAGTTCCAGACTAAAGAATTTGAAAAAAACTTAAGAAGCCCTTATGAGACGGAAAATGTTCTCCTACAAGCAACTGCAAGTGCAGTCCAGCACTGTGGGGCCTGCATTTCATCAATGCAGCCCTTTGATGCTCTTTTCATCCCCATGACCTTATATCGGGCTCAATTTTTCACTTGCTGAACTTTAACTCACCATTGGATTGAATCTCAAGAAAGTTTATGGTTAAGATGCCTTTTTATTTTGAGGCTGTCAAATCAAGGGATAGGATATTCTTTTTTTTTTTTTTTGGGGGGGGGGGACTCCGCCCCCCTTATCCATGAGAACCTTTTCATCCGCCCTCTTTTCACTGATAAATTTGCATTTAAGTGAACCCCACAAACTTTATTGGATATAAGTTATATGAAGTCTGCTTGTAGCAGAACATCTTTCTTGATGAGAGACTCATTATTTCTTGATGAGAGACTCATTATTCTATAACTTTTAAAACTTATCTTTTGTTAAAGACCCTATTGTTAAAACAAGATCTAGATCTATGATCCATAAAATCTTAAATAACCAAGATCCTCCATGTCAAATCATTAAGAAATGTAAAGCGGAAACATACCTAGATCCATTGATTGAAGTTGTTCACAGGTTGATGATCTTTCAATCCAATATGTCTACCCAGAGAAACTTGATTCTTTCTGATGATGCGATGTCAGAGAGAATAGGAACTTAACCATATGAATTGGGGACCATAACCCTAATATATAATAATGAGATTATCATAGGTTTTACTATTTCTAATTTGACCCCTCATCAAACTAGAAATAGAATTCTGGTATCTACACATTAATCCCATGACAATTATACCCTTAAGCCTTAAAACTTTAAGTCTTAATTAGATCACTTCAATTAGGCTTAATCAAAGATAGCATAACACATTTAATATTTACATGTGTGGCCCCACATGATGGAATTTTCCAACACCTATGTGTGCATGCAAATCAATCTTGGCCTAGTGGCCGGTTCAAAAGTATTAAACAGGTATGTGCCCGCGCTTAGCACTTGGTACACTTCAAAATTCTCCTCACAGGTACCATTGTTTCTTGTAGCTTATTTTTTGTTTGAATTTTGAAAAAAAATGCTTGAAAGATACTCTATACAATTGAATGGGACCTTAAATGCTTGATGCACATTCTACAGAACAAAATGCAATGAGTTTTGTTTAATAAGATAAATAAAGGGAGAAAGAATCTTATAGCATTTATTTATACTAGATTGCAACATAAGCAATAGCATTGTTTCAAACCAAATGCTGATCATGTTGCTAAGCATGCAAAAGAACCAACATGTGGGGGCTATGAATTGACAAAAGGAGCATATATCATTTCTTTAAATTGAATAACACTTCAGTGACACCCCATACAATTCAATGGAACCTTGAAAGCTTGATGCACATTCCAAAGAACAAACTGCAATGGGTTGGGGATTTAGTGTCTAAGACTCTCTCTGAATAATCTTCTCAAACAACTGACATCTTTATTATAGATTTACCATAACTTGCCTTTTTGTTCTTCTTGTATGACACAAATTGATGGGAAACTCGCATCGATTTGAGGGGGAGTGATAGAAGATATAAAAATCCAAATCCAGGATAAAGGGAATCTAATCTCTAATTAGCTGTAATGCTTGATTGATTGCATTTTCACATTGATTGAATTAGTGTTGTTAAACAACTGTAAATATGTTAAAGGAATCCTCTCCAATTCAATGAGAGAGAAAGCCAAAGATGGAGATGTGCTACGTGTTTGTTAATATTCGAATCTTTTAGGGCCTATTTATTTCATGTAATTGGATTTCGAGAAACTTTTTCTTTATTTTCTATAAGTGGTTAAAAATGAAGAATAAAAGTGAACATCCAAAAGCAACCATACAATAATGTTCCCATTAATGAAAATTGAATCAAAGCAAAATGGAAAATGAATACCCAACTACCACCGAAGTAATGCAAATCATAGAAAAGTCTGTTAATCAGAGTACATACAGAAATAGTTCAGTATTTAGAAAACCAGTTTGCATTATAGTGAAACACAACAACAAATAAACAGAAATCTCGAAATATAAATTAACTCACCGTTTGAAGTCAGAAATAAAGTACTCTGTTGTTGAAGTTTAGGAGAAACAGAAATTCTCAGAAGATTGTTGATCAAGGCTAGTGTTAGCCTTAAAACAAAATTCGCCCCCGCAACGGCGCTAATGGGCTTCAATGGCGTCTGTCTCCCATGATACAATGATCAAATACACACAGTAACTGCACTGCAAACTGTGTGCCAGTCGAACCAGAAGTGTTACAGAACTCTCTCTTCTTGACTCAGACTTAGACTCGAATTGTGCAATGCAGCAATAGAATTGAATGACAAAAATGTATGGGACAAGATGCTTATATAGCCTGCTTCAGGGACTCTTTCAATGGGGTTGCATCTGTTCAGTGAACAGTTGCTTTTCTTCTTTGGACACAGCTCTTGGCACACTCCCTTTTATTTTGGAAAAGAAATTTTACTAGGGGTGTACACCGGGTTTTAAAACCCGATCCGACCCGGACCTAATCGGTCGGGTGACATAGGCTCTTTTACCGGGTCGGGTCTCACCCGGCCCGATAAGTCCTTATCCGGACCGGGTTCCGGGTTAAGAAAGTGTGGTTAATCGGGTTATCGGGTGACCCGATAACCCGATTATACATTTTTTTATATATATTTATTTGTATATATATACAAAAAAATATTAAAATATATATATTTATATTTACTATATGTTTACTGTATATATATATTTATAGTATTTTTTTATCTCAATTATTAAAACTTTTAGTTGTTCTAAAAAAATATTTTAAACTTTATAATTAACCAAGTGACCCGAACCCGGATAACCTGGATATAGTTTACCGGGCATTCGGTCGGATTTCTTGTGTTTATAAAATTACCAGGTCGGGTCAAACCCGGCCCGATAACCCGCGACCCGACCCGATGTACACCCCTAAATTTTATTAAATAAAATTTCTCCAAAAATAATAAATGGGTAATGGGTTGAGTCAGGCCCGACCCGCGTGTGAAGCCCAAGCCCAACCCAACCCGGTACCCGCGTGTGGTGGTGACCCCACATGGGTCTGAGTCTGGGAGGGCTCACCTTATACTACCCATGTAAGTATATATATAGAGTCCTGCTATTTGAACACAGGTTTTTTCTTTTCCCATACACACACTTTTAAAAAAAAAAAAATATATGAAATGACCTCTTTGCCCATCCTCTTCCTTTCTATTTCCCCACCTCCCCCTTTCACCTCCAGCTCCGGCCAGCACCGGCGCCGGCGCCGGCCGAACTCTTCCCCTTCTCTCTCTCCCTCTCCTCCCTCCCTCTCCCTTTCCCTCCCCACTGTTTTCTCCCTCTCCCTCCCCCACTGTTTTCTCTCTTTCCTCCTCCCCCCCCCCCCCCACCTCCCCCTTTCACCTCCGGATCCGGCCAGCACCGGCGCCGGCGCCGGCCGAACTCCCCCTCTTCTCTCTCCCTCTCCCTCTCTCTCCCCACTGTTTTCTCCCTCTCCCTCCCCCACTGTTTTCTCCCTCTCCCACCCTCTCCCTCCCCCACTGTTCTCTCCCCCTTCTCCCGGTCTCTCCCTCCCTCTCCTTCTTTCTCTCCCTTCTCCCCGCCTCTCCCTCTCCCTTCCTTTCCCCCGTTGGCAGCAGCAGATCGGCAGCTGCTGCTGCCGACGGGGGAAAGGAAGGGAGAGGGAGAGGCGGGGAGAAGGGAGAGAAAGAAGGAGAGGGAGGGAGAGACCGGGAGAAGGGGGAGATAACAGTGGGGGAGGGAGAGGGAGAAAACAGTGGGGAGAGAAAGGGAGAGGGAGAAAACAGTGGGGGAGGGAGAGGGAGAAAACAGTGGGGAGAGAAAGGGAGAGGGAGAGGGAGAGGGAGAGGGAGAGAGAAGAGGGGGAGTTCGGCCGGCGCCGGCGCCGGTGCTGGCCGGATCCGGAGGTGAAAGGGGGAGGTGGGGGGGGGGGGGAAGGGAGAAGGAAAGAGAAAACAGTGGGGGAGGGAGAGGGAGAAAACAGTGGGGAGGGAAAGGGAGATGGAGGGAGGAGAGGGAGAGAGAGAAGGGGAAGAGTTCGGCCGGCGCCGGCACCGGTGCTGGCCGGAGCTGGAGGTGAAAGGGGGAGGTGGGGAAATAGAAAGGAAGAGGATGGGCAAAGAGGTCATTTCATATTTATTTATTTTTTTAAAAAAGTGTGTGTGTGGGAAAAGAAAAAACCTGTGTTCAAATAGCAGGACTCTATTTATATCCAAAGAATCTTTTGCTCCCAAGCAATGTGGGAAGCAAATTCACCACTTTCTTTTGTTTCCATGTTTAAGTAGTGGTGTTTAGGAGGTAATTTTTCATTCATTCCTTAATGGATTAGAGCAACCCAATATATGTCTTTAATCTACTCATGGAGTAGATTACATTCCCATGTATTCCCACTTAAAAGGATAAGTGGGTCCACTTAGATTATGGCTCAAAGTTAATAAAAATAGTGGTGCTCTTTAGCCATTTTTCCAATAAAGTCAAGGTCCTATTTTTTTACGTCTCTCACCTAGATCTTTCCTCGGCCTCTTAAATAATTCTTTAGTTGAGCTCTTTGGCAATGAATTCATATGTATTGCATACAAAAAAACATGACCTGGATCCTTATAAAGTGCCTCACTATTTATGATTTTCTTGACACATTGGATTAACATCTTGATTTAAGGACTCATAGTCATTCATATCTTCGAACAATGGGTCAGATCTTCCATCACATTGCACTTGTTCAGAAATGCGACCCAGCTGACAAGTGATATCAAAGTCCTCTAGAGGATGGATACGTTCAAGCAACTGGAGTGGGGAGGTATCGACCTATAGCACCTCAAAAATAGGTCAAGATAGAATAGTTAGAAGGATAAATTAGAGTTATCGAAAGAGAGAGAAGAAAAAAAATCTCATTTCACATAAGTAGCAAGCATCAATAGGTTTCCCCTACATACAGAATTTGCCAATAATATGCATCCAACAATTCCAAACAGCTTGAAAAGAAGTTAGAAGATGTCATGCAAATATGTTGCTTTCATTCATCTCCAAATCTTTCATAATATAGTTTTATCATGAAAGAGAGAGGTCTGAAAAGGCAATGCATTATTCTATTCCTAGACATCTTCACATGACCATTCCAAACTTGATTTCTCTTAAATAATTTAAATCATCAAGCAGCACATTCCTTGTAGAATTAATGTAATCACATGGTTTAGATCTAGGCCATTATTTCATAGTCAAGATGAGCCAAAGCCCAATATCGGTATTGATGTAAGATTCCTTGTGTAATCACATATTCTGGTGAAGCAAGAGGCCTGGCTAATGGAACCCAACATATGCTGATATGCTTCTACTGTGTTTTCTAAGTTCCTTAGACATGTACATCTAAAACCCTAATCTTCATTTCCAAGGAGTTGACATTGATTGATCAGTTATTATAATCATCTCCTTGATGATATGAATTCTAAAGGCCATAATCATATTGCTGTAAAAAACAAAATGTCAGTCGTTGATCTCTATTGTGTCTAGTGCCATCAACATTATATAATTTAGTAATGGTAGTAGACATACTTAAACATATTTACATACAGGGGCATTACTTCCAATGTTGTCAGATATCTAGTGAGAAACAAAGGTGGTGGAGGTTTTTTTAAGAAGCGATTCTTCTAGGCAACATCTAGTGTCCTTTTTTCATGGGAATCCCCATGTTAATCTCATTGATGTCACTGATGGAATCCACTATCCAAGGTTATTGGGTTTTCCCATGAATAAGAAACATGAGGCCCTTGGATGTCTGACAGGCCTCTATGGTTACTGGGTTTTCTCCGGGACCAAGAAATTGTAGTTGTATTGTCCATAGGTATGTGAAAAGGGTTGAATAACATCGATGGAATCTATGGGGTTTTCCCAAGATTATGAATATAATGGCAGATGAAGTTATTAGAAGGGTCAAGGCTGGTGGGGGCATTTCCCATTTTGTTTTGTTTTTTTTTGGTAAAAAAAAAAAAAAAAAACCATTTTGTTGATGAGGAGTTTAATTAGGATAACACACAGATGAGAAGTCAGGGGCTACTGGGTCTTTTTGGGCTTGTTTGGATGTAGAAAAAGTTGGGGTTAGGGAAAGCCTTGTTCCATGGAATTCTCTGTCAGGCTTTAATTGGTTGTAATTTTTTTTCATGGGTAAAAGTGGCAGACACTCCTCTCCCCTATTGAAGTTCTTACGGGCCGGGCCACTGCGAGCCCAACCCATTCCCTGTCTACCTATTGGGTTGGGCCTGATCCCCTGGATGAACATATTTAGAACATGGGTAGCATTGAGAATGTCATGGTATCTGATTAACCGAGGATACAAACCCTCTGATTCTAAATAAAGCACGGGTAGAACTAAAGTTTTCATTCAGCAGAAAATCAATTCCGAGTTCTTGCATATATAATTAAGAACATTCAGATTGAAAACTAGATCCTTCTATGTTCCGACCTGAGGATCTGGATTCAAAAAAATTATGTTCACACATTAAAACATATATAGGTTTTATAAGGGTCTACATAGTGACATTCGTAATCAAGATCTACTTAGCTTTAATCATATACCATTTAATAGCCCCATTTATATATAAAATTTTATTTTGAAGCTCTTTTCTCTAATTATACTAACGCACTCCACATCTTATTTCAGATTTAGATTTGGATCTTTATTTTTTAAGTTGATGTCAGATCCTGATCTAGATCTATTAAAGTGGAATTTTCCACTGCAAAGTCACATAGTGTGCATGTATCCCTACACATGGGAATTTTTACTACTATATTGCAGATGGACAGTACCTTAGAATTAGATGGGTGTAAGGTTTTAACGCAATTAGCCCAATAAGAAACGGTTTGAGCTTGGACAAACTTTGGCTGGCCTGTTCAAATCTGACCATGAACGTCATGATTGCTCTCCAACTGTAGTAAACACACCTAAAAAGAATAATGTTAATGCCAATGGTAGGATTTCTTCCACAGTAAGTTCCTTAATTTCTGTTTTCTCCTTCGAACCGAATCCCCCACTATAACTTTCCCTGAACCAAAAATGTCTCCTTAGAGGAAAAAAAAAAAAAATGTTAAGCATTAAGCTAGAGATGCATTCATCATTCATGGAGACAGATTAATGGGTGTAGAGAGGCCATTACCACAGTACTGGGAAATGCAGGTGGATGAATGGAATGTGTGGGTGTGAGAACCTAACAAGGAAAATTAATGGTACATAGATGCGATAAGTTGTTGAATCGACGACATCCATATAGGATAGTATTGTATAGCTAGGCATGTATTGACTGTCGGTTAATGAAGTCTATGGCCATGAAGGGATCTATGACTGTGATAGATATAGGAATGGCACTAAAAGCAAAGAACCCACTAACAAAAAACAATACCTCTTTATCTTTACAAGGGTAAAATCATTAAAAGCTCCGACGTACAATGGTCAAATCAAATGCTAAATCATCATCTGTGATCTATATGGGTCCATGGAAAGTTCAAATCTCCCCATAGGGACCAAGTGCTAAATTATGATGAGATCTCTTGGTGTTTGTATCAAATTGGGCAACATACAATGCTCAATCAGATCCATGTTGGTGGCATGTTTGGTGGGCCCCACCAGGTCAATGGCACATGTCTTAATTAAGAGGTAAAGGTCCACCTATATTTCCTATTAACAATAGGAATTTGTGTGGCTAACTTTAAGTGTTGAGGGATGTAATACGTGGCTTCTCAGAACTCATGAAAATTCCTTTGCCAAATGAATAATCCTTTCTAATTGCTTCTTTCATTTATGTGATTCTACATAATTCCTGTATCACCCAAACAGATATGTGCCAACCACAACTTGTGGGCCCCACACGTTTCCGGCCGTCCATTGGCAGCATAGCCTACAGTAATATTGATTAGACTTTGCACCATTGCTTATGAACTAGGGAAACTTGTTTGTTTCAACTTGGAAGGTCACTGAGTTGACTCTGGGCAAGTCAGCCTGAGAAGGGAGAACTCTATTGTACTCAGTGTGACTCAATTCGACTCAATGGTGATGTGTCAAGTTGAGTTGACTCATTGGTTTGAGCTAGTCCGAACACTCAAACACACCTTCCAACTTCTGTTGAGATGAGAGAGAGGGTGCAAAGGTAACTTGAGAGAAGTGGTAAAGGGTAGAAAGTAACAGGAAATGGATTGAGTGTAAAATAAGTGTGAAGGTTTCACATGCCACAATTTCTAGTTAGAAAAGATGGAAATCCAAAGTAAGACATTAGTGTTCTGTGGAAGAAATCACTATACCAAACATTGAGAGGAAAAAAGGAAATTGCAAATGCAGCACACTCCAATTTTCATTTTGAGAGAGTTGAGGCCATGGTTTTCAAAAAACTGTTTTAGGCAAAGCCCCAACTTCTACATATCAGCTGGTATATCGTTTTTGGACCACTTTTAGGTTTATTTCAGCATTTTTATGCCTCCTGATCAAATAAAACATTTTAAATATTTTAAAAAACAAAATTGTGAGTCTTCATTTTTAATGCCTCTTGAATGTTCTAGTGTAAATAAAGCAATAAAGTAGAAGATAAATGTAGTGAGAAAAAGAGGTACAAGTTGACATTGGTCAAGTTTTAGGACCATTAACTGGATCAGGTGGGCCTTAGAGAAATCCATGGGCCCAATATAAAAAATCAATCCAGGGGCACACTTTTGAAATCCAAATTGCTTAAAATCATTGTCCTACCTTATTTTGTCTTGACCTAATTATCTCATATTATAGCTGGAAAAAGTAACAAATCGATCAAATATAAAATAAGTGATTTTACTTTACATTTTACTAATTAAGGTTATGAATGTGATTTGCATGATCAACTCGATAATGATATGAACTCTGATCGGTGTGAAACTTGGCTCAAACAAAATAGAAGGTGGGATAACAACTTCGACCAGTTTGGGTTTCAATGTGGGGCACACATAATCTGATGGATATAAAATGTTGTCGTCTTGAATTGGCCAGAAAACTCTCTCAAGCCCTGTCCACCCTTATATAATCCGGATTCCATTGAGTGAAATGCAAACCAGTCCCACACGTTAAGGGCCTGTTTCTTTAGCCTACACAAAAATTCCCTTTTTCCACAAAGGAAACAAAGCAAGAGAGTGTCCCAAGAACCGACCCTAGCTTATTTATCCTTCTTCTTTCCAAGAACCAAGCCTACCTTATTCCTCTCTCTCTCTCTCTCTCTCTCTCTCTCTCTCTCTCTCCCTATGTTTCTTTTTATCCCCTGTGTCATTTTCCAATACATCCTCACACAAACAAGCAAGAAAACCCATCTCACTTCACACCTTACCATAACATCTTTCTTTCTCTCTCAAATCTCCCTCACTTCATCCTGCCTGTCTGAACAAAGCCCATCATTCCCACCTGAAACTTCACCCAACTATCATCCGAAGTTGATCCACACGAGAAGACTGATATAGCAGAAGGAGAAGGCTAGAAAAAGAAGACACCCAACTATTTATTGAAGGGGATCTTGTTTGTAATGGATCTCTTTCCAGCACAACCCGACTTGTCCCTACAAATCAGCCCTCCAAACAGCAAGCCCACATCGACTTGGAGAAGAACAGATGAAGAGATGGATTTAGGCTTTCTGAAGAGAGCTTTGGACCCCAACACCATCATCCCTCCCACAGGGAAGCAAGATACCTTCTTTGAACTCTCTTTGACAAATCCAAAGGTCGCAGAAACCAACAACACCACTAGCCATAATCTCTTCCAGGGCCACCATTTTCCACCCCATTATCATCATCTTCACCATAATCAACATCAACAAGCACTTCATCAACAACAAGGACAACATCTTCACCAGTATCATCATCAAGAGTTTTTGAGGCCAATTAGAGGAATTCCTGTCTACCACGACCCTCCTTCCTTCTCTTTTGCTCAGCAACAGTCATGTGACTTATTATCCACAACTACTACTTCAACTTCTCTTCCTCCTCAAAGCTTCATGAGATCTAGATTCCTACCCAGGTTCCCGGCCAAGCGAACCATGAGAGCACCCAGAATGCGGTGGACCACTACTCTCCACGCCCGCTTCGTCCATGCCGTCGAGCTATTAGGTGGCCATGAAAGTAAGATCATACTCTTTGTCTCTATCATTGTACACTGAATTTGATTTTAGTCTGTCATCTATTGTATTTCTTCAACATAATTGAAGCTTTGTATTTTATTTTATTTTATTTTGCGTTTTGTTTTAGGGGCTACACCAAAGTCGGTTCTTGAGCTCATGGATGTAAAAGATCTCACCTTGGCTCATGTGAAATCTCATTTACAGGTAAAAGTTTTTCCAATTCCTTTAAAATTACATATTCTTTTATGTTGCACCTAAAAAAATAAAGACCCCATTTTAAAAAAAAAATGGCAGAAACTCTAAGCTTTACAGTTGCTATCTCTTTTCCACTTGTTTGTTTCTTTTCTATGAAGATGTGATGGATGGTCTGTTTCTTCTTCGTGGGTGTAAATGCATCTGCATTTTTTCTTACCTTCATGACAGGATAGTGTCATCAGACAGAAGGAAAATCCATGGCTTCTGAAAGCGTCCCAGACCAAACCCTCTTCTCCTCCTCCTTTCTAACTTTCTGTTTTTGTTATGTTTTTGTTCTGCAAGTTAAGGATCAGCTTTTTCTTCTTAGCTCTAGAAAACATGCCTATAAGAGAAACGGGAAAAATAAAAATATATCACGGAAATCAAAGGTAAAGGACAAGCCGAGTGCAGGATGGGTCTTAGCCTAGACGAGTTTAGGAATTTCTTTATACTGTTTAAGCATAAAAAACCCATCCTTTTCCTTTCATTTCTCTTTGCATTAGACCCTAACTTCAATTAAAAAAATAAAAGAGTCTTGTTTTCTTCTTTCTTTCTTTTGGGACAGTTTCAAATTACAGGAAATGGCAAGATCAAGTGCTATTTAAACATATATATATCAATATGAACCTCATACATACATTCACATCCACATAAACATGTGTTCCCTTTCCTTTTAGAGATCTAACTTCACACGATCTAGGCCAAGAACTAGTTTCTGTGTCCACAAAGAGACATATATTAGTACTATATATCTTAATTATAAGATTTTTCAGTTCAAAGTGTTTCCCATGTATTATGCTTTACTGGCCAATATGGGTTCTCATGGTCTTGAACATTTATATATTCGGCTGCAGATGTATCGGACTGTGAAGAGTACGGACAGACCAGTGCCTCCTTCAGGTAACAGCATCTTTCATTTTTGTACTTCAGGAGTTTTTTTTTTTTTTTCTTTTTTTTTTTGAAGCTGATCAAGCTCAACATTTTATTTGTTTGAAATCCCTTTGCGATTTTTTCTTGAGCTTTTTGTTTGTTTTTATTTCAGGCCAACCCGATAGCTTCGAGAATGGTGCATCTGGAGAAATCTCTGATGAGGTCTTGATTGATGTTCATAAGACAATTGCAAATCATAGAACGGACGGTTGCAGCCTGTGGAGCAATTCTTCAAGGTAATTTAGCAATGTGTTCTCTAATTTCTGTGTTTCCTAATAGCCCTAATTGGTACTCTTTGTATTTGGTTGATTGATGATATTTTTAAGACTGTAATTTAGGATTTTAACTGTTTAGAATTATGTTCACTCTAAGGAGACTAATGAGATTATTGAACAGATTAACATAACCTTATGGGTTTTTATGGAGAAAAATGTTATTTATTTATATCTTGTTTTGCTTAGCAGCATTAATTAAGCTCAAGTGATGATTATCGAACGTGTCATAGCTTAATGATTCTAGTTAGATTGTATTTTCTCTATAAATATTATTATAAATTTTTAGATTGGACACTGATCAGGGTCTTCAACAATTAGCTTTTACTCAAAGAAAAAATACCATATAATAGGAAACAAATTTCCCATTTATATCTGGTTACATTTTTATGTAATTTAGATATAATGGAGCTAACAATAAAATCAAAGAGAATCATAGGTTCTCATAAGAACTAATCTATCTTGAGTCGGTCTTCATGTACAATCATGCTTCTGATCCGTGATCATTTATTTTTAATCTTAGATTGGAAATGAGAGTTATCATTATCTAATTATTTATTTATTTTGGTTTAGGGAGTACGTTGTTGATTTGGGAAGATCAAAGCCTCCACAATGTGCAGGCAAAGATCGATGACCAAAGTGGCAAAACTGCTAGATATTATAGGGCTCTCCATATTCTCATTCAGATGAGACCATCTCAATTCAACATTGTCAGTTGAAGAGACTCTGTACATTTTGATGAAGTGGACTTAACTGTACTCCCATTCATTTTATTATAGTCTTCCCACTTTTCACTGATTGAAGTGGGTACACCTTAAATCAAACACTATTCCCCATGCATTGGTATTGGGTTGGATTGATAAAGTGCAAACACGTACTCAAATCACAAAACATGAATGGAACATCACAATCCATTTGGAAAGAAATATGGGCATGGTGTTTCTGAGAGGTTTGGATTTAAGGAGGTGGGCCCTTCTCAGTGGATGGGGTACACTAGAGTTTCCCTTTGATAATTGTGAGAATATCTAGTTGTATATCTATGGATGTGATGATAAAGACAATGATGGACTTGAATTGTTAGATAGAGACAACAAAATAAAATACGACAGGGTTAGGGTTATTCACTTTTCCTTGGGCATAATTCTGTATGGAAAATTAGAATAAATGTTGAATGAATTAGTCAAGCATTTAAGCCATTGTTGTTGACGATAAAGAACCCAAGGCCTGTTTGGATGTGAAGAAAACAAGTGTAGAAAATGGAGGGAACTGCTCTCCTCATCCAAACCAACCCCGGATTTAAGGGCTTATATCCGTGGTGGCAAACTTTACCATCCCAAACGACTCTCTCTCTCTCTCTCATGAAAGTGATGATAAAAAAGATGGTATTCAGCTTTGTTTTCTCTTTCAAGGTCAGATAAGCATGGCAGTTTTATGAAAGGGTGATGATCCCCTCACGTAGTTAAATCTTACACCATCAAGGAGAAATCTTTACCCCATTCCAAGACATTGTTCCATAAGATCAAATCTTCCTGAATGGGAGGGTTCTGTCCTTGAGATTTTGTGGGCATCTAATTGCATGCAAATGGGGCCCACAAGGTAGAAACCATGGTGCAAAAAGTAAAGTCCTTTGAAGCTTCCTTTTAGTTTCTTGTTTTATCTATTTGGCTTCCACCTGGGGTTCATCTTTATTTCAACCAGCACATACAGATTACAACTTAAATTTTTTTGGTAAAAAAAAAAAAAAAGAGAACTGCTTAATTGAAAGATTTAAAGGAAAAAAACAGGTTTCTTTTGTTGTTGTCATACTTTTAACTGATGGACTACCACTGATAGAAATATTCTTTGTGCTGGTTTGCAGTAGGGAAGCCTGGTTGCATGACATTTCAATGGATTCCATAAGAAACAAGCCCTCTTTTCAGGTACCCACTTAAACGCATCACTTGAGTGTTCTATTTGGAAATTACCGAAACATTCCTGAGTTCAAATGGATGTACTCATAATTGTGGGGACTTTAGGGAATGACCTAAATTCCCTTCTCAACAGCTAAAGAACAAATGCTTTGATGAGAATGGGGCAACAAGAGTAAAGGGAATCATTTCTTGCTAGTTCAAGCATATGAGAAAGAAGAAAAAAAAAATTGCATAAGGGTACTTACGTCTTTTTTAAAGTTCCAGTGACACATTGGTCACTTCCCTATACTCAAGGTGTGATATATATATATATATGGGGAATGTTTCAAACAGCTTTGCTCTGATCATTACATCAGTTGATTTATTTTGACTTTACTTTTCAGTTGTATTGCTTTTTAAAAAATCTAGAATTTTCCCTTTCTATTTCCTCAGGATCAGATTGACCCAAAATGCCTAAGCTATGATGGAGTATCAGATTCAAGTGCCTCAAGCCTTACTGGGACAGGCCCTATGAAACCCAATCTGGAGTTCACCTTGGGGAGGTCTCATTGAGCTCAAATGTACTCATTTTCAAATCATTGCCAAAGGAACTGTGAGGAGACGCTGATTCCCACTTGAAAATCAGAGAAAGGAAGAAAGGAAAAGTAAGGGAAAGACAAACAGACAAAAGAGACAGAAAGCAAAAAAAGAGGAAAGTTGAAAAAGCATTGTCTTTCATATCAAGCTGTGAAAGCTAAAAGCATACTATATTCTACGTAAATATGAGCTCGAATTGTTTTTCTGAAAAAGTTGCATTATGAGAGAGAGAGAGAGAGTTTTCCTTTCACTATCATAAAGCATGAAGTGATCCTTGGTAATTGTATTCTCCCTTTTGATAAAGAAGTTGGATTTTTAGAAAAGGTTTGGAGCTCTTTCTTCGTTCACTTGCATGGTCACGTGTTTGCTTTATAGTTCTCGGACGAAGGAAAAGGAATGAGGAAGTTGGGCAGGAACGATTGGGAAAGCATTAGATTAGACATAATCAAGTGCCTTGCCTTTTAGCCTTAAACTTTAGTTCATGGCTCCCATGATCTTAGAAAAACTACTTAGTAACATGAATTAAAAAAATTTGTAACTTTTTTTAAAGTTGAAATGGCTAAAAACCTAAAATACAAGTGTATAAGGACTAAAGTCACTAAACTCCCACATAATTTACTCAATATGTAAAAAGACATTATACTAGTCTCCAACTTCAAAACACCAAGCTAAGTGGGAAAAAATAAAGGAAAATATTCAAGTGAGAACTCTCACATATTATATGAGAACTTTTTTGTGGGGCCCATTTGTTGGCCCCATTTGGGGATGGAACCAGGGGGGATGGAAAGATCTATGTGAGACCACCCCAAGTATCAAGTTTGACTACAAATACATACCTCTAACCCCTTCATCCGTGGCACACAAGTTTAATGGCTTCATATTAAAAAAAATACTTAACCCTCGATCCAACGGTTCAGTCCATTCGGATGTGTGCCAATCCTTGGGATTAGTGACTATCAGGGAATTCCCTATTGGTTGCTGGGTTTTGATAGGTTGCTAGTTGGGCTTTGCAAAAAGTTCTCATATAGTTCTCACTTGAATATTTTTCAAAAATAAATATACTTGAAACGAGAAAAATGCCCTTCCGAATAAAGATTTGTGGTCAATCATAGAGCATATGGCCATATGTGTGGCCATGTAGACTACGTGGGAGATTGTTTGAACAGATTGATTTATAATGACCACATGATAATAACTGTATGACGATCATATCATGGGCCCCACATATTAGCCGACCTTGAGTTCTTTCCTCTTTTGGGTTTTTATTTATATAAATGTGCTTGAATTCAATATAGGTAGCCTAATCAATATATTCCTTGTTTGTCTTACTAATGGAGAGAATTAAGAAAAGTTGCCACTAATAAGGTTTCTTTGATGAAAGAAATTCTCTCTAAGATTTCTAGAAAAAGGTGGTTTCCGGTTCCTCTCTCTTACTCACACCATACGTATGAAACTCTTTCCTTTCACGCATATTGAAGTGAGGAAAAGTGAGAATTGCCAAAACCCATCTTGATCAATCTTGTTTATCATAATTAAAGTGGGACACTCAAAAGTTTAAATAAATCCAGTGTGCTCATCTTCAAGATCAATGTGCAAGGTACAAGTTTAGAGTTTTTTTTATTATCTCTGTCTAATGCTTAACTCTAGATCCCTAGTTTAATTTAATTGTTACAAATCATTTTAGATCTTTCAAAAGATAGACACGTATGCTTTACATAGCAAAATTGCTATGGAACTAAAAACAAGTCAGAATAAAAATCATGGTATCCAAGTTTTTATGTTTCCAATATGCCATTAGTGCTTAAGCTTCCATTTCTTCGCTGGGCATTAAATTTCTACGGACTCTAAACCACTTCCCTAGATAAAAACTGACCAAACAATGGTGAGATCTAAAAATGACTATCAAATAATCTCACTTTTGGTAGGAAATGATTATCCGTACATCAACTTCGTAAATTAAATTTCAGGAAGATAGGGTCTCATCTACATCACATTAATCATCACATTAATCCAGTTCTTCACTTTTTTTTATGTTTTTTTCTTCTTTTGTTACAATTGACTTCACTGTGAATTCATACGAATCCGATACCAAGCAAACAATCAAATCTTATAAGGGCCCTCTGTTTGAATTGAATTGAATACCCTTCAACAAAGGATTCTTAAGGATATGATGGGTGAAGGATATAAGGTGGAGATGTAGATTTGACATTGACTTTCCTACATTACATTTTCAAATACTTGGCGATGCTGGTATTCATTTTCCTCCTCTTCTTAATTCATGTTCTTTCAAAAGGGAGATTGTTTGGTCATGAATTTTTAAAATTCACCTTTGTTTCTTCATTTTAACCACCTTTAGAAATACTAGTCTTAGAACTTCTAAACATTCAATTACATGAAACAAATGGGCCCTGACTGATTTGTTTCCATCTAATGTTTTATTCTGAGACCGAGCTATTGAATTTCCTCTACTAACAAATCCTAAAAAAAAAAAACTCAAGGCATTATTAGAGGCAGCAGAAACACTATACAACACCCCCCTTGGGTGAGACATGATCGGTACACATATCTCGACATGAACATTTTAGTGTCGAGCTCATTCCTATTAAGATTTGAACTCACAATTGATTGGCTCTAATACTAACTAATCCTTCCAAAACCTCAAGACAGTAGTAGAGGCAACGAAAATACTTTAGAAGACGAGCATGATCTATTAGATGCACGCACCAAAGCCTGAATCCTTTGACTATTATGAACAAATGTGGGTGCAAAACATGGACAAGTAGATCTAATGAAGGGATTACCATCAGCAACTGCATTTGGTTACAAACATTGAGGCAAATGGGTGAGATGCACTCTTGAGATGCACTCTTGCAAAGAAATGTCTCAAAGAGATGGTGGAAGATAGAGAGGATTGTAGAAAGAGGATTAGAGAAGGAGGAGTCAACCCTAGATCAAAGATGCAAAGGCCCCATTATTTTCTCTTCTCTTAAGTGATTTAGAGTCCTAAGAGGCACGCCATAGGAATGAAGACCAACTCCTATTGTGTAAATGACACAAACTCTGTTGGTTTATTAATCATATGTATCCTTTATATTATTAATCATATGCTAATCTTACGGTGGACCCACTCTTATTGAAGTAAAATTTAAAGATATCATATCTAACTAAAGGGCATTCGGTTTGCTTGATTTAGATTTTCAATTATAAGTAACCCTATTATGGAGTTCCGCTCCTTTCACTTATGAAAAGCATGGGTGACACACTTAGAGGATCTAGACTCAAGATCTATGGGACCCATCATATTAAATTCTTTGCCACAAGGCAAGCTATTGTTGGATAAAGGGGGACATCCAACTAGTCCAAAACCAAATCATCATCATTATGATTACTTTTTTGCGAGATAGCTGATTGGTACAAGACGTGTGAGGCAACCTGCCTTCATATATATCCCTTCTCACATGTCGATCTCTGTGCAGTTTTGTGAGATGAGACACCCTTGCCAATTGCCATTGGGTTATCTCTTATTTCTCGAAACAACAAAAAAAAAAAAAAAACTACTGGTGAACTGTCTGTCTAGCTTGGATTTATGGTTGATGTGGTGACTGGAGCCCACTATTTGAATTCAGATTAGGAAATCTTATTGGTGGGGCCACGACATGTATTTCTTACAAATGAAGGCGTCAGTGCATGTGAAATATCCGCGCGTGATAGAAGCAAACATCAATAATTTGGTCGGAAGTATCTCCTCAACCAGCCATTGTAGGAACATCCAAACGTACCCTTATTCACTCTCTGTTCCCGATAAGGCAACAACAAGCACTAATAAGTAATAAGAGAGAAGCTGAAGTTTCAGGACAAATTTTTTTTTTTTTCAGATTGTCATTAATTTTGACATGAGATTCTATCTTCTAGTGCTTTTATGTGTTTCTGGTACTCTATTTTGGCAATGGCCTCTTGTCACTTTCTCTCACACAAAAGATATGTAATTACTGGTGCAAGTATTCCTTAATCTCCAATTTCACAAAAGAAAATTTCAAATTATTGGATTTTTCCCAAGAATTATAGGAATAATTTCATGAAAAATAAACTAAATGTACAAAAAAGTATAACAAAATATACTAAAAATAGAATAAATAAATATGGTTAGAATCCATTTTCGTATTTATTTGGAATTCCTCTAATTTTTATTTCAATCAAAGCATCATTTGCTCAAGATATTTTCAATTTTTGTAATATTTCAAGAACATCACACCATTGATACAAAAAACTTATTAGTTTGAATACGTGCATATCAAGATATTATCATGCTTCTCAAAATGTTGCCAATATTTGTGCCCATGGTAATCTCACTTAGGTAAATAATCACACTTTTAATGACTTGTTTGAGCGCGGAAAAGCCTTTGAGTTTCTTTGCTTGCCAATTTTTCTCTATCTAGAGCAGGTGCAATGCTTTCGTGAGTAAAGAGTAAAAACTTGAATTAATTTTTCTTATCTCTATAGCAAAAATCATTTGATATTATGGGGGCAGTCAAAATCACTTTCTTGTAGAACCATAGAATTTCAACATTGTACAAACGAGTCCTAATGACCCATTTGTCCTACAGAATTGAATTTGTAGGAATTTTGAGAAATACATTCATAAAAATGAATGATTGAAATTATATATATATATGTGTGTATGTATATATATATATATCAAGACTTACTTGAACATCCATAAAGCAACCAAATAACCTCCTTTTTGAAAAAAAATTGAATTAAGGGGAGGAGATGAAGAATTTGTACCTATCAACATACCAAGATAAAGCCCACTTTATATTTTAATGTCAGTATCAATTCCTTAAATAGTGACAAACATTTAGGGCTTGTTTGTTTGCATATAGTACATATAAAAACTGAAGAAATAGGAATTCATCTCATAAGTGGTTAAAAATGAAAAGCAAAGCCGAATATACAAAAACAACTATCAAATAACTTCCTTTAATTGAAACAGAATAAGGGAATATGAAAAATAAAAACATACCCATATACCCTAGTAATTTAATACCTAAAAAAGTTAAGGTCTCACCTACATCTCCACATTCATTTCTTTCACCTCTTTCCCCTTTAATAATCCTAAGGAGAGATCATTTGACCACGAAGTTAATATTAAATCTAATATTGCAAACAAATAGGTCCTTGGAGAAATCTAAGAATCTCCTTCAATTGGAATTTAACTAACTTAACCCATAATCAATTTATCCATCATGACATAAACAACCATGAGACACGCTAAGATCATATTTCGATTGAAAATGGATGGATCATCACAATCTCTTTGGTTTGAGACTTTGAACTAAGTTCAATTATTATGTTTAATACAAGTTTTTGAATTTGAAATAAATGGGTTTGAGTGGAAATTAAAAAAAAAAAATTAGTCCATCGGATTTATTAGAGCATTGGTGGTTAAACGTTGGGTGGGTGGTTAGACTGAACTCTAAAGTCGTTTTGTGGGGCCCATGCAATGTTGGAATGGTACAAATATAAGAGGTGTGGGACATAGAATATGGTTAAATCATTATTATCTTGTGGGACCCACAGCCCAGATATGTCGGCAGTGGTACAGCCAATAAAAGGGTAATAAACCACATTGAGGAAAGAAGAAAAGTCAGTGTCGATGGGATCAATTGTATGATTATATAATATGCATGACATGACATGCATATGGCTTATTAGATATTTGTCCCACTACCACTAGGCAATCTGGGCCTTTTGCTATATCAATGGTCAGATCTCTACTTGTGCTCATCTAATTAGTTAATGAGGAAAAAGTTCAAATCGCTACAAATTCAGGAGCCTGTGTTAGTAATTAATCAAAACTTCACCTTAATAAATAAAGCCAACAATATCATGAGTAAAACAAGTAATTGAAAATAGAAAAACTATGGCAATTATGAGAGTTAATGATGTTTTAATCAGGCATTTTAGACATCACCAATTAATATTGGGTAGTTTGGAATTTTTAGGTAGTAGGTTGGTGATTTTGTTTTAGAACTCGGCTGGAACGAGTCACATTAATTTTATCGCTTTTCAAAATAAAATATATTGGGAGATTTGAACTCATGACATTCTTTTTATCTTCTAAAAAATAACTAATCTAATCATAATTACACCACACAACCTTATATATAATTATTTATAAAATATATATATAAACAGTAGTTAGATGGAGAAAAGATTAACCCTAGCTACGTGGGTCACACCCATGCTTAGCACGACCCATTGTGCTAGTCGGTATATTATGTTTATTCTTTTATATTTAAAGCACCTTAAAAGCAGTTAGAAATCAAGGTAGCGTTTGGTTCGCTGGAATGGTTGTAGGCGGAAATGGAATGGAGACCGGAATGAGTCTGGAATGGAATGAGGTAGGAATAGGCATTTCTATTCCAGCGTTTGGTACGCTGATGATACAACCCAGTTGATTCATGTTCCTGCGTTTGATACGCTGGAATGAGACCTGGAATGGAATAAAATTTACATAAGACTTTATCTTTGGCTCAGTCAATGCATAGATTATATTATTATTAAATAGGTGGGGCCCATACAAGCTCTTCTATTTTATAATCTTATAATAATAATAATATATAGATTATATTATTATTATATAGGTGGGGCCCACACAAGCTCTTCTATTTTATAATCTTATAATAATAATAATAATATATAGATTATATTATTATTATATAGGTGGGGCCCACACAAGTTCTTCTATTTTATAATCTTATAATAATAATAATAATAATGTATATATTATATTATTATTATATAAATGGGGGCCACACAAGTTCTTCTATTTTATTATCTTATTATAATAATATATTATATTATTATATAGGTGGGGCCCACATAAGTTCTTCTATTTTATAATCTTATAATAGTAATAATAATGTATATATTTTATTATTATAATAATAATAATGTATAGATTGTATTATTATCATATAGGTGGGGCCCACACAAGTTCTTATCTTTTATAATCTTATAATAATAATAATTATAATAATAATGCATATATTATATTATTATTATTTAGGTGGGGCCCACACAAGTTCTTTCTCTTCTATAATCTTATTGTTATAATAATATGTATAGATGTGAAAAAGGACATTTTGGTCTCAACAAAAAGTAGAAAGGAATGGAATGGCCATTACTTCCCATCTCGGATGGAATGACCATTCCTCTACAAAAGAAAATGGGATTCTGGAGGTAATGGTCATTATGCTACTTTTTTCGAACCAAACGCTACTATGACCATCCCGTTGGAATGATCATTCCATTCCAACCTTCATTACAGCGAACCAAACGCTACCTTAGGTTCATTAACAAATTTCGTAGTTTTAAATGCATTTAAAAATTAATTCTCTTATAAAAATATCAAAATCAACTGAATTATCAATTAGGAATTGATGCATTGGCGATACATTCAACAATGGCATTAAAATAATGACTTGATTTTTCATAGGTGGGTCCACACTAGGGAATCCATTTTTGACTTTTTTTTTTCCTTGTCGTCGGTCAAGCCAAAGCTGTTTGGCTACAAAACTAGGGGTTCAGTCAACTAGGAGAATCTTGACCGAGTTAAACTTCATTTATGTATCAGAAAAACCAAGTATTAATTCTTAATAATTCCATTAGAATATTGATTGAAACGTAGCCAATCAACCGGGAATCAATGAGGCAGATCAAATCGATCCTATTAAGTCCCATTCCTATAACGGCCTTATTTGGTATCTTTGATCCAATTCTAACAGTGTCATCTAAAATCGAGTCATTAAAAAAATAGGGTAAAGCTCTCATTTTCACAACTCCATAAACGGTGCCTTTCATTTTAAGAGAATTTGCCACTATTTTTTTAAAGTGGGTAGAGGGTAGAATGGTATGTCAAATGTTCTTATGTTTCCAAACTCTACCCACTTTAGACATTTAGACAGATTGGAAATAAAGATGCCAAATATGGGCTAAATGAGGCGGGCCGCATAGCCAAATTTTGTTGTTCTTCTAATTATGACTTTGAGTGTTGTTACCGAACCGGTTTTTTTGAGTCAGTTCCATGATCTAATCTAGTTTTTCTTTTTTTCTTTTTTTTTCCCTTTTTTACTTTTTGGGTGTTTTTGCTTTTGTTTTCCATTGTTTGTTTTCTCAGCCTTCTAATATGTACGAGTTGTACGAGTGTCACCAAGTCTTTAAATTATGATGTACAGTTTTTCTTTATATATAACAGAGGGTGTCCCAGTCCTTTGAGCCAGACTAATTTATACAGGCCCAGGGGGAGCCGGGTAAATTCTCTGTGGCCCTAATGTGGTAGCACAGTTTCAAACTATGATGTACAGTTGGATTAGGTTTATGGCATGTACTAGTAAAACACTTAAACAAATAACCTATCTTTTTTTCTGATTATAGTAACTAGAGACTTCATTAAAAGGAGAAAAGGCTACAAAGAGAGAAAAGAAACAAGGTACACGAGAGATATGTCCCCAACCAAAACTTAATTACAAAACAAAGAACCACTCCTTCAAGAGGACATATGCCAAGGCCATGATGCAAATATCATGGACCATATTGGATATAAATTTTGACAAGTTACCGATGATGATGATTATTATTATCATTATTATTATTAAATATATTAAAATAAATTATTTATAGAGTTTTTTGTGTTGTTTATACCCTCTAAAGTTTATAGAATCTGTAAATAGGCTCCCTCTTTTTCATTTTAATACCTTCCACTCCCCAAAATCAATAGCCTTCCAACCACCATAAGTTTTTAGAGTGAATTGACATTTTTGCGTATTTCTTTATCAATATATGCATAATTTCAAATGCTTGGAATTGTTTTCCTCTAAAGCTTGTAACACTAACAATTACATTTAGTGGGAGAGAATAACTCTCCATAAATCTATTTTTATCATTATAGGGTCAATTTTAAATCAATCATAATGACAATCAACACCTGTATTTATAATTAGTTAAAATTGATCCAATCCATGCACGACACACTATTGGATTGATGAAAGTTTCGAAATACGGAATTGGGCTTCATGTACATGAGAGATTTATTAAGAGAGAGACCGTTGGGATTTGAGATAAAATAATGGTGTTTCTTGCAAATAATGACATACTTGTTTATTTTTAATTGATATAAGGGCAAAGTTTCTATTTTTATAAAAATTCAACACAAACCTTATGATGGGTGTCCATTCTCATTAGGAATACTGATTTTGGGGATATGGAAGGTATTAAAATAAAAACGTAAGAGCCTATTTTCAAATACTAAAACCACAAGGGGATAGTGTGATGGAAAAGTTTCATTATAGAACCGATTTTGGGTAAAATTCATCTCGATCAAAATCAACACAACCAATGATTTATGTGCTTTAAAATTTAAAGGCTTTTTAATTTATATTAATAATGAAATTTAATTCAATGGTAAATATAACTCTAATTAGTGTCAAACTAGGGTTAGCATCAATCAACGAGGAATTAGTGAGTTTGAAAGGGTTGGACCTATCATGGAAATTCCATATAATGGTTAAAAAAAATCTCTCATTAAATCCGTGAGGCGTACCTCTCAGCAAAGCCAATCCCATAAGTTACATAATGCACACTATGTGCATGTAAATAAATTGTCACCTTTAATAAATAAAATTAAAAAAAAAGAGTTTATCAAGTATACAGGGTCACCATTTAAAGATCTAATTGATACTACAACCCATTTCTTCCCTAAATGCATTTAAGATCTTTTTCATCGAAGCAACATGCAAAGGATCAAATTGAGAAGAATATTTGAGTAAATTGATGAAATATAATTACTTGCAACAGATAATGATTTTTTCATTGGATAGGGCCTACTTTTCTGGGATCCAAACATACCAAATGATGCATAGGTTCGTCCATCACCAAATAAAACTTCGCTTTGATTTTCTTCTCATAATCAGGTAAATTTTTTACCTTCCATCAAAACCATAGATGACAATTTGATTGTGAACCTAGGATTTCACGAGGTAGCCCCAGTTGAACAAAAGTCTCTTTATTTTTTTAAAGGGCAGTCATATATTGTGGGAATCAATCACTTATTTTTATATGACCGGTTGACCCAATGTTTTTTTTTTTTTTCCTAACGAGGTATTCAGGCCTCTTCGAGCACCTGACTAATTCCCGGGCGATGGTTCCCCCCTGTCCCACTCACCAGGTGTATGTTAGAAGCTGTTTCCAGCTCCTAGGGTAGAGCGGAGACTCGAACCCAGGACCATGGGGAGCAAACCCGTGCCTTGGGCCAACTGAGCTACTGCCCTTTGGTTGTTGACCCAATGTTGAATGGGATACATCTTGGACTTGTTTAGAAAAAAAAAAACACACACACACACACACAAAAAGCATCTTTTAAGGCCTTTGTATGACTAGAATTTACTCCCCCGGGTGTTGGCTCTTCAGCACAAAGAGTTTGCTCTCCAGGGTCTTGTGTTCGAATTCCCCCAAATTTATCTCGTGCATGTCTGAAGTGAGTGTGTGTGCCTGGAGGATTAGTCTTGACTCATTAATACCATGCGAATACTACCTTCGTTATAAAATATGAAAAAAAAAGCCCTAGAGGGCCGCCTTTAATAATACGTAAATCTTAAAAATTTGCTTCCCCAAAATATAACATATATTTATTGCATCTTTTATATTTATATATATAGGAGATGCTATACTCAAGTGTAAGGATAGTTGAGTATGGTCCATGCTAGACCCATACCTTATTATTGACATAAAGTAGCCTGTACTTGGACTCGGCTGGGTCCATCAAGAAACCACGTAATTGGGGTTTTTTCAAGCCTTACCCCAAAAATTTTGTTTCATCTGTTTCCTCCCTTATTTTCTTTTTTAGGGAATATTAAACCATCCTGGTTCTTTTTTTTTTTTTTTTTTTTTCATTTTGGTAAAAAAACTATCCTAGTCCTTGTCCGCTGAAATGCTCCGTCATAGTATGTGCTTCTGTAAGTGCCCTGCCACAGTACCTTTTTGCGTCTTTGTTCCACCATAACGCTAGGATTGATTACCGGCATGATCACCTATCACCAAACATGACCTAAGGAACCCTCAACTATATAAAATCCTCAATGAGAAAAGCCTTCTTGTAGGGGTAGCGAGGAATCCTAAAATCTATGGATTCCTTAAATATCACCAACGCCCCCTTATATCCTACCCCTCATGAATTTTCACTAGTCCTTATTTGACATTTATCTAATCATTTCATCATTTATTTAAATATTGCATTTAAAAATTCATTAAACTTTGAGGCTTTAGAGCCAAAGGGTAGAATTATCTTATTGGAGTGATATTCTATCCCTGCCTAACAGATGCCAACTCTCATCCATTGCTCTTATGTAATTGCAATGCAACTTGTCATGCACTCACGGTTCAATGCACTCTCATGCACAATAGGCCATTTAGAAGTCATAAATAAGAAATCTCTTCTCAAATGATGCAGTTGGAACCCCAATAAAAGTCCTAAAATAGTGTCACATCTACATCAGCTTGGATAGAATACAAGTATAGAGCCAAACACTAATTGATTGAGTTTCACACTCAATTCTTATTGCAGCTATTAGCTACTACTGTATCTTAAAAAAATTAAAAGAGTGTCTACAAACAAGTTTGCTGCAAAAAGAATACGTTTAACAGATCTCAAAGATATACATTATAAAAGGCTCTTTGTCATCCTTCAATCAGAATTCAAGTTTCCAAATTAAAACAAAAGAAAGGGACCCAAGAACCATAAACCTACCAACATTATTATCCAACTAGCTAGCTAGAAAGCCCGTGCAATGCATGGGCCAACAAACAAAATATATTGTAAGCAAGTTAATATATATATATATATATATATATAGTTTCCATTGGATTTGGAGAGCGAGGGGTACAAAATTGTTTTTTTTTTTCTCATCCATGAATAAAAAATCAAGCCATTGGATTTTTTTATAATAAAAATGGGGAAAAATAAAAATATAAACATACTCACATTATAATTCATTTATGTTAAATGCTGCTATATCAGGCACAATATAGCAAAGGAAAAACCCAATAGTCATAGATAGGGCTGCAAATGTGTATCCAATTATTCGAGTACCAAAATCTTTGTTTCTGAGGTATGGAGTTTGTTTTGGGATCAAAGAGAAATTCGGATCCAAATCCGTGTTTAGACTCATGCATATAGGATCCAAAACGTTCACATCATGAATTGAAACCCTATATATTCTAAACCAAGGATCTAGATCTAGGACAATTACATTCCAATATTAAAATCATATATATATATATATTTTTAAGGGAGTAGTATTCATATTTGAGAGATTACTTATCTTTATTCATATATAGTTGAATAGCCCCATATATATAAACTTATTTTGAAGCAACTTTATCTAATTATAGTAATGCACTCCTCATCTTATTTTGGGTTTGGATTTAGATCCAGAATTGGATCCATTTTTTTTAAGTTGATGCTGGGTTTAGATGGAACTTATAAAATTTTTTTTAACCAGATTTAGAACTAGATCTGGATCAATACATCGGGGAGTAGATCCACCATTATTTTGCCCGGAACCAAATCGTTTGCATCCCTAATCATAGATCTCCTTATGTGGCACTGCATTGCTAATTACATTTTTAGGCCATTTGTTTCCAATCCATAAATAGCCATCAAATAAGCTCTCCTTTGGTAAAAAAATATATACTCAAGCATCATTGTAGTAAATCAAGCTCTAGAAAAACCAATGTCATGTTGACATCCACCTTTTATCCTTCATCTTTCTTTAATATTCCTTTTGTTGGAACCCCATTTACCATAGATTCGTAAGAAATTCAACCTCATGCCAAAAAACATGCCCTATCTACCAAAAAAAAAAAACAAAAAGCATAGTTTATAACCCTTTTTTGGACCATCTATTATTCTAGTTCAAGACTAGCATGCACGGGGTTCCATCCATTCCTATTTAGTGAAAAATTTGTTTTATAGCATTTAAAACTACAATTCTTCATTCTTGATGTTCTTTAAGTCGTTTGGGGGATAAAAGAAGAACTCACATGTTAATATGACATCAAGTAGATAGGGGTTAGCAGACCATAGGAAAATAAATGAGTCTCAAACAGTCTGGGGTTTCTTGTTAATACATAGATATTAAACATTGGGCCCACTGTTAAATAAATAGGCTTTTCTTTTATGCTATTGGAGGGTTCCCAACCCTTGTGGCTGGACTAATCCCTCCGGGCCTAGAGGGAAGTCGGATAAACTCCCTTATAACCCAGTATAATAGTGCAGTTACGAACCTATAACTTTCGGGTGCAAACCGTGGTTCCAGACCAACTCAGCTACCCCTTGGATTAATTGAATCTATCAGATTTTATAACCAAATAATTAACACTGATGAGTCAGGCCCAAATGACCCAACCCATGAGGATGAAGCTCAGGTCCAAGCCCACGAAGAGACCAAGTCAGGGCAGCCACGTTGCTTCGGAAGCAGTCTCGCTCCTACCAGGTCCTGCGGAGAAATATCGCACATGCCTCGTCCAGCGCGAGGGTAGTTCCTCACCTGCCTCCTCCAGCGCGATGGCAGTTCGAGGGCTCCCAGGACGAACGTGGCTGAAGAGTCATCCCCATCTGTTAGGGGAGGACTATAAATCGAGGAGCCCCACCAGCACTCAAGGAGGATGGATCTCTCTCTATTCACTTCGACGCTTGTATTCCTCTAGTTTGTAATAATCATTGAGGAAGTAAAACAGCACAGGCAATCTCTGCCTTTATGAAGTGGACGTAGGTCATCTTGACCGAACCACTATAATCCCTTCTCTCTCTTCTCTAATTATTGCATTTACTATATTTATTAATTACTTGACCGGTGGTGTCCGAAACCCTATTTTGGCATCATCAAACACCATTTTACACAAAATCAAAGAAACAAGCCATATAACAGGAAAAGCATTTATCTTGTAAGGTTCATATTTTTATGTAGATCCCACTCAAGAGCTCATCACCAGATTTCATTTGATTCCATACAGTACCGATTACCGAAGACGAAGTCCCTGTGCGAGAATCGCGCGGGAGCCAACGGAATTATTCTCCCCTTGGTCCTGCTCCCGCCTCTACAGTCTACACACACGGCAACAGCAGGAGCAAGTAGAGGAGATAGAGGAGGGCAAAAGGGAGAGAGAGAGAGAGAGAGAACAGGTTTTTTTGAAAGAAGAACAGTGAGTAGCACTGTAGAAGGTTGAAGGCAAAAAAATAAAAAAGAGCACAAGAAGTAGTAGTAAAAGAAAGAGTGTCCTTTCCTTGTGGTTTCAACGTCTAAATTTGAGCCACGTGTCGACGTCGCTTTGTCCTATTAGTGGGCAGGAAGGGGGCAGGAAGGGGGCAGGAAGAGCGCGAGAAACGAGGGGGGAAGGACAGGTTGCAGTAAAAAATGATTTTGCACTCCATTGCTTTATGATTGATAGACTGACCCCTTCTTTCACGTCCACGGGCAGCCGGGCAAGTGGGTTTGATGGCGACTGGACAAGGACGGGCAGCTGTCTGCCCGGCAATAAAGACCAATTGACAATTGTGAAGGGGATAGAAAAGAAAAAAAAGGCAGCAAAGAAGAGTCCCTTTCATTTCAGTAAAAAGTCTCAATAATAATACATACATATGTAATGTATGTGAGTAAGTAAAAGTATATTGTTCAATGTTCATGTGCACGTTGAGTCGCTTTTGAGGGTGGGTGGGTGGGGGGAGGAATTGGTATTGGAATTGTGGGGGATAGGGTAGGGAGGTGTACGGGATCTGGGGTCACATGGATGGGGCCTCTGATGTGACCACACGGTGTAAGTTTTGTCAGCCATAAAACAGTTCCGAGGATTTCAGTACCTTTCTCTCTCTCTCACACACACACAAACTGTTTGTGAGACCCACAGCTGCCTCATCCATCTCTCTCTGTACTTGCCCTAGCCCAAAGTCCACATCCTCCGTTGTTGAAAAGTATTGAAAGGAAGAGAATAGAACACCTTCAAACACTAATCATTTGATAATCCGAGTGTTTGTGATGGAACTTTTGCCAATCCACTGGCATCTTACTTGGTGCCCTGGAAATATTATAGCGCTGATGATGAGCGAGCAAGTGAGCGTTAATTACATGAGTCCACTTCAAACGGGCTCGGCTGCTTAGATTTAAATAAGAAAATGAACTTTTCTAAAGTCGTTAAATTTGATGGTCACCTATTAGGACAATGCAATTGGCTTAGAAATTTGACATAAGTCGATCCTGCACCTTATTCTTGGTTGGTGGGGGGCTCGTAAGTTGCAACACACCACAGTTTCCCACACCTGAGCACACCCCTTATGTGAAATAACTAAAGAAGAATTGCAACTCTCACTATCTCCGATTTCAAGAAGGTATGGAGATCTTAAAATAGAGATGCAAAGCAAAGCCCAGATGTGCTTGATCACCTAACTTGAAAGACTATGGGTTTAAGTATTACTTTGACGGCTTAAGCCTATGTGGAAAGCTGAATCAACAACAGACACTTTCTTTTAATGATGCAGGTACCCCTAAGGTCTATATGACTCAAACCCACACAAACACATGGTAAATCTGGAGAGGTTGCAAACATAACATAGGATGCAAACCTATGCCCTATGCCACTCCACCAACTCAAGTGGGTCATTCATTAAAAATACACCAACCTAGATTCAGATTTTGTAATAAATACCAATTAGATGAACTACTCATGCTCAAACTGGCTCAGACCAGTCTCAGAATCACTTACATATAAACCGGATCCAAGTTTCGCACAACTAATTGCCCTTTTATAATTAAAGGAACAGTTCTTCACCCCATTCAGCTCTCTCTCTCTATTATCATCCAAGTGTCACTCTTTCACAAGGGAACGAGAGGATGATGCAACATAATAACATCATATAGCTTTTGAAGAAAAGCAAGAATAAAAATTAGCAGCACATAACAGTGTTGAGTCACATTTTACCTCACCGTTTATTTTATGGAATATGTAAATTCTCATTAAAATGTGGTTAATTGAAATGATAAATAAATTCAAGATACTAGAGGTTATTTCTCATTATAACTATCATAGAAACTATGTGATGCCATTAAAATTTAAGCTGTTTCTACCAAAGTTACCAGAGGACCATCCTGGCATTACTGTACCAAACATCTGAATTGAGTAGCAACTAGTTGAATATAAAAGGGGCCTAGGTGGCCCCTAAACTGCTTTTTCAGGGCACCAAAATGTCCTTTCCCTATCCAATTTAATTCAAAAAGAAGTGCAAACAGGGAATGTGAATCCTCTGTACCATAAAATAAGTCCCTTCGTTATTGTTGGACGGGCCATTTAAGGCTCACCTTTTCTCGAGGGAAAATCATCCCATTGAGGCTATAGAAATCAACCCAATAGTAAAACTCATTTGCTAAAGGCTCCTAATAACAAAGTCCAATCCCCCTGGGACTAGAGTTTTAAATGGGTTAATGCTTTGTTCAAGCCCATCCCACTCGGATTGTCCACCAGTCCTCTTTGGGAGAAGCCTGTATTCATTTAGATAGGGGAGATACAGAATATGTAGTAATAGCCAAGTTCATTTACTTTTTAACACACGACTACATATTGTTATACCAAACAATATCACAAACATTTATCCCCATGGGAAAACAGTTAAGAGGTCTCTATCACTCACCCGATATGCCCCGCTTAGGATCAAGAATACTCCAAAACGAGAGAGAGAGAGAGAGAGAGAGAGAGAGAGAGAGAGAGAGAGAGAGAGAGAGACTTGACTGTCATTTATAAGTTGAAACCACAAGTCTACCTATGGATTACAGTATCAAGAATAACAAACAGAATATTTCATCAACCTAATTACTTCAAACTATAATATAATGAGCAAACTGCAGAAATGATCGTCATGAGTATCTTTTTCAAGTCCCTGCATTTCATGTAGTAAAAAGATTGCAATAGCTTAAACCATTTCTCCACAGCATCACAGCCGACGCAAAAAGAAAAGGCCAAATGAATGTGCCACTACCTTAATAGACATCCAGAGAGTGTTGAGCATGCCGACTAAGTTGTACATTACCGAGTCCGGATCCTCTCAGGCTTTGACCTAGAGAAATCCCAAGTTAATGGTGTCAAACTCCACAGTGAGGCCCACCTACCAAAAATCCGAGACGAATTTTATTTTGAGTGGCTCCAACTTTCGATGGGTGGGTTCAACCATGGAGTTCCTCTCCCTCCAACTCGAGATTACTATTAAGACTTACACCTCAGAGGATCCAGATTCAACAGTACTGCCTACCTCACTTTTATCTCCGGCTCACATTTGGAAATTGGGCAGGACTGCAAATAGACATAAAAGAATTCAAGTTATCAAAACAGATAAAACCAGGATATGATGTCCATATGCATGTAGCATGAAACATGATATACTATTGATATTTTCTCATCAGTGTCAGTGCATGCATGTCACAGCCTTGTTTTCCAACTATAAGATTGAATTATGCAGATGCAGATAATTAATTAAGGAGTCGTTTGTCTACACCCATTTACATATATAAACAGTGAATATGCGTAATATTTACGCATCAGTCATGTTTGTCTCCAAGTATTTACGCATCTTGTGTGTAAATCAGATGCGTAAATGGTGAGAAAATGAGCCCATTTTCACACCAAGATTTGAACACCTGTCCACGTGGGAAAAGATAATATCAAGCTACATGTGATTTCAAAGAATACTCATTGAAGGTGGATGGTTTGGTTTTAGGGCAATTTCCGTAAAAGAGGTTCTGGGTTCGGAACTCCCTCCAACGCATTTAGAAAAATAATAATAAAAGAGGCATTTCCATCAAAGAGGTTCTGGCTTCAAAACCCCCCTCCAACGTATTTACAAAATAATAATAAAAGATTCATTAAGACGAATGAAACCACTCCATGCATCTCATCCCCTTTTATGAAGGTAACCTCTCTATTTCTCTCTCTTGCCTTGCTATACCAAAAGTAAACTTTATAAAATCTATTTCTATAATTGATTAATACTAGCATAAAGTTGGTGAGATGCATGGGTTAAGTTTTATGCAAATTGAATAATGAATTAAGATAATATTGAACTAAATATTAATTAATAAAAATATTAATAATAATCCTATTTTCTTAACCATCAGACAATAAACTCATATTTCATTAACCAAACATGTCGGAATATATATTTTTTTAAAGTGATCATTGATAGAAATGTATATTTTTTAAAAGTATATTTCATGTTGAAAGACATGTCCTTTTTTAAGGATCTAAAATGCAAATGAAAACTTTGATACAAATTAGACCTTTTTGTCTTATTTTCATATCATTATAGTAGAATATAATTTAATGATTAATAAATATCATTTACAAAATCGTTAAATACATATACACATATCATTGAAACAAGCATAGAAAATGAATCACATATGTAAATGATACGACAATAGTATTATTAGACAAACGTTGTAAAAAGAAACGCCTGTGTAAGCATTACATACTTAAAATTTGAATAGTCATCATTTACATATGTAAATTATATTTACATATCCCACGCGTAAAAGACAAACGACCCCTAAATTATTTAATTTAAATCTATGATTATCAGATATCATATGGTACTATTCCTATCTCTATAAATAGAACCTTATTCAAGGGTGAACCTGGTCCTATTTAAAATTTTAAATGCAGGATAATAGATAGGAGTGCTCATGGACCGGCCGGTCTTAGATCTTAGGTTTTAGTACTTAGGGGTCGTTTGTCTTTTACGCATAAGATATGTAAATACAATTTACACGTGTAAATGATGAATATTCAAATTTTAAGCATGTAATGTTTACACATGCGTTATTTTTTACAATGTTTGTCTAATAATACCATTTTCACATCATTTACACATATGATTCATTTTACCATGTTTGTTTCAATGATATGTGTAAATGTATTAAATGATTTTATAAATAATACTTATTAATCATTTGAAGCAAAATGGGGAAACAGAGAGAGACTTTGGGCATGATCGGAGAGAGAGAGATTTCTGTGGAATCAGAAGTTAGAATGGTTAGAATGATTGTTAGAAATACATCATCCAAGATTAAAATCTCAAAAATCTTTTGAATCCTCAACAAAAAAGAAAAAAAGAAAACCCTGCCCATTTAAGATATTCTTTGATCAAACCCACAAGACAGATTTCTGTCAACATTGACATTTAAAATCAAAATGAAAAAACAAACATGAAAAAGGAAGAAGGCAGAGACAAAAAAAAAAAGGTTTTTGCAGAGTTTTCTTTGGCTTGAATCCAAATAGGTTTATAGAGTTTTTTTGGGTTTAGCAAGGGAACAAACACAGAAAGGGAAGGAGACAAGCCGCAGGAAGTAACACAGGTTCTCGTTCGTTCCTGGGTTTCATCGTTTTGATGCCTCTTCATACGTTGGAGAAGGGTTTCGAACCCAAAACCACTTTTGACGGAAATGTTTAACATGAAACCGTCCGCCTCCACATGTATTCTTTGAAATTCCATGAGTTTTGGCATTCTTTATTTCCCCACCACAAGAGGTGTTCAAATTTTGGTGTGAAAATGAGTCCATTTTCACACCATTTACACATCTCATTTACATACGAGATGCCTAAATAATTGTACACAAACATGACTGATAGGTAAATGTTACACATGTTTTTTATTTACATATGTAAATATGCGTATACAAACGACCCCTAAGGCAGGGCTCAGATATTTTATTTGGGCCCATTTAATAGATGGGCCCACTTGGACTCGATTGTATAGAGGCCAAAATCCAGCCAACCTGATTGAAAAATAGTAATGGGAAATGTAGTAGGGAAGGGATTTGAACACTGGTCCTTTTACATAGGCAAACAAGTTGAAACCAGTAGAGCCACACTTGAGAGTTGAGAGTGTAATTCTACTCTTTAAATTATATATCAGACTCAGGCTGAGCTCATGCTTACAAATTTTTCAAGTGGGCCGGGCTTGGGCCCCTCCTTCTGACCCGATGCGGTCCTGGGCCGGGCTTGGGCCTACAATTTGGAAGCAAGGCTGGGCCTGGATATTCCTGAGCACAGCCTATGAGCACGGCCCAACCCGGCCCATGAGCACCCCTAATAATAGATGTAACGACTCTCTTGCCAAACCTACAACTAGAAGTGGGAGAGGCTTGAGCCCTTCACTCTGCATGCAGGTTGGAAGAAACTGGAGCAGGTTTATTCCTGAAGGTAGAGAAGGTACCATCCAAGATCTAAGTGCTAAGAGAAGAATGAACAGGTCAAGGTACCACTCAGAATCCCACTGAAAGATGGTTTGCCAAGGACTTCACTTAGAGGTGACAGCAGCCGAGTGAAAATGGTATCAAAGCAGTGAAAGATGTTTTGCAAAGCGGTTCTCCGCGAGCAAGACAGAACACACAAGTAGGGGTGTCAACGAGTCAGATTCAGGTTTGGGTCAGGTCCATGGTGGACCTGGAAGCATACGCAACTCCAATTATAAGTATGTACCGAACCCAGGCCCAGTTAGATGTAGTTGACATGACCCAGGCCTGACACTGTTTTTGACTAGAATTCCATACAATATTAAAATAAATGCCCTCGTTTGAAAGCAGGTCAAAGAAAGCAGATCTCAGTGAGCCAAAATTCCCGAAATACCCTCTAGATGAGGATGGGGAGGGGAAAGGGGTTATTTTTGGGGAGGAAAAGCGGGGGAAAAGGGTGGTTGTTTGGGGATGGAGTTGTGTTGGGTTACTATGGTCCCTTGTAGGATAACATGAAAACCAAATTAGGGTCATTATAATTAGATTTCCAATACATGTAATCCATGACATCCTCAACAAGGTCCTATAAGCAAAAAACATGTTATTTAAGATTAAAATAGAGTTAATCCAAAAAATTTGACATTGAATATTAAAGATGAATTAAAAGAAGTCAAGCACAAATGATCAAGGGAGAACCACACAAGGCCAACATACAGGAACCAATATACCAAAATATGGGAAGATCAAAATCAATCAACTTACCTTGCACTGAAGATTCTTTATGGTATCCCTCAAAAGATCATCCCCAACTATGGATCTCAATTTTTTAATGAATTCAATCCGACTAATTAATTTCCTCTGATAAAAAAATTAAAGAAATTAAGATATAATATATGCAATAACTAAAATCTTCAAGTAAAAGAAAAGTTGATTTTGGTACAAAACATACCTTAAAGTCATCATAATGATGCTCGACCAAGTTCATTTCTTTCTGAGGTATTTTGCTTGATATTGCATTTAATAACATAGGGAATGGCATCCAAGGAGACGTTGGCTTCTTTGGAACTTCTAAACCAAACCTCCTTGCCTTTTCTTGACATTGCTCGACAGAAGATGAAATTAGGTGATGATCCAGCACCTATGAAATGGAAAATGAAAAAAAACATAGTATTAAAAGGAATAAGATAAACATGAAATTTCATTAGAGCTCATTATTGTAAGTTGGTCTCACGTTTTAACTCATGAAACCACATCCGTTCTCCTATTTTCTACATTCACTAAAAAGGTAGGTTGGTCACTTCCATACACAAGCATACATGAGAGAGGTGGCCCTACAATCAGAGAGACATTTTTTAACCAGTCAACTGTTCTAACACATGTAGGTCACCTATTATGTGGACCAGCTTATCATTCGGGCTAGTGCCAAAAAATTAGTCCTAATGAATGGATGGCTCGGATCTCATGTGCAAGCATAATGATTGAAATACTTGCTATAAGTGGCTTGTATGGCCCCATGTGCACATGTATGCTTAGCAAACATTTTTCTTAGAAGAGTTAATAAGGTTTTATTTTCAGCAATCAGCACTTAGATAAACACTTGGACATCCTTTTGTCGTCATGAACAACTAATGCTCGCATTTATTTGATCACTAACTGCTAGCATGTCTGCACTGGTAGATCAGGAAAACTCCTCCCAAGTTGGATTCTCGTGGAGTGCAGTCCCTTCCACTTAAGAACAAAATGTTAAAAGTTGCAATTAGGAAGAACAAAAATCGAAAAGCAACATAAAGATCTGAACTTGGCGAGATGTACCGAACCAACAGGAGTAGAATCACACTGCATTTGGCCGTAATGAAGAGTAGAGCGCACGATCCCTGACATTTCAATTCTGCTCTCTTTCACAACCAAGGGTTCTGCTTAGACAACAAGTGATAGTTAATATTCTACATCTATAAATTGTTAAGAGAGAGAGAGAGAGAGGGGGGGGGAGAAGGAGAAGCGAAATCAAAACTGGAGCACTGTATGAATTACCTTTAACCTTTGAAGAGACTTTAAAACTCACAACATACTCTGGATAGATGCGCGTATTCATATCCCTATCCCATACTACATAATGCTTAGGGTTTTGAAGATCATCAACGCCACTATCGTAGTTTTCATTGCTAGGATGAAACTGCTTCGACTCAGGATGAATAACTTCCATGTTTCCCATGATGACGCGACACAATAACATATGTTGTGCACCATTTTCGTCGACATCAAAATAGGTACTAGTAAAGGAAAACAAAGTCAAAAGAAAAACTGTCAGGATAAACAAACAAAATTGAACTTATAACAACAACAACAATAATAATAATATTAGCAGCAGCAGTAAATGAAATAGTAAAAGTACATGTTAATGGCTCAACTTGCAGATGAAATTAGTAATATACTAATATTATCTCTTTTTTTTTCTTTCAATTTCAAGTGTGAAAAAAAAAGGTGGGTACCTGATATGAGAGGACTTTGCTGGAATAAGATGAATGCCAGTACCATGTGTAGACTTCAATTTGGGAATGTCGGTATGCTCAAACCCGTGAAGCATGATCCTCGATACAGCTTCATTGGAAGAAGTAAACCAGGCATGCCGAACATTCGCATCACCACGGTATGCTTTCATAATCTCAACCTGCTTTTGAAAATGTTGCAACCGAGCTTGCACTAATATGCTTGTAGGCAAACCACGGAAAATCTCAACTATGTCATCTACATTAACATAAGGGGCGAAACTAGCAAGGAACAAGTTCTGAATGACATTGTAGTCACTTCCTCCGGTTAGAAGCCTATCTAGTTTATCATGCTTACATACCAATCCATAGTTTTCAGAAGCAAAAAATGGGCTGGGAACATTTTCTCCAATGCCCTCAATAAATTCTACATCCGGTTTTTCATAGTCATTACTAGATGGCTTCGCTTCAATTCTAAGCCGCTTCGCATGAGAAACAGAAACCTCATCACATTCTTCTGACTTGGGGATACAATCACCATTAACTGCAATCTCCAGTTGCACCTTGATTTCCTGTGTCCCATTTGGCTTCAAATTTACAATACCCTTATCCTCTCCATCAGAGCAAAATCGAGGATGCAATTCACACACATCAGAATATGGTTCTGGAAAGAAACAACTGCCAGACTCATCAATCCAAGCAATCGGCTGTTGCAAACCTGTTTCTGTGTCGATCAGAACCATATGCAAAAAATCAAACAATGCAGATTTGCCCTTAACCACCACCTCAGTGATTGCTAACTTTGCATGGAAATCTCTTTTGAGCATTGAAAGGATTCCCTGTGGGAAATCTTTCCATTCACCATTATCATAGAACATAACACGCTGTGGTGACCCACTCTTCGTAAAATTTGAATAGTTCTTTACCACAGATTTCCTTACACTGCATCTACAACTATTTTTGCAGCCACCTGATCTTACCCTCTTGCAATGCCTACCAGAGGGTTCGTCCAACGTAACCTGTTGCGAAACCAACTTGCGAGCAGAACCAGTAACATGCCTTGCAGACTGGGTCACTTGCTTTCTCCAATCAGGCAAAAATTTTCCACCATCATCCAACACCTTTGCGTTCTTCACATCCATTTTTAACTAAAGAACCAATCCCTATCAAAAGTCTAATAAGTGTGTACAGACTAAAAGTCCAAAAAGTTGTTGCTATTTACAATAATAAACTACTCTTCCCTGGGTTGGAATAAAATAACACTATGCCAAAGAAAATAACATTTAGTGCGACCCTGCAAATAGTAATGAAAATCATCTTAGATATATGACCAATTACACAATATAGCTCACAATGTAAAAAAGGGAAACAAAACAAAATAAGAACTAAATCATAACAATAGCCATCAATCAATCAGATGGCTTCAAGAAATAATAACATTGAATCTATGAGACAAGGTGCAAGCTTGAGCAAGAACCATATAATAATCTGGAAACAAGAAGTAAAGCTTAAATATATATAGAAAATTCAAATGAATGTCAATCACTTGAAAACATACCCTCCAACATGATGACAGTGATGCAAATGTGGTCGCTTTAAAACAAAAGTTCAAGATTTATCATGGCTAGTATGGAATGGGCGCCAAAAAAGAGGACAGCAAATTTTGCATAAACTTTTGAAAGGCATACTTTAAATACCCCTGCAACTCTTTTGGGCAGTCAATACCCTTTAGCTTGTCACAAAAGATCATTTGCAGATCAGAAATCAGACCTTAACGTTATAAGCAGATTAAAGATTTTGGAGCGTTCTTATGCACAGCGATTTAATAGTCAAATCACTAGGAGCTTGCCAGTTTGTAAGGATCAATAGTTGAGGTTGCTAGTTAAATTGGGTTTCTCTAACCATTTTTTTTTTTTTTTTTGTTTAAGTTCTAGGCTCGAACCACGACCCTGTGGTTAGAACTTGTGTCGGTGAGCACCTGGTACCAGTTCTTGGGTTTCTCTTAAGATTTCCAATGATAAAACACATATAAGGTGAAAAAGAAAGACAAGTGTCATATATTATCTGATTGTGATTCCACATTCACAACTGCATTTTTTGAAGTCAAATGAAATCAAGTAGCATATGTGTTCCCTTGATTTGGGTATTCCAACCCCTCGCTAGGTGATGGCAATGCATTGTCAATATCCTACGATTCGTATCAAATCCTAAGGAGAAAGGTTCATATACACACAACAAACCCCTTTACAGGTGAATTTGAAGATTTAGGTTTGAATCTTACAATTCAAGTGATTCGTCTAAGTGAGAATAGCCACGGCTGAATAACTACACAAGGAATACACATGTGACCAGAGTATTTAACTGTATTTACGGGGATTCGTCCTACATTTTTTATATTTTTTACACCTTTTTAACATCAAGAGTAACATTAATAATTTGTGTTTTATCTTTATTTTTTATTTAAAAATAAAAACAAAATTGTAACTTATTTATTTTTCTTGGAAACATAGATACCTTAAATATATTTAATTATTCACCA
The DNA here is from genome assembly GCA_012931725.1 of Litsea cubeba. Lineage (NCBI taxonomy): Eukaryota > Viridiplantae > Streptophyta > Magnoliopsida > Laurales > Lauraceae > Litsea > Litsea cubeba. The sequence goes on from CM022947.1 coordinate 128,336,971, forward strand.
ATGTCATTTATGATATACTAATATATATATAAATAATGCTCTTCAGATGATTGTATCATAGTCTTATTTGTCACCATATTGATGCTTGCTATAAATTTTTTTTTCCATTTTCTAAAAGGAAAATAAGAAACCCTACAATTTGCAACATGATTCACGATACAATTCGATTTAACCCCTTGAACAATTTGCATCATGGCTCCAATTTTCAAAACAATGGATGTCGGGTCTATTTAGAATTTATAAGTTCACATAAAAGACATGAAACAATTATAAGGGGGAAAACTTGAGACAGACTAAGTGACTAACAGAAGAATAAAGATAGAGGAATGCTCACAACCAACATCCACATGGTACACTTGAAATGCCAAGGACGATCAGAATTATTATTTTAGCACGCCACCATGCAGTTGTAAGACAATGAGCTGGCTAAGTCAAACCAAGCCTGTCAGACTCTAGCCTGCTTTGGGCTGGGGAATAAAACAAAGCTATTAATTTAAGGCCAATGGGCTAGAAAAGCCTAATTGATGGCACAGTAATTAAATGGGCCACACCTAATCTGAATGTGTGCCAAAAGACCTAACTAGGTGAACCAGCTAGGCCCCCAATGTATCTAGCAGATGTAGGCCTCATGGATAACTAGGGCAGAGCCCACGCTAGATCCAGGCCTAAAAATGAGACCCAGAAACTTAAAGAGCAGATGAACAAGCTTTGGCCTACTAAAGATTGACACAATAGCAAAAAAGCCATTGTGATTGATAAAATCAATGTATTTTTCAACACTCGTGCTAAGTTGTTCTAATATCCTGATCTCAAGTAAATAATCAAACATTTAGGATGCTATTATCATCACAATTTCTGAGCTACAGATTATGCCCCTACTCATAATACAGTTCAAGTCGACGACAATGATGCTGGGATTAGACACATGGATTCCTAAATGATGGTTCCAAATTCCTTGGATGCTTGATACATGTTTGGTGAAGATGTTAGAAAAAAGTGAACCTATTTAAAATGTAAACTAATACAAAATCTCTAATAGAAATAAAACGAGCAAACAGCAGTCCTGCACAAAAAACTTGCCATCTCCAATTTGCCAAGGGGAAGCATGCCACACAGTCCAAAGCAGCATGCATGTGTAAGATCAACCCACTTTGCAAGTGTTTTAGGCCAAAAATGTGATTGATGGGCACCACATGTATAAAAAAAAATTATGGGAATCAAAACTGCCCATATTCTGTATCGGTCCCACCTATTAATAACTCATATCTTGACCAGTGTGCTGCTTTTATCGCTGAATTGAAGTTGTGAGACGACACAATCTGGACATTTGATAATTGTAATATCCTGGACAATTAGTGCAGCTCCTAATCTTGCTTTTTTTCCTTATGCTCCTTGCATGGTGAAACAGACATCAAATGCTAATATTTTCTAAATCACAATTGTGTTTGTAATGTCATGTGGGACACTAAGGCCCTGTTTGGCATCGTGCCAGTGGGGTGTTCTCGTGTTCCCATGGGATAAAACCATTCAGAACGTGTTTGGTAACCAAAATTACCGTTCCACGCCCATGTTTTCGCTGGACCGATTCCGGGAAAAGTGACCCACGGGAGTAAGAAGTAGAGAACGATTAATTTCCGTTTTTTTTTTGGAAGAGACTCGCTGGCACAAAGCAATCTCCAGATTTTTCCCACGTTTCTCGTCAACCGTCTGGGTTCTGCTAAAAGTCCCCTACCATGTGTCCTCTTACCCTTCCAGTCTACCCTGCAACTCTGTCTGCCTCTCCCTCTCTATGTGCCCTAAGTTAGACGACCCAATTCTGGTTCCTTCTTCTTCTCCATCTCCTCCTTTTATTTTGTTTTTCTTCACTCCTTTCTCCTCTCCCCCAACCAGCCACCTACAGGATGCCTCTTTCTTTCTCTTATTCTCTCTTAGTCCTCTCTTCTCTCTGTCCTTACCCCTCTATGTACAGCTCTCTCCCCCCACCCCCAGCCTCCTACAGGATGCCTCTTTTTCTCTCTTATTCTCTCTTAGTCATCTCTTCTCTCTGTCCTTACCCCTCTCTATGTACAGCTATCTCAACCCCCCGCCTAACGACTTCCCACCCCCTCTTTTTTTCTTTTCTTTCTTTCCTTTTTTTCCCCTTCCTCCTATCTCCTCTTCCAACCCAGCCACCCCCTGCCAATCCCTCTTTCATCGTTTTCTTTTATTGTTTTTCTTCTTCTTCTTCCCCCCTTTTTTTTTTTCTGGATCTTCTTCCTTTTTTCTTTTCATGTTTTTTCATTTTTCTGGTCAGCCTTTTGATCTTTCTCTTTTTCTTTCTTCATTTTTCTCAGCCCTCCTCTCTCACATCTCCCACCGACCCCTTCCCTTCTCTCTCTATTTCCCTACCCTCTCTCTGTTTCTCTCTCTCTCTCACTCTCTCTCAGGCTACACACCCAAGCCTAGCCTAGCCACCGCCACTTCTCACTTCCCAAACCTCACAGACTGCACGACCCCAAATAACAAATTGAACTTGAGATGGGTCAAGATTTTACGATAACAAATTCTTGGCCCAGGTTTTAATTCCTATAAAAGTGGGCCCATATTTTAAATACTATAAAGGTGGGCCCTATATATATTTGTGGGTTCAGTCCTATAAATCTAAAGGTGGGTCCTATGTACAATGATTCCAACATGTGTTACAATTCCTAAAGATGAGCATGTTTCTCTCGATTCTCTTTTGAATAATAAAATTATAATGTTACCAAACAAGTTCCATACAGCACATTCTCAACGGAACAAATTAATATAATGTTGCCAAACAAGTTTTATACAGAAGAATCTCAGCACAACCCGGTCTCAATACAACTTGGTCTTAGCACAAAATCGGGAACAATATGAAAACGATGCCAAACAGGGCCTAAGACTTCTGCCTTCACATTTCTAAATCATAATAGTATTGATTTCAAGTCAGTAATGATGCAGGCCAGACCCATGGGTTGGCCAGCCCATGGGCCCAATCCACAGCTTTAACTAAGAATCTTATGTGAGAGTTTTGATTTATTTAGGAGTCTTTAAATTAGAAGCTTAATATGATTTGGTTTATGAGATTTAGTTTCTTTATTGTTTAGGAAAGTAGAGTCCCACTAGGAAAGGGGCTGTCCAACCCTCCCTATAAATATGCAATCCGTCCAGCGGGAGGGAGAACTTTCAATTATAGAATAATCAATCTAGTTGATTGTCTATGGGCATTTTTCTCAGTCTGAGAATGCTCGTGTGTTCCTTAGGGATTTGGACAAGCCTCTTTGGAGCTTGGTCCATCTCAGAGTCCTTCATGGATTCAACCAAAACCCTTCATGGAATTGGCCCTTTTCCATTCACGGGAAGGCTGCGCCACATTTTATTTCAAGTTTGATCAAATTAGACCCCACACATGGCTTCCCACAGATGATGGTTCCAAATTCCTCGGTCGTGATACATGTCCAGTGAAGATTTTAGAAGCAATTGAACCTATTTAGAATGGAAACTAAAGCCCTTCACAGAAATAAATAATAATAATAATAAGTAAAAGAGACCAGTACAAGAAACTCAACCTCCACTTTGCCAAGGAGACATCCCACACAAGCCAAACCACAATCAATGAGCAAGTTCAACCCATTTTGCAAGTTTTTTTTTTTTTTTACCCAGAGGAGGTACCTTGGTGTATGTTATGTACAGATGATATAGTGTTGGTAGATGAATCAAGAGATGGTGTCAATGCAAAACTCGAGAGTTCGTTGGAGGCCTTAGAATCCAAAGAACATATAGTGACACCCTTACCACCTGAATGTCTCACATTACTTTATTAGAGCCAAACGCATTTTATCCTGAATTTGTATGTATTTGTCTTCCAAGGTTTTGTTATCAAAAAAAAAAAAAATCAATGGACATATAGCTAACACAAGGGTTGATAAATTGATAATGATTTTCAGCATTTTGGATATATGATGTCAATACCGCTGATGGATTTATAAGGATGAACTTATAGAATTCTAAGAACACTACAGTGGTTTTCTTGTATGAGTAACTAGGCATTACGACAAGACATGTAGTGGAGTTTGTGGGGGCCCATTAGCCAACCAAATACAAGATAGCTTGACCACGTAGCATCATTGTTGTCAGAATCCTACGATTCATATTGAATCCTAAGCAAAAAAATCCGTATCAAACGAATCCTATTTACAAATGAATCTTAAGATTCATGGGCTTATGAGATTCATGAGTGAATCTTATGATTCAATGCTATTTTCATCGAGTCTTACAATTAAAGTGATTTGGCTAAGCATGAATAGCCATGGCCAAGAGGTTAATATTAGTGGTCTCTCACTCTTTCTTTTAAATGGATATTAAGTGGTTAACCAAACCCCTTACAAACTTTTGAAATTTTGGGGACATTTTAGAGATAAATAAGGAACAAGTATGTGACTAAAGTGTTTGCCTAGTGCCTACACAATAAGAGTTTTATGTTGGATTCTTTTTTCCCCCTTCATGTAATGAGAACAAATAAAATATTGCAAGTTGTTAATTTTTCCTATTAACATTGATAGCTTAAATATATTTAACCATTCACACATACCATTTATGATATATTAATATATGTTAATGACGTTCTTCATATGTTTGTATCATACTTTTGTTTGTCATTATATTCTTGTTACTATGGACGTACCATGAATAAATAGTTTTTTTTTTCTTTTTACAATTTCTAATTATTTTCATTTTTATGAGAAAAAAATCCTACAATTCACGATATGATTCGATTCATCCCCTTGAATGATTTACGATACGATTCCGATTTTCAAAACAATGCTTAGCCATGTACAAAATTCAGACCCATTGGATAAAGCCAGTTATCTTATAAAAAGATGATTAAATCTATGGCCAAATATAAACTTTGGTTATCGTCCATTTAAAGGCCTTAGATGGCCTTAGATGGTATAGTTGGCAACATCTAATAGTCTTGATTTCTTATAAAATGGCTAAAACATAAAGCCCTCCTATATCTAGTAGGCTAGTGAGCCCCACAAACTTTGCCACATGCCATATTTTATTTGGTGGTTACTTTTACAAAGAAATTGCTAGTTTCCTAACAGTTACTTAAGCCATATCCCACATTCGAACAAAATAAAATTAAAAAAGAAAAGGAAAAAAAAAAAAGTGATCCCAACATCCGTATTTTTTAATCCCAAACTATAAGTCCTACCAAGAAGACAAAAAATAGGGCGGGGTGGGAGGGGTTATGGGTTGGTGGGGTGTGTGGGGCTGGAAGAGGAAAGAAAAGAAGATGAGGAGGAAGCGTCATAACATGTGCTTCTCTCTCCCTTTGACATTTTTTATTTTTTTTCCATTTTTTTTTTCCTTTTTAAAGGTTTCTAACATAGTAACGATTCATATGGGCAGAGTCGATTGTATCAGCTGATACATGTGATATGGCGTTGCGTAATGCCAATAACCCCTAAAAGCACGTACCATAAGGACCCATACCCAATACATTGCAACTGATCATATCGAGAGGTATTTTAAAATGTGTTGGCACTTTCTTATGTGTGATCAAGAGTTTTAAAAAAGGAGGATTGAATCTGATTGACAACAACAAAATTTGCCACAATTCAAAATGATTTCTACTATGAGAATTGGCCCTAAATAGGGTTGAGTAAAAAAAGTAGAACGTATAAATCTGCCCCTATATAGATTGATAAGGCTTTGAAAATTATAACAAATGATGATGATGATGACAACCCAGAGGTATGTGCAAGTCTCCCTTACATATCTGAGGGTCAAGTCTCGCGTCGCGTGACAAAACAACATTTCAGCTCAACCAAGCAATCATAAAGGAGGAGTCCAATATTGTGTTTCATAAACTTAATAGTGTGAGACTGATCAAATAAAGACATGACACACCCCCTAGGTTGCCACCAGACCCCAATTAGACATGCACCTAGAATGGATTTGGGCCATGAAAGTTTTCAGCCATCAGTTTGGAGCTGCCATATTTCCACAATTGCAGATCCAGATGAATTGAGATTTGGTAGGACCCTCAGTCAAACATAGGCCTTTCCATCCCATACAACCCACCCCTGTCCCCTTCTAGGTGGAACCCACTGGTCAGACATACAAGTGTGTGTGTGTGTGTGTGTGTGTGTGTGTGAAAGCCAAAGGTATTAGCATTTCACTCTTAAACAGGTATCAATCGCACAGTAGGAATGGACTGATTCAAGCCAATACAAAGTCATCCACAGAGGGAACTGTTTTGCAGTTAAAACTGAGTTTAAACCCTGGTTATGAGTCTTTGACCCATTGAATTGTCCAATTATACTATACTTCTCTGCATTTATCAACTATAATCTTTTAGGACTAATCGGTGTTGAGCTGTATTTCCCTTTTTATCTTTCCCTCTCAAGCAAACTTCTCTTCCGTTGTGATTTTCATCTTAAATCACCTTGGATTCACAGAAAAATTTAACAAAACCAGCGGTACCCAACTCCAGTGTCTAATATAAGAAGATAAAATTTTAAAATAAAACGCTGTAGAAGATTACTACCGTTTTGGGCAAAATTAACAGACAATTGAATTAAAAAAAAAAAAAAAACACTGCAGACTCAAACCCATCTCATGCACAGCCAATAAAACATCCATAAACACTAGTTCAATTGCTTTTCACATTTTTCTAAACCAAATCTCCATATTAATCTTCCCAGAGAGAAAAAGAACTACATATATATATATATATGTGTGTGTGTGTTAAAAACAAAAGTTTAGTCATTTGATACAAGGATTTTAAACACAGGTAATCATGGTGACTCCAAGAACAGAATAGATGGTAATCAAGCCCTTCAAAAGTCCAATCTCACTGATGCAATTAAAATCAATAGAATTCCCCAACATTTCAGATGCTAAAATACAGATAGAATCCCATATCCATTAATCCTCTGTATATGTAATAAACAATAACAATAGACTTTCCCAAATGTTTCAAACCCTAACTCAAAAATACAATTCCACTATAATCCATCTATCAATCTATCTTCCTGATCTTCAATACAACAAAACAGAAAAGACCAAAAAAAAAAAAAAGGATTGTTCAAGATTAGATGAATGCAAAGGAATACCTGAGAATTGACGATGGATGTTTCATTTTTTCAAGAGATCAAGGGTTTACTGTGCAGAAGGAAGTGCAGAAGGAAACCCTAATACTCTCTCGAGAAAATAAGATGGGTAGAACAGCCGACACCGTTACGAAATAGGGTTTGAGAAATGGGTGGGTCGGTTAAAGTTGGAGTCTTTGCTTGCAGCGAAAGAAAGAGGGGCGGCCACCCACGTCACCATCTCTTCCGTGGACTTTCCCATCATGGAAAATAAAGGAAAAATCCACGAGAATCTTGAAGCTACGCAATTTACTTTCTCGTGCTTTCTAGAATACCAAAATATTTACGGTAGAAAGTTTGATCTAGAGATAATATCTGCTAAGACTGCTATTCACAGGGCCTACTTCCTTTTGCAGTCATCTTTTATTACGGGGCACGTTTGTGTATATGCTTTTCTTCGTAAGATTAAAAAATTTATAAAATATGAAAAGCGAAAAATCATTTTACATGCTACCATAAAAATCATTATTCTGTTGCTCGGCTTTTCATAAAGAAGGGCTTTTTCCTATGAGCACATTGCATATTGCTTATATGCGGTTAGGGTTGTAAATAGGTCGGTTCCGGATTAGAACCATAGTGGATCCGGATCTGAATCCGTTTTTAAATAACGGTTCCGGATCTAGAGGTTTGAATCAGAACTTGTTTTATTGGTTCTGTACCTGATTTCGATAAAAAAAATCCAGATCTAGTTCTGAAACCAGGTCCACTTAGAGGACTTGAATCTAATTCCAAAATTGATTCTATTTTATCCTTATTCTTCATTTTTTTTCTTAAAATAAGCATATCATTGAACTTATAACGGTACATCAAGTCTACAACCTCTAGTATGATACATAAGAATGTCAAAAGAGTTGGTTCAAATTGCAAGATCAAATACTCATATACCGTGTCCCGGATCCATAGGTTGGAACCTATATGGACCCAAAATCGGACCCGTTTATCAATCGAAACCTAAATTAGGTTCCGGACCCGTATCTGAATCGGAACCTAAAATAAGTTTCAGATTCTGTTTTTTTTTTTTTTTATCAGAACTTCTGGGTGATCGGAGAATCGAAAACCCGTTTGCACCTCTATACGCAGTCCAATTCATGGACCCTATTAGATATTTATCAATGGAATAGTGATAGATTGAAAAGTCTTAAGATCTAAAAGATTAATCCGACGGATCATTCTACCTCTTGATTTGCCAATCGTAAAATTTAATAGCATTTTAAATATAGTTTTTCTTAAAATTGAATTAACAGAGAATAAAGAAGGTCCAAGGAGTGTAAAATTAGGCGTGATGAGTCATGCATCTACAAATGCTAATGGGCAGGAATGAAAATTTCTCTAATGAGTCATGCATCTGGACCTACTCTGGGAGGAAGTAGGAACATGCATCATGCAAGCACCGCCTTCAATTATCAAGAGGTGGAGACAAAGGAGACACCTTTTTGTTGCTGGCAACTTTGATAAGGGTGATATAAGAAATTGCCTATAAAAAACAACAAAGGAGACACCTTTTTGTTGCTGGCAACTTTGATAAGGGTGATATAAGAAATTGCCTATGAAAAACAACAAAGGAATAAGTTAAGTGGATGGTGCACCACCTTGCTTTAGTGGTCCTCTGGCAATTCAAGCCCAATTGCAAAGTACTTGATTCCCAATTGGTGGGTTTCCTTCAGAATCAGCCATCTCCTTTCCAGGATATTATTCTTGTGAAAGGGTGACTAAGGATGGAAATGGGTCAAGGGTATGGCACATGTTGGTCCCCTACGATATCAGAATCTGATGCAAATTTTTAGAATAGGATCTGTACCAAGACTATAAATTTCTATATATGTAAATCCAGCTAATAGGATCTATTCCAAGACTCAATTCCCATTATTTGCAGATCCAGCTAATAGGATTGGTACCAAGACTCAATTTCTATCATGCAGATCCAGCATATTAGATTAGTACCGGGACTCAAGTTCTATTTAGTGACCTACTGACCCTACTATTTCTTGGACACGGATGGGTGATGTTGTCCCAATTGGCACCATAAAATTCAAGGGAGTCTCAGTCTGTTGATGGCAAGTTGATCCACCTCTTTGGGCCTGTTTGGGAGGGGGGGCATGTGGGGAAAAGGCCCCAAAATTAGGGGGGAAATGAGGAAGGGAGGGGAAAGTGTGGAAAATTACTAAACTGCCCTTTTATTTTTTTGAAACTTTTACAAAAGCAAGCAAGGGTAAATTGGTCGTTGTCTCTCTACCTCACAAACAAATAAAATCCTACTTTTTCATTTTTCATCCTCCTACTTTTTTACTTCCCAAACAAGAGGATGTATAATTAATTTTCTCTCCCCTCCCTTTCATTTTCCTTCCCCCTCAAATTTCCCCTCCCCTTCCCTCCCCCCTTCCCAAACATAGCATTAATGTATGGACGTCCCCTAGGGAAAATTTTGCTAGAGAGTGTAATAATTAACCTTATAACCTATTGAGAAGCTGGTGTGGTTGACTGGTTGGTATTGCTAAGCAATAAATTTTAATCCTTATCATAAAATCTAGTTGATAGGTGGATTTTATGATTAGATTTCACATTTGCCAACGTTGAGGGACTTCCGGCCAAACATCTTGTTATTTTTTAGATGAGAGAATTTCAAAGGCCAGTAAGGGCATGTTTGGATAGGCAAAAAAATATAGTAAAATGAAGTTAAATGGGCCCTAACAGTCTAAAATTTCAACTATGTTCTGTTTGGATGACTCTAACCCGATAGATGAAGTAATGTTGTAAGCCACATGTACTTCATTTCACTTCAACTCTAAATACTTTCATTTCCTTGAGTTAAAATAGATTATACTCCAAACCTTAACTTCAAAATAAGCATCCAAATAGAGTGAAGTGAAGTACTCTACTTTAACTTCAACCTATTTCTCTCAACTTCACTCCACATGTGAAATCCACTTCATTCTACTCCACTCCTCATTTATCCAAAAAGGCCCTAAAGGTTCATTAAAAATAATAGTTGATATAGTAGTTAATTATTCTGCTTCCAAATTCTAATAGTAAAAAAAATTATTGCTGAGGCAAAAGCCTGACTTATTCGGTATGTGGGAGGAGATAAGGACTTAACGTGCCCCGGAGATACCCTCAAAGCAAAAATAATTAACATCCGGCAAGATATATACATAGAATTAGCATTTTCAAAGTATCAATAAATCTTCTAGACTGCCATGTTATCGAGGCAAACCCTAAAAATGTGTTTGCTTGACTTTGAGTCATCTTCTCTTTGGAGGAAATCACAATTATTGATGATATATTATATATACATCATTCATAATTAGCATTTTAAAACTAGTAGAGAGTCAACTAGGCTATGACCGAGTTGATCATACCAAACTCTGCCGAGTCACCTTCACCCATCACTTCTTCTTTTTTCTATTTTTCTCCTTCTTCACAAGCCACTCCCATAATTCCATCTCTCCCATCATGGGAGTCACATGATTCCATTCTCGTCCTTCTTCCTCCTGAGCGACGGGAACTAGGGATGGCAACGGGGCAGATCGGGGACGGAATTGGGGTTCCCCGCCCCCGCCCTTCGGGGTAATTGATATGCCCCGCCCCGCCCCTCAATTATAAAACTTTTAAATGTGCAAGACTTAGGATTTGAACTTGGGTGGAGGAGTAACTAGAGGTTTGCCTTACCACTAGACCAAACTTCATTTCTTGTAATGTTTTACCTTATTTAAAATAGGGACGCGGTCCTGTAAGGACCGTCCTTACGATTTACCGTAAGGACCGTCTATTGGAGCCCACCGTGAGACCTTACTGGTAATGGAACAAGGGGGATTGAAAGATCCAAGTGGGGTCAACTTACATATCAAATTTAAAGTCAATCTAATATTTCTAACCCCTTCATCCAACGTCCACAAGTTTAATAGCTTTATAACAAAGAAAAAAAATCGACCCTCAATCCAACGGTCTAGTTCATCCGAATCCCTGCAAATTCATGGGATTCATTGCCTATAAGGGGATTATGAATGAGCGGTCAATTTGGATTGATCATGAGGTGGGCCCCAGTGGGCGTTCCGAACCGTAAGGACGGTCCTTACAGGACCGCCTCTATTTAAAATATATTCATATATTCAAGATTGTTACACACATATACATATACACACACACATACATATACATATATACATGCACATACATATACATATATATACACATATATATGTTTGTATATATATATATATAAACATAACCCTCTATATATTATATATATACATATATATATAAACTTATTTAATGGCGGGGCTGGGCGGGGTACGGGGTGGGGAAAAGAGCAAACTCATCCCCGCCCGCCCCGCCTTTGGGGCACAATTTTATTCCCTGTCCCCGCCCCACCTAAGGATCGGGGCGGGGAAAACCCGTGCGGGGCGAAGCGGGCAAGCCGGGGCGGGGCGGAGCAAAATTGCCACCCTAGCGGGAACCCATGAAAGTGAACTTCAAGGCTTTATGTAAAAAATATATTGGGAGAGAGACAAATGTAAATATATATATATATATGGAAAATATTTAGAATTTGCAGAGGGATTCTTGAAAGAATTTAATTCTTTTTCAGATATGAAGCCCCACACCCTTACAATTGGGTCCGCCAGTGCTCCTCCTATTCTTCTTCTTCTAATGGAAACCCATCTCCCAAAGTCCAAATAATACAACCCATACCTCAGTAATAAAAACACATCTCCCCTCTTCTCCTCCTTCAGCCTCACTTTCTCCTCCTCCTTCAATACCCCTTCTCCAGTTCTCCTCCACCATTTTCCGCAAAAACAGAGAAAAAGTGGATTCAACATGACTCGGTTGAGTCGACCCAACTTCACTCCAACCCTGTATACACAATGGCTCGAAAAGTGAACCTTTCATCAAGGGCTTGAAGACTACCTGACTTGCTGTTAGGGCTGTCAAAATTAACCGTGAAAACCGAACCGCCCGGCCCCGACCGTTTGGCCGGTTTATAGATTTTTTTTTTAAACAAAACCGACCGAACAGTTTTTGTAAGTTTATCTTTTTTTTTCAACAGTCGGTTTTTATAATTATGTAGAAACTATTCGGTTAAAACCGAACCGACCGAACAAATTACTAAATATTATATATATTTTATATGACATAATATATATATGTATCTGTGTAAGTGTAAGACTTACACGTAAGAGTTAAGACTTACACGTATGTAAGTCTTAGTGTCCTACACAGTCAGATACACATACTTGGAGTGATTTAATGATTTTTATATTTTGGGCTTTTGGCTATTTATCTTGGTATGTAATTGTATGTAATGGCTTTATAGTTTATAGGCTGAATTTGGTATGTATGATTTTGGCACAAAAACAGTATTTGGATTTAATGATTTAGGCCCAAAATAGTATAAACTTTATTGTTGAAGCCCAACAAAATTAGGCCCAGTCCATTAACCGAAGACCGACCGAAACCGACCGAACCGAATTGTCGCTTTCCAATGTCCAGTATATGTACTTTGGTCGGTTTCGGTTATTGCAAAATTGTAAAACCGAAAGTTTCGGCCCGGGTGTTATATGTCGTAAAACCGACCGAAAATCGACCGCGTACAGCCCTCCTTGCTGTCAAAGAATCAGCGCTAGGCATCCATCAAAGACTCAAAAGTAAATTCCAACTTTTGTATTAATTGGCGCAGCTTAATTGGTTCCACAATTCCACTTTGACAATCATTCACACTTTCAATAGGTTTTTCCCACTTTCTGGCGTGTAGAGCTGTCTATCCAGGTCACAACTAGGGGAGGGGGATAAAGTATTAAAAGACCAAACTAGCTCTTGATGTTGACATAGACCTGCCCACAAATTCAGGTAAAAGCATAAAACACCTTCTTTAATTTGCACCCCCTTTTTTTTTTCCTTCTCATAAACCTCTAGCAAAGGAGGAAATCGCTGAGAAGGAACGCTGCAAGCGATTGAAAATGACCCAACATTAGTATATAGCTGTAACATTTAGAATTTTGGGGGTCATTTGATTACTCTACTTCCTTTCAAATTTCAATGTCATGCATCCAAAGTGCCACAGCTCCCAGCACTTACTCCCACACAAAGGCCAGATATATGTGTGGACAGTCATGCCTTCTTTTTTTCGTTTTTCTACGTCGTATCATGCCTTCATCTACTGGCATTGGTGAAGGATTTTTCATTTCTTTGATTATGTGAGTTTTGACTTCACTTGTAGTGCCTGTCAAAAGTCTTTGCAATTTTTGCAACCGTACTAATTTCTCCATTGACCAACTTATGCAAGTTGTTTTTATGACATGCTGATTTGTGGGGGCCAGCTTGCCCTACCATGTATGTCACCAGTCTTAAATGATTTGAGAAATTGGATTCATATTTTTTTGGTCTTTCAATGGTCACTCTAAGAAATGTAGAGTGGCACGCGCAAATTAATTAAATTTAAGACAGACCTTTCAATGAAAAATCTTTCATTCCTCGAAAGGGCTCGCAAAGGGTGTTGGAACTAGGGCTGCACATGGGCAGTTCGGATCGATTTAACACTAAAATCAACAACCAAACCGAACCTGTCGGTTTTTTAATTAACCAATCCGATCCGACCGATGGAGAGGGCTTAAACCGAACCGAACCAAACGGTTCGGTCCGGTTCGGTCGGTTAAACCGTTATTTTTTATTTTATTTTTTTGAAAATCAAACATTGAAAATTTCAAAATGATGATACCCCGTCCTTTGCATTTATTCCAATGTTTAGTGCAAACATAAAAATCTAACATTCCAGTGACCCATATAAAAAATAATTCTACTCCACAAAGAGAGTTTCGACTAAATGCAAGCGCACAAAAACGAAACCCTGAGGCTAAAATAGTAAAAAAGCAATACATAAGTTATTGTATACGGTCGGTTCGGTTTAATCGGTTAACCGTAGGCTCAATCCGATAACCGATCGATGTAAGCGGTTTTTATGATTTTCAAGCCGTTAACCGAACCGATCTACTATAAACCGATCCGAACCGCCCGGTTCGGTTCGGTTTTACGGTGATATCGAATTTTTTGTGCAGCCCTAGTTGGAACCTCCGAGTGACTTTTAAAATAATTTATGAGTTAGAGAGGAAATCCACAGCCGGCTCCACCTATTGAGATTTTGAGTTAGAGAGGAACTCCATGGAGCTCCGCCTATTGAAAGTTTGAGCTACTTAAAAAAATGTCCACACCGTATAGGAGAAGTTTATTAATTTCATACTAAAAGAAGTTGGCCCCGCCATAACATTAACCTTTTTTTTTATTGGCTAAATAGGAGATTTGAACTCACACACTCATATCTGCCTGACCAACGGAGCTACAAATAAGGACCATGTGATGAATAATTCTTTGCAAGCATTTCCAATAGGACTTCCAGCGGTTTGGGAATTTTGAAATTCCTCACAGAAATTTCATCTGTTTTTAGTAGAATTGTTGAATTTCAGGATTTTCAAATGCCCAAAATTAGCCACTTTCAAATGCTAGCCAAGCCTCCGAACATTTTAGAAATTTCAAAATTCCAAAATTCAATGACCCCTCATATATCATGGTTTCCAAAGGTGGACCTCGCACTGTAATTCCAAAAAGGTGGTGCTGTGTAAATTTTAGAAAATACAGGCTCCAGGTGTCACAATTTTAAAGGTGGATCCAAAATTGTAATTTCAGAAGGTGGATCCCACATTATAATGTCTACAAATGAGCCCTTCCTACAACAAGGTTTCTAAAGGTGGGCCTCATACTCTAAATTCCAAGGTTGGTCCCATATTGTAATTTCTAAGCATCCCCACCCCACCAAAAAAATAAATAAATAATTTGTAAAGATGATCCCACATTTTAATTTTTAAAGGTGATTCCTGGTTCCCATGTTCAAATCACAAAATGTAAGCCCATACATGCAGAGGCAGACCCATGAAATTGATCCGGGGGGCTCTATATAAAAGAAATATTGGATGAAGGGGCAAATGTAATAAAATTTTAATAATTTCTAGAAATTGTAGGGGGTTTTAATTCAGCCCCCAACGGCCCAACCCCTTGTACCTGGGTCCGCCTGTGCCCTGCATATATATATATATATATAGAGAGAGAGAGAGAGAAATCTAGCAGCTATGAAACAAGGAGTTTTTGAGATTTAGGATGAATGATATTCTCATGCAGAAGTTTCAAACATGACGCAATAAGAAATACAAAAATAATAGAATTCGGAATATGTCAAGACTCCAGCACTCCCAGACATCCAATTCGAGAGTTTTCCACAAAGACACGGACTAATGAACGCAATAAGAAATACAAAAATAATAGAATTCTGAATATGTCAAAGACTCCAGCACTCCCAGACATCCAATTCCAGAGTTTTCCACAAAGACACGGACTAAAACAAGGATGCTGAAAATGAAAGCATCTTGCTACTATTTTTTTTTTTTCACATTTTTAGTGCTCAGACATAATTAAACTTTCAAAAAAAAATTAGAAATAGATACAATAATCATTTATTTTATTTTTTTTATTTTAGCACAAGCTTATTTATTTACATTAGAATACATAGGAATTAAATATATAAGAATTCATAGGTAAAGGAGCTCCACCGGAAAGATTACTAAAGAGGTGAAGCGTGAATGATATGGAGTGAGAAGTGAATAAAATAAGGAAGCAACATAGATAGGATCTTTAACTTTCATACGGTTTGAATTACTAAGGATTTCATTTACCAGCTTCCCTTTGATTCACATTTCATTAAAAGTGGCTTATTTGATGGACATTTTACATATATTTACCATGTATTTTCATTTTTAACCACTTGGAGTTGGAAACAAACAGGCCTTATATCATGAAAAAGAAGACAATTGCTTTTTCTAATCCCTCACAAAAGGGCTGAACCCTAGCAACGTCTGTTTCTCATGCATGTAATGTAACAGACAGTGATCTCTGATTTCTCATGCAATCCCATGTCTTCACCATTGCTAGTGAGCCATTAGCAGCGTCTATTCTAGACACATAGGGGCCACATTCACATGGTGACCGACAGCGAGCACTAAGGTGGGATATGTGAGAAAGCATGAGCCGAAAACCCTTGACCTCTTTTATGTGCTTCTAATAATGCACCCACAATCATTGAGACTTATTTATTATTCCTATCTAGTGAGGCCATCAAACCCATATACATGTTCCAAGGCTTTGTTGTTGTTGGTTAGTTCACATATAATACATGCATGTACCCTTTACACTGTTTTTGGTAAGGGAGGAGGGGAGGGGAGGGAAATTTTGAGAGGAAGGAAAAGGGAGGGGAGGGGAGGGGAGGGCAGGGAAAATTTAATTTTTCCTCATCTTGTTTGTTTATGGTAAAAAAGGAGGATGGGAGAGGAAAATCCCCTCTTTGCAAGCATCTTTTTCTCCTCTTTCCTCCAGTTTTGATGGAAAATTTTGGGTGTAAAATTTTGAAAATGTTGCCTCCAAATTCCCCCCTCCCTCTTTCCCTCCCCCCTTCCCAAACACCCTCTATTTTAACTTTCCCTCCATTTTTCCCTCTTTTTTATTACTTCCACTCATTTTACCTCCTTCCCAAACATAGTGTTAGAATTTTTCAGAAATGAGTACCAAACTTTGTATCTCAAAAAAGATGTATATGAAATAACACTTGAATTTAGAATGGAACATTACTATACAAAAGTAAATTAAACTTTGAAGAAAGAAAAAGGTTGTCCAGGGTGCTTTAACACAATGCCTTCCTTCCTATTTAAGTAACCCAGCAATACTTCCTATTTAAGTAACCTGAGGACGTATAAACCAATGGTGCTATGTCAGAAGTCCACATCGAATGGACTCTCAGCAAATTATCATTTATCGCATCAAGAACCGAATACATTCCCCCGGTATGAATGGCCACAATGGGGGTTCCTTAAAAACATTAGCTGTTTGATGAGCATCAGAAGAAGAGGGAAGAGAAGAGACTAAAATTGGAGGAAAGAGGAGAGCAAAACTGGGGCGAACCGCGGTATTGCTGTGTATAAAAAAGTAAAAGAGAGTGTCAATATTAAAAGTTTGGAGGTCCCCCACCGTTGTTTCAAGGTTTAAGGGGATTTTTCCTATAAAAACCTCTAATATAAATTGCTTTTCACAGCATTTACATGTATATTCACGCACACACGCACACAACACATATATAAATTTATAAATATGCCTTTCATTTGATCCCAAATTTCCATAGAAAAGACATACTATCTCCATATGTATTTTGTATCCAACTTTTTGGTGTTTTAAAGTAATTGGTACCTGCACAAATCCTCTGCCATGAAGATCACTTTTCCTCAGTTTAACCCACTTGATTAGTGAAGAGTCAATCACATGACATCATTTACAATGTTGAATCCAAGAGTAATTATCACATCAAATATAGTCATTTTTGGGGTTAGAATTTGAACTAAGTTTATATTCATTATATGTAGACCCTACATTTTCTGGACTTTGGTGTCTGCCTTCTACATAATCTATAGATGTTAATGGTCATTTTAATCATTTGATTTTATAATCTTTTCAAGAAGATAATAAATCTACCTGAGGTGGATCCAATAAGATCAATGTATAACTAAGCAAGAATAGAAGCAAAATCAGAACAAGGAAAAAAATCTATGTTAGCTCAAAATAGAAAATTAAAACAAAAGAATTAAGCTTGTTTGGAATGGTTTGGATGTATAGATAAAAAAGACCAGAAAAACTCCACCATGAAGAATCTTAGTACAGGTGATTTTTAACTGAATATTGATGGGTGACTAGGAAAACACAGGCTTGTATTTAAGTAATCAAAAGTGACATGTAGGAGAAAAGATTGATAGAGAACATGGTGATAACAAAAATGCTAATGCTATTGATAATGACAACAATGATGATGGTGTGTTCGAGAGAATCTTGATTCATGTTGGTATTCACAATATCCAGCGGTGTAAATTACTGATAATCATTAATTACCTACATGTAATTTAAAAAATACATAAATACTTGTCTGAGACCATGAGGCTAGTTCCTATAATTCCTTTTCTTTTCTTCTCTTCTTCTTTTTCACTAATTGAAAACGCTATGTATTTGGAGTATCCAATTCAAGTGTTCCTTACCATCTTAACACCACATGTTTCGTGCATTGGATATAATACACTGCTGCACCCTTTCTTTTACACTGGTAACATCATATAAGCCACAGCCTCGAGGTTGCAATAGTGATACACCTGATTTGTTGAACCTAGAACACTATTAAAAATGTTCCCCATCTTTGATAGGGATGCCTCAAACAATATTCGTCTTGGGGAGATCCAAGGCTTCGAATCTATGAGTCTCTTCTTAGTTTTTATTGACTTGACCATCTGTTGCAATTTGGTTCTACCCTCACTAGCAAACCCTACTGATCATGCAACTTCACTTGATTTTGAGAAAAACTAAAATTAGAGAACAACTGTGTCTACACATAAAAGAATGATAGTGACAGCTTGCTTTAGACTCCATTAACAGCTACCAATCCAGATTCACAAGGATGGTTCCTATGAATGTTCCACCAGAAAAGGAGCAGATGGAAAGAATGGCAATGATAAAGTTTACTCTTCTTTTTTAGGTTCCGAAAAAAGTTTCCTTTCTTGTAGGTAAAAAAAAATTGCTTTTTGCATCAAATTCAACAACAGTGAAAAGCCAAATGATGAGGTGTAAGTACGATTAATCAAAACTCCAATATCTTGAACATACAATTCATTCATTTTTTTTTAACTTGAACACAGAGCCAATTCTAAGCCCATATCAACACTATTCCAAGACTGCTGCAACTGACATACCTACTTGTGATTACATACAAACTTTAATGCCGGCTTTTAGCAAGGGACTGCTCTGAGAGATACCTGCATATGATGAAAGACAAGTATTCAGTTGCTCATACTGTCTAGATGTAAGTGCAGGGTAACTTACATATCCACCAATTAACTTGGAAACTTAAGCCATCTCTACTAAACTATCAGTCATTTTTTACTGTCTGAAACTCGGTCCATCCATGTGCAGCAGGAAAAGAAATTAATAGTCACTATTTGTATGAAGAATCTTTTTTTTTTAAGGCCCTAAACATCTATGCGAGAAATCTTACTTTCCCGTGTAGAAGCCTGCCAAGTACCAAGCATTCAAAACAACAGTAAGGTCTGTCTTGGAGCCAGAATTTTGTGGAATCCCATCATGCAATGCACCTGGCCTCTCTTCTTTTGCAGTTGCTTTTTCTGTTTAGTACATTTGAGATAGCATAAAAGTTATTGTATAACAATTATCTAATAAAGCTTTTGTTGCTGATCAAATAATAATAATCATAAAACATTACATCGTAAGAATCGTTTGCCATTTTGAAATATCCAAGACCAGAAGTAGAAGCTTTTATTTTAGAAACATGGAAGGGACGTATGTAACTCAAAACATGATACTGGCATAATTTTCCCCATGAAGAGATGGGGCCAGCAATTATAGCAGAAAATGAAGAAGGGACAGCCCAAACACCGGCAAAATCAGAATGTGAATTTTCCGTTCATGCTATCCTCATTTTGGACCATTTTAAGGATGGGAGCACACTTAGCCATCTGCATCATGCTTTCCCCAACAATGCTAATGGCAAAATTAGCACATGTGTGTCGTGTCTCATCAGCATTTGGTAATGGGGAGCACATCCAAAAACATCTTCAATGTGATGAGGTAATTTGCGAAGGAAAAGAATGAATAGTACACATGGTCCAAAATAGCGGCAGCTACATCTGGAGCAGTTGAGGCCGCTATGCTATTTTTAAAAAAGTGGCTCTACAGTCTAAAACCTAGCAGAGCTTAGTTTTAATTTAAACTTTTTTTTTCCAATTTCTTCTCCTCAATAGACTTCCCTAACATTGTCTCTAGCCTTTTATGGTTCCAAATCACTTAAAAAACACAAGATTGGCTGCTACACAAGAGTTGAATTCTTTTAAGCACTAAAAAAAATCACTTTTAGATAGCAATGTAGCCGTTGCAACTACTACGTATCACCCATTGCCCTAATTAAACATGAATTCCCATTATCCAATGTTCAATTTAACTTTGAAAGACTACATCTAAATTTTCAAGAACAAGATGATTCTTATAATCTAAAATGGGCCTACGATATGTCCTAATATCATAATTAAAGTAAGCCTGAGCTGTATAGGTTATTATAGTCCAAACATTAAACTAAGAAAGAGCAAATATGAAGACACCATCATGGTGCTTGATCATTACAGAGTTGTACAACTATTCTAACTTTATGGTGTTTAATTTTAAACGTCAAAAGATATATTAAGAGAGGAGGGGGGGATGTATGCTGTAAGCCTGTAACTATGCACGAAAGGCTGACCTGAGAAAAATTACATTACAATGAAGAGCAATAAATTAATAAAATAAAAAAACAACAACAACAATAACGAGCCGGCCCACATGTTTTCTCAAATATCAAATGTCAATTTTCAAACAAAATTTTTTTTTGGAGCTGCAGATTTGATTATATTGTTTACAAAATGTGTTCACGCTGTCAAATACAAGGTATCTTGTACATTCAAAAAGAACACGAGGCAGATGGATTGACCTAATACTCGTGTACATTCTTTACATGCATGCATACAATCCTGTACATAATTAGTGGGAGTATTTACAAGATTTCACCGGTACATAATCCGGGAAATAAAGTCAGAATCCTCAACTCACGAGAAAGAAAGAAAACCCTACATTATTTCTTTTATTCTGCTTAAATCTTGGAGCTTGGAAACTTAAACTTAATTAGGGAAGTAGTCTGCTGGCTCCTAATTTTATTTGATTGAATCAATGAAAGAACTCTGGGTTTGTAAAACAAGCCAACTGGCTGAGTTACCAAGTTTATCATTTACCTGGTGATAATTTATGAAAATGAGTTTCAGACTAGGTAGTCAGGTCTACTTAACCAAGTCAAATGGTTGATTTATCAGTCAATCAGTATGATGGACATTTTAAGCATTGACAGAACTATGTTCCAGCAGCCAAGCACATCAGCATGCGCTTAATAACAGAATAAAACGATGATGATGCTTGTTCCTCCTGCCACTCTAATCTCTAATCAATCTCCATGATCTGATTGGCTAACCAAACTTGATAGAGCGAGAGAGAGAGAGAGAGTTCACAAGCCTACAGAACATTTAATCCAAAACAAGGGCAAGAGCCGAGCCGATAGCATAGTGGAAGGTGCTCAGTATTGCAACCTCAAGGTTGTGGGTTCAATTCATGTTACCTATTGCATATATGACAAGGCGACACATTAACTGCATCTACCAGAATGTGCATATCATTCTATTAAAGATACGTCTGCTCACCTTCTTCAATATTGGATGTCATAGAAGTGTTCAAATTCATGGAAGAAATTGCTCTTTCTGCAGCCTCTATTGCAGCTTTGACAATACTATCATCTGTAGATGAGGATGGTCTCACATCATTGACTTTGCATGCTGTAGTAATCTCGTGAGAGCTGTTTTCACTAGAACACTGACCACCCATGCCACAAGCGGGCATTGAAGGGCATCGAGCAACCAAGCAATGGCAGCAGCATGTGGAGCAATAGAAGAAATGACCGGGATAGGAGGTCTGAAGTGTAGAGAGATGTTCCTGGGAAGCAGCACAACATGCATTCCATTGCAGACAAGAACCAGAACCTTCAGCAAAGGTTTGGCAATCCCAACAACTTGGTTTATGAAGTTGATGTAAAACCTTTTGCCTCTGCTCCTCGATCTCATAGTACTGGCTAAGTAATTGGCTGTACTCCACACCTTGTGATTCTGTATGACCCTCGAAAGTAGTTTCTCGCACAGCAGGGGCACTTGAATGCTTGTGAGACTCTGATGCAGAAAATTCTGCACCAAGTTGATCATTTTGAATTGATGGAAGTCCATTAGATGCTCCAGTATTATATGAGGATAGGCACAGCTCTGTCACACTGTTTCATAAATAATAGATATTATTATTTGGTTCCATATTTCTTTGCAAAAGGAAAAGCAAAGAACATGAGCCAGTAGATAATAAGATAATTTTGTAAGATTGATAAAATGATGTTATAGAACATCGAAATGTCTGTGCAACGAGAAGACAAATAATGCAACATTTCTCCAAATAACTTTATACCACCTTCATGGTAATCACCTCCAAACTCAGTTCCATTGAGAAATTATTTGATCCTAACGCATAATCACTATAGGTGGGGCCCACCATTTTGTCAGCAGGACCGCAAGGTCCCCTCATGCATGAGGATGCACCGAAAAGTTTCCAGACTGGCCATAAATTTAGATATCTTTGTTGACATTTAATGCATTTTCTTAATGAATAATCAAGGTAACAATTCCGTTCCAATAGGTGATCATTCACTATATAGAAGCAGATCAATATGCTCATGAAATGTTACTTAAAAACAATTGCCATATGAATACCTAAGCAACGAATGGGGGGCATGGGTATTATGCTGGATGCTGATAATTTGAACACCTCACAATAGTTTCAGAGAAAAATTGTAGGAAGAGATAAATCCACATTATGGGTGAGACTTATAATTGCTTAGGGCCCATTTGCCCACTTTTTATTGATTTCAAGGGAATTCGTAATAAAGGGTGGTTTTACCAGATTCATGAAGAGGCCAAGAGTGAATGGTCTAAGGTGGAGATGTAGATGGGACCATCACTTTCCTTGTATTTAATTTACTACAATGATGGGTGGTTAGTAATCATTTTCTATGAGGAGGATAATACTTGAGGCTAGTTTGCCTACTTAGTATCAAATTCCTAGATATTCACCAAAAAAGGAAGTTCTAATGAAGGAGTACTAGGGAGGTCACAAGTGAAGGGTCCAAGGTGGAAATGTAGATGGGACTTATCACTTTCCTAGGATTTGATTTAGGAAGGCAATGGGGCCTTCAATTCTTCACTTTTAGTTAGCCCCTTTAATCCAACAGAACTATCTTGGAAACCCTGGGAATTCAAAGGCGATCAAATGAAAGGGTCCTTGTGGTTCCCCTCTTCCTTTTTTTCAGCAGAATCCTGCAATTTTTTCCTCGGCTTTTAAGTTGCATGTTTTCTAAGAAAACCGATATTCCCAGCACTGGGAATCTCCATGAAATTTTCGTACTTTTTTTTACCCTATACGATCTTTCTCTTGTTTGCCCACCTTAAATCACAAAGTTTCCACCGTTTGGCGGGTGAATACAAGTAAATCGATTTTTCGCAATTGAGATTGAGACTAATTAAACCTCGCTGCAGGGAGGAAGACACAAGTTATTATAAAAAAAAAAAAAAAGGCTTACCTCTTATTAGTGAGAGTCGTCTCATACTCATTAGCGCTATTCGTGACTTCTTCCTCTTCTCCTTTCCTGGAAGAACTTTCCCCGTGCGTTTTGTGATCCACTTTCTGGAAGTTGGATTCCATTACATAGATTAGAAAACAGCGGAGAAATTCAAGCCACATAAGAGAGAGCGGGAGAGAGAGTATGAATGAAGGAAACCTGGTAATTGGTGATGGCGTTTTCGAGAGCTTTGATGAGAGCGGAATCGTCCCAGAGGTCTGTATCTTTTCCCATTTCCCCCTCTTTCGAACAACAACAACGCCTCGATTTCTTTGTTTTGTTTCAGTTTCCCGCGGTCGATACTCGAGAGCCAGAGCTGCAAGACTTGGGAGTAGCACTGACCTAACCGAACTGCACTCAGCAGAGAAAAAAAGGGTCTCTCTTTTGGTGTAATGGGACGTGCCCCATGCATTGATATGCTGTTCTTTAGACTATTCAGATTTTCAATAGTTTCGCCATTATTTCTTTGGCTTCATGATAATGTAGTTTAAAAAGAAGCTGGATTCTAGGAGACTTTAGTTCAAAATGAATGTACTCACTGATCGTATAGGATATTCTCAAACTTTACTCTTATGAGAGTTTGACTCACCGTAAGATTGATCTTATGATGAACATGTGATCAGTAATATAAAAGATTTTGTTAACCACGTTATTCATTATATTATCAATCTCATGGTGGGAGTAAAATTTGGAAGTATCCTATGCAACGCATTCATTGTGAGTGGCTCGAATTTTCAATAAGTGAGCCCAGTTCCATCCTTAAATTTTAGAATTCTCTAAGTCGGAGACTCAATGGCTCCAGTCTGTTTGGGTGAATAGGATCCTAATTTGCTTGATTTGGGCAGAAGGACCTAATTGAAAAAATGACGAAAAGTTTACATTTTTTTTTTATCCCAGCTTAGTAGGGTTGAGACCCTTAGCCCTCTAGAGAGGGGGGCCTCGGGTGAGAAGAGAAGAGTAAACCTCGGGTGAGGTGGGGGGCCTTCTGGTGAGGGAAGTAGACATCTGGTGAGGTATCACAGCCTTAAAAATTTACACGCTGATTTGAAATCTAGGTTTTCCTAACTTCTTTAAAAACTAAGAAAAATGTAAGGAGTTTTTGAGATTTTCCCTAGTGGGAAAATATAAAATGGAAAATTAGCATAATTGGAAGCATTAGGGTTGGTATCAATGAGCTGGTTTGGACATCTACAACGAAGGCCTACAGCGATGTTGTTGAGGAAAAAAAATGCAATTGTAGATGGAGAAAAGGTGATAACAAACTGTTGTGATCTAGGGTCTAAGAACACACAAGCATCACACACATGAACATGGCGATTTTAAGTGATCTGGCAAGATTGCCTACGTCAACGAGGAAGAGAAATATCGTCTATTGTTATCTCCTTTCAATCTCCAAGAGGCAGGTTACAGAGTACATGATATATAATCCCCACTTTCTTCCAAGAAAGCCTTTCATAGCTCCCAAGAAAACCCCATTACAATTACCAAAATACCCTTAACACTAATCCTCGGTCCTGGCTAACCTAGAAGAACCAACCCAGCTAAACCGTAATACAAGACAAAACCCAACAAGTTTCACATTGACTTGACTTTCGAAAATTCTAAATCCACCTTGAAGATACCTTCCATTGTCTTCGTTTCACACAATTCTGCTCCCCAAGCCCAAGTGTACCTGCATTTGCTTCCTTCGACCCAAACACCCCCGTCTTGATATTCCGAAGTGCCCTCTATTTGTTGCCATCTTTGCATACATCCTTGTAACACAATAAACCTTCACTTTCATCCGTCAAGACAAAAGAGATTTTTCCGAATTCGGATCTCACTGGAGCCTTGTGAATCCTTCTTTCTTTGTCTCTATCCCAGTGTTCTTTTAGTCAAACCTACAATTGCCCTTTTTCAACAATGGGTTTTCGTCCCTCGCATCGTGACATATCGGAACCCAACTGCCCTTCCTTTTTTGAGGAAATAATTTCTATTCAGGCATTCCTAGATTACCACTAGATGATATCTCCATTTACGCTGCATCAAAGTGGCCCCCCAGAACCAGTCTCTCTGGTCTTTGCAGCAACACGCGCATAACACAAACTTTACTAGAAAGCAATAGTCTACTTATTAAACCGATATTTAAAATGTATTTGGATTCCTATTTAGTTGAAATAGGGAGATACTATTCCATCTTATCAAATTATGCCAATTGTATAAAATTTCATACCAACTAATGCAACCTCCTTAGAATGAAAAAAAGAAAAAAAAATATTTTATACAGCTGGCATTATTTGATAGGACGAAACAATCTCTCCTTATTTCAACGAAACAGAGATCCGGACTCATATTTAAATTATGTAAACAAACCCAAAATGGGCAAATAATACATCATTTGGAAGATCACAAAGAGATCTTTTGAAAGCTATATAAAAATAGAGAATATGATAGAGCATAAGAGGAAAATAGAGAATCTAACCTCAAAAGAAAAATAAATAAATAAAAGTCAAGAGCAATAAACTAATTTTTTTATCCAGATGCGACTTCTAATAATACGAATCCTTTCACCATTGCATTCTAAAGTTTGAAGATGTTTCAAACTTACATTATATTTTATATATATGGGTCAGGCTCTCCTAAGCTGCAGCTTAGAGGTATCTTAAGCTGCAGTAATGCAAAAATGGGTCATACATGTCCTCACACATGTGCCGTTTACACAGTGCAGCTTAGGATACCCTAAGCTGCAGCTTAGGAGAACCTGCTCCTATATATATATATATATATATAAAAGACCAAAAGAATAATCAAAAGCTATGGTAGGTCAAATATAACACTTCATTTGACCCAGATGTCAACTAAGGTGGACGTTGGGAGCTCGATGTCCCATTTTAAAAGCAAATGATTTTATCCCATTTCAATCATGCCTATTGACCCAATGATTTATGTCCATTTTAAGCAAATGGTGAGTGAGGTTATTAAGTTGGGGTGAGAAAAGTTGCCTACTCGGGTTCGAATCCAAGTTGGGAGATAAGAAATGACACATCTTACTTACCACTGATACAAGATGCCTTTTTTTTTTAGGATACATTTTAGTTAAAAGTAAAATAGGAGGTCTTTCTTGAAAAACCCTAGACAAACTAATTATTGACAACTCCCAATACATTACATGGTAGCCAACAACACCCAAACATTGGTATTATTGACAACTCCCCACACATTACATGGTAGCCAACAACACCCAAACATTGGTCTCCATGTCAACGACCCAAGTACCCCTTTCTACCCTGCTTCTTCTGCAGCAGTGTTAGTGCGGCTGCTCCACTTCTCAGCCATGGATTCGCTAGCAACTATTTCCATCAGTCGTCAGTCATGGACTTACGTTGAAATTGCTCTACTGTTTCTCCTCTCTTCGGTGCAGCATTCCTCGCAGAGCCACCATGCTGTGCGAGAGGTAGTCGAAAGAGCCAACAGCTACGGCCCTTTCATAGGCCTTGTAATGGCCTACTCCACAGAAGAAATGGCTCTTCAATCTTCAGGTCTCTTCATCCCTTCCAAGGAAGTGCCATTCGTCGATTTGTCAGGTAATCTTCTCTCTCTTTCCTCTGTTTGGCCGGGGAACGATTCTGTTCATCTTCCATCCTATCTGATAACCTGAGGATTCCTTCGTGGAGTGTGTCGGCGGATCAGAACCGTTGAATCCAGTGGGGCCCAGCATGGGTTGTTGATATGGAGCAACTTGACCGACAGCTCTACTTGCTGGCCTGTTATTTGTCCATTTTTTCACGTGTGTTGACTTTTTAAAAACGTTTTAAGAAGACCCTTTTTTATAATAATGTTTAAATGCAGCATGGTTGTGCCATTCGTGGGGTCCGGATCGATGTGATGCTCAAATCCATAATTTGGGTCCAAGGTTTAGATTTAATATTACCCTTGGTGTGTTGGATCCAGCTCAAGTTTCAACATAATTAAAGTTGGGCCACCTTAAACTGAGCACATGTTAAATAGTGGACTGCACTTTTATCTATTTGATCAATTTTGACCACGTGTTTACAGATGGTCAGTTCTCCCACGAGTAACAGCCTATTGGGTCCCACTTTTCATCAGCATAGACTCTTTACACTCTCATCAAGTCATGCACTCATAATCTGGCATTAAGCCCAATTTTACACCTACTCAACACCCCACTGTCGAGTAGATATCTAAGTGGATGGTGCATACCTGTTGGATCACATGTAAGTTTTGTGGGTCACCCTCTCTTAGGAGAATAGTGAGAAGCAGCTTTGTGGGACCCACATGAGCCTATATCATGAGGAGGTCGGGGATGGAGAGATCTCAATGAGACAAAGTGGTGTGCAAAATATCAACCCCAGTAGATGATTCTACCTCCTTGATCTATGAGCCTCGAGTTTAATGGTTTTATAAAGCGTCTTTTATTTATTTATTTATTTATTTCAATGCAAAGGTGAATAATAGTTGGATGAGTGACAAATTTGAACCATATCGAAATTCACTTAAGTCTAGTGAGTATGAAGAGGTTGGATTGCTAATCAGATCTCAAGTGGGCTCTACAAAGCTCTCTCTCATGGCTGCCTTAGGAGAGAGCTGACCTGACCATACCATTATCATTGTTGTTGTTAAATAGATGAGGGAACATTCACATGCATCTTTCTCTCACCCTATGGTGAGAGACACTTTCCTTTTTGAAAATTTTTAAGTACATAGGGTGAGGTGTGCAAAAAAGGGGAGTGTCTCTCACTCCATGATAAGAAAAATATCTATATGAACCTTCCGCATAGATGAGTATTGAAAGTTTCATGCCATGGTTTTGCAGGACGGAGATTCCACATTGGCACCATTTCAGACGTAGATGTAATTTTTGTTATGTCCGGGCAGCGAAGGGTAATATTCAAACCTCCTGTTACACATTGCCTTACACCTACCTGCCAAAACACTGCTGTTTGTATTTGCAATGATGAAAGTGTCTCCATCCACCAATCATGTGGTTAGAATCATCCAATTGCAGGGCCCCATGGATGATGATTCCGACCATTTGACCACCAGGTTTGGACTCCATGTAAGGCTGTGGCCAGGCCTTGTAGGCCCTGCTTTTGAACTGGTCATGATGCATTGAAGTCTTCTTCAAACATTGGAGTCTACTTAGATGGCTCAACCCATTACACTGTCCATGATGCATTCTAGACCCAGTTTAAATCCATTTAAACGGACTGCAGGTGATGCACTTGGGTCGACGGAACTTGGTTGCCTGAGTTTAGCTGTAAATCTAATTACCTGTAAGCAATTAGTTATGTCAATCAACAAAACAACTCTTACTTACAGATACTTAGGTGGTTAATTATCCAAATGCACGAATCCGTTGCTTACACATAAACCAAGTTACCTGCACTCGATCTATGAAGACCCAAATTGACCCTTCTCATAACCAATTTCTGGTAGTCTGATTGTCTGATCCCTTCTACAAGGTATAGTTCAATTTGTGTTTAGCAAAAGCAACTGTTTTTTTTTTTTACCTTTTTCTTCTTCTTGTACAGTTGAATGCAGGAATTACTGTACAAATTCTTCTTGATCTCTTTGACATCCGAGGAATTGTTCATTACGGGACAGCCGGAAGTGCTAATGATTCATTGTCTTTCGGAGATGTTAGCATCCCCAAGTTCGTCGCCTTCACTGGTTCTTGGAAATGGACGGTAAATTTAAATTTAAAAAAAATCATGTATGGCAATTGGTAAATCCAAAAGATGCATAATGACAGTTCCAACTTCCATCCAACTCCTCATCCTCAAATTAGTCTTATAAATGAAAGGCCACATGAGGTTGTGGTTCATGGTTTAGTGATGTAAAATGATGGGATATGGATATGGGATGCTCCAAAAAAACCTCCCAGATAAAAAAGATTCATCTATCCAATCATTGGTGTGTGAAGAGATTGTTAAGGGCCAAGAAAAAAATAAAAAAAAGGGAAAATGAATAAAAAATCTATACATTTGGATGGCTATGATCTTCCAAATCAGCTGTAGTCAATTTCAACAAAATCTTTAATAGGACTGGTCTCATTGGGAAACTAAGAGCAGTCACTATTGGTGCATTTCAGTGGGAAATACCATTTGTTTTTCTCTTAAGACTTGCAATCCCTTAATGGGCGCAGTTTTTTAGTTATAGTTAATACATTTAGACAATGATGAACGGTCTGGATTGCAACAAGGAACTGCTGAAATGTGCCAATCACAACTAGTCCTGCCTTTTCAGTTTATTGCTATTCACTGATTTTAGAGAACATTTGGCTCAAAGATAGTTTTCTTCCATTTCTGTTGAGCTACAGAAATTCAATAAGTCTGAGGGAGGGCAGTTGGCGGAGCTGATGTTTGCAGCGTACAGTTTGCCAGCCGAGGGTGAGAATTTGCTGTCAGGGGTAGAATTCAAACCAGAAGAACTCTTCTCTGTTAACCACACCATGGAGGAAGTTTTCTGGCTGGAAATTAACAGCGTGTGGTTACAAGCAGCTGGGAAGCTTCAGGTGAGTCATTTGTATCACCAAAATATAAGCATCACTGATGTCTTATCCATTTAGGATCCAAAGAAGATGACAACAAAGTTTATTTTGTTACAATAAGCCCTGTTTGTTTGCATTAAAATATATAAGAATTGAATACGTAGGGAGGTTAGAAATGACGTTCAAAGGCGAATTTTAAAAAATGAGCATCCAATATCATCTTTTTTTTTTATTCTATTTCCCTAGAAGAAAATTGATATTTGTGTTCATTTTTTAAATTCACCCTTTATCTCCATTTTTTACCATCCTATGTATCTATTTCTCATGTATTCTAATGCAAACAAACATACACAATATTCCTAGCTCATTTTAATTCAATGTGGTTGGATAACTAACATATGCATGTAAATGTTTAGCTTCTTCATTAATATGTGCTAAATGAGATCAATTTTGAGTTTATATGATTTTTCATTTTCCACTTCTATTCTGTTTAGGGTGGTCCACCTCTGATGGATGCAACCCTTTCACTACAATCTCCCATAATTGACACTCACCCCAATTTGATACTCATCCAACCTATATCCACTATTAAATTGAATATGTGGGAGAGATAACTATGAGAGGTCTTTTGGATCAATGTTATCTCTAGTTGAGGAGAATGCCATGGTTGGCCACCTAGGTAGGTAGGGTCATATTGATTTCTTTGATTTCATCTGAAAAAAAAAATGTATCTCCAACTTTTCATGTCATGTAGAATTCCACATCACAGGTCAGTACTATCTTGAGAGGGACTTTATTGTGGTTCTTTTAAATAAATAGCTTAGAAAATCAAATCAAAATCGGAAATATTTTTTTTTAAAGGATAGTTTTCTTTTGTTAGAATTACAACTCAAATACAACTATTTTTGTTGAATAGACACACCAAGGTATTGTTTTTTTTTAGCAAGTTGGCTTAGAGTAAAAATTTAGAGCAAATTTTGATAATTTTCTTAATTATTTCCTTTCTTTTCTCTACTCTAGCGGGTAGACTCTGTTTGTCATCTGAACCATCCTGATGTGGACCAATTCCCTTGCAGAGAAAGAAGAAAGAAAAGTTCTCATTATGAAACAATATCAATAGGAGCATTGAAGTAAATAATGATAAAAAGTAACAGTGGTTATCATAAGTAAAGCTTTTGGCTGGAGTTCATGTCACGCATTGTTGTTAAAACTCTGAATATGAAGTAAAATTATTGTTAATTGCAGGGTTTGGAGCTACAAAGATGTGCTAATGAGACCTACTGCTTGCCATACACTCCCAAAGTAGTACTTGGACTAAAAGGTTCAACAGCTGACATATTTGTAGATAATGCAGCATATCGGAATTTTCTTTTCAAGTCATTCCAGGTCTCGACCGTGGATGAAGAGAGCGCTGCAGTCGTAATGGTTCGTCTCCAATCTAACTTAATGAACTGAATTTGTTCACTTATAATTATAACTGTTCTGTTTCTTGCAAAATAGATGCAGTCATTGCAGAAACTCATGTGTGTTTTGTTCATGACATTCTAATGGACCTCACTTGTAGTATGATTATGATATGGCCTTGTCTCTGTCCTGCAGACTTGTATGTCTTCAGGGGTGCCTGCTATTGTGTTCCGGGGGGTGTCGGATTTGGCAGGTGGAGAAGAAACATGGTCCTCAACTGAATTGAGTTCCCTGGCAGCTACCAATGCTCTCACAGTTGCAATTGAGTTTATACGGTTGATTGGAAAAGAATCAGGAATTGATCATAAGCAGAGTGGTGATTCACCTCATGGATTGAAGTCCTGGAGAAATGGATGATGATTCACAATTGTTCCAAATGTTTGTGGTGACATAACTCACATTTTAGTTACAAGTGGTGTTTCAGCACTCTCAGCCTCTACCATTCATGTAATTGTAGTTCCTGACATGGGTGAGTTGTGGCCCATTGTTTCCACGACCATAAGTATGTGGTCTATCTCTTGTAATGTGTTAATAAATGGTTCATAAAATAAAAAGAAAAAACAGAACCACAGTCCATGTTCCTCTGATGATAAAATAGCAGTTGGATATGTTGGAAAATTCCATCATGTGGGGCCACATATGTAAATATTAAATGTGTTATGCTATCTTTAATTAAGCGTAAATTAAAGTGATCTAATTAAGACTTAAAATTTTAAGACTTAAGGATATAATTGTCATGGGATTAATGTGTAGATACCAGAATGCTATTTCTAATTTGATGAGGGGCCAAATTAGAAATCAAATTAGAAATAGCAAAACTTATGATAATCTCATTATTATATATTAGGGTTATGGTTCTCAATTCATATGGCAAGTTTCTATGACATCCCATTATCAGAAAAAAGGTTTCTCTGGGTAATCATATTGGATTGGAAGATCAACAACCTGCGAACAACTATCATAATGGATCAAGATATGTTTCCGCTTTACATCTCCCGATGATTTGACATAGAGGATCTTGGCTGTTTAAGATTTTATGGATCATAGATCTAGATCTTGTTTTACTAATAAGCGGTATAAAAGCATCTCCATACTAAGCCATTGGCAATATAGTGTTTTCTTTCTAATTAAGATCTCATTGTTTTAAGTCTTTTATTGATTTGCGTACTGATCCATCGTTTTAAGTATTTCATTGATTTGCGTGATGGATCAAGTCTGTTGTTGATGACTTGCCGTCGCCTCGTACATGTAACTGTGCAAGTATTTTGTTTCTTTACGTTTTCAATCCTGTTCCAGCGCAAAAGACCAATTGGAATCTTCTTTCATATGAATATTCTATTGATTTACATTTCGCCTCGGGACATGTGCAAAACCCATTGGTTGTACACGTTTTTTTTTTGGATTGAAGATAGAATGTATCAGATTGATGGGTTTTACATATGTTTGACACATGGATCAAGCGCCAGACATATTAGTTTTGGATCAAGGCTTGAGATCCAATCTGTATTCGGCCCGGCGAACGTTGTTGCAGAGAATTGCTGCCGCGCTGGTACTGTGGCACCAGCAACGTGATATAGAGAATTGATGTGGTGCTTATGCACTGTTATCAGATATATGGGTTTTGAAATATGGATTCAGATCTGTGTTTTGGGTTTATAAGTTTTTGACATATGTGTCAGATCTGAGTTTTTAGGTCGATGGGTTTTGCGCCGCCATTCGTCGTTTTATTTATTTATTTATTTTTGTATTATTTTTATATTTGATTTTTTTAAGCGGCGTGAGGTTTGGGCAACGGCGCAACACGCCTAGGGTTTTCTTCAACTCAAATTCAAATATTTTATGGTATGTCTTTTATGGTTAAATAAAATTGTCCATCATTCTAAATGGGCTAATTGAAACAAGATGTCACCAAAGTGACTCTCTTGTGTAGATTGTTCATGAGGAATATTGGATATTTGCGTGTGTGTAAATTCATGCGGGTCTTAGTTGGCCCAAAGGAAGGTTAATACTTGGCCGAATTGCATACACATATGTGGTGGTAAACATGTGACGATTATAAAGTTTTACATGTGAATAATACATCGATCCAAAGATAGATTTATTATTTGACATGAATTATTGTCAATGTTTGATCACTACAACAAGTGTACCATTTACAATTAATATTACTGTCCAAATACTTGATATTAATGTTGTGCTAGGTACTTTGAGATGAGACTTATCATTATTTGAATTTATTGATTATTATATTTGATTATTAATATGAGTATGTTTGTCTGTTTGTTTTTTGTTCTCTTTACAGCTAGTGTTTCTACTATATCTGTTAATATCAACAATATACATGTGCTTAATGGGACCAAATTTAAGGATTAGAAAGAGAACATTGAAATTGTTCTCGGCTGCATGGATCTAGACTTTGCACTACGGATTGAGCAACCTGTTTCTCTTACGGATGCAAGTTCTCCTGATGACAAAAAGAACTTTGAGAAGTGGGATCGCTCCAATCGCATGAGTCTTATGATCATCAAGCGTGGCATTTCGGAGGCATTTTGGGGTGCGGTATCTGAAAAGCTAACCACAGCCAAAGAGTTCCTAGCCGAAATTGAAAAGCGTTTTGTGAAAAACGATAAGGCAGAAACAAGCACGCTTTTGCAAAGCTTGATTTCTATGAAGTACAATGGCAAGGGGAACATACGGGAGTACATTATGAGAATGTCTCATATTGCTTCTAAGCTTAAGGCACTGAAGCTCGAGCTGTCTGACGATTTGTTCGTGCATTTGATATTAATATCACTTCCTACACAATACAGTCAATTTAAGGTCAGTTACAACTGTCGAAAGGAGAAATGGACTCTTAATGAGCTCATTTCTTACTGTGTGCAAGAGGAAGAGAGATTGAAGCAAGACATGACAGAAATTGCTCATTTGGCTAGCACCTCTAAGGATAAGGGCAAAAAGAGGAAAAATAATGAAGCTGCTAAGGGTGCAGCCCAAAAGAATCAACAAACAAACAAATGAGGGTCCAGCCCAAAAGAAACAACAGCAAGCAAATGAGGGTCGTTTCTTTTACAACAAGCCTGGACATGTGAATAAGGACTGTACCAAATATCACGCTAGGCGTGCAAAGAAAGGTACATTTCTTGCTTTGGTCTGTTATGAGGTAAATTATGGTGATCTAATTAAGACTTAAAGTTTTAAGGCTTAAGGGTATAATTGTCATGGGATTAATGTGTAGATACCAGAATGCTATTTCTAATTTGATGATGGGTCAAATTAGAAATAACAAAACCTATGATAATCTCATTATTATATATTAGGGTTATGGTCCCCAATTTATATGGCAAGTTCCTATTTTCTCTGACATCCCATCATCAGAAAGAAGGTTTCTCTAGGTAGCCATATTGAATTGGAAGATCAACAATCTGCGAACAACTTGCATAATGGATCAAGGTATGTTTCCGCTTTACATCTCCCGATGATTTGACATGGAGGATCTTGGTTGTTTAAGGTTTTATGGATCATAGATCTAGATCTTATTTTACTAACAGGATAGGCCAACAGATGAAATTTTTATGCCATGAGCCATCCATTTACCCAAATCCTCCAATGAGCATGCACATTTGGATCTTCTCATACCCAGTGCTTACAACTCATTTTATCCATAGATGATGGTTACAACTTAACAAGCAGTAGTGGAAGCATTAATGTAAAGTAAAGTTACTCTAAATTGAGTATGTATAGGTTTTCCCTTGATGATTCTTTCTAAATTTATAATTTTATCTTCAATAAGCTTTATCCTTCATGGTCAGATCATGAGTGTTGTTTGGAAGTCTATTGTCTCTAACATTAAAGTAGTCTTTCAATTCCCCATCCAAATAGGGGCCTTTGTTGACCGTTTGTATGTACATTCTCTTGCTTGTAACTATAAACCACTTCTTAGTTTCCACATGTTCTTCTGTATAAGTTGTTCTTTGTCCTTCCATGTCGGTCTTTTGATCTAAATTCTTATTAAGACAGACAAAGGGTCTGTAACGGTTGCAATCAGACAGCGACCTGATCATTATCTACTCAGTTTTTTTTTGGGAATATATGATCATTATCTAACCCAAGGTTGAGTGGGCCTGACAGGAAGGAGGACCTGAATCTAAACTTTGAAACTTACTCCTTGTTTGCATCGAACACACAAAAAATAAATACATGGGAATTTATGTCATGTCATGGGTGATTATAAACTGAATGTCTAAGGTGATTATAAAAAGAT
Organism: Litsea cubeba; assembly: GCA_012931725.1. Lineage (NCBI taxonomy): Eukaryota > Viridiplantae > Streptophyta > Magnoliopsida > Laurales > Lauraceae > Litsea > Litsea cubeba. The sequence goes on from CM022947.1 coordinate 128,372,715, forward strand.
GGCCATCGAATAAAATAAATTTTTAGTGAAAAGTGAATTAAAAAAAATTGAGAAATGAATATTCAAGCACCGCTCTAGCAATTCAATTTTTTTGAAAGCCAAAGTCAACATCCCACATGCAATATAACAATATATCATTCACAGCTCACCTTATATCGTTTGTATGTCACCTGTTTAATAATCCTCTGTTAGAGCTAATTTAAGTATGAATATCTATGTATTCTAATTCAAACAAATATGCTCGGGGTTAGGGTAATTTGATGGGCTCATTCTTTCTATTTTAATTGTGATTCAACATTAAACATTTTTCAGCGATTTGACATACATCCAAGTAGTTTCCGCAAGAGTATTTGCTCTCGAAATTACCCATGTAAACATGTATAACTATGTCAAGCTTTTTCAAATACCAGGAATGAAACTTGCAAATTACCATAAACCAGAACCAAATAGTAAAAAATATATATGATAACAAACCATTAACAGTAAAGTAAAGCTATTTTCAAAATTCTAATATTTATTGTTTTACTGATGATATCCCAAAATCCAAAATGTCGCGATATTTTCCTAATAGCTACCGTTTCAGTGGGCCAATGAAAACGTCCCAAATGGCAGAACTCTAGTCATGCAAAAAGCATCTTACCCGAAAGTCCGGTTCCTCAGCGTCTCTCTCAAAGGCTTACCATGGCCCCACCATTGATGATCTAGACCTCTCTTTTTCTCCACATATATGTTCTCAAGTTTTAATGCAATGGGAAATTTTTTTTTTTTTTTTTTTGTTTACATTAAAATAGATAGAAATGAATATACAAAAAAGATTTTGAGGACCAAGCTGAATCTTAGACTATAAAGTTGGATTTAAAGGGCAAGGAGTTGGTTGGTTGAGGTGAAAAAGATTAGAAGGACGGAAGGAGATGAGGAAGAAGGAGAATAAACGAGTTGGGAAGATGATTTCGTCATTTAATTGTGAAGAAAAAAAAAGTACGAGCAGAGATATTCCCGCTCGTATATGCAGGTGAGTGGGGACATCATTATTCATAGAAAAAGAAAATAAAAAATAAAAAAGGGGGCCCATGAGACTATTACAGTCGATTCATATCTTTTATGTTCGTTGGTCTATAGTGAATCTAAGGAGATTTTTTTCGAAAAAATCTTTTTTTTCCTTTATTAATAAAGAAAGACTTTATTAAAGAAAAAAGGGAGATCCAAGAAAGTCTCCATATCGGGTATTTGAAATCGCCTTAAATTTACCTCACGTGCATTTTTGTGGATTTAGTGAGGCACCACCTCAAGCATTCGTCCTATTGGGTCAAAGACCCTACCCACGTTATAATTTTCTTTCTATATTTTTAACCACATTATATATTCAATTATTATGTATTTTAACAAAAATAAATATATAGAGTTGGTCCAACAGTAAAATCAAGCACATGATGATCAAGACAAACATATGTGTTATGTATCAATCACTGGAGGGACCAACTTGTATCCAAGCAATGGGAGATCACATGCCACTGTAGAGGATGAAATTCACTATGAGCCATCAGATCATCAACAAGTGGGCCAGGTGTAGTTCCATCAGTCCCACTCACGGGAAGCCTGTGACCTGAGACACTCATCCTCCTCTTCCTCCAAATCTGCAAGTGGACGTGGACGACTTCCTTGTAACACACTTTCCCAGCATCCTACGCCACTCTCTCGATAGACGGCGCATTTCTCCAATATATCCATTTCACTTTCATTTTCTCACTGGAAAACAGAATCCCCGATCCTATTGCATTTTCTTCGAAAACCGCGCAATCCATCCTTTTCATTTTTCCCCGCCTCCCCACTCCAGTCTCCAAGCAAAAGAATCCGAAAACCTATCCCCGCCCTCCGCCCTTTTCCATGGAAATCAGCTCCTCAGTCTCTCTCGTCCCGCTTTCTTCCTAAAATCCGAACCGATATTCTTCTAAATCGGCCGAATTCTGTAACGGAAGTTTGAGCTGGTTTCGTGCGCATTGGAACGATGTCGATCTTTTCTGCTTCTCCTTCGATTTCTGGATCCTTTTCGACAGCTAGGGTTTCATATTCATCTGCTTCTTGTAGACGGATTTCTCGGATTTCTTGCGTTTTTTCGGTTCGAAGAAGCAGGAGGCATTGCCCGTGCGCGTTCTACGCGTCGAATGTGAGGGCGATGGGGGGATTGGTGGAGGATAAGAGAGCATCTGTTCTTGCCTTGGGTTTAGGATCACAGCAAGAAGTTGGGCATTCGAGGGTTTTTCTTGATGTTCGAAGTGAGGAAGGTGAGTATTCATTGCGCTTTTGTTCTTTCTGCTTCTTGTTCAATTAATTTACCTCTTTCTTGTTTACTTGATCTTTTCTTCATTCCATAGAGAATGAATTCCGAGCAAAATGAGTATCAAGTTAGATTTAAGATAATCCATGGTCGATCCAATGGTTCATAAGATATTCTAATTTCTAAGTTATGTAAATTGCTAGCTTTGTGGGCACATTGCCATTGCCAATTGCCTAGTAGATTAACATCTTTTTTGGGTACATGTGGGTTTTGTTATATGTGTAGGTTCTGAAATTTCCTTTTGGAAGTTATGGTCACTGCCAACTTGTGCAGTCATACTTCTTTATTTTGTTTACAAATGAATAACTGCTTTACTGCTTTTGTTTATGATGTGTATGTAACTGCAGAGCTGCTCTCTGGTCTTAGAAAGGAAGTGGAATCTGGAAGGTTGCCTTCAAATATTGCTGATAGGATGGAGGAAGTATATCACAATTATCGGAATGCAGTAAGTAACCAGATCTAAATACCGGCTGGAAAATATATTTCACTTGTGCATTTTCTTGGAATTTTTTGGTACATTTGAGATTCGAATTCATGCATTCTACTCACACACCCATGTCCCTAACCTGCGGAGTTAGTTAATGTATGAATATTTAGTGATTTTTGTGGCGCACATGAATTCTTAAGATAATAACAGTTATTGACTATTTGGGATGTTTTGGCATCATTAGACATGTTAATGCCTGAGGCAGCTGTTTTTGGTATTCGATTTAACCTTGCTTTGTTTCTGTTCTTCATTTTTTAACCATCCATTTGATAGAAAACTACATGGTTAAGATAAGATGAGCAGCATGATTTACTGGCGATGAATCACACAGTGGGGTCAATTCTGGGTTGAGTTAGACATGGACTGGTGTTATTACATACGGTGCAGTGCTTTAATATGGCTTGGATTTTTAGGTAAGCCCCAATGATTGATTTATGGGACTCATCTTAGTAAACTTTATGAGTATAGTTTGCTAGTAGTTTGTGAATCGAACTTTGAATTGTTCGAAATGAACTATTGCCGTTTGAAGTCCTTATTCTCAAACTAGGAAACTATGCTTATGCTTACCATAGGTAGTCCCCATTGCAACTAGGGTGGCACATGAACAAGGAAATCTTAAAATCTATTTTGATTCTTGTTATTCTTTTCCCCTGAATTGTACTTAAGGAGAAAGCTTTCTTGGTGAATCTGGCAAGGAAATGTCTCTCTTTTTGTTACTCGTCTCTCTCGTGGCAGAAGAAATGATATTACTCATCTGGATGATGTTGGAATTAATCATCTGATTTCATGACCATATCTTCTTATGTTTTCTTTCCATGCCATGCCTGCAAGTTTTGATGTAGAATGTCTTAATTTTTAGGAAGGTACAGTTAATATTTATCCTTCTATACGATCTAAAAAGAAAACCCTACAACATAAGGAATTGCTTCATCATCTCTGTTTAGCTTCTCTAAAATTTTCAACTTTTTATAGGAGATGTTTGTATCTTGACAGGTTTTGCAAAGTGGAAATCCCAAGGCAAGGGAGATTATATTGTCAAATATGGCTGTTGCATTTGACCGCATGTTATTGGATGTGGAGGTTTGATTGTCAATTTATTTCAATCTTTTATTTGTGCGTTCTGCAGCACTTTGAATGCAAGCATCTGTATTTACAGGCATCTGACATCATGAAGCTTTATGTTTTTTGCAGGACCCTTTTACCTTTTCACCTTATCACAAAGCAATACGGGAGCCTTTTGACTATTACGTGTTTGGTCAAAAGTATATCCGGCCATTGATAGATTTCAGGTTGTCCATTGATCTTGATGATGTGATTTATTATTTGCTTTTTAGGGCATTGTTGAAAATGTTGATGAGGTTTGGGACGGTCCATGCAAACTTTTGTTAAGATTGATGTTAAGCAAGTTTTTCAAGACATGCTCAAGGTAGCAACCTTGACCTCGAGACCTAAGGATTAAATACTTACCTGAATATAAATTGTAATGAATAGGAGGTTTTTTTTTTGTTATGTTTCTGGTTGTTTAACAAACTATCCTTTGATCAATTGAACTTATAGGCTATATCTATGTAGAGGTCCTATTCATGCTGGGACTCTGAAATTTGAATGTTTTTATCACTTGTTGCATGACTTGGGTCTAGCTATTGACAGAATTTTATACATGTTTCAAACAAAACTGTGTATGAAGCTTCTTTTCCGTGTAAATATTTTTTTCCATGTTTTCTGACCTTATAATCTTTTGTTCTTCAGAAGATCATATGTTGGCAACATCAAATATTTCTACGAGATAGAAAAGAAGCTCCAAAAGGTGCGTATTTTCAGTTGACTATATTTTAATTGTGGTCTTCCTGTTGGTAGAAAAAAAAGAAAAGCAAAGAAAAAGAAAGCATTACTTGTAATCTGATGCTCAGAAACTTGTTTAAGTGAAAGCATTGCTCGTAATCTATCATACTCAGAAACTAAGCTTAGAGTGGGTGTAACAGTGCTATCCTACTATTTCAATATTTAGTATGTTTTGCAAGCTATTTCATTTGTAAATATATTATATTATCAATCTTTATGTTACCATATTTACGAGCGATCTGGGCTTGCCTGGCTTTCAGTCGATTAATGGCAGAAACAGAATTAGTGGTAGAAACATAATTAATGGCGAGGAACCTCAATCTTCTCCATATGATTGTGGAGGGCAACTCCATGTGCACTTATCTGATGGGATTTCACTAGTTGTAGAGCCCCATGGTGGTTAACCATTGTTGTTTAGGTATGCCCATTGCCATGCTAATAAAGAAGTGGATATTTTGGAGGAATGGTATGGTTTTTAGCATTGTAGCTCTGCTGCCAGTTTAAGCAGCTGTGTAGGCAGTACAGTATGTACATTTTGAATATTGGTACCAGCGGGCGGGAAGTATTTTAATTGCTAGCCCCTTCTCAGTAGTCAGTATAGCCCTATTATACTATAAATCTCTCAAATACCAAAATCGCTACCATTCAAAGTTATTATTCTTAAAATTGTATTATTTTATATAATAATTCTTGTAATTATATTATTTTTAAGCTTATTTGTCATCATTTTGGTATTGCAGGGTTATCTCACTCTTAGCTCAGTAGCTGTAGTAGTTTTTTTCCCCTTCCCATCTTCTGCTGAACTTGCTGATTATTGACATGTTGTCTGATATAATTTTGAGTCTCTTCTTTTTATCACCTGTGATAAAATGGTTATATGTACTGTAGGGTGATAATGTTGTCTTCATATCCAATCATCAAACAGAAGCAGACCCCGCGGTTATTGCGTTGTTGCTTGAGACAACAACTCCTCACCTTGCTGAGAACATGGTAACTAATCTGTTTCTACACGTTGTTACTAAATGCAAATGTAATCATGTTAAGCAAAATGATACAGATTTAAAATTCTTGTTTGTACAACAGACCTATATTGCAGGAGATAGGGTTGTGACAGATCCTGTTTGCAAGCCCTTCAGCATGGGAAGGTACGTGCTTATGAAGCCTTGGTAACATTTAGTTAAAAAACTCTATTTATTGTGTTTTATTATATTTTAATTCTTTTTGATAGGTTTATTATATTTTAATTTTAATGTTGTATTATACCAGAAATCTTTTCTGTGTATACTCAAAAAAGCACATGAATGATAATCCTGAACTGGCTGAGATGAAGAAGAGAGCAAATACCCGAAGTCTGAAGGAGATGGTTTTTCTTTTAAGGTATGTTAGGCTTTCTTTTTTGCTGATCATACAGTAGGTGATGCAATGGGTCTGGAGAAGAGTTGGAGACACCAATAATAGTGCCATCTCAAGCATTTTTGTGACTACTGTCTTTGGAAATGTGGAACCAGCACCATAATGAATAACTTAGATCCATGAATGCCATTGGAAATCTGGATTTCTTGAACAAATCACTTGAAATTCCACTCAAGGCTGTTAGACCTAAACTCTCTAGTCTTGCACTTAGTTACATCATGAACATATCATAAAGTAATATAATTAATTAAGCATGAGTTGTACTTGCTAGTTGCTATCGCAGTGCAATTCCTTAGATGTCAATAGGGCTGTAAATGGCCCAGGGTAGTCTGTTGGGTGATGCAGTGAGATCCAAGAAGAAGTGGGCCCCTAATGGACCCCACCAAGGATGATTTGTTTTCTTTAAATAGTTTAGTAATTTTAGTAATTTGAGATTTTAGGATTTGATTTACTTAGAGATATTAGAGAGTTATTTTAGAATGTCTTGGTTATTAAGAAACAGTATTATTACTCTATATATAGAGGAGTCTCCTATTGTAATGGTCATACTATATTGATAATAAAAGTTCAAAGAAGTTCTCGTGAGTTCTGCTTTAGGGTATTTCCCCTAAGTGATCTTAGGGTTTTGAGTCTTAGGGCTCGATCTCACCGTCGGAGGTGTAGATCTTCACCGTGGCCTCCAGGCTGCGCCATCATTGGGCGTTTTGGCATGACCTGCTCCTGGCAATAGTTGGACAGATTTTCAGGTCTGGGGGCGTGTGGTGCCTAGGCTTTCACGTTACATTTAGATCCCTAAACTCTTCTCTAGTTTGGTGTAGTCTCTTGATTATTACTATCATAGAGAAATGATAATAGTTATTTTAGTGTTACACTTGATAATAATCAAAACCTTGTCTGATACACTACAGCATGTATAAGATAAGGTCTCAAAAACTCTTCAATATATGATCCTAACCACCTAATTAGTTGCCTTAAAAGGGTCGTCTAAAAAGGTCTGTCCAGGCTTTTTCGGCGTGTTTAGATCCACTAAGCTCTTCTCTAGTTAAGTGTTCTCTTAATTATTTTTATTATATTTTGAAATGTTAACAGTTTAAATATATTAAAGAGCGTCATTTACAAAAAGGATCAGCCGGAATGAAGCTAAATGAATCAAAACTACACTCTGGTGGAACCAGGAGGTTTGCCTTGAGAGGGCCACTATGTTAAAAGAAAAGCTTCCCCCTAGTTCCGCCCCTGAAACTACATGACTGACACTCCACTGGTTTCCCCTCAGCATCTCCAAAGGTCAGATGTACACCAAAAACAATTTTTTTGAACTTTCAGTCTTTCACCAATTCACCCAAGATACTACTTTTGCTCGAGCCTTCCTGGCCACTCCACCTTTTGTATCAGACTAATCATTGAATATATGGTTGTTCCTCTATGCCCAAATAGATCATTAACAGACAACTGCATTGAACAATTCCAAAAATTATTCCACTCCATGAATATATCCAGGCCACCGATTCTCTACTAACTCCTCAACATTCTAGGCCATACCCAAAAGACACCCAACAATTGCAAGAAATAAATCCAAAATGACTTGTTAAATGGGCGTAAAGAGGTGATTTATTTCCCCTCCACTTATCAAACGAAGGCTCACAAACATTAACAATCACTTTCTAACGCTGTTACAATATCAACTTTTATAAAAAATTCAAAACAACCACTTGCATAAAATTCTGTGCTCTTGGTAGAGCTCTCTAGTTTTCAAATAAAAGGAAAAACCTAATTATCCTCTCCAATTTGTGTCTATTGATCATAGAAATTTTCGAAAAAAGCTTGACCATTTTTGTTAGCGCGCAAAATCCTAAAGCCTTCTCCAAAAATTGGTATGTAAACCTGATTTAAAAAATCCATCAATGCTCAAATACCTTAATTTCTTCGTCTCACAAATTTCTTCTCAAAATCGGAGTCCAAACAAACCATTCAAAAAAAAAAAAAAAAGGAGTCCAAACAATAGAATCACCTAATCTTTTCACACCAATCCACTGAAATAATGAATAGAGAAAGAAGAGAAGGAAACTGATTGGTCAATTTAGCACTACCACATAGCTTCTCCTCTTTTTGGGCGGTGGCTGCATTTCTGGGGTTCTACCCCAGTCACTTCTCAGTATTGCCCTTTTATACTGTAAAGCTTTTGATCAATACAAGTTACCATTTCAAATGTTTTTTAACACTACCACATCAAGGATCAATCGAAAAACAAATCCAGTTACCTTTAATGCACCTATATTGAACACAAGAAAGAAATTGATCATGAATAGCTGAAATTACTCTTTATAACCAGATGCGTTTCGACACATGTTTGGATGTGTCGAAACATCTTGTCCATTATTTTACAATGTGATACTTCCGGATCAAATATCAGTCCACAACCCACTAATTTCATTGCCCATCTCGCAGCCATTTTCCAACCAATGCTTAACTGATTCTCTTAATATAATGAATCAGTTAAATGTTACCTTTTATAACAGGCCAACCAATATGTTTCCAGCCAGCTAAATGTTAGTTCTTATGGTGTTGAACATCATAGCATAAGAAGCCTATTTTAATTTTTTTTTCTACCCAATAATTTTCACCTTCACCGAACATTTGAAAACTCCTAAGTAATAAATGGGCAAACTTACCAGAGTGGACTTAGTCCATCTACTTCAAGCTGACAATTTTCTCTCAAAGCTTTCTATCAATGAATCTCAAAGAAACATATAAGGCCTTATCCACACAAAAAATAATGCCTGATCAAGGCTTCCTGCTAGATGACCAAGCAAATTTCAAAGTAATGCGCTTCATGGCAATCAATCCAAACCCAAGTAAGTTATACTTACTGTAATTGATATTGAGCCCAGACAACACTTCAAACCACTCAGGATCGCCTTCAAATTTTGAAATGGCACCTTGCCAGCATCACAAAATCATGCTACCATCAGTAAATTGTAAGATTTATAATCTCTATATCTTGGTTCCTAATTGGGAAACCCCTAGTCAGATTTTTCATATTTATCTTCATCAAGCATTTTGCTTAAAGCTTCAACCACAATTACAAACAAAAGAAGAGATAAAGGATCACTGTGCGGCAACCTCCGGAAAACTTTTGAAAAAACAATTTGGGACTCCATTGTTCATAATGGAGAAGTAAGCTGAAGAAAAACACATTCTTATCCAATATCTCCTCTTGACCCCAAGCCCCCTCCTGGATAGTAGATATTCTAGAAACCTCTAATCCACCATATTATAAAATTTCACAAAGAAGCTAATATAAGACATGGCTTGTTTCCTTTATGCTGAGAGTACAGATACTCATGAGCAATTAAGATTAAAATAATGTCAAGATTCAAGAATCTGACCACCCTCCGCAAAAGCACCTTGGACATCAAAAGCAATTATTAAAGACATCAGAGTCTTTGACTGATTAGCCATTACCTTAACTAAAATCTTATGCAAACTACCAAAAAGCCTTCCATCCTTCAATGGAACTAAAAGAAAGCTCCCATCAGCATCCCATTTGAGTGGATTAAAGTAGTTTAATCAAGAAAATACATAATATCTTGCCTGACTATATACTGAAACTTTTTCAAAAAACACCGAGATAACCGTCTGGTCTGGTCCTGGAGTATCCCCTCCTAAATCACCTATAGTGCTTTTAACCTCTTCTTGAGCGAGCCTCAGTAGCATCAATGAATTGTGGAAAAATCAAATTATACATTTAATCTCCACAGGATAATCCGCACCATCTGCAGTATGAAGGGAATAATACAGCAAAGAATGAAAAGAATAGCAAAAGGCTATTCTTCAAGGCAAGGCTTAAATGATAATTGCAACCACACATCAGGGCTCATGTCAACTGACTTCATTTAACACCAAATCAAAGAGAGAATTCAAGTATTTTTTATCCACTAAGTGCTTGGGAAGAAGAGAGAGCACATATTTTCATAATAACAACGTCAGTGGATTGAGCAAACTCCTTTACATGGTTGATTTTATGTTATTTCTAAATTTAGCTATTATGATTAAGAAAGGGTCATCGCATAACTGAGATGACTGAGACTGTAATATTTTATTTTATTTTATTTCTTGGAAGAAGTGAATGGTAAATTATCTGCAGAGAAATTGACCCCGCTCCCCGAACTGACTCACACCCTCACCCCCATGAAAATGAAACTGCAGAAGATAGATTCCTATGATTCTTTGCTCTTCTCCTCCTTTATCAAAGGCTTCACTTAACTTTTGAAATCAGTTGTTTGAATTTTGAAAGACAAAAAAAAAAAAAAGTCCTTAATGTTCTCCCTTTTCTGTCGAGCAAGTTCAGTATATTTCTCCCTTTCAAAACAAAAGTGCAGGCAGTTTTTCGGAAGATGCTATTGGGTATTGGCTACTAATGCTGAGAACATCTTTGTTTATCTTCTAGCACCGTAGTGGTGCTTTCCTCCCCTGGAAGTTCTGGTTTTTTGTGCGTAACTTTTCTGCGTATAATGAAAATGGTTTATGGGGGAGAATGATTTCCCGTTGTTCCATGATAACATTTCCTGTTCCTGCATTCACCTTTTTAAGTTGAAAGCATTTTCTTCAGGTCTGTGGAAAGCAGATTTGGGCCCTAGAAGTGGATAACCGTTTTCTGCAGTCTTACACAAGGCAATGCACATTTCACTGCAGAATATGTTTTGCAGCACCAAAAATAGAAACTGAAACTGGAGAAAATGGAGTCTTCGATTTTTATTTGACACAGATAATGGAATCACTGTGGAAAAAAAATTTCCACTGAAAACTGTTGTTCACAAACATGCGCCTAAGTTAAATCCACTTGGGCTGTTGCATAGCTACTGATGCTTCTTTTATATTTGTATCCTATGTTGTAAAATTTTGAAGATACACAAGTAAGGCCTGATCACCTATTATACTGTTTCTTATATGATTTCTCAGCCTTCATGTTAATTGAATATAGGACTGGAGCACGAATAATATGGATTGCACCGAGTGGTGGTAGGGACCGCCCAGATCCTTCCACTGGAGAGTGGTTTCCAGTAAGTTCTGCAATTTAAATTGTCATGTTGGAATTGCTGCTTTTCTTTTCCTTCCTTCTCATTGAATATTCAAAAAAGCAAGGATTTTTTTTTTCTGGGACACTTTCCTGACTGTGTCATTGTGATTCCCCCGTTTTTATGTGACAGCAATGCATTCCAACTCTTTTCAACCGCTCCTTTAGCATTTTATGTTTTATATAGTTTGTTTCCTTTCCACGGTCATAAAAATCTCATAATTTATAACATAATTGGCGCCTTCGTTTTCTTATTATGGATGTAACCAACTCTATGAAAAAAGAAATCATCTGTTCGCTGGTCTCTGCGAATCCAAAGTTGCTGTTTGATATCCTGGAATGGGACCACTGAACTTTCTGCACTAGAATCAAGCCAGCCCTAGCAGAAGGTGGTTTTTATGAAGAGTTTACTTTTCTAGGAGTCAAAGGGATTATTCTTAATAACATTTATCTGGCCAATAGTGCTGAATTGGAAGAATTCCGTGAGATTGTCTGCCTGGCTTACGATAATCATTAATTTTCTGACATGTTCCTAATTTATTGCAAAGTTATATCTATGCATAATGATATTATTTAGGATCTAATTAGTCATGATTCAAAGTTTTGGCCAACTATATAGTTTTATTGTCAACAAATCTTTATCTACACCAATCTTGAATATATTTTAAAATTTACCAGATGACCGGCATGTGCACCAAACTATTCATGCATGCAGCTTGCACAAGCATCATCACATCGATTGTACATATGGGAAGAATTTACATTAGTACAGACATCGGAGATCCTATTGTGGATAAGACTTGGAAAATTTGGTTTTCTTGCCAAAACTGTTAGCGCGAGAGGCTCCTCTCTGGCACTAAAGATATAGAACTGCATTGCTTTAGAGCACTATAATGAGCGGAAATCTGGTTAGAATGCTGTTCCATAATCAGCTTTTGAACTGGGTGGTTTCTCATTTCACCTCTTAGAGCTTTATGAGTCGTATACAATCTAAAAATATTGCAGTTCTTTCCTTTTGGAGCTAAATTTTCTATCAACGACTGTAGGGCAAGCCCAGAAGTACAATAGACTTATCTTCTAAGCCACGTTGCTAAGTGCTGGGATTGGGCATCATCTACCTAGCTACAACCTCTGCCATTTAGCTAGAAAACAAGGGAGAAAGACCAAAGGGTACAACTGATGAAGCCCACAATTTAGGCACCAGTGAAGGAAACCTCCATACCCACGGCCTGGGAACAAGTCAACCATGCGCTCAGGTCACCCAAAAAATCCCAAAAAATCCCAAAAAATAAAATAAATAAGTGAAAAGCAACCTCAGCACTAATCTAGTCTAAGACCTTCCAAGCCCTACCCATTTGACTATACATTCAAGTGGTTCCTGTAAAATGGTTCTCACATTTAAAATTCGAGGCCATCACTCATTTTTATCAGTCGTGAATTTCAACTCATCTAATGCATTTTTTTGCTGTCATTTTTATATTTTATAGGATTGTATTTGTTTTTCTACTGCATACTGTTACTATCCTTCACTGGCACTTGTATAAAGGCCAAACTTCATTCTGGATGTACTCTTTATATTGCTTTCTCTATCTTAGTAACTTTTCTACTGCTTTTCTATATAATGCCATTGTGTTTGGTTGGTACTGATATAAAGGGGCCAGGCACCCTTTGATTCATCCTCAGTTGACAACATAAGGAGGCTTTTAGATCATTCAGGTGTTCCAGGGCATGTATACCCTCTTGCATTGCTATGCCATGATATCATGCCACCTCCACTCCAGGTATACTCGTAAAATATTTGTTACATTTTCAGAAGGGCTTCAGTTTTCCTGAGGGCACATTTGTTTTCAGGTTGAAAAACAAATTGGAGAGCGAAGATTGATTTCATACCATGGAGTTGGGTTATCTGTGGCTCCTGAAATGAGCTTCAATGAAATTACTACTGGCATTGAAAAACCTGAAGAGGTTTGTTTTATATGTAATATGGAGTTTCTTTTTCATTGGTTTTCATAAGGTTTGTAATTCTGATTGTGTTTGACATTATGTTTTCAACTTTGAGAGTAGCTAAAACTGTAAATTGCTTCACTAAAATGAGCAAATCACAAACGAGGAGCTTGTTTTAGACCATAAAGAGCTCAGCAAAGACTACATACTTTACCAGAATGATGAACAAGCTAAGAGGGGGTTTCATATAAATTTCTTTAGAGATGAAACCATTCAAGAATCATTCTTGACATCCATTTGATATGAGGGTCACTTCTATATACCGTAGTCATCTTAGTGATAGGGGCAAAGGTTTATTTATAATCTATCCCATATTCTTTTGTAAACCTTTGGATACAAGGTGAACTTTATAATGCTCAATGGAACCATCAGGTTTGGATTTGATCTTATAAATCTTCTCTCCTACAATAGTAGTTTTTCTAGGAGGCAGTTCAACTATGTCCCAAGTATGAGTTCTATCAGGAGCAGCAAGTTCTTCTTCCATAGCATGTTGCCAATGAAAAGAGGAAGATACTTCCTTCTGTGACTGCGGTTTAGACAACAGGGCTTTAGATACAAAGAGGGTACTGATGAGCAGTATCAGCATCCGGAGCAGGTGGAGCATCGACAGGTGGTTGTACATTTGTTAGTGGTGCCTTTGCTGGATGATGATAAACCTGTAAAGATATGACCGAGGAAACATGAGCATCGGTTGGAAAAATACTTGGAAAAGGATCAATAGGAACAAGAAAGGGCTGATCAGGTAAAGAGGAGGAAGCAGGTAAGGTTAAGCAAGGGACATGTTCGGAAATAGTAACCTGGCAAGAAATATGGAGACGATTGGCTTTTGGATCATAGCAGCAATATCCTTTGTATTCGATGCCAGAACCAAGAAAGGCATTAGCAGCAGAATGGGGGGATAACTAGGATCGTTCATGAGGTAGTAGAAGAACAATATAGGTGGAACCAAACACTTGCCGATGAGTATAATGAGGTTTGATTTGGAATAGTTTCTCAAACGGTGCATTGTAAGAAAGCACAGAGGAAGGAGACCGGTTGGAAAGGTACACAACAGTAAGAAAGGTCTCATCCCAAAAACTGATTGGAACAAATGAGGGATATAACCGAGAACAGGCTGTTGCAAGAATATGGGATGTTTTCTTTTATTGACCCTATTTTGTTGGGGTGCATGGGGGCAAGAAAGTTGAGGTTCAGTCCCTTGTGTGGAGAGAGTTCCTGAATCAAGAAGATACATATTTCCCCCTGAATCAGATGGGGAAATATTTATTTTAACAAAAAAATTTGTCTCAAGCATCAGCCAAGGAAACATCAGCATTATGAAAATTAGATTTTTTTTTTATCAAACATGTCCAAGTATATCGAGAATAATAGCCAATAAATAAAACATAATATATAAGACCCCCTTCTACTAGGTTGAGATGCAGGTCCCCATTGGTCGGAATGAATTGGGTCAAGTGGTGCAGTAGAAACAAAAGTGCTTTAATTAAATGGCAAATCCATGTGTTTAGAAAGTTTACAGCCAACACAATTAGAAATATTGTCTAATTAATTGTACCATACCTAACATAGCAAGGAGATGGTAAAGAAGAAACAGATGCAACAACGGTGGAGGAGATGGGCAAATGCAGCTTTTCCGGGTAGTAAAACCTCCCGATCTACATCCTGTCCCATTCTACTTTTGGGTACGTCAGTACGTGGGTCTTGGACAAAAAAAGGAGTGTTATTAAATGAGACCTTATAGCCACTAGTAGTTAATGGACTAATGGAAAGTGAATTCAAGGATAGTTTTGGTACATCCGTACATGTAGGGCGGAAGGAATGCAAAGCAAACCAGAGGACTGTTGGGGAGTATTAATACCAATTTTATTAACTTCTGAGGATGTTCCACTAGCAGTTTGAATGATGACGAGAAAGGAGATGTGATAGCAGTTGGTTAAAATAGATAAATTATAAGTCATATTACAAGACACTTGAGTCAAATATCCACCCTGTGCACATGGGTGTGCACCTCATAGTGGGGCCTACCTTATGGTCCATCTGAATGGATCACACACACAAGACCCCCCTGAATTGCATCGGACCTGGGATTGCACCCAGCCAAATGGACTGGACAGAGCCAAAACTTGTGGGGCCTTTGATCTAGGGTTTGGCATGATCAGATGAGCCCCCCCACTGATAACCACTTTATATATATGCATGCAACACTCAAACTGATTCATTATCATGAATTGTGATAGATTTTATCAATTGTATCATTAGGCTATCAAACATGCACATACTGAACACTTGAGTGTATGTGGTCTTATCTTCTCCCAGTCTACTTATTTTAAATGAAATCATCTGTGCTTTGGTGCAGGCTGCAGCATTGTTTTCACAAGCTTTGTATACATCAGTAACTGAGCAGTACAATGTGCTTAAGTCTGCAATAAATGAAAATGAAGGACTTGAAGCATCCAACTCTCTTGTTACTCTATCACAGCCATGGAAATAATCACAAGCGGTGGATTTTTCATGAATTGCGACCCTTTGTGATGAGGTATCCAAGTCCTTCTATAAGCACCACAATTTGAAAATGTTTTTGAGGCTTGTACCTATTGGAATTGTTTCTGGCATAAATATAAAATGTATGGTTTGCTGGCCTGCTGGATCTGTAGTTCTGGATTGTCCTCACTATTTTTGTGCTTCTTGTTTTGCCTAGTAGTAGGGATGACTAAAAACCCTTTATAAAGGAAGCCTGCAGCTATTGATGCTGCCATATCTTTGCATTGTATCTTTGTGCTTGAACTGGCTATGACTTGTCGCCTTTTGCCTAGATGACTTCCTATCAAGCTTGCCTAAATTAACACAAATCTGATGTGGACCTTCTATCATTACATTAGGGCCTAGAGCCTAACAACAAAGGTTCTTTAAGTCTTTGTCATACCTAAAAAATTGATGCGGATGGGTGCTTCATATATGTATTTAAATTTTAAACCTTGACGCAAAGCTTAGGGGTGACATCAATAGATGATAAATTAAGAGGGACTCGTTTGAGATGGTTTGGACATGTCCAACTCAGGCCAACAATGGCACTGGTGAGGAAAAGTTTCTTTATGCAGTTTGATGGCCCCTAAAAAAAAGGAGTGGACCGGAGAGGACATGGATGGAAGTGAATAGTATCCGACAATTTGGCTTAGGATGGACTGAATTGGTGAAGCAAATTCATGTAGCTGACCCCAATATAGTTGGGATAAGGGTTTGATGATGATGATATGTATGAATTACCTATCTCCCAATAGATCTACTGAATATGACAGGTGTGCTTATTAGGTCCGTGAGATTTGCATATTTTGCAACCACTTTTTCTTTATCACCACACATGCATGATGGAGGACTTACTTTTTAGATAATGATTTGATTCGTGTGTGCTTTGGTATTCGGATTCTCATTATCTTAATTCTATAATTGTTTTCTCTGTTGCAGGATTAAAAGGATTTTATATGGGCCTAGAATAATTCCTTAATTGATCAAAACAACGTTATTCAATCGGCTGCCTGTGGCAACCAGATCTCACCACTGATGCAACTTTGGCTATAGCCATATCTTGTAGACCTCGGTGAAGTTGGCTGTCCTTCCAAGTCATCACTGTGCATGCCCTTATCGTTTGATGAGGTAAAATTTTTCTGAAGATGGAATTCATCCTAATGCTTTTGCTGAATTAGAGCTGTGTCAGAACTTCAAGGTCAGCTGGCTGCTGTACAGATTTGTTTTTTCTTTTTCCTATTTTTTCTTTCATCATGACGATTATATACTCTGCTCATCACCACCAAGCAATTTAAAATGCATAAGACGTTTGTAACAGCTAATTGTGTATAATTTTTCTTGGCATAAATGTGATATAGCAAGTATGGCAATCTTCTTGGTTGAGATCTTCCTCTATATTCTTTTTCCCAACTTGAGTCTTCACTCTTCAGCAGCTGGTTATAATGAAAGCTCATAAAAAATTAGGAGCGGCGTTCAGAAAGTTGGTCTTCGGATTATCCATGATGTCTTGTGGAAACAAGATTTTGTGATTTGTTGACTATTTCTAACTTCTCAGTCATGTAAACTCGGGGTGGGAAAGATATGCCTAAATGTTATGTGGGTGTGTATTACAATGAGGAATTACCGTATACACCTGTGCTAATTGTGGCAGAATCTGTCTGATGGGTCTCCTCCTGAGCTTGGCATAGTGGCCAAGGATGTCAAATCCTTGCATTTGGGGTGTGGAGGAGACAGGATCAAACTTTTGGAGAAGGAAGTTATTTGCTATGTGTATTCTTTATAGTTTAGTTCCATTGCCAATAGGGCGACCAACCATATTTTAAAAAAAAGAAATCTTGCACAAAAGGGCCCACCTGCTTTAGGCCAACGGGGTTAAACTCTTTCTTGTGAATGTCACTATATTTAGGTTGAAGCCTTGAAAAAGGTGCAAGTAACATGATGCAAAATTTTTTTTTGTTCTTCTGTAGTTCAATCCACATATCAATTTCTCCATAATGTTTTTTTTTTTTTTTTTCATTAAAGGGGAGGTCGTTTGATAGATATTTTTGAATATTCACATTTGATTCTTCTTTTCTAATCATTTATAGAAATTTAGTTCTAGGTGTTCAATTACATGAGAAAAACAGACCCCCTAGAGGATCTTCTAATATACATGCCCGAGATGTAGCTTAGTTGGCCAAGGACTCTGCGCCTCATGAAGTGGGAAGTGGAGAGGTCTTGTGTTTGACACCTACGTACGTCGGCCAGCTCCAATAATTTTACCTGGTGTGTGTGCCCCTAGGGATTAGTTCTCGGCTGTCAAGAATCGAGTGCCTCGCGAAAGATACCCTATATTATAAAAAAATAAAATAAAATACATGCCCGTGATTTAAACACCTTGGCCAAGCTGGTTAGCAAGATACAAGATTATCTTCTTCTTCTTCTTTATAATTTTATTTAAGGGTAAATTAGCCAAAAGTCCCTGTGCACGGTCTTCTAAGGCATCAAGGACAACAACTTTTTCTTTAATGTCTCTAGTCTAGACAGCTGGAGATACTTTGGTGAAAGGTCCCTAATATGCCACGTCATATATTTTCATGACTAATTTGCCCCTTTCAACCCTCATTCGAACTCCTGCCTTCTTCTTCTCTCTCATTTTCCATTTTCCATTCATTTTCATGGTTTGGAGTATCGTTGCAGAGCACTTTTCGTCGCCACCATGCCATGACTTCTGATTCTCTCTATTTCATTTCTTCAAAGATGGAATCGGTTTTGAAATCTCTCTCTATCCAAATCTCTCTCTGTACTCAGACAAATTTATCTGAATTTCTGATAAAACTCAGACAAATTTATCTGAGTTTGTGTCCAACTTGTGAGGTATTTTTCTATGATATAACGGTGGAATCTTGACTTGGTCTATTCATGAAAGTTGTAGTCTTAGATGTGTAGATGATTTTAGGGTTTTGAATTACCCGATTTGGACTTCGGAAGCTCAAGTTATGGCTCATGGAAATTTACTGGTAAAAACAGGAATTTTGGATCGGTTTTTTCCGGCCTTATTTTGAAGCAACGCTTGGAGGCCCAAACGAACTTGAATTTTTGCGAACCAGACCTTTCTGAAAAGCTTAAGACGTCCTCTAAAAACTTCATGAAGACCACTTTGTCGTTCTGAAACTCTAACGCCATCCAAACCTCAATGGAATGAGAGAAGTTCATTTGACAAATTTATCTGAGTTTCTGGCAAAACTCAGACAAATTTATCTGAATTTCTGATAAAACTCAGACAAATTTATCTGAGTTTGTGTCCAACTTGTGAGGTATTTTTCTATGATATAACGGTGGAATCTTGACTTGGTCTATTCATGAAAGTTGTAGTCTTAGATGTGTAGATGATTTTAGGGTTTTGAATTACCCGATTTGGACTTCGGAAGCTCAAGTTATGGCTCATGGAAATTTACTGGTAAAAACAGGAATTTTGGATCGGTTTTTCCGGCCTTATTTTGAAGCAACGCTTGGAGGCCCAAACGAACTTGAATTTTTGCGAACCAGACCTTTCTGAAAAGCTTAAGACGTCCTCTAAAAACTTCATGAAGACCACTTTGTCGTTCTGAAACTCTAACGCCATCCAAACCTCAATGGAATGAGAGAAGTTCATTTGACAAATTTATCTGAGTTTCTGGCAAAACTCAGACAAATTTATCTGAATTTCTGATAAAACTCAGACAAATTTATCTGAGTTTGTGTCCAACTTGTGAGGTATTTTTCTATGATATAACGGTGGAATCTTGACTTGGTCTCTTCATGAAAGTTGTAGCCCTAGATGTGTAGATGATTCTAGGGTTTTGAATCACCCGATTTGGACTTCGGAAGCTCAAGTTATGGCTCATGGAAATTTACTGGTAAAAACAGGAATTTTGGATCGGTTTTTCCGGCCTTATTTTGAAGCAACGCTTGGAGGCCCAAACGAACTTGAATTTTTGCAAATCAGACCTTTCTGAAAAGCTTAAGACGTCCTCTAAAAACTTCATGAAGACCACTTTGTCGTTCTGAAACTCTAACGCCATCCAAACCTCAATGGAATGAGAGAAGTTCATTTGACAAATTTATCTAAGTTTCTGGCAAAACTCAGACAAATTTATCTGAATTTCTGATAAAAGTCAGACAAATTTATCTGAGTTTGTGTCCAACTTGTGAGGTATTTTTCTATGATATAACGGTGGAATCTTGACTTGATATCTTCATGAAAGTTATAGCCCTAGATGTGTAGATGATTCTAGGGTTTTGAATCACCCGATTTGGACTTTGGAAACTCAAGTTATGGCTCATTAAAGTTTACTGGTAAAAACAGGAATTTTGGATCGGTTTTTCCGGCCTTATTTTGAAGCAACGCTTGGAGGCCCAAACGAACTTGAATTTTTGCGAACCAAACCTTTTTGAAAAGCTTAAGACATCCTCTAAAAACTTCATGAAGACCACTTTGTTGTTCTGAAACTCTAACGCCATCCAAACCTCAATGGTATGAGAGAAGTTCATTTGAATTATTGCTGAGCTTTGCCAAAACTCAGATAAATTGTCTGATTCTGCTTTTGCTGACGTGTACAAGGGTGTTTTTGTCTTTTTCAATTAGTTACTTTTACAAAAGGACTGCCGTCAGTACGATAAAATGTTGTGGACCGTTTGCAATAAAAATCACAGTTGAGGGACCTCCGCCCAAATGCCCCTTTATTTAATGCATGGATACATGTGCACGTTGTGAACCTTTTGAATAGAGAGAATCATAGAAAAGATGTTCATGTAAGTTTCTAATTGCTACTCACCACGTCGGTCCAGCACACGGTCATTTATTTGCTCATTAATTAAGACATCATAAGGTATATAATGTTATCATGCTCTGTTAGTTTATGTTGGATGCATGAGGTTTTTGAATAATCCCCACATTTCCATGCAATAGAAAAAAAAATGGTAAAATAGATTGGTAGTCTCTTGGGTTTGGCCAAAATTTTTGGACATTTTGTCTTGTTCCTTTGGGCTGAGCTTATTCAAAAATCAAATGTGTAGAAATTTGGGAACTTGACTTGAAAGGTCACCGAGTTGAATAACTTGGGTGAGTGTCACTGAGTCATATGAGGTTGTACTAGGTCCGATTTGTGCAACTCGTCTGGTTTAGTCACCCACCGTGTGAAGTTGGCTCGTCCTGAAGAATGACAAGATATTCTGAACAGAGTTTTTCCTTTAATCCAGACTAGCCCAAATAGGACAAGTAGCCATTGATAGCAATGATAGGCATTGTTTGTCTCTCCCTTGTGTGGGTCCATCACAGCTATATCTTATCACTTGAAAATACAATAAATATAGTAGCATAGTAAAGGGATGATTTGGGCTCCTTTTGGCAGATATCATCTGTCGCAGCTATCATAGGGAACCCGTGCAACACTTTTTTTGAACTCGATCATGGGGCCCACGTAAGACTGTCCCAGATGAATTCCATCCCCTCCAATTAAATATCCTCAAGTTTCAGCTCAATAGGATCGAGTCCTACAGTATGATTGAATACCATGATGGAAACGTGATTAGCACCACGTCGGTAGCGATGCCACGTCAGGGCCTAGTCATGTTTCCATCATGTTGCTCAATCGGACGGTGCCACGTTGGGACCTAATCCTTTTGAACTGAAACTTAAGAATATATCAATGGAGGGATGTGATTCATCTTGAATGGTCCAAATCATCTTTATGTGGGCCTCATGATGGAGTTTCAGACGGACAATCCGGACTTGACAATTCTTTAAACGCTATATGCTTATTTTGATAAAATAAAAAGTTCTCAGATTCCTCTCTCTATCATCATCTTCATCATTATCAAAGCCTGTCCTAACTATGTTGGGGTCGTCTACACGAATTTTATTTCTCTATTTTGATCTATCTTGAGCCAAATCCACATTCCTCTCTCTCTCCGTGAAAAGGGGCTAATTTATTTACTTATAAAAGAGCAAGAGAGATGCTAGAAGATATAAGTGGCTAGCAAAATCCAAAGTTTGATGATGTGCTCCTTTGAGGGTCTGCAACTGATTGTCTTCTTATCTGCATTCATCATTGAACAAGGGTGACTCCACTTAGTCCCACATATGCTGTTATTGCCTTGTTTCTAAGTTGCCTGTCCATTTTTTTTTCCTTCCATATCTTGAAACGGCATGGTCAGATTCATTTTTACCGACTTTGATATGTGGTAGCTTGTCCATCAGATCTGCTGAAGCAGATTCTGAAGAGATCGTAGTACTGCATGTAAACACAAGGGGCTGAAAAGTGGAGCATATGAATAGCATTTGTGGCTGGTATGTATAGCAATGGCAACCCTTGTCTCCCCACCATTCATTTTCAAAATGCTATATTATATACTTGAGCATTTGCGAGACCAGGTGGGAAATTGGGAAACTCATAAAACCCATCATAAAATTTCTCAACATTCTTGTCCGAGAGAATTTGAAATTCTCCTAATGCTACCTTGTTTTCAAAATCTTTGCAACCAAGTGCAGTATTTGGATGCTGTGGGACACAATTTGATACCACTATTAGAAATTCCCAACACCCTATAATTTCTGTTAGAATTACCTCCAAACTGAGAGGTCCTATGGTAATTCCTGAGGAGCCCCACCAACACTATCAAACTCAGTAATTCAGAGCTTGAACTTGGCCCAATTGTAGTAACGAATCCGTGGCCATCCTGACCCATTTACCAAGGGTTTGGGAAGACCATTTTAACTATTGGATTATGTTTAAAGGGTAATATTCGGGTGAGAACTAGTTCTCACGTATTATATGAGAATTTTTTCGTGGGCCCCATTTGGGGATGGGACCAGGGGGATGGAAAGATCTATGTGAGACCACCCCAAGTATCAAGTTTGACCCCAAACCCATGCCCCTAAACCCTTCATCCGTGGCCCACAAGTTTAATGGCTTCATATTCAAAAAAATATTCAACCCTCGATCCAACGGTTCAATCCATTTGGATGTGTGTCGATCCTTGAGATATGTGACTATTAGGGGGTTCCCTATTAGTTACTAGATTTGGATGTGTTGCTAGTTGGGCCCCGCAAAAAAGTTCTCATATAATAGGTGAGAACTAGTTCTCACTTGAATATTTTCCATGTGTAAAAATGAAAGGTTTTGGTCGACACTATACATATAACCTGCAGGGGCACTCCTAAAAAAGGTTGATTTTATTATTTAGGAAATTGTTGTCCCACTAGTGATTACACGCAGGGGCAAACCTAGGTACAAGCATGTGGGTGCAGTCGCAACCGTCAAACTGCGGTGCGCTTTTAAAATCTATATGAAAATTCTAGGTCCACTTTAAACAACCCAATAAAAATCATGGGTCCTCCCTTAAAATCCACATGAAAATTCTCAGTTAGAGCCAACAACCAAACTACCTTTTAGGGTCCCCACCCCTTAAACCAAAATTCTCGGTCCGGCATTGACTATAAGTATAGTTCAGCTCTATGGTCTCACTTGGGGCCACGTACATTTGATCATTGCAGCCCTTTAATGATCTTTTCATCCCTGGCATGAGGCTATTTTGCATTTTTCTTTGGTCAGTTGGATCAAACATATATATTTATCAGGACTCAAGGCGCTTTTGTACAAGATCAGATGGAGTATGCCTTTGTATGGATGTTGCATATAAACTTATAAACTACATTGCTGCTTTACAATTGGATTAAAAAAAAAAGTGATCTAAAGTTAAAACAGAAATGTATGCAGGTGGCCCCACAGCGGCCGGCTGCTCTGGAACAACACTCATGATAAGAAGAAGCTCTAGTCAATGAGGCATGCTTAATGAATATAAAATTCACATTCACTGGATCCAATAAAAGGTGGGCCCAGTTCCTAGGTGTGGGGCCCATATGGTGGATAGATATGCATGGACCTGTGCTTTTCAGGACACTCAGAAAATGACAATTACTCAAAAAGTATGGACTCTTTTTATTTCCTTGAGGCCATTTCAGATATGCTTGGTCATAAACTTAATTTATTTCATGAGGATAACAAAAAGGGAATGGCGTGGTTACTCTCATAGGAAAAAGGACCTATATGCCTGTGTATTCAGCTTGTGTTGTGGAGTCCGGATTATATTTCAGAATGACAAAGTGTCTCCCACAGGTTTTCCCTGTCAATAGGATGTGTGAAATTCAATTATGCAGCCCCTGCTCAAAATAAATGTGATCGTCTCCAGTAATATATCCCAAAATTTTACTCAAAATAAATGTTATCTTATCCCGTAATATATCCTAAAACTTTAATTCAATAAGAGTTGGACCCATTGTACGGTTGAGTACATGACAAGTGATCTTGACTCTATGTTGTGGATTGGCCCATCTATGCTGTCTTTCTTTTTTTAATTTATTTTCTGCTATGCTGGGCTGTTGGTGCTAGAGTGATACTTTTAACTTGAAGAGCTAGGATTCCAAAATCATGAGTGTGTTGACAAATCCTTGCACTTGTTTGTTGGAGGCCGGACTAACCATGAAGTCATAGTAAGGATGCAAATGAGATGGTTCCAGGGTGGAACCAAGGTGGTTTCTGATCCCAATTCATCTTTTTAGATCCAGATTTAACATGTAACGTATTTGTATCAAAATCAGGCATCAACTAAAAAATAGAAAAGAAAAATCCCTCATTTATATCGATCCGTATTCGAAATAAGATATCAAATGTCGCCATCGTCGTGCCATGATCATCATCAAAGCATTGTCCCAACTATATATACTTACTGGGCCGGCTACATGAATTTTATTTCTCTATTTCAATTTATCTGAGCCAAATTCTCGGATAGGTTGTGCTTATTCATATCTTCATCAAATGTCGTTGTTATCCCAAATTTCATGTTTGGGTTGTGACTGGATTTTATGTTGGGTATATTAACATATCTAACGTAGTCCTAAGAAGAGACTCAAATATCAATATTACTCAAGTTACATAGGCACTTCAAATTTACATATTGATGGACACAAATCATTCTGGATTTGTATCTTTTGGCACGTCAAAACCTGTTCTGTATCCTATATGCTTGGATTCGGACATGGGTTCAATTTCTCCCATTTCAAAATTTCAAAATCACTGTTCAAACACATAAATAACCCTACAATGCACCTAAGAACATACAATCAAACCAAATAATATTATTCAGTCAATTTCCATCTGGTAATAACAACATTCCACCAAGAGCAGAAAACTAAAAATAGAAGCAAACCACCCACAAGTCCACTGCCCATATGTTTCTACCTCTGTATTTATATATCATCATCATCACATTGCCGACTTATCA
Source organism: Litsea cubeba (assembly GCA_012931725.1). Lineage (NCBI taxonomy): Eukaryota > Viridiplantae > Streptophyta > Magnoliopsida > Laurales > Lauraceae > Litsea > Litsea cubeba. The sequence goes on from CM022947.1 coordinate 128,397,696, forward strand.
TCGGATGAAGAAGGAATCCTACTCCGGCGCTTGGACTTGCCGTGGTGGTGGTGGCTGCCGAACTTCAAATGGCCGGTTTCTTTAAAGCGGCGCTGCTCCGAAGGGATCAAGACGCACTCCGGTGGGGGGACCCGGTAGCGCAGCACGTCGTAGCAGTAGGAGTAGGTCATGTACTTCTGCCGGAACTTGCGCATGGCCAGCCGACGCTCCGGAGTCACCACTGCATAGTCTTCGTCTTCTGCAGCACTGGGTTGGTGGCAGTTGGAAGAGGAGGTGGGAATCTGCTGAATGGGGTCGACGGCGCAGCCTTGGATGACCAGGTCTTTGAATTCTGATACGAAAGGTGCGTACTTGTAGTCGACTTTGTAACGGCCACCCGATGTCGCCCATGACGAACCGTCCCATATGGTGGTGTAGAGAGACATGGGCTTTGATGGGTAGTCACCTCCCATGGCTTCGCTTCGGACCACCTCTCGTATAGGCACCTCATCAATGTAGAAACTGTGAATCAAACAGAGATATTCAAATTAGAGTTTAGAAGTGAGACATGCTGAATGCACCGAAAAAAAGGCCTGAAAAAGGGCCTGAAAGGCCCTGGGCCCTAGGATCACAGGCCTTGGACCCTTGGATCAAATGTGATCCTAAGGATCCTAAGGCCCAGGGCCTTTCAGGCCCTTTTTCAGGCCATATTTTCGGTGCATTCAGACTTTCACTTAGAAGTAAATATATATAAAAATTAGAGTTCAGAAGTAAATATATATAACTTTTTCATAATTCTTTCAATCAAGTCCACTAAGTAAAAAATTTTTTTTTTAAAATTGATAAAAAATATTAAGTTTTTTTTTCCCTTTTTAACCGATTTTTTGATCATTTTGATTTTGATAATCACAACCATTTAATGAAGTTAGTTTTTTAGTCATTTGTAATCCATTTTTTTTAACCATCCATCCACAAAGGTAGTTGAAGTGGGCCCCACTAGCTTAATCATTCTCTTAAATTATTTATTAAAGAAAGATTTTAAAAGATTTTATAATTTTTTTTATATGTTCAAATCTTTGCGTATTTTTTTGATATTTCGATATATATATATCAAGTGGGGGATCAGATCGATGAGAGTTAAAATTGAATTGAAAAGCTTTGCTATGATATATATAATGATAAGCCAATGTGGGGTACTCCAATGAGAATCAGATTAATGGTAACAGTCAAAATCTAATTGAAAACTTCTGCTATAACTATAATATATAATAATTAATATAAGAGATGTTAGTTAGTATTACTGTAGATATGTCAAAGAGCAAAATTGTTGTAATTTTCTTTAATAGGCCCCATTCTTTAACATCCAGATGCATATGGAAACATTCCTATAAGAGAAAATCTCGCTGAGCATATCTATATTTTCCTGCCTCTTCTGCGCAAGATATTAAACTATTGGTCAATTGGTGTCTGCAGCCGAATTACACATGCGGTGCAATGAGTATGCCGCAACCTTTGAAAGTTGGAAATGGTTGATTTGGTCCAAAACCAACCAAACGGCTTTGTAGGATCGGATTCAAATGATAAATGGACAGCAGTGAATTAGAAAAATTCAAAGCAAGACTAACTACCAGGTGAGGAAACGTACAGCTACCAGATTTGTGCAACAATTTCTCACATCTGGGGTCATGTCGACCATGAATAGGACTACATTACATAGTTTACAATGAAAAAAGCTGTATGGGGTTGTCTTGTTTTGGACTCATCTAAACATGGGGTACTAAATTTGCCCTCTTACTATTAAAATAGAAGTTTCTGTTTTTGGCCCATTGATACAATGCCGTCTATTTCGTCTGTTTTCAACATTTTATCTGTAAAGCCATTTTACACACTTGAATCAAATTAATCATATTTAGAGTGTCAGCATGCAGAACTATTTCATCTTAAAAAATACTAAATTCCAATCATTTTCAACCCATCTTCAAATCATATGATTTTAAAAATCACAATGTGACCAGGAGGGATGTTTTAAAACTCCTGCCTCCACTATATACAGATCCCCTTCCTATAAATGAAGATTTAATTTATATTAAATACATGAATACATTGTTCTTCACGCAATCATAAATGGTCTTTTCAGCCTTCATAAATTATCTCTATCAATCAGGTAGAGTTGGACCACCAAAACAATGGATCACCAACCTATGGGACCCATATCAGAAATTAATGGGCCCTCAGCCACATGTCATGTGACCCAAGGCCTCCTTCAAATCAATGTTCTATAATGCAACGTTCCTTTTAAAGTCTCTCTCTCTCTCTCTAAATATTCATGAGTCAAAGGCAGCGGCAGTTATAAGAAACGCCAATACCCAAGTGCCATTCCACGTTTCTCTGCTAACTTTGGTTAACTTGCTTTACCAAACATCGAACGAAAACGTGAAGAGACGCTCACTTCTAATCTAATCTAACCTAACAAAACAAACTTATATCGACATATCACATGAAGGAAGTCTGGGAATTCTATTTCTAACACACCCATCAAAGGAGGAGAGAAAAGCAAGCAAGCTTACATGATATTCTTCTCAGTCCAGAGAATGCTGTATTGATGGAACTCACGAGATGGATCGAACCAAAGCAGATACCTCTCTTCCCTTCCTCGGCTCACGCTCCCGTTCCCATACACGTTCGTCTGCACCCTCCATTCCTTTCCCTCTATATTTCCCAGAAACTCGAAATCCAACTCGTCGTGTGTCTTCTCGAATATGTCCCCGTTGGAAGTCTGCAGAATTCGAGATAAAATGCAATTATTTTATGCACCCTTTCCGCACAATTCGGCACAAACATTTACGCATGTTCATAAGCATTAAAATACATAGGAATTGAATAAATTGGATTTCATAGTAAAACAAACTTTTAAATAAGGATTATTAAAGAGGCGATTGTGGGTGAGGGATATGAAGTGGGAGATTGATGTAGAAATGAACTTTCACATTCCTATGTATTGAATTACTAGGGTGACGGTTGTATATTCATTTCTCATCATCTTTTGATTCTATCTCCGTAACAGGAAAAAATATTTGATTTTATTGTTCTTTAAATTCACCTCATGATCTTATTTTTAAGATCACATGGTTAGAATCCTATGTATTCTAATGCAATCAAACAGGCCCTTTAGATTTTAGAAGTACTGGAACCCAATAGATGAAAGAACTTGTGAAAAAAAGGGTGGAATTGCTCACGTAGAAGGCAACGACGATGCCGGCCGTGTAATCAGAAGGAAGCTTGATGGAGGCACTGAAGAATCCATGGTTGTAGAGATCAGACGATATGAAACCAGAACCTGAAGAAACAAAAATCATAAAAGAGAAGGTGGAGAGGGGTGGTCAACATGCAATTATAATAAAGTAATAACAAGAAGAAGGAGTAGTAGTAGTATGTATATATATACCTGTAAAGCGGTCTAGTAAGAGACGAACCGATTTTCCATCAGAAGAACGGATGAGGTTTCCATCACCAAAGAGAGGGGAGTAGGCGTCGTCGAAGGAAAGCGTGGAGACGTTGAATGCATCCGTTACAGGAGGAGAGATAGAGGAAATGAGCGTCAGAAAACAAAAAGAGAGAAGAGGAAGAAGGAGAGCCATTCTTTCTCTCCTCTTTTGTCTTTCGTTTCTCTCTTATTCTCCCCCTTCCCAACCAGTTTTACTGATCTGGGTTACAACGTTTGTATCTTGGAGAACAAAATGGCATGGCCGCGGGTTTTGTGTAAAATAACGTGAAGGAGCTATAGCCTATATTTATGGTTGCAATATAAACGAGAACCGTAGTAAGAGTTGGTGGAGGATTGCAGAAGGGAAGGATGTGGTAAATCAAGGACAGGATATTCTGAGAGGTTTCTGCCCCAAGATGAGGGCATTTTCAACAAGAAAAATGGAACCCACTGGCCCATAGGAGCATTAATTGAAGTTGATCATAATCGTCAAACATAAGGACATAAGATGGGTACGTAATGTATTTGATAGGGCTTCGTATACTTTTTTTGGGCCCAATCAGTTCGTTTATGTTTTTGGGTTGTTTAGAAAATTTGTTTGCATTGAATTCTAAGAATTTTAATTGTTTAAAACGTTTGTTTGCATTGAATGCTAATAACTTTAATAGACTTGTTCATAAAAGTGGTTAAAAATTAGAGTTACAAAAGTGAGGGGTTTAATAAATGGTAAGTAAATAATATTCCTCTTTTGGAAAATGAATTAAGGCGAGGTGGTAAATGAATAGAAACGCCCTAGTAACTAAATTAAATAATATAACATTTACATCTTTACTTTATATCATTCTCTCTTTACCTGGTCTTTACCTCTTTAACAATTCTCAAAACCCATTTTACCTTGAATGATATGTTTTCAATTCCTTACAAACAAACAAAGAATTAAGTGGGAAAAGTATAGATGTCATACAATTAAATAGAATGATATAAATGTCTTAGATCTTCCCAATTGTCTCTAATTAAATTTTTTTTTTTTAGATTTTATCCTACGAACAAAGGATATGCTGTGCAAAAGTGCTTTTTAAAGCTTCCTTCCTATGAAATCCAAGGGATCTGAATCCTCTGCAGCTCTCACAATAGGGAATTCTTTACTGCATTCTAATTTCCAAATAAGAACGTTCCAAAGTTCCTTCTTTAGCAAAAAAAAAAAAAAAAATGTTCCAAAGTTTACAAGGACTTACATAAATCTATAGGGCTTGCAATATCAAGGAGAAGGTACTGAATTTGCCTAAATTTAGAGAACTTGTCTAATTAGGCAATTAGAAATAGAAACGACCAGACGTTATCTGTACTTGCTCAAATTTAGATGGCTCTGTGATCTATCAATCTAAAGGAAGAGGCATTGTCAACCGTCCAATCTATATGTGCAAAAGCCTGCATAGTGAATCCAATGGGCTATTTTGCTTGCCCCCATAAACTCTGTTTAAGGATTCTATTAAAGTCTTATTCAGTATATATCTCTACTCTTATTCTGACAATAAGTCGATCATCCAATAAAAAATTATAAAAAAGTGGCTAAAATCAGAAAACGCGTTGTTCAATTTAAAAAAAATAAAAATAAATTATGACCTCAACCTTTATGAGACCCCGGCTCTTATTTTCAGAGGATATAATGTTTTTATTTTTCAAATCTCTATATGCTATAAACGTTTAAATAAATATAAATTGAAAACAACGATACATTGATAGATACAGAAACCAGCTTTCCAACAGGTTTGAAGTTTCAATGGCCGCGTGACATGAGTATCCTTTTAACGTGCTTAACAAGCAATCTTGTATCTCTGAAATAGGTTTGGCCCGTACACATTTTTGCATGGTTGGTTTCCAGAAAAGTTAGTAGGAGATTTCCACTTTCTCCTTACACCACCGCGTCTAAAATAATATCTTAAAAAAAAAATGATTTAGCTTGACGCATTGCGGTGAATTTTTTTCTTCGATTTTACGATTTATTTCATGATCTTAAATTGATAAGAATGAGTTAGACTACGGACGGGACGAGGATATAGGCCTTGAGGAGGCCATTGTGAACCACCCACCTTGGCCCTTGAGCTGGACTTTAAGCGGATTGAGCTATGGTCCCACAGCTCTTTAACTTGTATAAAACAGCTGAGATCTTGGTGCTGCTAAGGATCCGGGTTCTTAGATTCTTTTTTCATTTGTAAAAGATTTAGGGGTTTTGACATTTTGGTTCACCTCATATTTTATTTTTGCAATTTCATGACTCAAATTTATATAATGTCACCAGAGTCGTTTGACTTTGGTCAACACTATTCTTTTAACTTTTCTCACTATATCCCATGATATCATAGGATTTATCAATTTCTGTATCATATATATTTTTATAACTGGTGAACAAATTCATTTTTTATAAAATACAAAATCGGACATTTTGTGAAAAGTAAATACACATTTGATCTCCATTTCTCAGGTTTTATCATTTGAAAAAAAAAATCTCTATGAGATGCTACATAAAAGCCATGATATCATGGCTGGAAAGGAATACATAGGTGGATGTTCATACCCCTCGTTCTGGAAATCTTACTGCTCATCTGCTTGCCAAGAAAGCGCTGTCAGAAAATGGCACTTTGATGTGGCCTGGTGTTACTCCTCAGTGGCTAGTTCAAGTTGTGGAGAAGGATTGTTGTGGTATTCATCGCTGATTTGGGTTGCTTTCTGTAGCAAAATGGTTGTGACTTTAGAATGTTAGCTGGTTTGATTTTCATAAGACTTGAGCTTATTGCTTTGTTCGGGATTCAAATCTTGAATAGGAGCTGTAGCTATGGCGGAGAATCCCAAGATGAGTTGAAAAGGGCGAGATGGAACATTTTGGAATTTCTTAGCTATTGTTTTTTTTTTTTTCTTCTTTAGTCAGTTTTGAGACAACTTGCTTTTATTATGTCTCTGACTTTTATTAAGTTTGTTGTGTCCCAAGGCTTAGTCATGTAAATTCCTGAATTACCCCTCTAAAATGGGTTTTGCCAGGTTGTGGTGTTAGTCTTTCATCAATATAATTTTGGGTCTTTACCCAGTTTCAAAAAAAAAAAAAAGCCATGATATCATCATGTGATCTAGAGCAAAAAAGTTAAAACAAGAAGTTCACCAAAATCAAACAACTCTTGTAACATTACCTGAAGTATGATTATGAAATTGGAACATCTCAGATTAAGGGAAACTAATATGTCAAAGCCCAAAGATTTATATTATAACGAAAAGGAAGATCTTAGAGACCGACTCATTCAACTAGTCTAGATAAGAGTTCGACTACTCAACATCACAATTAAGAAACTGATAAAATTTGGCGATCGGGTTCTTAGATTTTGAAAAGGCAGATAGATTTTTCTTTCTATGCACGCTGCTTCTAGTCTCCTGCTGTCCTTTTCCTGATTCTAGAGGACTCTCGTTTTCACTTTTCTTGGTACTAAATTGAGCTTTGTTAGCACTATGGACTTCACGTGTAGGACCAAGAAGGCCCCAATATCCAAATGACATTATATAGCATATATAGACACAGATGCTTTACCAAAAAAATCATATTGACACAGATGACCGAGTAAGTTTAGACCAAATAGATCTGTCAAAAGATTTGGCCCGGGTTCATATGCAAGGATTAATCTCAGGAATCCTTATGTCTGGTCACATAGCTATAATTTTAATTGTGATATTTGTATGAGTAATGTAATCTAAACTAGAGCCAGGCATGGTTTGCATATAGATATCTACTTGAAATCTGGATACAGGTCTAACTAAACTGAAACTGACACTAACCTGACCCATTTGCATTCTTATTCTTTTGTTGCCTTTTACGTATAAGGAATCTAACTTAGATTTTTGCTCAGGTCGTGTTTGTTAACATGTGAGGAATTTGTAGATTTACATGTTCTTTAGGTCATGTTTGATAGCAGTTGATCAGAAGTTTACAAATTTTAGGATTTATCTTATCCATCATTTTCAACTATGAATTTTCACATCCTAGCTATGAGGGGGACAATCCTATTTTTTTAAGGTCATTATTTTCTTTTAGTGTAACTTTGAAAATTTAACAATTAGAAAACAGGCCCTATATATATTAATAAACAATATAATTGTCTTTCTTTTGCTTTTTCCCCCTCTTTATTGAGGATTCGAGCTAATGCTTGTCCCCAACGACATGAGTACTTCTTTTCACTTTTCATGTGTATGTTTCAGGTGTCAGGCTAATTTGTCAATGAGTGGTTGGTAACTTGGTTGAAGGGTCGATTGACTTTCCAATTTCCATACTTACAATAAATATGTTAGGCTCCGACTAACTAACCTTTGACACATCTAGTCATCAGATTGGGGCACACCAGTTTGCTTACCAGAGATTACCTCATTGTGATATGGGGGGCATGCAAGGTGAGACTTGTTTCTTTTGCTCAATCTGATGACTAATAATATATGATGTAAGACTTTTTTGTTTTTCCTTTTTACTCCAGCTATGAGGGGGCTGGGACTCTACATGGCCCGCATGAACTCGAAAAGGTGGGCAATTCAAGTGGGAAGAGGCTCGCACAAATAGGAAAAAGTAGAAAAGGAGTTTAGACAAGAAAAAAAAAAAAAAGATGACGTACTCAAGATAACTGTATCAGCCTTGTCCGTTTCGTAGACAAGTTTCTCTTCCTATGAAGTGGACTCTTCCCATCGAACATCAAGACCCATCTCCTATAAATATAGACCGATAGATGGTAAGATCCACTTTCAAATTTAAGCTTTAGGTTTAATAAAAAGGAAATCTATATCAGTTATGACAAAAACGTCTATGGATGAATCATGTACTTCAATTTTGGCCGAGTTTCAAAACCATGACTGCTAACCTTATGGTACCATCTCATTCTGGTTTATTGCAGACCATGTGGTCTCTGCTTTTTTGCACGATCAAAATGATTATCTCACATGTGCAATATTTACATATGTAAATGATTGGGAAAAAAAAAGATCCCTTTTATTTCTGGTGGGAAACATAAAATTTTTTAAGATACTCAAGTTGCATTTTATCTTGCAGTTAAAACTTTAAAAGTAATCTATAGTTTATTTGACATGTAAAGTGCGATGGCAGAATGGCACTAAACGGTAGCAATATTAAAACTGTGAAACAGGTGTCATGCCAATATAATTTTATTGGTTTCTTAACAAGTTCAAGCTCAAATGAGTTTGAGGGATTTCAGGACCAAGCCAAGCCTAACTTTAACTTTTAGACTGGACAAGTGGACAGTGAGTGTTTAAGCTGACCCTTCTCTCACATGTGGATCCCTTGCATAGTATGATTAAAGATTGCCATAATCCATTGTTCACCATCTTATAAAATAAAGGGTGACTTTCAAGGAGTTTTTCTAACAAACCATCTGCAAAAGGAACTAGCAGTGTTCATGGGCTGGGCCGAAATTGTCCAAGCCTGGCCTGGTTAGTTGTCCAGCCTAACATTTTGCCTGTATCTATCTCACAGGACTGAAAGTCGAGCTCAGGCCCAGCCCATTTACAAAATATGTTTATGCTTTGTGTTCAATATGTTTGGCCAGAGCCATCTGGGCCTTTAGACATACACACTGTTCATTCATTACTAGCTAATTAGCTATATGAATTCCTATTTTGGAAATCAAGTCAGAATCTTGGGTTTGAAACCCAGACCCAGATCTGTCTAAATATAATAGGGTCCTACTCAATGTTAGCTGGACCCAACCCAAATCCAGCAAGTTCATAACCAATGTGACAATCCTATTAGTGATCCCTGCAATAGATGTTCCCCCATAAAAAATCTGCTCAAATCTGATAGTATCTACTGGTTCGAAGCAATTTCGCTCAAATTATAAGAAAATTTTCCAGATAACGTACAATTCCAAGCAAATGAGAGTACAGTTCCAAAACTAAAGAATTAGGAAGGCCCATTTCTTTCTTTTGGCTTTGATCCCAACTAGCATTTCTATTGCATTTTCATCCTTTTGCAGAGAGAGAGAGCATCACAAAGACACAGGAGAGAGGCACAAGCATCACCAATACTTCTAGGAAGCTGAACCAGAGGATAATTTGGCTCTTAAATCTTTTCTCAGTATCTTTCCAGAGGCAGATTTTGGAATGGCATGCACAAAGCAGACCTTGTGCAGTCTCTTGTAGAACACCACCTGTTACAGACACAAACCAATACAGTACTGGGCATGAACCTACTTCATGGATTAAAATACCAGCATTGAACCAGATTTGTCCGTGTAAAAAGTCGATATTTATCAGCTGTATCAGTGATAAATTTATGAGCATTGACCATGTAACTTGTAATTGGAAAATGAAATTAAGAGCCTGTATCAGCCTATATATGTGTGTTATATTATTGGCAGGTTTTAAAATACAGATGGATTGATGTAGAGTGTAGATTCACCTGTTTCGCTATGAATTCCTTTATAGATTCCTCAGTGATCTCAAAGTCCTTAGATCGCACGACAAACGCTACTGGTACTTCCCCAGCAACTTCATCCTTTTGCCTAAGAGAAGTAACAAATGTAAGTTTTTTACAGTTAAAGGAAAACATTTCATGAGTATTTCATAAGAATATAGATAATTCGGAGATTAAGTTAGGCTTAGTTTTGAAGTTAATTAATTGCACTTACGGCACAACAGCAGCATCTGCAATGAATGGATGGCTAATGAGGAGAGCCTCAAGCTCAGCAGGGGGCACCTGGTAGAAATATGAACAATTCAGAGAAGGGGCACTTCAATTCATTTTTTTATTACATTTACTATTAAATTTCTTTAGCTAACCATTGCTATCAAAACCTTGAGGCATTAGTAGAGGTAGTGGAAATACTTTTCAATATTCCCCTCGGGTGGAGCCCACTCCTCAATACTCCCCCTCAGGTGGAACCCGGCCGGCGCACTTTTGGCGATACATATTTTTTTCGTGCCGAGTTGTTCCTTCTGGGATTCGAACTCGTGACTGGTTGGTTTTATACCATATTAAAATTTTTTAGCTAACCATTGCTACCAAAACCTCAAGGCATTAGTAGAGGTAGCGGAAATACTTTTCAATATTCCCTTCGGGTGGAGCCCACTCCTCAATAGTTACAACACATAAATTTTACTGGTTTAAGCAAAGCGTTTTGATTAGTACAAATAATACTAGTTTTGATATTTATCAACAGCAAGAACTGAAACGAGCAGCACACAATTGAGAAAACGTGCTCTTTGGCACAATCTTTGTCATGTTATCAATCAAAAGAAAAAAAAAAAAAGAAGCAATATATAAAACTAAAGATAGGAGTACTAGTATGCTTTTGGATCATATATAAACATTACCAAGGCTACAAAGACATTACCTTTTGAGTCCATACTGTTAGATATGTCAAGGAAATTTGAGTTTTAAATAAGTTTGAGTTTAAATTTTGAATAGGTTTTTTTTATTTTATTCTCTCTTCATATGCTTTTCGTAATGAAAATATAATTGATTAAGGAAATGTGTCCTTCAGAACTTTTACACATACAACTTGCTGACCCTTTCAAAAGCTAAATATGCTCTATTTTTCTAAATTAACTTGTATATTGGGCTTGCAATCTATGAATTCAAGCCTCTCATATGACATGGCCATGAAAATATAGAGACCGCAAAATTTTGATATTTACACAAGTCGGATATTTATCTAACAGATTGGGGTATCTCAAACTGACTTAGGTATTATAACATCCCTGAAATGTGTAGTATTCTTAGTTGGTCCAGTCATCCAAACCATTCATACCTCTGCCTCCCTGATCAAAACCCCAAAAATATATCATGTTGAAGATCAGAGCCATGCAGTGTTTCACCTTTCTGCAGATTGTTTCAGGTGAAGGCTTAAATTTTTCCAATCCAGGTCCACCACTTATCCATGGACTCAAACAACCAAATGATTTGAATAGGTTCTGAATAAGGGAAAACTTCTCAGCCCTTTTCAATGAAAAGTTACTATCTAAAACATGATTTAAGCCATGTAACTAATTTCACATGTAAAATAAATTTATTTGAAGAATTTTACATGAAGAAAAAAACTGCACTAAAGACATTCACCTCAAGAGGTTGGCCGAGGATGATCAGAGAGGAGATGAGGAAGAAGGACAAAGATATGAGAACATAAGTTTGTAAACATCCCTAGCCATGAGATAAACTATATTGATTTTCAATGTCTTCAAATTGGTGAGCCCTCCAAATATACGACTTTTCAAAGCTAAAGCTATAAAAAATAACGACCATCTTTCAAAGCCCTATGAATATACCCGTTTTTCAGTGCCAGATATATCAAACACTTGGACCATCTTTCAATGAGACAATCTCCTTTTTATTCCTCCAAATAGAATAATGGCAACATGAGAGCATATAGGGATGCCGCGTACGTGAATGGGATGCTATCACCGTATCACCTTGTGATGATTCCTACATGGTCATAATTTATGGGTGTATATGAGCAGTTTAGATCGATTTAGAGAGGTAATTATCAATCAAACTAATTCATTGGTTTTCTATTTTTCCAAATCGAACAGTCTTTTTTTTTTTAATTTTTTTTAATAAAAAAAATAAAAATTTAATTGGTGAGAGACATTGGATTTCAAGTAACGGGATGAGGATTCGAGTAATTTTCAAGTAATTTTTCATATTTCTTTATTTATTTTATAAAAGATATATATATAATTGGTTCGGTTCGGTTCGAGCGATTTAACCGTACATTCAATCAGAACCGAATTGAATGGTTTGAAGGAAATCCAAATCGTAATCAAACCGATCTACTACAAAACCAATCCGAACCGCCCGGTTCTGATCAGTTTAGTGATTTTATTTTATTTTTTCTTTTTTTTGCACCCCTAGGCCATATGAGCTGAAATTTTTTTTTATTGAAATGGGTTTAACATGTGGAATGACTGTAAACATACACTAACTAAAATTATAATTAAGCGTACGAAATGATCTTATATATAGAGAGTTTTGGAGTAAAAACAAACAGCCAGAAAAAAAAAATGTAAAGCTTGCCTGAAACCCTTTGAACTTGATGAGCTCTTTTACTCTATCCACTATGAAGATTTCATTGTCATCGTCCACATAGCCAATGTCCCCCGTGTGGAGCCAACCGTCGACATCAATTGTAGATGCCGTGGCCTCAGCATCATTCAAATATCCTACAAGGTAATTACATGTGGACATGGTCAACAGCATTCAAAATTCAAATGGCTTGTAGAATCAATTATTATTCAAGTATGCATGCACTGATCCATGCTGGTTTCACGTGCACAATTACATGTAGGCTCTCCTTTTTCTAAATCTAAAAAGGGCTTATTTTGTATCTCTATTATTTTTTTTTGGATAGACACATCAAAATAGTCATTAAAAAAGAGTCGTAAAAAGGAGAGGCTAAAATCAAAAGGAGTATTTGGTAAGGCGATGAGCTTTGTTAAAAAGACTTTTTTATATCAATGGTTGAGATTTTTTAACAAATTTCTCAAGATTCACAAGGTATCAAGCCTTGAAAATTAACCCTACAGTCGCATTCAGCCTTCCAAAGATTATTGTGTTTGGGCCCCACATAATCTAAAATATAGTATCAAATGGCTCACTTTTTTGCTCATATCTCGAGATTGGTGATGATCCAACGGCTAAAATTTGGTCACAGAGTTGAGCTTGATCTTAAGAACAATTTTAACAGTTTGAATCGTAATTTTCTATCCCATAACTAATAAAAAATAGAAAAACATTCTTGCTAATGGATAAATCCAAAATTGAGCATGATACATTAGTGGTTGATATTGTTTTGCAAATATATCGAAAATCCACAAGGTATCAAGCTTTGAAAATTGACCACATAGCCGTTTTTAGCCTTCCAAAGAGATCTAACAGATTGTGTCTTGTGTTTGAAGCCCACAGGTTCCAAAAAATTGCATCCAATTCCTTACATTTTTTTACACATATCTCTAGATTGGTGATGATCCAACGGCTGAGATTTGGTGTCATGGCCGTGTTTGATCTTATGAGAATTTCCAAGTATTTGGATCTTGATTTACACTCTTAGAATTTGATTGGGCGTTGTTAGGCCAGATTCACTATTCACCCGCTTTTATTTTTTTTTCCTCTACTTTCTACATGCATCCAAGGTGGGCTGTGGGAAAAAAAAAGCATTGCCTCTACTTTTATACACTATTTAGAAGGTGAAATACGTTGCCAAACGCCTCTATTCTCAAAATCTTTACTCGCTTTATTTAGAGATTTAGATAAATAAAGGCAAAAGGTAGTTATGTCAAATGAGGGCTAATTTCATTCATATATATATTAATTGCCCCAAATGAATAGTTGGCAATTGGAGTAGTATCAGCAGTTAAATTGATCATTATATATGTAGAATGATTTAAAGTAGTGATCAAGTCTCTACATACCAATTCGATAGTGTATATCACTCCGAATTAAGTGAGATTTAGTTGAATACATATTCAGTGGAAAGCTGTGGTTCAAATGGGTTTAGACTTTAGACCAAGTAATTAAATTTGGGATCCACCTGTGTCAAACTCATGCTTCCTCATATAAATTCTCCTCATATAAATTCTCATGGTGATCAGGTCAGTATATATATATATATATATATGATCATTTCTGCGTACACATACAGAGAGGAGAGTAGTAGAGTTGGAAGGAAAGGAAGGACCTTTCATGATCTGGGGTCCACGAATGCAGATCTCTCCAGGCTGGTTGTAGGTGAGCGAAAGCCCGGTTTCAGGATCTAGCACCTTGAGCTCGGCATTCCTCACAACTGTACCACATGATCCTGACTTAGTTGGGAATGGCTGTTTAGCAAATCCGAGGCACATGGATAGCACTGGACCTGCTTCTGTCATTCCATATCCCTGAACCAATAAAAAAACAAAACAGTAATTTTATCAATGACATCTTTCTCTCTCTCTTTAAATATATATATGGGAGGCGGTTCTATACAACACCATTCGGAACGCCCACTGGGGTTCACCTTATGACCCATCCAAATTGACCACTCATTCATAGCTTCCTTATAGGCACTGAATCCCATGAATCTGCATGGATTCGGATGAAGTAGATTGTTGGATTAAGGGTCTATTTTTCTTCTTTGATATAAAGCTATTAAACTTGTGGACCATGGATGAAGGGGTTAGAGGTATTAGATTGACTTTAAATTTGATATGTAAATTGGCGCCACTTGGATCTTTCAGTCCCCCTTGTCCCATGACCAGTGTGGTGTGTATATATATATATATATATATATAAGTAATGCTCTTGTACAAGCTTCCCTTATCATCTTATGGTACAAGCCACCTAGTGGGGGCCACTTGAGACCCCATAAATCATGGAAAGGGGGGATAAAAAAAATGCAAGTGGGGCCAACCTAACTATCAAATCTGAAGTCAATCTAATACCTCTAACTCATTCATCCGTGGTCCACAAATTTAATCCCCATTCGTGTCTAATTTAGGGATGCAAATGGAATTAGATCTGGTGCGGAACCATGATGAGTCCGGACTCGGATCCTCTGGATCTAAAACGAAACCTATGTGATGTATCTGGATTTGGTCATTGTCGTCGTCGTCATCATCATCAAGATCTTATATCCGAATCTAGTATTAACTTGAAAAATACAGATTCATTTCTGAATTCTAATCCAAAATAAGATGTAAAGTGTATTAGTATAGTTGGATAAAACAGCTTCAATTTTCTTTTCTTTTTTTAATGTACCAATGGGACTATTAAATTATTTCTGATTAAAACTAAGTAAACTATCAAATATGAATATAACTCAAGCTAATGAGATCTTTAAAATTAACCTAAATATATTTTTAATAGGTGAATGTAATCATTATTTATCCGGATCCTCAAAACAGAATGTACAATGATCTAGTTCCGGATCAAAATCTCTAGATCCTAAATACATGGATGCATATCTAGATCCAAATTTCTCCTAGATCCAAGAAAAGGTTCCATACTCGCTTTGCTCAAAATCGAAGACTTCAGGATACCCATATGTACCAATACCTATTTGCAACTTTAATTTCTGATTACTCCGGCTAGAGTTAGGTTTTTACCTCCTATAGTTGTAATTCAAGTTACAATCAGTAGAATGGTTAATCTTATTAATGAATCGTGGAACTGGTGGCCTCTACAAATTGGCGTAGTAGCAATTCCTAACACTAGCCCAGACCCTTTGCACACCTATAGAATAATAGATCATGGTTCTATAACTCAACTCACCTGAGTCACTCAAAAAATGCATCAAGCTGAGTAAGAAAGTCATGTTTGACTGAGTTTCTAGCAGGCTAGATCCGATTCATATGACTCAGTTTGAATTGAGTCAACTAACCCGAATTAGTCCAAGTCAATTCAAAGTTTTGAACCATGATGAAATTAATATCAATGGTACGTACATTGCCTGGGTAATTGGCTAGATTGATGCAAGAGTATGTTAAAACACTAACCTGTCCAAAAGCTGCCTGTGGGAGCCTACTCCTGAGTGCATCCTCCAACTCCTTCCCTAGAGGAGCTGCTCCAGATAAGACTATCCGAATCGAGCTCAAATCGAAGCTTGCAACCATTGGATTCTTGGCCAGTGCCAAAACCAGTGGTGGGACTACTGGTGTCACTGAAACCCGATGCCTCTGGATCAACTCTAACAGTGACCCAATCTCAAACTTCTGCATCAACAGCACTCCAGCTCCAGCTCTCAGTGAACAGAGCAGAACAGAGTTCAATGAATATATGTGAAACAGAGGCAACACACAAAGAACAATGTCATCCGATTTTAGATACAAGTTGGGGTTCTCCCCATCAACTTGTTGAGCAATGCTCGAGATCAAGCTTTTGTGGGAGAGGATCACGCCCTTTGGAAACCCGGTAGTCCCCGAAGAGAATGGAAGGGCAACTGGGTCATCTGGATCAATGTCAATTGATGGAACATCCTTTTCATCTGCGCTGGAGATTACAGAGAAATGCAGACAGTTCTCTGGGGGATCATCGACAGTGATGACTGTTAATTCCTCTCCAATCTTTGGGAATTTCTCTCCGTCGTCGCGGAGCTTGTCAACAAACTGGGATTGGGTGATGACTAGCTTCGCGCGGGATGCAGAGAATTGCTTGAAGATCTCAGAGGGAGTGCAGAAGGGATTAGCAGTTGTAGTTATAGCGCCAATCATTGATGCACCCATAAAAGAGAATGCGAATTCGGGTGAGTTTTGGAGGAGGAGCATGATCACATCACCCTTCTTGATACCCAGATTTGATAGGCCAGCCGCAGATTTCTGGCATAAGAGATGGGTCTCAGCAAATGTGTATGATGTGCCACTGGAGCCTGAGATCAGACTGGGAGCGTCCGAGAATTCTGCAATTTTCTCAAAGCAGTAGGTGTGGAGAGGGAGATGGTTGGAGATGGTGATGTCTGGGAGTTTGGATCGGAAGATGAAGTTATCCGTTGGTGGGTCTTTGGATGCAGGAGGTGGGGATGGGATCTGAGGTTGGGTTTCAGGCGAAGCAACAGACACCATGATTGATGTAGTTTGAATTTCTTTTGAAATGAGAATAGATCTTTTGCTTTCTTACCTCTGAGAAAAAACAGAGGAAGCTCAGTGCTGAAGCTCTAAATATAGATTGAAGTTGACTAAGATTTTCACTAGGCTGCACAGATGAAATCAAAGTTTGACAGAAAGTCTTCTAAAATTGAATGCAGAAATTGTTGCAATTTCAAATAATAATGAGTTCTCAGCTTCAAAAATGAAGGAATATGATATAAAGGGAAACAGGGAAGCCAAACTGAAACTTGAAATGAAACTGAAAGTACAGAAGGAGAAACTGACACTATTATTTGATTCCAGAGTACAGGAATCTCCAAGAATATGAGTCTTCCAGCTGCTGAGAGTGGGAAAATAAAAGCCCAAAATACCAACCAACCCAAATCCAAGAACTTTTGAATAAAAAAGATAGCCCAAACTTTGCAATACAATTTTAGCAAATACCCAATAACCCAAACCTTGAAATACAATTTTAGCAAATACCCAACTGCCAAGCACCAATCTGAGAAGAGCTCAACAATCTTCCAGCCAAAAGCAAAATGTATTTGATTTTTTTTTTCTTTTTCACTTCTTCAATAGGGAGAAGAGCATGAAACCTAAATCTCTCTCTACTTAGAAAGTGAGGAATAGAAAGAGAGGGATGTAAATAAATATACAAGGAGGGAGAGGTGGAGTTAGGTGAGATAAGGGTATGGAGGGGTTAGCTGTGAGATGAGTTGTAGGAAGAAGCACGCCCATCTCACAACTTCAAGAGAGCTTGGCGTTTTCCTTCTATCAACACCCACCTAACATTCATTTTCCTACGTACACCTCTTCCATATGTCCAAGCCACTGCACTCTCCTACAATTTACGTTGCATGGCCTCAAACTCTGCTCGCATAAGTGCCACTATTCTAATACAAGTCTTGAAGAAGTCATTATGCATTTTATTGTATTGTTTCATAACATTCCTAGTCGAACAAATTCTCCAACTTCCACTATAGGCTTATTTCATATTTTCATATATATATGATCGACTATGGATCAATTCAATCACCTACACACACCTACCCATCTCTTGTTCAAATTTAGACCATTTGGCCGCCAGTGTCTGCTTTTGGATTTAGTCAAAAAAGATCTGCATCACATAAATCACCCCTATATGATAATATATGTTGTCACCTAGCCTAAAGAAAATTAATAAATTATCCCTCCTGTTAATACCTTAACATGTGGACCCAGTGCTTCAGGGCATTGAGTGATGGGCCACTTCATGGATAATGGGCCCAGATGTATAGAAGGTGAGCATTAGCATGCTATATTGAGTACAGAGAATGATAAACTAATTTCATAGATTTATTTGTGATGGGCCACTTCATGTATAATGGGCCCACATGCATAGAAGGTGAGCATCAGCGTACTAATATGGATACAGAATGATAAACTCACATCACAGGGTTGTTTGTGTTTTAGTTAGGATCCCACTTGGGCTGGGCTCAATCCAAAATTTTGGTTAGGGCCTACACCGTATGATGAAAAAGTACCTTGGGTTGGGCCTGGTTTGGTTTGAGGTCGCATTCGGGTTGGATTTGAGTTAGCCCTTTTAGAATTAAGGCAGTCCATAGTCCATACTCCATAGCCACTAGATTCGACTGTCTCAACAACATGTCTAATACACTAGAAATTCAGTGTAAGGAGCTTTATGTAGTAAGAAAAAGTCTAAACAGCCTGACTTTTTGGGCCTGAATGGGAGCCCGATCCCAGCTGGACGCTGGGATCTCATTTTGAAAATGAGTTACCCTATTTTCAAGTGCAGTCCTCATTCTCAGAATCCATGTAGAAAGGGTCTGATTGATAGCCAGGAATTGTCCCTCTGAGGAATTTATGTCTTGTAGAATTCCAAACCCTACAAAATTCTGTAAGAAACTGTCTGAAATTTCCCAAAGAAAAACATTCAAAATTCTTGAGTTTTGAAACATACAAGGCCACAAGGGACCCATGCCAAATCTAGAGTTCTCTAGACATTGTCAAATAGAAATTAAGAATTACCTGCCAACTTGAGTTCTTTCCAGAAATCTTGCACATCAAACTAATCCTAACCCATAAATCCATCCTACCTATGAAAACCCAACTATTCAAAATTGATAAACCCAATGTAATAGCTTCTGGGCAACTTTCTATCCGACTGGAGTAAGACCTACCTTTAAATTGATCATATGCAAAACATGTTATAAAAATAAAAATAAAAACGTAAATATATATAGTTGACCATGGATGTGTATGGAATAGAAATTTGGTAGACTAGAGTTAAAAGGTAAATATATTATAGAATTAGGAAGAGTTGAGAAAACTGCATCAGATGAAATCAACAGGTGATCTTTTTTTTTTTTTTTTTTTTTTTTTATGAGGGTGTGCATTATTGACCTTTTCGAGAACTGACTATTCCTAGGGCACATGAAGTATTTGCCTCTCCCTTGCAACAGGTAAGTCAGACTTTTGTCTGGGGAAGTAGGCCCACGGAGAGAGCGTGAGTTTGGAACCGCAAGCTCCGGTTCTTGAGCCATGGTCCTTGCCAACCGTGTTACCCATTTCGGTGATCTCAATAGACTGAAAATGAAGAAATCCGGAAAATTAAAACCTAATCATACTTTTGTGTGCCGGGCCAGACTGGCCCAACCTGAGCACCATCAGCATTGGGCCGAGTTAGGGCTGTGTTTTTGGCCAATTGGGCTAGACTGGATCCAGTCCTTATTTTCCCACCAATATCAAATGGACCAGCCTCAACATGTTTATATCTAAGAGCCCAGCCCATCTCAACATAAATTATCTCAATGGACCGGACCACATAAACTTTGAAAACAAATCAAGCCCGGACCTAATTTTTCTGGCCCGTGAGTGGACCCAGCCCACCTACCAGGTCGATAAACTAAACAGGCTGGGCTTGAAAACTTCGACCCGTCCACGAACACCGCCATTAGGCCCTACTCTATACGTCTACTATACGCGGCCAAGAAAACCCCCATCCGTATCTATACGCAATACGGCTACGCATCTGTACCTCTTCGCGACCGCTGACCAGAAAGAAGATACAGGAAGGAGAGAAGGGTTTTAAATCCCTTCCTTTCTTCAATTTCCCTCTTTCGAATTCGATTCTCCATCGATTTCATATCCAATGTAAGTTCTTCCGCTTCATTCGATCGATCGATTGATTCCTTTTCGATTGGATTTCTTCAACACTGGATTCCTGCAATCCAGATTTGAAAATTTCGCGTTTTTATCTCGTTTCTAGGGTTTCGATTGGTTAGGGTTTGTGTTCTTCCCCAACTTTGGAATCTTATTTCTCTACTTGATCCTAGACGGATCGGTGTTGCATTCTTTTGGAATGCAATTCGTTTCTCGCGGGAATTGACAGTTGAGGATTGAGAATTTGCCTGAATAGAAACTGATTTTTGGACAGTATGCTGTATCTGTGCTTTTTGTTGTAGGATGGATTTATAGACTGTTAGGAGGAGGTGATCTTGAATCATGGGCAGCAGTGAGATGGATACATCTGCAAAGGGGTCAAAGACGCCTGCTTTGCAGCAGGTCTATTTCTGCTGCAATCTCTTGATTTCTGTTCAGTTTGAAGTTTGGATTCATAAATTACTTGTCTTTGTGATTTTACTCTGTTGTTTATGTGATCTTGATCAGGAGCAGGCTCCTACAACTAGCGGTGCGGCAGTATATCCAGAATGGGCTGGATTTCAAGTAATTATTGAACTATTTTCTGTTGTTGTTTGGAGAATTTGTATTGAATTTGGTGGGTTTTTGTTTAATCTTGATAATAGGCATATTCTCCAATTCCACCACCTGGATTCTTTCATCCTTCAATGACATCAAGTCCCCAAGCTCATCCTTACATGTGGGGAGCTCAGGTACCACTTTATGTTAAACTAGTTGCTTTGTTTGGTTTCACTTGAGTAACAATTCAATCTTGTAATTATAAGAATTTAAGAGGAAACTTAGCCTTAGTGTCAGATGTTTGAAAATGGCTGAAAATGAGACCACCCACTGAACCCTTTCAGACAATTCAGGAATCAAAGTTTTAATGGAACTTGTCCAATTTGTTGAAATCTAACAAAAAACTATGCGCTCTTAGGGCCAGTTGTCCAAGGATCATGTGATCTTGAAGTGATTGAAACAACCTGCCAACCCATTGTTGGAGCAGTGGTAAGGGACTGCCCCCATCATAGGGAAGACCAAGGTTTAAACTTTGTAACGAAAGAAAAAGCTTGTCAGTGAGGAAAGTGGCATACCTAGCAAAGAAAAAGGGTGGAGAACAACCTAAATTCAAGTGCATGGGTAAAGCATAGAAGAATCCCTTAAAATGAAAATACACAAGACTGATCCGGAGCATGGGGATTATCTGCCCATTATGTTTATTTCTTCTCTGCTTTTTAGTGAAAAGTATTTTCTTCACTATTTTTGTTCTCTCTTCTGCTGTTTATATATATTTTTTCCTCTGTTTTTATTTTGCTCTTTTCTTTTCTTGCAGCAATTCATGCACCCATATGGGACCCCACCGCCACCATATGTTGCGATGTATCCTCATGGTGGATTGTACCCACAGTCATCAATTCCACCGGTATTGTCTTGTCACTTTGATCATGAACTATTACATGCCCATTTATTTTATTTTTTGGATATCATCATCACTGCCTTTTTAAAAACTTTTCACCAGGGATCTTATCCATTTAGTCCTTATGCAATGCCTTCTCCTAATGGAAATGCTGAAGCTTCTGTGAGTTACCTGCTAAATGATGTTCTGGTTTGGCTAATGCACACTATCAAGTTAGTGTGCTACACCACCATGCATGAGTGTAAGTCTTTATACTAGTCAGTGCATGAGAAAAAATTTTCTTTTCAGGGAGCCATGCTTGGTGGCATGGAAACGGATGGTAAGTCATCTGAAGCTAAGGAGAGAAGCCCCCTAAAGAGATCAAAGGGAAGTCTGGGGAGTCTGAATATGCTTATGGGAAAGAACAATAATGAGCTAGGTAAAGCATCCGGAGCACCTGCGAACGGACTTGGCTCCCATAGGTACAACCATTTTATCTAGAAGATCATATGATTGACATATTTGATAAGCTTGTCCCTGCCTTTTCATGCACATTCTGAGTACTCTTGGTAGTGATTGAGTCGATCTAAAATCTACAGTGGGGAGAGTGCAAGTGAAGATTCAAGTGAAGGAAGCGATGCCAATTCTCAGAATGTAAGTAACATAGTGTCTTAGTTATGATGTTGTTGATGAAGTCAAATATGAGCACATGTTTTGGATCATCCTGCAAAGGCATTCTAGAAACATAACAATATATGCATGCTACTGCCTCTAATGCATCCACAGTCCTATGTTCATCATTGTATCCGTAGTGTCACTATTCGACCTTTGCAGTCCAGGCTCAATGAGTAGGGCTAACAGACTGCTGTTACAAACAAGGAGTTAAATCCCAGTGACGGCTACCTATATGATTCGGCTGAGTCATCTTGGTGACGACCAGGATGTCATTCCATGGTTAAAAGGTCATATCACAATGTTTAGCAGCTAATGATTTTGCTCATTCTAACATTCTAGACTTACAACCGGGCTGAATGTTTGACAACATTGAAAATGTAGTTGCTGAAAAATGTGCAGCTGTCTTCAGTGATCTGCTGTGTATTTGTATAGTTCTTTAGAAGATTCTTTAAGTCTGTGGGTTCATGTGTTCTTTGGGAAGATCTTTGCTACAGGATGCTAGAGGAAAGCAGCTCTGGCTGAGACTTTTGCATAGCAATGGGCTGATCAGGGCTTAAACTCTCATCTTCTCTGTTGAGTGGAATGCTTCTACTGTAGGAGGCTATGCCTGCAGAGGCAAATTACTCAGGGATATGAATGATGCCTTTTTGTAATGGAGGGAACATACATGTCTAAGTCATTACTTGTAAAATTATGGCTAAATGCATCTTTTATTTGTTGGAACTCGAAAAGGGCCAACAATCTGCCATACCCTATGTTATCCATTTTTTGCATGTTGATAGACTTTCAGACATGGATTTCAGTTTATTCCTAGAAACTTCATCTTTCACAGTGTTGAAAATCATAACACAGACAACATTACATCATTGTTGTCCTCTGAGATGTAACAAATAACAATTACCTAGATGTTTCATGTTTGTAACTGATTTGGTGCAGGACTCACGACAAAAGAAATGCTGCAGGCAAGATTCTGAGGAAGGTAGACTTATCAGAGAGATGTTACAGTCGCTACACGAATTGGATAATTTTCTTTGCTACTAAGATGAAGGTATTTTTACTATGATTTACAGCTGAGGCATCTCAGAATGGGAGTACTTATTGTGATCATCAGAATGGAGTAGCTGGTCCTCCAAATACAAGTTTGAATCAGACGATACCCATCATGCCAATGCCAACACATGGTGCTCCGGGAGGTGTGACTGGTCCTGCTACGAACTTAAATATTGGTATGGACTATTGGGGTGGACCAACTGCATCACCTATGCCTCTGCTGAGGGGCAAGGTACCTGCTATGCCACATCATGGTGCAGTCATTCCTACTGGTCTTGTTGGACCTCGTGACCCTTCAGAGCTTTGGGTACATGTTTATAATTTTTTTTTTCAGTTAAAAAGTTGCAAAGTCCTAAACTTTATATTTAAATTGTTTAGTCTCATATAATGCCCATAGACAGCATTAAAGGATCACAGTTTAATGTTGCAAATATACAGATTGTGGATGCAATTAACAGAAGTTTAAATTCACTGATGTTGATCTCCAGTGCATGGTTCTCATGAGAACCACGCATCCGAACTGTTGCAGAGGTGGGACGCTACTTGGAAAATCACCCTCTAGGGATGCAGATGCACAGTTATAAGAACCGCGTGCACGAGAAGATTTTTCCTAAACAAACTACTTAAACCACTTTCTTCTGTTTCTCTCTGTCCTCTTCTGATTTATTTCTTCTCCTCTTCAAATCAGGATGAAAGAGAACTTAAAAGACAGAGACGAAAACAGTCGAATAGGGAATCTGCACGTCGATCTAGGTTGCGCAAGCAGGTATGAAGCATATATGGAATCTTCTCTCCCAGACACAAAAACTTTGCATTGCATATGTATATGTTATGGGGTTATGTATTGCTTATCAGTGGTGACGGGTTTCAGGCAGAGTGTGAAGAGTTGGCGCAGCAGGTCATCGTCCTGAAAGATGAGAACACTACTCTTGTATCAGAAATGAGTCGCATCAGGGAGGAGTATGAACGGCTTGTTGCTGAGAATACATCTCTCAAGGTGACGTTTTACTTCTTGTTTTCTTGTTACATTGATCTGTTTGTCAGCATTACTATTCACATTAATAACAATAAAAATTAGCAGGATAGACTAGGGGAAATCCCCAGGGTACGTGAAGATTCAAGATCTGACGGGAAAGACCAACCTTCCAGCATTGATGATCATCCGAGACACCTGAAATCTGGCACACAAGCAGGGCTGAAGGAACTTGCATAGAGTGGTCAATAAGAGTCTTCTGATAAAACCTGTTTCAGATGCATTCCTTGAGCATGACCTAACCCATTATAGCATGCCCTTAGAACGATTCAAATTTGTTCTGGTTTCATTGTGCTAGGCTGCAGTATCTGCAATGCATCTCTAGTCACAGAATCTGTTTACGCTACAGCTCCCACTGTCATTTCAACTGATCTTTAACTGTCATTCGAGCCAGACATGTAGGATAGGAATTTTGTCTTGACTGTTTCGGTAAGGGAAGAAACTTTTATATCAGCTCCCTTCTTTTGTATAACTTACTGGCACAATGTATAACCAAGGATAGATTATTCGTGAGATACTGTACACTGAATCTCTATTTATATCTATAATTGAAGAGAAGTGTATTATGTAGCATATGCATATTGATGAGCGGTAAAACTATGAATAAATTCATATGAACATTTCTCTAGAAGAATTTTGTAGAACTGAGAATGTGAAAAAGGCTTCTTAAATGGCTTTGTAGACCTTATGCTATTTCTTGCACTTGAATCTATAGTACCCTAGTTCTCTTAACGTGTTTGGAGCATGGCTGAAAGCAAAATCTATAATGCCATTTTTGTTGTCTATAGATAATCCTTCAGTTATAAACTTTTACTTCATTGAATTTGAAGCACTAAGAAGGATAAAACCTCTAGTTTCAATTTTTGTAAATAAACCATTCCTGGGAAGTTTATTTTTTGGTAAGTGGAGTAGATTAATGTCTCAACTGCTGATGTTTGCTATGCTGTTAGTTTTTTTTTTATTTTTTGGCAAGTGACAGTAGATTAATGTTCCAAAGCAATGCTTGATGTTTTCCATGTTGAAAGTATCACTACTTGTCAGGTAATAAAAACCAGAAAACATCTTCTAGTTTTACTTTATTCATCTCTTGATATAAGCCACGGTGGCAGCAACTAGACAGCAACATGAAAGACAAACTACAAATGAAGATGCCAATCACTGGGGGCGGATAACATGCATTGGCCTGGGAGATCGTGTCAAGCCTCAGATAATACTGTGTTGGTGTGGTCATCAGGTAGTAAAGGCAATAATGTGACTGCTAAATTGTCTAACTTTTTATGAAAGCAATTACTTTTACTTCTGAGAGTAAATTTGTGGTCATGGAGATATTTAATGTTTTGAGCTTTAATGCTCTGCTTCTGGGAGCTGCTACCCTGAATCCCTGATCTGGTTTTGGGAGAAAGTTGCGATGCAAATGTTGGTCCCTTGTGGTAGTTTTATGAGCCTTTAGGAACCATGAGTAGGATGCAAATGGCAACCGCATACTATGGCTTTTTAAAATTCTAATCATATTTAAAGCAAAATTCTTCTATATCTGAAGTTCTACCAATGACAATCATGCAGTAGGTTATGATGCTTGTTTGTCATCAAGGAAGATCAGTGGACTCTGATTTATTTAACCCAGAATCTAAATCGACTGGTGGTGAAGAGTGGCAATGGCAGGCCTTATTAGACCCACCAGAGGTGGATATGGTGGCAGTGGAGCTGTTGCCAACACTGGAACATGAGGACTTGAAGAGAAGCTTGGGAGTGATCCAGATCTGTTATTATTAGTGGCTGTCACAGCAGATCAGCTGCAACTCCTCCATAGCATAACATATCATCAAATCAAAGGTCTATGCTAGATCTTCCCAGGGGCTTATCATGATATTTGAATGGTAAGTTGGAATTATGGACCCGGTTGAGATACCCAGATAAAGTGTCCATGCATACTGTACTTGTATCTGAATGATATATTACACTGGTGCAAGATAATGCTGTGACACTAAGTAGGTACAAGTATCACATAATCCTACAAAATAAATAATGGTAATCTTCAGGTGAGAAATGGTTCTCACATATTATATGAGAACTTTTTTGTGGGGCCCATGGGACTAGGGGGGATGGAAAGATATATTGTGAGACCAACCAAAGTATCAAGTTTGACCTCACACCCATGCCCCTAACCCCTTCATCAGTGGCCCACAAGTTTAATGGCTTCATATTAAAAAATATATTCAACCCTGGATCCAACGGTTCAGTCCATTCGAATGTGTGCTAATCCTTGGTTGGGATTAGTGACTATTAGGGGGTTCCCTATTGGTCGCTAGGTTTGGATGAGTTCTTAGTTGGGCCCCGCAAAAAGGTTCTCATATATAATAAGTAAGAACTAGTTCTCACTTGAATATTTTCCGATAAATTATTTCATATTCATTTTGATACAAGAGAGACCCATGGTCCTTGGGTCAACCCACCAATGGGCCCAGCCCGGCTGTCTTAACTAAACCTTTAGGCTCAGCCCATTCATTTTATGTTATTTTTATATTATTTAAATCTTTTAATTATGTTTTAAGTTGTTTTAATTGGATGTTTTAATCCGGACAAGATGTTTTAATGAAAAGTATTTTTTAACTGATTCTTCAAAATTATTTTATGTATTTAAATGTTTTAATACTCTGGCAAGACGTTCAGATGATTTCTTCCCACTGTGGTCGTGCATATCTAGGGCAGATAATGGGAGCTTGAATTAATTGTGCGATAGTCAGAGATTCTTTTGCACACAAATGCCTCTGCGTGGTGAGACAATCTATGACCCCCATTTTTTCCATCAAGGCCTCTTCTTTTTTTTTTTCCTTACGAAAATACATCCCATTTCTTTGTATGGGGTGGGGAATTTGAGGTGAGTATGCCATGTTTGGATGACGCATTTGAGCTTGTACACTCATGAGCATGATGAGAACAATCCAAGAGGTATGCACCACCTCGGATATTTTGTCGCGACATGTTCATGGTGGTGCGAACAAAGGTGTTCATATCTCTTTCTCTCTCTCTAAATTAGGACAAAGAATGCCCAAGAGGAAGTCAGAGTTGGAAGGAAATTGTCTAAAGTCAAGAGTTGCCTCGCGGTATAAATGAGTCAAAGGTCAAGCTTGGGCTTGAAATTTGAAATGCATTTGCCTTATACATGCATCATATGTATATTAACAAGACAATCTGGGACAAAATGAGCTTGCCCAATGCCTTAATTGAGTCGAGCTCAAGCTATGATGAGCTCAGCTCAACTTGTTGATTGCTATATTTGTGAGTCAATTATCTTCAACTCAGATGCGATTTGAAATCACACACTTGAACTCTCAACCTAGGCCCAAAGTGTTGGAGGGCGTTTCATCTCAAACAGCTGTCCAAAGATCGATCTCTTACCGCTTGACTATCAAGTGCTATACCAAGGTCTTCATTACTCTTTTCCTTCTAGTTCCTTGAGCATATATAACCCAGATCTTAATTACTTTCTCTTACTAGATCTTTTTGTACGGCAGCCGATTCTCCACATGCTCAAAGCACTTCATCGTGCACTCTCATTTCCACATTTCTTTATTTTTGTTCTCTCTTTCATATCCATCTAAAGATGCTCTTAGGCACTCACTCAAAACCATAAACCATCTTTAGCTTTTCTTTTCTTCATTCCCAACATTATGCTTACAAAAAATACAATTCTATCCGATGAAAATGACCCTTTTAATTCAAAATATATCTAGACGTTGCCCATCGTCCATTTTGGCTTTGTTAGTGATTATAATCCCTAATGGGCCGGATTTGGGCCTTCATTATCATATTTAGTACTTGGGCTGAGCCTCGGTCTAAAATTTGGGGCCCCATTAATATTTAGGCCAAGCTTGAATTAATTGATAGAGAGAGAGAAGCCCACCCCAAACAGGATTGGTCCAAAATCTTGTGCTTTTAGCTCAGTGAAGCCCAGAACAGCCTGATTGACTAAATGGGTGGCACCAGACCCGACATGTTTGAGGCGGGTCAGGCTCAGTGCAAGCACTTACAGCCTCATTCCAGGCTTGGGCCGAATATCAGTCTGTATTTCTAAATCCAGATCAAGCCTGACGATGCCTCGGCCAGAAGCCCAATCGGGCTCATGAACACCACTGGACCACACCAAGCACTATTTGGCATAACCACACGGTTCTCGCTTGGAGCATAGAAAGGCTTTAGCTGAAATGAAGAACCATGTCAACAAAGTACAAACAAAATTGCATGAAAGCCCATACATGCTTTCCTGGAGTGAGAACCTTTCGCAACTCAGGTTCAGCTACACAACAAATTGAAGTTAAAAACTGCAAAAGCACACAAAGTTCATTGATGTTGCCCCTTGCCCAAGTACAGCCGTTTTTTGCCAACAAGATTCATATACAAATGCAGAATGAAGAATGTAGCATATGCCTTAGGGCCCGTTTTGGATCATAATCAATTTCAAGTAAAAACGACTAGAGTCTACAGGAAATTAGCTGTACTGAATGAGTGAAAGGAAACCAAAAGTCAAGGATCCGAATATCCTTCACATTCAATCAAGGTACCAAGGGAAGAATCTGAGTTGAACCAAGCCCTCCGAATTTTGGGCATGTAGGCCTGACCAGTTGGATTTACCAAATTAATTTTTCTCTTCATTGGAAAATGACACTGGATTTCAATTCTACAAATCAATTGAAAAATTAATAGGTCATACCACTGAGTCACGCCTTCCCAAGTTGGGACCTTTGTTGACATTGACAGTGCATGAGTCATTCCTCCATGACCTTTGCCTAAAACAAGAAAACTATTCTCTATTGGTAAGGGCCCGAAGGAAGCTGGGATTTTAATTAATTCGAAACTACTAGATTATACCAATAAGCATGATACTTGTAAACCGCAGCAGGATTTTTTCACTCAAATGAAACTACTGTCAGTATCAAATGTAATTCACTGATCACACAATTAGTTTTCAGGAATAAGGACACCTAAATACCTTTGAAGTTGCCACGTAAATCTCTACCATAAGCATTGGATGAGCCAAAATGGTTCAGGAAAAGGCAAAAGATAGCCAGCCATTCTAATCCCCCACCCAACAACAATTCAGATGAATTAAAAAATACAGGCCTCACCGTCATGCACCAAGCTTCCCTTCCACAAAAATTTGAAGTAAAATTACGCCAAAAAAGTAGGTGGAAGGACCAGAAGTACGAGCTACAGATCTCAGTGTGTTGCTTCATTTCTTTTGAGATGTAGGCTGTTACAGAGGACAGAAGATACAGGCCAAAGAGTGCAGATCACAATGCAACTAGGTCAGGGGTTTCAGCTTCAACAGATAACAAAGCAGTGTGCACCTTATCCGCCCAACTATCCAGACGATTGCATAATGATTTGATTTGTGGTATTCCTAAAACTCTTGGCTGTACCCAAGAAATGTAAACAGTTCCCTCAACCTGATCAATTATGCCTTCAATAAGATGAACCTGCAGCAATAAGATTTAAAATAGGTATTGTCATTTGCCAAGCATATCAACATCAAATTACCTTCATCTTTCATGTTGCAAAACAGATATGCATGCTTTAGAATTCCCAATATAGAGAGACAAAAGGTTCTAATCTAAAGAAATCATATGCCGATATCTATAGTCTTCTTGTCTGATTAAACTCAAAAAACTTTTGATCTTAGTTGACCGTTTCAAATTCTAGAAGCATATTAGTGACTATTAATGCTTGTAATTTCATTCAAGCATGCCAAAAGGGGACTCTGGAACTTGAAGCTTCGATTTTAATCAACTCTCCTTCTTCTTTGGGAGATTTTTTTTTTTTTGTTATTCTTATTATCATTATTGGATGATTTTAGTCTACTGTTTCTTATCAGGAGAATGGCATAATGATCTTACATAAATCAAACTCCACTATAAGGTTTCCCTGTTAATGCATGTTGGTCACTTACTATGGTTTCCAATTTGCGTCTATTTCGGTATATGCAGCATTTATTTTACAGTAATGTTGGCCATTGATGGGTCAAGGAAACAGGCAAGCAACCAAAACATGAAGCTTTTAAAAATCAAAGCAGATACTTACTGAAAGGCTTTTCATGAGAAGATATTCTACATCTTCTATAGATAATTTAGTGCGTTCTGCAATGACATTTAATGGAATGGTTCGATCTTCTGAGGGACGACTGTAAGAAAACAAGAGAGCCCGCTTTATTTATAATGCATACAATAGTAAAAAAACAAAATATTTTAGATGATATAAAAAAAAAAAAAGAAAATAAGGAACTCATACTTCAACCATTTCCAAATTCAAACCCTTCAATGCTGCTTACCTGAAGATGATTTCCATCAAACACAGAATGTTAATTTTCTCCAGCAACTTCTTCTCATTTTCCACTAATGCAGGTTGTGAACTCAGTGCAGCTTTGTGGACAAGGCAGAGTTCTCGGTAACGAACCAAATCACCACTGTTAAATGCCTGCAGTATATAATATAGCCACTCCACTTTTGTTCCCATAAGACTTTTAATCTGCACGTGTAAGTTAGATGGCACTTTGTTATTATAATTACAAACAATATCCCATGTGTATACAACGTTGCATTGATGTGTAATAAGAGTCGGCCGACCATACAATAAAGTAAGAGTCACTTTGTTGGACCCACCAGGGGTGCAGGGACAACTGACGTGGTCTGCAAGAGGGAGGCTAAAATGGGTGTACCATGGACTGTAGATAGTCCAATAATCACCCATGTAGCACGATAATAGGCACCAATTTTGACCGCTCAAAATCAAAGTTTAGAACAATTTGCTCCAAATTTCAATTTTGCAAGCGCTTACCTTATCCAATCCAGGTGACCAAATTGGTGACAGTAAATTTGATTAATAAGATAATAAATGCAACTGAGAGAAGCAAAAGAATCAGTATCAGAGCTGAATACTGCACTCTCTTCAACCAATATACAAACACACATATTGAGGAAGGGAATAGAGATGGAAAAGGGGAAAGAGCAAACTACTACATAAAACCAATGAATATAGAATTCTGGAAACCCCTCGCTTCTACAGAATCAACCATATCATTAAATTCTTAACAAGGTGTAAAAAAATTTGGCATCCAGGTAAAATCCTTCTTTTCGTTCAAATCAAAGTGCTACTTTATGGTTTTCCACCTCTAGTGGAAACCCCAACTGCTAGCATTACAAAAATCGCTCCCCACAATGAGACCTCATAAATATGGCCTTCTGAAGATTTAGAGATTCTCCAATTGCCTGGTTTTCCTTTAGCCATTCCATCTACATGGAATAATATTGTTCCCAGAATCTGAAGCTTTCAAAACACTGCCCACTTAACATAGAGGTATTCCAATTAATCATGACATTATTGATGGAGATATAGTTGGTTTCTTTTCGCCCATTCTCCAACCCTAAGCTTGAAAACATTCCTTGCACCATTTGCGTCCACTTGCTGTTAAAAATAATATTTTTCCTTTCTTTACAAAAATAAGACCATATTGTCGTTGCATTGTTTAAGAGTCTTACATCATTCACTCACATACAGAGAAAGAATGTCACACCAATGTCACACCATGCATCCACAACATTGGTGAGAGAAAAAGGAACAGACCACCTTAATCACAACAATCTAATGAAATAGCACCAAACTTGCCTAGTGAATCACAATCAAAAAATAAATGACCGGTCGAATCTTTTCCCACTGTGCACGATGAACAAATACTGGATACATTACTTGACGAAATGTCATATCTCCTTAAATTGTTAATGGTCGAAACTTTGCATACGACCGCTAGCCTATAGAATCAAAGGAGGACGACCATGGCATATACGAGCACAAAGCAGGCTTGATGCAGATAAGAACAGTGGCCTTACGGAAAGACTTAAAGGAAAACTTTGTGAAAGATCAGTGATTCCAATTCTGAACATTAGAAGCATCTTTCTTAAAAAGGAAAAAAAAATTCATTCGAAGACTAAAGACAAACACTCTCCCCATATTCGCTGGAGGACCCTTTGAGCTTCTTTATTGCACAACACCAACCACCCCCCCCCCCCCCCCCCCCCCCCCCCCCCCCCCCCCCCCCCCAGAAAAACAACTGCAGAATTCTCCCATGTTTGAAGAACACCACGAGGCTGGACCCGGTTTTCCTTTAGCCACTCCATCGACATTAAGGAGTAGTGTTCCTAGTAAAGGAGGGCTCCTAACTTCCCAAACACATTGGTCTTTGCTTCACATTGCCCACTTGATATAGAGGCATCCCAACTAATCATGACCTTATTTAAGTCGGTTACTTATAGTTGGATTCTTTTCTTGTTGATACCCATTTGTTTATCCTAAGCTTGAAAACACATACCATTCGAGTTCACTTAGTGTTAAAAATTCTATTGTTTCTTTCTTTCTGAAAGATAAAGACCAATTTATTGTCATTTTTTAAATGAAAGACCAAATTATTGTTGCAAATGATAATCTCACATAATTTGCCCACACCCCAAGGAAGGAATACCGCACCATGCCTTCACTACATTTTTGAGATAACTGGGAGCAGACCCCCTTAATCCACATTCCACAGATCCTAATGAAATAGCACCAAATTTGCCAAGTGAATCATAAATAAATAAATACAAGGCAGATCGTCTCATTTTCCACTTTGCACAATGAACAAGTATCGGATAGATAACTTGACAGACATCACCCTTAATTAAATTGTGAACTGTCAAGACTTGAGAGTTTGCCTATGACTGCTAGCCCCTAGAATGCCTCAACCCTTGAACGAGTAAGGTCATGCAAATAAAACCACACAGCGGGCTTGATCCAGACTGGGAACATTACCCTTACAGAAAGATTTAGCGAGGAGGAGCATTTGAAATAAGGATAAAGATTCTTCTGGATGGGGCAATCTCTCTCCCTACCTCACTGCCAATCTGGGTGGATGAGATTAAATTTGTTGTGCAGGTGGAAATGGATCAGGAAAATGAAGACATCCAAGCTGGGAGGGAGGAGTATACGAAATCACTCGTACAAGGAGCAAGAGGACACTGTTGCTGCAGAGGTTGGAAGGAGAGGAAAGAGGAGCTTGAGGAGGAAGAAGATGATGACGTCAGAGGACAATTTTTTAATTTTGAAAAGCCTGCTAAAAAAGGGAGATGGGAGGCGAAGATGGATTGTGGTGGACCTAAGTCTGTTGGACTCAAAACTGAGAAAAGAAGAACCAAAGAGAGCCCAGTCTGCTTAATGGGCCAAGACGGGAATAATGGGCCGAATGAATATAAAGGGAGTTGGGCTCAAGTAAAAATATTTTATCGAGGCTAGGGCTCTTTTCAGGAGAGACTTCACGAGAGGAGTATGGAGGAGGGGAAAAGGAAGGAGAGGAGGAGTCGACGCGCTCCTTGATCGCATCCAGGGAAGATGAGGTGAGGGAGGTAGAGAAGGATTTGGAGGAAGATATGAGAAGCGATAGAGACAGAACTGGTGAGGAAGAGTGGTTTTGGAAAAAGAGGAGGGGCCAGACATCATCGACAGAAGTGGTGAAGAGTTCGATTGAGCAAGATGAAGACCAAAGGGATGAACTTTCAGATCAGCAACCAACTGGGAAGCACCTGAAGGGTTTGAAGATGAACGGAAGGTTACAGGAGCTGAGGCAGGGAGAGGAGAGGCCTGAGAAAGGGCCAGAAGGAGAATATCTACCATAAAACGGGGACATCCAAATTAACAAAAGGTCAGTGCAGGTCATTGAGGGCGAAAGATGTTTTGTAACCCCGAAGAAGGACTCAACTGGGTGGATCTCTGTTTCAAGAACAAAGTGCGTGGGATCTAAGCCAGTTAAACGACGACCTCTGGAACGAAATATTTCCGCAGCAACCCAGAAGAGCAACGCAGAAGCATAGATGGGCTAACGACATATCTCCAAAGCATTCCAGAAGTATAGATAGGGTCCTAAAGACTACGTCAGAGAAGGGAGAGACTATGAACCGGGAAAGGAACTAGGTAGCATGGATGAAAATAGCTACGTAGCGGCCGATACTCCCGCTACGAGGCCGCTACGGGGTGAGAAAAATTCTTACTTTCCAATTTTTTTTAAAATACATAATAAGACTTATTTCTTTTCTTTTTCTCTCCAAATAACATTTCTACACAACTCTTCTACCCTTTTTGTTTAAAAGAACACGTACAGTCGATACAGAGAGTTCTTCTCAAGGATTTTTCTCTAAGTACATCCTATTAGACACCCCCTTTTTTTGGTAGATGTATTTTTTTCTCTAGGTACTCTTAAGTCTTGACTTCATGACATAGTTTTTTCTTTTATGAGCCTTTCATTAGTTTCTAAGTGAACACATGTGAAAAAATGATCATTAATATTATTTTCTATTTATACGGCGATACAGGACCTCATACAATAAGGGGACCGCTACGCCCCCTTATCTTAGTTACTTTTGCAAAAATAAATACATTCTCTCATTTTTCAATATTCTAGATTTTCTACAATTTTTTTCATATTTTTTTGACGATTTTTTCAAATCGCACCGCTACGCAGCTACGTAGCGTTTTGGCGGCGGGCGTACCACTATTTTCATCCTTGAGAGGTAGGTCCAAAAGGATGGCTATGGAAAGGCGCGCACACAGAGAAATTAACGAAAATTTGGGTATTGAGAACGGACGAGGCAGATCAGAATATGCAATGGTTGTAAAATAGTTCAATGCGAAAGGGCTATCGGTGTTTCAGTGAATGAAAACCGGGGGGTGGGGGATGGGGGATGGTAGAGTTTGCACAAAGAAGGGAGCAGCAGAACAGAAAAGAATTAAGAAAGGAAAAAGCAAAAAGAAAAGGGGAGAGGGAGCTTAATAGCCTGAGTTGTTCTATTAATTATGAGAGGAACAAGAATCAGCAAATGGAGAAATCTAATCCAGGGAAGGGAGGCAGGAGAACTCGGGGATTGTTCCAAGTTTGAAATGAAGATTATTTCATGGAATGTAAGGGGTTTGCGGGGAGCTCTTTGCAGAATGGTGGTTAAGGAGATGATCAGAAGACAAAAGATGCAGATCACTTCGATACAGGAGACCAAGCTAAAAGAGGTAAATGAAAAAATTGTGAAAGAAATTTGGGGCACCAGGTTTATAGGATGGGTGGCTATCGAATCAGTGGGATCAGCAGGGGGTATTATGATATTGTGGGACTCTAGATCAGTCAAGATTTTGAAGAGTTGGAGTGATGGTTTTTCTGTTTCGGTGGCAGTCGAGGATCTGTCCAACAAATCAAAATGGCTGATAACATCTGTCCATGGCTCGAATGACAGCCAAAGAAGAAAAGAAATGTGGAAGGAGTTTGAAGAGATAAGAGGAAGATGGGATGGTGCGTGGTGTATTGGAGGAAATTGGAACATAGTCAGATTTCCTAGTGAAAAATCAGGTGCAGGCAGCACTACAGAAGATATGAAATCCTTTTCAGATTGGATAAATTCACAAGCACTCGTGAACCTACCTTTGAAAGGAGCTTCCTTCACCTGGTCTAATCACAAGAGCCCACCAACTTTATCAAGGTTGGATAGGTTTTTGGTATCAAACGAGTGGCTGGATTTATACCCAGAGGTATGCCAATTAGCCCTTCCAAAGGTTGCTTCTGATCATTGTCCTCTTATGCTTGACTCTAATCCGGATAGAAGGGGACCAACTCCATTTTGGTTTGAGTTAATGTGGTTGGAGGAAAAAAAACTTCACGGAAAAGATAAGGGGTTGGTGGAGGGAAATGAAGATTGAGGGCTGGGTGGGATATAGATTGACTACTAAGCTGAAAATCAAAGAATGGGCTAAAAACAATTTTGGAGAGGTGGGTGTGCAGAAGGCATACCTATTAGAAGAGGTTCAAAAACTGGATAGGAAGGAGGAAGCTGGACAATTGTATTTGGAGGAAGAAGTAACAAGAATAAATCTTAAAGAAGAATTTCAAAGAAAGGTGAGGGAGGAAGAGATCATGTGGAGACAAAGATCAAGATGTAAGTGGTTGAAAGACGGGGATAAGAACACTTAAGTTCTTTCACAAGATAGCCTCTTCAAGAAAGAGGATAAATAGAATAGTTTCATTGATGGATGGAAAAAGAAGGTTGGAAGGTAAGGATGAAATTATTAAGCATGTTGACAATTCCTTTGTTTCCCTTTACTCTAAGGATGTGTGGGAAAGACCTTCCTTGGATAACTTGGAGTATGCGGAAATAGGAGATGAGAAGGATAAATGGCTAGAAAGAAAACTTGATGAGGAGTTTCGTCAGGCAGTCTTCTCTTGTGAGGGGGACACAAAGCTCCGGGTCCCGACAGTTTCCCTATGGCTTTCTTGCAATGAACAAAAAGATGTACCAAAAAGGCTTTATAAGACTAATTCTGCAACTCAAAAGCTATGATGTACGGATACTTCAAAATGGGGCAATGTATCATGTTATATCATATCCAAATACTTCACTTTTTAAGAGTGAAATCTGTGTCCCTGCCATGTCCATGGCATGTCTCTCTCATATCCATGCCGTATATGGGCATCATAGCTCAAAAGTTTGTTACTTCTATGAGGATAGTTATTTCTCAAACTTCATACTTAGTCCCATTAAGTTTGATCAAGGGTTAGCCCTATACATAGATATAATAAATGAAGTGGCCCAACTCTGATAATCAACAAATAGCATCCTTCGAGTGTCCGATGCCAAGCATCAAACTCTATACATGGTTCATATTAAGCATGAAAACTGTCTTAAAACATCTAAAGATGCATTTAAGAGTGATAACCTCTTCATTGAGAGATGAAATGAAGTGAATAGTACTATCAGCAAATTAAACAAGAGTGATTGTTAGACCTCCTATCCATTTGTACAAATGCCATGCCAACTACTCTGCAACTACAGATACCCCCATCGCAACAAGTGAACAATCAATGAAATCAACATTTCTTGGTTCCTCATCCAATGAGGTTCACTCAATCAACTGTTGCCATCCTAAAACTGTATCTTCCTCCATAGAACAAAACGGCACTTTGCTTGCAATCTTTTGCCTCACCCACGTGGTCAACTATCTAATGCAACAGTAAAGGGACATCCCCTGGACATCCCATCAAATGCTCCCATGTCTCTGAGTCTTCAATCCTCCATGGTCAAAGGTAAGTGCTCGCTTTAAAACTAGAGCAAATACCGATGAGAAAAGAATATAAAAAAAATAGAAAAAAAAAGTCAATGTTTATGAGCAGCCAGGCATTTCAAAACCAAAAAATTGTCATCAAGGAATGTCCACTTACAATTGGGTGGGCTAAAAGTTCACCAAAGTTGTAGATGTTATCTCCCAACAATGCAGAAAGAGATAGGTCAAATGCCAAGTCCTGAAATAAGCATTGTAAGTGGAAATCAGTAGTAGAATGACATAGAATTAGGCAAATCTGATGACAACATAAACCCCTCAATATGAGACAAAAGAACTGCAGAGTGCAGACGTTAAAAAATTTATATCAGCTCTATCCACCCTTAAAACCACTAAAAAGGACTAAAAGAAGCATTTTTCATATAATAAAATATAACAAAAAAATGAAGAAAAGATGACAACCATAGTATCAATTTTTTTGTATCAGTATGGTCATAGTATCAGTAAGGACACCTATTTTCCTTTGTCCTTTATATCACGAGAAGTTCGACTTGGTCTTAAAGGTCACATTTGCTTCAGCCTATTCATTTGATAGAAAGCTATGACTTTCTGGCTTGGGATCCATCTAAGTGTCGCATCAGTAAGAGTCCTCTGCTTTTCCAGTTCCATACAATGCTCCAAACGGTAGACAACAAAATATTCTTTCCTTCTTTTCGACTTTCACAGCATATATAAAACAAGCCCCAAGTCTATTATGTTTTCAGTTAAATCTCATTGCAAGAAGCTGATTCCATCTGATCAGTTCTCGCATCTTGCATCCCCTATAAATATAATTGGGGTAAGGCTCCTGCAGTGTCGGCATTTTGCTGGGTGCAGGTATTTTGTTGGACAGCTTTATTGAGCAAGTTTCTGATCAGAAATAATCTACGTAAACAAAATAGAAAGCTTTGGACTATAAATGGATGCTTCAAGTGCTTGCAAGTTGCAGAATATGTTTGAATCTGCTTCTCACTTGCTATTTTAAATGGAGTTTGGAGTTGTTTCTTCCAGCTATTGGAGTGCAACAGGTCATGACTAACTCATCATGGTCCTCATTGAGCAGTGACAATTTTGGATCCTTCCTAGAAGAGGGACGATTTTGTGGAAGTGCAAGAAGCCCTATGGTGGATGGACATGGCTGGAGTGAAATAGGAAG
Organism: Litsea cubeba; assembly: GCA_012931725.1. Classification (NCBI taxonomy): domain Eukaryota; kingdom Viridiplantae; phylum Streptophyta; class Magnoliopsida; order Laurales; family Lauraceae; genus Litsea; species Litsea cubeba. Next base: position 128,436,394 of record CM022947.1, read on the forward strand.
ACATTACACAACATGGCTGATTTTACAAATCTGATCTTTGGCATGGTCTAGTATGGTGATGTTTAACTTCTTTTTTATTTCATATTTATTTTTATCAAGCCAGACATCTTTAAATTAGAGTTTTCTTTAATTAATAAATTTCATTGTCAATTTGTCACCATCTCAAATAAAAAAAATAAAAACTCTCAAATGAAGTTCATTCTAAACCAAATATTGCTCTATTTATTACAAGATTCTTCTAGAGATCAGTGTGTTAGTAACTTAGTAATATTTTTCAACAAAGCCAGCTGGTGCTCAGATCGAACACCTACAATTAAGAGGAAGGTCCCTATGCCAGAAGGTTCTATCAGTAGATACCATTTCCATACAGGACTATACATAGACGTCGACCACTTAGTGTGCAATATTTATATACCTCTAGCTACAAGTATGTGAATCTATTGTTCTTTTTTCTTTCTTTCTTTCTTTTTTTTTTTTCTTTGGGTAAGATGAGCAATTCAGTGATTTGAAAACTTATCTCAATGTCCATTTTATTTGCTTAAAAAATAGTTAAAAGATGCCAAACAAAATGGTTAAAAAGAAGCATACCAGCTTGAACGTTTCTGAAAGTGATTCAACTGTTGTGTAGGCCAAATACAGCAGAGCACTTTTATAGAACTCTGCGAATTCCTGGTGGGATTTGTGGTACTGAGATGAGACCCAATAATAACTCGCATAAACAGAAGGATCAATTTCTGTCATGCTGTCTAATGAGGTATTCCCATCTTCCAGAAGTTTCTTGCACTCCTTCTGGTCTCCCATCTCAAGTCTGAATGCAGCTATTTGCATCTTGATGTAGAGGATTGGTTCCTCTACCCGTATCTCTTTGGTGGCATTAAGTTTTTCGATCACCCCATCAAGATATGCTATCGCAGCCTCCTTCTCTGAATATCGTCTAGAAACTATAACAGCGAAATGTGCAAGCTTTAGGAGATTAATCTTCGTCTCAAAATCAGTGATGAAGTTATGATATAATTGTATGAGAGTGTCACCGGCCTGAAAGTCGAATAAACAAATATTAGTCAAAATGAATCCAGAGAAGTTAAAAATGTATAGACAGACTACTAAATAGAAGGAAGCCGAAAGAAAGAGTGTAATCCACGACAAAATAAAGTGAATCAGCCTATAATCATACTGCACACTGTATAACACTTTTTTCAAACAGAATGCACAGCTTGCGCCCAAATACATGAGGTGACCCAGAAATATACATGTGTAAAATATATTTGTGAGCACGATATATACATCTATGTAAGACACTCAAGTTGGAATTAAATTTCTATATACATTTATGTAAGTCACTCAAGTTGGAATTACATTTCTATATACATCTATGTAAGTCACTCAAGTTGGAATTAAATTTCTATATACATCTATTTAAGTCACTCAAGTTGGAACTAAATTACTATGTATTTACTTGTACAAGCTGAGGTGTGTAACATGAATGGATTCGATCAACCAAAGGCAGGCCCGCACCTTTCAAACACAGGATCTGATCATTTTTCTTTTCTAGAAATTGGGGTTTATGCATGAAATACACAATCCTTCTCTGTACTTGATTTTATTGCTTGTGGCCTGTAAGGCACGTACATTTGGCCATGAGATCTTAGGTTTTGGACATGTATCCCTAGGGTTTTGACGTGTGGGATTTGTTTGAAACGGCAGTCCCTAGGGTTTTTCTCAATCAAGCTTGCATACAACCAAAACTATCTAATTGCAACCATCTATCACACCAAAAGATCAGACCCACCCACAAAACTGCAAGAACATCCAACAGAAACTTCCAAAAAAAGAAAACAATCCATTCTCAAAATCTCCAACCCAGATCTCAAGCCCTAATTTTCCCCTCAAAAAACAAAACTTTCACTCATCCTCCACATCACTAGCAAGTCAAGACACGGAATAATGAAAAAAAAAATCCCAAAAAATTCAAAAAAAATCAGGAAAATAGCAACAAATAATACTAACAAAAACAGATTGAAATCTGAATTGTAGTAGATAGAGAAAGACCTGAAAGACTGCTAGGGCAACGAACTGCTCCAGCTTGTTTGTGAGCTGGTGCCATAGCTTCTTTTGATACAGATCTGCGAGCGAATTGTACCAGTCGGCAAGTTCCGGCTGCGCGTTACACTGCAATTCAAGGTATCTGAGTGCAGCCATCGATCGATGGGAAGAGGAAGATTTGGAGATGGATGAAGAAAGATTAGGGTCTTGGAATTGTAGAGAAAGCCCAAAACCCTCTCGCCTTGTTTCTTTCTTTCTTGGGGTTTGGGAAAAAGAAAAGCGGGGAGAGATGGAAGCTCCGTCTACGTATTTTATATTCTTGGGAGTTCCCCTGACGCATTTTGTAGGAATACCAGACTTGTAATTAAATACTATACACTCTCCAATGTTTGGTGGAGTTTTGAACTTTGGCAATGGGCATAGATGATAGATCTATCTTCCCTTCACAAATGTGTCAATAAGTTCATGACCAACACCACCTACCTCACACAAAAATTTTGTCTCTAACTTTAGTAATAAATATAAATATATTATATATGAAATTCATGGCCAGTGCTCGCAATAAGGTGACCATAAAATAATCTATCTAAGTGGACCATCAAATATGGACCTCTCGCGATGATCACCAATTCCAAGCTTGTTTTCCATCTAAATGGATTTGACCGTTTGATCGACTTGCATTCATTTGGGACGGTAAAAACTTGTCAGCAATTGGCCAAATAATTAGAATAATGATTTCAACTTCCATCACCACGCAGAGATATAAGGCGGAGATCTTTTGGTCTCCCGATCCACTTATATATACGAGGCGGGCGGATATAACAACAAAATTCAAACCCACTTCAAACAAATAACAAAACTACCAAACTTGCGCTTAATAGGAGTGGGTCAGGGCGGGTCCCCATCTGAACCTGACCCATTATTATCCCTAGATACGTCTTCGTGCAAGTTTATGGACACTTAGTCGTCCAAATATGACCCACCCTAATAGGGTTCTCCTACAAGTAATTGCAAGTGCAGTTTAGCATTATAGGGCCCGTTTGGGCCTACCTTTCATCATTTTGTGACCCCTTTGATAGTCTTTTCATCCAATGAACATTCACTCACCACTGGGTTGAATCACAAGAAAATATATTGGTGATGTGCCATTAAACTTTTTAAGGCCCTAAAGCCAAGGGCTAGGGTAATATGGTGGGTTTTTATTTTTTATCCCTTTGACTGTGAAGAGATCTTTCAATTTGCCCTCCTCTAATTGGCAAACTTACAGCTAAGTGGGCCCGATGAACTTGAGAACTACATATAAGTTGTATTCAGCTGGTCTACTCATAGGTGAACATTTATCCACTTGGATAATACAATCCCAATCATCAATTTTGCTGATGATATATCTGAATCATTCTCATTGGCTCTCGAATATAATAATTACCTTAGAATTTATGATTCCCTTCCAATGTCTTAATAAATTTTTTATATTCAAATTTTATTTATTGTCTCGCTACTTCAGAAAAAAAGGAACATAATGCAAGAAAAAACGATGGATGTATTTTATATAGCTACGTACCATCATTCATAAATCATGCGTAAATATGATTTTATATAATCATAATATATATGTGATACTTTTAATATAATTTAAACTTGGTCATAAAAATACTTATTTATATTTCTATAATTAATTAATACGACAGGTCATACTAAAAGGTATTGTTTGTAAGAAAATGATCGATCTATCTGAGTCAAGTACATTTAAAATAGATAAGATTGAAAAGAAGTAAAAACACACTATAAGAAAAGTTAAATTTAGAGGCGATTTTTGTCTGATGCTAAATAACAACAAACTTTTGCGGTGGAAAAATGTTTGTCACGACTTTTATAGTCGAAAGGTGGCGTCACTGATTGTATTTGTAGCAAAAAAATATTTTCCGAAAAAAATAGATATAGCCGTGGCTTTTAACTGTCGCTGATGTCTCCATAATCCGCTACTAAAAATGATCTCACAGCGTCTTTGTTCTATCGCTAGTTTTAGTTTTATCCGCTGCTATTGGTTTGTTTTTCCGCTGTTCAAAACCCACACAATATTTGTGCACAATAACATCAGTAGGCTTCTCATATGAAAGCACAAAAAGAAATATTTATACAAATGAAGGATTCTAGGCAATACATTTATAGTTGAGTGGTGTTGATACCTCAATATTATATATTTCTTAGATTGGAAGTACCCAGCCCCGCGGAGAAAAAAAAAAGGGTAAGGAAATGTTTTATTAGAGAAAAAGAAAAAATTTAGTCTGTAGTCTAAGTGAGATTTTAGTGAAAACAATGGACCCTTCTTTGTAATAAAAAGTAAAAACACTTTCTTACACCAAAAACACCGTAACGCTTCTTTCTGTTTCTGGTCTAAAACCCTACAAAACCCTGTCATCTTCTTTCTTTCTCCTAAAGTCTTCCCAGAACGTCTTCTTATATAAAAACCCTAGCTTTCAATCCCAAAACAACACCTGCAACTGAAATTTCTAGGGTTTTGGAAAATGTCTAGGGTTTCTGCAGCAATACTCGCCTCTGCTGCTGCAGCCTCAGTGGCCTTATCAACAGAACATGCCTACGCCGATAGCCCTTTCAAATCTCTCTTCTACACTCCTCCTTCTCTTCCTTCTGAAATCTCTCCAGAAGCCAATTCTCCCGATACAGCACCGCAGAAACCAGCTGAGAAAGAGGAACCCCGTCCCCGAAATGACAATCCTCGCACGACGGCGGCTGGGTTCGATCCAGAAGCGCTCGAGAGAGGCGTAATTGCGCTGAAAGAGATCAACAAGTCTCCTAATGTTAAGAAAGTAAGGGTTTGCTCGGCCCGCTATTAGTTCGATTTGTTTGTTATCGTTTTGTCATTGTTGGATTTTGCAAAAATATGTTAATTTTTGTATCTGGGTTTTGTTTTGGTAGTTATTTGAACTCATGGGAAAGCAAGAAGAGACGAGGAAGACGGAATTGGCGGCGAGGAATGCTGAGTTTCAGGCATTACAGGCTCAGCATGAAACTGTAAGTCGCATCCCTCTGAAATTGTGTGTAATGATATTTTTAATGACCGATAATAAAAAAATGCGGTTTTTGTGTTGGATAGTTAACAATGATTGGATTATTAATAGAAGTTGATGAAGAACCCGACACCCAAGATGGTGTATTAGGAGCTGATTTCAAATAATCCATGCAACAGGATCTATAAATCAGGCTCGAAGTAGCTTTGTTTTATAGTTCTTATTGATGTAGATTGACCAACCACTCTGTGAGAAGCTCATGATCTTTCAGAGGAAATGAAAGGAAATTCAGTTCTTATCTGAAAAAGCCTAACATATATAATGAGTTTTTTTCTTTTTTCCCTCTTTAACTATGCCATTTTTCTTGCTATTGCGTTGAGCATGGGTTTGTGTGATCATTTAGGCTGTTTGTGTGCATTACAATACATATGAATTGAATACATAGATTGGTTAAAAATGAAGGTCAAAGGTGAAGTTCCAAAAATGAGCATCAAATGGCATCTTCTTTTGATTCTACTTCCTCAAAAGAAAATGTTATTTGATGTTCATTTTTGAAAGTCCACCTTAGTTATCATTTTTAACCTCCCTATGTATTCTAAATTCTAATGCAAACAAACTTCAGTATTTTTTGTTATAGTATGAAGACAACTGTTCTTAACTTCTTATCTTTTAATGTTTAAATTGAAATCTAATAAGACATGGTGCATACAATCCAGATTGTATATTGAATTGGAATTTAAATTCTTTTGTTTCTTTGACTTTGTTTAATGCACAAAAATGTGAAGACATCAATGATAGAGGTTTCTGGTATGGCTGTATGGGAAATGAGTGCTTGTCTATTTCTATATATGTCATGGCAGTACACAATAGAAACTGGAATGCTGTGTTAAGAAAATTGCAAATGTCAAATCTTGGATGCCATACAAGAGAACTGTGTTACAGATATTTTTTGTTTTTTAATAGAAATTCTATATTTCTTTACAATTATTTCCACAGCATAGAGGTTCCAATCTTCACCTCAAATTCATCACCATCATCATCAAAGCCTTATCCCGACTATGCTGGGCTCATGCATGAATTATGTTTTTCCATTCCAATCTATCTTGAGCAAAATCCTCGGGTTGGTTGCACTTATTCAAATATATCCTTACTCAGCCTACCCCTTTTACTTGACCCCGAGTTATAATCCAAAAATTCAATGAGTCAACTCTTGAGATGCATTGCCAATACATAATGGAACACTTGCCTATGAAATGATACTGGGTTTCAAGATAGGTTTATTGGTAGCTATGCATTAGCTACTTGCACTTTTAAGGCAACACCAGATATATCAATGAAAGGATGAGAAGTCTTTGCAGCCTTTTTGATAGGTTGATGCATATGAAACCAACTTTCCATTGAATGAATTAAAAATAAGCAAATATTCTCTGCCTCTAATTAACAAAAAAAGCTCATTTAATAGCGTTAAACATGCTCACTGGTTATTATGTACGACATATATCATTCATCTTACAGGAAAGACAACGAGTGATCTATGAAGAACAGAAAAAGGTAATCCAGCAACAAGCACAGACAAAAGCCCAAATGGCTCGCTATGAGGATGAATTGGCGAGGAAGAGAATGCAGGCATGTTTCTTCTGACCTTTTTTTCCCCCACACCGAACATTTATTTTATTTTATTTGATGCATGTTGATCGTGCTGCTGCTTTATCTTGCAGGCAGAGAATGAAAATCAAAGGGCAAGAAATCAAGAACTTGTGAAGATGCAAGAAGAATCATCCATTAGACAGGAGCAGGCTCGCCGTGCTACAGAAGAACAGATTCAAGCCCAACGAAGGCAAACAGAGAGAGAAAAGGCAGAGATAGAGCGGGAAACCATTAGAGTTAGGGCTATGGCAGAGGCCGAAGGGAGAGCCCATGAAGCAAAACTATCCGAAGAGGTAAATAGACGGATGGTAGTTGAGCGAGCTAGTGCAGAACGGGATAAATGGGTTGCAGCTATAAACACAACTTTTGATCATATCGGAGGTGCCAACTCATTTTCAAATACGTGAAACCTTAATCATTTATATTGAAAAATATTCCATGTCATCTAGTTCCACATGCCATGTGTGTGTGTCTCTGGAGTTTTTACGAGAAGTAGGATTTAATTTGAATCTTTTTTACACTTTTTAGTCTTGGATGCTTCCGGTGCATAAACTCGGTTGCACACGTTTTAAATTTCATAGGTCTTCAGGAGGGAGAGCATGAATGCTTCACTACTCTTTGTGGAATTACCGAAGTTCCTGAAATCATGGAAGTGTTGTCCAACTCCTAAAAGGCTTCGATCCAAACATGGTCTAAATTATTGATTAATCTTCTACAACCATTAGGACACTAACGTTGATATGAATATATATGAGCTAATATTTTTCCCATAAAAAAATACTAGCTGATGAGTCAGGCCCAAGTGGCCTAGAATATGATGAGCCAGATCCAAATCCACCAGGGAAGCCCAGGTCCAGATCCACAAAGAGACCAAGTCAGGGCAGCCACGTTGCTCCGGAAGCAATCCCGCTCCTACCAGGTCCTGCGGAGAAATATCGCACCTGCCTCGTCCAGCGCGAGGGCAGTTCCTCACCTGCCTCCTCCAGCGCGAGGGCAGTTCGAGGGTTTCAAGGACGAACGTTGTTGAAGAGTCGTCCCCATCTGTTAGGGGAGGACTATAAATCGAGGAGCCCCACCAGCACTCAGAGAGGACGGATCTCTCTCCATTCACTTCGACGCTTGTATTCCTCTAGTTTGTAATAATCATTGAGGAAGTAAAACAACACAGGCAATCTCTGCCTTTCTACAGTGGACGTAGGTCATCTTGACCGAACCACTATAATCCCTTCTCTCATTTCTTTAATTATTGCATTTACTGCATTTATTACTTGACCGGTGGTGTCCGAAACCCTATTTTGGCATCATCAGTTTGGCGCCGTCTGTGGGAACGTATTAAAGTTCTCATCCGTCTTCTCAAGTTATGGTGATCGCGACGAGATCAACTAGGCGAGCAGAGGGCGAGGATGATCTCCACCGACTAATCCTCCCCCAAATGCTCCCACTCCTCAACAAATGTTGGAGACCATTCAACAGCCTACAACTCCTGCTCGCAGGGCAATGAGGAACACAGCTCGGAGGAGTACTGCCTGAAGTACCGCATCTAGGATATCCAACTGCTCCACGTCGGGAGCACCTCACCTAAGCGCCCAACCCTATGGCGCAAAAACCCGGGCGCCCAGAAGAGATCCAAGCACCCGCCATCTGTCCTCTCTGCAGACAGGAAAGTGAGCCTACCAAGTTGCCCTTCGCAGAGGGGGTCCGGGGGGTTTTCTCCGGCCTGGCCTCGCGCAGGATCCCCTCGCCCAGCGAGGATCCCTCCTTCTTGCCGCTGTCGCCCGGGACGAGCCCGTGCCTGCCCTCGCCCTCGCCTGGGAGCAGGCTGTCCTCGCCTGGGAGCAGCCTGCCTTCGCCCTCGCCCGGAGGCGAGCATCCTCGCCGCCAGCCAGACGACCGGCGCCCTCAGCAGCCACGCGACCTGCGCCCTCATCAGCGAGGCGACCCTCTCGCCCGACGCCCGGGCGACCAGCCCCCTCGCCACTGCTGCTCGCCCAAGGGGGGCCTCCGCCACTGCTGCTCGCCTGAAGGGGAGGAGCGCCATGTGAAGCCTCGGGCTGGGCGCCCGAGGCCCAGCCCTCGCCACTGCTGCTCGCCCGAGGGGGGCCCACGCATGGAGAAGCCTCTGGCTGGGTGCCCGAGGCCCAGCCCTCGCCACTGCTGCTCGCCCGAGGGGGGCCCACGCATGGAGAAGCCTCGGGCTGGGCGCCCGAGGCCCAGCCCTCGCCGAAGCTGCTTGCCCGAGGGGAGGGCACGCCCAACCTTGCCTCGGGTTGGGCGCCCGCAGCGGGATTCAATTCATGTTCGCCTGATGCCGCATCCTCGACGTCCGTCGACGTCCGGCCAACCACTCTGGTCTTCGTTTGTTTTTTCTCTACTGCACCCATCATTACAGCTACTTGCACACTCTTCTCATTCTCTTGGGATGATTTTCTCTCTCTTGGATGTTCCATTTGGATGAATCATCTCGCGGATCGCCCTACGTGGTGACCTGCCTCTGTACTGTTCTCAAACTGGCAGCCTATACATCCGGCTTAGCGGCTCTCTCACGGGTCGCCAAAAAAGCTTGGCCTCTGCACTGTTTTTAAACAGGCAGCCTATCTCCAGCTTAGCGGCTCTCTCACGGGTCGCCAAAAAAGCTTGGCCTCTGCACTGTTTTTAAACAGGCAGCCTATCTCCAGCTTAGCGGCTCTCTCGCGGGTCGCCAAAAAAGCTTGGCCTCTGCACTGTTTTTAAACAGGCAGCCTATCTCCAGCTTAGCGGCTCTCTCGCGGGTCGCCAAAAAAGCTTGGCCTCTGCACTGTTTTTAAACAGGCAGCCTATCTCCAGCTTAGCGGCTCTCTCGCGGGTCGCCAAAAAGCTTGGCCTCTGCACTGTGGTTAAACAGGCAGCCTATCTTCAACTTAGCGGCTCTCTCGCGGGTCGCCCAAAAAGCTTGGCCTCTGCACTGTTCTTAAACAGGCAGTCTATATATCCAGCTTAGCGGCCCTCTCGCGGGTTGCAAAAAACGCTTCGTCTCTGCACTGCTCTCAAGCAGGCAAGAAGTCTGCCTCTCTTTCCAGATTGAATGTCAACAATCGGGCCTCAACCGCTCCTGGATACTAAAGATCCTCCTGGCACCCCAGCTCCCTGCTGGCGCCCAGCACCCTAGCACCTTGGCGCCCAGCACTCTAGCACCCTGGCGCCCAGCTCCCTGGCACCTTTGCTCCTGGCGCCCAGACTGCCTGTCGACCGCCCAGGCCTCTTCCGGGCGCCCAGCCTCCTGCTGCCTGCTTCATCTGTTGGCGCAACCACCTCCTCTCCGCCTGCACAGCAAACTGCAGATCGGCCGCTTGGTACCTCGTCCTCTGCTCCAACTTTGGGTCTGGGGCATTCTTTTTAGCAAGTTTTAGGCTCATCTCCTTCTTCTCAAAATGCCCCCCTTTCAAAGCTTCTTTGTGCGCAGGGCATTGGGGGCAAATGATGAGTCAGGCCCAAGTGGCCTAGAATATGATGAGCCAGATCCAAATCCACCAGGGAAGCCCAGGTCCAGATCCACAAAGAGACCAAGTCAGTGAGTGACCTGCCTATGCATAAAAATATCCATCAATACATATTATATCCACTGATATTTATGGGTTATCAATATGCCCTCACGATAGTATAGGCCTGTTGTTCACTTGCTCCACCTCAAGAAGGTACTCATGTTGGCCGATAAAATTGGCTGATAGTCTATAGTTTAATGCATCAGCTTATTCCAACATTTTTTTATTTTTTTGTATTTTTTTCATTATATTACTTATTTTCCCCAAAGTTAACCAAAAATCATATATGGATTTGTCTTCTTAAACTTAGATTTGTAAGTAATGGATTTGAATGGTTTAGATCCTTGTGATTTTGGCCTTTTTATATTCATTTTGTTTTTTTTTTGTTTTAATTTTTTTGTTACATTTAATTTTTCAATGTATATATATTTTTTGAATGGTACTAATTTTATGTGATGCTTCTGAGGAAAGAAGCTCCTTCAGGGACAGATTCTTTGGCCAAGTCTTGGGTAGATGGGATTGCAGTGTATACACCGGACGCTGGTTGTCTAATTAGAATGAATGTGTGTATATATATATGTATGTATGTGTGTGTATATATATATATATATATTGACACTATGATAGGGTCAATGCTGTGTCTTTCTTCTTGTTATATGGGTTTACATGATTACATCTCTTATGCTTGTACGAGAACACTGTTTTGCAAAAAAAAAATTCTTTTCTTCTCCGTTTTTTTTTTTGGGTAGATGGTACACTGTTTTTTTGGGTATGTGGTACAGAACTCATGGGAAAACCTACCTGCCCCAGGGATTGATCCATGTGCGGCAACGTGGGATGAGAGATGCCTTTTTATTTAATGAAACTTTTCTTTTATAAAAGTTTCATCCAACAATCTTTCAAAAAAAAAAAACAATAGAGTAAATGCAATAACTGATCCTCAACAGATTCAACAATTCAGTTCCTTTGGATTATTTAGTGATAGAGCCAGAGGAGACATTTAGTAAGAATGCATATAGACATCAAAATTAATATTTTTCAGTATTTTGAGTTTCATGGATATCTTGTCAGAATTTTTGGGGACTCAAAATGTTCAATCAAATGGCTAATACATTTTGCCCGCCTGTATCATTTTCCAGATCGGCTGATGTGCCTTATGGTTCCCACTATGTTGAGCCTTTAGTTACCTGGACAAAAACTAAAAAAGCTCTTTATGTTAGTTACTAGGTGGTCATTTTTTTTCCCTTTTTTTTTTCTGCCCCATTTTACAAGAGACTGAAACTCACAAACCCACATGCACACTGTCCTTGACCAGCTGAGCAAGAGCCAGGGACAGTAAATGGTTACTTGTTAGTGATGCTTATTTCTGCAATTTTTGTGTTATTGCTTTCTTGAAAGGAATAAGTGCAGAGGCAAGCAGCTAACTGCTTTTAGAGTACAAACTGATATTCATCTTCTTAGTCAATTTTTTTTCCTGAATTGCTTTCCAACCTTCCAGCTTGAGTGGCTCCAACACGGTGTAGATTTTCTCATCTTCTACTGATTACATGACTTGCCAAAGCTTGACGGGGCACATGATTATGTATTATTCTGCAGGGGGTTTGCGGGCTATACTAACTGATCAGAATAAGCTGATTGTAGCTGTTGGGGGAGTAACAGCTCTTGCAGCAGGGATTTACACAACTAGGTATTGGTCAGAAAAGATTTGATATAGTTTCTGCCTCCATTTCCAAATTTTTACTTCTTCATTATAATTCGGAATTTAAGATCTTTGTTCTGGTGCTGTCTGTGCTCTGTATTTTATGACTTTTGTTTCATCTGTCAGTACACTTTTTTTTTCGTTCAAATTACTTACTTTCACTGGACACATGGACAACCTGATCGCTCAAATCCTGATCATCTAAATATGGTTCTTTTTGACCGATTAAATAAAAATGGATCAGTTTGTGGTGGAGTATAGTCTTCGATCATTCTGATCAAGTGTTCAGAAGTTCTTACCATTCTGCTGGTGGGAATCAATGAATAGTGAAAAAGAAAAAGTTCAGCTATCCAAGTTCAATAGGCAACATCAGGTGGTTAGTGTCAAAATTATTGGTTTGTTGGTTAACTCGGTTCATGTTTGAGTCCACGAATTTCAATTTGCAACTTGTAGGTGAACCTGGTTTGTTGGGAGTAGGATTGTATAATTTGTGTTTGGTTCTTTCATGGTTATTTTCACTTAATGCGTTCTTTCCAATTACGGACCTTACGGTGCAACATATATTGTCAGTTTTGTAATTAAAGTAATGCTCAGTGAGGATGATTTTCGTAACATTCCTTCAGGTTGATTTTTCTATATATGACAGTCACGTCTAGGATGTAAATGGTTGAGTTTGGGCTCGGATCAGATTGGTGTTCCGCGTACCAGGTCCGACATGTGTCCAAGTATTGGACCCATACTCGACTCCGATGAACCTGATTAGAACTTGAACTGGATTCAAGCCAGAATATTTTTTTCTATTTTAGATATTTTATATTTATTATTATATATAATAATGTTGAGAAATGTTCCTGTGAGAGACAACTCTCACTGCCATAGGTGAGAGACAGCTTGATGGGCCACATCATGCTGTCTGTCACCATAAGACGGTGAGAGCTCTCTCTCACAGGAGCATTTCTTAATGATATTAATGTAATATGTTATTGATATATTTATGTGTACTTCATAATAACTGATAAAAATTGTAATAAGAATTTTTTTTAAAAGAAAAAATTGTAATAATAATAATCACATATATAATGATGTCATTTATTTTACGTATATATCATCAAATATTTTATGTATAATATCTATTATCATTCACTATGTATATGTATGTGTTTATATCATTTTTTTTTTTTTTTTGGGGGGTGGGGGGTTTGGATTTATCAGAGGGCCCCATGGGCTACACAAAAGATGGTGCTCATGGTTGGTGCTCACATAAGGGTGCATTCTTGAGGATGTCCCATATATATATATATATATATATATCCATTCAAAATACACACACTTGCATGCGTCCGCAGTGCGTGCCTATATTATTCTTGGGTATTTGGGTACACGAATAGACTCGGACTTGAAATGTGAACCTAGAGGATAATTGCATCCAAAAAATGGTTCCATGCTTGGATTTTTCAAGTCAGTCCCTACCATGTCTGTGTTAATATGTACAAGAACCACCTGTACCCTTGTGTTCATCATTGGCTGCAACCTTTTCCTGGCAATGCATAATAGACTAAGTACTACTTTTCTTCAACATAGACTTGAATTTTGCCTTGGCAAGTTTTTATGGCCAACTGCCTATCTCACACCAACCTTCATCATCTTTTTTATCTTGGGACCTGTGGGCCCAAGTATAGGAAGGATGCGACAGAGACACTCAATGGAACTGTAGGATACAGATTTTACTCCAAAAAAAAAAAAAAGAAAAAAAGAAGTACTGGATATGATATGTTACCTATTTTTAAGTATTTGGGAATCTATGAGTGTCTCATGCCAAGAAACAACATATGGTAGAGGAATGAAACTCATGTCTAAACACTGTGGATCCAAATCTCCAACTTAATTAGGTTCACATGATTTGTTTGATATCAAATTATAAGCTAACCGAACTATGAACTGTTAGCAATGTTGGCATGTTTTGGATCTTTGTTCTTTTTTATGTGTTATTCTCATTTTTAGTTGGGTTTCTTCTAATTGAAATTTTAGAGGAATAAATATATTTGTTTTTTCAGAAAACAAAAAAGCGGCCGAACAATGAACTAGGTTGAATGAACTGTGTACTAAAGAAATCAAATTGGATTGTTCAATCACTGTGATTTTTGGACCATACACCATAAACTTTGGTTTCTGCTATGGAAGCCTATTTGGTATGCCGCTGTCATAGAGATTTGATCCGCGGAAGATGGGTATAAATGCCTATCTACACAGTCCAATACTCACCAGTCACCATGCACGAAATGCATTTATTATTATTATTTTTCCTCGCTTGGATTTCTTGTTGCTATTGTGATCTATGCACTTACTGTTTTGGGACAGTTGAAACAATTGAGAATATGTATAAAATGATGGATGACCTTCAATGCTATTTATTGCATATTTTTTCTGCTTTCCTTTTCTGTGGACAATGTGATCTATGAGTATACAGCTGTTAGAAATTATTTTCTGATCTGTAGTTTTGACTTTTGAGAAGTTATTTAACTAAAAAATGAAAATAAGTACAGAGGGTTCTTGAAAAAATACGCTCAGAGGGTTCTTGAATAAAGTTTAGCTGAATGTTTTGTTAATGATCTTATATTGAAGCTTATCAGCTATCTGTAGTGGTCTTTATTTATACACTGTTTTGTCCCATGCAGAGAAGGTGCTAGAGTGGTTTGGGGTTATGTTGACAGAATACTAGGGCAACCATCCCTGATCAGAGAGTCATCCCGAGGAAAATACCCTTGGTCTGGTTTATACTCTCGCACCATGAGCTCACTATCACAGAGAACTGACAGAGGTGTTGGTTTGGGGAATAATGGAAATGGATTTGGTGATGTAATTCTACACCCTTCTCTCCAACAGAGAATTAAACAGCTTGCGGGTGCTACTGCAAATACGAAACTCCATCAGGCTCCGTTCCGCAACATGCTGTTTTATGGTCCTCCTGGCACAGGGAAAACTATGGCTGCCAGAGAACTTGCTCGTAAATCTGTATGCAATCATAACGTATCCTTGATTGATATCCACTCAGCCACAGGTGCTCAGGTGGCATTTATGTGTGTCTTGGCCCAAAGGTTAGGTTGGCGTACTCAACAGATGGGCCTTGCGTGTACTATATAAATGGGAGTTTATTTGGAGGTCTCCAAGAGTTCAGATTCAATGTACATTTGTGGCCCCCTGGTGACTGGGCCAACCTGATTTTGCACAAGCTCATCCTACATGGGCCTTGCATGTACTAAATAAATGGGAGTTTTTTTTGGAGGTCTCCAAGAGTTCAGATTCAATGTACATTTGTGGCCCCCTGGTGACTGGGCCAACCTGATTTTGCACCGGCTCATCCTACATGTTGGTGTTCACCTGTTGTATGGCTTTGTGTGCCACATTCATCATGTGTGGCTGCATGGAGACAGTAGTTAATACTTTTATTTTATGGTATCCATACCTATCTGCTTGTTATTTTTCTCCCAGGGGTTAGATTATGCCTTGATGACTGGAGGAGACGTTGCACCATTGGGAGCACAGGCTGTCACCAAGATACATCAACTGTTTGATTGGTCTAAGAAGTCTCGAAAGGGCTTGCTGCTCTTCATTGATGAAGCAGATGCATTTTTGTGCGAGTAAGTGGCATCTTTCCATTAAGCATTGTGTAGTAGATAGGATAACGGTGTGACGGTGATTATGCCTTTATTACACTGACATTCTTAGTTTGACTTGTAGCTGGTAGGGGTGCAATTCTTCTCCTTTTTCTTTTTAAAAACATACACACATGCACGCATATGTATAATGACGGGGTACAAATTCTTTGAATCACTTGTCAACATGTATCAACAAGGATTCTTCTCAATGCATTTGGGTTTCTTAACGTATTAGTTTAAACACCATTAAAAAATGTTTAAATATTATTTCTAGTTGTTTATGGTAAGATAAGTAAATATATTAGCACAGTCCCAAATCAGAGGAAACTAACATGATATGCTGAAGAAGGTTTTAAACTCTGCAAATATTCTTAAATCCATCCTCTATAAGGAGTTATCGAAAGAACTGAATTTAGTACAACAAACTCAGACTTGCCACTTTCAGTTGGTAGTTTGCACCGGAAAAACCAAGCATAACATCCAAATCCAATCGTCAACGTTTAATGGTGATTTGCAGACAGGTGGATCACATATGCAAGCTGGCATGACTCTGTGTGTGTGCATGTTTTCCTGTTCATTAAAAAAAAAAAATTATTAGTATTTTCTCTCTAACTTCTTGCAAATCTAAATGAGAACTGACCATTGCGATCTGATTTTGCAGGCGTAATAAGACCTATATGAGTGAAGCCCAACGAAGTGCCCTCAATGCCCTCCTCTTCCGTACAGGTGACCAGTCCAAAGACATAGTGCTTGCCCTTGCTACCAATCGCCCAGGTGACCTTGATGCTGCTGTTGCTGATCGTGTTGATGAGGTTCTTGAATTCCCCCTGCCCGGGGAAGAGGAACGCTTTAAGTTGCTTAAACTTTATCTTGACAAATACATTGTTCAGGCAGGTGATAAAAAACGCAGTTGGCTGACTTTTTTCCGCCCACAACAGAAAAAAATACAGATTAAAGGAGTCTTGGATGAGGTTATTCGGGAGGCTGCAGTTAAAACTGAAGGGTTTTCAGGCAGGGAGATTGCTAAACTGATGGCTGGTGTTCAGGCTACTGTATATGGAAGCAAGGATTGTGAACTTGATGCACGCATGTTCCGTGAGGTTGTGGATTACAAGGTTGCAGAGCATCAGCAGAGAAGTAAGCTTGCTGGTGAGGGGGGCACTACTGCATAATTATGCACTGCTTCAATGCACTTCAAATTGATAGCAGATTTGATTTTTTCAGCAGAATCAACTGTTATCTGCTTTGATTGATGTTTGAGTGCCTGCTATGTGGGGTTTTGGATTTTCTCCACTAGTCAGATATGTTGCCATTGCCAACATTGGTTGAGGTGGAAGATCAGTGCTGTCTTTCTTAATGTGGGTTCCTGATTTTTTTCTCTGCCCCAAGCGCATGAAGGAAATTTTAAGGATCCTTTATGCCAAGTTAATCTAAGAGTATTTGCTTGCTTTCCTTTTTATTTTTATTTTTATTTATAATTTAAGAGATGATAGCCATGAGCAGGTGAGTATCTGCTCCTGTTTAATCTTCTGTTGTTATTATCATTATTTCCTACCTTTCACGGTGGGTGGATTTTGGTATGACTATAATTCATAAATCATTATTACAGTACTTTTTTTTTTATTATTTATAATTAGCAGCTTCTGTTTGTATCTTTCTCTGCAATCAGCATTTACTGTCAATTTTTATGGGTCCTGCATTACTTAAATTTATGGCCATTTCAATGGCATTAAAAAACTGGATTCTTGTTGGGTGGAATGCAGTTTGTTATCCATCAAAATCCCATGCATTTCATTTCAGAAACTAGATCATTCCAACAAAAAAAAAAAAGAAACCAGATCATGACCACAGTACCTTTTTATGATTAGCAGTTCTATTTGTTTGTATCTTTCTCTGCAGTCAGCATTGACTGTTAATCTTTACGGATCAATGTTTACTTACCAAGAGGACTAATCCCCCAGGTGGTGCATGCTAAACCCATACAAACGCACAGTGGACAAATTTGGACAAACGCAGAGTGGGCAAATCTGGTGTGGATTTTGAACAGTTGGGGGCAAACCCACTCCTTATGCCACTCCCCCATCGAAGTCCCATGTATTTCATTTCAGAAATCAGTTTTCAATTATAGTGGGAAAAGAATCTCTCTCAAGCTTGCGTTGTCTATGCCTGGCCCAAATTATATTTAGTTGTAACTCCTTGATGGCCTATATATGACTCCTTTTATGCTTAGGTCCATAGAATTTTAGGTTCCCAATTCTTACTCTTATGTATGGGACTAATTTCTGTCTGTAAATCATCAGCTGTTGAAATTGGGGATGCTCTTCTCAGGGAAGTAGCATCGTCTGGTGTGCTCCTTATTCCTTTCTGCGAATTGAAAAATACAACTCTTTTTAAACTGCTAGGCTTGGATATTGCTTCCAGCATTAAGGTGGTGACTCTGTTCAAAGACCCAGAAAGACACCCCATCTGGATGAATGGTTCATGACATCTTACCTAACTAGCAGCCAATGATCTTCCACAAATAATGGATTGATGAAAACCGTGGCCAAGAGGGTTTGATGGGGGAGGTTTCCAAGATATTTTCATACATGTAACCACTCTAATGAATAGTCAGATCACTGGAAGGTGGTGGGGCCCCACTGCTAGATACTTTCTCCATTCCACTTAAGATAGTATTAAGAAACATGCTGCGGAAAGCTCATCATCCAATTGTTGAACTTGGTTGCAAGGATTCTTCAGCCACTTTAATCGTCCAGCTGTACACTTCAATCCATTGTGCTTTTCCATTAGAAGTTGCAAGGATTCTTCAGCCACTTTAATCGTCCCCCTGTACACTTTAATCCATTGTGCTTTTCCATTAGAAGAAATGAGGTGACATGTTGGTGAATTGGTTATAGCTACTGAAATCATTGCCGCCACACACAGACATCAACAACCAACCCACTACCACAAAGGCTAGCAATTGAATGTGAGGACCCTAAAATCATTTCACGTGACGTCTAAGCCATGTTTGGTAGGAAAGGGGTTACTTTTATAATTTTAAATGCATTTGCAAGAAGTAGCCTTTTGGTGTCTATAAATTCTAATCCTGCACAAACCCACCAACCACCCAGAGCCCCTTGGGTAAGAGAATCAAGAGACAATGCATAGGAAGGCAGCCATCATATTTCTCTTTATCCTCTCTCTCATCTTCTTCACCTCCTTGCAAACAGTTGCAGCAATGCAGGTTCCTGAAGAGAAGCATGTGGTACTGCACAGGTCAAAGTGGAAAAAGAAACCATGGATCAATCATGGAACCTTGCGTGGCAAACATCTCACCAGTCTAGGAAGCAAGACTCGGCATCGAGTAAATTAGCTGTTTGTAGATTCACTGATAAGTGAAGTTCATTTGTGGATGTGGTTTGTGTATATTTTGTTTGGGGATGCTTGCTCGTGTCAGTGTAATAGAAATCTTACTCTCTCTCTTTTTTAAATAAAGAAATATAGATCTTACTGGGATGTTAGATTGTATGTGGTTTTGAATCAGATAGAAGATCAAATAGAACTGTATGCTATATTAAATTTTTTTCATGAATATCCTTAACAAACATAAGGAAATTGAAGTAAAAAGGATAGCCATTCCACACATCTAGTATCTAGTTTCAGTGACCATGTGATGGTAGTTTTTGCAACGAAGTTGATCCATAACCAAATGAACAAATGACTTTGGAACATAAACCATGACAAAGCTGACTGCATTTCTTCTCTGTAAGAAATGAAAGATCCACACTACAATTTTATTGGATTGATATTAAGCAGAATACTGAATACGTTGCTGCAAGAACTGATTTGACAGTCACTTTTCATGCAAGATAAGTTGTGATATTAAAAGCAATTATGATCCATATTAGATACTGGAGATAAGTGCCGTCTTAGTCTGCTAATTGTAATTTAATTACATTTGTCTTTGATCTTAAAATGTGAACTAACTTCAAAAGAAAAAACTCTCTCACCTGATGAGATTTGTGTGAATTGTAATGCAGGAGAAACAATTGACTCCTATTTTTATTGGGTTAGCCAAAAAACGAAAAGTATAACCATTCGAACAATCATATATATTTTGGATTTTGCTTTTATAATTCAGCAACTTGTATCAATAAATAGGAATGAGGGGTTCAGACTTCAGAGAGGAGCATTTAGTGTTTCTAACCAGCCAAGCTAAAGCTTGGGACCTTTGGCAACATGTCCATTCCATCTCAGAGACAAAAAGTTCTATTGGCTCATCTCAAAGTGCCAAAGAGACGGATATACTGATAATTCATTGATGTTCATTTCCTGTTAGTTCAGGGGGCTATGGTATGTAACTCGTAATGGAAAACATTTACAGTATTTCGGAAGAATATGCTCATCATTTTTTACTATGCTTTTAGGGTGGCACAAAAACTGTTAATGTTACCAATAGTTCTCTCTCTCTCTCTCTCTCTCTCTCTCTCTCTCTCTCTCAAAAGTAGGACAACCATTGGATCTCAGACCCCCATTGAGCTACCACTTATCCTAATTGACTCTCTCTCTCTCTCTCTCTCTCTCTCTCTCTCTCTCTCTCTCTCTCTCAAAAATAGGCTAACGATTGGATCTTAGACCCCATTAAGCTACCACTTATCCCAAAATCAATTGATGATGGAAAACGGCACAAAAATGGTTTTACGGTCTGTTGGTTGTGTTAGAATGGCATTCGAGCATCACTCGAACCCCCAACCTTACCAGGCTCTGATACCACTTGTAGGATCTCGGACCCCATTGAGCTACCAATTATCCAAAAACCAATTGGTGATGGAAAACGGCACAATAATGATTTTAAGGTATGTTGGTTGTGTTAGGAAGGCATTTGAGCATCCACCACGGGTGCACACGAGGGTTGTACAAGGGACCTAATTGTTTATTAGGGGTATAAAGTAAAAAATGCAGAATCCTACTGTGCAATTTCCTCATCATTGACAAAACAGCACCATAGCTAGCGCTCTAAGCAACTGAAATTGACAGCAGAAGTCTCAAAATCAACACAGTTGTCCAGATTTTGCAAAATAGCTGTCGTGAAGGCATTTTGGTTGTTCATTGTCCTTTTGACATATGAATCTTTGCACGATCAACTGTCAAAAGGCCCAGTTCCCCCATAATCAGAGAATATTTCATGTGAACGTGAAAGAACAAGCTTGTTACCTGATATGAAAATGTAAGTTAACATACTGTTAGAAAAGGAAATAACATTGATGGAACAAACAAGGAATGATCCAGATACGTCAACTAAAATAGCTAAGAATCACATCCACTTTATGTGGGCATTCAAGGCTCATTAATTCACAAATCTTCAATTGAATGTATTTCTGGCTGGAACTGCTTCCAATGCTAATTCACAAATCTTCAGGTCATCACCCGGTGTGGTCAAGCAGAAGCAGGGTCCTAGGAGGGTCTAGACTTGAGACAAAACCAACCTTTGGCAATTTTGCACAAAATTATTTGCTTGCAGGTCTCGAACCTGTGTAATCACGCATTGCACCGAGACTTTTACCATTGCACCAAAGCAATGACCCTCAATTCACAAATCTTCAATCGAATGTAATTCTGACTTGAGAAATAGTAACCCTGTACTTTTTCTATATCAATAGCCTCTCTTTTATAATTAAATCAAGAAAATGGTAGATGGATAAAATCTGCATATATCAAAGATAAAGCAAAAGGGAACCAAAGAACACCATTTCCGTACTCATTCCAAGTCTAATCTCCGGCTGCTTTACATTCATCCAGAAGATTTATGAGATTGTGCTCAGGGGCACTAATGGATGATGGCAGGGATGAGCGACTAACTGGATTTCGGCGTGTCTTAGTTCCAGCAGCTTCAGTTTCGAGTTGGGCCCGTTCCTTCATAACTGGTAAGTCAGGCGGCCTTGGTAGACTTGTCGATAGTCGCTCTTTCCATATTCTTCCATCCTGAGTGTCAAATAAATAAAGCACCAACTTCAAAAAGTGTCTTGCAATTTCACCTCCATACTCGTAAAACTTTCCCTAAAGTATATTTTCAGAAACAATAAATAAAAATGTGTACAACACACGGCATCTCTCTCTCTCTCTTATATTGCATAGAAATTAAAGAGACATTTTAATCTCATTGCACCAGATCTACACAACTAGCAATATTTAATCTACTGCCATATATACAAATACAGAGTTATTTTCATGTTTACATCGCTCCACTATTTCTTACAAAATATATCATAACATTTCTTGAATTTCAGCAGTATTATGACAGTAAGGTAGAAGATTATATAATCTCTCTTATGAAAATAAAGTTTCTTATTTTCAAATGTGTTTTTTTTTTTTTTTTTCTTTTGAACCCTGGAGTATGGACTTTGTTTAGGCACATCCAAGAAAGGGGAAAGTTTGGACATCCCATGTCAGTTTTTTCCATGGAGGGCAGAATCCTTGCTCCTACCCTACCCTCGGAAGTGTGAATATCATTGGATTGCAGGAAAGTGGTCAAAAGGTTTTCAGGATCTGCATGGGGTTAAGACAATGCAACCTGCTACCTTACTTCATGTTAATGAAAATGGTATACTCTTTCCAAGATTGAAGGCCATCACTTCACTAAACATAATTAACATTTAGAAGACTGTTAAACAGGGAAAATTATCTATAACTTCAAATATTACCTGTTACCCCAAAGCCCAATAGTTATAAAACAATCTTCTTTTTAATTAAAAAATCTAACAATAATGAATGGTTCATTTACGATTAAGGTTGAGGTTGTTAGAAAGAAATCACTATAAAGAATGTGAAGAAATGCAGATGTGCGCAGCCAGTCCCTGGACTTTGGAAATGAGGCTAGTCAGAAGGTCCATAAATATAAAAAGATGGAAAATCTGAACTGTAAATGCAAATAGATGAGCTAGCTTGAAAAGGCAATCCTATCACGACCTTTCAAATAAGACCATTTCTCTTATAAAGTAGAACTCCAGCAGACTTTGAGTTTCAAGCCTTCCATTCATGAAATTAGTCTGTGAAATACTCTGATCTCTCTTTCAATACAAGGTGGATACAAACAGAGGATGGAGGAAAATAAAGGTATAGCAGGCATTTGCAACTGCCAATGGTATTCTGTTCATTAGTTGTACCGTATGGGAAAGAAATAAATTTGTGTGTGCTACTTGAGAATGTCAGGCAATAAAATGTTTCCAAGATGTAACCTAATGATCAATGATTTCAGGAAAAAGTGCATTGAAGGACAGTGATAAACAAACATGTTATAGTTGAGGGGCAAATGCATATTCTTAAACCATTACCAATCTCAATTCTTGAACCAAAAGGAAAAACAGCAGAAATAGTCAATCCACTGATAGCTCAGTGGTCAGATATCCACAGAAAAAACCAGGGATCAATCCATGGTTCTGTTGATGAGGGACGTGTGTGGTGTGCATGTGGGTGCAAGTATGAACCACAGCACCAAAAAAAAAAAAAAGGAAAGAGCAGAAATATGTGATACAACACCAACTGAATTATGACGTTGGTAAAATTGTCCAGTTAGAGAAATTGGTGAGACGGTTGGGTCAGGGTGGTGCATCTGTGGGTGCGTGAGTGATGACCAGAACAATAAAAAAAAAAATAAACAAGAAAAAAAAGTAACAGAAATGTGATGCAGCACTAACAGAATTATGACATTGGTAAAGTTCCAGTTAGATAAATTGGTGAGGGACTTGGGAGGTATGTGTGTGGGTGCACGAGTATTAACCAAAGAGAGAGAAAAGAAAGGAGAAGTATGCTATACAACACTAACTGAATTATGACATTGGTACAATTGTCCATTTAGAAAAATTGCTACTACCTGAGTTAGCACTTACATTTAAAATTGAAGGTTCTGGTAGCGGGCATTTAACCGGCTGAGCATTATCGAGAGGTTCAATTGGGTGTTCAACCGGCTTAAACTGCACCGCTATTTCAATCCCATGGGAAGCGGCGGCGGCAGCAGCAGCAGCAG
Source organism: Litsea cubeba (assembly GCA_012931725.1). Lineage (NCBI taxonomy): Eukaryota > Viridiplantae > Streptophyta > Magnoliopsida > Laurales > Lauraceae > Litsea > Litsea cubeba. The sequence goes on from CM022947.1 coordinate 128,459,991, forward strand.
AACTCGCAATCTCTGCATCCGGTGGTAAGACTTGCCTTTCATCCTGAATTAAACCAAGAAAAATATCAAATCTTAACACCATATACTGTAAAGTATATGCACAATAGGCTTCTTCATACATTCAACGAGGACAAGAAAGGACAGATGAGAATGATTTCTTCGAATAATTAAGGGTCCAGGACCAATAAGAATGGAATACAAACGACAGCTAAAAAGCGAAAAAAAAAAAAAGAAGAAGAAAAATCTTCAGAGACAAGAAAAGAACTTGAAATTATCTCTTCAAACGATCCAGAACCATCTATAGGGGCCCAATTGTTTTCTCGAAAATGAATACGACGGAATTCATAGTCAAATGGGCTCCGACAAAGGAATAGTAAAAAGGTCACATGTGAAGGATATAAGGTGAAATAGATAGGACCTTGACTTTCCTAGGTATTGAATTACAGGGGTGATGGCTGGGTATTCATCACCTCCCCTTATTCCTAATCCATTAAGGGGAAGATTACTTGAGGGTCATTTTTGAAAAAAATTAACTTTATTTCTTAAATTTTAACCACTTCTAGAAATACAAGTCTTACAATTCCTAGAAATACTATTACATGAAACAAAAGAGCCTTAGAGGAACAGGATTGAACAATCACTACTAATGATCTCAAACAAGGGAGAGTTTTCAGTCTACTGAGAAATCAAAAGCAACTAGCATTAGCAGGCATTCTTCCACTTATATCAAAAGACAAGATTAAATCAACATCCAAGTACCATTGCATCATCAGGAACTCAAAATCTGAACAGCAATATAAATTAACTGCCAAGCTATCTATATTCAGAAGGCCAAGCACCCAAATCTTAGGAAAAAGATGCGATATGTAATCAAAATACAGTAAACTCGGATCACAGAAATGCAATGATCAAGCCATCATTCACTTCGCAATCCAGAACCCAATTTTGACAATAAAACATGCTAAGATTAGAGCTACTAAGGTAAATTGTTCAATAATAAGACTATAACATACGTTTCAATTCAAATTCTCAGAGATCTAGGTAAGCATGAAAAAAGTCAAACAAAATCAATAAAAGTATCTTATACCCCGAAAAAACCCAATGTTCTAGGCTAAAATGGCAAGGCCAGATCATCCAAAGATCAAGATATATTACCCACCTCTATAATTTATGACCCATGAAATCAGGCAAAATGACAAGAAACCCGGTATAATACAAACACAGTAAAACAACAAAAGATCTAATCATCCACTCACGAAACAAAGCCAAGAAATCTATGATCAACCAATCCCAAAAGTCGAATACAAACGAATAAAAAAATCTAAACAAGAGAAAGTAAAAAAAAGAAAAATAGCAATTGTATCTTTCAATCACACTCATCTAAAAAAGGTAAGGAACCTAAAACCCAGGAATGAAAACAGCATAAAATGCAAAATCAGAAACTTCCCAGAAAAGAAACTAGCATAGAAAATCTATGACAACCTGTTAATTCCCCAAAAATAAAAACGACCCAGAAATCCGAAACAACTGAAAGAACAAACCAACTAATTACAGTAAAAAAGGCAATTCACAGAGAGATCTTCGAAGAGAGAAGTTGATGCCTACAAGTGCGCTTTGAGCCCTTCGATGTCCAGTTCTTGAGAACCGTGAGAAGATACCCACCATCTTCTCTCCCTCTAATATGAATTAACAAACGAGAAAGATCTGAACTTGCAATTACTTTCTTCTTGTTTCAGAGATTTCCCATCCTGGGTTTTGAGTATCTGGATTGGGTTCTCTCCCTCTGATATGAATAAACAAACGAGAAAGATCTGAACTTGCAATTACTTTCTTCTTGTTTCAGAGATTTCCCATTCTGGGTTTAGAGAATTTGGATTGGGTTAAAGTGATGGGACAGTTTCTTGATCTGATGGGTCTTGTTTGGATGTTTTGAAATCGCATTTCTGTTCTCCTCCTTTCGTTGTTGTTATTGTGTACGTGGAGACGGTGGAGTCTATATCATTGCTGTGGCGAGGATGGAAAAGACACTGAGATTCGAGAATCCATGTTTCATATTACAACGAGTAAAAACTTAAAGCAAAGGGAAAACGAATTACCCGACTGTCGTTTCGTATTCGGTTGATTTCTTCTTTTTATCGATTTGCTTCTCTGCTGGTAATCTCTCCGTGTTGGAGACTGCTTTCCTCAGTTAGCAGTTAAAGTGCTTCCGAGGTACACCAAAATCTAAAGTCGGATACCCTTTCTATTTCGAACAAACTCCTAATTATGCCAATGGAGACCATCTCTTGGGTCATTTTTAGTGGATCATAAAATAGGGATCTTTGTGGTCATTGATTGAGTTTTACATTGTTACAAATGGATCGGATGTTGGATCAATTATATATTTATTTTAAACGATAAAAATTTATTAATAATTGATCAGGTGGTTGAGATGATGATCTGAGTCTTTATCATCACAAATATTTAAATCTAATGAGAGATTTTTTGATCCATCAGTCCCGTATCCCCCTAGGCCCTAGGGCTCTTGGTGGGCTCCATAGAAACACTACTCATATTATTGTGAGCACTGATGCTTTCGTGAAGGGTGCCCTGTAAATATACATTTGACTTTCTAGGACATTGGGCAAGGACTCAACCACCCCCATACAAACTAATATGGTAGTCCCTCACCAGCCGACAATTAGGCCTTTTGGTTCAAGCATTGGGGATATTTTGCATAGAGCATTTGAAATTCTTCAAATGTTCTATGTAAAGTAGAATTTCAAAATGTTCAAGGCAGAAATAGCATTCTAAAGTCTGAAATCTCAATAATTTTATTAATCAAATGTAACTTTTTTCATATAGCCAGCTTAGCTAATTCTCACCATTGAAATTCAATTAATTAAGAAATTCAAAATATGTAGAGATAACCGCTGCATTTCTGTTAGGAATTCCCAACAATGAGAATTGTGAAAAAAATTCTCTCAACCAATAGACCCAAGGGATTTTTATTTTTCAACTATATTTATCTATTGAAATATGAACAAGGCTTGGATGATAATGATGAACTACCACCTTAACCGGTAGTCCAAGGCCAATTTTAAATTGATGAGTTTTAACATCATTTGATGCAAAGAGATGAAACTGCTCTAATTTTAGGGCACTTATCATCATGCTTGGAAATTAGGCCCACCTAATTTTTTTTAGATTTTTTTATTTTTACATAGTGCACCCTCATTTTTTTTACACAGTGGTCCCCCAAGAATAAAAAAATTTCTCTCTGATCCCACCACCCTTATTACCCTTGCCTGCATTAACTATTCTTTTTTATTTAGTTCTTTAAGCTCAATCTAAATTAGGTAAGAGTTTTTTAAGGGTGCTTTCATCCTTCCACAACAAAATATCTCAATTTTATTGAAAATGAGGCTTGGAGTGTTTCTCAAGGCAGTAGGCCGACATTGTGGGGCTGGTCACGTTGGTTGTCTGTGTAAACAATAAGAAGGATATTTATAATTATAAATAAGCATAGTTAGTTTTTTTTTATTTTTTTTATGTTACTTTATGGAAGAGATAAGAACCATGTATTTGCAAGATATAATCTCATCCGTTAAATGGAAAGAAGCTTTTGCCTACATTTATCAGTTAGGTGAGCGGTGCGCCTATCTATCTTATATGGATTATAGAAGTCAACTTTTGATAGAAGGAACTGTTTGTTTTTTTTGTTGGAAATATAAACTACTTTAACATCTGGGATAAGCATAGCTTGCAGGTCATTGGCCTATGGTCATTAGCCATTAGATTCATTACTAAAGCATGTTTCCAAAGGATCCCTTCTCCAGGCCCAACTCTTACTGTTCTCCTTCCACAACCAAGCAATGGGTCTACAAGTTCCCATGTGAACTTCATTAAATGATATGCCTTGCTTTTTTAGATTTTCAGGTAGAAATATTTGTTTCTTAGATTGAAAGCATTTTTATTTGTTGGAAATGTTTGGGATGAGCATAGCTTGCAGGTCATTGGCCTATTGGCGTATTATTCTCAAGGACCCCTTTGTTTGGAGGTATGTTTTTATGAGAAGTTCTCAAAGCTGTTAACACTTGTTGTCTTTCAAGAATTTAGAATTCCTTAATCAAATGGTGATATTTCATTAAATCATCCTCATGAAGTGTCACTTTTGTGAAGTTTCATATCCCAAAATGTTACATTATTCTTGAGCATTTGTAAAATTGGGTGGGGGCTGTAAGGTATTTTGAGTGTTTGGCTAATTCCTTGGGTTATGGACAAAATCGGGAATCAAATTGCACATGTAATTTTTCTAGTGGACTGTTGTCAGAGACCATGGACAGCTAGTTTTCAAGCTCAAGATAGAGACTTCACGCGCTCGAGCGCGCCTCATTCCGCTCGAGCACATCCAAGCAGAATTTGTGAAGTTCGAGACAGCAGCCTCGCGCACTCGAGCGCGCCTACCTGCGCTCGAGCGGCTGGGCCGAGACAATTTCGGATCTGAATAATTCTCGTTTATCTTTTATGCTGCTCCGTTTCTAAGATGACCTAATTAGAATATTAAGAGACATGAACATCGTTTTAAGGTCATCTCTTATGCATCTCTCTCATTAGTCAAGTCTCAAGATCATCAAGAGAGAAAACTGTTTCTTCTCCATAGCATCTATTCTATTGATCTGAAGTTCAGTGCAGTGGAGTTCTTCTTCTTCTTCTACAAAGTTAATCATCTTGAAGAGGCTTTCAAGGTGAATTGTTCAAGTACAGCGAAAGTGCACGGCGAGTGGTCGGCAAGCGAGCACAGTCCTTAAGTTGAGTCAACAACTGGGAAAAGGGTGTGAGTTTTTCTCTTGTAACTTTCATGATTTTAGTGTTTGGTTGTCTGTTGGCCTAGACGATAAGACCCGTGGGTTTTTCCCAAATAGGGTTTTCCACGTATAAATCTGTGTCGTATTGCTTGTGTGGTTGTTTGATATTAATTTGATTTAGGTTTAATCATTAGATTAATCACTTGTTCTTGAAATCTAATAAAGAGCTATTTATTAGGACCTAAGCCTGTGTTAAGGCTGGATTTTCAGGGCAACATGTGGGGAATTCATAAAATCCCCCAGCAAAAACTCTTAACACTAGAACAGAAAAAAGAAAAGTCTCCCTAACTATTGCAAACAGTCCCATGGTCATTACTGTACCATGTTTCCAAAGAAGCAAGGACCCCTCTGCCAGGCCCAACTCTACCTTTCTCCTTCCACAATCATAGTGGTTGAGAATGGTTCGGTAGGCATTTAAGGCAAAGGGCGCCTGGGGGATGGCATGTCAGTCCCACCTTGTACTATGCTCCCGGCAGATCTGAGCTGTGCCACCTTCACATGTTTCCTGTAACAAGATATTATCAAGTTATTTGTGTTTCCTGTTTGGGACCATTGGAAAATGCAGTTTTCTTTATGCAAGAATGATGCTTTTCCTCAAAACCAAGGTTGATTGGTTCTCAGGACAAACCCCAAAAGGCAGTAGGAAAAAAAAAATGTTCTACAGAGGTCAGGATTGCCCATCAGTGTGTATGTCTGCGTGTGTTTTCAAACATCTATGGTCCTACGATCATGTGAGACTTGTAAATGGACATGGAAATGATTCTGAGGGTTGAGTCCACTGTCCATACTGTTGATATTATGAGAAGAAAATGGTGGTCTATTTTCCATAAGATGGTCCATGAAGCACGTGGTGCTGATATTATTATATGCAATGTGGTTAAGAGATGGTCATGTGGGTACAACACAGATTAAGTGGTTTTTCCCCTCATGAGAACAGTTTGATCTTTGTTGGGCAACAGTGGTTCCATATTTTCTTTCTCATGATGATTGAGGGCTTGAGGCCATACTCTGGGCAAATTTGGATGTAAATAAAATGTTAACAATTTTCTCAGGACTACTTTTTTTTTTTGATTTTCTCCACTTACTCTTGAGGTCCTCAAAAGTGAACTTATGGGATCCATTTGTGGTGATGGTGTCATTTACTTTATTATATTTTTACTTCTCAAAGTAACTTGCTTGGAAAACCCTTTTTTTGTCACTTTTTTTTAATGACATCCAGAAACCTATTAAGAATGTAAATCTATATAAATCCCCTTGCTTGGAAAACCCTTTTTTTATCACTTTTTTTTAATGACATCCAGAAACCTATTAAGAATGTAAATCTATATAAATCCCCTTCTAGCCCACCTGATCATTCATTATGGAAACAAATAAAGTTATGATGTAGGAGTCTTTGTCCTTAGATTTCAGCCCCTAGATTTCCTATGGTCTAAAGTCCTCTGGCTTCTTATTAGACACGGAGGTATGCGTTTTTATTTTAATTTGTTTGTGTATTAATCATGTCAATTTGGTTATAATTTGATCTCTCTCTTCCACATTATAAGATTACATTAAAAACTGTTGTTGATGGAAAAAACTCTTAAATATATTGATTATGATTTGATCCAACAATTTGCTCCAATTTGTCTTCTTTATAGAGATTTAAGTGACAATGAAACAAATATTTCTCCAACTATATTTAGTGAAAGTAATGAGAGAAAAGAGGGAGAGAAATATGTTACGGACCTTCTTTTATAGCATAGTTACATCAAAAAGTCTACATGGACTAACTCATTGAGTTAGTCCATGGACTAACCCTATAATATCTAACATGATATCCCCATGGATATCGTAAGGTTAGTCCATGGACTAACTCATTCTCTAGTTACATAGGTGTTGTGATGTTATGAGGCTGGCATGCATTGATTTGTTCAGCTCTATTGGTTTCGATATAGGAATTTTAGGGCCTACATGTACTGTTAAGCCGATCCATCATATTGGTGATAGTTGACGCCCAAATTTAAATACTCTAGTATGTATTATTTGTCACTTGATATATACTGCATAAATCTACATTTGAACCATGATGTGTTGGGTTCACCTTTTGATGCTCCATATTAATATATTGGGCCACTTGCTGGATGAGATAGGCCCTTTAACTCTACCTCATTGAATTGTTCCAACTTACAATGATCTGAATTAGAAACCGCTTAATAGAAGTTGGTTGTATTTGCTTATCATCATATGGTTATGATAATTTGGGATAGGAGATACTGAATTTGGTCAATTGGCATTGGCCGGAGGTCCCTTAAAGCAAGACTTTGCTGTAAACAGTTCACAAAAAAAAGTCATGCAGCCAAATGTCCATCTCATACTTTTTCATACCTCAAATGTCTAATTTACCATTTTTTTAAAATTATATCCCATGATTGGTGGGATATCCCATTAATAACTACCATTTAATTGCCCAAGATTAATGGAATCCATTAATGAGATTTTCAAATAAATTCTAAAAACACAGAAGTATATTTCAAAATAACGCAAATAAATTTCAAAAAAATGCAATAATTTCAAAAAACGCAATAAATTTTAAAAAATAATAATAAATTTCAAAAGAATGCAGATAAATTTAAAAAGATGCAAATAAGTTTCAAAAGATCGAAAAAAATTTCACAAAATGTAAATAAATTTCAAAAGACTCAAATAAATCTTAAAAGATCCAAAGAAAATTCAAAAGATGCAAATAAATTTTAAAAGACGCAAATGAATTTCAAAAGACGCAAATAAAATTAAAAAACGCAAACACATTTGCCAAAACTAAGATAAATCAATTTTCTAAAATTCTGAAGAATTTGTCAAAAGCTCAAGTAGTTTTGCCAAAACTCAGTTAAATTTATTTAAAAAAATATAAATAAATTTGAAAAGACACAAATAAATTTTAAAAGACGCAAATAAAATTAAAAAACACAAATAGATTTTAAAAAATGTAAATAAATTTGCTAAAAAACTAAGATAAATTTAAAAAAAAAAACTCAGATAAATTTGACAAAAAAATAAAGAAATATTACATAAGACAGATAAATTTGACAAAAACTCAGATAAATTTGACAAAACTCGGATAAATTTGACAAAAACTCAGGTAAATTTGATAGTAGGTATAGGCTATGGGCTGGGTCTTCTCCTCCTTTGGTTGGAGAGAAGCAGGTCGGGTTTGGGTCTTCTCCTCCTTCGTTTTAAATTCTGTAACGACAGAAAATCAGAACATACTGCGTCTACCGTGGCGATGAGGGGCAGGCGACGAAGACTGGGCAGCAGGGGGCGGAGGTTCTGGGCGGTGCTGCGGAGATGGTTGGACAATATTTCTCCGGCGTGCTTCTTCCGGTTCCGGCGACGAACTGCAACTTGCACTGCAAAGGCTTGTGGGGTCTTCTCTGGCAACGACCTTTTTCTAAAACTCGACAACTACCAGTGCCTTGAGTCCGGATCTGAGATCTGGATTCTCTTTGATTTCTCCACTTGTCAAGCAAAAAGGGGAAAAACAAGACAAATCAACTTTTTTGTTCTTTGAGAATCTCCACTTGTCAAGCCAAAGGGAGAAAAACAAGACAAATCAACTTTTGTCTTCTTTAAACTTTTGTAAACAGAAACAAAACCCTAGTGGCCTCAGATCTGGTGAGGCAAGTCTAACTGTGCCCTTCTCTATTCGATGGTAACAGAGATCAACTGTAACCAGTCTGGGTTTTCTTCAACAACTGATCGCTCCTCTGCAACAGCGTTCTGCAGTGGGCATGAGATTGAACTGACCACTGCTTCTCCGATTAACAATATTGTGGCCCACCGAGATATGAGAACTGATATCTCTTTTGCCGATCTGTCGAGTTGATCGAGATGATTTAAGAAGGAGGGAAGAGAGGGAAGATTTTAAATTTTAAATTCAAATTTTTTTGCCTAAAACGGTTGAAAGGGCAAATTAGCGCTGAAAAATGTGATCATGTGGATACAGGGATCTATGGCTGCAAATAGTCTAGTTGAGTGGACCATAAGCCTTAATAAGTTTTTGCTTGAACTGAAGGCTGGATACAATCCACTATAGAGATCTTTCGCTAATTTTTTCTTTTTTTATGGGGAGGTCAGATCAGTAGCTTATTACCTACAGGTGGCCCACCTTCATAATGAGGAGCCTAATGGTAGCCCATTTTATCTCGGTCTTAGTCCTTGTAAGAAGTAAACTAACAATCCATTTTGTTTCGGTCTTACTACATTGCCATGCCAGTTGGATTATGAGCTTTGCAGTATGCTTTTAGTTCTTCTATTTAGTTAATGCTAAGTAAAGAGTTACACAATAATCTACCACATTTAGATACTGTCCATGTTGATACAGTTGACATGATTTGTTTGTTCTGTCTCCGGTGATACCCATTTAGTTAATGCTTGAAAATGCTGATTCGTAGTAAAACATATGATTTTGAGATAAAACTTGAGACTTATGAATTCTAGAGGCTTGCCGATCCTTTTGTGGTTGATTTATTATTAATTGTAGAAAAAAATTAACAAATTTGGAGATTAAGATCTCTCTTTCAGAAGAATCTTATAATGGTAGATACCATGTATTACAATGGCAATACAACATGTCGGGTTGTTTAATGACCTTTACTCTTAGTTGGTCTATCCTTTATAGGATGAAAAATATTTTGATGGGTTGTTTTGATATACTAGCGGTAATCCGTACCGTTTGCACGATAAAAAAATTGTCGTAAATTAACTTATTTGGATTTGGGGTTTACGATTTCTGTTTTGGGCTTTTAATAAGGGGTTTACTTATAGGATTTAGTGTTAATAGAATTTTTGGTTTATGTTAATTTTTTTTTGTGTTTAGTATATATGATTTATGCTTTAATGTTTAGGGTTTTGTTTTATTAACTTTTATAATTTAAGAGTTTACACTCCAATTTTTAAAAAACTTTATTTTTAGAATTTCTTAACTTTTAATTTTTTTTTAACACTCTGGCCAACCAAACCGGATCCTTGAAAAAACAGTGAGATGAATAGTGAAATGGGGTCCACAGAAAAGTGTGATGGACGGCTGAGATTGAGATAAGCAGAAAAAAAACCCATCAAGCCCCCCTGGGGTTCACAAAAAAGTGTGATGGATGACTGAGATTGAGATAAGGAGAAAAAAAAAACCCATCAACCCCCCCCCCCCCGACTCGGGGTCCACAAAAAAGTGTGATGGACGGCTGAGATTGATTGAGATAAGCAGAAAAAAAAAATCCATCAGGCCCCCCCCCCCCCCCCCCCTTCCACGTAGGACAAACATCCCATCAGTTGTCCTGTTCTGTAAGATAGATTATTACGACAATTGATATTGTAATTGGCATTTGAGACCTTTTAATTTTATTTTTCATTCTCAATAAAACCCATTAAAAAGTTTCATTATTTTAAGCTTCTATTTGGTTCCCCTGAAATATAGAAGCATGTTTGGCAGTATACTTGATTTTGCAACTTTTCCTATGCTTTGAAGGGAGAAAGTGGTTTTTTGATAGCTTTGCAACTTTTCTCCTGCTCTTAAGGGAGGAAAAGTGGTCTTTTTTTTATAGCTTTACAACTTTTCCTCCCCTCCTAAGGGAGGAAAAGTGGTCTCTTTAGCAGCCATGTACTGTACGTTGGTGGTAAACTCATGTTATAACTTTTCCTCCACTCTAAAGGGAGGAAAAGTGGTAAGGTGCCATGTTGTAACTTTTCCTCCACTCTGAAGCGAGGAAAAGTGGTATTTTCGGTAGCCAAGGTAACCGCCATATACATTGGTGGTAAAGCTTGGAATCCAACTAGCATGGCCCTTAAGAGCGGAGGAAAAGTTGCAACATGAGTATTCTTGGCTCTATCCAACAAGGCAATCGGTTGGGATGTGGGTCAGAGCCCATTATACTCATGTTGGGCTCCCACATCCAGGTCCGAGCCCAACCCGTTGCTTGTTGGATAGTCCAATTATTTAACGATTGGACATGAATTTGGATTGCACTTGGGTCCATTAAGAACCCTACCTTAATGGCAGTCTCTCCTCACCAGTGTGTCTACACAACACTCCCGTGTGGGTTAAAAGATGTTCGAGCCAAGAATGACAATGGGTCAGGTGAGTCAAACCCAATTTACTAATAATGGCATGTGCTAGAACCTAGACTAGAATGAAGTCTTGGTTACAATGGTGGTAATTATTACTAAAGTTTAAATTAAAGAATTGAACTTGGACATAATAAAGGCCTTGAATTGGGTCCAAATCAAGGCCAAATTACATATGTACTAATATAATTAATATACTTTCATAAACTTAATGGAAAATGATCATGTGAGCATAGTGCTTACTGTATTATATATGGTGCGTACCACCTAGTGGGACCCACCTTATGACCCATCTGAGTGGACCACCAAATAGGAGACCCCCTCCCGTTTCTTCACAAAACTCATTTCTTGTCTTAATTTTCTCCAAAAACTGTATAAAAACTCCCATTGTCCATTTCCTAGCCTCATATTTGAGACGTCAAAAGATAATCCCGGTATAATTAAGCTTTCTTAGACCGATTATCCACTAAGCTCTCATTTCCATTAGGATTACGATGGATTCGTTGTTTTTTCGAATGAAAATGACACCCAAATCAGATGATATTAACTACAAACAATAGTTTGGAAGAACAGTTCAGCATTTCTTAATCTTAACATAGTATTTAGGTCACATCGACAGTGCTGAACCGGCAATCACTAGACAAACACGGACGATACTACTATGTAAGGGATAATACTAGTAAAATCATAGGAAAGTATAAAGAATAATTCCAAGATCACATGTGATTTATCATTTATCTCGATCTTTGCTATGAAACCTATGTGAACTCATTCATATAAAACTTAGCGTTGGATTGACGCAATAGAATTCATCATTTATAAAACTAATTAAATGATTGGACATGCATCTAACACCATTCAACCACACAATTTATCCCGCAAGAAATTTACCTTTGTCTAATCTAAACTGCTCATTATATACAAGGTGTGGAATTTTCTCTTACTAGAAGAAGATATTTGACAAATTGGTTAATTTAAATTTCAATTAAATTGATACATTGTAGTGATATATACGGTATGATTGACTAAAAAATAGCCTGCATGTGAAGGCCATGGCCCAAATCCCAGTTTAATGTGTACATCAACTGTAAATTTAGGGGGTGTCTTCCCACTCATATTTAGGTGCAGCGTGGAGTAAGGTTGGGAATCTGACACTTCATTGGAAAATTAGAGGGGATCCAGGAATCTGACCTATTCAAATTAGATTTGAAAGCCCCAAAAACTCAGCACTAGAGGGTTTCCTTTTTCGCGCGTTCCCTCTTCCGTGGTGTTGGAAGAATGCATCGCTTAAGGAAGAGAAAGTCTACTTGGACGTAATGGGGGTCGGTCCATGTCCAAGTCCAAATATTGATATTTGGACTTGGACATAGGGGGTCGGTCAAAAAACCGACCCCCATTACGTCCATGTAGCATGGCCGCTTAAGGAAATTATCGAGGCAAGGTAGTGGACCCAACTTACCAATACTTTTAAATAAAAGAGAAATTCCCGTATTGCATGCGGTCTGTCGAAGTTTTACTCCAACATGGTGTAGGTGTAAAATATTGACAAGTGAGCCCATTAGAATCAAGCAACAGTGGGCCCCACGCAGGTCACATCAAGTGGAGCTGCCTTATGATCAAAACATCCACCATCGTAGGGGTGGAAATGTAAAAATAATTCATATTGGTTTGTCCCGCGCTTATAAAATAAACAATAAGAAAACGGAAATCTTCAGCACTTCCTCGTGCATTCCTCCTGCATTTGTAGCAAGCTTTGCATTTTCCGTCCGTCTGACCAAGAACAAAAAGCTCTTCTTCTTCTTCTCTCTCAATCTGCAGATCTTCTTTCTTGATATCTGTATTTTCACTCCAAATCCGATAAAAAGAGAAAGATGCTACGACACAACAACGACCCAAATCCCTTCGAGGAAGAAGAGAATCCGTTTGCGGTAACCATCGTTGAATCTCTCGTCTGGTTCTTTCATCTTCGTTTGATTTCTCTTTAGTAACTTCAAACTTGCACATACAAGGCACTTGTTGGAAATAGCTCCTAAATGGCTTCCCTATTGGTTCTCTGTAAATTGATCAATATTGCTTTGATGGTCTTTCTGGTATTGTATGTTGGGTATAAGAAGGCTACTCTCCTTATGCATGGAGAGGAGTCTTTAGAGTTCAGAACCTGTTTAGTGTAGCGTTAATTCTTAATAAGAAAATGCGTGGTTAGTGTCTGATTTAACCACAGCTTTGAAAATTGTCTGAGTCATTTGGTGATCAAGTGAATGATGGACCTACATAGGTAATTAAACATGGGTGAGCTTGTCATGATTTGAACAGATGGGATCTTTACAAAGTGGCCTGCATATTCATTATTTATACCTTGTGATTTGTGTTACTTGATCACATGCTTAGGCCGACCTTATATAATCATATCAGTCTCCTCTTATTTTTTCTAGTGTGGCCCTTTTCGAGTTTAATACCTGGGGCTTACCTTTGTTCAATCTTAACCCAATCCATGATGGTATTAGACATTCCCATCATCTACGTCTAAGCCTTTCAATTGCTATGCCTCCCTTGATTGTCCTGCATCTAGCTAAATAGACTCCACTTGAAAGACCTTTTGTTTTCCAGAAATCTAGTAGGGCCTATATATTGTATAGGGCCGCGAGGGCACCTTTCATCCCCTTTTTTTTCTTGAGAGCCACTCCCCTAGGTGGGCCCCAATCCCCACAACCTTAATTTGCTGCACCTACCGGTCCAACGCACCTCTCTCTCTCTCTCTCTCTCTCTCTCTCTCTCTGCACAAACAACTATTTAACACCCCCCCCTCTCTCTCTCTCTTTGCACAAACAACTATTTAACACCCCCTCTCGGGTGGGACACCGCCGAGATCCAAAGCTTTCTTGCCCTACGCACTTGCATCCGCACAAACACACAATGTGGCATGGGTATTTTTTGCCCAACGTGGTATCGAACTCGAGACCTCTTACTCTGATTCCATGACAGAGTTGCTAGCCAATAATCCTAAAACAAAATAGGAAATTGCACAAACAACTATTTAACATGATTATATAAGGTTGACCACAATGTGTAGTCAAAGTTGCATTAGTCCTTAAATGTTTGGTCCACTTCATGAGGTCCAAGGCATTCAAGATATGTGCCAACCAATGTATACTTATCTCAAACAATCACATATTAATTAAAAATCTCAAATAGCTGGCTAGCACAATATGGATCTAAACAGTTAATTGAATTCAAACTCAATGCACCATTCCGTGGCCCAAATTTCAGGTCAATCCGAACAATATCATTTGTTAGATCGGATACATATGAAAACATGGCTAAATTGTGTTTTTATGACCCAACAGTGAACATAATTCGGACCAAAATGAGACTTTATACAGTTACAGGGGAGGAAATTGCATGTCTAATGGACTGTCTAGATTACCAACAAATTTAGGCCCTATTGTGATTTGTGTTAAAAAAAACAAATTTATTAATAAATCATTCTATTTATTGCTTTCATCGAATTTTTCTTCAATCTAACAATTAATATCACTTCTTGCATATTAGCTTGGCTCTCCACCCCCTCACACACCAACACCACTGACCCCACAAACACACACATTCTTCATTTTGCAAACCTCATTAATTGGTCGGATGCCATATGCTTCTGCCTTCCAGTCTATTGATGCAATCCTTTGCAGAGTGCTGCTGGACCTGGCTCAAAATCACGCCTTCCTCCATTGGCTTCTGAGCCTTTGGGTTTCAATCATAACCATGGTGCAACAATTGACATACAGATGGGTATTATGAATGTAAGTATGTCAATCAACTAGTTATATACTGATTTTTTTTTTTTTTTGAATGGTAGTTATATACTGAAATTTACTTGGGTTTGAAAGCCTTTTATCTGAGGGTTGAGGATGTTTTATACTTTATAGGATCCAAACAAAAAAGAAAACGACCTTGCAGCTTGGGAAGCAAACTTGAAAAGGAGAGAGCAGGTAAATCTTTTACAACTTAACTGTTCAAGAGGAACATTTGCAATTTTTATGGGATCCGGGGTCTCTTGGCTTTAAAACGTATTATGTTGAGTTAAAGACGGGATTTGACTTATAAGTCCAGGGATCTTGGGTGATCATATTCGATGTGGGACTTGCAAAGACTCTCCGTTCGAAGCCCATGGTTGATTTGCTACACCTCGTGGTGAAGGGTGCCGACTGAGTTACACACACATTCTCTCTCTCTCTCTCTCTCTCTCTCTCTCTGTGCCTAAAACAGGGGAAAAATAGTAATGAAGAAAAAAGAACCATTTTTTGCGTTGAAAAAAGTGTGCATTTTCCAAATCGAAGTTACACTCATATCATGTTGGTTTGAACTATAAAATTTTCCCTGTTAGACTGTATACCATGAAATTCATACGAATTTAATCTGAACCTGATCAGGACAATTTAGGACCCTAGTCTAATACAAGACTAATATTTTATTTATGATTCTACTCATCTGCTACAGGACATCAAACGAAGGGAAGATGCCCTGGCAAGAGGTAAAACTTGTTATTACCTACAGTGTTATGACTATTTTCAAGTCATCTTGTAGCAGCTAACATGTGCTTTTTTAATCTTGTCAATCCAGCTGGCGTCTCCATAAATGAAAAAAATTGGCCCCCACTCTTTCCCATTATTCATCACGACATTGCAAAGGAAATACCACTCCATGCTCAAAGGTTGCAATATCTGGCTTTTGCCAGTTGGCTAGGTATGCATTGTTTATTATGCCACTCCCTTCCCTTGTCAACTAATAATCTTTGAGCGCCTAAGGTTGATATATGTTCACCTTTTTGTGTGCAACAATATTGATAGTCACTCGTATTTCAGTTTCGAATATGACAGGAAGCCATGCAATTTGCAGAACTTTGAATGTGTAAACTGGTTATTTTAATCCTCAATGAACCACCTGATATTATCCCATAAGTTGGAAGTACAAAAGGTTACCAAGTATATACATTGACACAGTTCCAACTATGCCACTAATGTGTTGGACAAAGAGAGAGAATACTCATATACTAGTGCTGAGAGTTTTGACATATCTATGTATTGTGGTCTGATGGATCCCCACATCTATGTGGGCCGTGACCGTCTCAGTTCATGTTAGGGATAGGTGTCATCTCATGGAAACATTTTCCCATACACGAAAAATCTCATGAGAGAGTCATTTCTAAACTTAATGAGCTACACTTGTGGGACCAGACAGAGCCTGTGAAATAGGAAATCACCTACACTTACTAACCTTCTGTGAATTGTCACTCATTCCATATTTTTTAGGTTTTAATTGGGCTTTGAGTATGACCTTGTCTACTCAACCAAGTTGTTTCAGACTAAGCTGATAAGACTTTAGTCAAGGGTGACTTGAGTCATGCCCTGAATCTGAGTTTTAAAACCTTCATTAAGAAATCCTCTTTTTAAAGGCCTTTTCTACACTGGTTTTTGTGTTAAAATACACACAGAACAGAATTTGCAAGTTGATTTTTAGTGTATCCCTTGTTCCTAATCCATTATAGATCTAGGACTTTCCTATCCCCTCATCCCATTGATTACTGGTGGCCCAAGGTTGGCCTCATAGAGTGTTGCACAAGTGTTGCTTAGGAGATCATTTTTCTGTGATTTTGAACACATGAAAAGTAACTTCATATTGGCCTCCTTTATGATCAACTGACGCCTTATGGTGACCAGTTTTGTACATACATATGTCATACCTAGACATCCATCCCCACCTCCTCCCTCACACTAGGTAGGCCTCCACAGGCCAGGATGACCATTCTCAAAATGGCAGTGTGTGTGATATTGCATTGGTACTTTTTAAGTTTTTGGTTGTTACATTGTTATATAATCAGCTGAAGCAAGATCTAAATCATTGCATGTCCTTCAAAACTCGATTGCTGGACCTGTCCCTCAATTCCTGTAGGTCCTAATAGAGACGGCTGTCTGTGACCATTCCAATCAATTAACAATTACTTTAAAAAAATTAACTGAGAGATCTGTCAAAGTTTTCCCATTTTCAAGATTGGTTGTTTCTGAGATATAATTTCTTTGTTGCCAATGGATAAGAAACTATAAATTTTTCATGGTCTTGCAGGAATAATCTTTTGCCTAATATGGAACATAATTGCTGTGACTTTCTGTTGGATCAGGGGTGAAGGTAGGCTTTTGTTTCCTAGCAAGTATCCATGTGTTTTTACTTTTTTATTATTGCAGTTTTACAATGCAGATTTTCTCATGGGGTTTTAACTTATATTATAGTTTCTGAGAACTTTTACCATCTCCAGGAGTTAGGATCTTTTTCCTTGCAACCATCTATGCTATACTTGGATGTCCTCTTTCATATGTGCTCTGGTATAGGCCCCTTTATCATGCAATGAGGTAGGTTGTCTGTAGTTTTGATTATTTAGCTGCGTGTGAAAATAAATAGTTTAAGTTTTTTTCTGAAGGATTTAAATAGTTTAAATTATTTAACTACATTCATCTGTTGGACTCTTGTTTCTTTCTACACAATACATTTGTGCATCCTGCTACAATGCGAAGCAAAAACAGATACTTGCCCTGATTACAGAGAATGGTAGTGATAGGAGTTGCTCTGATTTATTTATTTCCGTTTCAATGGAAGAGCCAATTGGGTGACTGTCCACACTATATCTGTAGTTGCTTTAATTTTCTAACATGTCCAAATTAAACAAAAATGTCCATCTGCTTATTGCCAGAAAATGATCCCAATTCCCATGCAATGGATGGAGTGTAACTTTCATTCCAATCACTTCAATTGTGAACTTGGACAATCCACATTATTGGTCAGGGCAGTCCATATGGTCCAATCCACTTGCCATAGGCCATCTTCTGAAAATCACACTAATTTGGATAATTTTTAGGATTTGATCAATGCTCTGTAGAAGTATTTGTTCAGATTATTTTAACAAAAAGGGCTCGATACTAAAATCATCTTTTAGAGTTTTCCACTTAATAATGTTCTTGGATTAGATTATTATATAACTGAAATTGCAATCAGATAATCCTAATAATTTCATTTATTTGACAAGAAATGGATGTGTGTGCAAAACAGGCCAAGATATGGTGGTTCTGATCATCAATGTTGTGTATTTTTGTTAGTTGGCATATTCAGCATATGAATATTGTCACATTATAACTTACCATGCCAGGTGGACTGGATCATTTCTGTTGTTGATACTTGATAACATGGCCTGCTGGATCATTTCCTGTTACTGATAACCATAAAGAACTGATTCTCTCATATTGATAACCAAAATGATTCCTGTTATTGATTACCTCTTTAATAATTGAGTCAGATTGGGTTGGGCCATGATCCCTTGTGCCTAGGTCTCAACCTGACCTGTTGCCACTCGTAATCAACCCACCTTGCCCTGGATCCACGCACCTCCTCTATGAAACCTCACAAGATGATCTCTCCCATATTTTATATGGTTACTCTTTAGCCTTTAATTGGTTAATGAAGTTGATGCATTGTTGTCTGATTGTTTTGAAAATGGTGTCTAGTTGTTTATTAACTTGAGGGCATCTAGGAAAATATACAACTGTTGAGAGTTCAACTTGCATCCAGTTGCATGAAACTACAGTTGCTTTCATTAGTTGTGGATGTTGATTGGTTTTCACAAATGTTGTTTCTGAATTGCAGGACAGGGAGTGCACTGAAGTTTGGCTGGTTTTTTGTGTTGTACATGGTATCTTTTGGCCGTCACTTCTTGTTAATCATTCCTGTGGGTTCTCAATGGATCAATTTCTCATGTTATTTATGTTGGCATGTGCAGTTCCATATTGCTTTTTGCATTTATGCTGCTATTGCTCCTCCATTCATCTTTCAAGGGAAGTCATTGACGTAAGTTCTTGTCTCGTTTATCATTATTCCAAATCAAACAAAAAACCAAGTATGCGCTTATGGTGTATGCCTGATAACTTGGGCTTTGTGTTTAAGGGAAGTCTTTTCTACCGTACTGTTTCTTCTCTCAAGTCCTCAGCTTTATAGGCTAAGGGACATAAATAAGCTTCACAGGCACACTTTTATGGGTCATTAATGGTTGGGGTGTGTATGTGCATGAGAGAGAGAGAGAGAGAGAGAGAGAGAGAGAGAGAGAGAGAGAGAGAGAGAGAGAGAGAGAGAGAGAGAGTTGAATAATCAACCATTTCCCTTTTTTGACATTGTGTTTCTCAATGATATTAATCCAAATTTCCTTTGGAACCTTGTTTAATCAAGTCTTATGCATGTTTTTGTGTAATTGCTCAGTTACATCACATAATGTAAATCAAATGTATGCATATAAAGTTTTAAGTTCTAGAGCAAAATCTGTTCGCCCATACCCTCGATTGAGTATAGTAAAGAACGCATAGAACTATAAGAAGGGTGGATTTTTTTGGTTGGCTGCAAAACTTGGTGGCAGTAGTGTTAAGGTTATCAGGATTCAGGGGAGTAGACCAGAACTTGAACCCTTTATCACATCCTCCATCAAGGAATGCCTAACCAAAGTACGTAGGGATTGTCGGCTAGTTAGAATGGTTAGTTCGATATCTCCCTCCAATTGTGCTTATGCTAGTATTATGGTTTGTATACCATCACCATGCCTATGTGTTATCCAGCCATAAACTAAAATTTCAAATTCATGGGATATATAATGGTAGTCTTCATTCTGCATGCAGGGGCATTCTTGCAGCAATTGATGTCTTGTCAGACCATGTGTTAGTTGGAGTAAGTTGTTCGACACTTGTTTTTAAACCTTCAAAATTTTCATTTCATATTGATAGCTAGGTTCTGTTTGAAAAATAGATGAATTATCCCTGAAATACTGTGGCTTTTATGAAGAGCTAATTCCCGTGTATGGTATATTTCAAAAACTGTTTTGCAGGTATAACTTAGTATTTTATATTTTTTATACTTAATAAAATTATATATGTATTAATTAGGCATGTTTTCAGCTATGGACTGATCTGGATCCGATCAGGTCCAGAAAGAGGGTCCATATTCAGATTCTTCAGGTCAGGTCCTAAGGTAACAGGAGGTCCATTAACATCCCAATACAATAGAAGTAACGGCTTTCCTGTTTTGCATTTTGTGCAGATATTTTACTTGATAGGATTTGGTTTGTTTTGCTTAGAAATACTTCTAAGTTTGTGGGTACTTCAGGTAACTATATGAACAATCCATGCACTCATATTTTCATTAACATCGACATCCCTCTCAGCTGTTTTCTTTTCCTTTGTTGTGTCTGTGCAGAAAATTTACATCCATTTCAGGTCAGGGAAGAACTGACAAATACTGTGATTTGTCTTCCGTTGTTAGATGCCTACACTTCCTATCTTTTCCCATTTCTTGTCACCTACTTTGGGGTGGTTGGGATTGACGAGTTGGTGGTGCGCATGGAGTGTGGTCTCTACTTCTTTTCCCTTGTATGATAGGGTGGAATAAGTATAGCTAATCTATAGACAATCTTTCAACAGGACATATGTGTTTAATCACCTTCAACCACTGGGTAACCTCACAAAAATCACCACCATCGAAAGTCACCATGTAAAAGTCCTTGTTCAAGTCAGATGGTTAAGGTCCTTAGACAGATATCTGATGATTAGTGTCTGCATTAATGGCCTATTCAGTGGAGAGTCCCAAGAGGCATTTGGTTCTTAATATCACTACTGTACATTGGTGGTTCGGTGGGCGTAAAAGAGTCATCACTCACAACCTTGCTTCTTCATTAGCAAGCACCTGGTCTGGGCTCACCTAAAGTTCCTGCGACTATAAACTTAAAACATAGTATCTATGTTAATGGTTAACCTCTTTTGTATGTAGCCTCTGCAATAAAGGGAGAATTAGTCCTTAAACAAGCTAATGTATCAACCTGAATGGTGGATATGGGCTTCTGATAATCAGGTCTGATTCAGTGTGGTCAACACTCCTTGTATTCGCTCCTGGGGAACTTAGTTTGCCCTGCACTCAGTTTACCTGTAAATCAAATTGCTTGTAACTCTGTTTTCGCAGTGATTGGTTATGCAGAACTAAACTGTCATTTAGAGGTAATGCATCTTGTCCAAAGGCATTAACTAAACCTTATTGCTTTTTTTTTTTTTCTTTTTTAAACCATCTATGCATAAAGACAGCTGAAGTGTGCCCCACGAGTTGGTTTGAGATGGACTTGATCACTTCTCTTAAATGATTTATTAAAGAAAAAAAGTTGAAAATGATATAAGGGTATTGTGTCATTTTTTAAACTTTATTTCATGGAGAGGACTTTTTTTTTTTTTTTTCTGATATCAAAGGAGAGGACTTGATTGAAAGAAAATCGAAAAATGAGCCATAAGTATTATACTTTTTTGATACTTTTCCTTTTTTTATTTATGTTTTTCTCAGCCTGGGTCTTCTGCATTTGAATTTTATAGAACTGGTTTGGACAAGTAGAGGTGGTGGTAGTATTTTCATAAAAAGTAAAAAAAAAAAAAGGGTTTTTTCATCAGGCCAGGAAACTGGGTGGGCCTTACCATTGATTCCGCATGTCTCATTTAATTGTACTACCAGGAGATTTTAGGCAGCCCTGTGGTTGAGGAACATGCTCCAATTTCTCATTGCAAAAGTGAAAGCCTGTCAGTATTTCCAGGAAAAGAAGCACCGTGATCAGAAAGGGTAACAACTTGGTGGGCCACATCATTAACATTTCATGTCTCCTTTCCTTGTTTTACCAGAAAAATTCTGCCATCTAATTGGCTGGGGACATTCCCTCATCTCTCATTGCTGATGGATTGTAGGTCAAACTGGTTCGTGCTATAGGTCGGAGGTTAAGATGTAAATAAAGTTTCTAGAAACATAATCGACAGGTTGAATTTTGAAAATGGTGGATGCAAATTGGACCTTAAATGGGACTGGGAGGTTTCATGTAGCCCTGTATGTCCAAGGCTAAAAAAAAGGTGATAGTAATTTTTTTTTTTAATAATAACAATAATGTCCTTGTGATAAGCTCTTATTTCTATGTTTACCAAAGCCTTCTTCAAATAAATCGAATTAGATTAGATAAAAAAAACGAGTCTTACCAAATGGTCTATTTGTGAAAACATCTATTTTAAACGGCTTTAATTGAAACAGATTTATTTCAAATAGATTAGATTTGCCAAACAGGCCATTTAGATTATATCCCTACATGGTGGGTTGTTGAGTTTTAATTTCATTGCTCATATTGGGCTGTTGAGTTTTAATTTCTTAACCCTCTTATACCTGTATCAGCTATTAAAGAAGTTAGTCATTTAAATGAATGTACCTTTTTTCTATTGGTATTGGTATTACAATAAAAACCTACAACTTCAAATAATGAGCATCTTCTGCTGTGCCACAGACTTCTCTAAATGAAGACACTTCTCAATCTCTCCTTGGTAAGTACTCTTAGATTCCCCCACATAAGCTATCCACGTCCCTAATTAACAGAGCTACAACTAAGAATCGAACCCTCTATGATTAATATGGTGTAACCCACCATATGGAACGGGCCCACAGATCAATTATGCACCACTCCAGGTGCGGATGGGTCCCACTGGAACAAATCCCTACGTTGCCTAAAAATATACTTTAGAATTATGGTTACTTTGTAAAAGGAGACAAACAGGCCGCCATTCATTACCATTCCACACCATAATCTCTTTCCTCTCCACACCTCCCATTTCCTCATCTTCAACCAGCCACCTCCCTTTTGCCACGTGGCATTCCCATATCCAAGTCAATGAAATCACAACCAAGTTTCTCCCCACACTTCTGGACGTTACAAACATCACCCCAAAAACACAAAACTAAAACAAAATCGAACCTGGAAAAAATCACTTCTTGATCATGTAATTAGTTAAATTAAGTGACAACTATTTAGAGCTCCCCAAACTCACTCCAATCATATTTTTCCGAGTTTACACCTTAAAATCCTACTCAACTTTATCAATGCTCTAAAATAAGGGGTGGTCAGAAACCATTTGGACAAGTCATTATTCAGTCATAAAATCAGCAACTGTTTTTTATGCCTTGAAATATCAAAAACAGTTTCAAACAAACTACTTTCAGTTCTCTCCATTTCCTCTATCTTCTCACTGAAGAAGAGAAGAGATAGAGGAAGAGAGGAACAAAGCCCACTTCATACTGTTCTCAAGAACAGAGAGAGTTATCAACTTCTCTCCTTCCACAACTGAAGGAGAAGGAGAAAACCCCACTTCAAATCTTCTTATAAGCAAGTGAAAGTACACAGCAATGGCAATTTGCGCAGTCTACACAACCAATTCGCTGCACTCAACTTGTTTTGTCCCCACCTCCACAAAGACCCACTTGGGTTTTCATCAAAGACAGGTTTTCTTCTACACCAGTGGCAAGAAAACCAGGAAAAGCAGCAACTTCAGTGAGATATCATGCTCTGCTGGGGAAGCCAATACGGTTGTAATTGGGTTGGCAGCTGATTCTGGTTGTGGGAAGAGCACTTTCATGAGGAGGTTGACTAGTGTTTTTGGGGGTGCAGCAGAGCCACCAAAGGGTGGGAACCCGGATTCGAATACCTTGATTAGCGATACGACCACCGTCATCTGCTTGGATGATTACCACTCCCTTGATAGAACAGGGAGGAAGGAGAAGGGGGTAACTGCGCTTGACCCAAGAGCCAATAACTTTGATCTCATGTATGAGCAGGTGAAGGCTCTCAAGGATGGGATTGCAGTAGAGAAGCCTATATATAATCATGTATCTGGCCTCTTAGATCCTCCTGAGCTTATTAAGCCTCCAAAGATTCTGGTTATTGAAGGCTTGCATCCAATGTGAGTTGCCAATACTAAAACATTATATAGTTGTTTTTTCTTGATGTTTTGTGGTACATATGTACTTTTATAAGTTCTTGGGAGTTGGGAATCACTCATTATTCCAGGTTCTGATTATAGCATTGATATAGAAGATTGTTTAGTGTTGTGGATAGCTTCAATAGCTTGTGAAATGTACATTCTGCTTTCTTTGAATTATTTTTTTCAAGTTATTTTCTTGCCTCTGCTTTTATTTCTTCATGGCCACAAGGCTTTGTTGGATCATTGTTGGTTTCCTGTTTGTAGTATTTAGTCAAGGGATGTTACGGTTATAGGTATGCAGAATTGCTAATAATAAGTTGATTACTCTTTTGTTTTCTTATTTTCTTTAAGCTCATCTTATTATATTATGGGGGCAGGCAATAGATCTGTTTTTAGTTTGTTTGTTGCAATTAAGGTTCTAGTGCTGCAAAATCCTCATCAAGTATATTGTTTTACAAAAGAAATTAGTTTACTTGATTTGCATATTGTATTAGGACTAATTGATTCTAATTCTGTCTTGTCCCTGGAAGCTAGTTGACACATTAAAGTTTTCTGTATTGTGGTTTCAAAATCCATCTTTCTAGTTCTATTTCAATCGTCACTTTTCATATTCAATAATTACTGTCTTTTTCGGAGTTGCTGTTGTCAAATTCAATACATTTTTAGTAAGTTCAAACTAGAACAAGGTATATAAATAGATGCGAACAGGTTGATATTTAAAATCTCCTAACTAAAATTTAAGTTGTTATAGATTTTTTCTGACATAATGATTTGAGTAATAGGTGCTTAATTTTCCAAACCTAACTCCAAATTTATGAATGAATCAACTTTGAGGGCTTACGATCAGGAAAAAAATCCTCACGTTGATCTTGTAGATAATGTCTTCTGTATCAGGTTTGATCCACGAGTAAGGGAACTCCTGGACTTCAGTATCTATTTGGACATAAGCAATGAAGTAAAGTTTGCATGGAAAATTCAGGTCAGTAAATAGGAATTGAGTACTGAAGTTTAAGCAAGTTTTTATTTATTTATTTAAATCAATGTTCTTGTTCTGACCTTGTTAAAAGGGTTGCAGAGAGACATGGCAGAACGTGGGCATAGTCTTGAAAGTATTAAAGCCAGTATTGAAGCCCGCAAACCAGACTTTGACGCATACATTGGTATTTTTCTTCATAAACCTGATGTGTTTACTTCAATGAATTAAATGTTTCCAATTGCTAAAGGATTCAAGAGTATGTATAACTCTTGCCTTTAATCTACTGCTGAACAGAACAACAAACTGAAGAACCTTTAACATGTGGCTCAGATTTTATCTGTTATTTTCATTGATTTGCATTGTAACACTTTTTCCCCAATTTCAACTATTAAAATTATTATAAATACAACCTTATCTCATTAACCTGGTGTTAGCAATTTTAACTAGAAGAATAAAAGCGACAATTGGGAAATCAGTAGTTCCAATGGAAGGCTAAAGATTGTTTTATTAGTCTAAGACATCATGGTGAATGATTGGAGACATATGGCTTACTAATAACCAGGGAAAAAACACAAGACATGATGCACCAACAAACTAATAGTGTATATGAAATGTGACCGCTATTTTTCTTTGCAGACCCACAAAAACAGTATGCTGATGCTGTGATTGAAGTTTTACCGACACAATTGATTCCTGGAGACAATGAAGGGAAGGTCTTGCGGGTTCGGCTGGTGATGAAAGAAGGGGTCAAGTATTTCAGCCCAGTTTATCTGTTCGATGAAGGCTCCACTGTATCATGGATACCATGTGGGAGGAAACTGACGTGCTCATATCCTGGCATCAAATTCTTCTATGGACCAGAGTCTTACTTCTCCAATGAGGTAAATGGTTGGAGATTTATCAAACATAATTTATGTGTTTCAGCTCGACCTGTTAGTGATCGAATGGGAAGCCGTTTGAATTCGAAATTCAACAGACAGATAGAACAAACAGAGCAGATAGACATATGGAGGCAACTAGGAGTGTCAAACTTGTAACCACCAGCTCTGATACCATGTTAAAAACTAAAAACATCAAAAGCATGAGTTGTTAGTGAATGATAGAATAATGTATATCAAAGAGTCATGATACCCCCCCTCCCAGCTGTGAGGCCCGTAACGTGTACAAAAACATGTCAAATGACAAATGCAAACAGAATCATGTCCCCAAGGATTTGAACACATGACCCGTGACTCTAATACCATGTTAATAATCAGGAACACCAAAAGCTCGAGTTGAAAAGGCTCGAGCTATTAGTGATCAAATGGGAAGGCGTATGAATTCGAAACCTAGCAGACAGACAAAACATACATGTGTACAAAAACGTGCCAAATGACCAATGCGAACAGAAACACGTCCCCAAGGATTCAAACACTTGACCCCTCGCTCTGATACCATATTAATAACCACGAACACCAAAAATTCGAGTTGAAAAGGCCCGAGCTGTTAGTGATCGAATGGGAAACCGTACGAATTTGAAACCCAGCGACAGACGGAAAAAACATAGGGAGGTAACATGCCTTCCAGGAGTTTCAAACTCGTAACCTCTGGCTTTGATACCATTAATAACCAGAAATGCCGAGCTTTTGGTTTTTCTGGTTATTAACAAAAATTAACTTAGAATAGGAGTAGCATTTCGCATTCTTTGGTTTATGGGGAGTTCCACGCAACTAGAATACTATTTGAACAGACCAAGAAGGGGAATTCACACAAAATTTCCCAGCTACAATAGCTTTTTTCTTTCATGGGTTGGAATGATTTGGGGGGTGGGGGCAGCTTAAAAGGAACATTGCATTCTCAGAGAGAGAGAGAACATCAATAGTAGGTGTCCTATAGATGAACTTGGAAAAACCAAGTATTCTAGCTCTATACTGAGGGTGCACCTACACAATTATTATAGAGAAGACTAAAATGAACCCCTTTTGGAATTTGTTACTGTGCATGGTCATCTGATTCTTTTTTTCCATGTTACTGTAGGTATCTGTGTTGGAGATGGATGGGCAATTCGACAGATTAGATGAACTCATTTATGTGGAAAGCCATCTGAGCAATCTTTCTACTAAGTTCTACGGCGAAGTTACACAGCAAATGTTGAAGCATGCCGATTTCCCAGGTAGTAACAATGGAACCGGTCTCTTCCAAACCATAGTTGGCTTGAAGATAAGGAACCTCTATGAGCAGCTTGTCACTGACAGCAAGGCAACTGCTCCTTTACAAGCAACCAAAGCCTGATGATGGTCAACAGATTTCAGAAGTTTTGATTTTCTCCTCCATCTCTGTTAATGTAGTATCACCCTATGAATGGGAGCTCCCTTATGCATCTCATGTAACTTGGTGGGGATCTGTAATATAGGTGCAAAGGAGATGAAATTGTAGTAAAATCCCAACACAATTCTAGTGTTGGAACATTTTGATAAGGTCTTGTATGCTTAATTCAGACCATCCTACTTGCCATCATCACTCTTTTAGTCCATGGACTAAAATCATAACCTGGGAAATGTCTTTGGTCTAATTTGTGATTAAGGGTTAATTAATGATATATTTTTTATCAAAATACCATCTAAGAGGGTCCTAGGTGTGACTTCAACATGATTATGAGATGAAAACTACAATGACGAGCTGCAGAGTTATAAACAGGAGGTTGGCCTCTTGGAAAAATATTTCCTGGAAAGAGGATCTACCTTGGGTTCAAAGCCTTCTTTGGTTCTCTTCTTAAAGAAAGCTATGAAAGTCACCAGGGAAGTTGGTCATTGCTCTTTGTAGCACTGGAAGGCAATTTCATCTTATCAAATGTCCAGAGGCACATGCATTTGCTATTAAGTAACTTCTTTGGTACACTAAGCATTTTATGTGGAAAGTAATTGAAAGTAGATGCCCTCATGGGACGTTGTAAGTTCAAATGTGCCAAAAAGCTTCTCACTTCTTTTATTTTGACTTACGACAGTGTGTGCATGTGTATGTGCATGTAGACATAGAACACCCAATGTAGAGCATACTCTATCATACTACAAACTCTACATCTATGTTCTTCATTATAAAATGTTTAATGGAAAGGTTATTCAGCATTATTTGTTCATTCAATGGTCACCTATCCACCCAGAACATTCTCGCAAGTCACAACTAATATGACTGTTCCTATTATAGTACTGAAGCAGCCGTAGACAACTTGCAAATACAAGCAGCATAAGATATTGAATCCCACATCCACTTGCATTCCATTCTCCTCCAAGTTGCAGACATGTGAAGAAATTGTAAAGGGGTGGTAATTATATGCACTATCGCTCTGATACAAAAATACCAAGCAATTATTTAAGTACCTTCTCAGCCAACCCCAATATAGTTGGGACAAGGCTTTGATGATGATGATGATGATGATGATGATGATTGGAAGCACCTTCTCAGAAGGATTACATTGGAAATCTAATGCTCCTGGAGAAGCCAAATCAGGCATCCACTTCAGGAAATCCCTTGGCCGCAAAGTCAGACATTACTTGCACCAGCCACCATTGCATGATAGATTTTGGTGCTAGAGACTAAAAATTGAACATGGAAGGTTTAAGATGCATATGGAAAATAGATCAGTACTAGAATGCAAAGTGGAGGCAAGTTAGTGGATTGGTATGCAATTACCAAGTGCCACTTTGATTAGACATTTTTACTTTGATTAGACATTTTTACAAGGCAAGAATTGGACCTGTTATGCTGTCTGGAGCTGAATGTTGGGCACCAAAGAAATGTAGCAAGCATATATGTTGCAGAAATGAATATGCTAAGAGGCGTGTGAGTTACAAGAAAGGAAAGAATCAGGAATAAGCGCATGAGAATAAACTTAAGGGTAGCTCCTGTAAAAGAGAAAATTAAGGAATATCATTTGAAATGGTTTGGCCGCGTACACATAAGACCATAAACAGCCATTATATAACACATTGGAAAAGGGAGAAACAATTAACGACCTTAAATGAAAATATGGTTGTAAATAATGTTGACTGGGATATAGAACTTCACAAAGCTGCCAGATAGATGTGATTGAAGCTTTGAGGAAAATATTGGAACTTTCTCTCATGGAAGAATAATACACACCTCAACTAATAAGGGATCATTCAACTATAAGCACAACTCTATTCTGACTCCTTTTTATGAGCTTATTAGAGACACCAGTATCCTAAAATTATGGTATTTTTTTCTCACCAAAAACTTTAAAGGGTGAGCGGCCATTCCTACCAGATATTAGGCTGTAGTTAAAGAATTAGATGCTTAATGAAAAGAGTATCCTTTTCCTACCTCAATTGATTGTTGTTTACAAAGAAATATATGAAGATCACAACTTCAGTTGAACTTACATCAAGTTGAGATTTTAAAGAAGAAATTTCACTGGGGCTATGCATATTCAAAAAAAGGCCTCAAATGCTAGTTGTTCAAAAGAAAGAAAGAAAGACTCATACGTGATAACTTCCACTAGTAGACAATGCAGTTTCAATCTGCCCATTACTTAATCTCTAAATCTCTGTAAGTGAATGTACATCACTGAATAGTAAATTTATGATGCCATGGGATTAGGCAACACTTTGGGCGGAAGGATGGATATTCCATTGTGGCATTCCACATTCGGCATTATTAATATATTCAACTCTTATAAATCTTGCAAACTTTCTGCCCATGAATTTGGATGGCCATAAATCTGGTATTGTTAAGATACGCTCTCACTGAAAGGTGGGAATGTTAGGCATGTCCAAAATGCATTGCATGACTCTTAGAAAATCATTTACACTCCATAGAGTGTAGTAAATACTTCCCCCTTCTTTGTTTTTTTGCGAACCTGGCTAATGTCAGAAAGCTTGCAGGAGCTGTTGGGTTAAACTGCATGCAGTCTTTAAAATGCTAATGAAATGTATTGACAATAAACATGAAGCTTCTAATAGGAAAAACAATAAGTTCTGTTAGCAGGCAATAGATAGATCACACTGCAAAATTTTCACAACTACTTGATTGTCGCATACTTATTAGTACCATGCCTTGCCCAATGGTCTTTCAGATCAACCGGATTAGAAAGGCTGTAACCTTCACTTGCAAGTCTCTCTAGAAGCTTTGAATATGCACCACTGCTCATTTTCCTTCCCGCCATGCGTGCAGTTGGCCTTGATGGACTCATCGGCAGAGGATATTCGGATATGCTTAAGGTGCAACATGATGATTGCCACCCTCCAGCACCCCATCTGTAGCATCGGCGGGGCACCCCAGTACAGGAGCATATCGGTGGGGGTACCCGCGAAATATCTAATGTTGTTCCATTTACAACAGCATCGGCGTTTTTCTTCTCACACTTCGCAGATGCCACAGAACTCTGTCTCTTTGTCAGAGGAGAGGGATTTTTCTTTGATTGCTTTGGCCTTAAAACCTTGGAGGCAAATTGTCGATTAGATTTCTTTGCAGAAGGTTGCTGTTTTTTCAATTCAGCAGGTTTTGCCTCAAACTTGCCATTCTGGGTTGCATCCACTGATGCACCTAGAACCATGTGAATATCAGCAAGATCCTCTTCAATTGCTTGCATTTGATTTGGGCTGGCTTTTGTTTCTGATAAATAGTTCTCCTGATTGACCCAATTGGTTAATTCAGCAGCTTCCGATGTCATGGAATTTCTATCAGAAAATGCATTCATTTTCAGAAAAGTGGATTGATATTCAGAAACACCAGATGAGCCATCAAAAATGGCCCCAACATGGACTCCAGCATTTGATATGGGCTTTAACACTGAACTCACATTTGCACCCTGATCTGAAAAATTCCAATTTCTAATACCTGAGACACCTTTCTTATCCATTTATGTCTGTAGAAGATGATAAATTTCAATGAATTCCTGTTCATTCGAAAAAACAAACTAAACCCACGTAGTGCAGAAAACCTCAAAAAACTTATTCAATGATGAGCATTCAACCAATTAGTAAAATGTCAGTGATACATTTTGTGAAACAGAATAGCACCTACTTAAACTGCCAGTGGAACACCATGAGAAAAATACAAGCTAAAAACAAAGTGTTAATCAAACCCAATGCTGATAATAGAAGTGATACAAACTCAGTCAGCAAAATTCTTCAATTTGGCCTACAGCCAGCCACCAAATTGAGTAACAACTATTCAGTATATAGATGAACAACACAAAGGACATGACTTCATTGGATAGGAAGAAATTGGAAAAGAAAATCCGAAGACCGAGATTCACTTCCAAAAACAAGACATTGATTTCACAAGTTCAAAAATCAATGAGAAAATGGCATGTACGTTAGGATAATCATGAATTTAGCAAGAGATACAAAAGAATATCATAAAATATAGTAGCAAAAGACCAAATGACTGCTACCAAATGGGGGAGGACCTTTCTAGTACCAATTCAAGGTGGATATTGATAACGAATATATAGATTAGGAAGGTTGTTTATAGCTATGTTTAGGATATTTTTGGATATATTAGGTAATTAATGAGACAATAATCTCATTAATGTTATGATTATGTGATTAGATTAGATGTAGCAATAAGGTTAAATTGATATTATGACGTGATTAAGATTCTTGATTTTTCCTCATTGTACTCTATAAATAGACCTTGTAATTCTCCACAAATATCAGATGATTTAGATGTAATCTTCAAAAAATTTCATGGTAGCCACTGTCAGATCCAATCCTATGATCAGGTTGGCCATGGTCCTCACTCCTTCCGCTTTTTCATTAACCATAGCACCATCTTCCTTCTCCCACCCCAACCCCCCCATTTCAGTTTCGATCCTATGATTAGGCCGGCCATGGTCCTCACTCCTAATGCTTTTGCAATAACCATACAGCCATCTTCCTTCTCCCACTCCACACCCCATTTCAGTTGCGATCCTATGATTAGGCTGTCCATGGTCCTCGCTTCTGCTTTTGCAATAGCCATAGAACCATCATCCTTCTCTGATCTAGTAAGCCACCCGCTCTGGCAGGCCCAAAATGAGCAGAATGCAATAGTGATGGATTCCATAGCCCATAGTCATATGGTGACCACAGCATGGCACGATAGACATTCTGCGGTGACACATCAACCATTAATTTTTAGAGATGTATGGATTGTGTTGACTCTAATCACACGATCCTTTCTCGGAAGGAGGACCATGTGAATTTTCTTGTGTGTGTGGTGGGGGGGGGGGGGGGGGGGGATGGGATAGAGAATATATAAATTAGGACAGTGATTATTATATTTAGGATTAAAATATATGCTAAATATGCTCAGTTACCAATGTGAGGATAATCTAATAATTGTAAGCTGGAGCATTCTGCGGAAAAAGCGAAAGTTGTCCATTTCCGTGAACACTACACAAACGCACCCTAAATTTTCAGACATATAAGAAGGATTATTGACTCGATATTGAGAGACTCTAGATTTCAAAAGATAAAGAGTAGAAAAAAAAATGAACTATACTGCTGCCATGAACAAACCGAAGCCCACTTCAGAGTCAAAACAACAACTATATCAGGTTAAGGGATGGGTTTAACAAGAGAAACCTCATAATTGACACAATAAAATATAAAAGCAGATTTTGTGGTACAAAAAACAAAACCCACTTCAAATCATTAAAGAACAGTTGAAATAACAAGGAAGCTTAGACTTAACAGGAAAAGCAAAACAAACAAAGACCATTTGCTAAAATTAAATAAAAGCCATTAGTAAAGCTCTGGCAGAAGTAATTATCGGTCACTATTCCACATAACAAAAATAATCTTTTTAAGGAAAAAACAGAACATTAGAAAAGAGCAGTTGAAACGCGAATCCTAGACGATCCATCAGTCAGGGGTCAACCCAAAAAAAATTTCATATTCATAAAACACACACACACACACACCCCCTTGAAGAAAACATCAATAAGGGCCCTTGGTGCATGGAATTAAATTCCAAATTCCAAGGAATTCTCAGAAATGTATTTTTGAAGTGGTTGTAATTGGAGAAACAAAGTTGAAGATAGATAAATGGCCATCAAATAATCTCCCTTTACTAAAAAATGAATTAAGGGGAGATAGTGAATGGATACCCAACCATCATCTTAGTAATTCAGATACTAGGGAAGTCATGATCCCATCTTAACAATCTTTTGCAGGAACCCATATTTTTACAATGAGTTTCTACGTATTCAATTCCATTAAATAAAATGGTCCCTCAACATGATATAAAATGATGCCAGAGAACTGAAATTAGATAACATCACCGACTAACCACATACTAAACGAGATTATACTAACCAAGGTTTTCCTCAGCCATGACAACTTCAAACACAAAACATTTCAAAAAAAACAACTTCAACACAAAAGCAAAGAAAGGAAAAAACATTAAGTTGCAAAACCCACATCATAATGCTACTCAAAACCATGAATTTAAGGGCCAAATTGCAGACTCCACATGATATTACCATCCAGATCATGGATCCCAGCTACAAAAACCACACCACCCATGAGCAGGAAGTCTCAATTCCAAGATATAAACTTCATTACAAAGGAAAGGAAAGAAAGCAGCAGAAACTGGGTGATCAAAATCATGCAAATATAAAATAAGAGAGCACATACAAAACACAACAAAGAGAAGGATAATCCTTTCAGGAGGAAAATGTGTAAGAGAGAGTGAAATACTTACAAGGTTGTATTGCTGTCACCACCTCTCTCTCTCTCTCTCTCTCTCTCTCTCGTTGAGAAGTACTTGTGGATGTTGTATTTTTTTTCCTGGTTTTTCATGACTCCTCTCAAAGTGTGTATCGGAGTTGGTTTCCTTCCAAACAACAAAACAATGTGACACCTCAAATCACCACTCAAACCGATCAAAACCGTCGAAGTAGTGGGCCTCACTACCAATGGGTTATGCATACAGGCCGATCATATAATCAACCAATATCATGTGATCATTAGTTAGATGAATGGATTGTGGATTTAATTATCTGGACTAGTGTTATTATCATAGACGGGATCACCCCAAAAAAATTGCTCCATCCACTGTGGGGTCCATTGTTTGGACGGTCTAG
Organism: Litsea cubeba; assembly: GCA_012931725.1. Classification (NCBI taxonomy): domain Eukaryota; kingdom Viridiplantae; phylum Streptophyta; class Magnoliopsida; order Laurales; family Lauraceae; genus Litsea; species Litsea cubeba. Next base: position 128,493,822 of record CM022947.1, read on the forward strand.
ATTGCTGTGACAGTGTGCTGCCATGTTGACCATAGATAAATGGTTGCAAAGATTTTACTCTGTGGAAGACTGACATAGGAGTCGTGTCCAGCTCATTAGCTGATGAGGAGTGATAACTTCAGAAAGTATTTATCCTTTCTAGAATCTAGACTCATAACTCATTAGAATGTATATGCAATATATCCTGTTCTGATTAATGTCATAGATATCAGTGTTTACTAAAGAAAGTACTCTTTTCAAAAAACACCATGAGGAAATTGTGATAATATCATTAAAAATGGGAATTTTTGAAAAAGATCTATAACAAGTATTTGACAATTTCTATATTTATTCATCTATTTATTATTTAGTTACTAAAAAGTTAATTTATTCTCAAGGACATTTTTCTATAATGTCCCAAGAAAACTTTCAAATTTAAAAATGTGCTAACATTTTCCTGAGATGATAACTTTTTAAAAATGATACTGGTTAAATGGTCTTTATTTACTACATCTGTTTCTATTTTCCATCTGTTTTGGCCAATGTCAAGTTATGATGTACGGATACTTTAAAATGGGCAACGTATCGTGCCGTATCATATCTGATATTTCACTTTTTACATGTAAAATCCGTGTCCTTGCCGTGTCTATGGCATGTCCTTGCCGTATCTAGATATCAAAGATGTCAAGTTAATTGGAGGAGCAAAATTTTCCTGTGTAAAGTTGAAGAAAGGCGATGTGGGATTCTCAATTCCTTAAATTAGAGTTGAGGCCGGAATATCCAACACGGGTGACATACCACCCATTGGAGGAAATTGCAAAGTATATTTCCCAATTCCTTGTCATGCAAAGCATCTTCGCAAGTGGTTTTGGCAGTTATCTTTTAATGTGAATGTGTGAGTAGGAATGTGCATGTGTGAGTTGGGGTTGGAAGTTGGAAGTTGCAACTTGCACTGCTATAGTACATTTGGGAAATGATAAAAGCTTAGATTTTTGCATTCCTCTCATTAATCCAATTTAGTGACTCCTAAAATCACGAGTCTTTTGCCAATGTTGTAAATAAAATAAAAAAAGCCCCGTCATTTGTCAATGTTTTCCCTTGGAAATGTCAGTCGATTAGTGGGTCCCACTTTTAGAATCAAATTCTAAGTTAAATTTTAATCGGCAAATCCATTTTATTGTAAGATACCATGTATTAACCCAAAAGCTTAAGCTGTTAGGTGGAAGGCCCAAACAGGTATATGAAGCACATCCAAACTCAGGTTTTGACAGATGTGAGATGTGGCCCATGTGGGACTTCCTAACACTCCCCCTCACGTACAGGTCCAATAAATTTTGTCCACGTGGACTACACAAAAACTATCGGTGCGGTTTCTTCAGATACCACAGCTCAAGGTATGGGAATGGGAGAACATCATCTAGACTTAGATGGAGTATGTGGGCGACTAACCCAAGTGGAAGTAAAGATTACAAGCCCTTTTGGGAGGAGTCACTCTAGGAAACTCTAAGCCGCGTCACAATTGATTATCATTGAAGGGGAAAGTCTATAGCTATTGCTAGTAAAGGCGATTCCAGGGGCAGGTCCACCCCCCCGGACCTCATAGTGATCTAGAAGAAATTGATGGAAGGTTTGTTGGTAGCAATCCCCTACCAGCAAGTACATTAATGATGATGCCAAGCAAACAGAGCAGCAGATTCCTTGGCCAAGTTGGCACCTACTTTACATTTCTCTCAAATACTTGGCAGTAGAAAGACACCAACTCTATTGGAATAATGATGGCCACAGAGGTATAGATGCCAACATTGAGTGTTGGTCTTTTTTCTCTCCCCACTTTTGTGGTAATTACATGACTTACAACCACAACCGCAAAATTACAATAGTGATCACCTTCTAGTATTATATGGGAAATGTTATTCATTGGATGGTGTAGATTAGTTCTCCAAAGAAAGCCAACGCAGACATACAAGGGCGCAGAGCATAAGGATTGAGTAGTAATGTGTGCAGACTCCTTTATTTTTGTTGACGTAGCCTGCTTCCCTTTGTTATTTCACGCTGTATTTCCTTTATAGCATATTAAGTATATAAAATTTTAAGAACGGCTTCTTATTCGAGTGGTAAGAAGTGGTGGTTTTCACATCGCTGTCCAGCGAAGTGGTGGTTTTCACATCGCTGTCCAGCATTCAAATCCTGGGTAAAAATATATACAATTTCTATATTAAGTTATACATATTAACTATGACAAATCTTTCAATGAGAACTCCTCTCATCATCTTATTGTGAGACCCACAATTTGCCGACCGCACTTTGCACCCATAAAATGGATTAGACCAATGGATAGGGCATCAATTTTTTAATTATGTAATTATCGTTAAACATGTCGGCCGTGGATCAAGGGGTTAAAGAGATGAGATTGACTCCATTTTTGAAATTTGGGTTTGTCATGAGTGGACCTTTCAATCCCCTTCATTTCCCATGACTTGTAGGCCTCAAGTGGGCTCAAGTGGGCCCCAATGGCCATAATGCACAATAAGACTATATGCACAGGAATATTACCCATTAACTATATCTTATTTTCTATTAAGTTTTTTCTCTTGAATTTATTTTTCTGAGAGATTCTTCTTGATATTCTGTAAAATTAATAATAGCCATATTATATGGGGCTTATTTGTATACAACCATAATCCATGTATAGTACAATTTTGTTAAAAGAATTCAGAGTATTAATCATATTATTTAAAGTACATATATATAGGTAATTTACGCCACCATTATCTATCTTAAAAAAAAAAAAAAAGGAAAAAAAATGAAGTCATATATGTCTCGGACTCAGAAGTCAACTCCAGACTCAGCTGAGTTGATTCAACGTTGTTGAGTTTTGAGCTGCTAGGGTCTTCCATTCATTCCACTTTCATACATGTTTAAAAGTTCTACTTGGTCTCAGGTCGCTAGCAGCTAGTAAAAAATCTCAAAGTCAATCTAGGAGAGGTAGTTGAAATAAAAAGGTATTTACCATTAAAGTAAAAGTGATCTAAATCATCAAATTAAGAGAGAAAAAAATATAAGAAGGCTATAATGCTATGTTATCTTTAGTGGAATTTTTTTTTCTGTAGTAGTAGTCTTTAGTGGATTGATAGGGAATTTTTTTTATTTTTTATATAAAAAGTGGGTGTTTTTTTTATCAATTAGTAGATAAATGAGGTTGTTTTCTTACCTTTTTTTTTTTAAAGAAGGAATGAGTTTTGAAGATGTGTATTTTATGTGACATCTGTCTGAAAAAATAAAAATTTTACATTATTTTTACTAATTTAGTAAATTGCCAAACGGGTAGCTTATATATGGTAGATTAGAATTTTTTTTTTAAAGTACAAAGAATATTTAACTTTACCCTTTTCTTTATGAGGTGGGTATCCCTGAGTTTTTGACCCAACAGAATTAATCCCTCGGGTGGCACAACCGCTAAACCCACACAAACAGGTTTTTGACCAAATTGAGTTGTCCCAATTAAACTGAATAAAATCTAGTGGGCTTTGATGATTTAAGTTCAATTTATTCTTCTGGGCTACTTTTAGGGATGGACCCTTTTTGGATGGTGCTTAGAAGCCTTTTGTTTTCTCCTAATGGTATTTTGCTTGCACCAGCCTAAATCTGGACAAAGGAGGGTCTCTTTATTCTCAAAGTCAAAAGTTAGAAAGTTTTGGCCATATTTTCAGTTGAACTGATAGAAAAGTTGCAATGAGTGGACACTAATTAGAAGATATAATTATATAACGCTCAGACAATATTGATGATAGGACCCTGAGAAATTATCAAACAAAGTCCTGAGTACTTGAAAAGGACAACGGAGTCCCTGAGTATGGAGAAGAAATGGAAAGCTTTAAATGGCCTCAACCAATCCTTTTACCATTTGGGTCATGTTTCTATCTGCAAGGCACATGATGAACATGCATCAAATGAAGAAATTATATGGTAATGAGATCTAGAAAAATGCACTGTTTACTAAACTATGAATCCAATACATGCGAGCTCCATGTTCAGTAATCCCAATGGTTAAAAAAAAAGGGTTCACAATCAAAAACATCAATTCACTTTTCGTCCTTTTTCTTGGCTTTATAACCATCCAATCCAGCAAACTATATAAAAAAGACAGTCATTTGCACAAAGGGTGCTGTGCTGGGTGCCTGGCTTTATAACCATCCAATCCTGTAAATCTTGCAAGTGAAATAGTAGAATAATGAAAGAGGAATGAGTTTATTAGATTTTTGTATAGTACAATGGGTGCCTGTGCTGGTGCACAAAGGGTGCTTTGGAAGATGTGTCCTTTTTTTTTTGTTGGAAAGTGGGTTGGCAACAAACAATGTTTAATTGCTCATAGAACATGGCCTAGACTTGAGTGCATCTTAGGCTAGCTCAACAAACTTTGTGGCAACTCATTCACTGTGTAGGGATAGATGACTCCAGCAGCCTGGGTTTTGGCCTTTACTATCTACAAAGAGGGGCCATAGTTTTTTGAATTGTCTAAATTGGTAGGCTCATGCATGTCATGTGAACAGCACAGCGGGTGACACTTTCCCTGTGCAAGACTCGCATAGGAGTAACCCAAAGGTTTTTTTTTTTTTTTTTTTTGAGAGAGAGGGAGAGGGGGAAAGAGAGAGTAAAATGATGGCCATGGTTGAGTGGTGCTGGCACCTCAATACCACACACATACATGAGGGATTGATCCCCGTAGGTTGAAACTATCACTCCTGGCCAACAGGCCAATGCAGCAAATAAAATAATTGATGTTACCTATTTTTAAATTCCGAAGTCTCTCTTATCAATCAAGTATGAGTTGAACTCTTGCAATCACTTCTTTGTTGAGACATGTACCTGGGGAAGGACTCACTTGAGGGTGAGTTATTATCATATTCACCCACTTGCTTCCTTCTCTCCTTGATGTAAATGTTTTTCTGACTTTTAGAGCATGTTTGCTTGCATTAATGCATAGGAATTAACTACATGTGAATTCATGGTAAAAAAAAGCGCCGTGGAGGGTGAAGGATATGAGGTGAGGAGTAAAACATATAAGGTGGAGAAGTATTACCTTGACTTTCCTAGGTATTGAATTACTAGGGTAATTGTTAAGTATTCATTTTCCATACCTCTTGATTCTATTTTCATTATTAAAAGGGAGGTATTGCCTTGACTTTCTTAGGTATTGAATTAATAAGGTATGGTTAGGTATTCATTTTCCATATCTCTTGATTCTGTTTTTCATTATTAAAAGGGAGGTTATTTGATGGTCCTTTTTTTGGGTATTCGCCTTTGGTTCTTCATTTTTAACCACTTACAAAAATACAATCCTAGATATTCATTTACATGAAAGGCAAGTGATACAAGATCTGAGACAAACAAATATATTATTGGGAATTACAACAGAAATAATAATAAAGAAAAAATATTGAACAGGGTGGGCATATAAAATTCCCAACTTGTAAGACATGGACTCCATGTTCATCAGTTGTAATTTTCTTTCATTAACCCCAAATCTATGAGCATTTGTGTGGGAGATTTGTGTTGATGTGTAGAATTCATGTCACTCTATGTTCCCCATGTCATCTTGTAAATTACCATGATACAAGAAGAACTTTGTTATTCTCATGAAAGCTATACAGTTGAAGTTACAATGCCCATATGAGTTCCGGCTTGAATGTAGAAAAGCATACAGAGGAATTTCACTATTTCTTAGGAGCTTTTTCCATCTGAAAACCCTCTTTTATGAATTTCTTGAAGAAAATGGCAAAGGGTACTTTTCACCCAACAATCAAAAGCAAGCTTTGTCTCACAGCTGGGACTGAGCAAAGCAATGAGCCAAAAATACCAGTCAATGCATAAGCAATGGCACAAAAAGGGAGAGCCTCAGGTTCCTTAGCTGATAATGCAGCTGTCCCCAGTCCATGAGCACTGAAAACAAACATCACAAGACCAACCTTCAGGTCCAAGTGTAAGTGAATGAAAGTCATTGCATGAAATACTTTCCATGCGTTATTAGGTAAATCCAGTGCTTGATACAAGCCCAAAACTCATCCAAAATAATTTTTCTAAAATCCTAAGATACCAGATAATATTATCATGAAAAGGGAGAAGGGGCCTTATAAAGCCAATAATAAGATATGCAACACAAACTAAACTTCTCCCCGAAATCTCCATTTGAATACCTATTGTATCAACTAGTAATGCCACAATTCAAATTAACAACTTAAAAGAAATGGGAAAGTTCACTATGCTTGATTGAGCATGTACTTGGATTGCAAAAATGTTAAACTGATGGGAGGCCAACTTTTGGTGATATAAATTGTTGAAAGTAAACCATAATCTCATCCACAAAATGATATGAAACGTTTGATTGCGCAGAAACAACCCTATACATCGATTTAACCTTTGTGGGGGCCACCTTATGTGATACAACTTTCGCATTTCTAATGTTTACTTATGTATGGCCCAAATTCCACTCAATCTGGGGAAATATGCACTGTGAATGTAAGATATATTAGTTATATTTTTTTTGCAAAAGATCAATGAGAATGTTAGATGATGCGATCTGTTCTCCTACGAGCAGACTGCATATTGCTTATACGCAGTCCCGCTCATGGAGCCCACTTAAGATGCCTTCTTATTAGTGGGATGGGGTACATGGAAAGGTCTCCTTGAGGAGCCAACAAAAAAGATCAGCCCCATAAGATAATCCTAGCCCTTGATTTAATAGCTTAATGTTTAGTAGTCTTTTAACCATAGATTTCTTTGGGATTCAATCCAATGGCGGAGAAAGGTTCGATGCTTGTGAAATTGGGCCTGGTACTAGAAGATCATGGGGGGGATGAGATTGTGAAAGTTACTGCATTGAATAAAGTTGGGCCGAAGTGGGCCCCATAGAGCTGGATTGCAGAAGCAGTAGCTCCTAGGAGAACATTTATCTCCTATAGAGAGGATGGTGTACATTGGATTTAAGGAATTTAAAAATAAGAAAAAAGACAATTGTGTGCGTGTTATTCATACGTACATGTGGCTTGTGGTCTCCCTCCAAAGTATATCTAAATTTTGTTCTACTTTCTCTTTTGGCAACCTGTTGCTAATATGGTCCAGCCTTCCAGCTGTACCACACTTGTGGGTCGCGCTATTGGTTGCTGTTACAGAAACAAACTAGAAGCTACCAATGCCATGTAGCAGCGACCGTTCAGCCTCTTCAGAAAACTTCCTTACTCTTCTTTAGACACTTCCAAAAATGTTCCTACTTATTGTTTCTACAACTGTGGGAAAATTGGAGAGCTATTCAAACAATAGGAAAAACGAGTGAATTTTATGCACGTACCTAGAAGCAGTTGCAATTCCTCGTGCAATAGGATCAAACAAGCCAAGTCTGTCAAGCATTGCTTGCACAAAATTGGCCCCAACCAGACCAGTCAGTACAACTACAGCAGCAGTGAGAGATGGATTGGTACCTAAAGCCAAAAGAAGTGAGCTCAGAGAAATGCCTTTGTAATAATAAAGTATTGACATAAAATGGGTAAAGAAGATTGCAAGTGGATGACCATGTGTGGCCAAACAATGATTGTAGCAGCAGACAGAGAATGAGAATCTTGTTACATTCTAGAGCCAACCACTCAGCCACCATATGATGTTCCACACATGAATTCACAGGGGGAAAAACATGTATGAGGTTTTTATACAAGGATGTGTGTGTGTGGTACACAAAATACGTAGAACTAGATATGCATACCGTACTAGTATTTTGGTGGCCAATACTTAATAGTGTGTATCATATTCTTCAAAGCTAAGTTCACTGGCAATGACTAGGCTCATCTCATAAAACTTAAGTAGTTAAAAAGCATTCATTGGATATGAGATATGGAAGAAGAAGAAGAAGAAGAAGAAGAAGATAGTTGGAGGAAAAGGCTTTATACCAATAGAGGATCGACTATCCAGTTTTATATCATCATTGTGCCTGATCACAGGCTGTAACCATTCATCAAATAAAAGGTCTAGGCCCAACTAAACTAGGCCCATGTATAACTTGTATAATATCCCACGTGTGGGACCTAGTCAAACACTGTACAGTTTACACCTCATATTTACTGTTAAACACTTTTCTTAAGAATTTTAAAATTCAAGATTGAGAAGAGATACACAAAAAGAGAATGTCTGCATATGAGTTACCAGAAGGGAGTATACCTTCGAAAAATGACACAATGCTGAGGGCTAATGCCACAGTTATGCATCTTGGTAGAATTGATAAGGTTAAAGAGGTCTCTAGTCCTATAGCACGCCCTATGATGGCCGTTGAGTACAGGGAGAAAATCGTCGAGATTATCACAGATGAAAATATCTCTGCTGCGTGCCTCTTGACAAGCTAAAACCAAAGTAAACACATTTGTAATTTCTCCAGAAGTATGTAATTGATTGTTGCATCCTAGTAAAACTTAGCCCATACAGAAACTTAAATTAGAATCTGATTCAGGAAATGAGAGAAAGCAGAAGATATTAGTGAGGAAGACTAAAAGGATTACATATCTGGAAAAATTGACGAATTCCTACATTAAAAAAAATCAAGTGGCATACACATGCAATGATTAGAATTAGAAGAGTCAGTCACCTTTCTCTGTTTAAACATTGAAAAGGCAAAAGAAATAATAACCGATCCCAAGAATCCCATCAGAATATCACCAGCTCCAGGATTTGATGAAGATTTGGTAAGGTAATCACCTGCATTCATCCATGTATATTACTATCTGTATGTGACAAACAATGAAAAAAGGAGAAAGATATGTAAGTAAATTGCAAAGGAATACAAAGGAATGTGAAACTTTTCTATTTTTCTACAAGGAGGTACTATATAAGTTTTATAAGCAGTAATGCTGGATATCTGCATCTAAACTACTCAGAAGACTTCTGGGTGTCATTCTCAGAATGTTGCTAGATCTTCATGATCTAGATTCAAAGATAAATGCTGCGGCTGCAATAAACATTATGTAATCAATTAGTATCCTGTGTATGAATGTGAAAACTTGGTTTTCTTTCCTTTAGAGGATAGGATACGTAGTATCTTTAGATTTAATAGTTACTTTCGCAATAGTCCATGGACTACGTGAAATGGATATATGGGCCAGAGATGTCAAGCTCTTGAAACACGCCTTTCATCATGATGAGAAATATTAAGATGGTTTCGTCATGTCTTCAGGTGTAAAAATTCAACAACAATGAAAATTAAAAAGATTGTCTTTTGTTTTCTTCAACTTTTTTAAGCACCATTGCCACTGATGCAATAAATTGCCGTTAGGAGCAATGTCCCAGGATTTAAGGTCCTCGAGTTTAAGGGACGGGCTTTATTATTTCATGTATTTTTTCAAACCATCTCTCCAGTCAATAAATTTGTGTCCTCCGAGTAGTGCGGATACTGGCAACAAGATTTGCATGTCTATTCAGTTGGTTAGGGTTAGGACCAATTAAAACAATGGCTGGAATGAGAGGCACCCTTTGAAACGATGTATCAGCTTCAAGGCATCTAAGATGCTGAGATATGGAAATTAAAACAAAAGTATGTTAAAAAAAGGTTGCCAATTTGGATAATCCAGAAGATGATACACATTTAGTGCATCATCCAGGCTTTACGCGTAATCCAATACAAGAAGAACCTCAATGTAAGGGAAACAACAGCTGCAAATAACTCAACTGTTGAACAAAAAAGCAAATGAATTAAGTGAGATGTCAACCTAGTACAGAGTTCATTCCAGACTGGGAGAAGTACCCAAAAGCTAAGGCAGCCAAGTCTCCTGATAAAGCGCAGCAAATAATAGGATGGAAAACTGTCTTGACCCCAGAAGGTAATCTGCAAAATAGAACACAGTTAACATAAAGAGGCTCCCATAGCAATGCAAATTTTAACATAATACCTATTATGATTCGCTATATGGTGGATCTTATTACCCAGAACCAACCATGTATCCCAAGACAGTAGCTGCAAGTAAGAAAGGAAGTCGCGTTCTTGCACTTGTGCCAAGTGCCGCGGGGACCAGCAATGCCAGGGCAAATGACAAAGCGAAAACAGCAGTCCAACTCCACACCTCAATGCTTGAGAATGGAGAAGGTTTTTTCATTGGCTCAGCAGCTACCATTTCTGTCTTTACAATCCTTCTCACAGTTACTGCCGTGTAGCCCGCAACAGAAAGTGAAGCCAGCCACCCACCAACTGGAGAGCAAAAACAGTGAAATGACAAGAGGAGGCTTATGCCTTAATTGAAGAAAATCCAACTTCTCACAAAATTCTCAAGGATATATAGTCTTGACAGGAAACATGTTTTGTTAAACTCCTTGTGAGATCAAGTCTCATTTCACTACTCCGTTAACTCGCAAGATCCAATTACCGAACAAAACAACGAGCATAGAAACAGGGAGTAGATGGTCAAATTCAGAACTAATTCCAGTCACACGGAATAAGTTAAGTTACTTCCATTGCCAATCACACAAGTTTACCACAAAACTAAATCTAATCGGCCAAACTATTTCTGAAAAAATTTCGCCAACTTCGAATCACTCACCAAGGATAAAACAGATCTTGAGTCCTGAAGCTGCAGGGATATCCCTCACTGCCAGAGGCAAAACTACCAATGATGGCACATAGAATAAAGGAAGCCACCTCTGTATAAACAGCGTCGCAGGCTCAAAGAAATTCATTAAACCTGTAGCTGCAGATGGGATTGTAGAATCCAAAATCAACAGAACAGAGAAAATACAGAACATCCCAAAAAGTGCGCTGGGGAACTTAATTGCTGCAGCTACAAAAGCCTGCTTCAGCAATTTATCCATAGCAAGAATGATCCCAAGAGAAACAACCAAATGCAACACTCCAACTACCTGTAAGAGACCCCCACCCATTCAAACTTCACATTCAACAAGCCCAAAAAAAAATAGAAAGAGTAATGGAAAGGAGAAATCTACCCACCATTCCAAATCCTATAGAAGAAGTACCACCAGTGTCTGTGTTCATGGATTTTGCTTGAATTCGACGATGCAATCTGCTATCCTTAAAGCCCGCCTGCAAGAACAGCGTTCTGGGTCCGAGAGCTCTAACGGGCATTGCCATTTCTCTGTGTTGGGGCTGTTTGGAAGATGACCAGGAGCGATGAGAAGATGAGTACATCTGTCTCGAGGTTGAAAATTGACTCCTTCTAGGGAGGGAATTGGAGTGTTTGGGAGGTGGGAGAGGTGAAAAACATGGAATTGCAGAAGCAAAAGCCATGGGAAAGGAACCTACATGAAATAAGGTTCCTTTTGCCCATTTAAGTTTCTTTGTATCGATCAAAAAACAAAAAGTTTCTTTTTGTATGGACAGAAATCACTGTTTGGTTCTGAGGAGGATGAGATTTCTATCAACGTTTCCATCCGACTGTCATTCCAGATATTTTGCATGAATTTTCAAAACGTTTCTATCAACGTTCTTCGGCGGCAAATACGATAAGTCGTTGGAGGTAGTGAGTTGCCGAAACTAATATACATTTCTTCGCGGCAATTTCCCGCCTGCCAAAATCTCGTTTGAGATATCCGAGAATTCGAGGATAGCCTTGAGATGTCAAATGGGCCGGACCAGCCCGTTTCAGCACCGCACAGCTTTGGCCCAGGGAATGGGCCCGGCCCGCTATGGGCCGACCCATCCATAAGGGTCGGCCCGCCTGGCCCGTCTAAAAATGGTTATTTTTTAAAAAATTATTCATTTAACTCCCGCAACAACCATAAAACGGTCATAGAAGGGGTATTTTGTGTCATTTTCAATTTTACAAAATCTATAAATACTCTAATCCTCCCATTCTTCTCAATGGAATAGATCGAGTTTGACCGAACCACTTAAATATTTTTGTCATTCTCCGTGCTTGTGTTTTAATTTTTAATTTTAATACCGAAAAGACAAAAAAAATTAAAGAGGCACGCCAAGCACGCCCGGCATGGAGGCACGACACAGCCCAGCCCGGCCCGTGGCAGGCCGTGCCATGCCAGTAAAAAAAACCCGGTGGGCCATGCCGGCCCGGCCCAGCCCATGGCCCGTTTGACATGCCTAGGCGGAGCACAAATAGGAGTGTGAACAACAATGCCCCATTGCATTGACATTGTCTGCCTAAATGGTCATAAATGGTTAAAAAGGACAATCAATATTTAATCAAGGAGGGTGAGAAATGAATAACAAGCCATCACAATTCCAATTCAAATTCTAAGAAAGTCAAGGTATTGCGATGGTATATTACATTCTTCACCTCTTACGTATTTGGATGGATGGTGAATTAAAGTAAAGTGAGATAGAGCCTTCATTATTGAAATAAGAAAAGACCACCTATCGTATCAAAAGTATGTAAATTCAAAATTCTCTTCGTTTAAATTTTTTTATTAAAAAAAAGCAACTTCATTTCTCCACTTAATGATAAAGAAGCATCCTCTTTTTACAAAAAAGTTTAAAAGATTTCCTACTAATCCAATAAAAATAAAAAACCATCATAACTCCCTTATATTTTATTCTCAATTTACTTGACGATTCACCTCACTTTATTTCAATTCACCATTCATCCAAAAAATTAGTTAGTAATTTAAAGGGAGCTGCTATTGGCACACAATAAATCTCCCTTTCCACACCATATTTAAATAAAAAATAAAAAAATCTTATAAAGTTACACTTTTGCCCACCCTCCTGTTTTCTCTTCCCCCACCTTCCCTCTACCTCTGGCACTCCTTGCACCGGCGGCGGCCACCGGCTCCGGCCCGGGACGGCGGTGATCCCTCTCCCTCTCCCACTGTAATCGTTCTTGAAGTCGATCCACCGCCCCGTCTGCGTAATGATCTTCTCCCCCTCCGATGTTCCTCGTGCAATGCTCCGGCACTCCTGGTTGTACACATCGATCCCCATTGCCAGCACGTCCTCCCATGTCTTGTCTTGATCCCGAGCTTGATGTCGATCTCGTACTCGATGGGGTGGCCGTGGCAGTCCCACCCGAAACGCCACGTGACGTGATGGCCGATGTCGCGAGTGACGACGTCCTTGATGGTGCCGGTGAGGATGTGGCTGTAGTGGGGGAGGCCGGTGGCGAACAGAGGGTTGTTGTAGAAGATGTATTCCGACATGGATTCCGTCCGTTTAGGGTTTGGGAGAGTAGTGTTTAGGGTTTTGGGAGGTTGCAGAGAAAATAGTGGGAGAGGGAGAGGGATCCGCCGCCGTCCCGGGCCGGAGCCGGTGGCCGCCACCGGTGCAGGGCAGCGCCGGAGGTGGAGGGAAGGTGGGGGGGAGAGAAAGGAAGAAGGTGGGTAAAAATGTAATTTCATAGGTTTTATTTTATTTTATTTTTAAATGTGTGTGGGAAGGGAGATTTTTTGTGTGCCAATAGCAGCTCCCTAATTTAAATTCTAGGAAAGTCGCAATTTACATTGCTATATTACATCCTTTCCCCCTCGCTTCTCTAATAATCCTTATATAGAGCTCATTTAACCACGATTTGTTATTTATCTTTATAAAAATAAGCAGGCCCTTGACAAGATTAGGGTGTTAGTGGGTTGGGCCTGGCTTGGCCAGATTGAGGCAAATCCAAGCTCGACCCTAATTTAGAAACAAGGGTCCATATCCCATATCTGGCTGAAAGGACCAAGGCTTGACCCTAATTTAGAAACAAGGGTCCATATCTGGCTGAAAGGACCAAGGCTGCCTATTTAGTCAATCAGGCCAGGCCAAACTGGGCTTTCTAGAAATTGTTTGGACAAAATATCACTAAACTACTGGTAATCACAAATCGGGTTGGTCCGGGCTGCAAGGCCGGGCTTTGGGCTTCAGTCACCTAATCCAAGCCCAGCCCAAATTCTAAAAACTAAAAGGAACAAAATTATATACCAAGCCCCTACATCCATCCATCCCCGTACCAGTAGGCCAACATAGCAACAGCAAAAAAAAAAAAATCCCTTGGCCACAGATTTGCAAATCAGGCAGCTGCATCAGATGGGCTTCCCCATTGCACTGTTGAGCGGTTGCTGACAACTCGTCCATAGAGAAAGGACATCGCCCTCTGTTTGAAATTTTCATTTCCTTTAAATTGATCTTTTTGGTGTTGCGGTTAGTGTCCCCTCCTAAATTATTAACCATTGCACCAAAGGCCCTGCACATGCACGCACAAAAGGCAGTGAAAATACTAGTGTGAATGATATATTGATTGGACATTTCAGTCCAACCAAAAAAAGATTGGACATTTAAGAATCTCCAATGTGCATGATTCCCTGTATCACAGGAGGGCATCAGCAGGGGAATGTATTAGATTTACTGTCTGAAGGTAATGAAATCAATGGCACCGGTGGACAAGGCAAGCTATGGTACCTGGGATACTTCCAAATAGGCAACCTCATCGTGTCATATCATATTGCATCCAGTACATCAATTCTATGCATAAAATCTGTGCTGCATCGGAAGCAAGCCCGTGAACCTTGCTCATGCCATATCTGGGCATCATAGCGGGAAGTATCAGTAGAGATAAAACCAAATCTAACTATTAATTAATGTAGAGACCACCCCAAAAGTAAGATGCTCTCGTATGGGCATTCATCAAATAAATATGATCAATGATATATACATTGAACGAATCACCAGGAAAAAAAATTTTGCACCTTTACTCGCATCGACAATATATTCGTTGAACCGGTACAATCTTAATTTTACACTGGTATAAGACTGGAAACTATCTTAGTAAAACTCTACAGCAGTACCTTGAGCTGTATTGGATGTTTTTCCGAATTAGACCGAAGCAAAAGCACCAATTTTAGAAGGAAACAAAATATAAGAGGTTATCCTACACCTCATGATAGGAAATACAAATCCATGAACAAGAGAGCTTGGATTCTCAAGATGCCACCTGTTCTTGCAAAAGGTTTGTCATCACTTTGGACTGCTGCCTCTTCAGGCCTTCTTGGATCCGGTCTTTAATGGCAGTTTCCTACATGACAATAGCAAAAGCTCAAGGGCTGATTTTCACAGTAGTCTGCAGGCCATTTCTCGTTGTGGAGAAAAGATGATCATTGATCGGTCCAGTACTGATGCCATTTCATAAAAAAAGAAAAAAAAACAAAGAAAGAAAGAACATAATGCATGTTTTAGCCCAATAACATCACTGGCTTAAGTTATTGAAAAATGGGCCCTATATGTATTTCTTCAGAGAGAGATGGGCCAGGCTTGTCCCTCCAGCATGTTTAGATATCAGGCTAAGTGTTGAAGGCAATCCACCCCCACAAACCAGAAAGTTTTACTTGATCCAGCCCATTAAAAATCTCTGTGATAAAATACGTTGGGAGGCCTTTAAACATTCATAGGCCTAGGAACAGCCTGTTAGCTGTGAGCCAAAAAAGGAGGAGGAGGACCGAACATCAGTTCATGGCCAAAAAAACACAGCCGATGACTGGCCCATGGAAGTCGGTTTAGGCTCGCCAGGTCCATGAACTGCCCCTTACATGGGAGTAATGGTGATCCCTTACATGGGAGCAATGGTGATCGATGTTGGTTCTATTGTTCAACTACAAATCGAACTTACCATTATGTGGCACCCTTCTTCAAACTTCTCGAGAAAACCTGCAACCCAACGATCTGCATTCTCCACCCACTCATTATGATGCATGCCAGCAGTCTTTGCCACAGTGTGTAACTGCAAATAAATGGAAGACACGCCCATCACCATTGCTAGATAACACCAAAGCAGCTACTTTTCACTGATTTAAAAGAAAAAACATAATTTGTAAAAACCCAAAAACCAAACTACTATCTTCCTTGAGCAGATCAGGCAATGAAAACCAAACATGGCAGCAGCCAATGCCAGCCCCCTAGTTGTATGGAAGGCCTTCTCAATTCTATTTTGCCCCATAACTCTACACGTGGGTATTCTGTCAAGACTCTAGAGTCGGTGTCAGCTCCCTTAGTTGTGTGGTTGGCGCAACTACTAGTGTATCCCATAATTCTGAATATGTCCATATATTCAAGGATATATAGTCTCAAGCCAGGTAAAGGAGAATTGCATCAAATTGGCAGTCAGTCATAAAAAATTGCCAAACTTATTGGAACAGGTACATTATTAGACATGCAGGACCCAACATGCATCTCCAAATCACTGTTTATCTACTTCGGTACAGTGACCCCAATTTCCCATCAACAGCCTACAAAATGAATAGTGCTACCGAATTTGGTCAAACTATCCATCTCATAGGCTCATGATGCGATTATCCAAACAAGGTGCTAGGGATGGGCCCTGTTACATCCATGGAAGAAACTTTCTATCCAATAACCAGTGGAAGTGCAGAACGTTTGGGTCCCACCATCCATTAGAAATGATGGTCTATAGCTGCGAGGTATGCTACACTCACTCACCACCTATGAACGTATTGAAATTCAGCACTTTAGTTTGAAATGTAGCTTCAGATACTCAAATAGCAGGAGTTATTGCAATGAAATTATTCAAAGAGACATTACCCTTGAGTAAGTACATTTTTACCAGAAAACCACAAAATTGGGTTGGAAAATACGAACCGTTTTGCCCACCTTTTCTTGTTGTTCCTTCACCTTCTCACGCAACTTTGTTATCCCCATGTTCACTCTCAGTTGCTTCTCCTGGTAAAGACAAAATTCACACATCAGTGCTTCTAATAAGAAATGACAACCCAAAACAGAACAGGAAGTGTGTAACGTTGGGATAACGGCTATAAAGCATCAACAAGCTTATGAGCATACTCTACAAATAATTTAGAAACTGCATGTAGGAAACAAGAATTACAGCTAAGCATCTTTACGTGCCTTCACATAGCTCACACCAAGGTCCTTCCTTGAATATCCACGGGCTAAGTTACGCATAATGTACTGATTATAGTCTTTAAGAATCCTCATAATAACATCTGATGTAGAGACCCCCTCTGTGCGTTTTGTTTCTTTAAACTTACCAGCGGATTTAACCTACATTAAAATATTATGCTGATTAAATCAGTCTTAAATTAAAACAATCAACTGAATTGTTTAAATAGACATTTTCCACAGTGCAGGCAATGAAGCAACTAACAAATTCATAGACGTCCTTGCCAGCTCCACTTGCATCCGCATATCTATAAAGGAAAAGGTAAATGAGGAAGGATCAGGGTTCCATCAAACAATATGATAACACAAAGAATCAAGTTTTCAGCTATGATGCCTGGTACGGCAGGGACATGCCATGGACGGGGATTTTACACATAAACAGTGAAGTGTCGAACACAATACGACACTATACACTGCCTACTTTGAAGTATCCATGCGTCATAGGTTTTCAGAAGAGTTCAAAACGGGTCTGATGCACAATTGAAGGTTTTTTTGTTCCCCCTTGATAATAACAGTTGCATCAGAAATCCCACTTCAAAGTTCATAAATGAGCTAATAGCTGACAGTTTCAAACTTCCTAACAAAATGAAAATCCATATAGGAAGCTTTCTCAAAATAGAATAGGTAAGAAAGAAACGAAACTCTTTTGAACATTAAGTTTGTTAAAAAAAACCTTAACCAAACAAAATAAATGCATTTTCACAGATCAATCTTACGGAAGAGAGTCATGCGCCACATAGTCTATATTGTGCTTGTCAATGAATTCCTGAGTAATGACCCATGGTGCATCAGGAATAACTTCGTCAACCCACCTATGACAGTAGTCAAGAAGCACATTGAATCAAACAGGCAGGTTTTAGTAGTTTCAGGAAACAAAAGTAATGTCATTAAAATCAGAAAACTTTGTATAATAATGTTTTGGAAAGAAATTCATGCATTTATCATTATAATACATAATATTCCCATTCTTAACCAAAAAAAAAAAAATTTTGCTGAATTTTACTTGACTGCTAGAAGTGCCATTTTTCTTTCTAGCATTCATGCCTTGAGGCTAACTGTTCGGCTGATCAATTGGTTCAAGATGGTGCGAGTTGAGTTAGGTTGTTGTGTGATGTTTCATTGTATTTCTTCAAGATTTCCTTTTTTTAAATAAAGTTAACATAGTAACAGAACAAACAAAATTATATGATATAAAAAAAAAAGAAGCAATTGAAGCCAGAAAACAGTAACCTATTTAAATACATGTAGCTGATAGAGTTTTGTTCAACATGACAACATAAACATCGGCAAGTGCAACTATTCATGTGGTGCATTCGTTTGGCCTAACATACAACGTTTAGTGAACTTCCTTCATCAGAAAGAGCGAAAGATGCAAGCAGCATAGTCCCCATAACAAAACACCATCTGCTTAGTAGATCTTTCTTTGATCGTGTTGCAAACATTTGAGCAAGTGATCCTCTTTTAGACTTTTAGTTTATCTACAAATGCAAAATGTAGTTATGAACACCTAGGGTATAGGTACATCAATAAACAGAGGGTATCATCAACCGGATCTCTGGTGAGTAAAATTCAAAAAAAAAAAAAGAGGTAAAAGGAAATGTGAGCCAATGATGTGCAAATTAATAGTTATCAATTATACTCCGTTCCAGCCAGAATTGGACGGAACGTTAAGGAATTGACCTTGGGCGGAATGGAATGACCTCCTAAAAGCGTCCGGTCCCAATTCCGGTCATTCCGGTCATTCCGATCCATTCTAGTTGCAATTTCGAACCAATTCCGCCTCATTCCGGCGGAGGATTCATACTTCCATTCATATGTAGTGAAAACTAGAAAATGGTCAATTGTAGAGTGCAGTTTAATTTAAGTGATATAAGTATGCATTTTTAGTATTATTTTAGCATTCAACTATTTTTTCAATTTTAGGTATTCTTTTATATTTTTTTCATTTTCCAATCGCGTCTTTTCCGGAAATGAATACCAGAATTGGCCGAAATGTCGAAACGTTCCACTACAAGGTCAAACTGAACGGAATTGACAACTATGGCAAAATTTAATGGTGTGAGAAAAGACAAAACAGAATCAAATAATTAATGCACATGACACTACTTCAGTTACAGATATAGCGCGTGGAAATTTCACCAATAGGAGTTCCGCACTTGTGCAGTATAGGATTTCCAATAAAGACGCCATCTAGGCAGTGGGACTCTATATTAAAGGCAGAGGCTGAATATCAAGCACAGCATCTATGTGGAACTCATTGCGTAGTAGAAAATCCCCCAATTTAGCACTATGCATCTGTTAACAAATAAAGAAGTTGAAGACCAAGAATCTAAATACCTGCAGTGACGAAGAGACTCATAGCGTTCTGCTGCGGTCATAACAGTTTTGCCCTTGTACATATGGGTGACTTCATCATTGCAGCACCCAACAAGTAGGTACGTATTGGGGAACCTAAACAACAGACCCATAGTTTTGTCAGAAAAAAAAAATCCTCCGAATTTGCAACCGACCAGGAGATTATTTCATCATATTAATACAATGCATCAGAAAAAATTTAAAAAAAAAAAAAAACATAGAATGCATTTATAACAACACCAAGCAAGCAATCAGTTGATGAAGAAAATCAGATCCAACAGGAAACATCTCCAATTGGTAAATAAGTGTCCAAAATTACCATGGCTAAACGCAAATCATCAATCTTTCAATTCCAAGGAAACATTCAAATGCATTTGAATGACCTTGTATCCTCTACTTCTTTTTGTTTACTAGATTTTCAAATCTGTGAAGTTATCAACAAACGTAATGGTGGTATGAATATGTGTTCAAACTTCGTGCATTGCTCGATGAAGCGGCAACCGCTTAAAATAAAATAAGAAAAAATTCAATCACTGCACATCTCATACAGAGATCATTCCAGAGTTTACGCTGCATCTACATACAAATCAAGCATTCTTGAACTAATGATATTTCCATAATCCATACAAAATCCCGCCACATTGATTTTCCCTGTCTCATTCAAACTTTCTATAAAAGATTACGATTTCAGGAGATGAATACGAAAACAACAGCTCAATAACCACATCAAAGTCAACCAAAATCCAAAATCATCTAATCACGCAAGAGCTACAATAAGAATAATGCTAATGCTAATGCTAAGAAATCCGGATTTCCACATCATTCAAGTTCGCAAATCCTTCCGATTTCGAAAACTCCAAGGAATTGAATTCGAAATGCTTACAGTTTCTTCGCCTGCTCGAGAGATCGAGCGTGTCCGAAATGGAAGAGATCGTAGATTCCGTCGGCATATACACGGAAGGGTTTCTCCGGCGAGAGTTCCTGCTCGGACTCCTTCGCCGGAGTCGGATGCGGCTGAGGACGGGCGGAGGAAGCGTCCGCCGATCCTCCGCCTGCCTGAGCCGGAGGATCCTCGTCCTGCCGCTTCCGAGGCAACCGCGCCATGGAATTGAGACCGTCCGATCTGGCGGTGGTTCAGATCGGATGGAAAGCTTGTGTTCGGTTGAGAGAGAGAGAGAAAGCGAGGAGTTTTTGGTGGTGGAAGGGAAGAAGGATGAAAGGGCGCGAGAGGTTTTAGAGGGAGAGAGAAACAAGCGGGGGTTCTTGCGGTGGAGAAAGACAATACAGAGAAAGACCTTCACCTCACGTTCCTGTCTCAAAGTCTTATTCATGTTATGGAAAGTAGCATGTGTCGAGATCTGAAGCAGGAGTGTGCTCGTGCTGGCTGGAAATTCTGCAACTCGAACCGTCCGCGAATCTCCCGTGATCCGGAACCTGCACTTGGATGTGTGGAAATCGACATGGGCATTGGGCCGACACATGATAAATGTTGAAATGAGATTTTTTTTTTATATTGGGGTTCCCAACTTTAGGGCCGGCCTAATCCCTCCGGGTCCAAACAAAAGCCCAATAAATTTCTCCTAGTTCTAATGTGGTGGTGCAATTTGGAACATATAACCTCTGGATGTAAATCATAGTACTAAGCCAAATGAACTACCCCTTAAAGGATAAATACGATTCTCAAATTTTATTTTTTATAAGATTTGGTCCCCAGTAAGTTAATAGTGGATGAGATTGTGCTAATTTTGTGGCTGCTCAAAGTAGGTTGAATTGTATTTTTAGCATAGCTCATACAAAATAGAAGTATTTTTCTAATGAGCGGTTCAGATTATGAATGGTGGAGTCCAGCGTGGAAAAAATACAATAGTATTTGTATTGTATTCTATTCATATTTATTATGCTTGATTAATCTCATTTATGGACTGCTCTGGGATGATAAAGTTATGCCACTCTTTGTATGAATGTGGGCTCTCTTTTTCACATGTGTGGGTGACATCTGGGCATGTGTGGGTAATCTCATTGGCTGAGATAAAATAAAAATATTAATTGTACTTGGTAAATCATACTTGTACTCTATTAAAATTAGAAAATTGATATTGGCACTCCTTTTTTTTATGGAGACACTCCAATTCAAGTCAATTTCTTTCTCACGAGTTACCTTGAAAATGAGTGCCTCCATAAAAAATAAAAATAAAAAGGAGTGCCAATATCAATTTCCTAAAATTAATGTGAAAATTTATCACATCCCATAAAAAGAGAAGGAAATTGATATTGGCACTCTTTTTTTTTTATGAATGTACTCCTTTTCAAGATAACTGGTGAGAAGAAAATTGGCTTGAATTGAAGTGCCTCCATAAAAGAAAGGAGTGTCAATATCAATTTCCAAAGAGAAAGATGCCTTTATAAGCTGTTCATTTTTTAAATAGGCTGGTCCCATTGTGGATAGGACTTGAATTTTTAAAATCTTATAGTGGGCACAAAACATATTAGAAGCAATTTTGGTGCGTTTGGCATCGTGCCAATGAGGGGTTCCCATGTTCTCGTGAAATAAAGTTTGTGGAAAATATGTTTGGTATGTATAAATCATTGTTCCGGATTTTGATCTAAATGGAAGAAATCTCAAGATCTTAATATGCTGATATAAGAAAGTTGGAACGAAAATTCTTTTTTTTTCTTATCTCTTGCCTTTAAAAGAATATCATTTAAAGACTCTAAATCCTCTCACTTATCCTAGAGGTAGGCCCCCATGTTCACAATCTCAAAAGTGACCCCTCTTCATAATTCTTAAAGGTGGGTCACATGGTTACAATCACAAAAGGTGTGCCCATATTATAATTCTACGATGGCGGAACCACATTGTAAATCCTATGAATGTGAGCTCTATCTTCTAATTTATAAAGGTGGGCCGCGATCCACAATTATTGGAAAAGGTGACCCTACTTTATAATTCGTAAAAGTGGGTCATATGGTCACAATCACAAAAACGGTGAAGCCACATTGTAAATCCTACGAATGTGGGCCCACATTATGAATCCTATGAACGTGGTCCTATGTTTGGATTTCTAAATGTGTGTCCTATGTTCACATTATAATTCCTATATAAAGGTGAGCCAACATTATAAATCCTACGAATGTGCTACCCTCATGTTCTAGTTTGAAAGGGGTTGGCCGAGTGGTTAGGACCTCGGTTCCTCCCTCTTCCGGAGCTAGAGGTCTTGGTTTCGACCTCTGATTTCCCCTCTTCAGGTTTCGAAGGTTGAGTCCACTTGTGGTACCACTTAGGGGCCACAGGGGTTTTACCCGGCTTTTCTCTGGGCCCGGAGGAAATAGTCAAGCCCAAAAAGTTGGGAACCCTTCGTTAGTCCAAAAAAAAAAAAAAAGGCGGGCACCACATTGTAATTTCTAAAGGTGGGTCCTGTGTACAATCACAAAAAATGTAGCTCCACTTTGTAATTCATAAATGTGGGTCACACGGTCACAATCACAAAAGTTGGACCAACATTATAAATCTTATGAATGTGAGTCCCATATTTTAATTTCTAAAGGTGGTATCATATTGTAATTTCTAAAGGTGGGTTCCATATTTACATTCATAAAAAGGTGACCCCACGTTATAATTCATATAAAAATGGGCCCACATTGTAACTCCTATGAATATGAATAAGGTTTTAATTTTTATAGGTAGCTACACGTTGTAATTTCTGCATGTGGGTCCCATGTATGGTAATAATAGTGTCATAAACAATAAAAGGTAGGTCCCAGATTGTAAGTTCGCCCGGTATATTCTTACTAGAGTAATTTAATATAATATTACCAAACAAGATCTGCAGAGTATAATCCTGGTACAACTTGATTTCGGAACAACCTAATATGAACACAACATTGGGAACAATACAAGAACGATACCAAATAGATCCTAATTTCCATATAATACACTAATGACCCATAGTTTGAGTGCGACGCATTTTGAGTGAGTGGCTCAGATCCTAAGGTGGGTAGATACCATTATAGCCTGATGAGATTAGGCGCTGACATGGCATTGCTGTTGATGTGGCATCGATCACAATTTCATAATGCGTTCAATTAGTTGGTGGGATCCACTTCTATTTAATTGAGATTTCGAGAATTAACTTCAGAGGGGATGAGATTCATTTTTAACTGTCCAAATTACTTTTTATGTGGGCTCCACTATAGAGTTGGGTAATAGGTGCCAGAGGAGATCGGGAAGCGGTTGCTCTGCCATTGGCCTAGCTATGATCTATCACATAATTAACTTAACCTCAAATCATAATTTTTTGAAGTCAACTGCATAAACAATATGAATGAGGGCATTTTGAAAACAAACCACATGTCCAGCTAACTAGTAACTAGACACGTTCTTGAATCACACTCACTAGCCAAAGCCTCCCATGGTCCGGCTCTAGAGCTATGTTGGTCAGGTGTGATCAATCCGATTGAAAAAGAAAGTTTGATGGACGTTGATAGATATTGATTGAGAGAATGAACAAGATGATACCGCAATTTGACCATTTCAAATTACTAAAGGTGGGCCACGACTATATACAGCAATGTGCCGGGTGAAGTAATCCCAGGCGCATAATAATTACTAGCACAACAATTCGTGCTTAATATGGATATGTTCATCAATAACTAAAAATTATATTTATTGATTTATTAAAAAAATTACACAAAATCAATCCTCAAATGCTAATGAGAATGATTTAGTGTTTATAATAGGGATAGAAATGAAGTTCTTAAAAAGAGTTAAAAAAATGGTTACATGAAGTGGAGGAAATGAGTGATTATGTATTGAAAGTGAAGAGTGGTTAAATATTCAGACAAAATCATAAATCATGATCAAAATCACTTTAAAAATCCTTCAACTTAATATAATATAATTAAGATAGGTTTGTGTACGTTCACTGATATCTACTATCTAGTTTCACTTTCAATTTTTTTAATGATTAGAATCGTGAAATATTTACCTCTTTTCTTTTCTTTTTACCTTTTTTTAATTAAAAATGGCTGCACTAAAAGGCATGTTTTGTGTAGCTTGTTTTTCCATTTAGAGAAATGATGATTCCTAAAATAATTTTATGCTATATTAAATTCATGTTTAGTGTCACTAGTAAAGGGATGGCAATTTCACCCGCGGGTACCGCCTCGATGGGGGGGGGGGGCGCTTTTCGGGTTCGGGGATTTTGAACCCGCAGGTGCCGCCTCGATCGAGATGGGTTCGGGGGGGGGGGGGGGCGCTTTTTGGATCCCGAGCCGGGTATGAATGCCATCACCGCCCCCGAACCCACCCCGATACTTATATATAATATATATTTATAAATAATTTATATTTATATAGAAATAATTAAATATACACATATAAATATAAATACAATATGTGTATTAAGTGTGCAAGACTACTATTCTCTAAAAAAAAAAAAAAGCGTGCAAGACAAGGATAGGGCGGGGGCAGGGTGTTCCCCGTCCCCGTCGGGTTCGGGGTCGGGGATCCCCGAATCTCAAGGGGGCGGGGATGGGATGGCATATCCACCCCCGCCCCGTTGCCATCTCTAAATTTTTTTAAATTACGAAAATTATTTCTCATTAAAATAAAACTCTCGTCCACCACCTTTATATTCACCTTCTTTTTCATGGTGTTTTTATGGTGATTGAGGGAAACTAACGTCCTATAGTGATTAGCTGTATCTGTATGTAGTGGCTGCCGGAATCACGTCATGGTTTTAAAATTGAAATGAAGAGTGGTTTTAGTAATTAAAAAAACTTCAGAAAAAGGTCATTATAAAATACCATTAAATAGTCGAATTTTTGTATTTGAGAATTTACTGAAAAACTTAGAGACTAAATTAAAATTTTTTTAAATTTATATTATTTTTTTAAAATAAGATAAAAGCTTAAAATCTTATTTAAAAAAAAAGAAAAAAAAAACCATTCTTAGCAAAAAAAAACATATTGCAGCCACGGCCCACGACGTGGCGCCTCTGTCGTTTCCCTCAAATTGTCAAATTACGTCTCGCGCGAGAGACAGTAAAAAAGAATCTTCTTTTTCCCTCTTATTTACATAACCGCCAAAAAAAAAAAAGATCAAACCCCAGAAGATTTTTCGACGCCGCTAGATCGCCAATGGCGGCCGCCGGATCATCCTCAGCTGGTGGCGGTGGCAGCAGCTCTTCCAATCCACCACCATCATCAACCACATCAACGGCTGCTATTGCGCCACCTCCTCCCCCTCCCAAAATCCTGCTGACCAAGCCCGCTTCCGTACCCGTAGGCTCCGCCGTACCAAAGCTCATCCGCAGCGGCGGCGGCGGCGCCGAAGACGAGCCCGTCATCCTTCGATCTCGTGCTCCCTCTCTCATCTCCCTCAATCTCCTCTCCGACTCTTGGGATTTCCACACCGATCGCATTCTACCTGTTAGTAATCTCTCTCCCTGTCCAAAAAAAAAAAAAAACCCTAATCTCAATTTACACAAAACCCTAATCTAAATTTAAGGTATCTTGATTCTTGACCATGACCAAACCCCCTGATGTTTGTGTTTTTATATCAGTTCTTGACTGAGAACAGCGATTTCACTGTGATTGGAGTCATTGGTCCTCCAGGAGTAGGCAAGTCGACGATATTGAACGAGCTTTATGGATTCGATGGAAGCTCGCCAGGTAATTTTCCAATACCATCCGGTTTTTTCACTTGTGGGTTGATTAATAAATTGGCGGGTCCGGTTGAGTCAGTAATTGCTATGTGACCCACCAACCCGACGGAATCTGATCCCTTGAACTCTAACCCAACAGCCCACTGAACCCCCAACCAGGTAATTCATGGTTATGGTTGATCCATTTGAATTCTTGGTTGGGTTGATATTTACAACCTAACTCATGCAAAGGTTGGAGTTAGGACACAAATGTTGCCTTGAGCATTGAGCATTCAGAGCGCACGTCCGTGTAGCGTCCTCGAAAGGGAAGTCCTAACCACCCCCATTTCGAAATGCGGATTCGTGGAAGGTTAAGTCCTAACAACCCCATTTGGAAATGCGGATTCCTGGAAGGTTTTGGTTGCCTTCCTACCAAATGACAGAAAAACATTCCGCTTTCAAGAAAAAGCGGTTACACAAAGGTGCCATTAGTGCTCATCCTGATTAGAACCTGATCCCACCTGGTCCATTTGCATCACCACCACATTACACAAGATGCTCCTCTTGCACATCTTGGAGAAATGATCCTGTGTTCAAGAAATCTCCACTGTAGGACACAAGTATCAGTTTGGGCAAACCGACATTCACTGTTGGATAGAAATAGTGAAATGACATGATTAGATGAATGAGTTAAGCACGTGATTTGCGTTGTTCTAATCCAACTGTGAGCATTTGGCATTGGGAGCATTTTAACTCCAGTTAATTTACCTTGCCCAATAAAAAAAAATTCACTCTCTTCTTATTTTCAGTACCTTTTCTCATTTGGGATGGAGCTTTTATAGTGATAATATTTATCACTTTTTAATTAAAATTTTTATTTTTTGCTCATTACATTTTTCTTATTTGCAAGCCGCATTGCTTGGATTTTCTGATGGTATACATATTAATGCTCTTAACTTCTACAACTGCGAACACCTCTTTCTACAATTGCACATCATTGTGATATGAATAGAAGGAGCTCTGGCAATGTTATTGTGATTGGTAACTGAACTGTGATACGCAATTTTTTTCCATTTAGCAATTAATTGTGCTAATAATTGAGCTTTCGGCATTTTATTCGTGGTTATTTAGCAAGTGGCCTTCTGCCAATTAACTTTGTGCATGTTGATGTGTAGGAATGCTTCCACCTTTCACTACACAATCAGAAGAAACGAGGGCAATGGCTAGGCACTGCACTACTGGAATTGAGCTTAGGATTTCTACAGAACGATTGATACTTCTTGATACCCAGGTTTCCCCTTAATAACTTGCTCATTTGTAATTCAATGTCCAATGGAATACTGCAATCGAAATGTTTACTCATTTTTCTGAGGTCTTAAAGTAATTTTTTCTTTGTATAAGTAATCTTGCTTTATATTTCTTCATACTTGCTTTCATACTTTAATGCTTTGTATATATATTTTTTTCTTGTTCCTTTTTCCACGCAAACACTTGCATTTTTAAGGGTTTCTTTTTAGTAGGGTATCCATTTTCTTTTCCATAATCACCAAAGCTTTTCACTCACAAAACTTAAAAAGGCAAAACAGCAGTATAAGAGTGGTAGTTTGGTAGATACCAATCACTTTATTCATTCATTCATTTTATGCTGCTACACCTAGTGCTGCTGATATTTGGCAATGGGCGAACATAAAACTCTTGACTTAAAATAATCAACATAAAGGTAGTTTCCTTTTCTTTTTCTTTTATATATTTATTTATTTTATACTCAACATAAAGGTAGTTTCCTTTTCTTTTTCTTTTATATATTTATTTATTTTATACTTCATAAGGAAGGCATCAAATACATGATATCATAATTCATAGCTCATACCATCAAACCCCATCACATCAAGTTTTTTTTTTAGACTACATGTACTCCTCTTCCCCTGGCTTTAACAACCCCTAAAATGTAAGCGATCCTTATTAGTTTTTGTGGTCACCTAGACAACATTAAATCTCTGGACATTTTTGCAAGCATGTAAACTCACTGCACTTAGAGTATTACTACAGATCATGCCTGTCAGCAATCTGTTTAAGATCCTTATTAGTTTTTGTGGCCACTTAGAGAACATTAAATCTCTGGACATTTTTGCAAGCACGTAAACTCATTGCACTTAGATTACTACTGATCATGACTGTTGGGAAACTGTTTAAGAACCTCATTAGTTAGTGTCAGCAACAAATCAGGGGAATGTATGCTTTTAAGCAGAATTATCTTCACTGCTTACAGTTACTAAAAACAGTTGCTTGCACTTGCAGTGTTGTTTGGCTCTCTATAGTCCATATTATGTTGAAGCTGTGGGTTGTTTAAATGTTAACGTGTCATGGCATAGCATCAAGGCCATCAACTTGGCTTTGGATGTTCTTTTAAATGAGATGCTGGTTTACAAGTTTTGTTCATTTTATCAATCATGTCTTTGTTGCATGCTTCCCTTTATTACAGTGTAGTCATGCATTTTGAGACAACTCTTTTGAACTTTGCTGCTTCTGTTAATGTGGTCTTGTGGGTAAGATGTCAGGGTTAATGCAGTAAATTTTGCTACATCAATGCACTCTTACTTGGAGATTTGCATCAAAAGTTTGCATTGTTGCATCTTTTTTATATATTAATTTTCGAGAACTTATCAATACTTTTTTGCTTTCACTCAGTTTTTAAAACTGTTTTTGTCTTCCATGCACTAATATGACTTTTTTCTGCGTGCAGCCTATATTCAGTCCTTCAGTTTTGGCTGAGATAATGCGACCTGATGGCTCATCTTCAATTTCTGTTTTAAATGGTGAAAATCTTTCAGCTGACCTGGCTCATGAATTGATGGGTATTCAGGTAGTTTAAAGGCAAGAAAAATGTATCATTGTTTTTATTGTTTGTAGACAACCTATACACATCTGAACAGACACATCCAGTCATTGTGATAATTTAATCAGGCTTTTGGGCATATCTGATCTGAATCGATGCTTTTCTGTGGTGGTGCAAGAAACTGTTCTAGCTTGGTGTGTTCCTAGCTTCCATTTGCCATGTTTTGCTGGTGGTATCAGAGGGAATCCACGATTTCAATATGTGGCACCTGATGTTGACGGTAATGCCTACACTCTTCAGGAGTTCATTATATTAATATGGTGCCAGTGTTGTCCATTGTGTGCAAATTCCCATCTATACAATATGGGTTGATGGCTCTTTTTGGTATGAAACTCTAATAAACATTTGTCAATATGACTTAAGTCGGTTGATACCTCATTTGTGTCCCTGCAGGTTGACTTATTGAAGCATGGGATACCAGATCCTTCCTTGTTAACACCCACTTATTCACAGGCTAATCCAGGGGAAGAGAAGGAAAACAAAGACAACTTGCAGGAGCTCAACGAAGAGTATTTTGCTTCTCCTGTTTTTGTACATACAAAGTGAGTACATCTCTCTGAGAGTTTGAACTAAAACATTTATCTCTAAAACTTATGAATTAAAGGCAAGAATATAAAGATAACTGCAGGAGACTGAGGAAGTGACTTTTGCTTCTGTTTTAATCCATATAAATAGTTTAACATGTCTCTGACTCTGAGTTAGCATCTGAACTAAAACGTACATCTCTGAAACGTATACCATTGATGACTCACATTCTTACTGACTACTATGATTTCTTTTGGAGCAAAGGGTATTTCTATTTGATTAATTTGCAGTTCTACATGAACTTTTCACCATGAGACCTACTTAGAAAAAAACCATTTGATGATTGATCATAGGGCATTAAAAATTTAAACTTGATGGACAAACAGTTGTTTTTTAACTAGAAGAGGAACACTGTTGGTGAAATTTAAACTTGATGGACAAACAGTTGTTTTTTAACTAGAAGAGGAACACTGTTGGTGAAAAAGCTGTTATCCATATGTTCTTTTACCTCTCTCTCTCTCTCTCGGAGTACGTAGTTTGTTTCCACAAGTAAACAAAATTGCCAGTAAGGCATTAACTCTATTTCCAAACTGAAGAAACATACATTCACATGTCTCTCTCTCTCTCTCTCTCTCTCTCTCTCTCTCTCTCTCTCTCTCTCTCTCTCTCTCTCTCTCTCTCTCTCTCTCTCGGAGTACGTAGTTTGTTTCCACAAGTAAACGAAAATTGCCAGTAAGGCATTAACTCTATTTCCAAACTGAAGAAACATACATTCACATGTTCTGTAACTTCTGTTTACATTGTATGAGCAGATCTTCAAAGTAGTACAACTGTACAAGACAATTTAATCCTTTCTGTAGAAAGAGGCTGCTTTCAGTGTCTTGACTCTCACACCAGACAATTTAATCCTTTCTGTAGAAAGAGGTTGCTTTTAGAATCTTGGCTCTCACACCTTAAGTAGTATGCCAATGCCTTATCAATATTGGGTATCTTTGTTGATTTCGCGTTGCTCCAGTTCTTTCAATTTACTTTAACTGTAGAGTCCACTGATGAGGTATCTGGCTTCTAGGATTCTCTGTCTTTGTATGCGTTGACTTTGTTCATTTGCCTGTGTTTACTTCATCATGGTGATCATTTGGTACCTGGGGTGCTTCAATCATCTTTCATATGGCTTAAATGGGTAACTGAAAGACTTGTCTTTAAATTTGGCTGAAGTCACCAGTTGATATCATCATATTCTTTGATAGATGTAGTTAATCATCATCATCATCAAATCCTTATCCCATCTTTTAAGCACAGATGTATTTGAACCTTGTTGATGGTGCTTCAATCATCTTTCATATGGCTTAAATGGGTAACTGAAAGACTTGTCTTTAAATTTGGCTGAAGTCACCAGTTGATATCATCATATTCTTTGATAGATGTAGTTAATCATCATCATCATCAAATCCTTATCCCATCTTTTAAGCACAGATGTATTTGAACCTTGTTGATTTGTTCAATGCTGAGGAATTGTTGTGCCTGTGATTTAAGCTCATACTGAGATTTATCTCCTTGATTTCCTGTGCAATGCTTCTAACTTTGCCTTCATAGTTCATCGTCTAGCATTTATCATTAGTGACTATCACATTGCTATGGCGTTGTGGATCTAGTGGAACTGTTAAGTTGTAACTTCCACAAATCTTTCTCAAGGAAGTTTTGTGATTGCTGGTATCTTGGCACCCTCTTGTTCCAAGTGACAATGGGGTTATGAACTTATGAAAAAATTCCACCTGACTGGTGAAAAGAGAAAACAGAGCATGTTGTCACACATCATGTGTTTCTGTGCCTACAGATTGCAAGATCGGTACCTCTACCCTCGCAACATTACACGGTTGAGGCAGGCATTGGCACAGTATTTCAAATCTTCTTCATTCAGTGGAACAAAGTGTGGGGATGCGTCTCCTGATGCAAAGGCTGATGAGTTGGATTCAATGGGCCTTAATTTGTTTCTTCTCCCATATAAAGTCCAAGATGAGTCACAGGGATGTCAGTATGAAAGTTTTATGTCCACATTCGGGAAACTTCGTGACCAGGTAGTCTTTTACTTCATTTTATTATCTACTCTTTTTGTGTTTCTTGCTAATTGTTTTTTTTTTTTTCTCTTATGGAATCCTTAATGGTTTTTTGTTAAATGTTTTAGTTCTTCTGAGTTTTGGATGAGGCCTGGTTTAGTAGTACTCCTGAAATTTAGTTTTTTCATTTTTTTTCGTGGTGGAACCCAACTTATTTTGGGACCTCTAATTGATTTTTTTTTTCTTCTTGGAAATTTGACAGTTCCATTTGCCTATATTTCAAGGACATCTACCTGCATTTTTTTCATTGGTAACAGACATTTACCTGTATTTTATGTCAGCCAAATGGATCCTGAGTGTTTTTTTTTTTTTTTTGGGTGAGTTTGTTGAATGTCATGTGGTGGTTGTTGGAATGGTAAACGCTACAATATTGCTTCAGGCGAAAAACCACTGCACCAATGCTGTCGGAAAACTACTGACTCTTTTTATTGATCTTTGTGTTATCTGAATTATTGAAGAGACCTGGTTTATTACTCATTGAATATTTTTTGGCTGGGGGGCTATCCCCTTTGCAGTCCCAAGACAATTAATTTGCATGTCCGTTGTCAATTTCTCATACCTTATAAGTTGCTCTGTCTGATCATTGATGCATGTCTGCTCATACCTAGTAGATAACAAGCACCAGTTCAATGTCTGCACTCTTAGTTCTTATATCCATCTCATGTGTCCTCCTTTGGCTTATTTTGGTCAACCTTTTCCATTGAAGAAATTTTCTCACGTTGCTTTTAGATACTTTCAATGAGTTGTCGCCCATTTGCAAGGACAGTGTCGGAGCGTGAGTGGCTGCGGAACTCGGCCCGAATTTGGGAGATGTTAAAGAAATCACCAGTCATTGCTGACTACAGCAGAACACTTCAGAGCTCAGGACTATTTAGGAGGTAGCATAATCCCTTTTTAGCCTGTTCAACTAATTATGCCAACTATAGCAGTCGAAATTGTAATGATTTGAGTAAGAGGAAAATGACATTGAATTTACTGATTAAGAAAAAAAAAAAGAGGAGATTTTGCAATGATCAAATACCAATACCTGTTTTCCTTGGAAAGCTTGGAGGTAAGGTTATACCGCCTTCACTCTTCCACCGTTCATGTTTAATGGACAAACACCTTTGTCTAGAACCATTCATTTAGGTATTGATGAGAGGGAAATTCTGAGATTGCCACCTTCAGAGCACATGACTATTTTTTTTTTTATTTTCTTTCTTTCTTTCTTTTTTCATTTTAACCCTGGGAGGGGGCGAGAGGAATCTGAAGGCTCCATTTGTATCCTTGGGACCCAGTTGATTTGCACTTAGTTTCCCTTAAAACCTATCACCCGAAACTCAGTTCATCTCTAATTGGTTATGGCAAAGAGCAAAACAGTGGTAGGGGAAAGGACTCCGAGGGCTTGATCTAATCCATGTAATTTGTTGATCTGCACTCATTTTCCCCATAATCTGATTGCCCGGAGCTCTGTTTATCTGTAATTGGTTATGGCAAAGAAAACAAAAATACTGTGACTTGTAGTTATGGCCATCCACACACACGAGTCCTTATTTATGCTTAAACTGGGGTGTCTGTCCTTGGTTTATGAAGATCCAAACAGGTCCAAACTAAGGACCTTGCTCAGGGGTAATTCGTCAGCTTCACTTCACTGCATTAAAAATTGAACAAATGCCTTGATCATCCATAGGTTGGTTGTATTTTGGTCATAGGTATGTGGTTGGTAACCTATAAATGGACGGCAGAAATGAATGTTTGGAATTGGTTTCGATTAAATGAAAAGGAGATCCACTACATTCCCTCTTTTCTTCCTTTTTTTTTTTTTTTTTTTCCTTTTATATTTTTTAAATCTTAGGGGTTTTGACCTAACGGGTGCCCTTAAACTTTGATATAGCCTGCAGGGTGTTGACTAAAAAAATATTGCTAAACTTGGTGTTCGTACCTGCAAGCCTGATTTTTCATTCCAAAACTGTCATTTTTGTCACGCAATATTGCGCATTGTTCTTGAAATAAAACCTGAGATCCTCCTTTTCTACAACTATTTTTTTTTTCTTCTGAAGCTGGGGATTTTGTGCGAATGAAAAATCAGGACTGCTCGTACAAACACCAAGTTGAGAAATATTTTTTGGTCATCACCCTCTACCTTACATCAAAGTCTAAGGGCTCTTGTATGGTTGAAACCCCCAACTTGTAATAATCTTTTAGGGCATGCTTGTACGGTGGTTTTTTGTGGAAAATTTGTAGTTTACCAACATAAAATGCTAATCGAAAATATTTTCAGCAAAATGCTGTGATCCTAAGGATTTTGAAGTTTCTGGGAGGGGGATTGGATGTGTGACTCTTAACATTGAAAATGTCTGGTCTCTGTCTTACGACTGCTAGGTGAAAAGTAAAAAAAAACAAAAAGGATCTTTTGCATGTCTTAAGCACAGGAACATTTAATGGAAATCGGCCGGGCTGGGTCAAGTCTGAGGTGCTGCATAGGATCTGCTTGTTTGCACATATATATAGGAACTGATTGTGTAGGAATGATGTTCAAATTAGCTTGAGGGGTGAAGGATATAAAATTGTGATGTAAATGGAATCCTGACATCCTTAAGATTTGAATTACCAATTTGATGGCCAAGTTATTCATTTTCCATCTGACATTGATTTAATTTTTATTTTAAAAAATATTTTCTTTTCTTGACGTGGGTATCCATGAGGTCTTTGACCCAACAAGACTAATCCTCCGGGTGGTGCCCGTTAAATCCGCCCACACACCAGGCAAATTTGGGACAATTTTGAACACGATGTCTAAATCAAATTCACACTTTATGTCACTCCACCAACTCCAAAGTAGGTTTCAGGAGAGGTTATTTGATTAGATTTTTTATATTCACATTGGATTCTACCCTTTTAACTACCCCTATAGAAATACAATATTGGGAATTCGATTGCATGAAACAAAATATGCCCTTAGTAAATGGATACCAATTGGCATTCTACAAGATGTGAATAGTTCCATCCAGGGTGGTCCACATCTGATTCTTTCTGCTTAGTGCTTGGGGGGCACTCGAGTAACCGAGGACCCATTTACATTCCTTGAAAGTGACCAGACATGGGCGAATTTGAAACAGCCAAAAGTGATTCAGGGATGATATGCCACATCTGGTATAACACTAACAAATCCAGGATACACACTTGCCAAACAGCTGGAAAAAGTTCACTCTTTGGACAATTAAGGCACGTCTTTGTTTTATCCAACTCACTCATATCACATGCCACTATGCATGGGCTATTTCCTACATCGAGTGGTTGTTACATAAGCAGGCTTAATAGCATAATTATCTATTCATCCCAATCTCAATGTCGCTCATGCAATACTATTTGGGCATTGCACGTCCACAACAGATGATTGCACATCCTCTGTACCATATGGCCCATGACGACCCTAAATGTGCCCAAAATAATCTTAAATTTGCAAATTTCTTCAGGTATGTCAACTAAAGTGAGTCTTAACATAAATTACAATGTGCCAATTGCATTCATTTGGAAGTATGGCATTGCTAATGGCATGGTGACGGTGGGTTAAGGGTAATGATGAAGAAACCACCCTGTGATCCTTAATACTTTATATATATATATATATATATTGTAAGTAGGCATGATCACCTTTCCACAGATTTTTTTTTTTTTTTTTCAAAAGGAAAATGATAAATTCAAGCAGTGCATCAAAATGAGGCAAGCAAGGCATGTTAAGATCACATTCATGGTTGACAGCAATAGAGTCCTTTCTAGATGAAAATCTAAAGAGTGTAGAAGGCAATGGAAGAATCATAAGGGCTGGCTACTACTGCTACTGCTGCAGCTACAATGTGACTTTAGAAGGTGCAAATTACAGCAGAATGGAGCACTGATATCTGAACACTACTCACACTTGATAGAACGGTAAATGTGGCGCACAAACAGCAATGAGGCCCGGAAACCAACAGTTCCAAGCATGAGGAAGAACCCGTAACATATGCAAGCCATGTAACCGAAGAAGAATGATGTCTGCATGAAGCCAGACATATCTGATCTTGCATAGTAGTAGTATAAGCAGTAGCCGAAGATAAATACACCAGTGGAACCTCCACATAGAACAGACCTGCAAAAGGTGGACATAGCTTTTAGGCATAGGAACAATAGGAATTACATCTATAACCTCTCAGATCTTGAGGGATATATACACAAAAGACCTTAATCACAATGGACTCATGATCCAGAGCTTCTCTGGTCTAGTGGGTTCTCAGGTAATTAATAATGCAGGAGCTTTTGATATTTCTGATCGGCGTGCATGAGGCTTGTAAGCATAAGTTTTCCCCACCCATCACAGGGAGATTCATTATGTGCAGTTGGATCAGCTTTGATTTGCTGTTATTTTATAAACATAAATACCTGAGCCTTTTCATTTTCCAAGGTCATCACTAGCACAATGAGGATGTTTATTAAGTGATTTACATTGCAAATGAATGGCAATTTTACCTGCCATTCACAACTTGAGATGAATTGATGTCAAAACCCACATGTTGGTCTCCCTAGATTAAAGGATTCATGCGTCAAGCTACTCCCAATTTAATATAAAACATGGCGGCATTTTTTTACACCAAGGCAACTGATTTAGAGGAAATAAATTGTTTTGCTCACCTCCACCACCACTCATGGTCTTCAACAGCAAGCTGAAAGTACGTCAGTGCCACTGTGATGAACGCTGTCACGATTATGAGAATGATAAAAACAATGAAAAGGATGCTATATATAGTGTAGATTCTGTGGCCCCACACACTCGCAAATATGTAGTACAACTCAATGTAGATGGCACTGAAGGGCAGAAACCCCGCCATTGCCATCTGAGGGATAGTTCCTCTATACCATGGCAACTGAGGGATTTCTCTAGGATACTTGGTTGTCCGGCATGGAGCTTGGAATTCAGTTCGGCTATTTTTACCAGCAATGCCGCCCAGTACAAGCAATGGAGAGGTTACCAATGTCCATATGAGAAGAATCACCAATATAGTACCAAAGGGCAATGCAGCAGTGGCACTGTAGGCTATAGCAACTGTGTTGAGGAAGCAGAATGTCAAGAACAAGGGTCCACAGAACAAGCAACCTGTTAACAGCAAATTCCTCACCTGCAGAAAAGAAACAAAGAAGTAAATAAGTAATAATAATAAAGAGAAAACTGAAAGATAAGATAAATGTACCGATAAAGGAAGAGATATTCTAGGGCGTCAGATCTTTTTTCTTTGCTGTACCGTGCATGTGTGGCACATTGAGAAACATAATTTAGTAAAAACATAATTGGAAAAAAATAAATCCATACCCAATTAGTTCCTTCAAATTGCAAATACATGGAGGTTGCAGTGTAGCCTGCAATTCCAGACGTAAGCGCATATATAACAACCAAAGCCGTGAAAAGTGCTCCTCTATTGTATGGGTAGAACACGCCAACAAGTGCAAGCAAGAAGATGAATATTGCACTGGAAAGAATAGAACATGCATCAGGCAATTTATAGCGCATAAAGCTAGACTGTGCTTGAAAAATTGGGGAGGTGTGCAATGTGCAACTCAAGACTTTTGGTTCAACCATACAAACTAAATATGTGGGGCCCATGCTTTGACAACCCAATCCATTAATACCAAGTGAGATCACCCAAAATCTTCTTCAGTTATAACCCTATTGAGCATGCCTCATAGAACGTGGACAGCTGGTTCTTAATTTTTATACCATTTGCAAGCCACCAATCAGGTTACCTAGGACCATCCTACTGAGGACATACTACAACAAGGTCAGTCCCCTAATGGGACCAATTCTATGCACACTCAGATTACCAAATGGTGAGCACAATTTATCATTGCCCGGTATTGGGCACAACGTAATACCCATCAGAAAGTTTGTATCACAATAAACTGATATGCAGATAGTTGCTAGGACGATTCTTACAGAGCTAAGAGTTGAGTTCCTGATCCAAGAACAGCTGAAAACAAGGACTTGTGCTTCGGGAATCGGAAGACATCACCATGAATATACTTCCATCCACTCTCCTCTTGGTCATCGGCAGACTCCTCGTCGTGTGAATATCTTTCAGAATCAAAGCAAAAGAGTATCAGTAAGGAAGTGAACAAGAGTTATCTGTATGGAAAAAAAAATTCTTACTTACTTAATGAAGTCATTCTTAAGCACACGCATGAGGATTGTGGCAAGGAAGCCAGTTAGAAGGAGGACCGTGACACATGAATTTATTATTGAGAACCAATGTATCTCCAAGTGGTGCGGCATTGAGGAAGATTTTGAGTATTTTTCCATCCTCTTTTCAAAAGGTATCTCAGATTCCTTCCATTTTACTGAATATGAGAATTCAACAACGATATCTCTATCCTCTGTAATATCAACAGCTGAATTTGGATCAGACTGAACACTAATTTCTATGACACGGTCATCATTGTAGAGAATATCGAAGTGGATATGCTTAAAGAGAAGGTACTTGAAATCACTTGGATCCAACTTGTTTTCCCTGTCTACCTTCCCCACAAACCCCCAAACAGGCAAGTCATCATAGTACATCTGAAAGTAGTAGTCCTTCGAGATGGCGTCCCTAAGCTTTGAGACATCTTCTTTTAACAGTTTCTTCTTACAGAGGGTTTCACCCTGTTTGTCCACCCGAAAGTTCAATTCATATGGAGCACTGACCAAACGATCGCCATTAAGAACTTCCCCTAGAGCTTCCCTTTTTTCCGTCACATGATCTGCCATGACCGCAAAACCAAGAAGTAAGCTAGGTGTTTGACATAAGGACAGATCAACAGAATCAATATATTGGCCAACAAAACAATGCTAAGGATGCACCTGGTGAACAAAACGGCATATCATAGTACCGATATGTCTCACTGCAGACACAAAACACCCACTTATCAGACACAGGCAATGACTATAAAGACACATCCCTTGTTTCTGATGCAATTGCATGTAGCGGCAACATAAGAACATTATGAACTATATAACTCATGAACGTTTCAAGAATGTACAATTTAAATCTAAATGCACACATGAAAATTAAACTGGAAATTTTGAAAGAAATCTCATCAGTTTATATCTACCAAAAACTCCCACTAATTATAACTATCCCTACATTTTAAATCAAGAAAGAAGCATGTGAGTTAACACTTTAGCAACCATTCAAGAAAATCTGAAAAACAAATAATTGACAATAGGAAACAGCTAAGAATAAAGAAGATACTGGTCTATTTAGATAATAGAATGCAGATTCATTTAAGAACTAATAAAAGCATTGACAAGAACCTGTAGCACGGTTGGAAGGTTGCAGGTTTCAGTCAGCTTACCTTTCACAACAACAACGTAGAGAACAAGCTGAGAAAAGGTGCTCACTGTTTTATTAGATGGGGAAAGTTTACGTTTTTGGGAGGATGTAGCAAGCAAAATTCCAGATTATATAGTCATCAATTGTCCCAACTATGTTGGGTTGGCTACATGAATTTTGTTTCCCTATCCAGTCTATCATGGGCCAAATCCTTGGATAGTTGGATGGGCTGCACTTCTTCAAAACTAACCTTACTACTTGCACCCATGTCCTCTTCTACCTATACCCCTTTTTTTATTGATTAGCCATCAACTTGGATAGAAAGACTTCTTAGCTAGCCTGCGCTGGACATGTTCAAACAATCGCAAACAATTTTCTCGTAATTTACCACCTATTGATGTTGCCCCTAAATGCTTCCGAATGTGCTCATTTCTAACTCTTATCTTTCCTAGTTTTAACAAGATTTTAACAATTAAACACCTAAAATCCCACAACCTATGCATTGTCCATTTATATTCTATGTTTGATCTACTTCTTGAAGCTATTTTCAACATCATGGGTGACAAAAAAAATTCATTTCAATCTCTCTTGGAGAGTGGAGCTCCAGTCCTATCAAGACGAGGGGTTAAATTATTTGGGAAAAGGCTCCCCTCTAGCTTTAGTGTGGCCCAGAACAAAGTCTTGCTTGATGGCCATTCAAGCAAAGGGATTCAGGGGCATATCTGCTCCAGCTATTTAGAGGAATTGGAAGACCTTCCAATAAAGATCTATTTGTCAGCCTGGCTGGTCAAACTGATTTGAATGAAATAAAAGTTTTTTTTTTTTTGCCATAAAAAAGGTCTCTACTTAGTGAGATCCCTCATTCATGGACAATTCTTGTGAATGGGGATTTAAGAAATACCATTGCCTGGGCAAATGGAGTAGTGCAAGCAGTAAGTACCCTGTTAGATTTTTTTATATCATCAAAGATACCAGGAAGCTTTTGGAAGAGCTAATGCCACATTCCATCACATATCCAGAGATTTTCATGAAGAAGAGATATCATGGCAAAATCAGAATCTGACAGGGAGAGAAATTTAACAGTTCATGGATGAATATCTCAATATTTGTCTGGTTTTTCCTCTTCTTTCCTATTTTACCTTCGATCTCCTCTATGGGGGCTTCTTGTACATAGCTCTCTTATGGTAATTAAAAAAAAAACAACAACCATAAGAGCCACATACAAACGCAATATCTCTTGGGATATGAAAAGAAAATAAGAACATAGCTTCCATTAAATTTAGCAAGCAATCAGAGTAATTCGTTCTGATATTAGAAACATGGGAAAAGGGTGCAAACGAAATCGCTTACCTAGGATTGTGAAAAGGACCCACTTTATTTGCATAAAGAGGGACATGATCTCTCTCCTTGTATTTGTGATCTGACCCATCAGCTTCAACTCTCAAACTGGAAATCAATAACAAAACCCCCAAAACAGTTCCCACCATTTTCACCATCATCAAGCTGACCTCTGATTCAAAGAGAAGAAGAAAAAAAAAACAAAGATGGGTTTTTTATGAAGAAGACTAGTTTTTCTTGCAAGCTGAGAGATGGGTTTGATAGATCTGAGATATGGAAGAAGCCTAAGATCTTTATATCATCATCCTTAACAGAGAGCTGATTCCTCCAATCTTGAATGGAGCCCTATTTAACTACAACCCCAAATGAAGGAATTTGATTTGAACTTGAAGCAAGCAGAGGAATGAGATTTCAGATCTGTAAAAGCTGAAATCCTTTCTATGTTTTCCCAAGGATTTTCAACAAATGGGTGCAAAAGATGGGATTTTGAGGAAGGAAAGTTGGATTTTAAAGGGAGAAGTGAAATGGGTTTTGTAGATCTGAAAGAGAAGCCTTCAAAGGAAGGACGAGTTCATGATGCTTGGTTGGTTGCAGGAGAAGCCATGAGCCAGTTAATGAGGAGATGTGGGTTCCTAATTTTCGTGGGGATTTTGGAAATGATGGAACTTGGAAGGAAGACCTCTTTTTGGGTTGGGGAAAAATACTCTTGCATACTATTTTTTCTAGTTGTGGCTTCAATCCTCATTTTAATCAGGGTCTGTGGGCTTTTTCTTTTGTCTTTTTTTAGAGGAAAATTTTCAAAGTAGGGGCTGACTTTTTGTAAATTCTAAAATCAGGACAAAGAAAGAAAAGACACATATCAAGTATGGATTTTTCCAAAATTCTTTCAAATCAGGACATCCAGCCAGAAATCTCTCCGGCCGGCCAAATCTTTCTTTGAAACTTTTGATATTGCCCTTTAAAATATAAAGCTCACATTTAGAAATATGCCGGCCACCTTTAGCAATTCCAACATGGCCCATCTTAAGAAATTATAAATGCCAATTTTAAAAAGAGCCTTTTGTATATACCCCCTAAGGTTTGTAGGATTTGTATATAGGCCCTGAGGTTTTAATATTTATAAGTAGGCCCCTCTTTTTCCTTTTTAATACCCTTTATGTCCCCAAAATCAATATTCCTAACCAAAATGGACATCCACCATAAGATTTGTGTTGGATTTTTATATAAATGACAGCTTTGCCCTTATCCAAAAAATAAAAATGAGTATATTATTATTTACAAAAAATATCATTATTTTATCTCAAGTCCCAATGATTTCTCTCAATAACTCTCATACACATTACCAAGGGTGGACCCAGATACAGGGGACTACAGCCCCACCCATATGTGAGAAAAGTCTAAACCCCCTCGCAAATTCTAAAAAATAATATGTTTTTTTTCTTTTACATTTGCCCATTACCTCAATATTTCTTTTATATAGAGCCAACCCCCCCACTAATTCTACAAATTAATAATTTTTTTTTTTACATTTGCCTTGTTCCCCAATATTTCTTTTACCCCATACACTGATACACATGAAGTATAATCATGCATTTTGAAACATTCATCAATCCAGTGGTGGGCCATATATGGATCGGATAAATCACAACCGGTTATAAATACAGGTGTTGATTGTTGTCATGATCAACTTGGATTTAATAAAATGAGCCATGTAATGATAAGACAAAATGAATTTATGTTGGGTTATTATCTCTCACTAAGTGCAATTGTTAATGTTATATGCTTTATAAAAAAAATTAAATCCAAGCTTTTGAAATTATACACACAAGGATAAATAGAGAAGGACAAAAGTGTCATTTCACTCTAAAAACCTATAGTGGTTGGAAGACTATTGACTTTAGGAATACAAAAGTTATTAAAATGAAGAAGTAAGAGCCTATTTGCAAATATTAAAACCTCAGTGCCAAAAACTATGGCCGTGAACTTTTTAGGAATTACAACCGCTGGCTCACTGCTTATTAGATTTTGTGGGATGTGCGCCACTTTAGAAATCGATGGAGTTTCACCAGAAGGCCGCCGGAATTTCAAAATTCCCAAATGGGAGCAGGGATTTGAAAGTGCTTGAATTTAGACATTAGAAAAGCTGATTTTTTTAATTTCAAAATTCTAATGACTATGATTCAAGATTTGTAGATTTTTAAAATCTCTGTGTTGCAAAACACAAATTTATAATCAGTTCTGTATCAAATCCTTACGTGCGCTTAGGATTCAAATCCAAAATATTTCGGATCTGAAAACTAAATTCTATACCCTCTTTTTTCTTGTCTTTGGATATTCAGATAATTGGATACACAGATTTGGTACTAATCAGGTCGAACTCAAGTGCACCCAGTGGGCCAGTACCCGACAGACTCTATAAGCTTACAGGGGACCAGTTAACTAGAGACAAACAAGACCCCTGAAAATTGGGAAGACCCAACCTTAAAAAAAGTTGCATTTAGACTTTTGGTCCACGATTTGGGTTCATAGTGATTAGGCCCCGGTTGCAAGTCTCATACTGAGTACCCATTTGTCTCCAGATCCAAGAAAATTCAACCAAAATGCTTGGATAGGTGGTGTGGGCATGTCATCAGGAGTATAAACTCAACAACCACAAGGCCATTCATATGCTTGACTAAAAAAGCAGAGCCATCATTTGGCTATAAGTCAGTATCAATATCATAATTCATAATTGGACAGCTAAATATGAGCGAGTGCCATTAGAATCCACGCCAGATCTCCATGGGATCTGGAGATTCAAAGGCCATTTGGATTAGAATCAGAGTAGACATGCATTTGTAGCGACTCCCATAACAAAGTTTCTTCATGAAGATCAGCACTCCCTCACAAAATAGGAATTCCAAACCATGACTAGCACATTTATTCAAATTGCAGCATCTGACATGGTCGACAGTAGGGTTTAATATGGCATTGATGCCACCCACCTCATTACTGTAATAAAGGATTCTTGTAATTCAATGTTAACAAAGACATGCAAAAGTGAAGAAAGAAACATGTGAACAGAAGATCAAACACCAACAAGGTTTTTTTTCCAAGTCATTACTGAGACCTGTAGTGGGGCATCTCAAACTTTGGTGGGTTGCCAGGGCTGGTACCTAGTCCAGTCTCTCTGGCCCGGGTTCAGAGTATGGCCCTTGGAGTGGTAGATGTGCTCATCACCCTCTCCAGAGAAGTTCGCCTTGTGTTCAATTCCATACCTTTTGGGTTTCAGCATCAGGAGCTGCCATTCCAATAAGCAAAAACAACAACATTAGCCTAAAAGTATCAGACAAAGGGACAAATATGTAATATAATTGGACAGTAGTTATATGATTTGTGGAAATGGTAAGGACATTTGCTAACAGAAGATGTTTTCTGGCTGATATTTAAGAAGAGCTAAAAGAATGTCATGGAGAAGACAGAAGCTACCATTTCATGAAGAAAATTCTATGTTTACTCCCAGAGGTGAAGACCAATGGCTTCGCAAAGTTGACATCCGAGAGAGATGGTAAGTGAGAATCCTAAAGCTAATTGTGTAAAGTGTTTTAAAGGGAGTTTGCTCAATGTGTAATCTTCCTAATGTTCCCTAAAGTAAAAGGGCATCCTCTCAACCATGGACTTAACATCATGCATATTTGCAGACGAGCATCCCTTGTAAATCTTGAAATATGCTGAAAAAGGCAGGCAATCAGAGACACAAAAGTAGGTTGGACAGAACCCATGAAGTTGTAGGATAAAAAATAAAAATAAAAAGGCCAACAAATGTATGTAAACCAAAACAAATCAGTTTTTCAATCCTGCCAGCAATCAATATTGGGATGAAAAAACACACTAATCAGTTCTTCAATCATGCTAGCAATCATTATTGGGTTGAAAAAACTTACTTCATCCCCGGTGTGGTCGGTGACAAAGTGCAACCAACCATGCCACTCAGGAGGCACTTGAGATGCATTGTAACGGCCTTTATCCCCATACTCAACCCACCTATGTCTTCCTGTAAATCTTAACATACTGTGTGTTAGAATTACTGGTTATACTGCATGAAAAGGTGGAATGAACAAATCCTCTCAATCTTAGGATATATCATTGGTATTTGTGCATGAGAGAGATTCATACACAAACCACGGTTGGTTATTGCGAAAAAAGTGGAAACCTTCTTAAATGTGTGCTGTCTTAAACCAACAACAACCACCACCCTACTGAACCTCCAGAACACTGAATCCAATGGATTATGCATTACAACAAGTGACAAGTTGCATCAGTAGAAAAAACAAGGAAGAAAGTATACAGACCATATTGAGTATTTCCCAGTTTCTCATAATACTTATTCCCGAACTTATCAACTCCAACAAGTGTTGCACCTATGTTGTGGATTTTGGTTTGCCTGTGCAGATAAGTAGGACCCGGATTATAATCAATGAAAGCTCAATGGAAAAGTAAAAGTTAGTTTCATGAATACAAGCAGTTGAGGAGCAGTAAATGGATTAATTTATACAATAAAATAAAATGCCAATGTAGCATTTGCAGATGAGTCTTCAAACTCAGAAACAACACGTATTGCATCATTAGAATCTCAGACATTAAGTAATTTCAACATTTCCATTTCCATAACACCATGTTGGAGCAGATATAGTGTTATACACATGATGATATCCACATATATGAAGCAG
The DNA here is from genome assembly GCA_012931725.1 of Litsea cubeba. Lineage (NCBI taxonomy): Eukaryota > Viridiplantae > Streptophyta > Magnoliopsida > Laurales > Lauraceae > Litsea > Litsea cubeba. Next base: position 128,538,577 of record CM022947.1, read on the forward strand.
GTTTTTTCTATGCTGAAGACTTGAGGTATTGTGGTTGGTAACAGCTCACTCAAACAGCTCTACTACATTAACAGGCCAGGAGTCCGTTTAAGTTTGTCTCCTTCTGGATCTGAGAGCCAAGGAAAGTTCTATCAATTTCTGGTAACTAAATGCTTCAAGTAGAATTACCCAACTAGTCAAAATTAAGAGAAGTTCTCCGCCTCCGAAACTGGGTAGAATCCAAATGCAACCTAAATGTTATATATGCGGAATGTTAGTGAAGTACCCTGCTAAATAAATTGCTGTGGAGTGTGGAGTTTAGCACTAAATGGAACATGAGTCTGCATTCATGCAATTGCGAAAATGAAACCACTCATAAGTAGACCAGGAAATCTGTTAGTTAAGGATCCTTCTTTTTATAGATAATAATAAATTTTATCAAAAATCTCTTAGCTAAGTTCTGCTTGCATTCTACTTCAACATTTTCCCCTCTAATCATAGCAGACTAAAAACACTGTCCCTAACCTGCATGCGTGTAACAACAAGCTCAAGCCATCCAGCCATGATACAGTAAAAGGCATTTTATTAAAACTCCAAAGTGCTTTTCACCAAAAAATTTCAAGTGTTCTTCTTTCAAGATAATACTAATGGATTAGGCACAATTCTACAATATTGTCTGGCAAAAGTAAAACTCTTGGAAGGAGAATTAGTACAGAATACGAAAGAGAAAATTCCAAGAAAAAAAAATAGTACTATGATGAAAACATCACATCTTTCACACAATAATCAAAGCGATACCTAACCTCTGATAATGCCTAGAGAGGTCATAAGACATTAAGATGACATTAAGTTACCATACTAAATAATCCTTGAATAAATGATCTGCACTGAGAAAGATGTATATGCCATTAACAAAAGTATACTTACATAAGGTTTCCATCCAAAAGAGCAATCCTGAATAAAAAGAAGAGAAACAAAAGTGAGATGTCAGAAACCTCATGCCACAAATGAAATCCTCTTTTTATTATGAGATGTTCAAAATGAAAATAATCGACACAAAGCTAACTTAAGAAACATAAGAAGGTTTATATGAAGAGACAATACCACAAATGTCATGGTGCACAAATAGAGTTTCACATAAATGAAGATACAAAGGAACCACACTATCTAATTTAAGATGTACACTCTCTTCACAACTAAGCTCAATAACCCAAATGGTCAGAACAACAGGGAATGTCCTAAATATAGGAAAAACTAAGGACTCATTTGTATATGCAATTGAAATGGAAAAGAATAAATTTTTCTACTGTCTGTTGTTTTAAGTGCTATAAGGAACTGAAAAATCAAGCAAATCTTAGCTGACATGATGCTTTACTTTTCCACAATTGAATAGAATTCTCATCTTCAAGGGGGAGGGTTCGGATCGAGGACTTCGCCCTCCATGGCAAAAGCCGAGGTGGCACGACCGGAATCCATGTTCCATGACATTACACAAAACGAGCCCTAAAATGAAAATGCAATTGAGGAAGTTCTTCCCAATCACAACAATCACAAGGTCAATGGTCTTTTGACTCTCCATGCCATAAAACCCATGAATCAAAACCAGTTTCACCCCAGAAAAAAACAATCATACATTAAAATTTCGAGTGTTTGCACAACCCATCTGAGAAATATACATGAGAGACAGAGAAAGAAGGATGATTTCACATTCAAAGCACCAATTACAGAAAACCCACATCATCCAAAAGGTCTTAAATCATGATTTCCTGCAAATCCGTGTTGAAAAATGACAGCTTTCTCATGAATCAGTGATCAGTAGGAATCACACGATGCAAATTGAAACAAACCCATCAACAGATTCATTAGATAATGAAGTTCCATCCAAACCCAAAATTCTCTACTGGATGAAATGGAAAGACTTACGGGAATCCTTCTTCTTTCAGTTCTTTGAGAACGCCTCCGATGCCTTTCTCTCTGATAGCCCTCAAAGCGCTCCTCAGCAGCGACGCCATCTCTCTTTTCCTCCTCCCCAAACGGACCCCAGATGCATCTGCAAATCCTTTTATAATGTAGTCGAGTCGGATTGAGGTAATACACGGGCGGGCTCGACTCAAACCCGACCCGTTTATTAATCAGGTTGATAATATCGATCCAAATCCAACCTAGAAATTAAAAGGCTTTAATAGGGGCAGGTTGATGGGTTAGAGAATACCAAGTCGCATTGAGTCAAGGTGGTGAGCTGGGGATGGTAGCTAGGTGAAATTATAAGAGGAGCCCCTCAGTTGAGCACCCTTGTGGGGCCCACCTCGAGGGCTGGGGATGGGATCATGGTGATTGAAAGAACTCAAACCCACCAACCCCCCACCCCACGGCCTATGTGTGGTGACGGAAGCTCGTATTATTATTGGCCCAACTTATTCCATAGCTCATGGGTTTTCAATATGTCGAGCGCACAGTCGATTCAACGATCGAGTCTATTATGATCGGTACCAAAACCCAAAAACCAATGACTTTTTTTTTTTAATGGTAAAATGGAACTAAAGGAGAAACAAATCAGTACAAAGTGGGATATACTTACTAGAACACCAAAAACAGAAAAAACAACCGGAGACACCCAACGCAACAGTTAAGAGGAAAAGACAAATAAACTTTCCTGTTCAGGAGAGGGTTTCCTGTTTTATGGTCCACTTAGATCGACGATGAAGTTGGCCCCACCTTGTGTAGTGAGTGCCATTACCAACGCCCAGCTGAGAGGCTCCCAATTATAAGTACGGATCCAACCTAACCTGAACCATTTTTAAAACAGGTTGGAAATGTCAATACTCAAATCTAACCCATCACATAAGTGAAATGGGTCGACCTAAATATAAAATTAATGAGTCTCCTTTCGGTTAGATGGGAAGTTGGGTCATGAATTGCATCTCCTAGTTGATATCATAGACAGATACAAGACAATAAGCACAGGCTAACAGGTGCAACATGTGTACCTAATCCTGGGCCCTGGCCCATGGTCCTGTTATTTTTTTCTTTTTTTCTTTATTTTTCGCTTTACTTGCGAGTCGAACTCATGCTCCACAGACATCCTTTTTTTAAAAAAAAAAAAGTCAATTTTCCACCCTTATGTTGAAATTGGGATCCATCATGGTATGGGCACCTAAATGTGGGCGGGCCTTTCTGTTGCATGATGATGGATTTCAACTTTTGTGAGTCCAACCAATTAATCATACACTCTTCTTGTGATTTTATCGGATACAAACCAAAGAACACTTACAGGAGTAACATTTATTGTAAGATGTAGCCATTTGTTCATGTCGCCAATTCAACTTTATATAACTCTTGATTGTGGAGATATCTTAATATGTACCAATTCAGATTGGTAGTTATTGATTGAATGGTTTAGATTTGTAAGGGTTACACACACAATTAGAGGCCCAACATCATAGAGATCATCACCAATAAGCATAGATCAGGATTCTCTCTCATGGAGACTTTTTTGCTCAACCCTTTATCAGCTGAACCCACATTCAAATCCAAAAATACTAAAATAATGCAAACCCTTTTATGTTGATAGTCTAAAATTGACTATGAAAAATAGATAAATTATTAAATTGATCATGTGTCAAACACACAATAAAACAATACAAATTCTCTTTGATGCAAGAGTTCCATAATATCTTTCTTCACCATTACATCCTACTTGGTCTTTTGGTTTATACCAAATCATTTACATTGAAAAAAGTTGACTTGATGTCTAAAAGATAGTGATAAAACCAGGAAAAATCAAACAAGATCAAACAAAGAAAAACACAATCTTTCATACATTTCTTATTTTTGAAATTCAATCAACACCATAAATTCAGTTATAATCAAATTTAGAAACATTCAAACAAAACAGTGTGTTAGGTTTTTGTGCATGTGTTGGCTAATTCATGGGTTGGACAAAACTATGGGTCCATTAAGTTGTATTTTTAATTTTTTGAAACGGACTGTGACTCTGCTCTGAAAATACAAGACTGTAAATATTAAGAGTTAGAAGACTGCAAGAATTAAAAGTTAGAAGACTGGAAGGATTAAATGAAAAAAGTCTTACAGAATTAGAAGTGGAAAATTAGACAGAATTAGAAATATCCTAAAAGGAGAAAAATAAGTCTGATAGAATTGAAAGAGGAAGGTTTGGAAGGAAATAAAAGTGCTGGAATTTCGGATCTACAGAAAAGGGGTCTGCTTGAGTGCACTCCCTTTCGCTCGAACGGATGTAGTTAGAAAGTCGCCAAAATGCTGAAACAGAACCTCATCCGCTCAAGCGGATAAGGCGGAAGAGTCTGACGAAAATTAGAATAGTTTTTCTAATTATGCCCAAACTGCCTGTTTTAGTCTTATTCATGATGAGCAACCTTAATCACGTCATAAATGTTATTTAATGGACTCATGGGCTATCCTAAAGAACAACTTTACTTTTCAAACTTCTGAGTTAGAGATCATAGTTGAGAGTATTCTTTTCTAGAGAGTTATTTGAAGACTTGTGCCGAAGAGATCATTTAGACAGCAACTTCTTCTACTTCCTTAATATAAGACCATCTTCTTTCATTGAAGATTTGAGGAGTCAAGCACTGGTTTCAACCTGTTGCAATCAACGGTGTGAAGTCGTTAAGGCGTGATACTACACAAGAGATAACTGCACTTCTTAGGTATGGGATATTTGGGGAGGAATTTATGAGTGTCTTATAATTGTGAGATTTATAGTACTTGATTGTTGATCCAGTTTGCATCTGTGGTTTTTCACCGGATTATGATTTTCCACGTTATATCCGGTGTCCTTGTGGTATATGTTTTTGTTCTTTGTTATCTATTTCCACTGCATATTTTATTTGGCTTACAAATAATTGGGCTAACGAGTTAACCAATCTAGAGATCTATACCCGACCAGCGACTATATATTTTCCTTTTCATAAGCAAGCAGAAGCCTCCGATGAGCAATAAACATCCCTCCTGCATATTAACCCAACAACACAAATTAAGTTTTAGAAAATAATGACAGTTACGCCACAAATTGAAGGAATATATAGGGCTATGTTGACGATGATGAAACAAACAGTTATGAGTAATCAAACATGTGGTGCTCTTCCATCCACTTTAACCACTGTGTGAACTGAACCACGCCGTTCACTACTGTTATCCCAGCCCTGAGCTGGTGAACCCTTCTCACTAGCAGCTTCTGTCACATGCCCAGCTGCCACTGCTCCACCGAGATTACTGATGTTCCCAAATATCATTAGAACAACCCCAGCAATGATACTCAAGAATGCAATTCCAAATGATCTCCCAACGTTTCCTGCATATGCAGATGCCACTGTGAACCCCGCACATGTGCCAATGGCCTTCACCCACACGAACCAGATTGAGAATGAGCCTTCTCTCCCAGGAGGTGAGCAGTCCAACATCAAGACCCGTCCAAATGCATGCAGCACGCATGCTGCTGTGCCCTGTGGGTTGGGATATGTCAATGGGAATGCAAATATTAGAAACCTAGATTTGAATAGAAAAACTTTAAAAAAAAAAAAGTCCTTTTTCCTCTTAGGGAGAAATTAAAATTTGGATGGAAATTCATACATAGTTAGTGGGCAATATTTTCCTAAGAGGAGACTCTAAGTGTAGTTCGGCTATATGGGGCTTACTTGAGCCCACCTTTGATATATAAGTGCGGCACTTTGATACTCTTGTCATCTCATGATTTGTCATCGGGCCTAAATAATGTCAAGATCATTGAACCCTTAATCCATTGTTGGATTGAGTCTCAAAAGACTCCATTAAACTTTATAATCCAGTGGAGCTTGTTTTTTTGACTCCTCCTTTCTATAAGAAGACCTTTCTATCTATTGAACTCTCACTGATGGACATGCATGTATGTGGGCTCCAGAAGCTCTACATGTAAATGACAAGCAATCTGTTTGTAGGAGAACATTCACTATATTAGATTGTATGTAGTTTATAGAAGATTAAAGGAGTCTTGACATATTACTCATCTTTAAATCAAATTTTTTTAATTTCATGACTGAAATTCAAATAATGTCACCTCAGTCGCTTGACTCTGGTTAATATATATATATATATTTTTGCACCACATCACATGATATGATGTAATTTATCAGTTTTTGTAACCAACATGTGACTTCGTTTTTTACCTAATACGAAAAATTGTATTTTGTGAAAAGCAAATACTCATGCGACTACAATTTATTATGTTTTATCATTAGCAATATTTTTTTTTTCTAAAAAACTGTATAAAAGCTATGACATAATTGGCCAGTCCCATGATCTAATGGGAAATATCATGGAATCTTGAGCAAAGTGGCTCTTCTTAACCTTATCTGATTTTCGGCCGTAAAATTATGCAGGCCCAATGCATCAAAACCCCAAGATTAATATATATCTAGTTTATATTTGTCAATTTACACCCTTACCTGGAAGACTGCTGCCAGTATCAAGTAGGATCTTGGCCAGTTGCTGTAACGGAAGAAGAATCCGGCACCTGATGTAAGAGCAGATATGAGGGACCCGAAAAACATCATACGTAGCGCGTCGGCACGAATAAGCAGCTGTAACGGGTGCAGGAGAGGGAGGGAGAAGAGAGGAAAGAGGAAATACGCTAGAAACAGGAAGAGAACTAAAACGGGTTTGATGCACAGCTCGCCGACTACGTAGAGCACGCCGCTGGTGAAAATGCAAGACGCCCCAAAGGACGAGAACAAGATTCCGGCAGCACTTCCGGCGGCATGAGGGTACTTGAATATCTCAAACGCCAGGCCCCACCTGGCCGAGGCGGCGACTTCCTTTTCCAGGTTGGGTCCCGGCCGATTGCCGGTGAAGGCGTGGCATGCTCCGGCCATCCACTTGAGGCCGCTGAAAATGGAGACCACCCACAAGCTCACGAGCTTCTCCTTGTGGCGGAGCATGTGGTAGGTGAAGGCGGCGATGATGGCGGCCCCCACCGTGCCGGCGGCAGTGGCGTATAGGGAGAGCCAGCAGGCGATGGAGTTCCGCCTTGAGAAGTGTTGTCTTCTGACGGTGGGCCCCGTGAAGCCGCGGATCATGAGGCCGAGGTGGCGGGTGTGGGCCGCTGCGGCGACGGTGCTGGCTGCGACGATGAAGGCCGTGTAGGGCGCGAAGAGCCAGACCGATTGGAAGAATCCAGCCGGGAGGCAGAAAAGGGCGCCGATAATAGTCGAGGCGCCGGCGATGAGGCTCTGGTTGTGACCGTGGTCTAGGTGGAAGGCGAGGCCAGCAAGGATGGGGGAGGAGAGGAATATTCCGGCAGCCCATGAGATAGATGCCCAGACGAGAGGGGATAATTTTAAATTGTTGACCGTTATTGAACCATGGACAAGAGCTTCATACCTGCAATCAGCGCAAGTCCAATTACCAGTAGTTTTGGACATCTCATTCATAGACAGATCCTGCAGTATGTACGCATATACACATGCAAATTTGCTGAATCTAGACCATTCATTTTAGGGCCCTCACATTGATTGAGCTCTAACTCGCAATGTTTTAATTGTCCAACCAGACATGATCAGTTTTGATGTTGGCATAACTTTGATTTGAGTAAAATTTAGAATAAGGTTGGATAGTAAATTTAGGTGTTTGAATTTTAAAAAGGATCCCACATGAAATTCTAGCAATGTGGTTAGTGGTCATTTGCATTTTTTTTTTTATGTGATTCTTATCGTGATCATAAACTACGTGTTTGTTTAACAAAAACTTTTAAAAAAAATGATCGAAGTGTTCTTTAAAAAATATCACATATCTTTGCACTTATCAACGATAAGTTTTGGTTCACACCTAAAAAGGCATCGAAATGGAGTTTTTTTAGTGTTTACATCAAACTGACATGAGTCCCATTACATAAATTTCATAATTTTTAAAATACTTCTACATCTTATAATCTAGGCAAGGTGAAAAATGAATTGCACATAAAGATGGTGTTTGTAATGTAATATGTTATAACTATGTAAATCTCACGTACACATGCAAAACTTACATAGTTAAAATCAAGATAAGTAAATTTAATCCACGTACATGTCATAAAAAAAAACAAACAAGCCAACGTCCCCTTGGAGAATTAATCTCTTAGCGCTGCAGAATATTTCTCCTGAGGACTTGAGGCAGTAGGCTTCAAAATAATAAAAGTAATAAATCATCGCAACTGGTGGTGGATGAATTACTTACAGCTGCAATTCTTGCCCTCTGCAATACATTCCTTTAGAACTTTGGGTCCAACCCTGCTCAGGAGGCGGCGGCGAAGGCACCATCTGACTTATAATGAGAGGAAAAACAATAGGCAGTAGCACTGTATGAATGAAGTAGGAGCATAAACCATAGATATACCATAGAATGATCTCCATCTTGATTGGCTGATCCTCTATCCCTGCAAAATGCTTGTAGGCATCACTGGCCTGTCGCATCTTCTCGCCGACGTTATGGACGTCGGGCGTCTCAATCTCACTCTCCCTGTAGGCTTCCACTGATCCTTCTTCTCCCTTCTTCTCTTGGGTGTCTCGAATTTCATTAACCACAGCAGCCATGGCCAGTAAAAGGACGAGATTGATTGCTGCACATTAATGGAGAAATTCATTTCTTAAATGGTATATGAGGGGGGAAAGGCTGTGCTGTTTTCTTCGCTGTTGCGAATTTCTCGAGGGGGGCGTACACCTCGATTTGTTCATATGGAGTATATTCAAATATAAAGGCATCGAGGCATAGAGGCATCGAGACAATCTGTAAAGTGTCCTCATATGGCCGTTGCGTATATTTTATTGGGCAGTTGACGTAATGATTAGTTTAGGACAGTAAAATCATGGAAATCACCACAAGGAGGTAAATTTTCAATTGTTTTGAATGCCCCAAATCCAATATTTATAAATTTTAATTATTGGGTATTGAACCTATGGAAATATGTAGGGCTATTTTAACCATACGGTTGATAAGAGTTGATGGAGGAGTCCCTAGGAGTTTTTAAAATTTAAAGATTTTAGCCGTTTGAATTATAGCTGTCATCATCTATGAAGTGAGTCACTGATATGGGACCTAAGATTGCTTAAACATGTTGCACCACCTATTCACAGGGCAGGATAAGTGGGAGTGAGCCCATTTGATAATTTTACTTGTCAAGTAAAATCAAGCCAAATAAAGTTAAGCATCCAATTAAAATCACTTTAATTTAAAAGTCTTTCAATCTTTAAAAAATAAAAAATAAAAAAAGCAACTACGTTTATTCACTAAAAGACAAAAAAACTCCACTTTCTCATATAAAAAGTAAAAAATATTTCATTCCAAAAAATAAAATACCATCATAACTCACTTATATTATTCCCTCCTTTTATTTCACTTCACTTCACTTTATTTTAAAAGTAAAATGCCAAACGAGAAAAGGAATTTTGGCTGTGTTATGAACTAAAGATAAATGGGATAAAGCTATGATGATGAATGAAAATAATTTGAGTCAAGGATTGATATATGCATTTAAGTTAAGCACACTACACAAGTGTTGATGACACCGGATTTCAATCTATAGATGTGAATCCTGACCATACTGATAGTTGGGAAAGGGTGGCTGGGCGTTCTATGCATATTTATTCTGTGAGGTATGTAGGAAATGCTTCGAGTTCCTTCAAAACCTGGATAAAACACTATTGTTAGGTGGAAAATGTTGACCCATTTTGAAATAATCTTTTTTTTTGCGTTCTTCATTTGAAAAATGGGAAAAACTTATAGATATTTTTGAGATTTTCTCTTTTTGAAAAGATGGGATTGGCTCAGCCCATAGACACACATGCATGCCTATTGTTAGGTGGTGTATTGCCAATGTTAAACATTAAGGATCTTTTTACAATCAATCAAAAACACTTCTAGATTTCCTCAATGGTATAACCGGTCAAAATATTTTTTTCCACTTGAAAGGAAAATACAAAACCTTGCAAAGGCATTCTTTTATGCAGTTGAGCTGTTGAAGTATTTTAATTTACCTGTCAAACCAGGTGACCATGTCAATTTTGACCTGCTGATGCGACAGGGGCCAATGTATAGTCAGCATTGGCATTCCTAGGCGCCTTCAAGCCATTGGGCCAATCAGTTTTGTTCTTCTATGGATGACCCTAGCAGTCCAATCAGCTAGAAAAGTCTCATTTTGTCCCACCTGTTGATCTTTTACTTGAGAAAGCAGCTGGTTGGGTGTTGCTTGGAATGGAATCTGAACAATCAAGACCCGTCTCTATCCCTCCACTCCCCTTCGTAGATCATGTCGGGCCAACTTTCAAGCAATTGGTAGATGTAATGGCCGATCCTTTGCCTTGTAGTTACTCCTCAATAAGTAATATTAACTTTATAAATACCTTTTAAAGCAAAATGGCACCAGTGGTCTAGTGGTAGAATAGTACCCTGCCACGGTACAGACCCGGGTTCGATTCCCGGCTGGTGCATTTTTTAATATTTTTTTAAAATTTTCTCCTCTTCTTCTCTAATATATATATATATATTTGCATTTTTTTTTTCTTTTACTCCAAAACTCTCTTTTCCCCATTGCCACAAATATCCTCTAGGAACTATTATACAAGAAGATGTTCAAATTTGAGATTTTCTCAGGGCATTATGGAGAAAATGTCATGGAAGGTAATTTAAATTTAATAATATAAAATTACTAAAAGAGAAAAATAAATATATGATACTGTTATAAAATATATTTTTTTAATTTCTACCATTTTATTCTAGTTTTATCATTTTTTTTCACAGCATGTTTCATTTTAACGCACCTTTGGCAAAAAAACAATTTATGATGATATGGCAGAGTATAATAAGATTATTTACTTGCAACAATGATTACAAGATAACTGCTTTGTGGTGTTCTAGCATTTTTTTTTTTAGCAAATTAGCGAAAGGTCCCTATAAGTCAATGTTTCAGCCTCCAGTCCAAGGAAAAACTTTTTAAGGCCTATGGTCCAAGCAGCTAGACTTTTTCAAGCTTTAGGTCCCTGCATCCACATGATCTCATTTTTCAAGACTAATTTGCCCTTCCAACCATTTTAGGCATAAAAATTTTGAAATTTTAAATTTTAAATCCTCCCTCCTCCCTCCTTCCTCCTTCCTAAATCCTCTCGCAGAAGACCTTGTTTTTGTAAATCAGTTCATCTTAGAACCTTGTAAGCTGTGTCCTGCTCTATGTGGCTTTACTCAAAATCAACGTGATATCAAACTATCTGCAAGAAGTGCATATCGGTCGAAACCCTCTTCGACGAACAACCCGATCTCGTCTGCTTCGATTGCAAGAACGGCTTCGTTGAGTCCATTACCGCTCCCTCTCTCTCCTCCTCCTCCTCTCCCTCTCCTCCTCCGCTCCAATCCCCCTCCTTCAACCACCAGTTCCTCCAGATCATCTGCCTCGTTGCCTGCGCTGCCCGCGATGAATCCCCCTCCGCCGCTGCCGCTCCTCCCCCCCTCTGATCCCCGATCCCTCCTTCGACACAGAGGATTTCCTTCGGATCGAGTTCGACGGTAGGGGAAAAGATGACAATCAGAACTGTTCAGATGTGGATCATCTGCAAGGTGGTTTTGTGCAGTCCATCGTATTTTCTGGGCCACCTATCAGTTCTCTGCAAGGTGTTTTTGTGTCTTGGCGACGACGTCGATGGCAGAGGAGTAGATCCGGGATGCGCCTTTGGTCTGGAGCTTGGTCTTGACGGTGTCGAGTGGGTTGAGGCAGTCGTAGGTGATGGCACCGGCAATACCCCCGGCGAATACACCGATCATGGATTTCTCGAAGATGGATAGGGCTTTCATTAGGATTTTGGACTGCATCTTGAGGTTGGATTGGGTTGAAAGAGAGGGGTTTGGGTTTGGGCATTTTTGAGATGTGTGTTTTGCTGGGTTTAGTGGGTTTAGGGTTTCAATGGAGGAGAGAGAAGTGGAGGAGAAGAGGGGGTTGCTGCTGTTGGTGGGGCTTTTGGATTTCTAGGGAAGAGGGTTTTGTTGGGCTTGTGTGGGTCTCAATGGGGAGGGAAGTAGAGGAGGCAATTGTTGTTGTTGCTATTGACGAGGTTCTTCTGCTTCCTAAATTCATTAGGGGAAGAAGGTTGTTTTGAGATGAGTGATTTCTGGGATTTGGTGGGTTTTGTTATCGGGTTTTCTTGGAGGAATCCTAGGCCCAGGGAAAGGAAAGAAGAAGAAGAAGATGTTGATGGATGCAAGTGCTACTGATGAAGAAAACGAATTGGGCAGAATATTATCTGATGAAGAAATCGCTGGATTGGAGTTCTCAGAAGGGCGGGCACTAGATCCGTCCAGCACAAAAATCGTCCCATTCAAAAAGGGCGCTAATCCACCCCCTAGGGCAGAGACGTGGTATTCACTCTTCTCACATCAACAGAATCGAAAACGAAGAGGGGAAGAAGATCTGATCCTCAACGATGCCGCCGTCGCCGGAGAAGACAATCCAGACCCGGACTGCCTTCATCGCCTCTCGTCATTCTCTCTTTTGTCAAATTTATCTAAGTTTTTGTCAAATTTATCTGAGTTTTGTTCAAATTTATCTGTTTTCTGTCATATTTTATCTGAATGTTGTTCAAATTTATCTGTTTTTTGTCATATTTCTCTATATTTTTGGTAAATTTATCTGAGTTTTGTTCAAATTTATCTATTTTTTGTAAATTTATCTGAGTTTTTTTTCAAAACTTATCTGAGTGTTTTAGCAAATTTATTTACGTTTTTTGAAATCTATATGCGTTTTTTAAATTTATTTGCGTATTTTGAAATTTATTTGTATCTTTTCGAATTTATTGCTTTTTTTGAAATTATTGCATCTTTTAAAATTTATTTTCGTTATTTTAAATTTATTCACATTTTTTGAATTTTTCTTTGGATGATTTGAGATTTATTTATATTTTTTAAAATTTATTTGGATATTTTTGAAACTTATTTGCATCTTTTTAAATTTATTTGCGCTATTTGATAATATATTGATTTTTTTTAACTTATTGCATTTTTCGAAATTATTTCATTTTTTAAAATTTATTTTCGTTATTTTGAAATTTATTTGTGTGTTTTTAGAATTTATTTGAAAATCTGGGGATTCCATTAATCGTGGGCAATTAAATGTTAGTTGGCCATTATTAATGGGATATCTCACCAATCATGGGTTATGATTTAAAGAAAGGGTAAACTAGACATTTCAGGTATGAGAAAGTGTGGGAGGGACCTTTGTCTCTATAATTTTTTTTTGTTGATCTAAGACAATAAAGTGAAATGTTCAGGGACCTGTCGTCGAATGCCCTTTGTTTTTTCTCATGCTTCTTCTTAAAAGCTTTTGGACTTTTTGCAAAGATCTGTTCTGACTATTCTCAATCCATTCAATCCCTTTTCTGTTTCACTTCCTCCTCTGGTAGGATTGTAAAACCTCCAAGCCCTGCATCTTATCATGTCAAAAGGCCTAAGTCTACTCTCACTAGACATCTTCCCAAGGCCCCTCCTAAAAACCACAGCCTTGTCAAAGCAAGCAATCTCATGACTCTCTAAGCTGTCAACAACAAAGTAACCATATCCAAACAGGCCTTCATAAGAGCTGAAATCTATAAGGTTGCTGTGGTGGGCTTCATGCATCCTGTTTCTATCATCCACGAGAAAAAAACAGAGCGCCGTGCCATTGGTTTTCACAGTCGTAGAAGCTGTTGGCGTCGAAGGTCAGTCCCCGGAGAACCGTCGATTTTTCTGGGAGCATGTTCTTGGTGGTGGCGAGGGCATAAGACATTTTGTGGCCGTTCTGTGTTCATGCAAATAATTCTGTTGTTTGGGGGTATGAGGGGAAGATGAAGTGCTCTGGCATGCCATCTATTAAGCGCCCTTTTAGAGTGCTCATGAACCATGCCCTGTTTGGGTCTGTATAAGGTGGGACTTTTGTGTCTCTTATGGGGTGGAAGATGATTTCAGTTTTGGACTTTTGATGTGGTGTTTGGTGAGTCTTTTGGGTTTGTGAAAAGTTGGAGAGTTCAAGTGATTGGAAGATGACTACTAAGGTAGCGTTTGGTTCGCTGGAATGGTTGTAGGTGGGAATGGAATGGAGACCGGAATGAGTCTGGAATAGAATGAGGTAGGAATAGGCATTTCCATTCCAGCGTTTGGTACGCTGAGGAATCAACCCAGTTGATTCCTGTTCCTGCGTTTGGTACGCTGGAATAAGTCCTGAAATGGAATAAAATTTACATAAAACTGACCAAAATACCCTTGTTAGATTTTTATCTTTGGCTCAATCAATGTTTAGATTATATTATTATTAAATAGCTGGGGCCCACACAAGCACTTCTATTTTATAATCTTATAATAATAATAATAATAATGTATAGATTATATTGTTATATAGGTGGGCCCACACAAGTTTTTTTATTTTATAATCTTATAATAAAAATAATGTATAGATTATATTATTATATAGGTGGGGCCCACAAAAGCTCTTTAATTTTATAATCTTATAATAATAATAATAATAATAATATAGATTATATTATTATTATATATGTGGGGCCCACACAAGCTCTTCTATTTTGTAACTTATAATAATAATAATAATGTATAGATTATATTATTATTATATAGGTGGGGCCCACACAAGCTCTTCTATTTATAATCTTATAATAATAATAATAATAATATAGATTATATTATTATTATATAGGTGGGGCCCACACAAGTTTAACTATTTTATAATATAATAATAATGTATATAATATATTATTATATAGGTGGTGCCCACACAAGTTCTTTTATTTTATAATCTTATAAGAATAATAATAATGTATATATTATATTATTATTATTATTATATAAGTGGGGCCCACACAAGTTCTTCTATTTTATAATATTATAATAATAATAATATAATATTATATTATTATTATATAGGTGGGGCCCACACAAGTTCTTCTATTTTATAATAATAATAATAATGTATATATTATATTATTATTATATAGGTGGGGCCCACACATGTTCTTCTCTTTATAATCTTATTATTATAATAATAATATATATATTATATTATTATTATATAAGTGAGGCCCACACAAGTTCTTCTATTTTATAATCTTATAATAATAATGATAATGTATATATTATATTATTATATAGGCGGGGCCCACACAAGTTCTTCTCTTTTATAATCTTATTATTATAATAATAATAATGTATAGATTATATTATTATATAGGTAGGGCCCACACAAGTTCTTCTCTTTTATAATCTTATAATAATAATAATGTATATATTATATTATTATTATATAGGTGGGGCCCACACAAATTCTTCTCTTTTATAATCTTATTATTATAATAATAATGTATAGATGTGAAAAATGGTATTTTGGTCTCAACAAAAAGTAGAAATGAATGGAATTGCCATTCCTTCCCATCCCGGATGGAATGGTCATTCCTCTACATAAGGGAATGAGATTCCAGAGGTAATGGTCATTACGCCACTTTTTTGCGAACCAAACGCTGGCATTCCATTCCGACCTTCATTACAGCGAACCAAACGCTACCTAAGAGGAAAGCAGAGGTGGTGGTGCGGAGATGGGTAGCTGTATATTTGGTCTTTTGTGGGGGTTTTGGAAGTGGGTTTTTGTTCCTTTGTGGAATTGGTGAGGGGGAAGAAAATGGAAGGTCTATTAGATTTGGCTTGTGGGTTGTGTTTTTTTTTATTGGTATATGATGTTGTGTGAGTTTTGATTGGTATTGTACATGTACAGTGTTGCGCAATAAAGGCTCAAATTAAGAGAGTAAAATACAAAGGATTTAATTATAATATGATGGTATTTTTTTTTAGTAGTTTGGTAAGGAATCTTTTTGACCTTTTATATAGAAAGTAGATGATTTTTTTTTGTAATTTAATGGATTGAAGATGTCCGCTTTTTTCTTTTTTAAAAAAAAAAAAGGGGAAATTTTGATTTTTTTTTTTACTTTTGGAATTACCAGTCTTTTTAAATCTCTTAAATGGAACATTTACTTCACTTCACTTTAATAGTAAATTACCGACCAGTTATTATATAGGAGCAAGTTTCATGAACTTTGGTGGGTGAGTTCTTCTAGATTTCAAATGAGATTTTAATAGGCTAGGGTGCAAGAGGGTGAGAATCGTGCGAATTTTCATCATTTTTCTACTTTCTATAGAAACAACGCTTCTCTCTCTCTTTCTCTCTCCAATTCCAAATCAGTTCGAAGTCCTAGCCACCCAATCGACCGTTTCATGTCATCTGAGGACTGAAAAAAGTACAGGTATTAGGGGTGTTCACGGGTCAAAACCCGCGGGTTTCGGGTCAAACCCGACCCGACCCGTCTAAAATTTTATGGGTGAAAACCCACCCGAACCCGACCCGTTTGTGTCACGGGTCAAACGGGTCACGGGTCAAACGGGTCACGGGTTCAACGGGTCACGGGTCGCGGGTCGGGTTTGGGTCAGTTTTTTTTTTTTTTTTTTTTTTTTTTTTTTTTTTTTTTTTTTTTTTTTTCATGTAGAAGACCAAATTATTTATGTAAACAACTTTCAGATAATTGTTAGAGAACTAAAAGTGATTAGATGTAATTATGTAAAATAAAAAGTGGTTGCGGTTGTTTGCTGGCCTTCTTTTGTACCATGGGTAGGGGTGTACAAAAAAAATAGTTGCGGTTTGACTCGAAAATCACGTCCAATTTCAACTACGTAATCACTCTCATCTTGACCATTAATTCAATGGTCACCAATTAAATGATTAAATACAATCAACAAGATATTCAAGATTAACAAATCTAAACAAACTGATGTCAAATAGATGTAATAACTAATAAGGCTTCAAAACGTACCGTGTTTTTCATGTGAGATCACCTTAATCTGTTGATAGGAATAAAATAAATGTTCCTCGCACTAAATATATTATAGTATACATGGGCCTTGAGTTCATAGACATGAGACCAATATAATAACTCAAATATTTAGAAATTGGTCGGTGAACTACATCTAAGAGAAATTAAAACCACATCTTGACAAATATCTCTTGGATTTTTATCCTTGGTCTTCTACCAAAAAAAAAAAAAAAAAAAAAAAAAAAAAAAAAACGGGTTCACGGGTCACCCGCCAACCCGACCCGTGAGGCCCGTTACCCGTACCAATGGTCACGGGTCGGGTCGGGTCGGGTCGAGCACAAAAATTGTGGGTGGAGTGACCCACCCATTGACCCACGGGTCGGGTCGGGTTGGCGGGTCGGGTCGGGTTACGGGTCATTTTGTACACCTCTAACAGGTATATTTAACTGTTGAAGAAAATGGCTTGTACAGTATATCCGTTTGATAGCAAACGTTGGTTTTCCACTCTAATGTTTCATCATGTTACTCATAAATTTGATAATTTAATAGTTTGCACAAAACTCTGTTTGTTATTACTCATCAGGATTTTTTTTGTATCAATATTTGATTGAACAATTTGGCCACGTTTGAATAATATTGGGGATTATGTGATGCCACATAAAATGCTCAGATTCTCCATACATGTAAAAAATTCATCACAATTTGGTGTGATGCTTTTTCATGCCAAAAATGGAAAGAACTTTCCCATGCTCGCATAGAAATAAATTTCCCCAAAGGCATGGAATTACAACGTTACATAAACAAGCCCTTTGGTTATACATTAGCTTTTCTTCATCTTAGCTAAATCAATCATAACTTTCATTTTAGACATTTCCATGGTTGTCATTCATTATATCTAAACAATATGCTTAATATATATGTTAGTTCTGTTGGACAATTGAGATTTCGGATTTGAGTTAGCCAGCTTTACCTGAATCTGAAGTGAATAACTATACAGAACAAACTTGAATTCAATTTCAACAATCCTTGGCCAAGAAAATGTCCACAACCAGTTTTGTTGGATTGGATAGCAAGTCATTGTGGCGGAGATGCTCCAAAGCTGGCCTACCATCGAATTAATCATGTTATAAGACATGTGATTAAAATGTATCAAAGATGGCCATGTAAATTTTTTTGTAGCTCAATTGGTGAGACACTTTCCTTCCAAGAAAGTTCCAAACTAATCAAGGATCAATTTCTGACTCAAACATTTATGTGGAGATCGAGGAATTTGTGTAAGCGAGCGTGCTTGGTGTGAGTATTTACTAGAGACAAGGGAAAAAAAAATAGACAACTTGCCATTAAAACTGAAGAGTCCCACTTTAGACATGATCAACAACTTTTATCTTGTAACAGACTACCTTATAAATGACTATGTTGCCGTTGAGAATTACTCATGGACAAGTCAATGGCCGCCCCCCACCACATGAATATCCCAGTTTGCTTTCTATGTTTTAAAAACTCCAGCCTTCTAAATTTGCTTCTTTGGCTTGAGAATTCTGGTGTGTTTGAACATGTTTGGTTAGTTTAAATTATTGTTCCCAATTTTGATCTCACGGGAAGGAATCCCAAGATCTTCACCCGCTGGCATAAAAAAGTTGGAACAAAAATTTTTTGATTTTTTTTTTTAAGAAACAACTTTATGGCACAATTGGTCTATACTTATCTCTTACCTTTTAAATATGTCATTTAAAAAGATTTCAAATCCTCTCATTTATCCTAATGGTAGGCTCCATGCTCACAATCCCAAAGAAGGTGGCCCCACTTTGTAATTCTTAAAGGTGGGTCACATGGTCACAATCACAAAGGGTGGACCCATATTATAATTCTTATAATGGTGGGACCACATTATAAGGCCCGATGATCTAATTTCTAAAGGTGGGTACCACTTGTAATTTCTAAATGTGAGTCGTGTATTTACAATCAATCAAAAGACGGCCCCACATTGTAAATTCTAAAAAGGTGGGCCCACATTGTAAATCCGATGAACGTGTTCCCATATTCTCATTTCTAAAGGTGGGCACCATATTATAATTTCTAAAGGTGGGTCATGTGTCCACAATCACTAAAAATGTGTCTCCACTTTGTAATTCTTAAATGTAGGTCACATGAACATGATCACAAAAGGTGGACCCACATTGTAAATTTTATCAATGTGGGCCCATATTCTAATTTTTAAAGGTGTGTACGATGTTGTAATTTCTAAAGATGAGTCTCATATTTACATTCACAAAAAGGTGGCCCGACATTATAATTCCTATAAAGTGGGCACAATTGTAAATCCTATAAATATGTGCCGTGTTCTAATTTTTAAAGGTGATACCAAGATATAATTTTATAGGTGGGTCCCATATACGACAATAATAGAGTGCTGCAAATAATAAAAGGTGAGTCTCACATTATAATTCCTATTATTCTATTGCTTCCATTCTTTGGAGCAAAACTTTTACAATGTTACCAAACAAGTTCTGAACAATATATTCTCAACATAATAATTTAATATAATGTTGCTAGACAAAATCTGAAGAGTATAGTCTTGACACAATCCGATCTTGACACAATCTGATTTGAGTACAAAATTAGGAACAATACGAGAACGTCAGAACGATGCCAAAAAGGCCCCTAAATTCCCATATATCTAGTAGCTTTTAAAATGCTCAGGGTGCTTAAGCTTTTGTGAAGTCCAATAGGGAACAAACAACATTTGGAATTTCCGCATATTCTCCAAATTGGAATTCCTAGAATTCAAGCATACCAAACAGGCTCAAGTAGACGTTGAGCTCAGAGCAGTAGGAACCTAGACCCAGGCACTCTATCTAGACCCAAAACCAACTACGGTTTTTGGTTGCAGGACTTGTATGTACGATTGTACGAAAACTTTTTCCCGCGAGTAGACATTGTTGGGTCCACTTAGAGGGGGGTGGCTAGTAGGAAAAGGTCAACTTGTGGATAATAGTCAACTAAAAAATAAAAATAAAAAATCCGCCCGTCAAATTATCATAATCTTTAATTTAACAATATCAAAATTTAATGACATTATATATATATATTCAATCTAATTGTGAGTGAAGATTCTATGAGTAAAATTGGACTTGGTAATAGATTACGAGGAGTCGGTATCAATTTATGCCTGATTGCTCCACATATAATTCTTTAAAACACATTTTCTAAATGAACCAAAGCCAATCCGAATTGATCTTACGATAGATCTGCTACAGAACAATTATATTTATTTTTCAATTAATTCATACCATCAATTGTGCTCATTCCAATCAAATGATCCACTGCAACCAATACATCTTGTTATAACAAGAATGTATTATTCCGAGGTATATCTTGTTCATATCTCGTTGGACCAATCCTTCCTAAATCACATCTTTGTTCTAAAAATTTCTTCAAATGACAAGAATGTGAAAGTGACCACACCGATCAAATGGTGCGCCGGCCCCATAAAGCTGGATTGCACAGGCCTGAATTAAAATTAAAGACCTAAATCCGAACCTGGCAATATACTCAAGCATAGGTCTAAACCCATGGACCCAGAGCCAGAGCCAGAGCCTGAGCCAAATAAAGTGGACTCAGTGCTAGTCCCCAAAAACACATGAATGGGTCTACAGGAGTCCTCCCCCATTCGTTTCTTGATTCACACCCTGCGCATTTTAGAGAAAATCCTCTTAACTTGAAGGAAAAGACTTTTCCTCAGTGAGAGTCGTCGGTTCTTTTCATTCTACCATTTTTCTCTGCTTCAACTTTCTCCGAAAGGACTTTCTCCTTCTTTCTGTGACCCTCTAAATCTCCTTGGAATCCTCTCTTTTACCCTTGTCTGCACCATCTCCTTGACGCTACCGGGATTTAGGACATGGGACAGGCTTTTCGCAAGCTCTTCGACACCTTCTTCGGCAACACCGAGATGAGAGTATGATCTTTTTCTTCATCTGGGTCTTCTTTTTTTCGCTTTATTTTACATGGGGTTTTCGTTTTCTTCTTGAATTTCTTGTTCCTGGCCCCAAGCCCTTGAAGGGTTTTTCTCTTTTCCTTTTTATTTTGATGGGGTTCTGCTGTTTTGGTAGCTTTCGTTACATGTTCTCACTTTATCCGTTGTTTTTGTTGGATTGTTGCGCGAATAATCGCTCCAACCCAGAAAGGACTATTTTTTTACGACTGGTTGATAACAGAATTTGTGAATAAAATCTCATTAGTTTGAGCTTGAATTTCGGCTCGTTCTGGGCGATTATGTCGTTTAAGGGCTTAGATTCTCACATGGTTGTCTTTGTAAATAGAAGATGGGATGTGGTCGGTGATGTTTCTATCATTGTATCAAAGATTTCTGAGCTGAATCAAATGAGCACTTTGTTCATTGCAGACCTAGGGAGTCCCATTTATTTTGAAAATCTTGTGGTCTCCAATTCAGTAGGGCTTAGGTATTTCTTTGAAGTTCTATTATATTACTATGTTGTTTGAATGGTCAGACGTTAATCTTGGCCTCACCTCTACTGATGGGGTGATGTTACTTAGCTGTGAATAAAGAGGTGGGAGGAAAAGGTGAAGGCAAGGGAAATCTTGAGAATTAGCATGACTTGTTATTCCAGCAACCTCTCAATTGAAGGAGATTCCTGTGACAACATGGAATTGGCATGCAGGGCTTGCCTAGAACCTTGGAGATCTGGATGATTGGGTTGTCGCTGGTTGAAATTTGAAAGACCTAGCTTTTTTCATGTGGGACATGTGGTGAACAATGTGATGCATTCTTTGACAAAGTAAGGAATTGGTAGAGGCTTGGGAGGATAGTTATGGGATGGGAAATTTGGATAGATATATGGATTGGAGAGGAATCTCTAGGATTGATGCTTGGAAGGCTATGCTCAATTTAAAATCAAAAGCATGAGGTCAAATATTATGTGTGAAATCTCACCTTAGAAGAATTTGTTGGACAATGAATTCATAATTAGAATCTCTTCTAAAGCTGGTTGGCGAGTTAGTGATTCCATTGAAGGAAAGATCAAAGAATTTGGCTGAAGGAACTCCACAGTATTGTTTTAAGCAACTCATCTTTTCTTTGTTGGAAATCGAGTGATCCTTTTCCTTACGATCCAATGTGGAAATGTTTGCTCCTCCCAAGGTCAAATTGTTTTATTGCATGGAAGTATTTACATAATCCTCCCATCGGCTGCTTGAAATCTCTGATATTTTTCCAAATATTTGTTTCTTTTTGGGCTACTGAGGAAATGGTAGATCACTCGTCGAACATTCCAGTGATCCATCGATGATTGGTTTTTGGGCCCATTTAAGAAGAGAGGCTATATCTTATGGTGAATGAAAAAATTCCAGCTAATAGAAGAATAGCAAAACAGTGCTTGAAATCCCTCACTGCCTTTCCTCTCTTTGTTCCTTTCTTGATTTGGGAACCTTTGGATTTCTCCATTTCTTTTTAACTAAATGTCATGCTCAAATCAGTCTGGTACTCACTACCCATAGCAGTTGGGGTTTTACCATGGTGTACGGCTCAATTATTGTTATTTGTTTCTCTGACATTTTGTGCAGTAAATTATTTGAGTGCATTCCTGCAATCTAACACATATTCCAAATGATCTAGTTGAACTGGAACCTTTTTTTTTTTTTTTGAACGGTAACTTGTATTGATAAAAAACTTAGCAATGCAAAAGGGATATACTGAAAAGCTCAGAAAAATACCAAAAAAAAGAAAAGGACACCATCCAAAAATAAGCAAAAAGGGAAGCCTTCAGGATCTTACCAAGGCCCCAAAGCCCCAACACAGTTATACAAAAGTTAAGCAGAATGACATCTATAGGCACTCCCCCAAAAATCCTGGAGAACTGAAATTCAAGAGGCAGCAAAGGATCTTGATCTCACGATAACGGATGCAGTAGATAAGGATTTATCTTCAAAACATCTCAGGTTTCTATCCTTCCTGATGGCAGTTGAACTGGAAAATTGGGTGATACTCCATCCATTAAGATGCAGGAAGTAGGAATAGACTTCAGCAGAACTACTGCCATATATATATATATATATTTTTGAATGGGAATTGGGAACTACTGCCATATATCATTGTCTCAATTTTTCTGGCCACCATCACTTTGAGCATGTTTTGATTGTCAAGGTTATGCTTGGAATACTAAATTCTTTGTGAGATTTATATGTATTGTGTCATAAGTTTTTCCAGCACTTTTAGGGAACGTTTGTGTACACACCCTTTCCGCGGAAAGGGAAAATTGCCACGTCACCAAATTCCATAGAAATGGAAACCTCGGAAAAAGAATTTAGAAATTCATGTTTGGTGCAAATTTTTTTTCCTCATTGAGTTGGTGCTAATGTTGGTTGGTGCGGCTGTGGATTCGTTATAAAAAATCAAATTTTCTTGTTTGGTGAAACAATTTTTTGAAGAAAAATAGCATAACGTTTATATTATTTATTCAACATCAAATAATAATTTATTCAAAGAAATAAAAAATGAAAGAGTTGTAGGGTTTTGGGTTGAAATGGAAAAGAGTGAGGAAAAGAGGGAGGATTTTCCGAGGAAATTCATTTCCCATACCCACCATCGGAAACCTATTTCCAGCATTAGCAAGGAAAATGCTGACGAGGCAGGAAAGCGTTTCCGTGGAATTGTTCTGGACCAAACGCCTAAAAAATGGGTTTTCCGCGGAAAACCGTCCACTTTTCTGCGGAAAAGTGTTACACAAACATGCCCTTAAGGATTACTGTTTTGAGTTTTCTAGTGATATTGATTTTGTCCTTTTCTTACCTTTATTTAAAAACTGCTTGACAATTTAGCCATTTATTTTCAGCGTTTCATCACAATAATTTTGGTCTCCTCTTAATTATGTTTCTCTATTAATTTATTTTACTGGCCTTAGGTTGTAATGCTTGGCTTGGATGCTGCTGGCAAAACAACTATCTTGTACAAACTGCACATTGGAGAAGTTTTATCAACTGTTCCAACAATTGGTAGGAGCAACATATTGATATGGATTTGCATTAATTGGTTAATTGTCAAATAGTTGGCAGGTCACTCTAATGATGGCAACTGTACCTGCTAATACAACTCTCAATTATAATTAGGGCTGTCAATCAGGCTCTCCTATGAAGGTACCGACTCACCCCGGCCCTCAAAAAGCCCGCAAAACGAGGGCTTTTGTTTTTCTTAAAAGGCCTAGGGTTAGACAAGTTTTTTGCAGGCCTGCCAATTTGAGGGTTGGGCGGGAACAATACTAGGCCTAGCCTGACTCTTATTTCTTTCTTATATATATGTGGATTTATTTGAGCATGGTCCTTATGGATTCTTATGTGGGTTCTTATGCGATTCTTATATTATGTTTTATATGATTCTTATGTGATTTTCATGTGGTTCTTTTGTATTTTCATGTAAGGGAAATATTCATGTGCATATCTATCCCTCACCACATTATGGTGAGGGACAACATAGTGGGGCCACTTTATGATTCATCCAAATCATCCACACACATGGAACCCCCCAATGGATCAATTGAGTATTCATTAATCCGATTGGATTGGACCGTTGGATTGAGGTTCAAAATTTTCCTTCAATATAAAATCATGAAATTTGTGGGTCACGGATGAAGGGGTTAGAGACTTGGGATTGACCTCAAACTTGATATATGGTCTCATCTCATATGACTCTTTCCATCACCCCCCCCCCCCCCCCCCCCCCCAAAGTCCCATGATTGATGGGGCCCTAGGTGGGCCCCATTGAGTTTGTCCCTCACCATATGGTGAGGGAAGGATGCACATGAACATTGCCCTTCATGTAAATAAGCCATGCACGACTCTTATGTAATTTTATTTTATTATTGTTATTATTATTATTTGCAATGGCTTATCTACATACAATTGTTGTATATGTGGATTTGTTAAAGCACATATGTGGGCTTGTTTGAGCATGATTCTTATGTGGGTTCTTAATAGCATGGGATCAGTTCGCTTTATTTATTGAGTCTAATGGTTAGTCTCATATTCAGATTTAACTCCAATGGCCCATCTCTTGGATGGGCCATAAGCTCAAAAACAAAGTGCTACAAAATCCTAATGGCATGTTGTAGAGGAAATTATGAGACAATTTTCTTCTTCTTCTTCTTTTTTTTATTTAGGATCCATTTGTTTGTTTGATATTTAAATCATGAGAATTCAATGTAAAGCATTCTATCAAGAGCCTATTTATCTATTTATTTTTGAATGGTAACAAGATTTCATTAAGAAGCAAGACAATACAATATATATATATATTTATGAGGAATTCTCAAAAACTCCCCTTTTTGCTCCCCTATGTTTTTAGGGTGTGGAGCCCACTTAAGCCAATCCAATCATTTCACACATACTACCCTCATGAATTGGTATAAAACCCAAATTTGACACTCATCCCGGACCCAGCCAGGCCCTTCCCTTTCACAACCCTAATTATAATTATACTATTAAGTTATTTGAATTCCTTCATTAAATAATTGCATTTGTGTCTACCTCTCCATTTGAGATTTTTTTTCGTGTTCAAAATTTCATTTATATTATTTTGCATCTCTAGGATGTCTAGTAGATTGAAGTGCAATTCTCTCAGCACAAGTTTTAGATTAATTTGCATCAATTTTCTTGGAAGTTTTTGGTGAGCTTGATGCATATATAAAAAAAAAAGACTGAAAAGTAGAGCTCAATATGCTTTTAAGTAGAAATTTTTTAAAAGTATTGTATATCAAATGTTAATTTATTATTTTCTAAATGCTGGATCACATGAATTATGCAGTTCCGGAGGCTTGGAAGATCCGAGTGAACTCCAAACCCGGCCACATGTGGCCAAATGCCAAAAATATAGGTTTTATGTTTTAGGGTAAACCTTTTTACTTAAGAGATTGACATATCTCATGTGTCAAATGATGTCCGGATGACACAAAATTTGCCTATCCAAGAAGCCCAAGTTTGTGCAACTATAACAAGCATTGAAGAAGTTACGGCCCATTCATTGATATAGCATATAGGTTTTTTTCCCCAACTTATCAGGTGTGTAGTTTAGTAATGAGTTTTAAGAGTCCTAGTTTAGTTAGTAATTATTTCTTTCTTTCTTTTTTTGGGTTTAGTAATAGGAGATTTTGTTTTATTAAGTAGTTGATTTGGTGTAATTATAGAGAGAGAATTAGGTAAAGTATAGATTTGAGTGTCTTGACTTTCAACACAAGTCATAAGGTCTTTAAATGTGTATGTACATCCCATTCAATAGAATTCATATTATTTATGCAACCACTTTTTTCCTTGCGGGACTCCTGCACAAGTGCGGTGTAGGATTTTCAATCCCTACCATCAAGGAGAGGGACCCCCTTAGCTTGAATGGTGAGAACCAAAAATCTTGCACAAGTGCTGCGTGGGTGCCCCTTAATAGGAAAAACCCTCATGTACAAAGCTTTACTTCGTTCCTTGGTTAGTTAGGATTCAAGACCACCTCAGTGGTGATGACTTGTAGGGCCCCTATCTGGTGCATTGATGAAGTTCAAAGTGCCAATTTGGATTTGACTGGATTGCATCAGTGTATCAGTGACAGGATGAGACATCAAAATAGGTAGTTATTTCTATTGCAGCTGTTATTTTCTGAATACGTAAAAAGACATGACACAATGCCTTGCCTTGTCGCCAGGCAACTCATTGCCTTGTTGGCTACTATTGCCCCGTTGGTAACTAGTACTACGCAACAGTCTTTTGTTCCATGCTTATCGAGGCTGTTTGGAATAATGTACAATTCATTAGCACTGAGCACATCAGTCATCAGCTGTCCCGCTTACTTAGTGGATGATTTTAGCTCCAGCCTAAGCTATTCCAAATTTAAATGAGGTATAAGATGCAGTTAGGAAGGAATGCATGCAAGGATACTTTGACTATTCGCCCCTTTGGGTCTTTTGATGAAAGAAAACTATACTGTAAAGATGCAAAAAGGCCCCAAAGAAATGGAAAAAAGCAGAACCAAAAAAGAAATCTCTTTCCATTCCGCCCATGTTTTTAGAATCTGACTAAATACATAATGTGTGGTTGCAGTAGCATATGAATGTGACAATCCTTATATCTGGGTACATCTGAAGATGCCTTTGTCTTGTACCCTTTGTTTGCATTTCTTGGATATGGGTTGGAATTTGGAAATCTTTGTATTGGGTTACATCGAAATACGCCCTTCGTCTTTTAGCCTTCATTTACTACTTTTGGACATTGGAAATCATTTTTTTGCTGTTTTATAATTATTTGGATATGCCAATGGACTTAATTAATGCACTGGTATTTCTTGTTATAGGCTTACAGCCATTGAACTGTCACGAGGTTCTTATGATGTGTATTTATATTGGTAAAAGAATGACATGTATTGTCTTCATGTGTGTTATGTAGGATTCAACGTAGAGAAGGTTCAGTATAAAAATGTCGTATTCACAGTCTGGGATGTAGGTGGGCAAGAGAAACTGAGGCCCCTCTGGAGGCATTACTTCAACAATACTGATGGACTGGTAATGATCAGCACATGTTATACATAGCTGATTTTTTTCACTCCTTGCTTGTTGCTAGTGTTCATTACTATATAGAAAATATCATGATATCATCATTTTTTTGGTGATATGGGCATAATGGGAATTTCTCATGAGAAATTAAAGATACTATCAAAAAATGAAAATGATGAGATTACATCCCAAAAAATCAATATAATATATTGAGAATATTTCTAATTTGGAACAACTTAAAATCCCATGAAGTCTTTTTCATCTCTCTCACTCTCGATTATTTGATTCCATATGGCCTGAAGATGACATCAGGAGTGCTATTAGGACTAAAATTTGATCTGGAGGTAGATATTGCTTAAAAAACACAAACATGTAAGCACCATTAAAAAAGAAGACACAAATATGCAAGTCTCTAGGATATATATATTTTTAATAACAGTCTCTAGGATTCTTTAGGGCTCTAGTTCATGTAAATTGATAGCATCTCTGATTTTTGGAGCAGCATTCATGGCAATTACTTCATCTGGTGCTAGGTTTGAGCTGTTTGACCCTTTCCTTAGATTGTTTTTCTTTTTTCATATTTGTGTGCGCATGTGTTTGAGCTGTTTTTCTTTTTCCTTAGGTTTGAGCTGTTTGACCCTTTCCTTATATATATATATATATGGGGAGCACTGCGGCATTTTTTAGGAGAAAAGGCCCCTCTTAGTTGGGCCCATTGGGATGCATGATGATCATGTAGTCCATTGGATGGAAAGATCCATATGAGGCCTACCTGTATGCAAAATCTTGAGTCCGTAAGATTATCCTAACCTTTTGATCCATAGCCCTAAAATTTAATTGTTTAGAGGCATCATTTTATTATGATTTCAATCCAATGGTGAAGTAAAGTTGGATGAGTGTCAAACTTGGTCTTGTGACTATTGGTTTTTTTTTCTTTTTTTCTTTTTTTTTTTTTGGGGGGGGTGGCTGGCTCCTCCATATATATATATATATATAAGCGTGACTGATTTTGGGGCTCCTCCTCCATATGCATCAATATGTCATGGATTTGATCTCTCAGATTAAATGTCAAAGAAACTTGTTAAGGTCTTGTTTTATTTTTGTAAGATATGAATTCTTAATGTTTTATTTATTTTTATAATTTTCTCAAAGATTTTTTATTTACCATTCACTTGTTTATCAAAAAATGTAGGGATTTTTACGAAAAAATGAAGCTTAAATAATAATTAAACGATTTTATGAAGAAAAACCATAAAATTACAAGATAATTGTTCGTACATTTTTTTGGATGAGGCTACCCTAGTTGACGATATCATCGATTCAGTTCTTGGTTGATGATATCGTCAACCTCCTGCAACTTTTCTTCTTCTTCAATGGTTTTCATACATCCATTCTTAACGTTGTTCAAAGATTCCGGATTAATGATGACTCCGTAAGTGTTGTTCACAAACATCAAGACCTACAAAAAATTTCCAAACAAATGACTTCAAACTCTAGCAACCACCAAACAAATGTTCACGAAAGCATACCCAAATTCATCTCCTCCAACCTCACTTAAGCCTCCACCAAATTAAGAGAAAATCCTCATTTAGGCATTTCACCAAACACCTTACACTCCAAGCTCGAACTCTCAAAACTCATGCAAAATAGCACAACAAATGCATAGAAACTAAGCATGTGACTCATACACTTAAGTAAGATGGTCGAGCCCACCTAAGGAAATCCATTAGAACACAAAATGCAATGATTTTCATAACCTTTCCATCGCTAGGTGGAAGAAGGTAGAGCAAAATATCATTTTCTTGCAATGAAAGTTGACGATATCGTCAACTGAGTTGATGATATCGTCAATTAGGGTGATTTCGTCCAAAATAAATGTACGAACAATTAGCTTGTCATTTTATGATTTTTCTTCATAAAACTGTTTAATTAAGATTTAAGTTTAATTTTTTCGTAAAAATCTCAAAAAATGTATCTATTTCCTATATTTTTTTAAAAGAATTATTATTTTTTTGCTAGAATTACCCAAAAATATTTTAAGAAAATCCTGGAGGTGTGCTTGTTGATAGTGCTTGATCTTCTTTGAGTTCTTGATCTTTGGTATAACAATTTGGGAAATTTATTTTGTTCTTCATGGCTTTCCCTTGATTATTTGTAGTTCTTGGGCTGTATGGAGTTGGTAATTATTCCCTAGGATTTGAAAATTCATTAGAGAGATTGTTCCATTTGGTTAAAATCAACTTTTTTTTAATAACTTTCATTAACATAGCAAGTCAGTACAAGATTGATATACTGACGGTCTGTAGTCACCAAAACAAAGAAAACAAGCAAAAGGAAATGCCACACGAAAACAACAAAGAAACATCAATGAATAGGAGAGATATCATTATAACTAATCAAACTCTACAACAAAACTCTCTCCTTATTAGCTAGAACATGAGTCACCTTATGAGCTGCAAACTTGTCATGGTGAAAGGAAGCGTAGAACCTTCTAGCCAGGTCCAAGACCTCTTTCATCAGATGCTAGCCAAAGCCCAAGGAGCCAAGCAAGAACTTGCAGCCCATCGGATGATGCACAACCCTTCACCCATGGTGCACAGATACGGCATGGATAAGACAAGGATGCATCATAGATACGGTGGGGGCACAGATTTTACACATAAAAAGTGAAGTATCGGAAGCATTGAACTTATCATGGTGAAAGGAAGCATTGAACCTTCTAGCCAGGTCCAAGACCTCTTTCATTATATGCTAGCCAAAGCCCAAGGAGCCAAGCAAAAACCTGCAGCCCATCGGATGATGCACAACCCTTCACCTATGGTGCACAAATACGGCATGGATAAGGCAAGGATGCATCATAGACACGGCAGGGACACGAATTTTACACATAAAAGTGAAGTATCGGATACGATACGACATGATACGTTGCCCATTTTCAAGTATCCATGCATCATAGCCCTTTGCCCACCACAGATGGTCTTGAAGGTAGAGTGGATAAGAATTTTTGCGAACTTGTCAGCAAAGTGATCAACTCTGCTCCCTATTCACCTTGCCGATCATACTTCCATCAAAATTTAGTTTGAATTAACTTGTACGGGGTGGAGACCAAAGTCACCTTTCACAGAGGAGGGGTATTTTAGGAGAAAGCAACTTCCTTCCAACTCATCAAATTCATCGTAGAAGGAACCCCTACTGTAGTACAGGAGGCCCATAATGTAGCAAGAAAGTTCACCTTATCGATCAAAACATAAACTGGAGAGGTATGGCCTTCAAAGCACTACATGTTTCTCTCCTTCCTAAAGCACCCACAGAGAAGCCAAAAAAGACAATTTCCATGAGACCTCCCCTTAGCCAACCCCACTGCTAAGGTCCATGCTTAAATGGCCAAAGTGATGTGAAATGACCAAAAGGGACTAAAAAAACAATTATGGTAAAAGCCAGGAACCATAGAAATGTATTTCCCTTAAGGCCTGTTTGGATAAATGAGGATTGAAATGAAATGAAGTGGATTTTACATGTGGAGTGGAGTGAAGAGAAGTGGGTTGAAGTTAAAATATAATACTTCATTTCACTCCATTTGGATGCTTATTTTGAAGTTAAGGTTTGAAGTAGAATATATGTTTACTCAAGAAAATGGAAGTAGTTAGAGTTGAAGTGAAATGGAGTACATATGGCTCACAACATTACTTCATCTATTAGGCCAGACTCATCCAAACGGGGTAGAGTTGAAATTTTAGACAGTTCAGGCCCATTTAACTTCACTCTACTCTATTTTTTGCCTATCCAAACAGGCCCTTAGGGTTAGCACCCATGTGATTTCATTAGGCAGGTGGATGCCTTATAATTCAATCATTTGAGAGGGTGGGGCCCTATGTGAGATTAGTATTTGAGTGGGTGGGAGCCATCATTATTCCATCATTAGATGGGTTTGCCTTCCTATGGGTCCATTATTGGATAGGAAGTTGGATTTAATCATGATTCTATCATTTGGACTGGCAGATTCCCTTGATTCAACCATTGTGTGGGTGCATCCCAGACGCCTAAATAATTGAGGGGTAGGTGGGTGGGTGGGGCTCATCATGATTAACTTACTAAATGAAGGAATCATGGTGGACCCCACATGCCCAAATAATTAGGTGGTGGTGGGTGCAACCATGATTACAACAGTGGGTGTGTGGGCCCTCATAATTCATCATTTGTGTGCCTATTCATGCAAGTGTGGACTATGAAATGTACGTGCATAAAGATATGAGAAATTGTCAAAGATTAACCCACTTTGTGAGGCCCACTGCAGCGATCTGTGTATGGTGTCTGGTGAATGGTTAAAGAGGAATGAATGGTTAAAAATTAAAATGCTGATCATAATGGCCTACACTTCAATTGATTCAATGACATAGCCATTGAATCAAGAGCATGCAAATGAACAGTAAATTAAATTGTTTAGGCCATTCATTTTGGAGGCCCCTTGTGGTATCTTCACCGAAGGAATGCATGTAATCTGTACAAAGCCCTTCTTATTTAACCATTGAAGATGCATATAGGTAGTGTAAATTATAAGAGACATGAGTGGACTACATGGTTTCTGATTTTGTGACCATAAATGGTAGTCTGAGGATGCTGCATGATTTGATGAGCACATGTCCACACATGTGCTTGAAAGAGCTTGTAAGGAGTGGTTTGCGATGTCAACAGACCTCTTCACTTTATAAGCCGAAGGTCTTGGGTTTAGTTTCCAAAGGGACCTTCAGCAAATTCCATAGGTTAAAGTCAACCAATTTTAAGAACTGGCAAATTTCCAATGGAATCCTGCATTTGTTTGCAACTGGAAGTTGCATATGTCCCCATGTTCCAATTCTCTTAGAATCCTGAATTCCAATTAAGCATGCTAGCTGAAAATTTGTGACTATTTTCTCTTCCAAATTTAATTATAGACAAACTCGAGGTGATACTGAGAAAGGCAGGAGATATTCTGGAGTTTCTACAAGTTTAACTCCAAGGGAGTTTGCTACCAAATGGTTTCAACTATTCTGTTGATTTCATGTAGAAAATGTGATGACATACAAGTGGTCTGCGGAATTTTCTGAAATTCAAGGGCATACTTTGTAACGCTGAGGATTCTATGATCCCACAGAAAAAGCCCTGATTTTCTGTGGTTCAGTGCAGCGTATTTCCACATATATATATATATATATATAATCTTCCACAATTCTGTGGAAGACTGTTTCCTAGGGGTCGAGGACTGCTTTTCTTCAATTGGGTTTCCTTGTTGGGCACGAGTCCCAGCATTTACACAAACATGCCATAAGTTACTAAACAAAAGTAAAACCAATCCCGAACACATTCATGCTGTGAGATATACTGAATTTAGTTCCATTTAGATTAATAATGACCAAAATATGAAAAGGTCAACCACTCCTGACCCTTTTCGAGTGCCAGCTTTTGCATGAACTGTCAAAAGATGATGAAGCTGGTAGTCTACTTTGTATTACTTGAATGGTTTGTTTTTGGTGGTGACATAGTTCTTTTATGCAGATCTATGTTGTTGATTCATTGGACAGAGAGAGAATAGGAAAAGCAAGAGCAGAGTTTCAGGTTATATATATAAGGAGTATTTTTGTTATAAACATTAAATTCTCTGGTGCTATTATATTTTCTGGGCTTACCTAGTCTTTCTAATTTTTTTTTTCCTTTTCCTTTTCCTTTTTCTTTTCAGGCCATTATCAACGATCCTTTCATGCTGAACAGTGCCATCTTGGTGTTTGCAAACAAACAGGACCTGGTCTGTTCAATTTCTAGTTTGCATTTTTATTCACAAGCACATGCATGATGTACAAAAATGCATGTATTGACCCTTTTTCTCAGATACATGTAATACCGTGTATTGACCTGATTTGTATTTCAAGTGCATCCAAGCACTTTCTTCTCATGAAGCCTGGATTGCATACCAGTTGCATAGATCAAGATGTGCTTATCCATGCGAGAGCATGTTCAGTTTGTATGGATAACTCACTGTGAAGGGTGTTAAATTTTACGTGATATGTTTAACCAACTCATGCCTCCACCATGTCTATACGTTGATGGAGCTGCACAAGTCGTTTTTGTGCTATGCACAGAGACACAATCTTGATATATGACTGTCATCTTGCAATGCACTTGGGGTGGATGTGTGGTAAAACTAGGAAGGATAAAATTAGAAATGACAAATGAGCACTTTCGAGAGCATTTAGGTGTAGCAACAATAGGAGATGAAATTAGAGAAATCCGTTTGAGCATTCCAATGTAGGCCGGCAACGGCGCCGGTAGGGAAAAGTTTGGCTATGAAAGTTGATGGCCCACCAAGGACAATGGGTAGGCCAAAGAGGACGTAGATGGAGGTAGTAAAAATAAATCTGAAGAAGTGCAACTTACCTGAGGATTTAGCTCAAGAAAGATCGAAATGGAGAAACAGAATTCGTGTAGCCGACCCCAACATAGTTTAGACAAGGTTTTGATGATGATGATGATCCTATAATGCACTTGGGGTTGAAGCGTGTGAGGGTTGAGGTTTGGTTAAATTTCCTGCTCTAAATCTGTGAATTATGTGCTTCCATGCAGAGAGGAGCAATGACTCCAATGGAGGTTTGTGAAGGGCTTGGTCTCTACGATCTGAAGAATAGAAGGTGGCATATCCAGGGGACATGCGCTCTCAAAGGCGATGGCCTCTATGAGGGCTTAGACTGGTTGTCAGAAACTCTGAAGGAGTTAAAAGCTGCAGGACGTTCAGGTGATCTCTTGTTATGTATCTCGTCCTCATAGCTCAGTTTCAGTCTTTCAGATGCTTCTCTCTTTCATTTGTTCTGACTGATCATTTATTTTGGACAGGAGTACTTGTGTGATGAACTACTGTGCCATTTGACTCAGATGATTACAACGAAACTGCAAAGAGCCACACTAAGTTAGTTTTGCATGATTCTTCTGTTGAGCAAATGAAATCCTTTCAGAGATTACTCTTGCTCTAGTGTTTTTGAATCTCTGATTTCCTTTGATGGGGGTGAAATATTAGATCTTGGAGGGTTACATTTCATAGGGTTAATTGCACGCATGGGGGAGATTGATTTTAAGGGTGTACCCAGCACTGCATCCATTTGATTGTGGAGTTGGGATAGGGAGTGACTGTTTTGGGCCCCCGTTTTCTTTATTGTATACCATGCTTAATGTGAAACAAACTTGTAATGACTATAGAAAAAGATGATTTGCCGTTTTTTTTTTTTTTTTTTGCAGCAAAAGGTCTTTCTTTGTTTCTATCGGAATGCGGAGGAGGGTATGTGGTCTGTTTTTAAGCCCATGACATTGGTATCCTTTTGCTAAAAAGTTAAGGGTGCTTGAATCTATTGAAAGTAATTGGGTGTCTCTAAAAACGGTGTTATTGGTTGTGGCCCAGATGTGAAATTAATGTCACATTGATGACTGAATGTAACCAGCAAAAGGCCTTCTGGTTCTGGGGTTTCCAAGGGGTGGGTATGGACTATGGAGAGCCTCATTTCTGCATAATTGGATGGCTGATAATTGATAATGGGTAAGACGTTTTACTGGTTTATTACGTGCGGATTCTTTTTTGCCATGAAAATTCAATGGCGGATGTCCGCTAAATGGGGGTGGAACTTACTGACAAAATTCTTTATATCTAGATATGTCTCTCAGTAGTTTGATGACCTTGAAAGCTGATGGTATACTGCTTTTAATTAAAACAGTGACTCTTATCTCTCTCACGTGAAAATTTAACAGTGGATCAAGTGTAATGAGGGGGTTTGTAGTGTGAAGTTTCACCCACTCCCCAAAGGCTCCTACAAATGCTACCCTTCCCTAGTTTTTTCTTTGGTAACCCAGCCAAAGGGGCTGGATCCAAGAGAAAGTATGCGCACACATAGAAAGACAGCCCCCACACAAGTAGGAAGAGGTGGTATATTCAAGGTTTGAATTCAAACCACGGGCTACTTGGGTCTCTAAGTTACTTACTTCTATCCTCTCTTTCTTCTCCGCCCTTCTGCCCACATCTCACACTATCTAACAAGTCTCTTGTTGTCATCAGCGCTACTAAGGCGTCGACTTTACTTTACAGTAAGAATTCCACTTGAGAAATAGACATTTAAATAATTTTAAATTCTCTGGTGTAAGAATTCTCAAAAAAAAAAAAAAAAAGGAAGGAAAAAAATTTAAAGGCCTTAGCCCATTACATGTAACATAGGTGGCCGTTCCTTTTCACTTTAAGTATACTTTTCAAGCATATGGACTACTACTCATCAGCATCTACAGCCTTATCCTACCTCTTTGGTTCTAGGCAATAAGAAGACACAAAAACAAGGCAGAAGGAAGCTCCCATCTACAAAAGAAAAAGAGGGAAATATCTTCCAACTACTGAAATTGGAATGAACGGTGAAGATTAACAAACTACTGGGCCCAAATCTACTTATAAAAGAGCATCCTCACCACACATTACCCGGATAATCCCCCACCACAAGATCTTTCCCCCCGCGTCTTCCTTCCCTTCCACACATTTCCAGGAGTTTCCAGTTATAACGGCCACTAACGGCGTATCTCCATTCCCGCGAACGGCGTCTCCTCCCGCTATTTCCTCTCCCCCCCTAACATCGCTGCAAATGCTCCATCCCTCACTGAAGATACAGAGAGAGATAGAGAGAAGAAGAAGCCACAGAGAGAACAGAACATGTCTTCTCCTTCTCCTTCTTCTTCTTGTTACTGCTACGAATTAGGGCTTCGGAGCTCCAGAATGCTAGGGCACAGAAGCTCCAAAATCCTCTGTAGAATTCCATTAGGGCATCACCACCGATCCGGACTCCTCGACACCTCCTTCGGATTCTTCGCTCATCCCAGCCGGCTCCTCCGGCGCTCCGGCCGGTGCCGCCTTGTTCTCCATCAGATCCCGCCGAGGCTGACTATCTCTTCATCGATGAATTCGCTGATCACCTCCGGCAACGTCATTGCTGCGGCTGCCGCGGCGGCGAAAGCATCTACTCACTCGGCAGTGAGCTCGGCGCTAGCGCATGTCGCAGTCACGGCGGTTGCTATTGCTTCTGGAGCTTGTCTGTCGACGAAGGTCGGCTTCTTATGGCCTAGGGTTGAGGAGCAACCTGGTATGGTTTTGTCGATTTAGTAGCAGTGTTTGAATCAGGAGATTGAATTAGATTGATTTATTTTTCGCGTTTTTTTCGGCTCTTTTAACTTTAATTTGATCTTAGGCAATGGTTGTATCTTGTAATTTTAACATTTTTTGAGCAAAGCCAATGATGGCTGGGGTTTCTTATTTTAACTGTTTCTCTTTAAAGAAGTAGTTAATCATCATCTCTTTTTCAGTCTGAAGGGTGAAATGCTTCTTGATGATATAAAGATTCCACCTTTTCTCTATGCATTGAACTATATGCCAACTGAGCTCTAAATTCATGCTTTTCATGTGTTGATTCTTTTGACATTCCTGGCATTTTTTTTTTTTTCACTTTCACATATGATCCATTTCTGGCAGATTCTCTTATCTTGGAAGGAGTGGATGTATCAGGATATCCAGTCTTCAAAAATGCAGAGGTTTAATATTTTTTACTTGAATCAATGACTGCCAAATATTCCTAGTTGGATGCCCCTAAGATATTACTCTCCATGAAGGCAGGTGCAGAAGGCTATTGCATTTGCAAAGGAAGCTCACTATGGTCAGTTAAGGAAAACAGGAGAGCCATATCTAACTCACTGTATCCATACAGGAAGGATTTTAGCAGCTTTGGTTCCATCTAGTGGGAAACGAGTATGTTTCCCGCCTTTATAATACTAGATTTTATGATTCTGGCATGTTTTGATTCAAGATTGCTGTGTATTGAGCACATTAATGCTGCTGCTATGTCTTGAGTGCGTTTCATTTTATACAATAAAAAACACTTTTATTTTAATTTCCTCCTCTTGTACAGGCAATAGATACAATTGTAGCCGGAATTCTACATGATGTGATTGATGATACGTGTGAAAATCTGAGTAGCATTGAAGAAGAGTTTGGTTGTGATGTTGCAAAGTTAGTTGCTGGAGTTTCGAGACTAAGCTACATAAATCAGGTGCATTTCGAAATGGATAGTGGTCTCTGTAGTTCTGTTTTTCTAGTGAAATAAAAGGTTGTGATTTTTTTCCCAATTATCTAGATATGAGGAATCTGGATTTCATTGTTTTTTTTTTTTTAATTCTCAGTGCCCTTTTTTGGCCACTGTCATTGGTCTATCAATGCATTTGCATCCATTCATTGTCATCATTTGTGCAGGATAGGATAGTTCTCTTGTACTGTTTGCTTCCTTTTAATGAATTTTACCTTTCAAAAAAATAATAATAATAATTTGTGCAGGATAGACCTGAGTGTGACCACTTGATTCTTCTGCAGTCTTCTCAATAAGAGATCAGCATATTTTCCTTGCAGAAACTTGATAAAATAACCTAGGAGTCAGCACCTAGGTATTCCTGGAGGTTAGCACCAAGAATGAAGGAGTCATCACCTTCCATGGCTAGGGTCATTAGACTAACCAAATGGTTTCATTGTTGAACAGCATAAAAAAAATCCGTATATAGTAGTAACCCCTTAATTTCTCCGTTGACGTTAGATTGGACCTCTTCTGAAAAATGGCGCTCTCTCTTAGACTTCTAACTAAATCACTATTCTCATAACTTCTAAGAAGAAGTGCTTACTAGTGCTTATAGACCTGAAGTCAGCACAGCACACATGATTCTTCAGCAGTCAGCACTATTCTAAATCATAGGAGTGAATCTTCAATGCAAAATTTTGATAAAATCACCTTGAACTTGAAGTCAACACCTAGGTAGGTATCTTCTTGGAGCCAGCACCAAGAATGGGAAAGGAATCAGCATCTTCCATGGTGAGAGTCAGCACTAACCATATGGTTTTATTGGCAAGCAGCAATAGGAACAAACCTTTATATTCAAGATTAATTAATTATAGCCAATTGACATGCTTTTTTTCTCAAAACCTTTGATTTCCTGGTTGACCTCGACTTAGACTCTGAGGGAAATTAGTCGATTACTCTCAACCTCTCATGACTCTAACTGACTAGAGTAACAACTTGCATAAACAAAATGAACTAGAAAGACTTATCAATGAACTCTTTGAAATCAACTTGGACTGACAAATAGGGACAATCAACTATAGAATTAAAAAGTCAGCTGCTACTTGTATTTCAGCCATAACTTGTAAGACATAAATGAAGGACCTTTTACTTTTGTAGTGAGCCCATTTTGAGTATACCTCTGTTTGTAGCTTTTCTAACTTAGCTGATTTTGCATCTATCAGCTATATTTAATTCTGAATTTCTGATCCTTTCTGCTGTTTATGCAGCTATTGCGAAGACAGCGCAGGACAAATGTAAATAAGGGAACTTTGCGTCCTGAAGAGGTATACTTATTTTATTATACTAAAATTTTACGAGCAAATTTTCTTTGGTTTTATGTTTTTGTGATTTTCCCATTCTCTTTATTTTTTGGTGGTTTTATTTTACAAAAAAAAAAAGAAAAAGAAAAATATAGTGTTTACTATTAATTGTCATTACCATTCTCTGTAAATAGAAATAGAAAACCACCATTGGGCACTGGGACAGAGTAGTTTTTAGTCTCTCGAGAGCATTAACGTTTGTGCTACTCCACCAGCCAGTGAGGGTCTCACTCATCTCCCTCTGTAACTTGCCCAATCCTCTCTCGCTGTTGATATATGAGGTTGAGGTGTTTATTCATGTAAAGCAATACATGAAAGCATATGATGAATTTGATTCCTAAATGGCTGGGTTGGTAATTAAAGTGGGCTCCTTTCCGATGTAATGGGGTGCGGTGAATTAGCTCCTGCGTAGTAACCACTTATAAACATGTGAATATTGCCAAAACATGTGCATTCAATACTTCATAGATGTATTTTACGATATAAAAAAATGCCCCCTAAGAATATTGAAGCGGATTGCCACATTATCCTGGAGATCAGTGAGGGGGACATTTTCACGCTATGTGTGTAAGTGAGATCAACTTGCACATATTTTTAAAGGTTTTTTTTAAGGGATCAGATGCATCATATTGTGAGGAAGAAGGGGATGATTGTCATCTATGCCTCATCTGTGTCTTCTCCTGTGTATCACAGGAATGTTGTATTGGTTATCCTATTAACAACGGAACTCCCCCCAATGAAGAGACAATTCCCATTGCTCTAAAACTCTCTTTTTAGAATTGTTTGGTGAATTTAGTTAGACCCACCCTTAAACTCTCTCTCTCTCTCTCTCTCTCTCTCTCTCTCTCTCTCTCTCTCTCTCTCTCTCTCTCTCTCTCTCTCTCTCTCTCTCTGATATAACATTGTTTGCTTTATATGATTGATTATTCATAGAAGTTATTGAATGCAGCTATGAAAATAAGCACTGAGATGTGGTGTTTGGTGGACTAAGCTTTACCTATGCATGTTACTTTAGTCAGATACACGCGTAATGAGAATTTTATCATTTTATGAATAACTTCTTGACAGAAAATGTGTCTCTTCATTATGCAATCAGTTAATGTCTCCTAGCTTCTCACTTTTGGTTGTCTAGGCAAACAATTTACGAGTGATGCTCTTGGGCATGGTTGATGATCCTCGCGTGGTCCTTATCAAGCTTGCTGATCGTCTGCATAACATGCGAACCATGTACTTCTTCTTTCCTTTAACGTTCATTACTCTTTTGTTGATTAAAAATCTCCTAAATTATGAATAGATTTAGGGCATGCTTTTGTGCTACTGAAATTCATAAACTATTTTTCATGTTTCCAAATATGAGAATAAAAAACTCTATAGAGTAAATTTTTATTCTGTTTGCATTTTTTCACATTTGGTGGTTGTGTTATTTTCTTTATGCATTTGCATTTTCACGTGTGGCTCGTCAAACTAAGGAAAGGTTTGGTTATTAGAGTTCATCTCAAGCTCTCATCATTTAGTCTTAAGATAGGCCACGTACAAGAGTTTATGGGGCCCACTAGCCCTACCGCATACAAGAGGGCTTTTAAGATTAGTCATATGCAAAAAATCAAGTCTATTGGATGTTATAAAATTTCCTATCTAAGGTGAAACAATCTATTTCATAGACTTAGATTTGACCGCAGATCCAGTGGACCTGATTTTTTGTAGATGGCTAATCCTCAAAGCCCTCTTGTATCTAATAGGTCTAGTGCGCCCCACAGCTCTTCTACCCATTGTATTTTAGAAAGCATAAGATAACTTCCTTGTGTAGATGTTGCAGAAGATCTAAATCCAAGATGAAAATGCCCTTTTTCCAAAACAATCCAAATCTCTTTTGCTTTCGGAATAGACCAGGCGGTAGAGTTTGTGAGGTTAATTGGCCTTACCAGTGACAAACTGGATTTTAAGATTAGCCATCTAAAAAAAGGTCCATTGGATGTTCTTAGATATCTTATCTAAGGCAATAAAATAGAAGGTTGGAAGATTCTCTACCTCTATCGTCCATTACATAGATTTAGATCAAACAACCACAAGATCTGGACCTTTCTTTGTTTTTAGATGGCTAATCCCCACAGCCATCTTGCATTTATTAGGGGCAGTGGGCACTACAAACTCTTCTAGATGCCTTTTTTAAATAAAAAAGAAACATAGAGCTTCCTCCTGAAGAAGTTGTTTAGGATCCAAATCCAAGTGGTAATTCTGTTGAAAAAGTCCTTTTTTTTTTTCAAAAGGATCAGATCCTCTATTGCTGCTATGCCTAACACGCTCCACTACCTTTTAAACGTGGCATGTAGCAAAGTTTGCGGGGCTCATTGGTCTTTCATATAGAAGATGATTGTAGGATCTATCTAAACACAAAAGGTAGAACCAATGGACGCTGATAACTGTCTGATCTAAGGCCATGAAATAGACAGTCAAAAGTTCCTAATTTGTCTGGTCCATTTCACAACCTTAATTCAGATGGTTTTCAACAACCATTAGTTCTATTTTTTTTTTATAGTTATCCTAGTATCATCTTGTATCTAGTAGGACCATTGAGCCCTCACAAAGTTAGCTACATGCCCTATTTCAAAAGAGCAAAGAGAGTGTCATGTGAGGTAGTGGTAGAGATTCTGGCTTTTTCCAAAGAGGGTGACATGCGGTAGTAGCTTAGTATCTAGGCTACTTTTGAAGAATGATGTTGCATTTCAAACCCATGTCTCTTCAATGATAGAACTGTTGTCTTGGTGCTTTTTGACAATTGGCAATGATTTTTCATCCATAGGTTTTCAAATCATAGCCAGCCCTCCTTCAAAACCAGCAAATCTTCACAAAATTGAGAGTCCAGAAACTATATACATATAATGTGTGTGTTTGTCTATATGTGTGTGTTTTGCACGAGTGGGGCCCACGCGATCTTCCATCCAAGTGGACCCCACACAGCCCCTCTTGATAGTTACCAGATCCCTAGGTGTGCACCGATCCGAATGGACTGTACTTTGGATCAACTGGACTTTGGAGCACCCCCCCCCCCCTCCTCTCTCTCTCTCTCTCTCTCTCTCTCTCTCTCTCTCACTGATTGGTGGGGCCCCAGGTGTGGGGAAGGGAGAAATTAGATGAAGTGGAGGCTTTCCTGGGGGGGATCCTGAGAGGAAGGGGCAAACCTGGATAAAGGTTATGCAGTTGAATGATTTAAAGAGAAACAAGGTTTGAAGAGCAGTTAGGGTGCTGAAGGGACCTAATTACTTGGGGCAGGAAGTTGTTCATGAACTTTGCCAAGTGGAAGGACTGTAAAGCAGGATCCCTTAGATCAGGAAGGAAGGCTTCGTCTAAGAATGACCAAGGTGGTTATGCATCTGATCTAAACCAAAGCTGGCTGCGTGTGAGTCGTCCACTTTTTTGGTCTTGTTTGTGGCATGAGCATGTGTATTGTAGCTTTTTATTCTTAACGAGAAAGCAATGCAGCCGCTCAGTAGACATCTCACTTTGATACTATTCAACTGTGAACTGTTGTTCTGAATTGATAAAATATCTTTGGACTTCACCACTAGGAGTAACCAAGTTTGAAAGTCCCTGGGTAATAATTCTCTGTATAGTACCTCTCCTCAAACAGTATTGTTTATGCTTGATGATACTTGGATTTTAGATGTCCACATTAGAGAGCCCCTACCCTTGTTTAAGAAATCGCAAGTTTGTGAACCCCATCAGATGTCATGTCACACCAGCTGCCATTAATGCCCACCCCACGTATCCATTTTTGCCTTATTTGATCCGTCTTTCGAGGGCTTGATGTACGAAGTTGGGACTTTTGAATGCTAAATGGTTGTTTGTTTGCAGTCATTTACGTGTGTAAATGATTCACATGCGTAATGGTTACGCACCATCACGTTTGTTTGCACTCATTTCCAATGTCTTGCATAAATGAGGTGTGAAAATGGTGTATAAATAAGGCCCTTTCCTCACCAAAACAGGTGTCTTGCAGAAAGACGCTAGACGATCTATCACACGGTGATTGCATTCTCGTGGGCCCCATCAATCGCCTTTATTTTTTTCCTGTGGGCCCCATATTTGTAATCCAAATTGTTCAATCTGTTTATTGAACTAATGAATCCCAACATCTTGAAGTTGATTGTCTTAAATCTTCAGACTATGCATAATTTGTGAAAAAATTCCCAACCTATAGATCTAATTTTCTGCACTTTTGCGGGCCCCCAATTCATGATTTGAACCATTCAATATTCTCGTATTAATGATAAGCATTGAGACATTTAGTTTCATAGCTTAAATCTTCATGGATTTTGAGAAATTTGTGAAAAAGTTCAAACACTCAAAACACATCTAAAGCCGTTGGATGTACTCATTTACTCATATGCAAATGGTGATTTTGACAAATGTGGAATGTGTTTTGCATATGTAACATTTACTTTGTCAAATCCATTTTCCTATCCCATTCGTAAAAGGCAAACGCCTATAAATGTCTTTGAGCGTCTGGTGTTGATTGAAGTTTTAGCTACATGCATTATCCTATTGACCACAGTGCCGGATGCCTCTTCTTACAGTTATGTTCTGCCACTGCCCAAGGCTCAAGCTGTTGCTCAGGAGACATTAGCTGTCTGGTGCTCACTTGCATCCAGATTAGGTGTGTGGGCATTGAAAGCTGAAATGGAGGATCTATGCTTTGCTGTTCTTCAGGTGTGCTCAGTGCTCACTAATGCTTTTACAAGTTGAGTTATTTTCCTGTACTAGCTAATTACTTTCACATATAAAAGAAAGACAGACATTGATGATTTAATAATACTCTCAAAGTGCTTGAATGGACATTTTTTACATCAATATTTTTATTTTTATTTTTCTTGGTATATATTCCTACTTTAATTCATGTGAAATAATTTTGTATTCTTACTTTTAGGGATAATGACCGTATGGCTGCCCTTATACCTAACAACTGCCCCAAAACCGTTCAAAAATACATAATTCCCTATAGTTGTTCGTACAAGAAAGGACGCTCTAAAAGTGACGATTTTACCCTTAAGCTTACAATATCCTAGGGTTGTAGGATGTCTCATTGTGCGATATCCTACAGCCACAGGATATCACACCATGCAATATCCGAGAGCCACAGGATATCGCACAATTCCCCCTTCCCGCCCAAATCCGAAGCACATATTCATCACGAATTCAGAACTTTGTTTTATCTTCATTGTTTCTACTTGCGGATTCCTGAGTTAGGGCTCTTTTTATACTTTTCTATCATCCAGAGTTCATCCATTTCAGTCATCACAAGAGGTATGTGGGGCCTATCTTATCTGTAATCTAGCTTCTTTGCAAAAGAAGTTGCAAAGAATGAATAAGGAGAATGGACTATAAGGATGCTTCCTGCCATATCAGAAGGAATGTGGTAAGATGAAAAGGGAGGGAAAAGCATAAGATAATCGAAGAATATGAACCTTAGTGAAAAGGGATTTTACCGCAGTTGTTTTTCTCTGTCTATGTGAAAAGCAATAGACTCTTCGGTAGAAAGGAAGATGATGAAAAATATCTGCATTTGTGAGATCCTATAGATGCGATATCCTACAGACCTAGGATATCGCACAAAATTAAGGGTAAAATCGTAACTTTCAGTTCATCCTTCCCTGTACGAACAACTCTCCAAGAATTATGTTGTTTTCAACTGTTTTGGGGCAATTGTCAGATATAAGAGCAGTGGTACGGTCATTATCC
Organism: Litsea cubeba; assembly: GCA_012931725.1. NCBI lineage: Eukaryota > Viridiplantae > Streptophyta > Magnoliopsida > Laurales > Lauraceae > Litsea > Litsea cubeba. The sequence continues at coordinate 128,583,168 of CM022947.1, forward strand.
CTTTTAATTTGTTGAGTTTGTTATTGCATTCTCCAAATCCTTCTGTCTGGTTCTTCGTCATTATTGTTTTATATGTGAACTTTAAGGCAAATACCTATTTGTCTTGCTTCTTTCTCAAATGAGAGTTCCTAATTTAAAAAGAACTAAATTCTTGTGCCATTGGGTGAAGACACATCTATGATATCCGGAAACATTGGGCCTGTTTGGCATTGTGCCTTTGGGATGTTCCCATATTCCCACCAGACAAGTATGTGAGAAACGTGTTTGGGTTGAAATTATTACGTGTTTCAAATTTAAATCATGGGGAACGATTGGAACGATATCTAATACTTTTTTAGAAGGCACAACCCATTGGACTGAAAGATGCTCCAAAGGATTCAAGTCTTCGTTTCCAATACATCCTCCTCTCTCTCTCTCTCTCTCTCTCTCTCTCTCTCTCTCTGCGTGTGCACTGAACAAACCCCTTCCCATTACAGTCTCCCTCTTTCCTGGGTTCTTGGTTGTTGCCTCTGATTGCAGTTTAGGGTACCCATTTGGGTCTTCTTGTTGTATAATATCTGGGTTTCTTGAACTTTTATTCTCCTTTCCTTGTCTTCAAGTATCCATTTGGGTCTTTTTCCTGTTTTGATATCTAGGTTTCTTTAGTTTTTCTTTACATGCTTCCAAATACCATTTGAGTCTTCTTCCCATTTTGATATCTGGTTCTTGGTTTCTTGGATTTTTTTATTTTTCCTTTTTCAATTTCTTTCTTGTTTTTTAATATCGAATTTGGATTTCCTTGAATCACGTAATAATATTGGTGGCATATTTAACTTTAATTTCATTTGACTTGTCCTCCTGCATGTAGATGGCCTTTCTAATTTTACGATTGAATGTGTGAATATTCTTTATTAACTAAGTTTTATAGTTCCTTAATATTTAAGATTAATTTATAAGTATTTATAATATATTTAAATTCAACAATAATTTGAAATACGATTCTCTTATTTCATTGCTTAGATTAAAACGATTATGATATTACCAAACAAGTTCCATACAGCATATTCCCAACAGAAGTAATGCTTCCAAACAAGTTCTGTACAGCAAAGTCTCAAAACAATCCAATCTCAGCACAACCAAATCTCAGCACGGAATAAAAAAACATCATAGGAACAATGCCAAACAGGCCCATTATATCTTTCTTCTACCAACAGCTGACCCTAGCTGCCACTTGGAGTGCCTTTGCTCATTTAACCTAGGATCATCCAAATGTTTAGGGCATTATAAATGAATGGCCTGGATCGTATAATTGTGATATGTAGGGATAGTACTCGATATATGTCACGACTTCTTAGCATTTATTCAAATAGAAAATGAAAAGAAGTGTAACACTCCACCAAGGAGTGGTGCAGGCCTTCTCTTACCTTCTAACGCTCTTTTTTTTTTTTTTTAACACCTTCTAACGTTCTTCTTGTCTCTTACTATTTTAAGGTCTTTAGCATCATCCTTTAACTGTGATAAACCTGCCTAAATTATCTATCATATGCTTTGTCCTTTTATTTTTTTCTTAATTGAAATTATTCTAGATCTTGGAACTCACAAATATTCAATTGTTTATTGAATTTAATGGTCTTACTCAATACAGCCTCATACTTTCCGCAAAATGCGAGCTGAACTCGCTTCTATGTGGATGCCTAGCAATAGAGCAAGAAATCTGAGAAGAATTTCCGTAAAAGCTGGCTTGCTTGTACCCTTGCATGAGAGTAACATAATTCCCAACTATGAAGGCCCCATAGCGACTGATGAAGATACAACAACCATGAAGGTGAGCACTTTGTTAAGCCTTTTTATGACCTCAGGTGCTTGCTAGATATGTAGAGCTTTAGTCTCATCACTTAACACATTTTTTTTTTTAATCTTGCAGTTATAAACAAATTCAAATTTGACTCGCATGAAAAAAAAACTCAAATGTGCTATCAATTCTTTATGTAACTCCATTGAGATGATAGGTTAGGGCTTTTTTATCTGCCGTCTTTTAAAACATCAATATTTATGGGTGAGACAAACCAATTGCTTTTCTTGGAATGCATTGCTCGCCCTTTTGTTTTTAGCTTTATTTTCTCAAGATCCTTATCTACAAAACAAAATCAACATGTATATCATATCACGTGCTTTACGCAAGCAATGAAAGCTTTATAATATGAATCAGCTGTAGCTCAGCTGGCTAGGAACATAGGTGTGTGAGTAGAGTGTGCTTGAGTTTGAACCCCCGATGTGGCATTAAAAAAAAATGAAGAAGAAGAATCAAATGAAGCCTATCTGTTCACTCTTTTTCCTTTTTGGGAATTTCCAAATTTATTTCAAAAAAAAAAAAAATTTTAAACTAGAAGAATGATTCAAACAAACATTTAAAACAATGTATTACTTTTATATACACTATCATGGTGCAGATCATTAATTTGTAACACAAGACCAAAGTTATCGGACACACGGGTGCCTGATAATTCTGCCAAGTAATATGAAGTCTCAATCCTTACCATTGTCTTTTATAGCTGGGTTAGCAATATTTCTTTGAAGTGATATCTATGATAAAGTCTCACCTCTTTCCATTAAATTTTACTGCTGGGTTTAGCAAATTTGCTTTCAAGCGATATGTATTATCATGTTTCTTCCTTTTCTTGTAAGATCCCTAAGTGACATTGAGTGAGCCTGTTAAATTTAAAGCAATATAAAACTTCACCTCTTCTCATTATCTTTTTATTTGCAGGATCTTTTGCAAGCAGTTCTGCCATTTGATCTGTTGCTGGATCGAAGGAAGCGGACCGCCTTTCTTAATAATCTCAAGAAATGCTCAGCCATTCCCAACACTAAACCTAAGGTGGTTAGTGATGCTGGAATTGCTTTAGCATCTCTAGCACTTTGTGAGGAAGCACTTGAGCGAGAGTTACTAATATCGACTTCGTATGTTCTGCATCATGTCAATTCTTTCTCTAGTTAGTGGTGGATATTTTATGATATCCAACGAAATTTGGCCTGTCAAACTTTTCGTCTCATCTGATGTGGAAAAAATATTATTTTTGCTTTTAGTTGATTTTGCTTTCTTTTATACTTTGCAGTTACATTCCCGGAATGGAAGTTACACTATCTAGTCGCCTAAAAAGCTTGTATAGCGTATATTGCAAGGTATATCCATGTCGGGATACATTTTGGATGGCATTTTCACTATGACCATATTTTTACCCTTGACAGATATCATGAACTGATAAGCACTGTCAGAAGATTATGGTCAATGCATTTGAATTTTCTCTGTTTAATTATGGAAAATGGAAGTTGGCAATATATTTGATGCTGAGTCTCTTGAATTTAGGGATGAAGACAGGTCAGTTTCGGGTCCATACTGCACCTGTACCTGAACCCAAATTACCAATTGCAACCAATACCCAATTTTGGGTCCAAATTACAGGACCTGTATTCATTCCCAAATTCAAATTAAAGTCTCAAACCTGGACATGAACCAAAATAAGAGCTTGTGCATGGGGCTGAATCAAGGCCCCAAACGCTTTTATACTCATATTTTATACTTATATACTTAAAACACAGATATATGTATGTATGATATTTTGTAGTGGCATTGGGTATTAGATCCTCAGGTATGAAATCTGTAGACCGAAACCTGGACTCAGACCTGAATGAAAAACAGGTTCAAATATTTGGATGGATCTCTGTAATAAAAAAAGAGGTCAATGTTCCGAACCTTCTTATTTGGTGAACTTTATGATGCCTCTGAAAGATCCTGAGCTTCACTCCAGCGCGTAGTTCCACTAAAAAATGTTACTCAGGAAAAAAAAATGAGATGAATTTCCTTACCATAGTTATTCATTAATAAGCTTGTTCGGAATATTGAGATAGCAGCTACCTTTTTATGTGTTATTCTGTAATCCAGTTTTTGTTTTGACTTCAAAAATGTCTCATTCAATACGTGTGAAACTGATTGTATGGGAATGGGAAGTCTGTGCTCTGGTTTAATTATCATAGAATCTTAATTGTTGTCTTCATTTACTTCTGTCTTGAACAGATGAAACGGAAAGGTGTTGGAATCAAGCAAGTTTACGATGCCCGAGCATTGAGGGTTGTTATTGGGGATAAGAATGGAAAGTTACATGGACCCGCAGTCAAGTGTTGCTACAACCTTCTTAACATTGTTCACAGGTTAAGAAATGCATTATTTTCACAAAAAAAAAAAACATAATTCTTAGTTGAAACAGTTCAGTGGTGCTTAAGTCTCCTTAATGTGGCACATGGGTGGATATGCGATTATGATTTAGATTCCTTTGCTTTCCATTTAAAGCTATTTTGAACAAAACTGCTATATTGTAAGTTTACCTCTGTGATGAACACCCAATTTATTTTATTCAGATCTTTGAGAAAATTGTGATGAGATTTTTATACCTTTTTTTTTTTTAGTTTGAAAAAACATTCCATGTATGGTACCTTATAGGGAATGGTAATGATTGGCAATGGGAGGAGGCTTGGTCTGTGGTTATCCATCATATCATCTGCTTGATTTCTTTACAACTTTGACATGGACATGTCTCACAGTCAGACATTCACACTAGTACACTAGTTGCTAGAAACAGTATAGCAAGCAAGCCTGACATGGTGAAATGTATTTATATGTATAATGTATCTATAGCACAAGTACAACAATAGCCGCATCAGTGTAATTATATATGAGGATAATGCTCCAGATTTAAATTGACTGGGTGACACATGTATAATTCATCTGCACATAAGTGAGCCATCTGTAGGAAGAGGTACATTATATAGCTGTGAGGTAAAAACCATATGTGAGAAATTCATTACCTTCCAATAAAAGAAAGCCATTTGTAAGAAGAGATATACATCTGTAAGTGAAACTAAAATATAAGAATAAAAGATAAAATTACTGTTTACTCCTATCATAAGTGCCAACTTGCTTCATGTCAAGTCCAACAAGGGTTTCCTTTTTTTTTTTTTTTCAGAAAGTGGAGTGCCCTTGTTATATTACTTAAACTAGGTTGTGCATCATGCAGGCTTTGGACCCCTATTGATGGTGAGTTCGATGATTACGTTGTGAACCCCAAGCCTAGTGGCTATCAGGTGAATATCCTCTTTTTTCTACATCAGCTGGATTTTATTGATTTTGAGTCTGTTTGTCTGTGGTGCATCATTGGCTAACAACTAAGTTTTTATTTGATTTGTTGAACATTGATCTAGAATTGTGCACAATATGTGCCTTCAGAAAGTGGTTTTGGAGCCACATAACCTTTTTCTTCTTCTTTCAATAGACTTGGACTAACTTGTTGGCTAGTTTGGAAATGGAGTTTTTATTTGATTTGTTGAACATTGATCTAGAATTGTGCACAATATGTGCCTTCAGAAAGTGGTTTTGGAGCCACATAACCTTTTTCTTCTTCTTTCAATAGACTTGGACTAACTTGTTGGCTAGTTTGGAAATGGGCAATGAACCCCCACTTACAAAGTTCCACGTGATTGGATTTTGTGCATTATGTACACAAGTCAAGCCTTGTGACTCTTTCTAGCACATGATTAACAGATGTCTGCCTCAAAGGAGCAGGTGTCTGGTGAGTTATTCCCTAGTCAGTGGCACCGCCACCAAATAACATGCATCATTTGTGGTTTGCCTTTATTGATTCCTGGTGTAACTTCTTGTGTGTGTGGGTAACCAACAGGAAATTTTTGGTGCTTCACCAATCCACTTTTGAGCTGCACTTTTCATTTCTGATGGCTTGTGAAATGTGGCATTTTTTTGTTTTAAAGAGTTCCCATTTCCTGCTGCTTTTCTGAAGCTTATCTTTTTCAGTATCTGAGTGTTAATTTTTGTTTTTCTTCTTGTAGTCTCTTCACACTGCTGTGCAAGGTCCTGATAGCTCACCCTTGGAGGTCCAAATAAGAACACAGGTGCCACATTTTTATATTATGAAATATGCAACATCATAGTATGGGTTCAAGGTACTTCCACATAATATGATCTTACAGCTTAGCTGATAGTGATAAGTGACCCTTCAACTGTGTAGCGAATGCATGAGTATGCAGAATATGGACTTGCGGCACATTGGCTCTACAAGGAAACTGAGAGTAAGCTTACATGCTCAGGCACCACGTCTGATGCAAAGATGAACATGTCTTCCTACCAAACCAAAGTGTTGGTGGATGATACTTCAGTACAAGTTGGTGAATTTCATAAGTATAGTTCCCTAAGAGTGGGACATCCAGTCCTCAGAGTGGAAGGGAGTCACTTGCTAGCAGCTGTCATTGTCAGGTGCAATGATTCCTGTCCTTGAAATTCTTTTACCAGCATGTTTAAATTTTTTGTTTTTCACAGACTCAAGGTTGAGAACACTAACTTTGCAGCGTAGACAAGGGTGGAAGGGAGCTCCTCGTGGCTGTGAGCTTTGGACTTGGAGCTTCTGAAGCAGTAGCAGAGAGAAGATCTTCTTTCCGAGTAAAACGTTGGGAAGTTTATGCGAGACTCTACAAAAAGGTTGATTTCTATTTCTTGTTTTCTCAGTCACTTGACCTGGTACCTCAGTGAAACATTTTCTAACAACTGTAGTATTAAAAAATGTTGAAGAATAAAAATTTAAGGAAAAAAAATCTCTTAGAATTACTATTTGGGTATGATAATAACAGGATTGTCAGCGTTGAACGTACCATGTTGAAATTGCTGAAATGAAATGTCAAAATAATACAAGCTGATAGAGAAGAATTTTACACCTAAACATACATAGAAGGCTATATTGTTAGTCATGATACTCGGATACCTAAAAGCAACAGACAACTTGGTACTTAAACAATGTTAAGGATAAAAGGTCCACCTTTTACTGAGACCTGAACTCAAGATCTACTTGGATTTTAGAAGCCTATATCTAGTGTTTTAAAATTTCTTGTAAATATACCAATTGGGTTACATACCGGATGTGTAATTAACTTGATTGTACCGATGAGTTGTTGCAAGATTGTCTTCTTGTTTCTTCAATCTCATTTGCCAACGGTCATCTCCATATAACAGTGTAGGTTCAATTATTGTCTTATAAAAATGTCTCTTTAATTGAAGCAACTTTGATGATCACACAACAGTCCACTAGCTTGTATCCACTTTATCCACCCTTCACTAGTAAAGTTCACTGTATCGCCTTCAAGCTCTACCTTCAGGTTTCCACATAGTTTATGCAAATTAAATCTTACTGAAGAATTCAATGCAAGTAAGGGGCATTCGTGAACTAGAATCTTTTGGAAGTTCATGGCATGGATGTCGTGAGCCTCGTTTCATAATTGGTTTTTCAATTGAGTGAAGCCCAATAAAATAATTAGGAACTTCGTGGTAAATTTTGTCTAATACATTTCCCTGTTTGTTGAAATATTCTTTTCAGGTGTCTGATCAGTGGTGGTTTGCACCAGGACATGGAGATTGGTGTACTTGTCTGGAAAAGTATACACTTTGCCGAGATGGGATATACCACAAGGTGTAAATTACTAACTAATATTTGGGATGCCAGGAGTTTAAAAAAATTGTTTGATATTTCAGTAAATGTGATACTGCTATAATTTACGCTGCTAACCCTGGAAAAAGTCATTTAAGTGGTATAATGTACGCTCTGTAGGCACAATTTGATTACGTATGTGAGTAATTTTTTTATGTTTCTATGCAGGAAGACCAATTTCTGCGCCTATTACCCACCTTCATCCAAGTAATAGATCTGACAGAGCAAGAGGAAGCCGAGTACCAGAAGGTTGTCTCTGCCATTTTTGAGGGAAAACAGATCACTTCTATTCCAGTTGATCCTTCAAACTCACAGAGCTCCGAGTCTCCTTGCGTTACTCCTGGGGAAAGTAGCATTAATAACAAGGTCGGTTACAGGAACCTTACCACATCTTAAAGTGGTGTTGTATTTATCTTCGCCAAGTTCCATGCATGCACTCTACCTTAGTAGCTTTGCTTAAAAGCCTTGTGCAGTCTCATCATTGTGGACAAATGAAATGTTTCTGGTTGCGTGTGGCTGTACCTAAAAGCTGTCATTTTGAGTATTTGGGCAGAGAGAATAAAACCACTTCGCTGTGCATTTGGTGTGGTGCTGGCATTGGACAGCACATTAGTTGAAATGCTGCTTTTGAGACTGTCCCCAAATTGTTTTTGGTTGTGGTATAATGATTTGGAACAGAAAGACAGTAAAACAGTAGCCTGCGTAATTGGTTTTCGATTCCCATGCTTCCCCCCAAACAGGACAGAGAGACGATTCTTATTGCCAAAACACATCAGTCAGTTGTTATCTGGGGTAGCACCCAAATGCTTTTTAAGCTGACTAAGGTGTATTTGCTCAAACATGAATTCTATCAATTGGATGCCCTTTTTCTTTTTGCTTGTAATTAAGCGCTTCTGATCATTCTAGGTGCATCTACTGAGGACCATGCTTCAGTGGGAGGAGCAAGTGCGCCATGAAGCAGCAAATCCGTATGGCCGCCCTGGTTCTGGGGTTCTTGGTGAAGTGGTAATAATATGCTGGCCCCATGGTGATATAATGCGGATGATATCCGGTAGCACTGCCGCGGATGCTGCTAGAAGGGTGGGACTCGAGGGGAAGCTGGTTTTAGTGAATGGTCAGCTGGTATTACCGCATACAGAACTCAAAGATGGTGACATAGTGGAAGTTAGAACGTAGTTTTACAGCTTCACACTTGTTGAGAATTTTTCCTATGCACATTGCCAGAGTAGATGGTATGGGATGTGGAAATGAATTGTCAGCTTTCGGGCGTGCATGTCGGGAAGGGAATACTTGTAAGTTGCAGAATTGAAACTATGTACAGTGTACAATTCCCAAAGAAGGGCCATTCTTAATGATATTCAGTGTATATATCACCCCAAAAACGGCACAAAGGTAATAAATGTATGTTCTCATCCATCTAGTATGATGCTTTGAAATGCTCACATCAAATATGTTCTCTTTTTCATTTTGCCAGTCTTGTATTTTTCTTTTGAATCTCAAGTGGGCAATTAGAATGAATCTTTTGTGGTCGTTTTGTTTTTCCCTTCCTCCAAAAGAACAATCTATGTAGTTAAACCCAAATACTGAGCTGATTCTACAGGTTGTTTCTTTTTTTATTTTAGGAAGCAGGCATCATCATATGGACATCATCCATTCGAGAGCCTCAGAGGCTTCCACTCATGAGAAATTTGCAAGGCTCATTGGTGGGGCCTAGATATGAAAATCAAAACCGTCAAAATAAATGGTCCCCTTTTCTAAGGGTTCTTGGTAAGCTCTGCTCTAATTTAAGTGAATAAAATGTTAAAAGAAAAACTCTCAAGTGGTGGTTGTTGATAGATAAATCTACGATGATACCTATCTTCCTGTCGGAGTGAGAGTTTTTTGAACGACCTATTGTGAGGAGACTGAATTTGTTTTGGATTTTTCATACATAGGCTTGCCGACGAGCCTCACGAATTCCTCAAGTGGGAGCTCCAGAGAAAATTTGTTAACCACGTCACTCATCATATGATCATTAAGGATCTTTTTCTTTCTTCCTGATTTGTCCAAACAAGGCTCCTTTATTTGGACGTTTCCTCATAAAAGTCATCCGTATACGCCTAGGCCCTAGGGCATTAGCCATTAGGTTTTAGCAGCTGGGATTTTCATCAAGAGTTCCAGAAATTTCCACTCCAAGAATTCTATTCCAACAGGGATCCACAAATTTCCACTCCTGACTCAGGAATTCTATTAGTCCGATGCCCTGTGTATCCGGGCTCGCTAGATCGTGATCCACGGGCTGAAACGTGTCTCTATTGGAAGCCACAACAAGTAGCTTTCTTTTCAGGTGAGCTAGCAGACCAACTGAAAATAAAGGAAAAGTGGTAATCTATTTTGACCCATACGAAAAGGGGCCAAAAAACAAAAAAAAAAAAAACTGGAGAAGTAACCTCACTTTCAGATGTCACAGGTCTCTGACCACTGCTCTTTTCTAGGTTATAATTCTTTGATAAGGGATTGGCGGAGTGGTAAGAATCATGATTCCTCTCTTTTGGAGTTAAAAGGTCTTGGTATCAATTTCTGATTCTCTCTTTTTCAAGAATCAAAGGTTGAGTCCATTAGTACTACCATCTTGGGGCCATGAGAGTTTTACCCAGCTTCTCTCTAACCATGCTAATATTTCATCCTCTTCTATTTGGAAGGTCGGATTGTCCTGGTTAGTTAGTGGGGCAGATATGATTCGCACGGATGGGATTAAATGGGCCAACCACGTGCATCCAGCTCTCACCCATTCCCAAGACAGCTGGGCCGGGCCCAAAAAGAACCATATGTCATGTATCATCATAAGATAGTGATATGTCAATATAGTAGTTTGGTGCTCCAGCAGTCACCATAACCGAGAACTTATGCTTAAAAAAAGAAAGTGCCTCATTATCGCGATATCTCCAATTTGAGATATCATCACGATATCTAAATTGATTGACATTTTCAAAATAACATGAGAGCATTAATCACGATACTTATAAGATCATATCTCAAAATTGCTGCAAACTTTGAAACACGAGAAAAACATATATATTCTCAGTCACACGTAGTTATGTATGCTCTATATATCATTGATTTTTCCCAAAATATCCAATGAGAGCTTCAAACTTGAGAATATCACGATATTTTCCTGAAACGATAACTCGCGAGAAGTGAATGTAACCATGGTTGTTAGATTAGAAGATTGGGGTTGACGATTTTGATGTGACATAAGAAGGTGACTGCAAATGAAGCAAAGCACATGACCCCATTAAAGACACAACTGCAAATGAAGCACCAGCAGCTGTTGAATTTATTACCCAAATGCCATTGAAAGTGAAGGGAGTGCCACATCTTTTCTTGATTGGTGGTAGGTGTAGAAGTCCATTCATTCCTTATAAAAAAAATATATAAAAGAATCTACTCAGTGGTGAACAAAAAAAGAAAGGTTTTCAGCCATAGGCCCATTAGTAAGAATTTTTTTGTATTTTTCTCCTCTTTGTATCTTGCAATGATAATAGAGACTATTTGAATAATTCACCTTAAAGGGTCAATTTAAGACACAATAAAGGAAAAAACAGTCATATCAAAAGTTATAAAATTTTAAAATTCACTTCTGACCTTTTGTTATTTTGTAGCCCAAGAGTAAAATATTTTGATTTTTTTTAATAAAACAAAGGTGATTTTTATCATTTAGTAAGATAATAACTTTTTATCATATAAGGTGGTTTTTAAAATTTCATACTTTTTGATATAAACCTTTTTTCCTTTATTGTTTCTTAAAGTGATTATTCACTTTGATTCAATTTACAAATGAATTATCTAAACAAGCTCAAATTAGATCAGTCAAATTGGGTCCCACTTTTCCTCTAGCACTCTTCATGGACAATTTTAAGCTTTCATTCAATGTCTCAATTTTTTTTTAATTATTATCATCTAGGAATGTATTTTTATCTGTCATAATTTATATTTCTTTATGTTATTTATCGGCAATTGCCTTTTGACATTATGTTAATAAAAAACCAAGTTTTGAAAATGTCACTTCGGCATCTTCTTTCACCCTCATTGGTCCTACTTTGACGTCTGAACTTTCAACCTATTTCACTTTATACTTTTATCCATTTTACATTGTCCAATGAGAACCTACATGCTTTTACCCAAATAACTTGACAAACCTACATGCTTTCTATGATAGCTTGGGGAATAAGGGCTCTGGCCCAATTAAAGTTAAACTGAACTTTAAACCATTGGGTCACTATGGGTTCACATTTTATATGTTAGCAGCACACTGTTTCAAAAACAAGCACTTCTTCCAAGGAAGATTTTCACCTACAAGTAGATTGAACGGCCTTGATTGCCTTCATATCAGTGTAGTAAAATAGGTAAAAAGGTATTTTTTAAGATGAGGTAATATCAAAAATCAACTCCACCAAAAGATTGTAGGTTGGAAACTGCACTATTACATTGGGGCTACAGGGGAGTTTATCCGGCTTTTTTCTTGGTCCGAAGGGATGAGTCCAACCCAAAGGGTTGAGAACCCTCCGATAGCAAAAATAAAAATAAAAAAATAAAAAAAATTACCTACCCCTTCATTTAACGGCCTTTAATAGTCTTCTAAAAAGACACCCTCACACCTACATATATAGGGTACATTCATGTGCATCCCACAAACTTAATGGGCCCCACTGATCATGGGACTTGTGGGGGATGGAAATAAATATCTTGGGGTGGGCCCATATATCAAGTTTTGAGTCAATCTCATGCATCTAGCCCCTTCATCCATGACTCACAAATTTAATGACTCTATATTAAATAAGAAAATTTGACTCTTAATCCAACGATCCAGTCCATTCGAATAGGTGAGGCCTCAATGGATCTAATGTAATTTAGATGGTTTTGATGTATTATACTGTTGGCCCTACTATATTGTCCCTCACTGTATATTATGTTGGCCCTACTATATGGTGTGGGATAAATGCACATGAATATTTTTCATATATATATATTGAAATTTAATTCAAGGGTGAGTAAGAGCTCAAAGAACATAAAATTAGGCTTGATGCAAAATATGAAAGGAACTGCAACTATCAAAAGTAGGCCTAAGTGAGCCGCATATAGTTAGAGTGTACACTTGTAGGAGAGAATTCTCCCTTCTTGAATAAATTGCTAGACACCAAAATGTAAGAGAGAATAATCATTTATAATTGGATTTCCAAATGAAAAATAGCGCTTGGATGAAGTACATTGGATTGGCACCATGATGAACCAAAATCAACTTGTGATTTAAAAATTCCGTGGTAGGACTCGCATGAATAAAGTACATGCTTGATGGGATCTCCTCATTTAGATGCACCCCCATCCATGCATGGCTGCACTTAAAAAACGTAAGGTTAGCAAATAAAACAAAACTTAGGCACTTAGAAAAACACATCAAGGAAACTATATTTAGAGTGAGACATACATTATAAATTATGCACCAATACGTAAACACACTGAGCAAATAGTATGATAGTTGTTTATTCTATCTTGTTAGTTGGCCACTCTGTATTTTCTCTCTCTTTCTCTCTCTATTTATATATGGAGTTAAGCGTATCCGACCTGTTGGGCCCGTTTGCTTGCAAGAATTCCAGCGGAGGGCTTTATGAATTCCCCATATATCATTCGGCACCTTATTTTACAAATTCTCAAATAGTAATTTGTAAACTAAAATTTTAAGAATTTAAAAGTCAAAAGTGACACTTCAAAAAGATGATTTTGTTATAAGATATGGATCTTGGGTGGATGCCCACTTGTGATAAGATAGGGTTAGAATTAGGGTTCCTCATTTTTAGTTTACTTTGCCTATAAATAGGCTCTCTCCCTATGTATTTAGATACAGTTAATGAGATATCAGAAAGGCTCTCTTTTCTCCCTCTAATCTTCTTTCTCTTGGTCTCTCTCTTTTATAACACGTTATCAGCACGAACCATATGTGGGTCTTCGTATACTTTGTTTTTCTGTATGGGTTTGTTTCGTTTGCTTTGTGCACTAACTTCTCTTTCAAAACTTTCACTGCATGCAAAAACAAATGTGCATCTTCATCTGCGTTCTTCGTTTCAAACATCTCTCGGTTTACGTGTATAATCAAAGTACCCTTTTGGTTTTTAGTTTTACTGCCACATTTTTTTTTGTTTTGTTTTCAAACTAGTTTGCTTCGATTTTCGTGCATTGAAAAATCAATACTGCTCTTGAGAAGAAAACCACATAGTCCTCCTCGATTTTCCGTGCAATACAAAGGCTTTGCCTCAGTTTGCATTCTGTAGCAAACTATAACTATTTTCGGTTTGTGTGTGTAAGAAAGTCTCATATATTGCTCTCGATTTGCATGCAGCAACTATTGCATAGGGAACCGTGCAACAAGTAGTTTTCTTTAGACAACTTCTGTGTCAAAACCCAAAGTCCTTTTCCGTGCAACACAAAGTCCTCGATTTCTTTCTTTTTATTTTTATTTTTCTTCCACCTCGGGATGAGCGCCATACTACCCAAGCCATCGTTTTTGCTGTTGTTGTATTGCTGAAGTCACGAGTTTGTTCTACAGAATCAGGTTATTCAAGAGATTTTTGGACCATAATTACGGTAAGTGGTATTCAAATTATCGTTAAATATAATTTATAAGAATGCATAAAATTAATTTATGATATTTATTTACTGTCATTATAGTGTTTGGTTACTAGTCATTGTCTTGCATGATTTTCTTTCTTTTAATTTATTAATGAATCACAAAATAGAACCAGAAGTTCTAAAAGTGAACCTGAAGTTCACCTATCTATGGACCAGCAGTCCTAAAAATTGGAATACTGATATGAACTTGAAGATTCATATGAATAAATCAAAACCTGAAGTTTTGATTCAAAAGTTCAAATAAATTATAAAGCCATGAAATTAAAACCTGATGTTTTTGACAGAACCAGAAGTTCTGATAAATTTGATAGAACCAGAAGTTCTACCTCAAACCTGAAGATTTGACAGAACCTGCAGTTCTAATTTGATGTATTATGAACCTGAAGTTCTAAATCAAGCCTGATGTCTTGACAGAACAAGCAGTTCTGATTCTCAAAGTTGAGAACCTGATGTTCTAATTTTTCATTGGTCAATTTTTATTTATTTTGCCGAACAATACAAAGCATACAGGGCCTCTGTTCATTTAGCAGAGACAAATGATCTGGAAGGATGGAATTGGAATGCAATGACACCAGAGATACCTCCAATTGACATTACAAACTTGGAGACTCGAGATTTTTTTGAGGATGAGGATAGCCAACCTTTGAATAATGAGGCTTTTAACACTCACTTGGGATCACCCCCTGGCATGGTCTAGAAGGCAAATAAACTTTACAAACTTAAATTTTTTTTATTCTTTTGAGATGCATGTTGCTTAAACTTCTTTTTATTTATTTATTTCATGTCCTAATGAATGGTTTAATTATTTCAATTTTATCATATGATTGCATAGTTATATTGTTTTATTATTTTGTTTAAGGTATGGATCATGGAACTGAGGACAATCTTTGTTTGGTAGATAGTGCCACAACACACACCATTCTGAAAAATCAGAAATTTTTCTCAGAATTGATGTTTATTCCACGAAAGGTATCAACCATAGCTGGGCCTGTACAAATAATTGAAGGCTCCGGAAGAGCCCACATAATGTTACCTAATGGTACCCACTTATTCATTAAAGATGCTTTGTTCTCAAATAGTTCCCGAAGAAACTTGATTAGTTTCAAAGACATCAGAATGAATGGGTACCACATTGAGACTGTAAGTGAAGGTAACAAGGAATTCTTATGCATTGTTACTAGTATTGGAAGCCAGAAGCAAATACTAGAAAAATTAAGTGCACTCTCCTCAGGGTTATATTACATGACAATCTTAAATGTTGAATCACATTCGGTTATGAGCAAAACAACAAAGTTAAGCCCGAAGCTTAAACTAAGCCCGAAGCTTAAACTAAGCCCGAAGCTTAGTGATCCGAAGACTTTACAGCTCTGGCATGATAGGTTAGGACACCCTGGGGCTACTATGTTGAGAAAAATTGTAGATAACTCCTTTGAGCATTCTTTAGAGAACCATCAATTGACCCTACCTAGTGGGTACTTATGTACACCGTGTTCACAAGGAAAATTGATCACCCGACCTTCTTTTGCTAAAGTTGCATACGAATCCCCATCCTTTCTGCAAAGGATACAAGGTGACATTTGTGGACCCATAAATCCCCCTAGTGGACCTTTTAGATATTTTATGGTTTTGATTGATGCCTCCACCCGTTGGTCTGATGTTTGCCTACTTTCAACTAGGAACATAGCATTTGCCCGTCTATTAACTCAAATAATCAAACTTAGGGCTCATTTCCCTGATTCTCCCATTAAGTCTATAAGACTTGACAATGCAGGAGAATTTACAT
Organism: Litsea cubeba; assembly: GCA_012931725.1. NCBI lineage: Eukaryota > Viridiplantae > Streptophyta > Magnoliopsida > Laurales > Lauraceae > Litsea > Litsea cubeba. The sequence continues at coordinate 128,599,137 of CM022947.1, forward strand.
CACAGGTTTTTGATGATTTTTGTTCATCTATAGGAATTGTTGTCGAACATCCTGTCCCCCATGTCCACACCCAGAATGGCTTAGCTGAATCCATGATTAAGCGCATCCAACTCATTTCTAGGACTCTGCTGATGCAATCCAAATTGTCAGTTAGTGCATGGGGACATGCTGTGTTGCATGCTTCAATGTTAATTCGACTTCGACCCACAGCCTATCATCAATTTTCTCCTGCACAACTTACATCCGGACATCAACCCAATATCTCTCACTTGCGCAAGTTTGGTTGTGCAGTTCAAGTCCCAATCCCACCTCCTAAGCGTACTAAGATGGGACCACAACGTAGATTGAGAATCTATGTAGGTTATGACTCTCCCTCAATTATTCGATATCTAGAACCAATGACAGGAGATGTCTTCACTGCTCGTTTTCCAGATTGTCAATTCGATGAGACAATATTCCCGCCGTTAGGGGGAGATAACATAGTTCCTGTAGAACGACCTGTTCCTGAAGAACGGCGAGAATTAACATGGAATACTTCCACTCTGTCTCATTTGGATCCACGAACTTCACAATGTGAAAATGAAGTCCGGAGAATTGTGCACTTACAAGAAATTGCAAACAGATTACCTGATGCATTTAACGATGCAGCAAAGGTGACAAAATCACATGTGCCCGCTATGAATACACCTGCCAGGATTAATGTCCCTGTAGGACAAAGTCAAAATACAACCGCAAAAGAATCTGCAATACGCCAGAAGCGTGGCAGACCTATAGGTTCAAAGGACTCAGCTCCGCGGAAAAGGAGAAATGAGCAATCATCATCATGTCCTCCCGAAGAGGCACGTAACACTCTTGAAGAGGTTCCTCCCGAAGAGGCACGTAACGCTCCTGAAGAGGTTATGACAAAATCCGTTCTCTCTAGAATAATGGAAGTCCCTGGTGAGACTTTGGAAGCCCCTGAAGAGGCACCGGTACCGGATAATGAAGAGATCTCTATATTTTACAATTATTCAAAAGAGAGATGGAATAGAAATGATATTGTCATCGATGACGCATTTGCATATGCGATAGCTACACAAATATCAAAGGTAAATGATGATGATGATTGGGACACAGAACCACGTTCTATAAATGAATGTCGACAAAGAAATGATTGGCCAAAATGGGAAAGTGTCATCAAAGCAGAGTTAGAGTCTCTCAATAAACGTGGTGTGTTCGGACCTATAGTACAAACCCCAAAAGATGTTAACCATGTAGGTTACAAGTGGGTGTTTGTAAGAAAACGGAATGAAATGAATGAAATTACCAGATATAAGGCACGATTAGTGGCACAAGGTTTCCTGCAGAAACCTGGGATTGATTATGAGGAAACATACTCCCCTGTCATAGATACAACAACTTTCAGATATCTGATAAGTTTAGCAGTTTCTCAAAATCTAGAAATGCGACTCATGGATGTTGTAACTGCTTACTTATATGGGGACTTAGACACTAGAATTCACATGAAAATCCCGGAAGGATTTCCTTTGCCTGAAGCAAAGCCAAGGAGTACATACTCAATCCAATTGAGGCGATCATTGTACGGCCTGAAGCAATCCGGAAGAATGTGGTACAATCGTCTTAGTGAATACTTGTCTAAAAATGGGTATGCAAACGATCCTATTTGCCCGTGTCTATTTATAAAGAAATTCATGAAGGGATTTGCAATATTAGCAGTTTATGTGGATGATATCAATTTGGTAGGGACTCCAGAAGAGCTCGAAGAAAGTGCTGATTGTTTAAAGAAAGAATTTGAAATGAAAGACCTTGGAAAAACAAGATTCTGTCTCGGGTTGCAAATCGAGAGAAATTCTAATGGGATGTTGGTCCATCAATCTAATTATACCGAGAAGGTTTTAAAACGATTTGGTATGGACAAAGCACACCCATTAAGCACACCCATGGTCGTCCGGTCTCTTGATACACAGAAAGATCCATACCGTCCTATTGAAAAAAATGAAAAAGTTTTGGGTCTAGAAGTACCATACTTAAGTGCTATTGGAGCCCTGATGTACTTAGCACAATGCACTAGACCGGATATTGCATTTTCTGTGAATCTACTTGCCAGATATAGCTCCGCACCAACTCAAAGGCACTGGGTTGGTATTAAACATATCATACGATATTTGCGTGGAACAACTGATTTAGGAATATTTTATTCTTATAATCCTATAGATTCCAGTTTTACAGGATATGCAGATTCAGGTTATCTCTCTGATCCTCATAAGGGTCGATCACAGACAGGTTATGTGTTTCTAAATGGTAATGCCGCCATTTCTTGGCGTTCTACTAAACAGACTCTGGTAGCTACCTCCTCTAACCATGCTGAGATTTTGGCTCTTTATGAAGCCAGTAGGGAATGTGTATGGCTAAGATCCTTGATTCAGCATGTTCGTAGTTCTTGTCAATTACCTTCTATTGCAGGTATCCCAAATGTTATCTATGAAGATAATGAAGCATGCATAAAACAAATTCGAGAAGGTTTTATTAAAGGAGACAAGACTAAGCATATAGCACCAAAGTTCTTCTTCACTCATGAACTTCAGAAGAACAATGAAATTGAAGTCAAACAAGTTTGTTCGAGTAACAACCTGGCTGATCTATTTACCAAATCTTTGCCAAAATCAGTATTCCAGAAGTTTGTATATGAGATTGGCATGCGAAGAGTTCATCATCAAACTATGTAAATGGTTGCAATCATCAGGGGGAGCAGTTTATCAGGGAGCATCCTGAAGTATGCTTCCCAGGACATTTGTGCGCTGTACTCTTTTTCCTTTCCTAGGTTTTATCCCACTGGGTTTTCCTAGTTAAGGTTTTAACGAGGCAGCATTATGCACGTCCAACACCATTTCAATGATCTTGAAGAATGTTGTACTCTTTTTCCCTTCGCTTTGGTTTTTCCCACTGGGTTTTCCTTAGCAAGGTTTTTAATGAGGCAACTGTCATTAAATGGTGGTCATCCAAGGGGGAGTGTTATAAGATATGGATCTTGGGTGGATGCCCACTTGTGATAAGATAGGGTTAGAATTAGGGTTCCTCCTTTTTAGTTTACTTTGCCTATAAATAGGCTCTCTCCCTATGTATTTAGATACAGTTATTGAGATATCAGAAAGGCTCTCTCTTCTCCCTCTAATCTTCTTTCTCTTGGTCTCTCTCTTTTATAACAGATTTTATGAATTTTCACTAAGCAGGGAATTCAAGATTTTATGAGAAACAACAGCTGTCATTGATGTTAGGAAGGCTCAACGTAGGGAGTTATCATCCAAACCTTCAAACAAGGGTCCTAAATGGCCGAGGAACCTCACCCAAAATACTTAAACTCAACCATTATCTCCAAACCCGATTAATTTAAGTGCCAGTTTCATTTTGGGTTTGTTTTTTTGCCACCCCCAGTACCCATTGAGGCAGCTATGGATTATTTAGGGCCATGGACAAAGCTTGAGCCTAAGGGTGCACAAAAAATCCGTCAATCCGGAAATCCGATCCGATCCGATCCAATCCGCGGATTTTTATCCGATCCGAAGGTAAACGGATTGGTGACGGATTGAAAATTTTGTAATCCGTTAGCAACGGATCGGTGGCGGATTTCACCCTCAATCCGCGGATTCAATCCGATCCGATCCGTTGGCTTTAGAAATAAATAAAAAAATATAATGGGTCTAAATATAAATTAAGATGTCTAAATTTAAAATAAGAAAAAAAAATTAAGGGGTCAAAATGTAATTTTTTTATAACATATTTGATATTTTTCTTTTAAAATTAGAGTGAACGGATTAATCCGATCCGATCCGATCCGGTCCGGTCCTCCACGGATCGGATCGGATCGGATTTTAACAGCAACGGATTGCTGACGGATTTGTTGGTAACGGATTGGTGACGGATTTGGCCCAATCCGCACCAATCCGATCCGTGTACACCTATACTTGAGCCTATTTAATAGCCCAGTGACTAATCAGGCTGAGGTTGAGCCCTTGTTGGCTTCAAGGCCCTAGGATGGATCTATGGCCGGCCGACATTTCTAACTACAAAAACTAGAAAAGGACAAAGTTTTGCAAATGGGCAGTGGTAGGAGACCTAAGTTTCACACATACGGCTATTACAAGTTTCCACCCACAAACACTCCTCATACAGGCCCTTTACCATCAGTGCTACGACAAGAGATTGATTTTTAGTCATTTTTATAGGAGTAAGGTGCCTCACAAATTGAGGGACCAGTGGATTGGCTAATGGCAACTAATCATATGTAAAAATATCTGTCCATCCAACAGATCAGGTAGTTTCTTTTGCATGAATTTTTCTACTCTCTAGGTTTTCTAAAATCCTGTTAAAAATCTCATGTGTTTCAAGTGAAATTTCGAGAATCTTGAGTTCTAGCATGTTCCAATGTTCAAAATCAATCCCTAAATTCCATCAAGTATTTGGAATTTTGAGATTCAAATTAAAATTACATGCAGCTTCGGATTTTACAGATACCTGGGACCCACCCGCATATGGATGTCATCATAACCACTAAAAGTATATTCTACATCTTGAGATTTATTAAGTTTTATTTATTTTTGTTGTTTTTTGACATTTTGTGATGTAGGAATTCAACATGCTACAATTCTTGACTTTGACTTCTGAAGGTGAGCTCCACATTTAAGTGTTGCATCTTGTGATTGATTGGGAACAATATATGTGCAGTATAGTGTCTATACGACAATGAGCATTCTACATAATATATATATGGGGCCAGCTCTCCTAAGCTGTTGCTTAAGATAAGGTAAGCCGAAATAAGCTCAATTACGTAGTGGAGCCCACTTGGGGACCTATATGGGGATGGGGGTAGGGGGGATTTCAAGGACTCCGTGGGACTCTCCTTCCTACAAAAAATCAACCCAAATTTTGGTTTCTATCATCTCCATCTGGGCACCGAAAGTTTAATGGTCAACGGTCTATTCGGATTGGTACATAGTCGATCCAACGGTCTAGTAAATTCGGATTTGACCAAAAGTTGGTGGGCTTGTGCAATTTAAGGGGGTCATGTGTTTGGTCCATTTGGATGGATTAAGGATGGGCCCTAGAAGTGTTAGCTTACGGAATCATATCATAAGCTTAAGCTTAGGAGAGCCTTGCTCTATATATATATATATATATATATAAATGCATAAATTGTGTAACTTTAGTTAGGATTCTAGTAGTTATGAAAAATAAAATTTATGTACTTAAGGATACATGAAATTCTCTGGTAAGAAATCCAGCACGATGAAATAAGAAATTACTGAATACTAAGATTTAACGTCAGATCAAGTTCTTTGGCATCAACTAGACATAAATTTGAAATTTTAATGCAAGGAAATGGGAATATTAGTCCAAACTTCAAGGAGTAAGATTCATTGGCCAATGTTTGATTGATGGCTCCCCCATTAAACATATCCGATATCTAAGTATCTAATGTTTGGGTCTTTTCTTTTCTTCTTCTTCTTCTTAGGACTTGACCTCTTTTTTCTTTTTTGGATAGACAGGTAATTAGTCGTAGAGGTGTATTACTTTCACCATGAGGATCAAGGATTAATTCCTGATATATATTGTGAGGACAGGTGTCTTACCACTTACCACTGAAGTGTCAATGTTTTGGCTCATGGGACTTGAACTCATCTTTTTATTGGGTGTCCCTATCTAATGTTTTGGCTCATGGGACTTGAACTCATCTTTTAACTTGGTGTCCCTATCTAGCTGTGCCACCACCCGAGACCAAAAGATCTCTCAATTTGATATTAAAAAAAAAAAGTCTCCATCTATGGTAACTAACTGCACTGGTGTCATAATAATCTTTTGGAAGAGGAGAATAATGGGGATCCAATCCACTGAGCACCTATAAAAAAAGTCAATCCTTAGCTATAATGCTAATGGTTAGGGAATTGGGCGAATCTACGTGAGTAATCAAAAATCAATTCTAAGAGAGCTAGCGGTGGGAATTTTCGGCTGCTTAATTTAACATGTCCATGTTACAAAGGATCAATTGATTTTCATTTTTATGCGAGAGATAAAACGTGCAATCCTACCCCCTCACATAAAAAAAAAAAAAAAGAAGTTGACCCCTTGAAACAAAACCACTTCACGGTTCATATTTGCCTTCTATCACCAAATCCTAGACACGTTTGGTAATTTTACATATAAAATAAAGTGTATTAAAGCATCAAATCAAGTGAAAATAAAATATAATGAGATTACGATGGTATTTTATTTTTAATTATTTGGTATGAAATTTTTTTATTTTTTTTATAAAAAAGTTGAATTTTTTTGTCTTTTAGTGAAAAAATGATGTTGCTTTTTATTTTCTTTTTTTAGAAAATGAGAAAATGAAAATAATCTTAAATTAAAGTATTACTGATGTGACCCCTTGCCTTGACTTTTACTCATCCAGTAAAGTGCCCAAGGGCGTGTTTAGCAATTAACTAGTTAAAGTAAAGTAAAGTGAATCTAGACAATAAATGTCAAGGGGTCATATCAAAAGTACATAATTTCAAAATTCTTACCGAATTTTTCAAATAAAGTAAAAAAAACAACCCCCTTTCTCTACTAAAAGATAAAAAAAAAATGTCCACTTTTCTATACAAAAATTTAAAAAGATTTCATACCAAACAACTTAAAATAAAGCATCATCATAATACCTTATATTTTATTCTCTCTTAATTTGATGCTTCACCTCATCATATTTCAATTCACTATGCATCCAAATAATTCCAAAAAAAAATTCTAATAAACCAAAGAGATACACCCAACTTACGCGCTGAATCCTCTCATCTCACGAGTGAACCATGCTGATGCCACCAAGTAAATTAAGCGGATTTTCAAATTTCTCCCTTGCTAGTCCCATGTGAAAAGGAGGTGTCGTGGCTCAGGCCATCGTTTACTACATCAGCAAGGGAGAAATTTGAATTTTTAACGTTGCATGCAATGAATTCGTGCCTAGTATAACGGAGACGAAAACCCTAATATCGGCAAAAAGGCATCAAAGCTGGTGAGTGGTGACAAAAGAGACAAAGCACCCTGTTCCCTGTCACTTTCTTAGTTGTGATGCAAACAGGTGAAAGGTCTTCAAAATTTTCAAAGCAATCCACATTTCATACCCTGCTCACCATTCAAATTCATATGCTTGCAATTCACCCTCAACATAAATAGGTTTGGCCCACCTACCTTTTAAATCCAAATCCCAAATATCCAAACCGCCATCTCTTACAAAATTAACGTTACTACCTATTAAAGTAATCATCATCATATCCAAATCGAGTCCGGATCAGAGGACGGACCTAGATACACATGGATCTGGAGGTTGAAGCCCTAACCTATTTCTAAGTTTTTTAAAAAACTTCCCTTCAAATCTAAGAATTAATATACATTTACGTCTTTTTCAATGTTTCTTTCGCATGGAGCCCCCAAAGTTGAAATTCCTGAATCCGCCGTTGTCTGAATCTCCTATTTTGTAGAAATAAGAAGATATTATTTCATCCTATCAATATTTGCTTGTTGTATAAAATCTCATATCAAGTAATACATCCCCTCAATTGCTTTACGAGTGGCGAATGTTACAAAAGAGGGGACCCGGACTCATCTAGATCACAGTGGCTGCATGCATGCGTACAATTAACAGCAGACCCGCGGAGTATCAAATTGTTGATCTTTCCTTCTCTCCCAAGAATAACTGATTTTTTTTAAATTTCCAAGGGTTATCACATTCACCAGATAAGTAGGTTTCCTTTGATGCTGTCGTTTTCCCTCTCAACGACAAGTCACCATCCGATATTTTAATTTTCTCTTGAGAAGACACGAGAAAAACGAGAAACGGCAAAAGAATCTCTCTCTCGCTCTCTCTCTTTCAGACGGCTTTACTTTTTTGAAATACGTGTCAGGTTACGCTAAATCTGGCAACTGACATTGACCACAGCGTTTCCACGTCCTACTCTTCTTCACGCTACGAGCTTTTTAGATCCTTATATCATATCGCGAGAATTTGACGTCTAAAAGCGGGATTTTGCTCGTGGGGTACAGGTGGGATCCGAAATCGACACGGATACAGTGTTTGATATCCGGATCTTATAGTGTCAATTGAGAAATGATTAGGTTCTCCGGTAATGACCATCTGCCATCCAATTTGACAGGTGTCGAGCCTTCATTGATTGATCAAAAACTGATTGGACTTCACACGTTCAAAGTTTGGATATTTTGTTGGGTAATTTAATTGTACAGTGAAAGTGAAGTGAAGTCCATGGTAAATTCAAGAGAGAATAAAAATAGATGGGTTAAATTGAAATGTGTGGTTCTTTCTCATTTATGGCTTGAAAAGGTTTTTTTTTTTTTTTTCAATAGATTTAGCAAGATGTTTTTTTGTCATTTAGTGAAATGGAAAAATTATTTTTTAAAATTTTTTTTTTAAATAGAAGAGAGTCTTTTTAAAATTTGGTATTTTTAGGATATGTCATTTGTCACTTTTATGCCTCTTACATTGGGCATTTACTTCACTTAAATCTACAAGTGTATTATCAAACAACACGCCATCTATTAAAAATGCAAGCTTAATATCGACCTCTAGTGGTATGAGAAATCATCAAGTTTTATTCTAATGGGATTGGTCTCATCGTAAAATGACAACTTAAAAAAAATTTGTTTTAAGCCAAACAATCAATCTTACGGGGGATTAATTTGTATTGAAGTTTGATTATATACAGGTTGATGGTCCACCAACGATAACCGAAAGGTCCAAATGGACGTGAATGGAGGTTGTAAAAATAGATCTAAAGAAGTGCAGCTTATCTGATGATTTAACTTAAGATAAATTGAAATAGAGAAATGAAATTCATGTAGCTAACCCCGATATAGTTGGAACAAGACTTTAATAATGATGATGAATAGTCTTATGAGGAATTAAATTGTATTAAAGTGAATTTTAAGTAGATCTGGTGTATTGAGAATCTTCTTTTAAAGGGACCAAAATTTCATTTAGGTAGGCCGTATGCCCCCACTTTAGAATTTCCCTCCAACTTAAGATTTATCCAATTCAAAGCCCTTGAGTATCCAAACTCAAATCTTCCACCCTGCACTACCAAAATTTTAATCCAACCACCATTTGTATTTAATATAGAAATCATGGTGGATTCAATTTGGTATGTAATTTTAGTGGAAGAAATTTTTGGATGTCTCAAACTATAATATAGTGTGACTGATGTGACTGAATTGGATGGGTCATAAACAGGTGGTTAGGACGTTCATATGCAAAACTCTTATCATATCTCATGCATCTTAGATTTTCAAAACCTATGTTTGCAATATAAGGACATAGCTCTGGAACTCGTGAGATTTGTTATTCTATCCATTAAGCGGGTTTGCAAGAGAAGTCACGTGCACTTTTTATATTGATTTTTCTTCTACCCTTATGACTTTTGTAGCATGTATTAATGATTAATCAAGCACTGGTTGGAGTCTTTCTATCAGTAATTCAAACCCTTTGCACTTTGCTAGCTTCCAATGAATTGGACTCGAATTATATCTATCATTTGATTGAAATTCTTCTAAGTTTTAAAAGGATTAATAAATTTGAAGGCCTCTAAATTAATTCTTGTAATGATCTATTTAAAATAATTTATTTCAGAAATCATATCCACAATGAGACTTCCCATCACATTATTTTATTCTGATTGACATGCATTAAAGTGGGTCTCAAGAGATGTCAAAGGCAAAACTAAGAGGTTACCCCTAAAAATCTAGATGACCCTCTAAGTGTTAAGAAAAATTTAAAGCTATTTTCTTCTATACATCCCCTTCCCCCTTGATTTTCTTTTACATAGTAGCCCTCCAATGCAAGCTTTTTAGTTTGGCTATTACATTTTTTTTGTTTCTATTTAAGGGAGGTTGGGACCCAAAAAAGAGCCTGAAGGCCCACATAAGTGGGAACAAAGTCCACACAAATGAAAAAGAAGTCCGCACAAACGAAAAGAAGCGATGTATCCTGAGTTCGAACCGAGAACAGCTAGATAAGATCCGTTCTTAGTTCAACTATTACATTGTTTTCGTATTGTTTCCTCTCACGCAAAGTAGGAGAGGTAACTCTCATCACAGAAGATCCCCATATTAGCATAGGGTATATAAGGACATATAATTTGTTATCTATATGGTTGTCTCATCTAGTATTGCCATTCCATGGTATAAAATCCCTGGCGTGCCTCATCAAGTATTCCCATGTCATGGTATAAAATCCATGGGATTAATTTGGGTCGGAATATTATCTCACCTGTATGGCTCATTGGTGGTCCCAATGAATTCTAAGGTAGCGTTTAGTTCGCTGGAATGGTTGTAGGTGAGAATGGAATGGAGACCGGAATGAGTCAGGAATGGAATGAGGCAGGAATAGGCATTTCCATTCCAGCGTTTGGTACGCTCAGGAATCAACCTAGTTGATTTCTGCTCCTGCATTTGGTATGCTGGAATGAGTCCTATAATGGAATAAAATTTACATAAGACTGACCAAAATACCCTTGTTAGATTTTTATCTTTGGCTCAGTCAATGTATAGATTATATTATTATTAAATAGGTGGGGCCCACGCAAGCTCTTCTATTTTATAATATTATAATAATAATAATTTATAGATTATATTATTATTATATAAATGGGGCCCACACAAACTCTTCTATTTTATAATCATATAATAATAATAATAATATATAGATTATATTATTATTATATAGGTGGGGCCCACACATGTTCTTCTCTTTTATAATCTTATAATAATAATAATAATGTATCGATTATATTATTATTATATAGGTGGGACCCACATATGTTCTTCTCTTTTATAATCTTATAATAATAATAATAATGTATATATTATATTATTATTATATAGATGGAGCCCACTAAAGTTCTTCTATTTTATAATATAATAATAATACTAATAGTGTTCATATTATTATTATATATGTGGGGCCCACACAAGTTCTTCTATTTTATAATCTTATAATAATAATAATAATGTATATATTATATTATTATTATATAAGTGGGGCCCACACATGTTCTTCTATTTTATAATCTAATGATAATAATAATAATAATAATAATAATAATATATTATATTATTATTATATAGGTGGGGCCCACACATGTTCTTCTCTTTTATAATAATATAATAATAATAATAATAATGTATAGATTATATTATTATTATATAGGTGGGGCCCATACATGTTCTTCTCTTTTATAATCTTATTATAATAATAATAATAATAATGTATATATTATATTATTATTATATACGTGGGGCCCACATAAGTTTTTCTTTTTTATAATCTTATTATTATTATAATAATAATAATGTATATATTATATTATTATCATATAGGTGGGGCCCGCACAAGTTCTTCTATTTTATAATCTTATAATTATAATAATAATGTATATATTATATTATTATTCTATAGGTGGGGCCCACACAAGTTCTTTCTCTTTTATAATCTTATTGTTATAATTTTAATGTATAGATGTGAAAAAGGGTATTTTGGTCTCAACAAAAAGTAGAAATGAATGGAATGACCATTCCTTTCCATCTCGGATGGAATGGCTATTCCTCTACATAAGGGAATGGGATTCCGGAGGTAATGGTCATTACGCCACTTTTTTGCGAACCAAACGCTGTAATGGCCATTCCGTTGGAATGACCATTCCATTCCGACCTTCATTACAGCGAACCAAAGGCTACCTAAATTCCATATTTGATTAGGTCTGAAGGGTGACAACTAGCTGAATTAACAATGTAAAAGGTCACTTTTTGCTACTGAGATTTTCAGAATTCTAAATTTCATAATGCTACTTCTGCCTTTAGCATTTCCATATCTGAAATTTGCCAAATGCTTCAGGCAAGATATAGTCTCACTCTCACCTGTGGCCTGTATGGCGGCTCATTGGAACCTTTTGGTTCGTCCGAGATCCACTAAAATATTTCTTGTACAGAGGGCCACACCCAGACATGTGAAAGTGGCGTTTCCGGTCTGTAGGTAGTAGGTACCACCACCACCAACTGCAGTCTGCAGCTGGTGAGCATGACAGAACGAGGCGTGTGTGGGACTGAGAGGTGTTTATGTATTTTTTTCTCTGAGGATGGAATATTATAGCCAATGGTATAAAGCCAAAAGTCCAAATACTCTTCAAACACTTTGATATGTCGAGGAGAAGATATGGTCAAAATATCCATCATTGAACACATTCACGAGATTTTCCTAAAAATCTCTTGTTCTGATAGGAGTAGACAAGACGTTTGATCGGTCCCATGATTTCATCCTCGTGCCTGCTGCCTCGTCCTCTTTCTCCCTCTCTCTCTCATTACCGTACCTCCACATAAAAGTTGATTTGCCCATTTTTATTTTCATTGGGTGAAGATATTTTTATACCAAATGGTACTTTTTAAAGGTGCAACGGCACCACTGATGAGATCACTGCTGTGGGGGCCCATTTTACTCAAATTCGAGACATGCCAAAATACCATTGGCATTGTGTGGTATTCACATGTGGATCTAACAACAGTGGTGCAGATCATTGTTACTAGGAGGGGTGGAACCAGGAAATTCTCTCCTGAGGGCCCACCATGTGAAAAAAAGAAGTTTTTGAATTTTTATCCTCTTGTTCGGTCTGAGGGCCTGTTTGGATGTGTGGTGAATTGAAGTATGGTGAGGTGAAATATCAAATTAAGAGAGAATAAAATATTAGTTGTTATGATGGTGTTTTATTTTTAGTTGTTTGGTATGTAATCTTTTTGACTTTTTGTATAAAAAAGTGAAATTTTTTTATCTTTTTGTGGAGAAAGAGGGTTGCTCTATTTACTTTTTTGAAAATTTGAGAGAAAATATTGAAATTGTATACTTTTGATATGACCCATTGTCAATTCTTGTCTGAATTCACTTCACTTCACTTTAACTAGTAAAGTGTCAAACACGCCCTGAGGTTAATCGCATTAAGAGACAGCCAAAAAATGAATTTGACTCCTGGGGGTATGTTTGTAATAGTGAGGTGCCAAAACCACCCAACTATAGGTGTCTTAAGCTGTTTTACTACATATTTGTGTAAAGGTAAATCCATGAAAAAATAATGAATAAACAGATTTGGTTAAGTAGGACTCCATTGAAAACCTTTCTACTTTTGGCAATTTTTACTGGTGTGAATGAAAAGTGGAGTCCAACTAGGTCCCTCAAACTTCGGTTGTGGTGTGATACCAAAGAAGCCCTTAATCTGATGGTAAATGTTAAAAAAAATATATTTTATAAATGTTTGATCTGAAAGTTGGCATGTAAGTGAAAAAGTGGGCACCTTAGTATTATGGGAATCTCATTCTCCTGTACATGCATAGCACTTTAGGGGGCATGGAATATGTGATCATTTCACTTTCCTAAGTTAAAGTAGTTTTATTTTATATATGGAAATGAATTGATGCTATGAGTGACAGCAGCTAAAACCAATACTTAGCGTCAGCCAGGCAAGGCACGTCTTTTTTTGCTGCAACTCACTCATGTCTCACACCTCTTAAATTGTACAAACTTTATTCAATCAAATAACATATAATGTTGAATTGATATGCACGAAATGTCCAATTCAATGTTGCTCTAATTAGACCTAACTGTGAATATATTTTTTCAAATGTTGGAAGGAAGGAGAAGGCATTAAAAAAAATATCATCAAATAAAATTTAGTGTTAGTGAGTAGTGTTATGTATCTGAATTTTACTAATAATCAATTATAAGGGGATTCACGGTTCCTCGTCATTAAAAAAAAAAAAAAAAAAAAAAAGAAAGTAGAAGGAGTACCCACTCGTATAGAATCAAGTGATTAGTTGTGTTTCTCTTTCTTTCTTGGTGTCAGTATAATGACCATTTCTTATTTCTATATCAAAAGGTATAAGAGACAGAAATGTCAAATAATGATGATGGGGACAAACCCGCAAATCTCAATAAGAAAAGAGATGCATGACTCACTTGTAAGATATTGTTGACATGTCCCTGTTACATGTTTTGAAAATAGCTTTATATTGACATCATTTCATAAAATAAAAAAAAAAATTTGATTTGTGTGCAGTATCATGAAATTTCATAAAATTGCCATTGTTGGAAAGTCATATGTTGAATGTATAGGTACTATAGCATTTTATTGCAGGGAACCTTCGCATCCAAGCAAATAGAACTGCATCTTTTGGTGAGGGTTTGGTGGAAAATTATAAAATAAAAACAGTCCCATTTGATTGTTATGGCACTTGATCTTAACTCTCTCAAAATTTGCTTTTATTTTTAGTTTTGTTGGGCCAAAGATCGCAAGGATACCCACGTTATGAATAAAAAAAATCTCAGCCATTTTTTTTCACTTATTTCTTATTAAAAAAATAAAAAATAATCTGAAGGGTTGGATGATAGTCAAATTAAAACTTGGTACCCGATCATGAGTGCTAGGCTGCTAGCAAGTTGTCCTCGATGGGCCCTGTGGAGAAAGACTGCATTAGTTGTCCTGTATCAAATAAGATACTTCATAATTTGAGCATCTTTGCATTAAATTAGACTCTGTGTGCATCCTTTTCCAAACTTGGCCTTTTATCAAGTGAAGTTGAGTTTCTCATGATCTTTATTATGCGGCCGCAAACTAGATCATATGGTCCGTGCCGAACCCAAACTTGAATTTGGGCTCATAATCCATGTTGGGTAGGACCCATGCCTGGCTCAAATCCACCGCTTCATTGATGGCCCTTATCCAACCCATAGTTGTGGACAATGTTACTTAGAGGTAAAAATCCAACCAACTCAAATTCAAACTCCAACATAATTACTCATTTGATAATGAGCGGTTGCTAAGTTGGTTGGCAATCAGATGCTCGGAGGTCGATCACTGGGTATATTGCTCAGTTGCTCTTTACGTACGTGTTGTCTCCTTATTCTCATTTGTGCGGCCTACCTCTTTCTACTTTTGTGTGCTCTCTTTTCTACATATGTGGGCTCTCTCTTGGGTCCCAACCCCCTTGGCTAGGGCACAAAAGTAGGAACGACTTGGTAAGAGCTCATATTTAGTCAAAATATGCACAAACCACAAGCTCGAACAACTTTCATAAATATACCTCAACTTACTAATAAATTTAAAACCCGGTGAATGATCACGATCTTTCATAAATTAAAAAACCCCCAACATTTTGTATTTTGGGACAATTATAATTTATAAATTGTATAACCTGGCGAGTAGTTTGTCCTTGTAACTTACCCATAAATCCACAATATACATATACATACATATATATCGTTTTATTTCCACTTCGTAGTCTTTACCCTTCGGTTAGCAATGGGCAACGGTCGGATGTAGAAAAGTTGAGTATTTTGATATTCGTATAAAGGATCCCTACACATATAAAATGTATTTAAGTACAAACTAGTGCAGGTGCCATTTGGCAATTCTAACTTTTATAGGTTCAAATGCTTGATAAATTATTCAAATTGATGTTTAAGTGTTTTTAGAAAGCACATAAGTGTATTATCCAACCAACATTACTTTCACATAAACGTAAATGTCTAAAGCAATCAAATATTTAACTTTTTTTCCCTCTTTTGAAATAAATTTGCGGCCACAAAGTTTGTATCAGTACTACTTTCGCTTTTAAATAAGTTAGCTTTTTGTATGTTTGAACACCAAATATCATAGTAATTAAACTAGTGAGCCAAGCACATCATTTGAGCGATTGCACCAATCACATCATTTGAAAGGAGAGTCTGAGTTGTCAGGGCCAGGGTTTGATGGAATCCATATCCTCGGTGGAGCCCACTCATGAAAAACTTTAAAAATATTAAGATAAATGCCACCCTTCCTCTGTTGTCTCTAGCCAAATTTCAATCCAAGTAGGATTGGGGGCCACCATCAAATTACTTGCCTACCCCCAATCAAATTACTTGCCTATGTAACATGTACATAAACTATCATGAAATTTTCGGGTCATGTATTCGGGATCAATATGCCGGTGTGCCCCAAGTAGGCTTTGATGATGATGAATATGACGGCGGGACGTACTCTTAAGGGAGTTAAATTTGGCCAAGACCCATATAAAAAGCGAGCATTTATTTTGAGTAGTTAAGTTTTTTTTTTTTTTTTTCTTTTGAATCCAATTTTGAAAGGACCCAACTCAAATTGAAAGGGCTTGGAGCTGAGAAATTTAGGTGAATATACTAATTTTCTCTTAAATCTATTTAGTTAGGTGGAGCCCACTCCTCAACACTTCTTCTCAAATAGAATCTGATCTGCGCACTTTGAGCAATATGTAATTTTTTTTTTTCATGCTGAGTCATTTCTCCTTGGACTAGCTAGAACTCATGACCGATTGATTTTGATACCATTTTAAATTTTTATTAGTCGGTCATTACTACCAAAATCTTAAATCTTTAATAATAATAATTTTAAATACTTTTTAATATTCCCTTCTAATTAAGTCCACTCCTCAACATTTTCCAAGACAGGCTGGTATGACTCGGCACCATCTGAGTCTAGCTGACATGGCCAAGTCAGAGTTGAATGATAGGAACATTGCAGAGCATCTGAGCATGCAGGCTGCAACTTATGAAATTTCAACGTCCATAGATTTGCAAGCAAACAAGATTATTCACCAAAACATAGAAATGGTGATATGTTTCAGTGACCAATAAATATTACACAAAAGGATTTATAAACATTTTATTATAAAATGCACGACATGTCTCATCAGCTATTTGTCACTTGTTCCTAAAATAGGTCCAGTTCAAGCTTCACATCCCAATCACCTTTTTTTTTCGTTTCCCTGTGTCTGCATGGTACAAGGAACCTGAGATATTGCAATAACTCAAAATAGTCATAACACGTGAATTCTCTTATGCATAATATATGCCCCTTTTGTCCTGTAGATTCAAGCAAGCATCCCTACATAGGCTTCTAAACGTATAGTTCCCTTTTTTTTTAAGATGGATGAGTGGTACAAATGTACAGTAGTCTTGATAAGAGCTGTTTGATGAGCGGTGAGACGAAACACATTAACCACTGGAGTGTCTCGTGTTTTTATGTTATTCTGATTTAGCTGAACAGAGCTAATCCGACCCCCTTTTTTTAATTTGACTTAAAATCTTAATTTTTTAAAGGCCAAGGCTCACCTAAGCTCGAGTTTAGAGAGAAAATTTCGTAAACTCGTGCTTGTGGGGCCCACCTCTGGTCCATCCCAATTGACCAAATACATGACCTCCTTAATTGCATATGTCCACTAACTTTCAGTAAGATCCGAATTTACTGGACCGTTGGATTGACTATATATCAATCCGAATTGATTGTTGACCATTAAACTCTTGCGCCCATATGAAGATGATATAAATTACAGTGGGAGCTGATTTTTTGCAGGGAGGAAGATCCTAATGAGTCCTTGAAATCCCTCCCTCCCCATGTGGGTCCCCAAGTGGACCCCACCACACACTTGAACTTACCTTGTCCTCAGCTTGAGGTTAGAGGAGCTGGCCTCTTTTTTAAAATGATATATATATATATTTCAAACTACACCAAAAGGTGAATTATAAGTTAGACGAGTGTCAATAGAGATGAGTGATACAAGGTAAATTGAGTGTTGAGAGATTGAACCGAAGGACTTGACCACAAAATAAATAAATAAATTGTGCATTGGCTGCAAGTTTGGTCCTGTTTTAAATGGGCATGATTTTTGGTCCAGGGACACACACCCGTTTACTTACCCGAATGGCATTTCTGCTAATTTATAAGAAAATGAAAGGATATATTAGATTTATGTTCATTGTACCCTCTCCATTTTTAAGGAGAAGTGAGTTTTTATTCCACGGGACTTTCATATTAGCATTTTGTGTAATTTTGAATTGGAGCCATTTAAGGAAAGCTTTTTTTAACTGTTTTTTTATTTTTCAATTATTTTAGCAAAGAAGGCTACCAATATTGGCTTCTTTACTATTCTTATAAGGTTCTTGTGATTTTGTGAAGAGAGTCCTTGGGAAATTAATAATTGTAAGAAAAGTCATGCATTTTTGCTGTGTTTTAAACACCCTCCAGTTGATATCATCAGTTACATTTTCTCCAATAGATTTTGAGCTAATTCCAATATACATTTTTATAAACACCAAATTACCTTTAATTATTATAAAAAAAAGATAGACCAAATACACTTAGTCATATTACAAATTAGAGCTTTCAAGTCCTATTCCAAAAAATCATATCATTATCATTATTAAGTGTTGCCGGTCCTGAGCTTAAATAAAGGAAGGTTGCATTAGTGAATTGTAGTAAAGAGAGATGAAGCATCAAATTAAGAGAGAATAAAACATAAGAGGGTTATAATGATCTTTTATTTTTAGTGGTTTGATAAGGAATATTTTATACTTCTGTATAAGAAGATGATATTTTTTGTCATATTTAGTGGAGAAATGAGGTTATTTTTTTTAAAGATGAAATTTTTGAATTTGTGTACTTTTGATATGACCTTTTGTCTTTTCTTGTCCGGATAATGAAGGCTTTATCTCACCTCAATTAAATTTACCATCCATCCAAACCCAACTAAGGTAGGTATTAGGACAACGTAAAACTTTTTGTTACGGTCTAAAAAGAATTTACAAGAAAACAATACTTCATAGCTCAAATTAGAACAAAATGGAGAAAACATAATTCATATTGCCGCTTCAACATAATTAAGACAAGGCTTTGATGATAGTGATTAATTTGTGTGTGTGTGTGTGTGTGTGTGTGTGTGTGTGGGGGGGGGGGGGGGGGGGGGGGGGGGGGGGGCATCCGAATGTGGTGGTAATGCACGACATATGACAATGACTAGTGATGTATGTGAAGCCTTTCTCTTTCTCTCTTTTTATTTTATTTTAATTTTTGTTAGGTTGTCCTTCTGGCAAAGTGTGATATTGTTAATTAGAGGACTTAGGGATCAGGTTCACTTTAGGCATACATGTGATACCGAGGTGCCAACACTACTCAATCGCGAGTACATTTGCAGCGTGTGTATTCTGAAGCCTCCTTTTACCATTTTGGAAGACTCTATTTAGTTTAGATAGCTTGGGTGGCCCCATAATATTTTTATATATCATTTTGGGAAGCCCCACCCATACACTTTCTTGTTCCCGATGAGGGTGTCTGGCCTCTTCGATAATTGACTATTTTTCTGGGCACGTGAAGTCCCTGCCTCCCCCATGCACACACCCCGGGTAAGATAGGCTTTTGCTTAGGCAAGAGACCCCATTGAGAAAGCACAAATTCGAAACCCAAAGTTCCAGAGTTGTGGTCTTTGCCCAACTACACTGCTACTCCATTTGGGGAAGCAACAATATTTTGTTTTAACGTCTTTGAAATTAATTTAAATACATTTATCTTTTAAATGGTGCCTTGCTATTTTTGAAATGAACCAGGGCATTTCTTGTCTTAAAAATACATGTGTATCTTTTCTTAAAAAAAAAAGAACAAAAAGTTTAACAATTAGATGAAGGGGACAAACCATCTCCCCTAGCCGCGTTAATATTTAGCATTGGCCGACACATTGCAAATGTTGTGACCAAATGCCCATTTCTTTACTAGAATTCATAGAATTCATGTCTGGTGGTTGTCTGGGAATTTTTAATCCTGGTATTTGAAATGCTACCAAATTTTGTAATTTTAAATTCGTTGTTTCATTCATGGCTTGAATTCCTATTGGAGCTCCTGGAATGCCGTCGTCCCTCTCCTGAAATTTATGTGCCAAGTGAGATTTCAAAATCCTATTGTTAAAGTGGTTTTTCAAATGCTGGGTTTTTTGGAATTTGAAATGCTTGGAATTTGAAATGCCCATAAATTCTGTGGGAATTCTGATAATGAAACACAGAATTCCTGACAAGAATTCTGAATTCCCAGACAACCTAAATTCTTGTCAGAAATTCTAGTAAGTGAAAAGGCCCTAAGTCATCCATTTTAATTATTGTGATATTTGGCCCCAGTCCTATTACTAACAACATTTTGATTATTAATGGGAATGTCTTCGTTGAGAAGGGACGCATTCAATCAATGGTTTGGATTGTACAAAGTCGGCTCCTGACGGTGATATCTTAACAATACACATGTTGTGAAAGTATTACTTTGAGTAGGGCTGAACAAAATCGGACCGCAGACCGGACCGGACCATAAAACCAGACCGGATTTGTGATTTTAGTGGTACAAATCTGGTCCGGTCCGGACCGGATTTGGAAAACCGGTTCGATCCGGTCCAAGCCTTTTGGGGTCCGGTCTGGACCGGACCGGATTTAACACTCCACAATTACATTCCCCAACCATCATCCTGCTATATACTTTCCTTCTGTCTAGGTTTTGGTATTTCTTTTACTACGTATCATTAGATGATTTTTCAAGGAAAGAAAAAAAAAACAATGTATGAATACCTACCGAGGAAGATGAAGATGATGGAAAGATGAGATTGTGAGTGTGATTGCTTCTTCCCTCTTTCTCTTATATAAGGCCGGTCGGTGAAACGTCGCTTTCTTTATAGGGCATCTTATTAAGGAAGAGAGAGAGAGAGAGGAGTCGAAATCCTCCAGCCTTCCCTCGGAGTGGAAGATCCTTCGCTGAGATTTTCATGGGAGATTCCAATCCGAGGGGTTTTTGCTCCTGATTTCGTGGAGAATTAGAGGAATTCTCTTAGGAAATATGTGTTTTCGTGTTTTTTTATGCGAATTGATGAACTTGGATGCAGATCTGCTTGTCATTGAAGTGATATGCAAAGTGATCTAATCTGATTCTACAGAGAAAGTAGTAGGCGAGATCTTGAAGCGTTTTCTCCACCTCCTCCCAAAACCGCAAATCCCCAAACCCTAACCCTAGAACCAGAACCCCTTTCGAGAAGCAGTTCGACTCCTGGGTCACCCACCTCCGCCCCGGCTTCACCCCATCCGACGTCGCCGCCGCCCTACGCCCTACCCCGACCTCGCCCTCGATCTCTTCCGCTGGACTGCCACGACCCCTCCACCTATGTCGTCATCATCGACATCACAGCCTCCGACAAGCACTTCTCCACCGCCGAATCCCTCATCGACGAGGTCCTCGCCGACGCCTGCTCCACCTCACTCCCCCTTCCTCCCTCTATTTCATTTTCTTTCTTTCTCCTTCTTCCCCACCTGCACTCCTTCACCACATCTCTCTTTCCTCTCTCATCCCCACTCCCTCATCTCCTCAATGCCCGAGACCATCTCTGCGTCATCTTCTCCATATGCAGTGGTCAGTTGAAGAAAAAAAAAAGAGAAAAGAAATCGGTCTGGACCACTTATAAGTGGTCCAACCGGACCAGTCCGGTCCTTCATTTTAGGTACAACTAGAAATCCGGTTCGACCGGATTCTAATCCAAAAAACATTCCGGATTTCTGATTGTGCAGTGCTAACTTTGAGACAGTGTCATAAACAGCAAGGACAAATTTAGATGTATATCATGTTATTTAAAAAAAAAAAAACCCATTGAACACCAGAACCATTATAATACAATAAAAGCTGTGGAGCCCTGCCTTGGCCACTTGCTTTTTATGGGGGACATTTATTAAGGGCATTTGGCAAATAACACGTGACAGCAAATAGTAGGAGAACCAAAAGCCCCTCACGACATTGTCTATTGGAAGTTTAGAACAACTTAGTCCCACCTCTAATGTTCAAATCAGGTTGAAAACTTGATCATATGTGATTGAAATGCATTTTCAATCCAACTACTCATCATATATGGGAAAATATTCTAAATTTAGAATATATTGGTTATTTAACTTCATTATAAATTATTATGAATAAATGTATATAAACATATTTGCATTTTATAAGTATAGGATCTATTTAAAAATACTTTTAAAAACATAGTCGTATTCTCAAATATTAAAAAGACATAATCTTTCTGTTTTTTCACTTTGATTAGTCTAGTCCAAGTCATGAACTTTCCAACAAAGTTTGAATGGGATGTATTAAGAAAAGCATCCCACCGATCAGAGGAGACAACAAAACACTAGGCCCATAATTTACAAGATACACCCTATCATTCCCCTTTATTATATATTCTCTCCTTTCAAGTACTATCACATGTTAACAATTTGAAAAAAAAAAAAAAAACAATATCATGATAATATTGCAACATCTCCATAAAAATGGCAACTTTTGATAACTACGTGATATTTCCAAAGTATCTTCAAATCCAAAAATACTGATGTGAAATCATCATAACTTCAAAGAAAACATAAAGAAACAGGAAGATTCATAACATAATTGCTACATTTAATTTGTGCTCCCACTACATATTTCTTATTATATCCTAAGAAAGACCCTCCAATTTGAAAGTCTCCTGCCATTTATCAATATATGATAATGTCCAAGTACGGCAAACAAATGACAATGCTTTGAGGCCTATGGCCCAAGTGATATTGACTTGAAAACAAAACCAACTTTGTAATAAGCGGTGCATACTGCATGAGCTGTACATTGAAAACCACCCCTACCCATAAGGCCATAAGTATAACTCTCTCCAAATTGATACAGGGAAAAAGAGAAAAAATCACACATCACTGACTCCAAATTCAAACCAAGATTAGATTGCAGGCCCTCCCCAATCCACGGTTGTCCAAATAGTGGGCCCCACATATCCATAAAAATCAAAAGATAAAAGTAGATGAAGAGTGTAAAAAACACAGAAAAGAGGAAGACAAGGCAATGGAATCAAAATACTGTGCAATAAAAACTGTCAATTCTCCTGAGTACAATGAACGTACAAAGAGACAAGGGCAGGTTGGTAATTCTACTTTTTAAACTTAACCTGGGTTAGCGAGAAGCAACCTAAAAGCTTAAAAGGAAGACAGTATAAAATGTCATGGGAGAGAGAAGACATTGATAGGGACATATAAAAGGCGAAGAGAAGAAGAGGAGAAGAGAGAAGGGAAGAGCAAAAAAAAAAGAGGAGAAAAACGAAACCCTGCACTAGAGGAACGAAAGACGTAGGAATCGGTTCTTATCTTCTCGAAATCGCGAGCAAGGACGGTATTTTTTGCTTCGAATCTGATGAGTTCTTGATTTTTCTTTCTCGATTTGGTATGCAGTATCTACAGATCGGAAGCTTGTTTCTGCTCCTTGAAAAAACACGCAGGTTTTCATTTAGGTCGGGAGAATCGAGCTTTGCTTTAATTTGTTGATTTCTCCTTCGTCAGATCTTGGTACGGTATCTCGTTGTAGGGCTGGAAGCTAGGGTTTTGTCGAAGAGCAGAAGAAAGGAGACTTTTTTTTTTTTTTGAGTTATTGTGCTGTTTCTGGTCGGATCTTAGGGTTTTTTTGGGTGAAGAAGCTGGAATGGAAACTAGGTTTTTGGAGAGAAGAACTAAGGAAGAAGGTTGTTTGTGCTGATTTTGTTGAACGTGAAGGTTTTCTCTGTATCTGTCACAGATCTTTGTTGCAGAAGGAGCTCCATTTTGCTCCTTCTTCGTTGTTTGACGAACGAAGAGGGCTTAGCTTTTGAAGTTTACAGGAAGAAATTTGTGTTGAGATTGGTCATTGACAGTTTTGGAAGGAAGCTGGAGGAAGAGATAAGAGGATAAGAAGTAGCAGAATTAGTTCTGTCTATTTGTTTAGCTGGTATTTGTCTTTTCCTTTTGTTTTACATCCAGATCTTTGCGCTGGAGCGATTAGGGATCCCGGGAACTATGTCGTCCTTGAGTAGGGAACTGGTTTTCCTTATCTTACAGTTCTTGGACGAGGAGAAGTTCAAAGAAACAGTCCATAAGTAAGTTGTTAAATTTTTTTTTTTTTGGTCTACAGCTGTTTTGAATGTAGGAAAACAAATTGGTACACTGGTGGTAATGCTCTGTTTTTTCTCACGTGTTGGGTCTTGAAATTGGAAATTCTAGATTGGAACAAGAGTCTGGCTTTTTCTTCAATATGAAACATTTTGAGGATCAAGTTCAGGCGGGCGAATGGGATGAGGTCGAGCGTTACCTATGTGGATTCACAAAGGTTGAAGACAATCGATATTCTATGAAAATATTTTTTGAGATAAGGAAACAGAAGTATCTTGAAGCTCTTGATAGGTGGGATTTGTTTCAATCTATTTACTTTAATGCACTGTGGAGGGGGTGGAGACTTTGTGGTATTTAATTCTGTGGTTCTATTGGTTCTTCATTTCAGGCAAGACCGGGCCAAAGCTGTTGAAATTCTTGTTAAGGATCTCAAAGTATTTGCATCCTTCAATGAGGAGCTGTTCAAGGAGATCACTCAGTTGCTAACTCTTGAGAATTTTAGGTAATTAGTGGTGGGTCCTTTGTGTTGGCAGTTCACATTGCTTGAGTTGATTTATTTTCTACTTTTCATGAAGGGGAAGTTAATTCATCTTCTGTGTAGGCAAAATGAGCAGCTTTCCAAGTATGGGGATACGAAATCAGCTCGAAATATCATGCTTTTGGAGCTTAAAAAGCTCATCGAAGCAAATCCTTTGTTTCGTGACAAGCTAGCTTTCCCTTCCTTCAAAACTTCACGATTGAGGACTTTGATTAACCAAAGGTTGTTTATTGTACTTTTAACTGTTTACATGGATATTTATTTGGACCGTACATCTGATGCTTAAGTAGTATTCATTGGATGACTTCATTCTGGCAATGCCGCCATCCAGAGGTTTGCACCCAATTGGCCATTTTGTATTTATTCCACTTGCAATCTATGATGCATTTATTGTAGGTTGCTGTGACTTTTAAAAAATAAATAAATCTATGAGCCATTGCTTAGGTTGTTATTAAGTTTTTTAATAGGTTTTCATGGTGGAATTTGCAGTAACTTAGAAATTTTAATCATGTGGAATTGCAATCTTCAAGTTTCATTCTCACTTTTCAGTTATTTGTGTTGCCATTTTCAGTCTCAACTGGCAACATCAGCTTTGCAAGAATCCGCGCCCTAACCCAGATATCAAAACACTTTTTACTGACCACACATGCACTCCTAACAATGGATCCCGTGCTCCTCCTCCAACCAACAGCCCCCTTGTTGGACCCATTCCTAAAGCTGGGGCATTTCCACCCATAGGTGCTCACAGTGTAAGAAAAATGCATCCATCTTTCATTAACATGGTTTTTAGCTTCATATCTTATGTATGAGAACCATCATTTTTGGAATAACCCAGTTCTTGACTCCCCATGACTGAAACTCATGCTGCCAAACTCTTTTATGCAGCCATTTCAACCAGTTGTTTCCCCATCTGCTAGTGCTATTGCAGGATGGATGTCTAGCACTAACCCTTCTTTACCACACGCTGCTGTTGCAGCTGCCCCTCCTGGTCTTGTGCAGCCTCCTAATGCAGGTGTGGCTCTTTATATAAATCTTATTCAGCTATGGTCTTCTGTGCTCCAGAAATCTGAGTAAGTTACAACTGTGATTTTTTCAATGCCTGCAGCGGCGTTCTTAAAACATCCAAGGACTCCCACAAGTGCTCCAGGGATTGATTATCAGTCAGCTGATTCCGAACATCTGATGAAGCGGATGCGTGCTGGCCAATCCGACGAGGTGTGAATCTTATAAAGTCATGTTTGAGGCCTTTATTAATTCAGTCTCCTTAAATAATATTGGCATTCATTTCTTCTAGATGGTCTTGTTAATCAGTTCTCAGATGTGGTTTATAGGTGTCATTCCCTGGGGCAACACACCCTCCCAATATCTATTCACAGGATGATCTTCCAAAAGCCGTCGTGCGAATTCTTAACCAGGGTTCAAATGTAATGAGCATGGATTTTCATCCACAGCAGCAAACAATTCTTCTTGGTTGGTTCATTATGATTATTTATTTATTTTGGTTATTTACTCTGTTGCTGGTATGAATTGCTGACACTGTTATTGTTTTGATATTATCTATTAGTTGGAACAAATGTTGGTGACATTGGTCTTTGGGAAGTTGGTTCCCGAGAAAGGCTAACACATAAAACATTTAAGGTTTGGGACATCTCGGGTTGTTCAATGCCTTTACAGGTACTGGTTATTGCATTGCATGAACTGTATCAATGTAGTCGTGCCATAATTGTAAGAACTAAGATGCATCTTTATGTGGCTGCCAATCTCCTTATCAATACTCTTATCATTGTTTAATTTCCAGGCAGCATTAATGAAAGATGCTTCAATATCCGTCAATCGGTGTGTGTGGGGACCAGATGGATCTGTACTAGGTATCACTCAAAAACTTGCGTGCTGTTAATTAATTGATTTTTTTTTTTCAAATGTTGAATCTTCTCCATCTTACTGGCAAGCCAGAAGTAAAATGGAACAATATATATTTCTCATGGTTATGTTTTGCTATGCTGTTTCTTCTAGGTGTTGCATTTTCCAAGCATATTGTTCAGATATACACTTACAATCCTACCGGAGATTTGAGACATCACTTGGAGGTATGTACCAAGTTCTTAAATCTGCATTCTCTTTTTTGTTGTTATGATGGGGTGACAGCAAGTTAAGGTTTTTGTTCTGTTATGATGGCATAGATCGATGCTCATATTGGAGGTGTTAATGATATTGCCTTCTCTCATCCCAATAAGCAACTCTGTATAATCACATGCGGTGATGACAAGACAATTAAGGTAATAATGACTTCAATATTCTCAGCATCTGGAAAGAGTGCATGCCTTGATGATATGGTGATATATGACAGGTATGGGATGCTGTATCTGGACGCCGTCAGTATATATTTGAAGGCCATGAAGCTCCTGTATATTCTGTCTGCCCTCACCACAAAGAGGCTATCCAGGTTCCTCAAACAATTTTTTGTTAGTGATTTGATTAAAGTGCAGTTTTATCTATATTTTTTTTTTACTTATTAAGGTTACGTTGTGAAAGGCCAATTAATTTCACTTATCATTATAAATAATCTAATGGAATTCTTCTGACTTTTGCTTCATCTGCAGTTTATTTTTTCTACAGCTATTGATGGTAAAATTAAAGCATGGCTCTACGATTGCATGGGATCTAGAGTTGATTATGATGCTCCTGGTCTTTGGTGTACCACAATGGCATATAGTGCAGATGGAACAAGGTGATTTTACTGGGCCTTGAAATTACATACATTCTTCTTCCTGGTTAAAGTCGCATGGATGACAGGCAAATATTATGTTAATTGTTTGTTTTCATTATCCGTAACAGGGAGAATGAATTGCCCTAGGGTCCACTTGAGGAATTTGCGGAATGGATTTATCCCATGTGGTGAGAAATTGGGGACTTGTGGAATCCATCCCAGGATGATATCATATTGTCATCAAACTGATGCCAAAGATGAGGCCAAAAAAGATGAGGGCAAAAAACAAGTAAAAACACAGTTCTTTGGAGTCTATATAATCATTAGCATTCCATTCTGTCAAACAATCACAAAATTTTGAGATGGAAAAACCCACATCAGCATGCAGTCTCCCCTTTTTTTTGCCAGGGAGGACTTGACTTGAATCCGCCCACCCCTCTTTTTTTTTTTGGGTGTGGGTGTTTTTGTGGTTTCTGGCCTCATTTCATTGCCACATGACAATCTCATTCCAGGAATTCACATAGCTCTTAAACCAAATGGACCCTGAAGCACCGAGGGTCTTCAGTATTCATGTCTCTAGGTTTTTACCCATTTCTACCATCCATAAACCTTTATTTTTTCTTCTGCTGATTTTTCTTGTGCCTGTGTGTCGGGGTGGGTTCCATTTTATCTTAATGTCTTGCAGGCTTTTCTCTTGTGGAACCAGTAAAGATGGTGATTCCCACTTAGTTGAATGGAACGAAAGTGAGGGAGCTATTAAGAGGACGTTCTCTGGTTTTAGGAAGCGTTCCTTAGGTGTGGTACAGTTTGACACAACTAGGAACCGCTTCTTAGCGGCTGGTGATGAATTTCAGATCAAGTTTTGGGATATGGACAATCCCAATATATTAACCACCACAGAGGCAGATGGAGGATTGCCGGTTAGTACAAACTACTTCGGGTTGAATTGTTTGAAGATTAGGCGGTTATTTACTTTTGCCCATGTTTGTCCTTCCAGGCGAGCCCTCGGCTGAGATTCAATAAGGAGGGCTCATTGTTGGCTGTTACAACAAGTGACAATGGAATTAAGATCCTAGCAAATACTGATGGACAACGCCTGATTAGGATGCTAGAGAACAGGACATTTGATGGCCCTCGAGGTCCTTCTGAGCCAATGAACACAAAGGTAAGTCTGCCCTTTCGCTTTCTCCATGTATCCTTATGATGTTTGTTGTTTGTTGTTTCCTTTTCATGTATGGCTACACACTTTTTTGATGCATTTTATACCCCCTTGTTCTGCAGCCTCCAATAGCTAATGCACTGGCTGCTGCAACAAATGTTTCTTCTCCATTGTCTGCAAGCCTTGAGCGGTCTGATAGAATTCCGCCACCTGTATCTTTGGGTAGCCTAGTAAGTATTTGATGCATCTGACTTTTCCCTTAAAAAATAAGCTTACCTTCCTTTCATGTGATTAGTGTTCAGTCCTGACAGTTAAATGGCTGAGTGAATTTGCAGGCGACCATGGACTGCAACAGGACAGTGGATGTTAAACCAAGGATAGGTGAAGATCTAGACAAAATTAAAAGCTGGAAATTGGCTGATATTGTTGATTCAGCTCAGCTCAAAGCTCTCCGGTTGCCTGATCCCTTGACTTCTGGCAAGGTACTATAATATTATTTATATGGAGTTTGATTGAATTAAATTTTCCAAACCTGATAATTTGAGGATAGATGTTGACTGTATGGGGAGGAGAAAAATGAAGTCTTTTTAATAATGGGTCTTGTTTGTCTGCAAGGATCAAAATAATCATGTTTCATCTTACATTGGGGAACTCTGGTAACATATACATATTTCCTGATTTGCAAAGATTGGATTCACAAGGTTTTGTTATTTGCCCCACAACACCCTTTTTTTTTCTGAATGTCTCATCTAGAATTTACCTGTGGATGCCACTTGAATTTTTAGGAAAGAGGTCTCGTACTGGTAAGTTTGAGTTGACTCAGCTGAGTTGGCTCTGATGTGGCAGGGGCTGAGTTGAGTTATCCCTGAGTCAAAGCGTGTCCTATAGTGTTTTTTTTTTTTTGGGCCAGAATCCACTTTATTCCCCAATTTTCTTTTGGGAGAAGCTTTGGGAGGCTCTTACGGGTATTTTGTATTGGATTCTGGAAGTTCAAAATCACTTTTTTTTTTTTTGGAAGATCTAAGCATTCAAAGATTGGAGGTACCATTTGTCCAACTGAGTGAACCATAAATGTGGGTGCCTATTGCCACTTAAATTCATTATTATTAAGTAAAACATACAAGTTATATAATTCTAGATTTGTAGAACATAATTTTCTATATCATTGTCTGTGTGTCTCTCCTCCCATCCAACGTTTCTCATTAAGCCTTTAAAAGCAACCGAAGGGAAATGAAAAAAAAAGGCGCCCAAATCGATTTCTGCATTTGTTCACTCCCAGCCTTCTCTTCGCTCTTCCTCTCCTCTTCGTTGCTCCCCCTCTGCTCTCTTCCTCGCTTCTTTGTCTTTCTCATTCAGACGTCAAAACCAGGACATCTCCATCGCCTCTCTCGATCGTTGGAGACAGGGAAAAAAACCCAAAATTGAGACTGAGATTTCGTTCTATCCCAGCCCTCTCTGCGCTCTTCCTCTCCGGGTTGGGCCTTTGGATTTCGACTCTCTCTCGGTCAGCATTCATTCATCCGATTGGTTTTTTTTTTTTTCCGTTTGGAAGGCAAAACCCAAAGGAAGGCTGGTTTTTTTTGGATACCTTATCAGATCTTGGGTTTGCAGGGGATGAGGAAGAGAGCGGCCTGGTCTTGGAGCACGATGGGTGGGGGTGTTTTTTATTTTTTATTTTTGCTATGTTGGTTTTTTGTCGCTGTTTAATGAAAATGTCTGATAATTAGATAGGCCTGGTTCAGACAACAGAGGATAGGAAGAAGGTGGTGCTGATTGTTTTTTTTGTTTTTTTTGTTTTTTTTGTTATTTTAATTTTTTAATTTTTTTTACTATGTTTTTGTGGCTGTTGAACACAAATGAGTAGAATGGGATGTGTCTGGTTCACACTTCACGACTGAGGAGAGGATGCTGCTGCTGCCTTTTGTTTTTTGTATTTTTAATGATGGCAGTCACTTCGTTGGAGAGACTGTCATCTTCCGCATCCAGGAGTTTTGAATGGCCTCTGAGATGCCCTTGTGAAAGTTAGGATGTTTTTGTTTCTTAGGGGAATAGTTGAAGTCCATCACCATTACCTGATGGGCAGTATGATCCCTGAGGGAAAAACTTGTGATGCACTGACCAGGGAATCAATTTGAGTTTTCTGAGAAAGTTACTGCATGCCATTGTTTCTTGGAAGAGAATTCATGTTGTTGGCAGCCTTCCTCAATGGATGCTTCAGTTGAATGTTACTGCTTGCCATTAGGCACTGCTTCTGGTTACACTAAAAGCACTCCACTGACCAAGAAGTGGCAGCCGTGTAATGCATTGACCAAGCAAGTTAAAACGGTGAAACTGGAGGGCTGCATGTAAGAACCCAAGTTAAATTCAACAACCATACATTCGAGCATTCAACTGTACCCGGGCCCATTGTAAAGTTTAACAACCATTCAACAGCAATTACAACATCCATACAATTAGCATCTGCATGAACTTCTTTCTTACAACCGGTCATTGAACATCAAACTGAACTGCCCACTAAGGTCACTGCCAATATGCAATATTTTGGGAATGAACATCAACCTGTGAATTTGTTCAACACCACCCAAAAGTGAGAACAGTGAACATCAACTGAATATAAAAACTCACATTCAACATCAAAAGAAAGGACCTGTATCATTCATACAAATGAATATAGTCATCAGTGTACTGACATTAAACTGATACAATTGATAAAACATCAAGTGCCTTCAATCCATCAGATTTTCCTTGACATGGGGATTGGGATACATCTTACAATTGTCACAACATCTAAAATACCATTAATCTGAAACCACTTAGGTGCCTTCATTGTGGCAGTGAGTCAACAAACAACATTGGAGGTAGACCCGTCTGAAGCAGATATAGTTGGATTGATTGCAGAATTCTCAACAGTGCACCTGAAATGTAAAAATGCAATTAACACTTACTGAATTTGCACAGATAAAAAGATGACATTTAATTGAGAGACGTTGGATCGGAGGCCTGGATTGGACAACCTGGATTTGTCCTTATTATAGAGAGTGAGGACAGGACCCCTTTTATAAAAGTTATGGGCTCTGTGGGAGACTTGGTTACAACTTGGCCAAGTTGACTCGAGGTGACTAGTTGTCCTCAAAGTCCAAGTTTTAAAACCTTGTTTACTGGTGAATGTTGTTTAGGTTGGTTGATTTGTCTAGAGCAATTTACTAATAAGCTTGGATGGTTTTGACTTGTTTTTACATCTGACCACCCTTAAAAAAAAACAGAAGAAAAAAGAAAAAAACACACAACACAGGCGCACACGCACACGCGCGCACACATGCACGCACACCCCAATCATCCATTGTGCATATTCTGTGACTCAAGAAACTGAGAGTCTTGACTTGCTTGCAGGTTGTTAGACTGATTTATACAAACTCAGGGTTAGCTGTGTTAGCCCTTGCCTCCAATGCTGTGCATAAGCTGTGGAAATGGCAACGTACTGATCGGAATCCATCAGGGAAGGTGACTCACTATTTTATGCACTTAGAAATAAGATGATCTATTGTGTTATCTTGCCCTTTTGCTTTATACTGTCTGACAGCATACTCTTCTCTTCAGTCTACTGCTTCAGTTGCACCTCAGTTGTGGCAACCATCCAGTGGAACTCTCATGACTAATGACACAAATGAGACTAGCCCTGCTGAAGATTCAGCTGCTTGTATTGCTTTGTCTAAGAATGACTCATATGTCATGTCTGCTTCTGGTGGAAAGGTTTCTTTGTTCAACATGATGACATTCAAGGTTCATCATCTCTCTTCTTCACAATCTTTGCGATCTTTTTTTCTTCTTACTTGATTCAAATTGTTTGTTCGATATTACCAGGAAGAGTGTAGGTTCTTATGGTACGAGTTCTTAAATACTGCATTAAACTTAATGATATTCAATTTCAGGTCATGACCACTTTCATGCCACCGCCTCCTGCTGCCACCTTTCTGGCGTTTCATCCACAAGATAATAATATCATTGCCATTGGGATGGAAGACTCTTCTATTCAAATATACAATGTCCGAGTTGATGAGGTGATGATGATGCTCATATTGTTGATATTTGAATATGAGAATGTTTTCTGATAACTTTTTGTTTTTGTCCTTGAAATCATCAAAACAACACGAGTGTGTGCTCATCCATCTTTAACTTCTTCAAGTTGATTTCACTTTGCTTTATATTTTGATCTTTGCTGGTGGTGGTGGTGGTGTTGTCACTGCCACTGCTGCTGTTATATTTTCTTGCTGGATAATCTTGTGTTTCTCCTATTCATGTGCCATGGTTTTGGCATATATCATTTGTCCTTTATCTTATTTGGTGCTCTACTGTAACACTAAGTATCTTTTTTCATGTTGGCAGGTAAAGATCAAACTTAAGGGTCATCAAAAGAGAATAACAGGCCTTGCATTTTCCCAGTCCATGAATGTGCTGGTCTCTTCAGGGGCTGATGCACAAGTAAGTATTGCTGAATATTTCAATGGTCTGCGTGCTCTCTCTCTCTCTTTCTAGATTAGTTTTCCCTTTTTCTTTATATTTTTCAAAAGGCACGACCATAGGTTCATGACCAGCGGTGTTTCTAATTTCATCTTTATTGGGATAAGCATTGGTTGCTATCAAATATCCTGACTGTATGTTTATGAAATTTAAGAAACCTACTTTCTGCTTTGTTGAAATAAATGCTGTGGTTATCATTGAATATGGCGAATGCATTTTTCTGATTATTCAAGGACCTTGGTTTTTAATACCAGCCATCCATTTCCTTGAATGTTTAGAATCTGAATATAAAAACCAATTAGCTACTGTGTTTTGTTTTCCTGGTTAGTTTGTTGGTGGAATACATTCATATGATCCCGGTCTGAAAGTTAGTCATGGATAAGATGAATTTCTAAGTGATTTCATCAGCCCCTGATATTATTATTTTTGGATAACCAGTACGATTGCAGTTGTGTGTGCAGTTTTCATGGTTTAGCACAACAACCTGAGTTTTCTAAACCCTGTTTAACCTTTGTTTATTTAGAGTTATTTATTTGAAAGTGAAGATCACTGGTGGTAAGCTTTTTTTGATGGGCCACCAGTTTGTAATTTGTATGGTCCATATATACTCGACCTAAACTGTGTTCATTTGGGAGCTGTAGACTGTGTCTTGTAGGTTGAGTGGGTTCAAATTATTAAGGATGGGCAAAAAAGTATTTACACGGGTAAGCATAAAGTCAATTACTTAACCAATAGTAACTGTGAGGGGCCTGCTGAATTTATGTAGTATGTACAGGCTATAAACCAATTAACAGACATTTTCACCAAAAGCATTACCGCATGGTGGTCAAATTCTGATGATTCATGCCAAGCTGGGCATGAGTAATATCTATGCACCACCTTGAGATAGTTCAAAGTGCTATGGTCATCTTGAATTAACAGGCATGAGTAATATCTCTGCACCACCTTGAGGGAGTTCTAAGTGCTATGGTCATGTTGAAGTAACATCTCTATCTCTCTCTCTCTCACACACC
Organism: Litsea cubeba; assembly: GCA_012931725.1. Lineage (NCBI taxonomy): Eukaryota > Viridiplantae > Streptophyta > Magnoliopsida > Laurales > Lauraceae > Litsea > Litsea cubeba. The sequence goes on from CM022947.1 coordinate 128,632,908, forward strand.
ACCTTGAGGGAGTTTTAAGTGCTATGGTCATCTTGAAGTAACATCTCTGTGTCTAAGCTTCAGTTTTTTTTAGGATACAGTCCTCTCATAAAGACATTATGAAATGTTGAAATAATCTCCCCGACCCACCCTTTTTTTGTGCAATAAGTTTTAAGGCTTTGACAAAAAATTATGATACTATGCTTTCCCATCCTGGAACGGTAAACTTTCTTATAAGGTGTGGAAATGATGAGATAATTGGTAACCTCAGGAAGGCAAGGAAATGATAGTGACTTCTATTTCTTTATTGGTTAAATTTCAGCTTTGTGTATGGAGTATTGATGGATGGGAGAAGAAGAAATCAAGGTTCATCCAAGCCCCACCAGGTCGATCTGCAACAGCACTAGCTGGGGACACAAAAGTTCAATTCCACAATGATCAGACTCATCTCTTAGTTGTCCATGAAAGCCAAATTGCAATTTATGATGGCAAGCTTGAATGCTTGCGTTCAGTAAGTTCTTACCCTTACAATATTGAAAAATTGCTGCACTCGTTCCATTTATGGAATTTTTTGAGCTTCGACACCCCCCCAACTAAGCTGGCGCTGTTTCTATCTTTTTTTTTTTTCTGCAACATCATTTATTTACTGTCATGTAATTTTCAGCTGTCTTGTTTATGTTGCTAGTTCCAAAGCTTGTATTTTATTTATTTAATTTTATAACATAAATAGACATCTAGTGGGAAAAAGGATGAAGCAGCACTACCATGAGCAACTGAAGAAATGGCATTTAAGGGTCAGCACATCCACCTAAACGCTTAAGTTATGGATCCATACAGGGACTTCAGAATAGAAGTAGCAGATTACTTTTCTTATGAGGTGGTGTGAATGCCTTTTTATGAGATAGGCTAAATTGGAAAACTATAGGTAATTATCTACAATTGGCTGCCAAATAGCCTCTCCTATGGTGGGAATTGATTACCTTGCCATCACCCTAATAAATCATATTCTAGGAAGGGGAAGCTCTCATCTACTTTTCCATCTTATATTTTTCACTCTTCACCTCTTCATTTTTTTTCATTTTTAGACCTCAATTTATAAATGAACTGTTAGAAAATCATTACCAGTCAAACAAACGGGTTCTTGAAGGATGGTTGATTATGGAACATGAAGAGATGGGTTTCAGTGAATATGTTTGTTTAGGGACGGCAGGCATTTAAAATATTTCCATGCATTTAGTTATATACCCTACAACTGTTAGTTAAATAACATCTGAATATCTTCAGTCATGAAGCACATGGGCACTTTCTATCATCTTCCAGTGTTCCTTTTGGCTTAATTTGGAGTTCTTGGTTCTCACCAATGTTTATTTATATCTTGTATAGTGGACTCCAAGAGATGCACTCTCTGCACCCATTTCAAGCGCAATCTACTCTTGTGATGGTCTGCTGGTGTATGCTGGGTTCTGTGATGGTGCAGTTGGAGTATTTGATGCGGACACTTTGAGGCTCCGATGTCGTATTGCACCTACTGCTTATATTCCTACTGTTGCTAGGTACGCCAGCAAAATGATGTCCGTGCATCTTTACAGTTAAAACTGACAAAATGTTCAACTATCAATGCTCGCTTCTGCTTTTAGTTAGTTACATTTCCAATGGTTTACTTGATCTACATTTGTTTAAGATACTGTGTTTAACCAACTGTCCTTTCATTGAAAGAAATCATTTTCTCATAAATTTGCTTGTATCAAAGAGTTCTTTCTATCATTGGCATGTGCATTTCATAACTGATGTCGTTGTGTTGGTTGCTGCAACAGTGTCTATCCATTGGTAATTGCTGCTCACCCATCGGAACCCAACCAGATTGCATTAGGAATGAGTGATGGTGCAGTACATGTGGTTGAACCATTGGACGCGGAGCTGAAATGGGGGGCCCCACCCCCTCAGGAGAACGGGACTCTTCCTTCCATCCCCTCTAATCCTGCATTGAGTAGCCAGGCATCAGAACCCCCTTCAAGGTGATTGCGGCAAAATTGCTGACTCCAAATACAAGTCAAGAGGCAGTGCTTCTCCACTGCATAGGCGAGCACTTTTTCATCTGACGCCATGCAGTGAGACCTCCACACAAATATATAGATATATATTTTTCTGTTGTAAAGTTTTGAGGGTCTGAAGTGGAAATCCTAATGTGTACATGCCATGGTGAGTCTGAAACACCTAGAAGGGGTAAGAGGCTATTCTTATTCTATGTTATAATTTGTGATATTGTTGTTTTCTCACCTCTAAGGTATGGCGTTGCATGAGACATACGCCTTCTCTATCTGTTTTGAGAGAGTTGTTAGTTCCTTGGGAGTTATCTTATGGGGGTTAGCTTGTATCAATTTCATAGAAATTAATGTTATGGTGCTATTTTCTCTCATTCCTGTCTAGACATGAAGAACTGTTATGATTTTATTTTGATTTGGATTGTAAGTTCTAATACCCTACAAAAGTTTTTGATTAAGTGCTGTTTGCTTGTAGGATCATTGTTAAACCCATCAAGTTCATTTCAATTTTTTTAGGATTGGTTGGAAACTTTTGAATGGACAAACCAATCAGAGCAATATGGAAGATCACAACTGTTGACTGGATAGGCCCTGGTTGATTAATGGATCTTCTTCCCCTAATAAAATCTCTACTCAAGGTTGCATTGGTCACGGACTAGTTGAATACCCTCAGGAACTGGTATATATGATGTCATTGGTAGCTTTTATTGTGCAGGTTCAAATGAGATTGACTATCCCCATCAGATAGACCATGAAGAGATATATGAGAGATCTAACTTCTAAGTACCGTCTCCTTCATTATTGACTTTTCTGTCATATCCTAATAATCCATTGTACTTTTATTTTTTTTATTCTACTACACTGGGGAACAGAATTCTTGGAACGTGGTTCAAAGAACATCCTATTACTAGATGTACATTAGTCACGAACATGTAGAATTTACTTTATTCACCCTATTTTCCATCTTCAAATAAAAATTCGATCAAAACTTGAATCCCACCCTTCAGTAATTGTCTACTCAATCGCAATTTTAGGGGTCGTTTGCCAACACCCATTTATATATGTAAATGGTGAATATGTGTAACATTTATGTATTAATCATGTTTGTTTACAGTTATTTACGGATCTTGCGTGTAAATCAGATGTGTAAATGGTGTAAAAATGAGCTCATTTTCATACAAAGATTTGAACACATGTTGAGGTGTACTCTTGAAGAATACCCGTTGTTGGAGGCGGACGGTTTGGTGTTGGGGCATTTCCGTGAAGTAGGTTCAGGCTTCGAAACCATCTCAAAAAGTTTGGGCATTTTCATGAAAGAGGTTCTGGGTTCGAAATCCCCCTCTAACACGTTAGAAAAATAATAATAAAAGAGGTCTTAAAACGAATGATTTTAAGGGACAAGATTTGTAAGACAATTAATGTGGCTCCAATGATTTCAAGAGATAGGTTTGGCTCCAATGATTTTAAGAGATAGGTTTGGTGTTGGGGCATTTCCGTGAAATAGGTTCCAGGTTAATAAAAGATGTCTCAAAGTTTGGGCATTTCTATGAAAGAGGTTCTGGGTTCGAAACCCCATTAGAAAAATAATAATAAAAGATGTTTCAAAACGGATGATTTTAAGGGACAAGATTTGTAAGACAAAAAACATATTAGAAGATTAAAGTGGCTACAATGATTTTAAGGGACAATCTATAAGACAAAAAACATATTGATAATAAAACTTTTAAGGGACAATCTATAAGAAAAATATCTCAATGATTTTTCTATATCAACTTTTAACTAATTAATTACCTTATTATTTTAGTTTTATTCCAATATCTCAATGATTTTCCTAAAGTCATTTATTATTGCAATACTTTAAAAATCTTTAAACATGTATATATGAATGTAAAAGAGAAGAAATAATGTATTTTATATAGCATTATGACATCATTCAAAAATAAATATTAGCATAAAGCCTATGAGATGCGTGGGTTAAGTTTTATGCAAATTGAATAATAAATTAATATCAATATTGAATTGAATATCAATTAATAAAAATATTAATAATAATGCTATTTGCTTAACCATCAAAATATAAATTCATATTTAATTAACCAAACATGTTGGAATGTATTTTTTTTAAGGTGATCACTGATAGAAATGTATTTTTTTAAAAGTATATTTCATGTTGAAAGACATGATCTTTTTGAAGGATCTAAAATAAAAATGAAAATTTTGATATAAATGGATATTTTTTCTCCTTTTTTAAATCATTATATTAGAATATAATTTAATGAATAATAAGTATCATTTACAAAATCTTTTAATACATTTACACATATTATTGAAACAAATATAGTAAAATAAATCACATATGTAAATGATGCGAAAATAGTGTTACTAGACAAACGTTGTAAAAAAAAAAAGCATATGTGAATGTTACATACTTAAAATTTAAATATTTATCATTTACATGTGTAAATTGTATTTACATATCCCATGTGTAAAAGACAAACGACCCCTTAGAGGAACCTTGACCCATATGGAGGAGAACCTGCTTGGGTGATGATGGTTCACTTGCACGAGGCATGAGTTTGTTCCCCAGGTCTTGTGTTCAAGTCCCACCCCGACTTACCTGGTGCACGTCATAAGAAAAAAGTAATTATGTGGAGATAGTATTATAACTTAATGGCCTTTGTGAATCATGATGACCTGGGTCAGGTGGCTCATTTTTTACACTTTTGATTGTTGGATTATTCCTCCTGAAACCATTGGGGAGGCCAACATTGAAATCCAAGCCTCTCAAAATCAATGCATGAATTCACCCAAATCATATGGATTGAAATAAACAGAGTCTAATCCATCTTCACATTCATTGTGTTCAGAAGGTGACAATGAATTAATTAATTGTCTAATACATGCCACGATGCAATCTCGCTAGTTATTTTGAGCAGTTTTGAAAATGAGATGGGACACATTGAAACAAAGTGCTTCTTTTGTTAACATCAATTATATCGTGGGCCTCACGTCGACTTTGATACATCCATTAATCATTTGTGGTTTTTGTTGTTGGAAGCAACATAGATGCGAGACCTTGATTAAACTGTATTTACTTCAATCGATCTCCTATAGTCAATACAGTGCATTGATTCTTGAGCGGTTGACCTCGCCAATGGTTGTCCATAGCAATAATCCAATGGTCGAAGAAATTTCAAGAAGCTAATGATTGAGGAAGACATGCAGACTAACCCAAGTTTCATCATCATCAGTGGGGCCCTATCAAATTTGTCCCTCACCATGTGGTGAGAGATTTAATGCACATGAATGTTCCTCCTACACACAGATACATATACACTATTTATAGGTTTACGGGGAGATGGGAACCCAATTTAGATCAAGCAAAATCCTCTTAACATTCATGGAACAAGGACGTTTTTGAGACTAGGAAAAAGATGGCTGTAATGGTTTGAGTAACATGTAGACTTCAATATGACTAAAAAGTCCAAAACACAAAACTTTTAAGAAAGATGAAAAAAATATAAAACCGATCGGCAACCTCCTCATCGTACTCAATCATCATTTACTCCTGTGCAATAGTATGACCTTAGCTTTCTCCAATCAAGTTTTGTTAGTGTAGATTCTCCAAATCATAGGAGAGATTTTCGGGATGAGGCGTTTGATTCAAGAGAGGATCTTATCTTTATCAGTTATCACTTTGTGAAGGATTAAAACAAGGTAAAATTAGCTAAAGGTCCCTAGAGTTGAATGTTTTTAACCTCCCGTCCAAGAAAAAACTTTTTAAGCCATATGGTCCACTTAGCTAGACCTTTTACAGCCTTAGGTCCCAACGTGCACACGTTTTCATTTTTTAGGACTAAGTTGCCCTGTAACTGACGCAACATGTAATGCAGTGGTCCATACATGTTTCACGATTAGTTAGCCTCTAATTTAGATAATTAGTGATCGTTTGCAGATTCGCAGAGGAACCATTAAAGAGAAGAAAGAGGCTGTTGGTGAATCCATGGCTCAGATAAGATCCCAAGGGCTTGAGATCATATCTGTTTCATCATTGAAACGGATCGAGAGGAGCTTCTTGATCGCAACAAAGAGGAGAGAAGGAGAGAGAGTCAGGGGATCGGATTGATCCTCTGTTGGCGACGCAAACCAGAGTTGCAGTTGATCGTAATAGAGATATCGGATTGTTGCAAATATGGTTCCGTTTTCTAAAGCAAACAGAGAGGATCTTGTCCGGTTTTTTGCAAGTATCAAAAGGATCCAAAGCAAAACTCGATAGGTGAATGATGTGTGCAGAGCATAGATGTTCAAATAGTAGCTCCCGTGGACTAATCATTTTCATCTTAATAAGGACCTAAAAGGAATGAGAAGTTACTACATCTTTTTTAAGGGAAAAATTCAAAAGTGCTATACAAATGTCACAAGAATTATAGAGACATGTTCAATCATGAGTTTCACCGAGAACGACACCCTCCCTATGGCTATGATGATTGACAAAAGATGATGCACACGGATCCGGTTTCTCAGTTTCTGCAAGGCTTGCCTGTCACGTGTTTGCGAAAATTCCTCTGAGAAGAGTCACTCTCTGTTTGCTTGGAGTTTAATGTCTCGGACACAAGAACATGATTACATAGGCTTTTTGGAGGTTTCTTCCATGGAAGTCTCTGACAAGATGTCATCCGCTTTAGCAACTCAAGTTTCTGCTGCAAATGACCATGGGATTGGTTCCAAAAAACTTAGATAGATTTGTTCAAAACTCAGATAAATTTGTTTTAGAGCTCAGATAAATAGCCAAAAACTCAGATAGATTTGGCCAGAACTCAGATAAATTTGATGAAAACTCAGATAAATTTCACAAAAACTTAGATAAATTTCACAAAAACTCATATAAATTTGACGAAAACTCAGATAAATTTCACAAAAACTCAAATAAACTTTACAAAAACTCAGAAAATCCCCAGGCCCAGCTGCCTTTCTTCTCCGGTAAGGCCAACGATGATGGTGGATTCTGGTGGTTCTGCTTCTCCGATGCCAGTAGATAGATCTGACGACGTTCAAGTCCTGCAACGCGTCTTTCTTCTTTAACCACACCCAATTTTTAATGACAAGAAAGAAAAATGGAGAACTTGGTACCAGAGCAGGTTTGATCGTTCCCTGTAGATCTGACGATGTTCAAGCCCTGCAACGCGTCTTTCTTCTTCAACCACACCCAATCTTTAACGACAAGAAAGAAAAATGGAGAATTTGGTACCAGATCAGGTTTGATCGTTCCCTGTGTTTATGCAAGTTTCATCCATTTCTAATATCACATCTCTTTGAGCTAGAGCCCACCCATCCTATAAAATCAAGAAGAAGAGATAGCCAAGGCAAATGTGGAGTAATAGCTAGTAGCTAGAGGAAAAGGCAGAACATCTTTTCAACCTTTTTCTCTGCACTCCGTTTCAAGTCAACATCACATCATCCTTTTGGTGTATTGTAACAACCTTTTTCTCTGTACTCCTTTTCAAGTCAACATCACATCATCATTTTTGTGTATTGTAGCACGACAAGCTTCGGTGGTCCTTCAAAATGAATGGACGGTTGAGACCGCCCATTCATTTTATATTGGCTAGGGTTATATGAATAAGGCGACAATGAAGGAAGGGGCAAATTGGACATTTCAGGTATGAAAAAGTGTGAGATGGACCTTTGGCTGTATGACTTTTTTTTGTGGACTGTTTGAAACAAAGTAATGCTCTTAGGGACCTCCGGCCAAAGCCCCCTTAAAACAAATACCAACACCTGCAACAATCACTAAAAGGCCTACTGATGCTTACATAATTAATAAGAGCTAATCAGATTAAGGTCTAAAACAAAATATGAGTCAATTTCATGAGTAGTGAGAGCACAAAATCAATATCATTAAATGTGAGTCGATTTTATTCAAACTAATACTCTCAATTTAATCTAAATCAGGCCATGGTAGCTCAATTTTTCTTTCTATAATAGTCTACATATGATTTTAAATTGTAGGTCAAATGTTAGATGAAAGTGGTCCAACCCTAGAGAGATTTCTTCCCATTAAAGAAATCTATTAGAAGTTAATTTCCTTAATTACCTCAAAGATTAGCCAAACAAGAGTCCTAGATGGATCAGGCTTCTTAAAGTGAATCTAGGTCAGATTTATTAAAATCAAACTTTAGGGGAGAGCTTATAAAAAACAAAATGACCTAAAGTGGGGCCCTAACATTGTTAGACGTGTGGTTATGTGGATCACTTTCATCTAACACTCTTCCACTTGGCCCGAATGACCACACATATGCAATATCCCACTTGGTCATAACGACCATACATGCATATGCAATCCAAATTTTTGTTTTTTTTTTCTTTTCTTTTCTTTTGAAAACTATGTTTTGTAAAATGATTCAGCTTGGATGCAACTGGTTTTAAAATCCCGACGAATGGCCACTCATTTGAAAAAAAAAAAAGAAGAAGCTTAGTTAAACTTATTTATACTAATTCTTATATAGTATAATTAAATGACACCTTTAATGTGGATCATGGCGGTCAAACATCAATTATATGACATAGCTGCTTCCATGTACTACAATATTAATAATTCTATTTAATCGTCATAAATTAAGATAAAACAATAGGAGAGGACTAAAAACTTCTATTTATTGGTCCAAATTAAACTCATCTTGCTATTCAATAATTCACAAAATGTGTACAAAATTAAACAAGAAAACGGAACATCATTAATGAAAATTGAAAAACGAGAATGGTGTCTAATAAATTAGCAGTAATCCCATCAACTACATACATTAATGTAACACAATGAAACCCATTTCTCTAACATGAGCATTGTAGGCCTCTGCTGGTAATGCTTTGGTCATACGATATACAATCACGAGACTTATACTTATTTGCTTATTACAAATCAACTTCCATGCAATCACGATCCCCAACCTTGTCTTTAACAACAAGATATTTTATTTAAAAATGCCTTGCATTGCTAGAACTCTTGTTGTTTCTAGAAAACAGGACAACAATGCATGCCACAAACTCGGCTTAATATTTGAAAGAAGCAGTTGATGTTTGTTTATTGCTTTTAAAAAAAAATAGCCCCACTAGCAAAAAGAAAAATATATTAAAACTCGCATCAAAGTCGACATTGAGAGATTTTATAGAGGAGGTTGTTTGTAATAATAATTGAAAGGTAGATAAGTGGATGTTGAGTCAAGCTACAAACTGATGCAAAGAAATTACAAAGCCACAACTACGGCAGTAATACTAGGAAATCTCGTTTACATGATGCTACATGAGCTTGCCGCAGTTGCAACCGTATTCGCTACTCCAACTGCGATTTCAACGATAGTTAGTAACTGCTGCCGTGAGGGCCAGTAATGGTTGCCCATTGCTGGTCCTTGAGTCCCAGTTGAGCTCGATGCCCATCTTTTATGACCAGAATCTCCCTGATACAAAAGCAGGGATTATCAATTCCATACATCTATTTCACATATTACGTTTTTTCAATAGAAAGTGTGCATTTGGACCGTCACCGAAGGTGAGATCTGCCTAATTTCACCAGGTCCTGTGTGACATATGGCACCGATACTCAGAGTGCAAGAGAGAATCATCAGCCACCAATAGATTTAATGAATACACAATTCATCCATGATTTCCACCGTCACAGTTTTGACTTTTGAAAAAAAAAAAAAAATTCAAAATAGGATTTAAGTTTTGTACAGATTTCTAACCGGGACAAGAAAACACTCGGATTTCAAATGATGACTTAAGTTTTTTATATTTATTTCAAATAAGGATAGCACCCCAAGCCAAACAAACTGTAACATCCTGGTTCCCTTATAATATTTTATTATATTTTAATTAGAATATTAATATTATTTTAATTGAATGTATTTTAGTTATTTAAGTGGTTAGGATTTAAGAGGGGGGGACGTTAGATTAGATGCGTGGATTGGTGAGTTGGGTTAATGGGTAGATGATCTGACCTGTAGTTTTGACCCAATGACTTAAGCCCAAGGAATATTCTTTTTAACCTAATCCCTCTTTTAACGAGCACATGTCTTATCCCTCCCTCTCTGCAACTCCTACCGATTCTTCTTCCTTTTTCAACTTCCCAAGTCATTCCAATTTTAGGATTCAACCATCAGAATCAAGATCCAATGATACCATCATTCGTGGTTCAATTTTCTTATCACAAGTAACATTTTCCTCAAACCATTAGGAGTATATCTGTACTCTTAGGTTGGGTAGGAATACCATAGATTTGATGACCTTGACATTTCTATCTCGTCTCTTGTGTCAGATTGGTGATTCGTATTAGGATTGTGATCGAGCGCCCGGGTAATCTCAAATTGGGTATTGGTTAGGATCTGTTGCGTTTTCTTCAAACCGCGAACCTCAGGCAAGTACCTACCATAATTTATAGATTTAATACTTGTGTTCTTCCTTGCTTTGCGTGCTGATGCATGTAGAAACCCCTTTGATGCCCTTTTCATATGATAATATTATTATGTTATTTTGCATTGTGATGAGATCGGAGATACTGGGTTGGATTCCACTCAAATCCACCCAAGGCCAATGAAGGAACAAACTTGTAACAGGTTCCGGACATGGAACTGTGAGGAATTGTTTCTGCTGGGACCAGGTGGGCCCCTGATGTTAGATCTGATTTGTGGATCCGAAGGAGGACCCACGGGTGACCGTAGATGTGGTGGCCCCGTGCAGTGTGGACCCCGTTTGGCCCACCATCTAATGATTTTGAAACTTGGGGCGTGAGTCACCTTATAGATACTTTCTGGTATTTAATTAAGATGTGGGACCCAAGGGATGATTGGATCGTGGATCTGGTTCGGACATCGGGCTGTACATGATTGGGCAACCTTGATGGTATGGACGGATCTTGAGTTTGTGATAAGTAGGACCACGACCCGAGGGTCCCAGTTTCTTGTTGACGCCAAACTCCATTACAACTCGTTTGGAGTTAGGAAGAGATAGGTGCAGGTGTGATGATGTGTATGGGGGGTGATAGGTGCAGGTGTGATGATGTGTATGGGGGGTGATGATGTGGGGGTGGTTTTGTCCTGGATATGCATTATGTGAGAGAGAATGATGAGAGAGAATGATGGTGGGGTGAGAGAAGTTCATGGTGTCATAGAACATGGCATTTAACTTTTAACACTTGGGCATTAGTTTCTTCAATTTAGAAAAATGACCCTTAGCTTTAATTAAACCAAATTAGACCCTTGGGCCTATTTTATAAAGACTTGAATTTGAAAAATATTATAAATGGTAATTCCACTTGTAAAGTCAAGTGGAGTGAAGTCAAGTTAAACATCACATCAAAAGTACTTTTTACCAAACTCCCTCAATTTTTCCAACAAAAAGTCAAAAAGCAACTACATTTATTAACTAAAAGACAAAAAACTCCATTTCTCATACCAAAAGTTAATAATATTCTATCCCAAATAACTAAAAATAAAATACCATCATAACCCATTACATATTTTATTCATCCTTTAATTCTTATTTCACTCAACTCTACTTGATTTTAAAAGTAAAGTGCCAAACTAGCCCAGGTTTTCCAAAATTATACATTAAGGTTGTTATTTGTAAATTAATATTTAAATAATATATTTGGTTTTTAATATGTTAAATTTATATTTTTGGGAACTAATAATTGGATCATTGGACTGAGTAAATACCGTCCGGGCAAACGATATTTTACCAACGTGGGGTTTGATACCTTGTATGACCTCAGGAAAATCCTAATGGATTCGTGTTCAATCCATCTTTATTGGAAAACCCTTAATTGAGTCTATACACCATTGATTGAGAAATGATGTGTTGACCTTTTATCTATTTAGAGATTCATGTGATTGTTGGGTACGAGACCTTATTTTTGACTTTAGGATTGACCTGTGGCTATTCTTTGACATTCGGGTTTGCATATATGACTGAGATTGATGTTGGTTATTAGCTGCATACCCTATATGGATTGGATATGGACCATGATGTGGCTTGGCAATCGATTGAGATATTGTAGAGGTTTATTCGAATGATCATTTATCGATATTGATTGTGGATTGTTGTGCAGCCAGTCCTTCACTTTGACTTAGGTTTCTATGTCAGAGCATTACAGATCACTATATTTATTCTATTATGATATTATATATATGTACATTGATTAAGTCATAATTGAATGACTGCAGTTGTAATTGGACGACTGATCACCGATGTGAACAGACACTGTAATATCCGCATTGATTGTTTGACCGATATTCCGGATTATCGATCGGTTTATAACCGCCGACGTGATTTATATAGTTAGGGCTGACCACCAAAAGCAGTTGAATTGCTTCTGTGTGATTATTGTATTGCTCTATTATGTAGATTGGATTTAGGTTATACTTTCTTTTCATTGTTGTCACATTGTTATTCTGTTATGATTATTACCTGTCTTTAATCATATTGATCTTGTATTTTATTTATAAATTATGCTTTCATACTTGCTATTTACTTTGTACTAATTGGTGCATAGGTACACCGAGCCCTACTTTACCAAGGAAACGGAGGAGGATCAAATGTTTCAAACGTTTGAGCCAATTGACGAACCCGAGTGGGATGCCGGGGATGGTTTCGGAGCCGTCTGAGCCTGCATTAGAGAGAACGTCATCTTAGCAATTCTTTAGATGAACTTTCTTTTAATGATGATCCTTTTCTTAGTAATTGTTTGATTTATTATTCCACATTAACTATTAATATTTATTTGATTTTCGTGTTGGATTTTATTTATGAACTTTGAATACCAATTGAATAAAGCTTTCGTTGCATTTAATGAAATTTTATTTAGACTCACTACGGTTTATAATATTATGTTGGTCCACTTTTATAAGCTTGTGTTGTATTAAACACATAAATTTAAATTTAATTTAATTTTTGATGTTTTTTCCGGATTCTTGTTTTTGGGACGTGATACAGACCCAAATAAAATTCATCGTTAGTGTGTGGGGAGATTTCCCGAACCACAAGATTAAGTTAATCACAGCCATCGGATGAGGTTAAGCATTCTCACGTGCCATCCTCACGTCATCCACGTGGCACCAGGCTTGCCCCGGCTGCCAGGACAGGAGGTCCGGCCGAAGTTGGACAGCTCCAGGCCCTTAGCGCCGAACTGGCCCACCTCGGGCGTCATCTCGGCAAGGACCACCGCCTCGGCTGAACCACCACGGGTACCACCTCGGCAGAAAGCTCCATCCCGGCTAAAGAAGCTGAGACAGAAGCCGAAGCAAGAGAGAACATTCACGTGTACCCTTCATCCCCCCACGTCGTCAGGCACGTGGAGGGATAGGGACACGCGCTGGTGGGACAGACGCGACATCCAGCCGCCCACGATCTTCGCCAGATCCCTGACAGAGTCCCATCCAGCGGCTGAAGCCACATCAGGGCAGGGCCCGAGGGCAGATCCGCTGGTACTCCTACCGCCAAAGGCGCCCAACAGGATCTGGCCCAACAAGATGTGCATTAAATGCGATGTGGGCTGACCCGACGGGCATTTAATGCATAGTGGGCTGGATTGGACCACAATTAATGCAATGTGGGCTGATCATGACTTCTAAGTCAAATCGTGGGACCCACACCACAATATCTTCCAAAGATACGTTCCACACTCTATAAATAGAGACCCATGCCACCATCTAAGGTACGCCATTTTTCCATACCAGAACCGTTACTCTGTCTCTCTTCCTCCTCTCCTTCCATTGTTCCAGTTCACATACTGACTTTGGCATCGGAGAGCCTTGCGCCGCCCAGGCCAGGGTCCTCTGACCGTTCGCTATTCCCTTTCAGGCTTCCGGACGGCATCCAGACGTTTCCAGCAGCCATCATCTTCTCGGATAAGTCCTATAAGGCTCCTCCTTATTGTGGGTCGTTATTTTCTGCACCTACAATTGGCGCCGTCTGTGGGAAAGAAATAACCCAGCCATCCAAACATCTCAAAACCTTCCCAATCTTCCTAACCTCATCCTTTCAGAAGCCATGCCTCCGAAAGCTAAGAAGGGCGTAGAATCTTCAGGAGCAGCGCTCGCGCTGCCACCACCGCCAACGGAAGTCCCTCCTCAGGGGCAGTCCCGCGCGGTGCAAGGCACGACTCCAACGGAAGTCCCTCCTCAGGGGCAGTCCCGCGCGGTGCAAGGCGCGACTGCAGGCGAGGGCCGCCTGGGCTCCCAGCTCTTTGTCGAGATCCCTTTCCAAGAGGGAAACGAGGCCTCACTCTCAGCGGACGAGGTCCCGCCACCCGGACGCGACGAGCGTCAGAATCAGCGTCCTCGGAAGGACAAAGCCGTGGCCGTGGGAGAAACGCGCCACGCTCAACCCCCCAAAGAGGTTCCCGAGGCTGCCCTCCTCCAGAAGCAACTCCAGAAGCAAAAGCGGATGATTCGCGAGCTCCAGCAGCAGCTGAGGGCAGTGCAAACTGCCTCCTTGAGGGAGGTCTCTGAGCCCCAAGGGAAAAAGAAGGGCGCTCCCAGCAAGGCAGCCCAGCCTCCTCGTGAGGACCTCAGACATCATCTGGACCAGAAACGGAGCCAGATTCGTGACGAAGGCTCGAGCAACAGCCGGAGTCACCATAGTCGCGATGGCCGAACTCATAGCCATCGCAGTCCGAGCCACCCCAAGCGAAAGTCCAGAGTTCAGACTCCAGAGGAGGACGATGAGCAGGAGTGGTTCGACAAACGTGTCAGGCGGGCTCTCCAGCACAACCTGGACATGCGGGACCAGAAGCAGCTCTGCGGCCACACTGATCTCGGGGGCTCTCCCTTCACGAAGGAAATCGAGCGCACCCCCTTGCCCAGGAAGTTCTCCGTCCCGCGGTTCGTCCCCTATGACGGACTGTCCGATCCATCTGCACACCTCCGACACTTCTCCCAGAAGATGTCTATCTGGGGAAATGAGGGCCACCTAAACTGTAAGATCTTCTCCTCCAGTTTGGGCGACCTCCCCCTGAAGTGGTTCTGCTCTCTCCCAGAGCAGTCGATTCCCAGTTGGAAGGAGCTCCAGCTCTCCTTCCTGAAGAAGTTCCAAGCATACACCGTCGTCCCCAAGAAGGAAGGGGACCTTATCGCCCTGAGAATGAAGCAGGGCGAAACTCTTGCCAAGTTCACCCACCGATTCTGGGCAATCTACAGCCAGATCGAGGGCGCAAGGGAGGGGATATCCATCTACGCCTTCCAGCATGCCCTGATCCCCGGCAGCGACGTGCGGAAGGACTTAGCCGGGGACACCCCAGAGTCCATGTCAGAGTTAATGTCCCGGGTGAAGCGCTTCATCGCCCGGGAAGAAGATGAGATCCGAGCTAAGGATCAGGACGGGCATCCGGAGCCCGAACAGAAGAGTAGCCAGCCGCGGCAAAGAGGCGGGAGGCCCTCCCAGAAGCAGGAGTCCAAGCGGGACTGGGTCTCCAGCTCGGCGAAGCCTTCGTCGTCCAGGTCTGGGGGCAATTGGAAGCCCAGACCTCCCTCCAGCGCCGGTCAGAGCGTGAATGTCGTCTTCAAGGAGCCGATCTACCGCATCCTGGCCAAGATCAAGTCCGAGCCGTTCTTCAAGTACCCTCCGCCCCTGAAGAGTGAGCCCACCGAGGGCTCCCGGAGCAAGCTCTACTGCGCCTTCCATAAGGGCAACGGGCACAGGACTGGAGAATGCAGGACCTTGCAGGGGTATCTAGAGAAGCTGGCCGAACAGGGCCACATCCAAGAGTTCGTCAAGGCCGGTGACGCCGGCGGCAGCGAGGGCCGGGTTCACCAGAGCGCAGCCCAGGCTCCAGACAGCGAGGACTCAGAGAAGATCATCAACGTGATCCATCTGGCGTCCACAGCTCCCGCTTCCTCGTCCCGGGGAAGCTCTCAGACCCGTGCCGAAGCCAGGCGGGCTTCGCACGAGAAAGAAGTGATGAAAGCCGACCTCGCCCCGGCATCCAAGAAAGCCCGCCGCGACAAACCAGCTATCTCGTTCTCAGATCGAGATCTAGAGGGAGTCCAGGTCCCTCACAACGACCCCCTGCTCCTCACCATGAAGTTGAGAGACTTCACCGTAAAGAGGATCCTCGTCGACTCCGGCAGCTCCTCCGAGGTCCTCTACTACGACTGCTTCAAGCGGATGAAACTCTCCGAAGCAGACCTCACGGAGGTTCGTGCACCTCTGCTAGGGTTGTCCGCGACACCAGTCTACCCCAAGGGTAGAATCACCTTGGAAACCCAAGTTGGCGGAGCCTCCGTGACAGCCGACTTTCTGGTTGTGGATGCCCCTTCCCCTTACAATGTCATTCTGGGCAGGACGTGGCTCCACAAGCTAGAGGCAGTTCCTTCTTCCTTCCACCAAAAGCTGAAATTCGTCCATGAGAACGAGGAAGGCAAGATGGAGGTAGTCACAGTGAAGGGAGACCAGCAGCAGGCCAGGCAGTGCGTGTTGGCCGCAGTTCCAGCAGTAAAGGAGCCAGAGCGCGTTAACCTGGCCGAATTCGAAAAGGGCCTCGATGAGATCGGCAGGGACCCTGAGAAGAAGAGCATCGAGGACCTAGCCGAGGTCAGGCTAGACCCGGCAGACCCAGACCGTTTCTTCCTGATCGGCACCCAGCTGTCGGGCGAAGAAAGGGCCGAACTCTCTCGGTTCTTGATGCAGAATGTGGACGTCTTCGCTTGGAACCCAAGTGAGATGCCCGGGGTCGACCCTGAGGTCATGTGCCACAAGCTCAACGTCGACCCCGACCACAAGCCAGTAGTGCAGAAGGCCCGCAGAACCGGGCTGCAGCAGACAGATGCGGTCGTGGAAGAGGTCGACAACCTGCTAAAAGCAGGGGCCATCCGGGAAGTCCAGTACCCGGTATGGCTGGCCAACACGGTGGTCGTCAAGAAGAAAACTGGAAAGTGGAGGGTGTGTGTAGACTTCACCGACCTGAACAGGGCTTGCCCTAAGGACAGTTTCCCCCTCCCGAAGATCGACCAGCTGATTGACGCCACCGCCGGTCATGACCGAATGAGCTTCCTCGACGCCTACCGAGGCTATCATCAGATCCCTCTCTATGGGCCCGACGAGGAGAAAACATCATTCATCACCCCCCGCGGCACTTACTGCTATAAAGTAATGCCCTTCGGGCTGAAGAACGCGGGGGCGACCTATCAGCGCCTCGTCACGAAGATGTTCCAAGCCCAGCTCGGCCAAACGGTGGAGGTGTATATCGACGACATGGTCGTCAAATCTGTGCGCTCCGGCGACCACCTGGCGGATCTCGGCCAAGTCTTCGACATCCTTCGCGCCTACAAGCTCAAGCTCAACGCTTCCAAGTGCGCCTTCGGCGTAGCCTCTGGCAAGTTTCTCGGCAGCTTGGTGACGCGGAGGGGGATAGAGGCCAATCCAGACCAGATCGCTGCCATCCAGGACATTCAGAGTCCCTCCACCACAAAGGAAGTTCAAAAGCTTACGGGAATGGCCGCCGCACTCAATCGCTTCATCAGCCGCTCATCAGATAAGTGCAGGCCTTTTTTCCAGCTTTTGAGGAAAAATTTGAAGTTTCAATGGACCCCCGAGTGCGACCAGGCATTGGCCGCACTCAAAACTTACTTGACGTCACCCCCATTACTCTCCACCCCGACTCGAGGGGAGATTCTGTATTTATACCTAGCGGTCTCGGATCACGCAGTGAGCTCCGTCCTCATCAGGGAGGACGAGGGAGTTCAAAAGCCGATCTATTACACGAGCAAGACCCTGCTCGATGCCGAGACCAGGTACCTTCTGTTGGAGAAGCTTGCGTTGGCTCTTGTCACCGCCTCCCGCAAGCTCTCCCATTATTTTCAATCCCACACTATTGTGGTGATCACGGAGCACCCACTCCGTTCCTTGTTCAAAAAAGCTGACTTTTCAGGGCGCATATCAAAGTGGGCAGTTGAATTGGGGCAGTATGACATACAGTACCGTCCCCGAACTGCAATCAAAGCCCAGATTCTGGCAGACTTCATAGTCGAATTCGCCTGCCCCAACCAGGCTCAGACCCAGCTCGGCACGGCACTGGGGGGCACAGGGCAAGAGCCAGCAGAAACAGAAGTCCAGCAGTCTCCCACCTCGGCATGGAGGATCTTCGTCGACGGGTCGTCCACCTCCAAGAGAGCTGGCGCCGGCATAGTTCTCCAATCGCCAGAGGGACTGGTCATAGAGCAGGCTTTCACCCTCGACTTCAAAGCGACGAACAATGAGGCAGAGTACGAAGCACTGATCGCAGGGTTGAACAGCGCCCGAGTCCTCGGAGCCCAGCACCTGGAAATCTTCAGCGATTCTCAACTGGTAACTAGCCAGCTCGCTGGAGACTACCAGGCCAGGGACGACAGGATGGCGGCCTACTTAGCCCTGGCAAAAAAGCTACTCTCCCAATTCCAGAAAGCCGAGGTCAGGCAAATCTCCCGAGACACCAACACGCACGCAGATGCGCTTGCAAACCTGGCCTCCGCTGTTGAAGCAGGAAAGAAGAGGACCATCGAGGTCGGGTCAGTATCAAGGTCAAGTCTAGAACTCCAGTCATCTCGGCTTGTCCTCTGTGCTGACCTCGGCCCCAGCTGGATGGATCCAATCGTTGCCTACCTGAAGGATGACCAGCTCCCCGAGGACAAGACTGAAGCCCACAAGATCAGGCTCAAAGCAGCCCGCTTTTGGCTCTCTCCAGAAGGCAAACTCTACAGGAAGTCCTTCACAGGCCCGTACCTCCAATGCGTCCACCCGTCCAAGGTGGACGACTTCCTGTACGAGATCCATGAAGGAATCTGCGGCAGCCATATAGGAGGCCGCTCATTGGCCTACAGGGCAATCAGCCAGGGTTACTGGTGGCCCTACATGCAGAAGGACGCCCAGGTCTACGCCAGAAAATGCGAGAAATGCCAGAAGTTCTCCCACTCCCTCCATCAGCCAGCGCAGGATCTGAGCCCCCTCTCCAGTCCATGGCCCTTCGCTCAATGGGGCCTGGACATTGTGGGGCCCCTTCACCGAGCTCCAGGGAACAAAAGATGGCTGATAGTGGCTACGGACTACTTCACCAAGTGGATAGAGGCTGAACCGTTGTCTTCCATCACGGACAGGGACTCCAGGAACTTCGTCTGGAAAAACATCCTCACGAGGTTCGGCATCCCCCGGACCCTGATTTCAGATAACGGGACTCAGTTCGATTCCAAATCCTTCAGAGATTTCTGCCAAGAGCATGGCATCAGGAACCATTACTCCACCCCGGCATATCCACAGAGTAATGGCCAGGCAGAAATCTCCAACAAAGTGATCCTGGACGGCCTGAAGAAGCGACTGGACAAGGCAAAGGGCAGATGGACAGAAGAGCTTCCGAGCGTGCTGTGGGCCTATCGAACCACTCCAAGGAGGTCCACTTCGGCGACACCATTCTCTCTGGCCTACGGTATGGAGGCGGTCATTCCCCTGGAAATCGGCCTTCCTACCCTGAGGACAGAGCTGGTCGACCAAGGCCGAAATGAGACGAACCTGGCAATGGAGCTGGAGCTAGCGGACGAACGACGAGAAGCTGCAGCCCTGAGACTAACCGACTATCAGCAGCGGTTAGCCAGGGCATACAATCAAAATGTCAAGGAAAGAAGGTTCACCACGGGAGAGCTCGTTTTAAAGAAGACCCTGCCAGCTGACAGAGAACCAAATGAGGGGAAGCTTGCCCCGAACTGGCACGGCCCGTTCAGAGTAGTTTCACTGGCAGGAAAGTCAGCCTACAAGCTCGAAGGCTTGGATGGCAAGCCATTGCCGAGACCGTGGAATGCATCCCACTTGAAGAAATTTTATTTCTAAGGATGTAATGAATCTCAATCAATGAAAACAGCTTTCACCTTGTCATCAACTTGTCATCTCTCTGACTGATTCCGACGAATTGGGCCCTCCGCCTTGGAAGAGACCTCGAGTCCAGACTCGGTCGATTCCTAAAGCTCCTAGCCTTGGGCTATGGAGAAGGCTTCGAGTCCTTACTCAGCCGAGATTGGGCCCTCCGCCCTGGAAGAGACCTCGAGTCCAGACTCGGTCGATTCCTAAAGCTCCTAGCCTTGGGCTATGGAGAAGGCTTCGAGTCCTTACTCAGCCGAGATTGGGCCCTCCGCCCTGGAAGAGACCTCGAGTCCAGACTCGGTCGATTCCTAAAGCTCCTAGCCTTGGGCTATGGAGAAGGCTTCGAGTCCTTACTCAGCCGAGATTGGGCCCTCCGCCCTGGAAGAGACCTCGAGTCCAGACTCGGTCGATTCCTAAAGCTCCTAGCCTTGGGCTATGGAGAAGGCTTCGAGTCCTTACTCAGCCGAGATTGGGCCCTCCGCCCTGGAAGAGACCTCGAGTCCAGACTCGATCGATTCCTAAAGCTCCTAGCCTTGGGCTATGGAGAAGGCTTCGAGTCCTTACTCAGCCGAGATTGGGCCCTCCGCCCTGGAAGAGACCTCGAGTCCAGACTCGGTCGATTCCTAAAGCTCCTAGCCTTGGGCTATGGAGAAGGCTTCGAGTCCTTACTCAGCCGAGATTGGGCCCTCCGCCCTGGAAGAGACCTCGAGTCCAGACTCGGTCGATTCCTAAAGCTCCTAGCCTTGGGCTATGGAGAAGGCTTCGAGTCCAGACTCGGCCGGATTCCTAATATCTGGGTTTTCACACCCCTCAAAGATCATTGCCGAGCTCACGCTTTAACAGCCATGACCAATGGAATGATGCCAGCGCTCAAACACAATGCAAGCATTCCAGGACAATACACAGAAAGAGAAGGAATTCAAAAGCATTGGACAATGTTTGGATAATCAAAAAATTCCTTTTCATTTATTATGAACTGCTTTGTTACAACAACTACAGAACAGAAAGAAGAGTACAGGAAGGAGGATCGCAGTCCTCTGAAAACAGAAAATGAAGCAGAAGATAAAGTGACAGAAAGACTCCGATCTTCGCTCACTCCACGACGGTCGGATCGTTGCCTGGAGGCTCTGAGCGATCCTGAACTTCACCGGGCTATGCAGCAATGCACTCTGGTTGGTCAGACCAAAGCATCGCACAGCCCCTCCCGTCGGAGGCCCTGGACCCCGCTGGGCTCTGCAACACCCTCGGCGGGCAGTGGGAGCGGCAGAGCTTGAAGGAACCTCCCGGACCAGCGAGGCCCAATCCCGCCTGCCGTACGACGGGCGCACAGGGCCGTGTCGGACGAGAAGGCGCCACCGTCCCCCTGCAGCGCATCCTCACTCTGCCTGGCGAGGGACGAATGGCCGTGGACCCGCGTTCAGAGAGCGCGTGGTCCACGGGGATTTCCTTCAGAGAGCGCGCAGACCACGACAGCCTTCCCCCCTCGGGGATAGCCGTCCAACGGCGCAGGGTTCCCCCCCGGGTCAAGAAATTTCGGACACCTCCCAGACATGATTCCTACTGCCATGTTCATTCCTTCTCCCATGGCGAGCTTGCCACCCCTATTTATAGGAAGGAGGAGGACTCGGTCTCCGAAGAAAGTTATGAGGGCGAAGTCTCCCACGCGCACTGGGGATGCACGGCTGTTGACCAGCGATCCCTATGGCGCCACGTGGAGACATCCGTCCGATTCCCTCGTCAGCTGCGCCACCTCGTTTGTTGCTATTTATGGTCTCGAGAATACGGGGTGTCAGTACTGACAGTTTGACTCTTTCTACCTCAAGGGCCACGCCACACCACAAAGGCATTCAATACCATTCAATCCACGTCCAGAGGTAAAAAAGGAAGCAAATGCAGAGAAAAATACGCAAGTGAAGAAGTCTTTTCATTAACAATGGAAAGGATTACAAGGCTGAAAGCAAAAGTATTACAAAAAGAACCACAAGGTAGAGCTACTCCGGTCTCGGCGACTCGACCAGGTCAATCACCGTTTCCAAGGGGCCAGAAGCTTCGACCAAGACAGGGACCTCGCTTGGAGCGTCGCTGGCAGACGGGGCTTCAGCTGGCACCTCAGCCGAACCAGGAGCCGAAGTCTCACCCTGAGGCACGGCTAAAGCCTCGCTGGCGACTGGGGCATCGCTTAAGACCGGGGCAGCTGGAGCGTCGACAACCGCAGGGGCTTCGACCGGAGCACTATCGGTTGTAGGTACGGAGCTCGGCTCGGGATCCAGGTCTGAATACTTCGGCAGGTCCTGATAGACGGGGTGGTCTTCAGGGACCCCCGCACGTCTCAGTGCGGCCAGGCATCCCTCCTCGAACAGGATGGCGGTGATCTCCTCCACCTGCTTCTCGTACAGCTCGGTGGCTCGATCTACCCCATCCTGGAAAGCGGACTGGGCCTCCTTCTCAAGCTCGGCGTTCGCAGCCTTCAACCTCGCCGTTTCAGCGCGCAGCCTCGTCCCCTCAGCAGTGGACTCAGCCTTCAACCTGGCCAGCTCGGACTCCAATTCGGCGGCCTTCTTGTTCCTCGCCCAGAGCTCGCCTTTCAGGTGGTCGGCCCGAGACGAGAGTTCGGCGACCTCAGCCAGAGCCGACGCCAGCCGAGCAGATTCTCCAGCACTGGCTACCTTGAGCTCCTCAAATCCCTTCCGCTGCTCGTCTAGCTCCTTCTTCAACTTCTCCCGCTCGGACTCCAGGCGGGTCACTCTTGCAGCGCTCCTATCCCTCCTTCCCACCACGGTTAGGAGCCTCTGCACGTTCTGCGAAAAGAAACAGAGAGTCAGGATTCGACCAAGGTATTTGAAGAATGAAGAGAGACGTTGCGAACACTTACCCGAATACTGTCCTGGATCGCCGAGACCATCAGGCTGTCATCCTCGTACCTGTCGTGCGTCTCCATATCTCTTGGCAGAGCACAGGCCTTGGCGAGAGCCCCAATCACCTCGGCATTTCCCAGCAACCGGTCTTCAACGCTCAAGGGTTCGCCGGCAGAGGTTTCCATCCTCGGCTTCCACGGTGCTGGGGCAGTTCGGGGCCCGGAAGCCGATCCGGACCCTTGTCCCGCCAAGATGAGAGGCTCGCGCGCTGGACCGACAGCCGACTTGCTGACCAGCGCACCCTTTTCAGCCGGCGCACTCTTTTCCTTCGGCGCGCTCTTCTCGCCTCCCTTCTCAGCAGGAGCTTTGGCCCCAGGAGCTTTGCCCGACTGCAGATCGGCCCTTGAGCTCTTCTCCCCCGCTTTGGACTTCTTCCTGGGCGGGGACCCCTCCCTCGAGCGGTCCGGCGAGCGTTGCCGGGCTCTCCCACTCGGGACAGGAGCAGGAACAGAGGGAGCGCCCACGCCCACAGGACCCGAAGCAGCATGAGTACCAGTAGGCGACGGAGTCCCGGAAGACGCTGACCTCTGCCTAAACTTGGCAGCCAGGTCCCTGACAGCGGCCTCCCTCGAGCTTCCTCCCATGTCCTCCTCTCGGTCAGAGGTATAAGCTTCCACTATCTGCGACAAGTCCGGCGGCCCCGGATCGGAAGTGGACGCTTCGGCTCCAGACGCAGTCCGGTCAGCAGCAGGATCGGTCAAGGGGATCCCGCTAAACACCGCAACCGATACGGTCGGACGGTCAGGGTATGTCTCGTCCGCCCCAGGAACTCCGGTCCTGTGGTAGTGGCCGCGATACCTCGGCGTATACCCAAGCAGTTTCCAAGCCGACCTGGTTTCGTGCCCCTTGTACCGTTCGACCCTGTTGATGTCTTCGGTATTCCTCCTCCAGCCTTCGCTGGCAGCTCGGCGTCGCCTTGCACCCGCCTCTGCTCGACAGGCAAAGAAGAATGTCAGTTCGGCACCAATAAGATAAGCAAAACAGTAAAGGAGAAAAGCAGCGATGATTACTTGGGACTTCCCCAGGGCGACGTGGGACCGACAGCCTCCTATCTTCACCTGGGCCGAACTCCCAGTCCCCCGAGACACAGAAGAAATCCTCCTCGGCGTTCTTACTTGAATCCTCCAAGGCTAGGACGAAGCCCCTTCGCTGCGGCTTCACACGGAGATAGTATCTTCCCTCCCCAGCCTTGCAGATATCATAAGTATCCTCGATGTCGTGAGGGCCTATGTTGGTCCCCAAGATCTCGTTCAGCTTCGCTGTGCCCATAATGACCTTGTAGCCATTGGGCATCAGCTGGCCCGGGGCGAGGGACCAAAGGCTAAGGCAAGCCCTAAGCAGGGGGTGCAGTGGAAACCTGACCCCACCCTCGATCACAGAGATCAGAGGGAATGGCATCCAGCCGCCGTAGCAGCGATACAGGGCAGCGTCGGCAAGGTCTGCCGGTTTCAGGAAGACCCCCTCCGGAATTTGGAAGGCAGCCCTAAACTCGGCCAAGCCCTCATCAGAATCTACCCTGAATCTAGGGGTGCCCATGTCTAGAAGGGGTGACGACGAAGGAAAGCCCTAAAAATCGAAAAACCCCAAGAAAAACCAGACGAAAGAACAGAGCGACTTACGAGGACGAATAGGCAGATCAGGAGCAGATCCAGGCACGTTCTGCGGTCGTCGTCCTCAAACAGATCTCAGGAACCAGAACGGAGATCGGAAGCCTCGAACGGATCTCAGAGATCAGAGCAGAAAGTGAAAGTAGGAGCAGAGGCGAAGGCGAAAAGAATCAGAAGCAAGAAGAAGAAGGGGACGGCCCTATTTATAGAAGGGGAAACCCTCATTTGGGTACCGCCTCCGAATTCGAAGAGACACTTCAAAGCCCGTGCCCGTCAATCAATAAGACAGCCCGTCAATCAATGGGACAACGCAGTCGGCGCGGAAACTACGCGTGTAGCCGTCAGCTCGGTTCCAAAGGCGGACAGGGCAGGGCATTTATTGCTTTAAAGAGTTGAAGCGACACCAGGTAATGATCACAGCATCCCCAGATGGATTCTTCTAGCTTTCAACCCCTAAAGGCTAGCACACTTCAGAGGTCAAAACCTAGGGGGCAATTGTGTGGGGAGATTTCCCGAACCACAAGATTAAGTTAATCACAGCCATCGGATGAGGTTAAGCATTCTCACGTGCCATCCTCACGTCATCCACGTGGCACCAGGCTCGCCCCGGCTGCCAGGACAGGAGGTCCGGCCGAAGTCGGACAGCTCCAGGCCCTTAGCGCCGAACTGGCCCACCTCGGGCGTCATCTCGGCAAGGACCACCGCCTCGGCTGAACCACCACGGGTACCACCTCGGCAGAAAGCTCCATCCCGGCTAAAGAAGCTGAGACAGAAGCCGAAGCAAGAGAGAACATTCACGTGTACCCTTCATCCCCCCACGTCGTCAGGCACGTGGAGGGATAGGGACACGCGCTGGTGGGACAGACGCGACATCCAGCCGCCCACGATCTTCGCCAGATCCCTGACAGAGTCCCATCCAGCGGCTGAAGCCACATCAGGGCAGGGCCCGAGGGCAGATCCGCTGGTACTCCTACCGCCAAAGGCGCCCAACAGGATCTGGCCCAACAAGATGTGCATTAAATGCGATGTGGGCTGACCCGACGGGCATTTAATGCATAGTGGGCTGGATTGGACCACAATTAATGCAATGTGGGCTGATCATGACTTCTAAGTCAAATCGTGGGACCCACACCACAATATCTTCCAAAGATACGTTCCACACTCTATAAATAGAGACCCATGCCACCATCTAAGGTACGCCATTTTTCCATACCAGAGCCGTTACTCTGTCTCTCTTCCTCCTCTCCTTCCATTGTTCCAGTTCACATACTGACTTTGGCATCGGAGAGCCTTGCGCCGCCCAGGCCAGGGTCCTCTGACCGTTCGCTATTCCCTTTCAGGCTTCCGGACGGCATCCAGACGTTTCCAGCAGCCATCATCTTCTCGGATAAGTCCTATAAGGCTCCTCCTTATTGTGGGTCGTTATTTTCTGCACCTACAGTTAGCTCATGACCTCCAGCATTGTCAACACTTGCCATCACATCACCCATCGAATTACTCATCATCATTGCAAACCAAGCTCTACAGGACTCAATTTTGACCCAGCAGATCTAACTCAGCACCACCTTACGGTCCGTCTCCTACCCAAACCCAATTCAACCCTCTCCATCCATCCAACAAAACACCCAAGATGGCCAGCTTCATCCAACTACATCTCCCCTATCCGGCCAACCGAGCAGCACCTACACCTCTCTCCACACAATTACCAATTCCACCAACCAAACAACCACCCTTCATCATCACTATGAACCCACTTTTATCACCATCACCTTCTTCCCCATCTATATAATCCACCTACAGAAACACCTCCCCAACTCTCCACCATTTCCATCTCAAACCAACACTGCAAAACTGACCCATCACCATCCTCTGCTCATCTTCCCCACAACCACCGCCATCTTCATTTTTCCACAGTCCACACCCTCTACTTCACAACAGCCCAGCCGAGCCCACACCTAACCAAACGTAGACTTGAACCCATTTTCATCATCACCATTCACTTACAAACACCCCCTAGAAAAACCCTCAAAGCCATACAAACCCAAGTCTTCACCATCTTTCTCCATGACTCTCCCAGTTTCCCTATACTCCAAAACAAACAAACACAACACACATTCTCATCTCTCCATTGTCACCCATCACATATCAATATCTAATCTTCGTCAACACCACCAGCAGCTCAACTCATCTCTCCACTGCCACCCATCACATACCAGCACCTAATCTTCCTCAACACCACCGGGAACTTAGCCCTCTCTCAGCCTGCTAACCAAACAAACGCACAACACTCCACCTCTCTTGGCCTGCAAGCTAAACAAACACCACCATTTGCACGAGGCAATGCCCACCTGCACTTGTTAGACTGTATGTGACCAGATGGGCAAAAAGAAACGGGTCCCCAAAGGCCAAAAGGTGGATACTAGTCATAATGGTGGTGCGTAACAAGGGCAAGGGTACTAATTAGTCCAAGCGACAATGTTTTCATTGTGGTATGGCAGGACATTAAAAGTAAAATTATGCTAATTTTCTGTCAAAGAAGAAAACCATAAGTATGATTGAGTAATTTGTATCCGAAGTTAGTCTTGCAACTAGTATTTCAGAATCCTGGTGTGCTGACTTTGTTGCAATTAATTACATATGTAATTCGTTGCAAAGGTTTTAATAAACCAAGAGGCTTATGGTTGCGAGATCATTGTCAACTTGCGTTCGGATGCTAAGGCAGAGGTAGTGTCAGTGGGAGTAGTTACATTATATTTTTGAATATTAAGTTGATTTTTTAAGATATTTTATTTGTACTGTCTTTAAGGCGGAATTTAATTTCAATTTCAAATTTAGTCATGAATAATGGTTACTCTGTTAACTTTGGTACTAAAGTGGTCATAAAAAGGAATGGTTCATTTGTATGTTCTGGTAAGGTAATCAACGGCTTATATTTGTTAACTCCCACAGTGTATAAGATATGTGACTCCAAAGTAATTAATAGGATAACTAGACCATCATTAAAGAGAAAGTCACATTCATCTAATCCAACAAAATTTTGGCACCCGAGGCTAAATCATATTAACCATGATAGGATTGACTGACTAGTGAAAGATGGTATCTTATTTTCATTAGCGGTAGAACCAATGCCAAGATACGAGTCTTATTTAGAAGATAAAATGACGAAATTAAAGACCATTTTCTTCTACCATCTTAGCCACAACAACCAATCTTGTAATCCTTTAGGGGGGTTTTTGTGGATCCAACTCAAGAGCAATTGCAATGTAATCCTTGTATGAGGTGAAAGTGTTATTTCCACTTTCTAATAAATGCATGGGGTAAAATGAGAGGAAATTGAAAAGGAAAAGAAATGTGGGAACGGAACTGCTTTTGGTTACCCTTGACGGTCAGTCAAAGGTTCTTTAAGTGAAAACGCAAAGTACATGGGTATTTTTGTAGAAAATACAGGGGCTTTTTGGAAAAAAAAAATACTCTTTCAAACAAGGCAAAAACTTAATGCCTTTTTGGGAAATTCTCCTTTTTTTTTGTTTTTTTGTTTTTCTAATGAGGGGTTTCGGACCCTAAGAGATTCACACACACGAAGAGAGAGAACCTTTGCATGCAGGGAGTGAAACTTGGACATGAAAGGAGAGAGAACCCATAGATGTGGGGAGTGGGAACTCGCACATCACCATGTAGAGAGACAATGTCGATCCCTGGTCATTCAAGTGAGAGACGGGTTTGCCAACCAACTTAACAACCCCTTGTCCTCTCATGATTGAATAGTGTCCGCGCTGTTTTTCACAAACATGCCCAGGTATCACTCCCAGACAAATATCCCACAATAGTTAAAAAAAAGAAGAATAAAGCAAATCCAGTGTTTACTGTATTTAGGAGTTACCTACCTCCTGCATCAATTGAAATATATTTACATAAAAGATAATATGTGGCAAGGGGAGTTTTATCCACTATCCAGTTGAGATAATGTTACTTCTATATGGGTCGGGTTCAGGGCCCAACCTTTCATCACTTTTGTAATTTATTCTGTCACTTTGCTGTTTTGGTTTAATGAATTCTCATTTTAGAAATATGTATGTATAAAAAAACTTATATGAAGGTTTGGATATGGGTCCAATGTTTATAAATCTCTGACCTAATAACAAGGGGCATGACTTAACAGGCCGAGCTGGGCATTAAGCCTAAGCCTGCCCCTGATGCCTGTGTCTAATTAAGCCAACCCCAAATATATCATATATATATATAGGAAAATATTTAAGTGAGAACTAGTTCCATCCCCCCTGGTCCCATCTCCAAATGGGGCCCACAATTGAGCCCCACAAGAAAGTTCTCATATAATATGTGAGAACTAGTTCTCACCTGAATATTACCCATATATATATATATATATATATAATTTGGGTACCAGGTCAAATTCAGGTACATGATATCTTAGCCCAAGGCCAAGAACACCCACATCGAGTTGAGTTCTCATGTGGTCAAAGTGAAGAAAACTCAGACTTCTCTCTCTCTCTTCCCAACATCTCACACACACACACACATAAAAAAAAAAATACTGTTTAAAGTAAATACTAACCTTCTTATTTTTCAGATGTAACAAGGCGTAGTTGTCCACAAAGACCCCATGTTGGTGGCGGTAGTTTCCTGTGCAATAACACCCAGGACAAAGGTCAAATGTGTCGGTGTCTCCACCATTGCGGGAAGCGTGGAAGCAGGGAACACAAGAGTAGAATGAACCCGTGATCATGTAGCTACAGGTGTTGCAGACTGGCCTCATCACCATGACATACCAGAAGGCCACCACATCTTCCAAAGTGAGGTAGGAGCTCTGCATCATGCCCATTTTATCAAAGATCTTTGGGATCTCTGTACAAGGCACCCCCTTCCTGTTAAGGAAGTTGATGACCTCGCTCGAATGGACCCTGCCATCCTCGTTTTGGTCCATCTCTCGAAAAAGCTCTAGAGCGACTTTCTTGTCAGATCCTGTGAGGGATTTGAAATACAATCGACCCGCTTCCAGTGCTTTTTCTTCCCTTCGGCTCTGTTGTGCTCCCTGTATTTGTGGAGAAAAACCAATCATATTGTGATAAAATCTTGGTGGGATGCAAGGATGTAAACAATTATGGATATCTGTGTGATGGGTCCAGATATGGGCCAAATGGTCCAATACCTGAATATTAAAATGTGTTATAAAGTTCCTTTTTTATCTTTTTGACTTCTCCTCTTCTTCTTCTTCTACTTTTTTTTTTGCTAAGCTCTAAGCTCCTTGTATATGATCACTACATTTATCTAATTATAGTGATCTCTAGTGTGTTTTAATTTGAATGGGAAAACTTCTATACAAGAAAATCATTTTCAACACATTATAGATAATTATCTATTGAGAAGTTGAATGCCACTTTTTCAATAAAGAATTTATTGTTCCAAGAGTCTTTCCTCTAATAGGAAATCTTTTTGCATACTCTTTGCAAAAGTTGTTAAGAAGAGAAATGAAAGCATATACAAACAGGAGAAAATCTATTTTCCATAATTTCTACTTCTCTATGCACCCAAAGGTAATTACTATTTTGCAATTTTTATGTAATAAAAATCCTTAAAGTGAGAAAACCAATGAAGCGCCCAAAAACTTTTTTTTTTCTTTTTGATAAATTTACCCCCATTCTATGATGTCATCGAATGACATTCCATGATATCGTGGAACGTCCTTTTTTCGTAAGACTTGCATGTCATGTTATTTTGTGATGCCATAAAATGTCGGGTTATCATGTAATATTGTGGAATGGAGGCCCATTGCTGTCATTATAAGGTGATTGGGCCCTCCGACACTTTTCTCGAATTAAATGGGTTTATTTCTTCTTCATAAATATTCCTATTATTTTTATTTTGATTTTGATTAATACAATTTTATACATATTAATTAATCAAATAATCAATCTTATGATGGAACAACCTAGTAAAATATGTGAGCATACAGTAAAAGGAGGATCACTCACTTTGAGCAGTTCGGATTTTCATTAGGTGAGGCCGACTCTAGATTTTGAGAAACTCACAAGATTCAGAGTCAACGGGTTGGCACCTTTTCCTCTGTATTCCTATTTCAAGCTACTTTCTCCTTAATTATTTCGCTGCCTCTTTCTTTATCTTCCTACTTCATAGAGGTTTGTAGCTCCCTCGTACCTTTTTTCATTTTAAATGTGTTATAGAATTTCTCTTTTCCAAAGATAAATAGTTAAGCACCTATGAGATTTTTTTTGGTGATCCTAGCGAAGCGGGTTGGGACCCAAGAGTCCATATCACATTTGAAGAGAAGCTAAAAAATGTAGGAAAAGTGCCATTACCAGGGATCAATCCCGGGATGTAGAGTTACCAACCGACTGAACAACTCTTATCCATCATATGTTGATCAAAATTTAATGTTGTAAGATTTTTTAGGTATAGAGTTGATTAGGGTAATTTAAACTTAAGAAAATCAAGGATTGGGTGGAGATCAGATGCTTTAAGAATATTATTAATTTAAACCTTAAAAACCAAGTTTATCAGATATATTGATAAATATATTTTACACCTAAATATTTTTAAAGCTTTTGATCTAAAACTCATGTGTACTAGTTAATCAGTTGGTTGGCAACCCCACATGTCCCCTAGTTACCTAGAAATTGTTCTGTGTATATGTCACTCTTTCCACATTTATGGGCTTCTTCTCCCATATGTGTGGGAGCGCTCCTCTTCCCACATATGTGGGCTTCCTTCCCGCTTATGTGGACTCTTAGGTCCTAGCTCCCTTCACTGGGATACCAAAAGAAAAAAAAAAACCTCATGGGTGCACTAAGTTTTTATCTTTAGACAAAAGAATTCTATGAAACATATCTAGCTTTAAAACGAAAAGGGTAAGAATGAGCTACATATCTATATGAAGTAGGAAAAACAGAGAAAAAAACTCCTGAGTATTAAGTATTTATCTTTGGAAAAGAATTATTTTTATAAAACACATCTTTAAATAAAAAAAAAAGGGTAAGAAGGAGCTACATACCACTGTGAATAAGTAGGAAGAACAAGAAAGGCATAAAAACAAGGAGAAAGTAGTTGAAAACCGACATTGAAAAACGAGGAAAAGGTGCCCATTGGCTTTTTAACAAAGTAGTTCTATGCAATACCGAGAAAATGGAGTAGTAAAATGTGTTGGGAAGTCCCACAATTTACACCTAAGTCTCAAGTTGGACGCTTCATGCCAACTCAAAAGTTTAAGCTTATGGGTGGAAGGCCCAAACAGGTATATGAAGCCATGTCTAATTTAAGACTTTGGCGATGTGAGATGTGGCACTTCCCAACACTTCCCCTCATGTGGCTACACAAAAACGACAGATTTCATGAGGTGCAAAACTCGACGGTTAATGGTGACCGTACAATAGAAAATCCAAATTAAAGAGAGTTGTCCAAACTTTTCTGTGCACATCCCTTTATTTTAAGAACAATATACCCATGCATGAAATTACCAAAGTGGCCACCCCAGCCCAACCGCCACCGCCCCCTTCAGTAGCATCGCCGGAGGGGGAGGGGGAGAGGGAGAGAGAAAGCGCGCGTGAGCGGGAGAGTGGGTGGTGGCGGGCAGAGAGAGACAGAGACAGGGAGAAGGAGAGGGAGAGAGTGACGATGACAATGAGGGGGAAGAAGGGTAGTGTCGAGAGAAGGTGAGGGAGTGATTATAGGGTAATTTGGGGAAAAAAAGGGGTGTGCAGAGAGAAATTTTAGAGAGAAGGGATGTGCTCGGCGAAATTTGGATTGTGGCATTAGTAGCTCTCAAAATAAAACAAAGAGATAAAAATAATCTGTGATATTTATCCAAAATACTATTTTCATGATGTTTTTTTAATAACATCCCCACTTCCCTGCGACCAAAAAAATATTAAACTCATAATAAAAAAATGGAGATAATAGGGAAAAATGTAAAGAAATATAGTTTTGACAGTATGTATACTTACCCAGTACTTATAAACGAGTTCCCAATAAAAATAATATCAAAAGAAAAACCTCACATGTGAAAGTATCCGGACATTATCCGGCCGAGACAAATGCTAGCCACAGACATCATGAAAGAAAATTCCAAGTGAAGAAAAGTACGACGCTAAAAAATACCTTTAGTCCTTACTAAAAATTCATTGAAGAAGAAACAACTATCTCTTCGATCTGAGTTACTGAATCATTCAAAACATACTCAGTCCTAACTTAAAAAACACAGAAGAAAAAGAAGAAGAAGAAGAAGAAGACGCAATACTTCAAAACATATTCGTTAGTCGACGTTTACTTAATAAACAAAGATGAGAAGAAGAACCAGAATCCAGCTAAGTCCTTGTTTAAAATTAAACAAAGATGAGAGATCTGGTTTCGAAGAAAAAGAACAAGATTAATCAAAATCTTACGGATCGAAGTAGCACAAAGTTGTCCAGGAACTCATGGTGTTCGTGTCTGAAACTCTTTGTGTAGTAACACTCAGAGCAGAGTTCGTAGGGTTGAAACTCCACTCCACTATGTACATGCATTTCCCAACAACGCACGCAACAGAAATACAGACCCGTTACGATCTCTTTGCAACAGTCACACAGAGGCCTGCTTTTAATCACGTAGTATAGCGTTACAAACTCCCAGAAGTCGAGAAAGCCTGTTAGGATTTTGAGTGTTGGCTAAATTCATGGGTTGGACAAAACTTTGGGTCTTTGAGTTGTATGTCTTATTTAGAAAAGGACTCTAAGAAGATGGTCTGAAAGGATTAGAAGAAAAAGGCTGGAAGAAGACTTTGCCATGAAGTTTCATGAACTCATGAGGACTACCATACATAAGAATCACCTTTCCATACCATGACACGATGTGGACTCTTTGGAATTTTTTAAAGATGATTTACATGTGTCATCATCATATGGTAAGTTGATTTACATGTGTCATCATCATATGGTAAGTTGATTTACATGTGTCATCATCATATGGACTTTTGACCTTTTGACATCACATGGGAAATAAAGAAATAAAAAGAGTGCCTCAGATGATTCAATTGATTGCAAAGCTACCGAAACAGGGACAGTAAAAGACGTCTGACAGAATTCGTTCAGCGGAGACAGTACCTCATCCGCTCGAGCGGATGAAGGGTCCGCTCGAGCGGACATGGCGCAGAGAGTCCGGGAAATTGAGATTATATTATTTTATTGTGCTCAAACTGATGGTTTTAATCCTAATCAAATTAGGGAATATTAAGCACGTCCCAAGGGCTATTTAAAGGACTCAAGGGCTATTCCAAAGACACACCTCACCTCTCAAAGTGCTGAGTTAGAGATTTGATTGAGAGAATTCTTTTCTAGAGATTTATTAAGAAGTTGTGCTGACAAGTTCTCTAGAGCCTGTTCTTCTGCATCCTTTGTAGAAGATTGTCTTCTTGCATAGAAGATTTGAGGAGTCAAGTGCTGGATTGAGTCTGTTGCAATCAGCGGTGTGAAGTCGTTGAAGCGTGAAGCGACACAAGGTAACTTCAGTCCTTAGGTAGGGGATATCTGGGGAGGAAATCTGAGTTTCTTGTAATTGCGAGATTCATAGTGCTTGATTATTGATCCAGGTTGGATCGGTGGTTTTTTACCCGGTTAGGGTTTTCCACCTAAAATTTGGTGTCCTTGTGGTGTGTGCTTGAGTTTTATTTCCGCTGCATAGTTTTTATTATTTGCACACTTTTGTCTGATTATTTGAGTAGACCAATCTAGAAATCGGGAACCCCTAAATATTTCTTTCAATTGGTATCAGAGCGGGTTGCACTAAGTTATTGTGTTTGATCTAACAAGATTTCTAGAATGGTGCTCAATAGAGAAGGGACATCAACTACCAAGCCTCCTTTGTTTGATGGTTCTAATTATGCATATTGGAAGCAAAGGATGATTGGATTTCTTAAGTCCATTGATGATGATGTGTGGGATATTGTTGAGGAGGGCTACTCCATACCAACGATAGTGGTTAGTGGACAAACTGTTCCTAAACCTAAAGCTGAATGGACTAAGGATGAGAAGCGTGCCTCCAATTGTAATAACAAGGCAATGAATAGTATATACAATGGACTGTCTGCTGAAGAGTTCCGTAGGATTTCCACTTGCAAAACCGCAAAAGAAGCATGGGAAGTCTTACAGACGGTTTATGAGGGTACAGACACGGTGAAGCAAGCAAAATTGCAAAGGCTAACTAAAGAATTTGAAACCATCGTGATGGAAGAAGATGAGACCTTTGATCAATTTTATGCAAAACTGAATGATATTGTCAATTCTGTTTTCAATCTGGGTGAGGAAATTCAAGAAAACAAGATTGTCAAGAAAATTTTGCGGTCTCTACCTTCGAGGTTCGATTCTAAAGTTGATGCTATTGAAGAAAACAAGAATCTTGATACCCTCAAGATCAACCAGCTAGTTGGAAATCTTCAAACCTTTGAAGCAAACCGATTGAATAAAGGAAAATCAAAAGAGAAGGGTATTGCTTTGAAAGCCATCTCAGAATTAAGAAAGAAGCCTGAAAAGAAAATTGAATCTGATTCTGAATCTGAGGATGAAGATAATATGGCTGAGTTTATGAAGTATTTCAAAAAATACATGATATCTAAAAAGGCGAATTGGAAGCATTTAAAATCTGGGAAGAAAGACACTGCCAAAGGAACAAAGTGTTTCGAGTGCCAAGGCTATGGTCATTATGCTAATGAATGTGCTAACAAGAAAAAGAGTACAAAGCAAAAGGTTCTCAACACAATTTGGGATGAAGAATCTTCTGAAGAAGAAAAGGAAGAAAATGATTTTGAAAACGATACTTCAGATAAAGGGAAGGAAAAGTTTATGGCGTTCCTGGCTGCGTCTGTATCTGACAATGATACTGATAGTGATGATGAGATGTCAGATCAAGAGAAAGATTTTGAAGAATTGTACCATACTACATATGCTGATTGCGTCAAAATGACTAAATTTGCTAACAAGGTCACTATCAAGTTGAAGGCTGCTCAAGAAGAAAATTCTGCACTGCAAATTGAATTAGAGCAAGCGCTTAAACATGTTCATCTCTTGAAAAGCCAGAAAAAACTGTTTGACTGAAAATTTGACTACTGATGGTCAAAAATTGCAGAAAGCTGAAAAAGAAGTAGCAGATCTGAAGAATGAGACAGTGACACTGAAAGCTGAAAATCAAGATCTGCAAGGAAGACTAAAGATCACTTTGTCCGAGCTAGAAGTAACAAAAGCTTCTCTACACAAGATGAACACTGGTTCGAAAACTCTTACAAATATCTTGTGCAGTCAGAAGTCTCAATTTGACAGAAGCGGTCTTGGTTATGATCATGGTGCATCCACTTCAAATACTAAAGGTAAAACAATTTTTGTTTCAAATATTGCACATAATACTCAAAATACTCCACATAATGCACTTCTACACAATGTATCGAGTAGTTTCAAGAAAAAGAATGTGTCATGCGCTGCACACACATCCACTTGTCACCATTGTGGAAAGAAAGGACACATTCGTCCCCATTGCAAGAAGCTGAATAGTCTACCTAAAACCAAGCAATGGCGAAAGAATTTTTCTCCACCCAAGACGACTGCAATTTGGGTTAGAAAATCTGATTTGCCTAAGGAGTTTGCTCACACTGTACTGAAAGTCCCAACTACACAAGTGTGGGTGACTACATATAAAAAGCCCTGATCAATGAGATCAAGCTCCCACCCCCAGTGCTGCTATGAAGATATATTCCGGGGGAGTTGCAATTGAGGGGGAGCTATTAATCCTAATTGACAAGAAAGCTGCTATTCTTATCTTTCGCTTTGTCAATTATGGACAAAAAGGGGGAGACAAGGTGACAGATCAAGGGGGAGAACAAGAAGTTCAGAAGAGTCAGAGACATTGAAGATCTACATGTGCTGATTGCCTAATTTTTTTTTAATGTATTTTGGGTTTCTTTTTGGTAGATCTTTTTGTATTAGGGAGTTTTGTCCATGAATTGCCAAAGGGGGAGATTGTTAGGATTTTGAGTGTTGGCTAAATTCATGGGTTGGACAAAACTTTGGGTCTTTGAGTTGTATGTCTTATTTAGAAAAGGACTCTAAGAAGATGGTCTGAAAGGATTAGAAGAAAAAGGCTGGAAGAAGACTTTGCCATGAAGTTTCATGAACTCATGAGGACTACCATACATAAGAATCACCTTTCCATACCATGACACGATGTGGACTCTTTGGAATTTTTTAAAGATGATTTACATGTGTCATCATCATATGGTAAGTTGATTTACATGTGTCATCATCATATGGTAAGTTGATTTACATGTGTCATCATCATATGGACTTTTGACCTTTTGACATCACATGGGAAATAAAGAAATAAAAAGAGTGCCTCAGATGATTCAATTGATTGCAAAGCTACCGAAACAGGGACAGTAAAAGACGTCTGACAGAATTCGTTCAGCGGAGACAGTACCTCATCCGCTCGAGCGGATGAAGGGTCCGCTCGAGCGGACATGGCGCAGAGAGTCCGGGAAATTGAGATTATATTATTTTATTGTGCTCAAACTGATGGTTTTAATCCTAATCAAATTAGGGAATATTAAGCACGTCCCAAGGGCTATTTAAAGGACTCAAGGGCTATTCCAAAGACACACCTCACCTCTCAAAGTGCTGAGTTAGAGATTTGATTGAGAGAATTCTTTTCTAGAGATTTATTAAGAAGTTGTGCTGACAAGTTCTCTAGAGCCTGTTCTTCTGCATCCTTTGTAGAAGATTGTCTTCTTGCATAGAAGATTTGAGGAGTCAAGTGCTGGATTGAGTCTGTTGCAATCAGCGGTGTGAAGTCGTTGAAGCGTGAAGCGACACAAGGTAACTTCAGTCCTTAGGTAGGGGATATCTGGGGAGAAAATCTGAGTTTCTTGTAATTGCGAGATTCATAGTGCTTGATTATTGATCCAGGTTGGATCGGTGGTTTTTTACCCGGTTAGGGTTTTCCACCTAAAATTTGGTGTCCTTGTGGTGTGTGCTTGAGTTTTATTTCCGCTGCATAGTTTTTATTATTTGCACACTTTTGTCTGATTATTTGAGTAGACCAATCTAGAAATCGGGAACCCCTAAATATTTCTTTCAAAGCCGTTGCCGTCCGTGTCGATCATGCGGAAGAGAGAAACGATCTTGTCAGGGGGCATTGAGTTCGCGTATTGGTTGACAACTTCTCGGAGCGAGATCCACCTATCTCCATCGACGTCGTGGGAGTAGAACATTTGGGAGACCTCCTCCTTCTCATGAGATGACATGTTAAGGTAATAAGCATGGCCTGCTCGGCGGATTTCCTCCATTTCCTTCCTTCCCGTTGCTGTTGTCCCTTCTGTGTTTGTTAATGGATGGAAATGGAGGAGTTTGGGTTTGAGAATATGGAAATTGGTTTGAGCCTTTTGCTTGTGCTAAAAGCCAAAGTCAACTGAAAGTTCCGCCATGGTCTTCCTTGTGCTTGTCACTCCTTGTCCTAAAAGGCAAAGTCATTTGAAAGTTCAACCAAAGCTAGAGACTACTGGGTAGAGTGGGTACGGATTAGATTGAAGTGGTGGTGAAATTATTATCTCTAAGCAGTCTCAATATAGAGGGTTTGGGTTCAGGTTGACCCAACCTGACTTATATCATTCTAACCTGCCAACTCAATCCAAATTAGACCTAGTAAAAGTCAAAGTTGGGGTTGAACCTTCCAAATTTCCCTCTGCCTTTTGGAAACTCCAATCGAAATTTTTATAGGAGTGCCAAACGGGTTGGGTCGGGTCGGTTCAGCAGGTGAAGTCCACTGCACAGATCTAAGCTGTCACCGGACACATCACACGTCAGCAGGTCATGCTGACATGAGAAGAAAAGGTGAGCTGGAGATAAAAAGGACATTTGATGCCAGTGAGACAGCTCATAGGTCCGATTTTGCCTTTAATGGATTTCACTCATGATTTTCATTTGGATGGGGCAAAAATTTACTAGAATTTTAACACATTAACAATAGCAAAATACATAATTTTAAGCAGTTTTTTCTTTTTATAAGGAATCCTACTACTAACACCCAATTTATAAATAAACTTTTAAACTATAACACCCAAATTGTGAATCCTCGAAAAATTAGCACGTAGATTATCAACCAAACTAAAAAAGTAATAAAGAAACTCCAATACACATTATCATATAAAAATTAGTACCTATTTATTCTTTCCTTAAGCTACAAACAGTTTCCTTATCATACAAAACCAAATGAGAGCCATGTATATATAAATGAACATTATTATCATAATTATAAACATCATATTACAGGCCACGAATAAAATTTTAAAAAAGAGAAAGGAGAAGAAGAAATAAGTAATTAAAGCTTAAACATTGATCAAGATAATTAGAGAAGCAGGAAGCATTGGACTTGAACTACGTACGTCAGATGACTATCATGGATTAACTCTGATCAGTTGAGGCCTAAAATGAAAGGTAAAGTTGGCCTGATTAGAGTGATATTTTGGCCACTCAAATTTGCATTACAATTTAAGGTAACTCTGATCAGTCTAGAATCTAGATTAATTAAGGTCTATTTAAAATAGATATGCATCACTTGACATGAACATTGATTGTTAACCGGCTGATCGGTCCCCAAGTGTAGGGTACGATTGTAGTAATAATCAAGTAAATCTAGGTCGATCCGCAGGAGCAATGCTATTCAAGAAACCTTCCAACTTTGACCTATCCTAAATAAACACTAAATCTGGCCTAAATAGAAAGTAATTAAATTAGATAACTAAATACAAAAAGCTTAATTACAATGCTTTCAAAAAATAAAGGAACTATTGTAATAAAGGAAACCTAGAACCTAATCTAAGCAATCCTAAAATATCTAAAAACCTGCAAAAGAACACACAAATCAAACGACCAGTTTAATATAAAAAAAATCAAAATAAAACTTCCTAAATTAGATCCTACTTACCCAAATCAATTTTTATGCAAATATGAATGATCTATAATGCCCTAAATGCTAACAATGCAATTTTATGCAAGTTTCTAACTATATGATGCATGCTGTAAAAAATTCTAAGTATAGAAACTGTTGCGCAGCCCTGTTTTCACTGGACTGTACGACATGACTAAGATGGTGTGAACCTAAATCTAATGGATGGGATTAATAGTCTGATGATGCATGAACACAACAAAAAAAGAAAAACCGAAAAAGGACTTAACGAAAAAGATATGATCACCTAAAGATGCCTA
Organism: Litsea cubeba; assembly: GCA_012931725.1. Classification (NCBI taxonomy): domain Eukaryota; kingdom Viridiplantae; phylum Streptophyta; class Magnoliopsida; order Laurales; family Lauraceae; genus Litsea; species Litsea cubeba. The sequence continues at coordinate 128,672,573 of CM022947.1, forward strand.
CTTGAACTGTTTTGTTGCTGAAATCTGAACGCAGGCTTACCAACTACCCCTGTTTGAGCCTCTGGATGACATGGTTCCCGAGGTTATTTTTGGCTGTAATTCTGGGGTTTCAAAGTCCAATTACCATACTTTAAATCTGCTATTTTGTGGACAAAAATATTAACGTTTACCTGGTTTTTAAATCGTACACTTTTGTAACCAAGTTGGGTCAGTTCTGCTGAAATGTGCATGATTTTTCACTACTCACTTATCAGATCTGAATTTATTGTGTCTAATCAGTTGATAATCTGGTGCTTTCAGCAACAAAAACTTGTTCTAATGCAACTTCTAAATATGAAGTATACACAAAGACACTTTCTAATCATATATCATGCAAATAACAAGAATAGAAAGTTTCTACTAAACATAGAAAGATGCAAGTTGAGTTTTTAAATCTAGAAAATAGAAAAAAAAATTAAGAATATTAACTTGAAAATAACAACAAAAGGGGTGGAAAGAAAATAAAAAGCGGAAAAGTAGTACCAAAGATAAGATCTAGAATCTAGACAATCCTACAAGTATTGACAATGCGATGATAATGTCCTCTCTTCTCAAAGTAGGAAAAAAATTATGCAAGTGATTTTTTTGATGTCTCTCGACTTTTGATATTTTTATTTTATTTTCAAACCCTTGATCTAATCATGTGAAATATTGTCTCCAATCAAAACACATAAAAGAACTAAAATAAGAAAATTAAATCACTTACATAGAAAGTTGCAAAATCAATCCAAGTAGTGTCTTTTTTCCTTGATCTTGAAATACAAAAAAAAAATTAAGATTCTTCTCTCTTCATCATTCTCTCAACATGATCTCTCAACCTATGTCTAAAAAATTAGGAGGAAAGAAGAAGAAGAAAGGGACTTAGAGAGAAAGGTGGATGGGAGTGGAATAGAGAGAGGAAGAGTCTCCTTGATTGCTACCAAAAGCCTTGGACCAAGTGATGGATTCAAGCCCCTTTGGCTAAACCCTTTTTTATAATCTCTTATGTCCATTTGTTTGGTAACACACCTCCTCCATCTTGGCTTGAATTCAAACTTCAATTGATTTCTTGTCCTTGTGATCCAATTTTTTCTATCTTGGGTTCCTCAAAAGATCTTTAAGATTGCTTATTGATTTCCTTCTTGGTCTTTGTCTCCTTCTTGATTAGATTTCTTCTTCCACAAGTTTGACTTTGTGGAGATTTCCTTCCAATGCAAAACTTGCCATCCACCCAAGTTGCTTTTCCATATATGCCATAATATATAATTCCAAGTGGACTTAACTCCTTTGTATTAGGTGGAAGCTTCTTTAAAAACTCTTTCACAACCAAGACACATTCATCTAACCATCATGGTCCACCAATCATGTAAATCTTCATGGGATAGGGTCCCATGTTGTTGATTATTTTCCTACAAATTGAAAGAAATTAATTAATTGCATATAATAAAAATAAACATGAATTATGCATGGGACCCTACATGCCTAATGATGCACCCAAATGACAAACTTTCCAAAAAATAGCACATGGTGCCAAAAATAGCAAGTATGCATTGATGAAGCCAAAAACTAATTTTGGGGTGATGAATGAGATGAAAACTTAATTTCACAAAAGTTATGCAATTCAATGAATTTTGACCAATTCTGACCATTTTCCAAAAAATATCCCCAAATACATGTAATCATGAAATTAAGTACAATTCTATGCAATTAAACCTAATTAATTCCACAAATGCTCATGAAATGATGACCTAATGACCTGATTTTGTGGACTTATCACCGGCATTCAAAATCCTGTATATAGTTATCCAATCAAAGAATAAATGAAGACAGGTAAGAAAACAAAGTAAATGAAAACAAAATCAACAAAAAGAGAACCAACAACTTTTTTCCCTATTGATCTTTATCACAACAAAAGCATATATATGTTCCATCACATCCTAACAAACAAGATGCTAACTCGGGACAAATGAATCAATCAGGATTGATCATGTGCTAGGCCTCAAAGTCCTTGGACAGTTGGACCTCAACACCCTTCACAACAACAACAATAAAAGCGTTTCTTAGACAAATCCACAAACAAAAACACAAGATATACAAAACCCAAAATCAAGTAATGTAACAAAGAGAACCATAAATAAAAATACCTAAAGCAACACAACCCTAAACCTAACATTGAACAGAATCAAACAAACAAAACCCCAACTACTGTGCAGCTTCTTAAAACAATGAATGAAATAGGGGGAGAGGGAGAGAGAGGCGACATAGAAGCTCCATTAAAAGAGAGAGGGCGACAGTGAAGTAGAGATGCAGAGAGGGAGAGTGAAGAAGACTAGAAGAGATAGGCGAGAGAGAAAGGGAGATAGATTTACCAATGAAGAGAAACTCATGAGATCTTTCACGAGGGTTCTTCTGCCTAGGTCAAAAGGAGAAAGAAGAAGGGGTTGAAGCCTCCAAGGTTTTTGTCGAATGAAAGTTTTAGAGGTGGGGCGGTAGTTTTAGACATCTGGGGCGTGGGCCAAGGCCCATTACGATTTTAAGGGAAAGTTCTAATTCAACCTGGGGCGACCGCCCCAGATAACTATCACATGGGTCCGCCCCTGGTGCGAGATACGTACATTGTATACTGAGCCTTCTCATTAAAAAGTCCGTCCATACGACTCAAAATGAGGGGCATGAGGGCATCCACTTAGTATAGAATTTGGTTCCTTTGTATAAGATTTGACCTATTTAAAACAGGGAGATGCTCTTATGAGAGATATCTCTCACCTTATGTGAGAGATAAGAGTTGGGATCCTCACATTTAAGTTGTTGGCATTTGATATGGATGTAAAGCCCCCCACCCATTCTCTCATTTAAGGTGGAAAAAAATCTCTCTCATACGAGCATATCCCTTTAAAATATGGGTAAATTAGCCAACAGTCCTTTAGTACGGTCTTCTAAAAGACAACAACTTTTTCTTTAATGTCTCTAGCGCAGACAGCTGGAGATATTTTGGTGAGAGGTCCCTAATATATATGCCACATCATATACTTTTATGACTAATTTGCCCCTTTCAACAGTTTTAGCGTAATACCTTCCGTCTTCTTCTCTGTTGTCCTGGAGATCCCCTTCTGTCTTATTCTCTAGGAACGAGGGATTTCACCGGACAAAGTCGGCCATCTCCGAGTACACCAACCACGATGGCAACGGCCAAACGATGGACACGCGACCAATCCGGGCCTTTTCCGGCGACGGATTCTGCAGAACACAAAATCCTGATGTTATCTTTGCCTTTTCTTTCCTTTTTCTGTTTCATAACCATCCTTGAGAACAGAGGTTCGGATTCGCTCCATTATAGGACCCTTAATAAGACCCTTAATAAGAAAGGGTAAAAAAAAACAATGTTAGGCCCCCAAAGCTAAGCATAATTGGAAAAAAAAAAAAAAAAGCTAATTTGAAACAATGGTATAGAGCATTCTTGGGCAGTTACAGAAACAAGGGCCTCTGCCTATATAAGAAAGATGGAAAGTAATCCAACATTACATTATGGGGGGTTTAATAGGAGAAGCTTTCCAAATTAGAATTACATGATGAAACAATACCATTGTCGTCTTTGCCACGTCGATGGATAACGGCATCGTTAATGTTGTGGCCGTCATCCTTGTGTGCTCGACTAACGGCCTGCAGCTTATGCCTTGCATCTCCGTCATCTTCACTAACGAATTGGGGGGTTTAAAAAGAAGAGAAGGGGAGTCGGCGGTTTCTAAGCTAACGTATAAAGGGGCATTTTTATCTTTTTGCCTGCATCAGTTTTAAATGAGGACTGCTGCCGCTACAAAAAAATGTGATGGACGTTAGGCTATAAAACGGAATCTCAAAGGACCTGTCTGTGACGTTTTGATATTTTATATATATATTATTTTATTTTATTATTATTTAATTGATTAAATATTAATTAAATACGCGATTAGTCTAAGTGGGGACCACGTTAGGCTTAGGTTTGGTGAGTTAGGATTGTTGGATAGGTGTCCTAACCCATAGCTAACCCATGCCCAATTTAGTGGTATAATTCTTTTCTAATCCAAACTCTTATATTTTTAGAAAAGAAACTCTATTATTTTTAGACTTTAAGTCAGATTACAATTCATATTCCTATTTCCTATTTATACACCACACTCTTTTATTTTTACACACAATTCTCTCTCTTCCAATTTTTCTCTGGGGTAGCACATTGGGCTTTGGCAATAGGAATTTTAGACCGTCTCCATCAACCGCGGACCTCAGGCAAGTGCTTAACCATAATTTGTAAATTTAATGCTTGTGTTTCTCGTTGATTCAAGTTTTGATGCATGTAGAAACCCTTTTTATGCCCTAAGGTTTGATTTTCTCTTTTTGTGATGATACCTGGCACATATATGGCCACCATCTTTTGATTCTAAATTTTGGGGCATGAGTTATTGTGGAGTTATTTTCTTGTGGGGCCCAATGATTGATCGGATCACATATATATATATATATGGCCTGATCATACGTCCATACATGGCTGCCGGTGGAGTTGATTTGGGACTTGATCCAGTGGGGCCCACTGTACAGATGATCATGATGCATTGGACGGTTAGACCAAGTTCCATTGAAGTGGGTTTCTGTGGGCGGTTTTGGAAAGTGGTGAAAAGGAGTCTACACGTGAGGGTGTCCTTGTTACACCATGCTTTATGCTACCATTATGGAAAAGGGTACTGTGGGGTGGTTTGACCTAGACTTGAATTGGAGAAAAGGAATTTCCCCATGTGGCAGCAAACAGAACATTAAGTTCTGTTAAGTCATTCACCTTGCCCTTGTATTTCTCAAAATTAGGAATAATACCCTTATTCTTTAATGAATTCAAATTAGATCCTTGGGCCCATTTTATAAAGAGTTGAATTTGGAAAATATTATAGAATCCTCGGGTTTTTTCTAAAATTATAAACTAAGACTATTATTTATCATTATTATTTACAATTAAATATTAAATGATATCTTTGGTTTTAAATGGGTTAAAATTATATGTTTATACTTTATTAATTGGATCATTGGACCAAATAAATACCGTTCGGGCAAACGGTATATTACTAATGTGAGGTTTAGTATTTCGTATGACCTCGGGGAAATCCTAGTGGATTCGAGCTCAACTCATCTTTATTGGAAAACCCTTAATTGGGTCTATGCACCATTGATTGAGAAGGGATGTGTTGTTCTTTTATCTATTTAGAGATTACTGTGGTTGTTGGGTACGAGACCTTATGTTTGACCTTAGGATTGGCTTGTGATTATTCATTGACCATCGGGTTTGCATATATGATTGTGGTTGATGTTGGTCTATTAGCTGCATACCCTATGTGGATTGGATATGGACCGTGATGTGGCTTGGTATTTGATTGAGATACTGTAGAAGTTTATTCGAATGATTTGATTGGTATTCGATTGTGGATTATTGTGCAGCCAGCCCTTCACTTTGACTTAGGTTTCTGTGTCAGAGCTTTACAAGATCATTAGGTCTATTCTACTATGATATGTATATATATATATATTTCAATTGGGTCATATTCGAACGACTGCAGTTGTAATTGGACGGTTGATCACCGATGTGTACGGACACTGTAATATCCGAATTTCGAACCGGTTTATCCGGCCTACGATTACGAACCGGTTTATGACCGCCGGCCTTCGAACGGGTTTTCCCGCTTTATAGTTAGGGCTAACCACCCAAAGCAGTGGCTTTGCTTCTGTGTGATTATTGTATTGCTCTATTGTGTAGATTGGATTTAGGATATTCGTTCTTTTCGTCATTGTCACATTGTTATTCTCTTATGATCATTACCTGTCATTACTCACTTTGTTCTTGTGTTTTATTTATGAATTATGTTTTCGTACTTGCTGTTTACTTTGTTTATTGGTGCATAGGTACGAATCCCTACCCTATCAAGGAGACGGTGGAGGGTCAAACGTTTCAAGCGTTTGAGCCAATTGATGAACCTGAGTGGAGAGCCGATGATGGCTAAAGAGCCGTCTGAGTCTGCATCGGAGTGACTTTTATCATAGATACTATTTTAGTAGCAAACTATTCATAACGAACCTAATTTTATTTAGTTATTTTGTTTTGGAAACCTTAACCTTAAATATTCAACTAGTTATATGTTGGTTTGATTTTTTAATATTGATACCAATTGATTTAATGCTTCCGCAAATATTTTATTATGACTCACCATGTTTCGAAAAATTTGTGGGTCCATATTTGGGAGCTTGTGTTGCATTAAACAAAGGAAATTGAATATTTATTCTTATTTTTCACGTTTTCTCCTGGTTGTATTTTGGGGACGTGACACTGTCGCTAAAAGCCCTTTAAAATATATGATTATATGTGTTTAATTTTATGGTGAGATCAATTAAATTCTTAACATAACCCATATAAGAGGTAGGAGATTATTCTATTGGTTTAGACTTTCAATACGTACAACCCACTCCAGATCTCAACTTGTTCATCTAGTGCAGTTCATGAGTGAGCTTAACAGGTTTTACTTCGAACGAAGTGACCCTTTTTTAATTCCCTCTTCTTTTTTTTACTATATAAGTACAAGCCATTTTAGTCTCTTTGGTGGTGGCAGCGAGACACCAGTACACTGTTATCCGTACATTTTGATACGAGAAAACTGAGAATAGTAAGGGCTACCAGTACCACCATGTGCTAGGGGTGATCTGAGCCATTCCATGGCCATATCCTGCAATGGGAGTTACAAATAAAGGCTATGTGCTAACCCCAGGTGCTTGTTTGCAATTAGGGCCGCCAATCCAGCCCTTTCATGAGGCGGCCGGCTCGGCCCGCAAAAGCCCTCAAAGTGAGGGCCTTTTTTTTTTTATCCTAAAGTCCGGGGTAGGATAGGGCCCTATTTTAAAAAGTCAGCAATCTTGAGGACTGAGCTAGGGTTTGACTCATCCAGCACGAGGGGGCCCGGCCTTCAATTTATTAAATATGTAAATTTTTGAAGAGTTTTTATGAAGTTACTTTAAAAACTTTAAGAAGTGAGTGCTCATCTATTCATTTATTTTCACCATGAGTGATTAAAATACATAGTTGATTGGTACAAAAGTTAGATAGTGTAGATATCTTTTGGAGAAATATGGCTTGAGAAATGAAGAAAAACTTTGATACATATTGAGAGCAATATAATAAAGTATTTGAAATGGTTATACTTTTTGATCCTCAACGTAAGTTGTTGTATTTAGGGTCTGCTTTAAGAAAGTTATATGGATCAATTGAAGATATGAGTATTCATTAAGGTGATACTCTTAGACTCTTTAGAGGTCTTTATATATAGTATTGTGTGATTTATGATATACCTACTACAACATTATCAAATGTGGATAAAGTTAATTATTTAGTAAAACTTACTAAGTTTGAAGATGATTTTTAAATATTTGAGGAACAAATGAATCAGACAATTGCTTTAGAAGAAAAACCTGAATTAGATTATTATTTGGAGGAGCCAAGGGACAAATCTATAAATTTCAATATATTGGATTAGTGGAAAGTTAATTCAGTAAAATATTCAGTTATTTCAATAATGGCTCGTGACATTTTATCAATTTTAGTTTCTACAGTTGCTTTTGAATCGGCATTTAGTACATGAGGAAGAGTACTTGGCCGGTATAGGAGTTATTTGAAATATGAAATAGTATAAGTGTTAACTGCCTTTGCATTGTAGGTCCTTAACTCGGACGAAGGAGGAAGGTTAGCATTAAGTTGGAAGTTGGTGGTGGTGTAGAAAAGATTTATTTTCTTTAAAGAAAAAAAAAATCTTTTCTTTTGGTCTTGGCCCGATCTTAGCCTGGCCTTGGCCTTTGCCTTTGAGGGTAGGATAAAGGGCCTAAGAATTATAGGCCCGCTGTCAAAGACGAGGGCTTTTGCTAGCTTAGGCCCGGCCCACACATGTGAGGATAGGATAAGGGCTTACCTCGGCCCAGCCCTTTGACAGCCCTACTTGCAATAGGAATGCAGATGAATATAGAAGACTCAGAGAGGAGCTCTATGGGATGGAATTTGAAGTCTTTAACTCATGTGGAACTCCTATTCTTTCTGTTACTTCCTTGATAATTGCTATGAGGGGCGGGATTGGAATCGGAAGGAGGAGATCCAACTCTTTTGTGGGTCAACCCTAACCCGAATTGTTTTCACAGTAGGTTTGTTTGATCCGTGACCGACCCATATAGTGTATATATATATATGGATCAAAAGTGGGAAAGATTTTTCAACCCCTAAGTTTTATTACTAATAGCAAATTAGATCAAGGCCAACGTTTGTCGGTTACTCTTCCCTGATTCCTAGTTGAGCTTGATACTTTACTTTGTTGACCAACATTTCCCTTATACAAAAACAAGAACCATCAATTCTAAACATCTATTTCGCGGAATTTTATATAAGACACCAATACACAGTGCGCAGGATAAAATCATCAGCTACCAATAGATTTCATGTTTTGAATAATAGGTGATTTTTTCTGATACACAATTCATCCATGATTTGCACAATCATAGTTGTGAAATGGTAACTCGCAAGGTCATAATAGTTTTCTAGCTGCCGATGTAAAGCTCAAAGCAAAACAGATACTTTTCTAATCGATCGACATTATTAAAATTATTATTTTTTAAGTCGCTATTGAGTGGTAACTCAATGTTTCAACTAGGGCTTGTACCTAGTTACCTGGCCTGCACTTGGAAAGCTTAGATAAAGACTTGCCAGCTAAGCTGGCAGACCGGCCTAGGACAAAACTCTGAGCAAGTTATCCGAGTGCCAATTTATTAAGAGCCCAGTTGGTTATAGAAATTCTAAGAGTTTTACTAGAGAGAATTTGGATTTCTTCCGATAATGTCTTGCAAGCAAACTCCCAAATCCTTCAATACAATCTAGCATTAAGAAAGCTGAAATTAGGAGAATTCAAAAGGCACAAATGAGTGACTTTGCATGTAGTTGATTTTTAGGGTTCTAACAATCAAGTGTTGAATTTCAAATGCTCGATCCAAGGTCAATCTGCTCTCAACATCAACAACAGAGTCCCCAGCAAATGACTTCTCCCTTGAGTTAAAAGTTCAAAAGGCAAATTTTTCCTTAAACTTGAGGACCTAAAACCAGCAAATGACTTCTCTCTTGAGTTAAAAGTTCAAAAGGCAATTTTTTCCTTAAACTCAGGACCTAAAACCGAAGCTTAAGATCATTTGAATGGTTTTGATGTTACAAATTTTCCTAAACTACAACCTAGACTTTTTATTATCATACCTCTTTTGGTCATCATGGTTACACTTATAAAAGTAACTTAAGTCGGTGAAATTTGCTATGCTCGAATAATAGGGTGTCACGACCCGGGCTCGAGATCCGTTAAACCCCCAGATCGCGATCCCATACTTACTCCCGTAGATCCCGAATTAACCGAAATTAAACGAGACCCACAAGGGATAAACATACAATATCCTGTCAAATATACAAATTGCGGAATACATATATTTAACATCAACAATTATCAATGTATAATCCCAATCAAAAGTGAGGTTCTTATACATGAATTGTTTTGTCAACCATTGTATATTCACATACAATACAAGGTGACCAAAAATTGAGTTTTCAAACAGTTTATCCCAAAAGAATCTAAGCATCCCCAAAAGAAAACCCCAAAATGAATCTCCATTACATGACGCACTCGGATACTCGAATCAATTGGTATCCCGTCTATGCCATTCTATCAAACCTCCTGGAGGAACCGGAGCGGTCTCCTCCGCTGGCGCTGGCGCCGCTGTAGGGTCGGCATGGGCAAGTGGGCCTATAATGTCATCAATAACACTAATGAACACAACGGTTCAACACTACATACATAATTCTGTGATACAACATGTTAATACCTACATAATTTCATTCAACTGTATTTCTATCAATTCTAACAATTCATAGCATAGATAATACCATTAGTCAATTAATGATCATAAATAATTTAGCAACTACCATAGCATTCATTTCATTACTTTTCATTCTTTTACCATCTTCCCTCAAAGGAAGGATTCATCTTCCAAATGGAAGGAATAGTATAGTCATAATCTTTCAATGACAATAATTCAATATTGTGGGACTTACTAGTGCCCGGGCCATGGGCAACTAGCATCACCACAGAGCTCCAAAACGCCCCAAATCCATCTTCTGCAGTAGGAATAATCATTTGATGAAATAGCTATGTAGTACCAAACTCACGAATTATCACTTTAATCTATTTCTACATTCAATTCAAGACATGCAAGTCTAGTAAAGCAATTACGGTACAATACAAACACATACCAATTAGGGAATTCGGGTAATTAGGAATTCCACTCATTTCTTTCATGATTCCAACCAACCATTCGAATGTAACCATTGGTTATCTAATGTACGTGCTATTCTTGATGGGCATCACTTTTAATTAATGTGTACAATATAGTCCCCGTAATTATCACTCATGGGGGTCTAGTTTATAATTCATTGAACATTCGTTATGTTATTAAACTTAAGGTTCAATCACTTGAAATCTCCTTTTATTTTTCATTAATTCAATTGACCTCTAATATCATAATAATTAGCTTTAAAACTAGTTTAGAGAGCAATTACGTTCATAAGAAACATCTATGATCGAATGAACCCCGAAATCCAACTGTCCCAGTTAAGGGACAGTCCGATTGATTGACGCACAGGTTCGATCGATCGGACAAAAACACGTCCCAGTTAAGGGACAGTCCGATCGATCGACGCACAGGTCCGATCGATCGAACAGAAATATGTCTCAGTTAAGACACAGTCCGATCGATCGGACAGAAATATGTCTCAGTTAAGATATGGTCCGATCGATCGGACCTGATGGCTGATCGATCGGACAGGTCCGGGACTGGTTCCCAAACCACCGATTTCTGTCATTCTTCTTCCATTTTTCCTACATTTCCACTTCATACATGCACATAATTAGGATATCTTGTCTTCCTTCATTTACCAACTCATATACATTCAAATACCCATTTCTAATCCATCATTCATTCACAATAATGTAAGGAAATTACTTTTAGGTCTTTTACTTAGACCACAAGTCCTTATCTTTCCATAAATTGTGGTCATTATAGGAATCCCATTTTCATAGGATACATGCTATCTTTTACTCATATAAGGTTTCCTAAAGAGATATATTCCATAACAAACTCTACCTTGATCGACGGTTGAGATTAAAACTAATGGAATCCTAATTGGAATATATTTGGTCCTCTCTCCACCTATAAAATAGAGTCTTTCCTCCATCATAAAGACTCATTCACAAAATTCAACACATTAAGGCTTATAGGCAAGGAAAGAGAAACTGAAGTTATTCCATAAAGTTTTCTTGGGCGGATCTCAACAACAACATCAGACAGCAGGATTAGAAAGCTCTCTGCATCAGGATGTCTGGAGGTAATCTTTAATTAAATCCTACTAGTGATAATCATGATGTTCTCGATCTTAGGGTTCATGTTAATAATAGTCTAACAAATAAACCTCATTCCAATCTATAATGAAAACTTCATAAATGCTTCTAAACAAGGTAGTGCATAGATATTAACATAATCACATAGAAAATGTATACACTTGCCTCTTTTGAAGCTTCTTGAGCAAAAACCCTTCTTTCTAAGCTTGGTTTTAGGTAAAACCCTTTTTAATCAACCCTAATTTCATAAAACATGCAAGAAAGATATCTTATGAGCTATTCATGCTAGAAATCACCTTCATATACCTAATGGAACTTAAAAATCCTATAAAAGTCCAAGCCACTTACTTGTAGTTCAAAGAGAAAAAGGTTGGATCCTAGCCAAAGCTCCAAAAGTTCCAATAATGGAGAATGAAGTGAGGAAGAAGATGAAGATGATGAATCCACTCTCCAAAATCACTTGCAAGCTCTCAATCTTCACACTTGATTGAGGAAATGGAAGGAATAGAGAAAGAGATGGAGAAGTTGCCTAGGGTTTACTATTGAAATGAAATGAACCCATCTCTTAGCTTATATAAGCTACTATTTTTCATTTTAACCCACTTTCTTATTCTCATTTACACTTTAAGTCAAATGAGGGCTCTTTTGACTAATCTTAAGTCAAAACTAATTGCGTATGTTATGAAAGTTAATGTATTAATTGAGATATACGTGATGGTACCCAATTTTACCGTATTTGACGAAATACGCAAAAATTCATATTTACGAAGAAGTCCTTACCTCTACTCATTTAAATCAAATCTCTATTCAATGATCTTAATTTCATTCAATCTCACTTCATTATGCTCAATTCAATCATTAGAGACTTGTTTATCTCTTTTTGGTCATTAACCAACATTAATTCACTTAATTATGTTTAATTAGCATAATTCTCAATTAATTAGCCTTAATCACCATTAATTCGGGACGGGGAGTAGTTTTTTTTTTTTTTTGACTTGTGACTGACCTTATGTATCGAGGGTAGATTTTAGTGGGTAAAATTTGACTTGGATACAACTTGGGCCAAGAAAATTTTACTGTTCCTTTCAATGATATTTTACCCAACGTAACAAATAGTGAGAGCCTCTGATTTTATGGAATACCTTCTCAGGTCCGAGTCTGCATCTTGAGTTCCTTTTCTTTTAGAATCTTGAGTTCCTTTTCTTTTAGAAACTCATGACAAATAATGAGAACTGCTATATGTACAGCCGGAGTTGCTCCATGCATATTCGTCCACGGGACCCTTGATAAAACCCTATGAAAGAAGACAAAATTTACTTGGAAATTTTAGATGCAAGAGTATAATAGTATTAAATGATAAGGTTCTTTATAGGGTTTGAATCTTTCAAAGGTGGCCCTCTCATTCATTAAATGATGACGTTGTACCAAACTACATTACAGTGACGCTGAAATTATGCCCTAAAAAATAAGTAAAAATGATTTTTAATAATTTTCTTAACGATTTGACTCTGTCTTTTGTGCGAGTCATCGGTCTTTACTTGGGACCATTTTTAATGTCTCTTGAGAAGAAAAGTCTTCGACCAATCCAAGAAAGAGATGCACATGATTGGTGTTAAGTCAAGGTCTAGAGTCTTTAGAAAAAAAAAAAAAAAATTCAATGTCAAGAGGGAACGCCACGCCTTCATAGAGATGGAGGAGGGGTCAGTAGTAGTTGGGCATTAAACGTAATATAAGAATAGTGGTCATTAGTAGTTGGGCATTAAATCCAATTTAAGAAGAGTGGCCATTAGTTGGGCATTTAGTACAATATTAATATGCAAAGTATTATATTTTTGGGACATTCGGCGACGGGTCCTTAAATATTTCACTTTATTTTATTACCTTAGGTCTACAAAAAAAATTCATGCAGCCAAAGGTCTCTCTCACACTTATTCACACCTAAAATGTCCAATTTACCCTTTCTTTAAATCATATCCCATGATTAGTGGGATATTTCATTAATAATGGCCAACTAACATTTAATTGCCCACGATTAATGGAATCCCCAGATTTTCAAATAAATTCTAAAAACACACAAATAAATTTCAAAATAACGAAAATAAATTTTAAAAAATAAAATAATTTCAAAAAAATGCAATAAGTTTAAAAAAAAGCAATATATAATCAAATAACGTAAATAAATTTAAAAAGATGCAAATAAGTTTCAAAATATCCAAATAAATTTCAGAAAATATAAATAAATCTCAAAAGACTCAAATAAATCTCAAAAGATCCAAAGAAATTCTCAAAAAATTCAAATAAATTCAAAATAATGAAAATAAATTTTAAAAAATAAATTAATTTCAAAAAATGTAATAAATTTAAAAAGATACAAATAAATTTCAAAAGACGCAAATAAATTTAAAAAACGCATATAGATTTCAAAAAACGTAAATAAATTTGCTAAAAAACTCAGATAAATTTACCAAAAATACAAAAAAATATGACATAAAACAGATAAATTTGAACAACACTCACAAAAACTCAGATAAATCTGAACAAAACTCAAATAAATTTACCAAAAACTCAGATAAATTTTGAAAAAAACTCAGATAAATTTACCAAAAATACAAAGAAATATGACATAAAACAGATAAATTTGAACAACACTCACATAAAAATAACAGAAAACAGATAAATTTGAACAAAACTCAGATAAATTTGACAAAGACTAAGATAAATTTGACAAAAAATAAGATAAATTATCTTCTCAATAAAGCCTGCAACTAAGCTCTTCTCTCTCCTCTCCCTCGCCTTTCCTCGCTCTATATCCAATTCGACGGTCGCCGATAAAAGGGTTCACCCACACCATGCATAGTAGTAGAATCAGCTTCCTGCTTCACGGGTCAGGCCGAACTGACCCAAACTAAACCTGACCTGCTCTAGGCTCTGGGCTGGGCTTTCGTAGCAGTTCAGGTCAGAACTGACCTGGAACCCAACCTGGCCTGGGCGAAAAACCCAAATCCCTTTCTTATTCGTTCTGTTCTGGTTTCTGTAACCAGAATGAGAACTGCGCCTCTTCCCACTTCGAAAACCCCAAATCCCATCTCCTCAACCTCTGATCCAAGACCCATCCCCCCCATCGATCACTGCCCACTTCCAGAAGCATCCAACCTTCGTCAGTCCTTTCATCCGAAATCATCAAACCCCTCTTCTCCATCACCTGCCCATTTTAATCCTCCCAAACAAACAGACTAACAACCTACCTCCTCATCTCAGCACGTCATCGTCTTCCCATCCCAGATTTCAGATCTCATCAACCAACTCCATATCTTGATTCCCGATTCCCCCCAAAATCAGAAAAAATTGTGATAACATGCTGCAGCAAGAACCCTCCATACAAGTCTCTGGTGACGGATTCCGACCCTCCCACACCAGAAGATAGAGCTCCTCCACCGCCTGTAGAGGAGGAGACGGTCAAGGAAGTGCTCTCGGTGACTGCAAAGCATTCTATTACAAAGATCAGAGATGAATCTGAAGTTGAAGCAGAAACATAAATAGAGGAGAAAAGGCATCCTTGGATCTACATCAACGGAGGAGAAGCAGCCTCAGATTACTTAGAGATCTGCAGCTTGAGTGAGAGCACCTCTGCAACTACTACTACTGCGGAGATGATGAAAGCCGAATATGAGGATGAGGTCGGAATGCGATTCAAGGACAATGCATCTTTGGCCAAGTTCCTGCGGAGGTGGACGGCTTCGGCTGTCAGGAGAGATGCGGTCAGAGATCTCCTTCGAAGAGATCGGAGTTCTCCCCAGTGAGGAAAATGCCGGTCAGGGAGGGGATTGTGAATCGGCCTTGGATTCCGGCCGGTACTAATGGTCCTGCGCAGAGAAGAAGAAGCAGCAAGAAGAACCCGCCAGAGCGACGTCGTCATTCTTGCCGTGGCCAGGGGAGGAAACAGACGCTGGTCTGATTCTGATTTCAGAACCGGGAGAAGAGGAAGAACGCTCTGATACCTTTGTTTAAAAAGGAGGGGGGAGCGAAGATCAAGAGGATTTAGGAATGAGGGAGGATGGAAGATTTGAAATTTGAAATTTCAAAATTTTAGGTAAAAAAATGGTTAAAAAGGCAATTTAGTCCTAAAAAATGAAAACGTGTGGGTTGAGGGACTTCTCGCAGTAAACAGCCTAGCTATGTGGATCATAGGCCTTAAAAAGTTTTTTCTTGGACTGGAGGCTGGATACATTCACTTATAGGGACCTTTCGCTAATTTTGCCCATATTTTTTTGCAAATGATAAATTGATCGATGATAGGATTTGAGGTTTAAGAGTTTTGTAGCACATTTTTCTGCAAATGATAAACTGATCGCTTATAGGATTTGAGGTTTAAGGGTTTGTTTTATCAAAAGTTAGTTTTAGGCCCTGTTTCTTTAGTGGAATTTCTGCCAGGAATTCACCATGTCTAGGAATTCCTGGACATGATGTGATAAGATGTCTCCTGGAATTTCTGAATTCCATGTTTCTTTACTGACATTTCTGGATTCCAACCACCTTTTGACCTTTGTGAATCCAGGAATTTCACTCCCTATGCATTTTTGTGGAATTCCTGGATGCTCAAATTCCACTTTGTCTGAGAATTCACGAACTCCCCAGACAGGAATTCCTGGAATTCCAGCAAAGAAACAGGCCCTTAAGTACTACAACAACCTGTAACTATATACGCTTCTTTTTCATCATTACTATATGAGCTTGAATTACTATAGGGATCAATACCGTGGATGAGGATTTGTCAATGCCCCTGAAATTAGGATTCCTTATTAAGGATTTGCATAGCTTCTATCAACTGCTAATCGCATATTCTACTTCATTTGTCTTTCTTAGTCAAATTAACTTAAAGGAATTAATTTAGGCAACCAAATTCTTGGGAAAGAATCTCGGCTTTTCACAAAGTCTCACATTTATCAATTGCAAATGCGGTTTTAGACAAAGACAGAACTACAATGCAACGCCATTGCATTATAGGATGGTGTAGCGCCCTTCTTTAAAGCATGGTGGGGCCTAACTTCTCAAAATCCAAGCCAGTCATCAATGCAATATGAGGCAGTTATCAGCAGTTATTTACCAAAAAAAAAAAAAAAATGATGCAGTTATCAGTAGTTGGGCATTAGCTAAATGCATCATAAACATGCATGAATCTATATAAATAAATTATAGATATGAAATGGGATTAAGGGTGGGATGAAAAAGGGAAATACCATTTCATTAAAAAAAAAAAAAAAACTTAAAAAAGAGACGAAAATATAAAGAGAAAGTTCCTGCATTTTCAAAAGTTAATTTCTTTTTTATTTATTTTGAAGTGGCCTAGGGATGGATAACTGCTGGTTAAGATGGATGAGGCTACCTTCTCTTGAACTTTCTTTAATAATTAAAAGAAGCTCAGTTCGTCATTTGCCTCATGCTGAGATAAGTTGGGAGTCCAACCATTTTCCAAATCATTGAATGTGACTGTTGGAGACCTGTAAGTGGGGGGCTTCGGCGCAAATGGTGGTGGTATTTCCATCCTACCCTTTCGGCTATTATGGAAAATAATAAGGTGAGAACTGTTCTCTCACGGTTCAAACCGTGAGAACTATGGGTGGGGTCCACCTATCATTCAATTCAAACATTGCAATGGATAGAGACCCTTTTGATAGTCGCATGCCCCAGGGTTTGGCACCAATGCGAATGAACTGGACCGTTGGATCAACTATATACCCATACGAATGGATTGGGCTTGTCGGCCATGGATAAAGGTGTTAGAAGCATGGGATTTGGGCCAAAAACTTGATATTCGGGGTGGTCCCATATCGATCTTTCAATCCCCACCGGTCCTACGTGCTCCATAAAAAAGTTCTCACGGTGACTCCGTGAGAATAGTTCTCACTAGATCACATGCCTATAAATAAATGGATAAAAGAGAAAGATTGACTTTGAGCCAATGTACTTCCATAAATAGGTTCGGGTCTCTCAAAAGTGATTTGCTCTTCTCTTGAACTATACTCATGTGGCTAAATGTGTAAAAGAGTTTCTAGGACTTGTACATATGACAACTCTTCAAGCTAAAATCCATGGACAATAGTGATTTTAGAAATTTTCAAAATTCTAGGGTTTTTGGAATAAATGGAAAACAAGACAACTTATGCACGTGCAAAATGTAATGCACGAAATGCAGTGCCTCACCCCCAAACCTATCCAAAACATTGTCCCCAATGCTTATGCAGAATAAAAATAAAATAGGACAAGGAAGATAAATTAGAATTTCTCACCATGGGGTGCTGACACACGGGTATATTAGGTTGCCTCCCAACAAGTGCTAAGTTTAACGTCCTCAACTAAACGCAACTAACATTGTATGAGGCCAGTTTATCCAGGGTCCACAAGAAGAACTTCATCAACAACATTCTCAGGATCCACAAACTCAAGGTACAATTTTAATCTGTGCCAATTCACTTGAAATGTGCTACCATCTCCGGGATTCAAAAGTTCAACTGCACCGTGGGATTGGACTGAAGATTCACAGGATGGTTTGGCACCTTCTTCCAGATGAATCTGGTACATAATTATAGATGGACTGATTCCTTTAATGTCCGAAATGGTCCAATCTAGGGCACTCTGATGGCCTTTCAGCACATCCAATAATTTCTTTTCCTGCTCTTCCGCAAGGTCTGAGGCAATAATTACTGAGTTACTAACAGAGGGCCCCAAGTAGACATACTTTAAACTCTCATGTCAATGATATCATGTAGACAGTGTGCTTGACTTCGGAGTTACGTTACACACCTGGGTAGTATCGTTCTTAGTTTGTTATTTTGTATGGCTTTTGTTAGCCTTTTTTCCTTAGGATTCTCATTAATACATTTGTTAATTTATAACTTGAATATGCTTGGGTAATGATCAGCCTGTTACTGTCAGCTCTGTATATTTTGATATCATGATTTGTTCCGGTCTAAGTATGAGTATTGTTATGACAACTTTATGCTGATAGGTGAGTGCGACACAGAATCCGATGGCCACGGACTCCAGGTCGCAACGCCACGTAAGCTTCCGCGAAATATTTTGATGTGTTTGAAAATTTTGTCTTCCTCACACACGCGGATCTTGGGGATAAATATTATTTATCACTTTCCCAATTCGAGCCCCCGAGGTCGAACCGCTGTAGGGATCCGGGTTTGGGGGCGTGACACCTCTATCGAGGAGAGACAATTAGAAAGACTAGTTCAGCCTCTACCATTTAGTTATTGGGCCAGAAATTAGTTATAGTGTCAATACCTGAGCTTCAAAACTTCGTTGAATTCACACCACCTGATCCAATCCTGCCCACCAATGGCGGACCTACATGCATTGACCTGGGGGCTGAAGCCCCCACGATACCTGAGAAAAACCTATAAGGGCTATATAGCCCATTTGGCCCAGCCCCCATTTAATAACCCATCGAAGCCCCCTCCCTCTCCAACTCCAAAATATCCCTAGCAATCAATCCCTTTCTTTCTCTTGGTCTCTCTCTCTCAAAGTCCCCAAGTTGAAAAACCTCTAATCAATATCTAGCTCTGGCATCGACATTGGTATCCGCATAGGACACATTACAGTTTACCTCTCCTGCTAGCATTCCTATTTGGCTCTCCCTCTCTCTCTCTCTCTCTCTCTCTCAAGTGGTGTGGAGCCTTAAGTTTGGGTGTAATTTTTCAAAATTGTAAACTAAATCTTAAGTGGAATCTTTTTTGTCATTTCATGGATTTGTTACATTATATAAAATAGTGTCTGTGTTAAACAGAGTGTGTAAAGTCTCTAGTCACTTATTTAAAAAATTACTTGGAAAAAGTGCATCGTATAAAAATTCCCATTCCAAGGTTGATTATTTCAATTCATTGGAAATTTCTCATTTTAGACAAGCCGAACTTCAAACTTTTATATTTCAGGCTCACTAAATCTTACTTCCTTTTTTCCATTATAGACTGATATTTGTATTAATAAGTACGATCAATCATCAATCTTCTCTTGGTTTTCTTTATTATATATTTCAGTGTATATTGGATGGTATATTTCTAGAAATATCAGAGTTGAGTAGGACATTAATGCATTGCATAATCTTCTCAACTATTCTTGAGTCCAGAAAAGACTCTCATTCCAAATTATTAATACGAAGAAAGAATATAAAAATAATGATAGAAAATTTCAATGTCCATTGTCAGCCCCACTTAAATAAAAATTCTGAGTCCGCCAGTGCTGCCCACATACAATTCTAGTTGCTACCAAAAGGATGGCCCGATTTGGAACAAGAGCACTGCTCTATGGAATGAACATATTGCCTTATGCGATGCCACTATTATTAAGGGTCAGTGAAAAAGACACAAGCTATTGTCAATCCATTTGATGATGGTCGATGGATATAAAGCTACTAATCGGGCCAAGCCTGCGAACACAAGCTCGCCTGAGCTAAAAGCCAAGTTTAGCTTGTCTGCTTATCAAAAAGGAGTTTGGATCCCCTGAGATTTTGAGTTAGAGAAATCCCGAGTTGAAGCAGTGGAGTTCTACACTGGAGCCTACCTATTGAACTTCTTTACCTCAGGATTTTTAAGAAGTGGTGGACTTCGACACAAGCAACTAGTCAATTTTTTAATACCCAGACACACGAAGCTCCCTCACCAACAGAACTCCAGTCCAGAATTGATCCCTATTATTCTACAAGAGAAAGGAAGGTACTCACCTCTGATCTACAGGGAATTGGAGACTCTTGTTCTCTTTTCAGGAATGTAAAGAACTTTTAGCCAAAACTGAGTCAGAACAAAAGGACCTTGGCAGAAACTTTTTTCTGTTTTTCCTTTCCTTTGACATGCAAAATTAAACCGCTTTACCTAATGAACCACGCCATGATCAAAGCTGACGTGGCACAGGGGCGGATATAGGGGGGTGCGGGGGTGGGCTCTTTTAGCCAAAAATAAAAAATAAAAATATATATAGTGTTACAACTTACCAAATGGTACTTTGTCTGTTTGATGAATAGTAAAATAATCGATCATGTACTCATAGTTGCTAAATCACAACCTAACCTACAGCCTTTGATAGATTTCACCCTCTAACTAAGTCACATTCAGTATAAATCTAGCTAGTGTTCAACGAGTCATATCAGAAAATGCTTACATATCGTAAATGGATTCCATATCGTAGTTTACACAATAACAAAAAGTCTACTTGGACAAACTTTTTGGCCAGATGCTTGGACAAACCCTATGATATCCCCTTGAATATCATAGTGATATTCAAGGGGATATCATAGGGTTTGTCCATGTAGCACTACTGACAAAAGAATGTGTTCAAAGTTCACTGAATTACGAAAAGCACGACTAAGTTGAAATTTTAAAGCTAGAATATAACGACATGTACGTAACATGTTGGTATACATATATATCCTAATGTAATGTGACTGTAGGTGCAAAAAATAACGACCCACAATAATGGGGGGTGCCTTAGAGGACTTACCCGAGTGAGATTAGGGACACCGATGCCTGCGCCTGGAGCCTGAGAAAAGGAAGGAGAAATGCAGGTCAGAGGACCCTGGCCTGGGCGGCGCAGGGCTCTCCGATGCCTAAGTTAGTGTATGAACTAAGCTGAGGGGAGGAGATTTTTGGGAAAGAAGATGGCATACCAGAGTGGTAATGGCGTCCCCCTTTTTCTGGAGGGGTAGCTGTGTTTATATAGAGGAGGAGGAGGCAAACGGGTTGTTGGCTGTCTTGTCATAGCCCACTTTGTCAGGTACTAGGGAGGCGCGGTCTCATCGTAGCCTGTCTGGTCCCGTCGTAGCCTGTCCTGTCCCGTTAGGCCATATCCTGGCGCTTTGGGAGCTGTGGAGGGCGATCTGTCAGGAGATACGGGCTGTCCCCCTTGTCTTGTCGCACGGGCCATAGCGTGCTCAAGTGTCCAAGGGTGGACAGCTGTCAGGCCCTGCCTCGGCTAGTCCTGGCATCCTCACCGAGGTCGGAGAGGACCTTGACTTGGTTAGAGCCCTTGCAGAGACGCCGAAATGGAGGACCGGGGAGGAGTCCCTAGCCGAGCTGGAGACGACCTGGCCGAGGTGGAGCTCAGCCGAACTGGGAGCGTCCTGGCCAAGGTGGAAGTGGTGCAAGGGGCCGAGATGAGTCTCTGGCCGGAGTGGGGCACTTGGCCGAACTGGCGTACGTTGAGACGGGCCTTGCCGAGATGGCCTAGCTGGCGCCGGAGCATGAGATAGAGCATCCGGCCAGTCATCCGGTGAGTTCGGAAATATCCCCCCACAATAGCCCCCCAGCTTCTGAGCTCGATAGACTGCTCTCTTGAGGTCAGAAGGTAGGTATCATGGAGGATGACTGGCTGGCAATGAACCGGAGCTGGAGGTTGGCATCACCGTGAAGCTGTAACAGGATGCCTCTGTCGAGCTGGAGAGTGCATTGTTGCTGAAAGCCAAGGGAGATGGCTCATTTATTTAGGAGTATCTTGCTACTGCTGCTGCTGAGGAAGCAAGCTGATGAGAGGCTGCTAAACCGGAGACTGGCACTGCTGCCGAGCCGGAGGAAGGATTTCCTGCCGTACTGGAGTCTGCGAACTGGCATGAGGCCGAAACCGGAGACTGGCACTGCTGCCGAGCCGGAGGAAGGATTTACTGCCGTACTGGAGTCTGGCGCTGCTGTGGAGCTGCGAACTGGCATGAGGCCGAGGAGGTGATACGGAACAGTCTCTACTGCAATCTTGTAGGGCTGCCCTTAGCCGAAGTGGCCAGCTTTTGGCCGAGACGAACTTGCCGAAATGGCTGGCTTTACGCCGAGGTGGATCCATCGTTCCGCTGGACTCGGTTAGGCGAGTGTGAGTGCGGCGATGGCCTTCTTAGGGGTGTATGAACCCAGACTTTAGGAAAGGCTGAGTGTAGGAACTGCAGGCCATTTCCAAGGCGTAGAGCCTGAGTGTGTCCAAGACACGGGGCTTTAGGAAAGGCTGAGTGTAGGAACTCTTCCATGCCGTTTCCAGGGCGGATGAACCCATGAGTGTGCCCAAGACACGGGGCTTTAGGAAAGGCCGAGTGTAAGAACTCTTCCATGCCGTTTCCAGGGCGGATGAACCCAAGAGTGTGTCCAAGACACGGGGCTTTAGGAAAGGCCGAGTGTAGGAACTCTTCCATGCCGTTTTCAGGGCGGATGAACCCAAGAGTGTCTAAGACACGGGGCTTTAGGAAAGGCTGAGTGTAGGAACTCTTCCATGCCGTTTCCAGGGCGGATGAACCCAAGAGTGTCCAAGACACGGGGCTTTAGGAAAGGCTGAGTGTAGGAACTCTTCCATGCCGTTTTCAGGGCGTAGAGCCTTGTAGATGGGTGAAGACCCTGAGTTTAGGAATTGGCCGAGTGTCCGAACTCGAGGCCTTTTCCAGGGCTGTTAACTCTTGTCACTTGCTTTTCTGGCATTCGCCGAGATGAAGAGGCCCGGGTGTACGAACCCGAAGGCAGCCTCGATGGCACTTGCCGAGACCAACATGAGGCCAAACCTGTGAAGCGCGTAGCTAGCACGAGGGCGATACCAACATGTGGTCGTTAGATGCGGTCGAGACCATCATGAGGCCGAAACCAGCGTGAGGTGGAAACCAGCACGTGGACGGACCAGCATGAGGTCGTCAGATGCGGTCAAGACCATCATGAGGCCGAAACCAGCGTGAGGTGGAAACCAGCACGTGGACGGACCAACATGAGGTCGTCAGATGCGGTCAAGACCATCATGAGGCGGAAACCAGCGTGAGGTGGAAACCAGCACGTGGACGGACCAACATGAGGTCGTCAGATGCGGTCAAGACCATCATGAGGCCGAAACCAGCGTGAGGTGGAAACCAGCACGTGGACGGACCAGCATGAGGTCGTCTGATGCGGTCGAGACCATCATGAGGCCGAAACCAGCGTGAGGTGGAAACCAGCACGTGGACGGACCAGCATGAGGTCGGAAGCTAAGTGACAGAAAGTTCCGTCTAGCTGCCCCCGAGTTGGAAGAGATTCCTGCAGAGCTGGGGGCTACTAGCGAGCTGGAGATATCCGCTGAGCTGGAAGCGATACGATCGCTGTCGCGGAGGTTGAACTGCTCCCGGGCCCGGTTGCTTCTGCTCTTCAGGGCGCGTCTTTCGGGGGGTAGAGTCGAGGTCGAATCCTTGGAGGATGAATCCGACCGAGTATCCTGCTGTTGGTCGCCTGCTTGGCCAGATCTTGCTCCTGACCTCTCTCGGCGGGGGACCGTCGGCAGTTGAGTCGACAATGCGATAGGTTCCTTTCCCTTTCTGGTTCTTCGAGGCATGGTGTTTGGAAAGATTTGGAGAAGGTTGGAAGGCTGGGATATTGCTTTCCCACAGACGGCGCCAATTGTAGGTGCAAAAAATAACGACCCACAATAATGGGGGGTGCCTTAGAGGACTTACCCGAGTGAGATTAGGGACACCGATGCCTGCGCCTGGAGCCTGAGAAAAGGAAGGAGAAATGCAGGTCAGAGGACCCTGGCCTGGGCGGCGCAGGGCTCTCCGATGCCTAAGTTAGTGTATGAACTAAGCAGAGGGGAGGAGATTTTTGGGGAAGAAGATGGCATACCAGAGTGGTAATGGCGTCCCCCTTTTTCTGGAGGGGTAGCTGTGTTTATATAGAGGAGGAGGAGGCAAACGGGTTGTTGGCTGTCTTGTCATAGCCCACTTTGTCAGGTACTAGGGAGGCGCGGTCTCATCGTAGCCTGTCTGGTCCCGTCGTAGCCTGTCCTGTCCCGTTAGGCCATATCCTGGCGCTTTGGGAGCTGTGGAGGGCGATCTGTCAGGAGATACGGGCTGTCCCCCTTGTCTTGTCGCACGGGCCATAGCGTGCTCAAGTGTCCAAGGGTGGACAGCTGTCAGGCCCTGCCTCGGCTAGTCCTGGCATCCTCACCGAGGTCGGAGAGGACCTTGACTTGGTTAGAGCCCTTGCAGAGACGCCGAAATGGAGGACCGGGGAGGAGTCCCTAGCCGAGCTGGAGACGACCTGGCCGAGGTGGAGCTCAGCCGAACTGGGAGCGTCCTGGCCAAGGTGGAAGTGGTGCAAGGGGCCGAGATGAGTCTCTGGCCGGAGTGGGGCACTTGGCCGAACTGGCGTACGTTGAGACGGGCCTTGCCGAGATGGCCTAGCTGGCGCCGGAGCATGAGATAGAGCATCCGGCCAGTCATCCGGTGAGTTCGGAAATATCCCCCCACAGTGACATTGTCGTATGAATTGTCAGTGGCACTGGGTTATGCATTCCAAATTTTAAAACTCGTGAAAAACAGTGGGAAGAATTTGAATTGACAATTAAAACTCCATTAGAATTGACAGTGCATTACTTCCTGTTTGAAAACTCAAACAGTTGGTTTGGGTATGACAGTAGAAGCAGTGGGAAGAATTTGAATCTTTACTTAGGTGTGCAGCGTTCACCAAGATCCGAACTTGCACCCGGGTCGCTGTTGAGTGAAGAAATCCACGCGTCAAGAGAGATGTCTGGTTCTGTTGAGACATTGGGCTGGCATGCTCCGTACTCACGGTCGCATGCTTCTTATACACCTAACCAGGATTCCATGGAACCTTTGGAGCTGTCTGGAATTCAAAATCTCCGTTTAGAGTATTCTGCATACACCCCACATTCCTTCTTTGTACCTTCCTCCAATGTGTTGGTTTCTCCATATTACAACAATGAACCAAATGATAGTTCACAAATTGAGTACTGCCCATATGCCTCAACTTACATTCCTGCACAACAAATTGGGACTAAGCACTCACCCTGATGATGTTCATGCCCCCACTTAGCCATGTTCCATACTCGCCATCTTATGTACCCACATCTGAGCAAGTTAGTAGGGAACCAATTGATGAAAATGATGATGAATATGTGGATTATGTCCCAGGGTCAAACCCCACGCCTGTTTCACCCCAATAATCAAACCTAGGTTTGATCCTTGAAGGTGTTGATCCTTACGTCCCATCCTCACCGCCATATGGACCTATTTTCGTAACGGTGCGACATAGTGGCGAGTATGGTATTGAGAATGATGAGGTTGAGTATGTCCCAACATCTCTGTCGTCTGTCCCGACATCCCCGTCCATTAGTATGGTGCAACCAAATGAAGGTTTGATACATGAAGATGTTGGTCCTTTTTATATCTCAACCTCGCCTCCATTCATTCCTTTCATGTCAACCCCACAAGTGTATGATAACTGCTCCTATGATGGAAGTTCACAAACTCATGAAGTAATTAGCCAACGTCAAGTGACCATGCAAAACAGTGAGCCTTTGGCCCTAGAAGACTCTTCACAAGAAGGGCTCGTTGAACACCGAGAAAACCATTTCCGAAGGATTGAACCCAACCATCAAAAGCGGTTTAGGAGATTCAGGTTAGCATCTCCGTATAGGGCTGATCCTGATTATGATGCGGCTTCCTTTGAGCATGGAAGATTATATCTTTCAAGAAACTATGGCTTCTGAAGGATTTGTTGAAACCTCTGAGACTATGAGTCATAATGTAGCTGAAAGCCTTGTTTCCGTTGATACAAAAGAAGAAACGAAGGATCAGGACAGTGGTGCTTCAAACTTTGAGTGCATTGTTTGTTTGGATATAGCTGAGGATTCTGTTGTTACTTCATGTGGTCATCTATTTTGTTGGCCATGTTTATATCAGTGGCTGCATCTCCATTCTGATTGTAAATAATGCCGTGTGTGCAAAGGGAAGGTAACTGAAGCAAATATTACCCCTATTTATGGTCGGGGTTCCTCTAAAACTGGGGTTAAGAAGACAATTGCTGAAGGGGGGGAATTCATGTTGGAAGATACCTCCAAGACCTCATGCAATAGGATTGAGAGTTTGCGGCAGCAGATATCAAGACCGCTTTCAAGCAGGTTGGGGCATGAGATAAGCTCATGGAGGCGTATTGTAGATGAAGAAATAAGAAATGGGAATCGAGTTGAGGGGCAGGAGTCGACCCTGCCAGGAATTCTTGATGGTGCTAACTATAGGGTGTTTTCTAGGCTTAGGGCTTTTCAACGGTTGCGAAGGGAGGAAACTACTGGGTTAGCTAGAAATACTGCAGAAACCTCATTAAACTCTCAAAATGGCAGTTCACATGGCGACATGCATTATGGTCCTCATTTAGGATCAAGAAGTAGCTTGGCCTTGCCAGAAGGAATTGATTTTTCGCATCGTTTAGCTCTTCTTGGCTTCCCAGGCCTTCCTCATTCTGCAAGAGTTGCTGCACAAACTGCTGGCATTTCTAGTGTCGTGGAGGGGATGACCAGAGTTACTGGCCATTCTGGTGCCTTATTTTTTTTCTCCCACAGGTTCAATGCTTCTCTCCGACTTCCCCCTTGTCTGTCATTGCAGAGCAGATGCCTTCCGACGTAATGACATTTTCCACCGGCTTACAGACAACTGCACCAACCTTGAGCTTTGGAGAAGGTAGTCGCACCAATTATGCACATGAATTGTGACTCATAAAGATGACATAATGGATCTGCTTTTTCCATTTTTTGTTTCCTTTTTTTTTAAACCTTTCGTAAGATTTTTTTTTTTTTTTTTTATTTGTTAAAGGCAGCGTCGAAATGCCCGCCCGCCCCAGGTGATGGCAGATACCCATCTTCAGTCGAATCAAGGGACAGATAATATCTTATTATGAGAGAGAAGTCACCAAGGGAGGCACAAAAGAGAATATATATCCGGATGGGAATAAGGGAATTCAAGGAAGCGTCAAAATGCTGCCCGAGGATGAAAGCCCAGGAAGGGAGGTTCCGGTAGCAGTTCGAAGTGG
Organism: Litsea cubeba; assembly: GCA_012931725.1. Classification (NCBI taxonomy): domain Eukaryota; kingdom Viridiplantae; phylum Streptophyta; class Magnoliopsida; order Laurales; family Lauraceae; genus Litsea; species Litsea cubeba. The sequence continues at coordinate 128,699,874 of CM022947.1, forward strand.
TAGTAGTTTACCAAATCCCATCAATCCAATCACTTTATCGATCAATACGAGACATCTAAGTCGTACAAGTAAAGAGATCTATTCATTGATAAGAAAAAGAAAAAAACGGGAACGGTGATTGGATTGATGATAAAATAGAATCCTGGGTCGCAAACAGTGATTCGATTGATAGGATCAGCAAATCCTCAAAACACTGAACCCTTGCGCAATCAGGGAACACAAGGAGTAACACCTGGTGCAGATCAGGCCTCTTCATCAAGCACAGCGGCTACGATACAGGGAGATGTCTGCATTCTCAACACCACTGCTGAAGCAAATGGCACAGGATCTTCCCGTTTCCTTATAGAAGAAGAAGAAGAAATGGTGCCTCTAGTTCTCTAGATGTAGATGGAGGAGTTCATAATTCGCATAGGAGGCGGCAGCTTAAATAGGTACATAGAATCATATTTTATACTGAATCAGAAACATTTAATAAATCCTTGGATTTTAATCTGTATATTTAATTTTTTGGATTATGTAACTCTGGTTTTAAGTTTCTTGTGTGTTATCTGGATATTCCCCATCTAGTTTTTTATTCATTATTTTGTTTTATCTGTTTGTTGTTAATGTCAACCTTTGTAGAGATACGCTTTCAGTATTATATGCTTCTAAGTTGGAGTGCAGTTTCTAGTGGGGAATGTCTTAATATGTTCACCTTCTGATGTGGAGTATTAAGAAATGATCAGCTTATGTCTGGCGTGCCCATATATCTTCACTGTGGGGTTCACTTGCAATGAATTGGTAGTGTGCTTGAGCAGGATACTAATCAGATTGATGTACAACATTGGATAGAAACACTGCAGATGATGTGATTACTCACTCATCGAATCATTTCTGTCCCATACTCTTGCAATCCAACTGATTATTGTTTTGAACAAAAGGATACTTGGACACGTCTAAAATGATAGAGGAGGAATTTGTCCAGTACTATGAATTGAGCAAAATGGGGCGCTCTGTTGCATCCAGAATTTCTGATAAACAGGATTATCTGTCCAGTGTATTAATCTGCAGTTAACAAGAAACGCTTTCTACTTTCAACTCCCATTTCTTGGATTAGTTTCATGCATTTGATAAGTGCTATAATAATGCTTGTAAAATTTTGTTCCTCACAGTTTCTTTTAGGGATAATAGCAGAATACCTACCTGTACTTTGCTCAAAATGCAGACCACCTCCTTGGACTTTGGTATTTTGTACTAAACCTACTTGTATTTTAAATCACAATGCAAATAGAGATGGCCGTGGCGGAAAATGTGGAATGACTAATTTACCCCTCCATATATAAGATGTGTCTTGGCGTTTTTTATCATTTTCCCCTTTTTCGCTTGAGGCTAGGGTTTTCTTCTCCCCAAAGTCCCACTTCATCTGAATCCAATTCCAAAACCTTAATTCCCAAATGCCCAAGTCCAAGATTCCAACTCTCCTTCATCTTCCTCTTCCTACTAGGGTTTCTCAAAGCATTTCATCGAGCATATGGGAAAGATGGGATAATGGGGGAGGAGCTCTTGATCGTTCTAAAGCAAACAGAAGGAACTGGTAATTTAGCTACTAATGCAACAAGAAGTGACAAAAATGGGTATAATCCAATGACCCATTTCACAGTTCACAGTCTCTCCTTTTGCTTTCTTCTTTTCAGTCCCTGTTAGTGTTTCTGGTTTCAGGATTCTTGTATGGGAATATGGGTTCTGCGATTTCTTTGAATGCCAGCGAGCAGGCAGCAGTTATAACAAGGAGAAGTTTGGAGCAGACGTCTTCTTCAAGATGTCACATTAGGTCTACAGCTATGGAGAAGGGTGAGATTCTTGCTATGTAATCTTTGTTTCTCAGTTCTTTTTGTTCTTTTCATTGTTAGATACAGAAAAAAAAGATGGAGAGATGAAGAATTCAAAGGTTGATTTTATGACGTTTACATGAATGGGGAAAATTTCAGCTGATAACAGTCACAAGTAGATTTTTAGAGAAATGCCATCCGAGAATGATTCAAATTTCTTCACTTCTTGGAATGGATCGCTCGACTCTGTAAGAAATTTTCAGAAGCATTAACACCCATATTTCATTTCACTGCTATTTGTACTGCGAATTCAATCCATTGCTGAATGTGGGGCAGGAACTGCTCCTGGGGATCAAAATAGAGCCAAAAGATGTCTAATTGTCTATGGTTTTGTTGTTGCCTCTTTGGAGAAGCTGAAGAAATCAATTGATGGTGTTTGAGAGTAGAGTACGGGGTGTTTCGCCTGAGAAATCCGCGAGAGTGGTGGTGTTAGCCCACATGGGTTTCCAGATGTCCTTCCAGGTGTTTGAGAGAATGCTTGTTCTTACAGCGGATTTCAATGGCATCAAGGAAAGTATGTGATGAAGGATATGATTGGGGAGTTGGATTTCGATCTTCTTCTTATTGAGAGTTTTGACCACGAGAACAATGGGTACAAGAGTTTTGGGAGGAAGGCATTTGATATGGCTGGAAAAAAATGACTGAGAGCTGCTCCTATATCATTATCATTTTTTATAGGCTAGGTTCAGGGGTAAATAAGTCTTTTCGGGCGAGTAATTTGCCGCCAGTATGCACCAGACACCATTTATACGACCCACGCCGTTAATACTAACGGAATCCGTTCATTTTGCATGTTAACAAAATACCAAAGTCCAGGGGGGTGGTCTGCATTTTGAGCAAAGTACAAGTAGGTATTCTGCTATTATCCCTTTCTTTTATATGTTTCTCTATCTGGTGAATATTATACTATCCATTGAACTCTTCTGAAAATACTTGCTTCTTCAAGTGGATGTTTCTGTCTTCCATTTTAGAAATTCAATTAAATTTGCGTCAGGTGGACGGGCTTGGGCAGTTTACATCGTACCTTTATGAGTTTTCGTAGTTCTCTTTGATTCATGATTTTCAAAAATTCCCGACACAAGTTTGATAGTGTCCAGCTCATAACTCTTGCGGCCATGGACACTGTTTATCCATGGTTACATTGGATTGTAGCTGTGAGCTGAGATCAGGTTGGGGGTTCTATCCGTTTCAATTTGACACAGATCTTATCATCATACATTGTGTTGAACAGCAAAGGACCTTCCAATGCCTTGTTTTTCAGAGTAGCCCTGTTGATCAGTTTCAATTTATCTCTGCAATGTACCATCCTTGATATGTATCAGTCTCAAACCTAGATAAAAGAATGGTTGTGTCAAACTACAATCGACTATAATATAATTACTTGCTAATCCAATTTTTGATCTCTCCTATGAGAAAAGTTGCACAGCGGACTCTACTTACAAGGGAGATGGTTTATGAAGATGATGGCTTATATTCCAGCCTATCTATCTGGTCTATGAACATTACACGGGTCATATTGCAGTTAGCAACGTTTGATAGGTTTTGCTATGATTTTCATCATTAAATGAGTTAGTCATGATGTCCACCATAATTACCACTATTAGATAAAGCGATTTCGAAAGTTTTGGGTTGATTCATCTCTGTGATCTAGCATTATATGTTCCACTGTGACTGCCTACTGTGATCACCAAATTGATTGCTCAGAATCAGATACATTGTATGAGGGAACTAATCCAATCTTTCTGAACTGGATGGTTTTCCAATAAACTGTTTATATGCTCATTTTGTTATTGACAATCTCGTCGGCGTCGCTGCAACCATTTCGTTGATAGTAATCCTGAGCTGTCAATGGGCATGTTCCTTTGATTTAAATATATGAGTTGTAGCAAGTTAAAACTGCTGCTAGCCTTGATAATTTTTGTGGTTAGCTATTTAAGCAACTGCCTCCTGTTGTGGTTAGCCAAGCAAGGAGGTGTACTTGTAGTTGTCATGCTTCAAATTCTTCAAACCAAACCAAACCAGGCCTTTTCCCACTAGGTGGGGTCGGCTATATGGATTTGACGACGCCAATCAAATCTGTTTAGGGCCATGTCCTCTGTTAGATCCATGTAGGCAAGATCATGTTTAATAGTTTCTTTCCAACTTCTCTTGGGTCTCCCTCTCCCTCTCCTACTCTTGGCAAACTCCATGCTTTCACACCTTTTCTTTTAACAGGTGCCTCTGTTGGACGCCTTCTAACATGACCGAACCATCTCAGTCGATTTTCTCTCATTTTATCTCCAATCGGTACTATTCCTACTATGCCCCTAATCTCCTCATTCCTAATCCTATCTCTCCTTGTGATCCCACACATCCATCTTAGCATTCTCATCTCCACAACTCTCATCTTCTTGACATAATTATGCTTTACTGCCCAACACTCTGATCCATATAACAACGCTGGCCGTACCGCCACCTTATAATACTTTCCTTTAACCTTGAGGGGAACTTTCCGATCACACAAGACCCCCGAAGCACTCCTCCATTTGGTCCACCCGGCTTGAATCCTGTGACTTACATCAGTATCAATCCCTCCATCCTGTTGCACCATAGATCCAAGGTACCTAAAGTTTTCTTTTTCTACTATCTTTTGTGTGCCCAAACTTACTTCTATGTTACCAGGTGTCCTACTTTGACTAAACTTGCAATTCCAAAGCTTCGTCATTGATCTTAGAGCTGACATATATGTCCGAGCCATATGAGGCCCAACTGGGATTATACCAAATCAGACTTGCAAACTGGCCCACAGTATATGTAATGATATACTTAAGCTGACCTGGATCGGGTCAGTATTCCCTTCGTCTACACGGGTTGGCCTTATTATTGGGGAGCAAGGATACTAATTGCTTCTTGTTCAGGGCTCTCTGCCTACATCTCTCTAATCATAACAAAATTCCCCATTATGAAAAGTAGGATTTCAGGGTATCTTCAAATTAAAGACTCACTGAGCATCAGAAAAGATCTTGAAAATTCTAAGATTCATGCACACAACTCTACACTAGAGGGTTCATTTTATAGTAATAATTTGGAGAATTCATGCATGGATTGGATATTTCTGGGCTTCCCAAAATTCTATCATTAGTCATGTAAATTTCATCATAAATAAAGACCTAAACATGGAACTTCATAACATAGAAGGGAAGAACCAAGATACCATACAAAACATGTTTTTGTGAACCGTAATCTTTCTTAAAAAAATCCAAAATGCACCAAGACACTACATGTTTTTGCACCATAAGCTTTTTGAATTAACATCCAATATCACCACAAGGTTACTCACAAAGTGCTAGTTGGAAATGGGAGCAAGAACTAGTAATGTATATAATCTTTTTCTGGTTTCCTTAAGAATAACGGTCCTAATTCCTTCCTACACAAAATGTTTCACCAGTCCAACGTCCTAGAAACTCATCCACTCAGTAGTCAGTACACATCTGACAAAACAGACCTGAACAAAATATGCACAGTACTGGTCTATCCAACTAGCTAAAGCTCCATCTGAATAAAAAAGCACGAAGAAACGAAAATGACCAGCAAGACATAACTGAGCCTTGAAGCTTAGGTTCATTCAAGGTTGCTGATGGGCTTATCAACGTCCTCAAGGGGACGGAATCGGGCCTTTTGATCAAGGACCGAACCATCAGCTGTGTCTGCATCAGTGTCCAAATAAGGAGGTGGTGGTTGTGTCTGGTTCTCACCTCCAATCTCTTTGCTGGGACCAAATACTCCTGTTTGTGGGTGTGGAGCCCAGAACTTGTTGATGTGCTGCTCAACTACGTCGTCTGGTACCAAGCTTGGACGTAAACCATCATCCACATTCTTGTCGTACGGAGTCACAGAGAAATGCCTACTCCTGTATGTAGGGAGGCAACAGAAAAATTTTAATGTTACAATTGTATAACTACCCACTTCAGTCATTTGAGAAATAATAATATTAGAAGAAAGCCAGGAATCTGATGGTATTACTCAAGTTATCCAAAGAACAATAAGCATAAGCATATCAAAATCCTTGAGTGTTGTCAACCGTAGTATCACTTTATTTGGATAGTTTTTAAAATTGTCTATTAGATGGAATAAAAGTCAGGTCTCGTAGACATTTTTTAATCCAAAATCTATATAAAATAGAATGACCATATTAAAAAAATAAAGCTCTCTCTCTCTCTCTGAACCATATCATTTTCGAACTTAAGATGGACTGGTTAATACATCCAACAGGCCCTTTATTGTCACTAAGATCCCAACTGGATCTTCTAGGACCCATGGGCCAGACCAACTCCACCATATGTTGCATTTTACTGCAAAGGATTCAGTTCCATTTCATAGACTTGAGTAAGACCAATGGCAACATGGACAGGTCTGAGTTTTCATAGCAGACAAAACTAAACTCATGACTCTCGTACTAGTAGGGTAAGTCTTTCAAACCAGGCATGGACCCAAGTGGTTGTACCGGCGTAATTCGAGAAACTCTTTTAATAGTAGATTTAAAATTCTATTTTATGATTGATTCATTGGATTTATTCACTTTGACCATTGTCCTCACCACCCAAATTAAAATCCCGGTTCCCCCATTGCTTCAAACTGTGCCATATTTCCCCTATTTTGGGTGTGGGGGGATATGTTCACTAAAAAAATTTCACCGGAGACGTGTTCAAAAGACTGTAATGCGTGCGCGTGATGAAGGATACTACATACATTCCCACGATCCATCCTGGTATTCGGCCTGCTTTAAAACGTGTCATGTTGAAGGGTTAGGACTTAGAAAGGACTTGGACAAGGCCTCCTCGTGATAAAACGAGGCACTCTACACTTACCCCTCTGAGCCATCACAGGACCACATGACATGATCTTGCGTGAAGGGATCACGATCACCCAGGTGAATTAAGGTCTCACACTGTTGCGGTGCTAAGAACTCCACCCTTGCCCTCGTGGATTTCCCTTTTTTGGCTCTCAAAATCACTTGACTTGATCTTGCATCAAGGGATTACCCGCACAATCTCTGATCTTCCTCATCTAAAAATAACAACAGTCCATTTCTTCCAAAACACCATCAAGCCCCTTAAAACTCTCGAATCCAAAAGCCGTTCAGATGGAAACGATCTCAAACAAAACCTAACAGCGATTTGAGCTGATTCTCAAACGAGCCATGTGTATGCAGTATTTTTTAAAACAAAAACCCCTAAACCAATCCAAAGTGTCAGTTAAAATCCACAATAAGGAGTAAGGAAGAACCCACTACAAACGGATCTGCCTGATTGAAGAGTGGGTTCCACCCAAAAGAGAGACTACTGAAAAGTATTTAGGCTTGCCCCATGCTAACGCCTATAGATTTTGGCAGAAATTGATCAACTATGAAAACTCAACACCTTCAAACTCTCTATAAAAGAAATGGTGGAAATATGAAATAACATCATCACATCAAAAAAAAAAAAAAGCAATGAACCAAGCACTGCAAGAGATTCAAGTCAATGATCCATCTCATTCTTACCTCAAACAGTACTCGAAATCATCTAAAACAAGAAATCAGGTCATTGGACTGGAGAGACATTTTACCTGGAAGAAGCAGCATCAGAGACTAGAGGACTTGGATCTCGGAAGACAGAAATGGAATTCTTCGTTTGGAGGAATCGCTTTCCAAAACTGAAGAACCCTCTCCTCTGCAAGTTGGCTGCCATCCAATAGAATACAAACTGGAAAAGGAAGAAGAAGCTTCTCGTTTCTGATTCTGAGCTATTGCAGTTTGCAGACAAGCCACTGGTGTATTTTTTTTTTTGGTCTCAGTTGTTGCAAAAACACCCATGGTTTCATTTGTATATATAATAACTATAACTATAAATCCTACTTATCGGGAGTGACTCATCACACCTACCCCATTCGCTATTTGTGTGCCCGTTCTTATCCAAATCCTTGTCCTTTTATTCTATTCTACCGTACTACTTTCGAAGAACCCCGTTCCGTTCCGTCAAGTCACGGTTTCTGTTTGGAATTTTATAGGCTGCTGTTATCGTGGTAGTGTGTGGTAATGACAGTTGGCGAATATGCTGATGAATATTCAGCTGTGAAGAGGTGAGGGTCGTCAAGCCAATGGTTATCGAGAATGGATACGAAATCGGATCTTCTATGGATTTTTTGTATGGACCCCGGATCCTGCATTGTACTGATTGAGCTGTATTTTGTAGGAGAATTTTCTCGCATGAGCTGACTGGATTTGCCATTCAGCAGCTCTATTGGCACTGCTTTAGCGCACCTTTTGGTCAGTATAATGCCTTTCACATTCTTACCATGTGAGCTTAATTTTATGTGTAGCATGCCTTTGTTTTCGTCATTGGATTGAATTTTATTAAAAATGAAATCTATCACTACAACACTGTTAAAACTTTTTTATTGTAATCAACTGGTAAAACTATCAGATGGGTCCTTTTCCTCTTCTTTTTGTTTTTTTGCTGTGTTGGCGACTGGTCTACCAGCGGTGCCTCACTTGAAGGCTCAGGGATCAATTCCTAGATCACGCATGGGCCGCCTAGGGATTGATCCTGAGTGGAGCCTTGGGCAGCGACAACAACCCTTATAAGTCCCTTTTGCATGACCTTTCCATCCATCCAACCTCAATGATGAAATAGATCCAAGTGGGCGCATGAGCTGAACCGCATAGATATAATATGCAGTTTGCTCATATGCGAAAGTCCTTGTATTATTTTGTCTAATTAGGGTTAGACCCAAAATTGAGTCAAGAAATCAGCCTCACCAAATTATTTTAGCCATTGATTAAACATCTTAGGAATATTCTTGTAAAATCTTAGATTTGTCAGCACACCGTGATTTACTATATGGGAAGCTGCTCTGCTTTCGTTTTTTTCTTTATTCCCCCTGCTATTGCAAGAGCAACTTTGTGGTGAGTTTGCATGTACTTCCAACTTTTCTATCAGTTATTAGAAGTACCCATATCTTGGCTCATATTAAAAACATCAATGGAATATAAACAATGTTACCATGGGGAGCCCCTTGAGTTAGCATGCCTCAAAGAGGAGCGTTTTGCTGTTCCTTTCTAACAATGTAAAGGTGCAGAATTGCTCCACTTTCTGTGAATGAGTTTCAGAAGTATCATATCCAGAGGTGTCATAAGTCATAACCAAATTAGTTGCCATGGAGTTCCAGTAGATTGCAGCATGCAGGTAAAAAGCATATGTTCACTAGTAATAATTGCTTGTAATATACCATTAAAAAAATCACTTGTAATAACTGAAAGGACAAATAAATGTGCCTTCCACATGGTGGCACTCTCAACCCAAACCCCTTGATGTTTCTGTCAAATTGCTGGAACCTTTTAGATGTAATTATTAAATCCTAAAGTTGACAAGTTGTGGATCTATATATTCTGGCAGTGTTCGCTCTTCAGGACAATCTGATAGAGTGTTGGCAATATGTTCAGCCGTATTCATGTAATCTTCATATTTATTGCAAATGTGTTCATGGTTTTCACTGCTTGCAGATGCCCAGGATAATTTTTTGATGTTACTGCTTAGGAAGTTCCAAGCTCCTGTTCTCCAGTCAAAATGGTAGAGAGGGAGGAATCGGTGGCCATACTTTGCTATGAATTTAATGGCAGCAACTACAAACTCCATCTCTTCCACTGGCGTATAATAGCTGAGGCTAATCCTTGTCCATCCTGGCTTCAGTCCCTCATATCCCTGCATACATGGTTAGTTTCATGAGACCATTTCCACTGCTTCTGGACTTTACATTTGATGAAAATTCCTTGAAAGAAAAGGCATCTTACCAGTTCAATGGCAGATCGAATTGCTACAGCGCAAGCCTTGCTGATGCCAAGAAGCATGTGGCCGTAAGGCCCAGCGCATGAGCAACCACCACGTGCTTGGATCCCAAACATGTCGTTCAAGAGCTTGGTGACAAAGCGACAATGCAGGTGCTTCTGACGTTGGGTGTCAGATTCTGGATAGATGAGGAAGGAGATGATGGGTTGACGCTCAGTGCAAGCATTGTTCCCCAGCACTTGGATATTCGGGTTATCCGATAAGGCCTCCAGCACTCGTTGCATGAGCAAGTTCTCTTGGTCGTATATGAGTGAGTAACCCATGTGCTCCTTTATGCGGAATGCTAGAGCAGCACGAATTTTCTGCACAATCCCAGGTGTGCCAGCATCTTCCCTCTCTTCTATGTCTTTGCAATAGATGGTGTCCTTCACATGACCACAACACCAGACCACACTTGTTCAGTATTGATACTCAATTGAAGCTAGGTATGGAAACAAACATACATGCACCAGGTCTATGAGGAAGGGGAAGTGTTGGGATATGACATTCATGACCACAATAACAGACCACACTTGTTCATTATTGATACTCAATTGAAGCTAGGGATGGAAACAAACATACCTGCACCAGGCCTGCAAAGAAGGGGAGGTGTTGGGATGTGTAGGCCCCACCACTGCATATGTAATTTGTTGGCCCTACATCATCTCTCATCACTCAAGGGTAAAGAGTGGCAAAGTCATTCCCTGTTCCCACCATATCCAGCCCATAGCTTATTGATATGGACTTGCCCCACGTCAAAAGGGAGCTGGGGCAATTCCTGACCTGATTACCAATCCAGCCTGAAATCAAACACATTAGTTGATTCAGGGTTCTGGATGACCCCTTTCCATTTCCAGGTTCGGTTAGAGTTTATATTTCCGTCTCAATTAATGAATAGTCATGTTTCAAATGGTTCTTAATGTGTTATTTGACCTGCCAACCCTCTCTGTAAGTCAGGGTTACTACCAAATTCAAGTTGACCCTATTAACTTCATGTGCAGATTGACATTTCCATCCTAATTGATATAGATGTCAAGTATGGATTGACGACCCATGTTCCCTCCAGTAGTCAAACAGGACCTGAACAGAACCATTGCCACTCCTACCCTCCCTGTAGTGAATTTGGAGCATTTAAGCTGCTGGAATTAAGAAAGATGAAGAGAAAGGGACGGGTGGAGATGAGAGGGATACCTTGTCGTCATAGCCATTGACGTAGTGTACAGTGCCCCCACCACTGGTAGAGGGAGGTGTGCCCTTGAGCCCATAGAGAGCATCGCTCATCAGCAGAATTCCGGGGCTTCCTGGCCCACCTATGAATTTATGGGGGCTCAAAAAAACCGCATCATAACCATCCATCTCCCCTGACTTCATATCAATCTTTACATATGGCCCACTGCACAAAACATCCCCACTTTAGTTACTCTATGCTACTGGGTCTGTCCATCTTGTGATTGATCATCTGAACAGTTATAGATGACAAACCTGCAGGCGAAGTCAAAGCAGGCATATGCACCATGTTCATGCAGCACGCGTGCAATTCCTCGAGTGTCTGTGTAAATCCCAGTGACATTACTGCACGCTGAGAAAGAGCCAAGCTTTGGCCGACCTGAGAATTCTGGCAACTCAAGTGCCTCTACTAAGGCATCCATGTCTATGAGGCCAGAGTCCTCATGGAGTTTGATCTCCACCACTTGGGCCAGGCTCTGCCGCCATGAGAGCAAGTTGGAGTGGTGCTCATAAGGCCCCGTGAAGACGACCCACCGTTCGGAAGGTGCAAGGCAGTCCACAAGCCTTGACCGCAGGATCGATGGGACCGTCACGCCCATCACCTCTTGCAAGCGCTTAATGGCTGCAGTGCAGCCAGAACCACAGAAGAGAAGAACGTCATTGGTTCCAGCACCCATGCAACGCTTGATGTAATGCGAAGCCTCATCGACCAGCCTGCCCGTATGGACTCCCACATAACTGTCCGTTGTGTGTGTGTTGCCTGTGAGACAAGACAACAGGAGTCCTATAAATCACTAAGAAGAGAACGCATGGAGGAAGATAAAAGAGTCCTCGCTTTCATGTGCCAAAGCTACAAATTTAAGGTTGTATTGTCATTTGTCATATTTTTGTTTTGAGCTATTATGTGCAACTCACAAGTCGCTGACCCAGGTGCATGCAAAAATGCTAATAAGGGCGAAGGCCTAATATTTTCAAGTTATGAAAACCTCACCATAGAATGGGAGTGCATCCATTTCCAGCCAATCCTCCACAAATCGGAGGAACCGTCCAGAGGCTGTGTAATCCGAATATGTGATAAGTCGGCGTCCAAACGGAGATTGGAATTCAGCGTTGACTCCTATAATTTGAGATTGCAGCCACTTGAGTTTGTCTGCTCCATTGTCATAGTCAATATCCGTGCCAACTCTTATGGATCCAAATAGATTATATTTGTCACCATTGCTTTTTCCGTTTTCATCTAGGTAGGAGATGACCATCTTTTCACCGTATTCCGGCCACTGACTCCCAGTTGGCAATATTGGTTGTGGTGTGTCGATGGTTGGCATGTATGGATGGCCCATGACAAGAAGAGGCATCAAGTTCAAAAACAATGAGGGAAGGTGTGGGAAGAAAGAGATTTTGAATGGTGAAGAACAATATAATTTGAAGGTAGGAAATATAGGATGATATATACTGAATGGGTAGTGTGTTAAATAAATAATATAGAAGGTTAAGGAAAGTGCCAAATACATGGGCTCAGCCTCTGTGTCCCTAGAAACAAATAATATAGAAGGTTGAGGAAAGTGCCAAATACATGGGCTGATCAGTGTCCCTAGAAACGCACATTTTTCTTCTTTTTGAGCCGCAGTTTATATATCTATTTAGTTCCACAGTCCATTGTTTTTTGGCTTTTGCTATTGCTATTTGGGAGGATTGAATGAGCCGGCCGGTATGTCAGCAATACATTGGGGTGACTCCTCCATGTTGTGGGCGTTGTAGGGCTCCTGTAGGAAACACTCTTCAATTGGTAGTCTGTTTGAAATTGTCAAGCAAGATCGGTCCATGCCGTGGTTATCCCGTTTGAGTCTTGGGTGTGGGTCCCACATATGGATGGTTCCATCACCAGATGCCACCATTCTCTACAGTGATACTAGGCAATCAGGCACTTTTTTTATATAGCAGGTGGGGCCCCATGGAGGATAGAGCATGTCCCAAAGTGGGAATATGCTTTTCCAGAGCTCCCATTGTAAAGGCAGTCAAATAAAATAGGCGGACTTGGTCAGCTGGGAAGCTTAGGCAGGATTGCTTTTCCAGGGTCCGCCGATCGTGGTGTTTTTTATGCAAAGATCTCAGAAAAGATTATAAATTTATTTTTAAAAGGAGAAGAGTAAAGGTAAAACGATGTGCATCCACACACTGCCTCACGTGTGCACATGGTATGGTATCTTGCACCTCAGTCTAAACCGTCCAATGGGTAGGCACCCTTCTAGATGGGACATGTGTTTCTTATAACTTGAACCATGGGCTAATTTTCCCTGAAACCATATCTGGATGACCCAAAGCTTAGGTAGAGCCTATAGGATCACATTGGCCCCTTGTAATGGAAGGTTCAGGGATGGCTTCCTGTCGGGTTGAGGATGAAGATTATGAGGTCAAACCCAACCTGTTCATTTATCAGGTTGGAATGTCAACTTTTAACTCTAAGTTCCTGGATCAGGTTAAGAGTAAGAGTCCAAGTTGGGATCAGAGGTGTTGGATCCGGTTGAGTGTTTGAGAAGCATGTAGGGAATCAACCCAAAGTCAATCAGCAGTTTAAAAATACTGACCAAAACCAAAATTATTGAGTTGGGAACTTGGGTTCCCCAACCAGTTGCTGTAGGTCAAAGCCAAACTGGGCTGGGGTTCATCCGTTCATATGTGACGCAAATGGCTTCCCTGCTAGTTTATAATGTACGCATGAATGGTCGAAATCATTAAATCAGCACTTCCGGGAGCACCTGGAAATTGAATGGACAATTCGACACAATTATTTATATCATCAGCACGAGTTTCATATGTAAAAGAGCACATCTAATTGTATGAATACTGATAAAAAAAAAAAATCAAATCACAAGAATATATGTACCTTTACAGGGACTAGGATTAGGATTTTCTCACCAGAATAAGATACAAGGGCTGGTGGACACAATCACATTAGCTCTCTAGAGCACCAAATGTCCGGCATCAACAACAGTCAATAGTTTTAATCCCACGTTTCTGCAACAAATTAATTTTAAAGCCTAACTTGATCCATTACTCTTGAAACAAAATTCAAATGCTACAACAATCAAGGTGAAAGCTTATGAAAAGGGACTAAATAGAGAGGATAGTTTGCTGAAACATGAGCAACTTCTGCATAAGCTCTTTTCTGGCTCTTACATATGCTGGCATTATAAGTCTTACAAAAGTTAGATGTATATAAGTATTATCATGTTTTAAGAACCTGTAGCAGAGTTCATGGAGAAATAACATGCCCAAGCTGTTTTCTTCTCTACCAATTTCCTGAACTAGCACTTCAAATCAGTACAGTACAACAATGTATGAAAAATGCAAAGTGCCATCCCTCCCTCTCACAAGACGCCGACGGTCTACAAAGTGTTCCTGTATCTGCTCAAATGACCTGACCAAAGTTCAATGCTACAAAGTTATTAAGGTTACTTTTACTGGCCACCAGCCCATCATCCAAGTGAACAAATCAGCAGACTGTGTTTTGTCTTCCCACGCACACTGGGAGGGATATTCACCATGGCAACATCAACATGAGAAGAAAGCAACTACCCAAGTTTCTGGATCTCCCTGTAGAAATTGAACATATTACATGATATTTTATGCTAATAAAAAAAATTACAATGCTCGATAGGATTAGCATGTGGGTGTGTAAGAAGAAGAGGATTGTGCATTTGGGAGCTTTTAGTGGAAAGCACACATCCCACCTAAAGATCTCAGTTGGCATCCGTTTACCCAAGTACCCCAAGGAAAACCTATGTGCGTGTGTGGAAATGCTCCTATAAGGGTAACTCTCACACTACTATGAGCGCGCGCGGGCGCTCATATGTAGGTTGTTGGCATTGGATATAATCAATCCCCCCCTCCTCTCATAGGAGCAAAAGACCCTATCTTTGCCCATCAGACAATAGAGCCTGTTTCAGGTCCATGGTCACAATTCGCTAGTTAGTTCGCAACCACCTGAATTTTTTAAATTATGTGTAAATTATGTACAATTTTTTAAATTAGTTAGTGTTAGGAGAAGAGATAGTGAACGTCATTAGTGCTTATGCCCCCCAGGTGGGCTTAGGGGATGGACATAAGGAGAAGTTTTGGGAAGACTTGGAATGAGTGCTACTAGAGATACCCCAAGGAGAGATGGTCTTCATAGGAGGAGATTTGAACGGTCATGTAAGACGCGACGTAGATAGATACATAGGAGTACACGGGAGACATGGGTACAGTAATAGAAATGAAGAAGGGAAGGATATCTTGAAGTTTTCAGTGGCTTATGATCTCATGGTAACTAACACCTTTTTTAGGAAGAGAGAGGAGCATTTGGTGACTTATAAGAGTGGTTCATCGAGGACACAAATTGACTTCTTCTTAACTAGGAAAAGAGACCGCTTAGCATGTAAAGATTGCAAGGTTATACCGGGGGAGAGCTTGACTTCCCAACATAGGTTGTTGATCATAGATGTGCAGCTACAAAGGTGGACTAGAAAAAAGAAGTTGTATATATGCTCAAGGACTAAATGGTGGAACCTGAAAGGTGATAAGCAACTAGCTTTAAGGGAAAGAGTACTAGAGGAAGACGTTTGGGCGATAGATGAGAGTGCAAATAATATGTGGGATAAGGTAGCAGAGTGTATTAGGAGGGTAGAAAAAAAAGTCTTAGGAGAATCCAAAGGAGGTGCTCCGGTACAGAAAGAGGCATGGTGGTGGAGCGAAGCCGTCCAAGACAAGAGAAGAGTTAAAAGAGAGTGCTTTAAAACTTGGCAAAAGGATCGAAATGAAGCGAAATTGGAGAGGTATAAAGAAGCAAAAAGAGAAACAAAAAAGGCAGTTAGTGAGGCCAAGGCAAAGGCATTTGAGGAGCTATATAGGCGACTTGACACTAAGGAAGGCGAAAAAGAGATATTCAAGCTTGCTAAAACCAGAGATCGGCGGACCAAGGACTTAAACCAAGTTAAATGCATTAAGGATGAGGATGAAAAGGTTTTAGTAAAGGAAGAGGAGATAAAGGAGCGTTGGAAGAGCTACTTCTACAAGTTATTTAACGAAAGCAGTAGTAGTGACATACAATTGGGGCAGCTTACCATTTCTAGAGAAGAAGCGAATCATATGTTCTATAGGAGAATCAGTAGGGAAGAAGTTAAAGAAGTATTGAAAATAATGAAGAATGGGAAAGCGGTTGGGCCAGATGGTATCCCTATTGAGGTCTGGAGGTGTTTAGGGGAGGATGGCATTAGTTGGTTGACAAAGCTTTTTAATGTAGTGCTAAAGAGCAAGAAGATGCCTAATGCATGGAGGAAAAGTATTCTTATACCCATATACAAGAACAAAGGAGATATTCAGAACTGTGCGAACTACCGCGGGATTAAATTGATGAGCCATACGATGAAATTATGGGAGAGATTTATTGAGAGAAGACTAAGAAGAACAACAAACGTTTTAGACAATCAATTTAATTTCATGCCTGGGAGATCAACCATGGAGGCTATCTTTCTCCTAAGGAGGTTAATGGAACAGTATAGAGAAGGTCAGAGAGATTTACATATGGTGTTCATTGACTTGGAAAAGGCCTATGACCGGGTTCGTAGGAAAATTCTTTGGAGAGTTCTGAAAAAGAAAAGAGTGTGTGTCGCATATATTGAGGCGATAAAGGATATGCATGATAGAATCGTAACATCTATAAGAACGACTGGCGGCGAAACTAAGGAGTTTCATATCACAATTAGTCTACACCAAGGCTCAGCATTAAGCCCGTACTTATTTGCCCTAGTTATGGATGAGATTACAAGACATATGCAGGATGAGGTGCCGTGGTGTATGCTATTTGCTGATGACATTGTTTTAGTGGATGAGACGAGAGAATGAGTTAATGCTAAATTAGAATTGTGGCGGAAAACATTAGAGACAAAAGGGTTTAAGCTAAGTCGATGCAAAACGGAATATATGAAATGCAAGTTTAGTCAAAGTAGGACACCTGGCAACATAGAAGTAAGTTTGGGCACACAAAAGATTGTAGAGAAAGAAAACTTTAGGTACCTTGGATCTATGGTGCAACAGGATGGAAGGATTGATACTGATGTAAGTCACAAGATTCAAGCCGGGTGGACCAAATGGAAGAGTGCTTCGGGGGTCTTGTGTGATCGGAAAGTCCCCCTCAAGGTTAAAGGAAAGTATTATAAGGTGGCGGTACGACCGGCGTTGTTATATGGATCAGAGTGTTGGGCAGTAAAGCATAATCATGTCAAGAAGATAGAAGTTACGGAGATGAGAATGCTAAGATGGATGTGCGGGATCACAAGAAGAGATAGGATTAGGAATGAGGAGATTAGGGGCAAAGTAGGAAAAGCACCGATTGGAGATAAAATGAGAGAAAATCGACTGAGATGGTTCGGCCATGTTAGAAGGCGTCCAACGAATGCACCTATTAAAAGGTGTGAAAGCATGAAGATTGCCAGGAGTGGGAGAGGGAGACCCAAGAGAAGTTGGAAAGTAACTATTAAATATGACCTTGCCTACATGGATCTAACGGAGGACATGGCTCTAAACAGATTTGATTGGCGTCGTCAAATCCATATAGCCAACCCCACCTAGTGGGAAAATGCTTGGTTTGGTTTGGTTTGGTTTATGTGCAATTGCACTCAAACCCAGTGTTTTGAACCAAAACAATGAGACAAAAAAATAACAGAGCTGTTCACCAAGACTACCCAAATGACCCGACTGAAAAACCCAAGAATGGGCCCTGATTTTGTGCCTGATTGAAAATCAGGTCCATGTTCGGGTCAACAGTTGCAAGTCACCCGCTTCAGATCTAACTTATATAGGACTGGATTAAGTCCACACATCCAATCCATTTACATCCTCGGCCCCAGCGGATTTACACTCTAATATATCCCTCTATCATGCTTTTTCCACTAGTGACCTCGATTGGCAATATGCGCCACAGTGGATGTACTTGTGTTTTCCACTAATTTACCCCAAGGCAGGGTACTCAGCATTTTCTTATACAAACAGCAAGGAATAAATGGCATCTTGCTTGTCTGGGCAGTTACAAATCCACTGGGATGTTGGTATAACAAAATCACCCAACAGAGAAGGAACACTCACCAACACCACCCTAAAGATGGGCAACAGATCCACCAGACTGCAAAATCTAACACAAAGCTGTTTTACATTGTACAGGCAGTGTTGAGTTGACGACTGGGAGTAGTAAATCAGTCACAGACATCTGGCAATGCTTACGATGGCAGCTTCCATTCTGCAGAATCAGCTATCAAGACCCGATGACTTGGTGCAGCCAATGGTGGCCTCCCAATTGCTTCTCTTATCCTACTGAACACAAGCTTCACAGGAACACATGTTACCATCGGTGCTGTCTCAGGCTTAATTAGCCCATGTAACTCATTGTTCTTGTCAGCAAGCTTTGTAATGCTGTTCTTCTTAGCGGGCTTCTGTTCGATAGCAATTGAAGACAGGGTTCTTGTTTTCTGGCTGGACAAGCTAGCTTTCTTCAGTAGCTTCTTTTTACGTGCCCGATGCCCACGATTACGAGAGATACGCCCTTTCATCGACCTCACCTTATGTTTCACATGCCCTGCATATCGTTTCTTAAATGGACGTTTTCTTTCAAGATCTGAATATTGCAAAGTGCTGGCCTCCTCACCTTCCATTGCTGAGGATGGAGGACGTGGGGCACGGTGCATGGCCGTCCTTCTAGCAGTCCGCCAAACTTGCAGGAGCGCAGTGTTTCCATCAGTATCAGGCAGGCGCTCGCAGAAACCATCACTAGGAAGAAGAAAATCAGAATAGCCATCTTCCAATATCTCAATTTGGACTGGGTGACCAACAATTGCTTTTCCATTCAACTTGCTCATTAAAGAAACCAGAGGGACGCGCTCACCTTGATAGCTTGCTTGAACCTTCAAATCAACATCTAACAACATGGGTTCCATCTGATCACCAAGATGACCAACATAAACTGGATCAAAGCACCCATCTGATTCTTCCCAATATCCTCTTAGAGTTTCTTGGGATTGTCGATCAGCCTCCCAGATTGATGGTGATATAACACGTGAGTCTTCATCTGAACTGATGAAACTATTGTTGCTTCTCCCCCTGTCTCCAGAAGATGCTTTCAAAATTGATGGGCATCTTCTCACAAATCCCACCATTCGGGTTTGCACCAAGTCATCCTCAATCGGACCACCCTCTTCATACGTATAGCTGAACTCCTCACCTCTATAGTGCAGACCTTGCCGTCCCAATGCCCTTCGGCTATTTATTCTTGTCGTCTTTATGATGTCTCCCTCGTCTCGACACAATGCCTGGTGAATGGATACATTGCATTTATCGGGTATTTCGACAGGATCCTTGCCATCAATTAACTCCATGGGCCTCTTTGTTAGATTACGGATATTGCGTTTCCCTTTCAGTTGCCATTTGGAACCCCCCATATCAGAAGCAATACCGGCAGTTTGCTCATGAGGTTGAAGTTGGGATACATAGCTAGAAAGTTCAGACTCATCAAGCTCCTCATTGTCCATATTCCCTGCTTGCATAGGAACTTGATAAACAGAACCACCACGAATGATGTATCTTCCCGAGTTTGCAGGATCTAAAAAACCAACCAAAGGAACAAACTTCAGCTCATAAAAGAGAAGCTAGGTTGGTGGTAGCCAAAATATTGGAGAAATAAGTGACATAAGAACCAGGAGGTTCCATTAAGATACAGCACAATTATCTGAACCATGGACAAGAGGGTAGCATATCTCTCAGGTTTTATAATCTTCTGCAAATGAATAAGCTAAAAAAAATTTGCAAAGCCATTAAGTGCAAAAACACAGTGAAGAACACGTGGATAAGTATTTTTGAAATTAACTGCAATTACTGAACATTAGAATTGACTTTATATTCTGCTACTCCTAATAGAGAGATGCAAAATGATGATCAACTAATCAGAAAAGGATTAATCCTGGAGTCCAACACCCACAAGAAAGAGATCACATGCCCACAAGAAGCAACCATTCGTGGAAGGATGTTGCCTATGGAAAGGGAAAAAAAAATACAGGCAATGAAATGGATAAAAACAGAACAGACGATAATCCTGCAAGCCTGGAAAAGAAGGGGTTGCTCAGTTGGTTGGCAACCCTGCATGTCACCCGGCTTCCTTCCTCCTCCCACTTAGTGGGCTTTCCTTCCCACAGTGTGGGCTCCCTCTTCCCACTTGTGTTGGCTTTCTTGGGTCCTAGCCCCCTAGGCTAGGGTACCCCAAAAAAAATAAAAAAATAAAAATCCTGCAAGCCTGAATTGATTTCCAGAAATAAGAATTAGAAATGCATCCAACATATATCAGCTAACCTGTTGGCAATAGGGTCAGACTCCTTTCGGAAGAGGATAGATATTTCCAGTCTTAAGAGAAAAAAATTAAAACTTTTTTTTGGAAAAAAAAAAAACTATTGAAGCTGCAGTGATTCCTGCACGATCTGCTACTTTCAAATAAACGACAAATGACATTCAAGTCCATTTATATAAAAAATTGATAAAGAATTAAAAAAAATGAAAAGAAAAAACCCCACATCTTATGGTAGACATAGAACAAACCTTCAACTGCGACAAAGAACCCCTGCAACCACAATTAGAACTCACTACAGCAACCAAACTTTCAAAATTTTGACTGCATGCTCCAAAGGTCAATTATTAGGACCCATGTTTATGGCATGAAAGAAATGCAGATAAAGAACCTACTTCATAGCTTTGCAGTATCAAATTCTGCCCCATTTCTATCTTACAGCAACTATATTCTCAATGCATTCTTTTTACGAGAATCCACAAGACAGATTTTTAATAGAGGGCAAGTGTAGGAAAATCAAGGTAATGAGACATAATTGGCATGGATTTTATTTCTAGATAGCCAGATTTTTCCAATGTATCCCACTAATACGTTTGCCTGTCTTTACCATTCAAAAAAAATATGTTTGCCTCTCTTTACACATGGGAGAAAGAGGTATCGTTCCCTTGGAGAAAGAGGTATCGGTCCCTTGGAGAAATTACTCTTTTTCTTTCACTCAAATAGACATTATTTATGGGGTCTTCGACTTGCCATTAGATGATATTGTTGCATTGCAAGAATCAGCTTCCACTATGAGGTAACCACAGGATCAGTTGATGAACCTATGGACTCCAAGAACGGTTCTCAGACTTGCCTTTTTTGCATATCTTCCTCAGCTATAAAGGAGTGGGGAAATCACCAACCTCTACACCAATCTGGATGCACCAAAATTTCCCAACTCCTATTGACATTCGATTTTTAAACCCCAAGTGTGGAACGATCCATCTTCCCTTCAATTTCTATCTTCGGATCAACCAATCAATCATAGCTATGCGATCCTAATGAAAATATGAAGCAGCTGTGTCTTTGAATTCCTTGGCCACCAATCCCAAATCAATTAAAAATGCATGCATTACACTCACATTGGGTGGAAAAAAAACATGGGATCGGTGATACTCAGAGCAGGGTCATAATGTGTCGCATTTGGATTGATCATAGGAGGTCTTTACAGGAGGGCTGTGCGTACATATAAGCTATTTGCACACGAGCTCACCTGGAAATTCCTTTAGATATATCTAAAGGTCACCTAAATCAGGTAGGAGTGACCCAATACAAAAAGATTTCCATATGAAAGTGTCTTTAAAGTGGAACAAACGTCTATACAGCCCTCGAAAAGTATCTTCTGCTGGTTATCCCCAAAAAAAGGCGTCACTACTTTTAAGGACATTAAAAAAAAAAAGGACTAGATTATGATCTGTTTTAAGCCAAAAAAAAAAAGATTATGATCTGTTTTTTCTTCTTTTCCTTGCAACAAATACTTTAGTAATTGAACTACCAGCTTCAAAGGTGATACAGAATGAGGTTTTTCCCTCATTTGTTTTTTGAACTGTATTTTTCCCTTATTTGTAGTCCAACAAATACCTAAACTCTAGGCACTTTGCCCCCAGGCTCCAAACTTTACCGCTTATTGGTCTCTGCCCTCCATGCCAAGTGAAACAACTAAACATGATCTAGTGGTGGAAGTGCTGTCAGCACACCATTTTCATTTAAGAGTGTCCTTCCCCAACATAGTTAAAGCTCCAAGGCCTGTGGAAGCTGTAAAATGCCGTCATTATCAAAGGAAGTCCACCTTGAAAAGAAAGTTCAACAAAATATTTGCAACAATAACCTCATAGCTACAAGGAAAGTAAAAGTAATGTAAAGCCTCCATTTGTCAGATAAGAAAAGACTGGGGGGTCACATCAAAAGTACACAAATTCAAAATTCCCTCGTTTATTAAAAAAATGTAAAAAAGCAACCTCCTTTCTCCACTAAATGACAAAAAAAAAAACCCACTTTTTACACAAAAAGCCCAAAAGATTCCCTACCAAGCAACTAAAGACAAAATACCATCATAACCCACTTATTCTCTCTTGATTTGAGGCTTTACTTCACTTCATTCTACATGTAAAGTTCTCAAACGGGCCTGGAACATTAATAGGGATATTTTTTGTCAGATATCTGATATGAAGATGGAAACTAAAATTCTGCAGCTTTTCAAGACTACCAACCGAAAGTATCACACCTTTGTTCAAGCACTTACACGCATGAGAACTATTTTCAATTCAGAGACAATATAAACTCCCCAATCGAACAAAAGCGTCAAACATATTAAGACTAATAAAATAAGGCAAGCATTGAAGGCCGCAAAGTGCAAAGTATTAGCCGCCAAGAAGTGAATATCTTAATTACTAGCTTAGGGGTCGTTTGTTCGCACTCATTTACATACGAAAATCGTACACATGAGGAACATTTACACATGGTCACATTTGTTTGCACACATTTAAGCATCAGATGCATAAATGAGGTGTGTACATGGGGCTATTTTCATATGAGAATTTGCACACTTGAATCATATGAGAATTTTCACGCTTGAAAACGTGTGAAATGATTACACACAACTTTGGTTGACGCTTGAGACAGGTTGCGAGACAGGTTGCAGTATCGAATCCCACCATCTTTTATTTTCTGCGACTCCCGATGGCCCCAAATTTTAATCCAAACCATTCAACGTTTACTCATGTGAAAATGGTGCTTCCAAACATACATGGTACCATGTTTCACATGTATTTATGTTTCACATGTGTAAATTTTACACATAAAATTCACTTATGAAAATTTTCCATATGCTAATCTCATTTTCATATCCAATGCAAAAAAGACGATAAACCTCTTAAGAATCGCAACTTTCAATCTAAACGATGTAGCTTAGGTGATTCATAACATATGGGTGTCAATGGACCTGAATGCAACGGTATTTGGGTAGGGTCTGGGTCCACTTAGGCAGGCCTGGCCATGCATTCAGATCACTGGACCAGAACCGTGTGCAGGGTCCAAACCCTTTAATGAGCCAGACTCAGGCCTAGAGTCAGAAACTTGTTGGAGTCTTACTAGGCCTGTTTGTATTTTATTCGACTATATCATATACATACCCACAAAAACAAATATTTTATGTTTTTCTCTTATTTTTAATGATTTCACATTCAGTCCTAAAGTCCAGATCCGGATCAGAATGTACTAGCATAGCAGGCTTTAAATGGGCAGACTCGGGCCTGCCCATTTTTTTTTAAAGGGAGGGCTTGGATCCAAGCTCTAGGGTCCGTGTAAGACCCAGAACTGAGCCTGGACTCTTAAATAGTAATTGGACTTTGTCCATCACAAAGATAGGTCCTGCCCGACCCAACCCATTTTTAGCCTAGATAGACACTTCCTGATGATTGGGAAAGGTTATCACACCTGAAAATAGAGCTTCGTCTTCCTCAATGTCATGATCCAGATAGTCCCCAGCAGAAGAATCAGATTCTTGCGCCTCGATCAATCCAGAACTCGTGTCTTCTTCTGTTAAAGAACCAGGGTGAATAAGAGAATTATCCATTCCAAAATGAGGAGGTGATGTCTGCATCTGCTCTAAAGGAAATCTTCTATGATCCAAAAAATCATTTGATTCAATCGACTGATAGACACTTTTGCCCCTTTTAGACTGGTACGGAGCACCCACCTGTTCCTTTTCTCCTTGCATAGTTATAGACATTGTATCACCATTAGATTGCAAGGACTGGCATACTGGTGATTGGGCACTATTTTGTAGTACTTGAACAAGAGGCCGACGTCTATCACGTCTTCTAATGAGAGATTCTTCAGCCACACCACCCAATGATCTTTTATTTTTTATGGAAATAAAATTCTTGTTACAGCCGACATAATTTAATGTTCCAATGTTACGTCCAACTGTAGGAAAAACACAAGGTTCATCAGCTAGAAAAGGTTTTCGAGAACCCCGGGAAGCAATAGATGCAGAAAGCTTCTGTCTTGATGTTGCAGTCCTAAGCCCAAAGTCCTGTAAACCCCTCATACGAGGTGTGGCTTCAGAATTATCACCCTCCCAGCTGGGTTTTGGATGTTTACTCTTTTGAACATATAAGAGGTTGCACATACTTTTTGCTTCAAGAGATGAATCTGGTTTCTTGGAAAGTGTCTGTGGTTTTTTATTTATATATCTGCAATGATCCCATCCTTTATCATTTCCCGAGAAGTCTTCTGCAGGAGAACAGCTTCCTAAATCTCTGTTTGAAGTGCCAAGCATTTTATTGCTCCAGTAGTTTGAACCAATGCCAATTTTTTGTCGTTTCTTTTCATATTGCTGATTCTCAAGCTCAAGAGCGTGAATAATAGCATCTTCTCTACGGGCATATTTCTCTCTCTTCTTTGGAGGAATGCCCTGGGAAGATTCAGCCCTTCTGATACAATCATCAAACTCTCCGCAACGAAATGCCTTGACACGTTTAGATTTCTCTAAGTTGTACCAATCCCTGATGAGTGAAGAGATGTCCCAATCATATAAGTTCTTAGTGAACATAAGTGAAGGAAACCATACATTAAAAAAAATCTTGGATGCCTTTCTGATAAGAAATTTAATTGAAGTAATCAGGTCACACAAGGTTCAGAGAAAATATAGAAAAACATTGTGCTGCCATTACGATTTTCAAGATAAATAGTGTAGAAATTCTTTTTTTTTCCTATCCTTTTTAATTTGGCGCACATGCTAAATTATGTTTGTGTGGGAGGACCAATAAAACAGTTAAAAACAAAAAGCGTGAAAGCAAATGCTTCTAAGGAGAAGAGCAGATTTTAGCGACTCTTCCGGACAAATTGAGATAAAAATTACATAATATGGGGTTAGAAAAAGTGGAGGCAACAAACCAATTGCAAGACACCCATTCTTGATAGGGCAAGTCATACACAATGGAGCTCGAGATGGGGATGCCAAATGGGCAGTTCATGTTGCAGCAAGTGCTTATGGTACCGTGTATAGGCTCGACAAACGCAACCTAGAAGTTAAACAAGTCAAATCAAACCCTTATATTGATGGGAGGTTCAGGTTGGGTTGGCAGGCCATAGTACAATCAGGTTGGGTACAAATCTGATAATCAAATAGCAAGCAGTGACTAATCCGAACTCAACCCATTTATTAATCAGGTCAAAAATGTCGACCCAAACCCACCCTGAAAATTTGAAGGAGTCAAACTGAGCCCTGAATTAAAAGGTCTGATTCAGGATTATTTGGAGCCACAGGTCATTAATTGCCGC
The DNA here is from genome assembly GCA_012931725.1 of Litsea cubeba. Lineage (NCBI taxonomy): Eukaryota > Viridiplantae > Streptophyta > Magnoliopsida > Laurales > Lauraceae > Litsea > Litsea cubeba. The sequence continues at coordinate 128,725,502 of CM022947.1, forward strand.
CCTACGTTAGGGTAGTCCCACCCAATAGTCCTATAAAGTATGAACTTATCATATGTGTCCAATAATAACCAGACCATACCATTTAGGGTACACTTTCAATCTTCCTTGGGACAGGGAATTCTTTTATTTTATTTTATTTTCCCCAAGGGGCACTTCTCAAAAGGGGTGGACAATCCTTCAAGAGAAACTGGAAAAAGAGTTCTCCATTCTTAATCCTATGAAAATAAACCCAATCATATGAGGGGAAATCTTTTAGCACTTCAAGATCTCCACTCTTGACCCTTCACCCCTTTGACAAAAGCCCCTTCCACAGAAATCATTTACTTGTAAGAAAATGGTAAATGGGACCTCAAGGTTAAAGCACGTAGTCTATGCAAAATATGCAGAAGCACAATAGTTTTGTCAGGCAGACAAACTAGAGAAGTGGGAAAGTGAAGGAAATCCTCATTGTTCATACCTTTAAGACAAGCATAGAAACCGACAAACTGACAGCAAAGTACATGCAAAACACTGATGCATCGAGTTGAAGTTCTACACTTGCCCATAAATTTGCGTGACATGGCATGCAGATTCCCATGTTCTGGGAAATGAGTTCACATTCTGAAGAATATTGCTCACATACACCATATAGATTTCTTTTAAAGTCTTAAATGGCACCACACTGAAGAAATTAAAACTATGACAGGTTATTCATGAGAAAAAGGTATATGTGACAGACAACATCGGTAAGAGACTCCTAATTTTAAAGCATCCACCATACCTATCAAGGATTGTTTTAAACAGGCTCACAATAATAGGTAAAGCAAATTAATTACTTGACTAGAAGTCATATATCCTGAGAAATAGAGCTTTACCGTCATATGAAAATCCTATTCATGCACCATTCTAATTACAATTTCAAAAATCTTTGAATCTTAGCTATAGAAGGCAAGAAAAGGGCATCGTTGTCATCAGTAGATTAACTGAACCAAATAGTTACAGCCAATTCGACCAAAACAAACTGAATTTGAATACTAAGAAAAAAAATCACCTTCTTGGCGAGCATAATCGGACATACAAAAAACCACACAGCTCAGTATATTGTAAAAGCCATTTATTCAACTCAATTATCAAAAGATGCCGGCAAACATGGAAGACTCATATAATTGACGACAAAATGGCACAGTGAGTATGCATCTAGGGTGAAAAATTAGGGTACTCGTCACAAAATGACCCTGTATCACAGACAACCAGCTGGTCCTCAAGGGTTAAAAAAAATAAAAAATCAACCATCTGAGAAGTCTACCACATCAAAATTACCATTCAACGTAGAACAAACCAAATCGATTAACACGATTATGGCAAACATTGACTCCCCTAAATCAGATAACACACAGGCTTAAAACCATAAGGACCAATTTGTTAAATCAGCATTGAGTTCCCTGTATTTCTAAGCAATGCCACTATGCTAGAGGGTCCAAAATTGAAGGATCAAAACTGAAGATCCACAGAGGTCCTTCAAATGATCTCTCCTTTGATAGAAAAAGAATTTCACCCGTCATCCTCGTAATTTAAATTCTAGAGAAGTGATGGACCCATCTACATCTCTACATCTATACATCTCCATCTTAAGCCATTGACTTTTGCCCATTACTGTGTGAACTTATAGAAATTCCGTCCCAATGTGGGAAAAAGGGTCCTGAAGCTGAAGCTATACAAGAAACTTGGAGGAAAAAAGAACTTTTTGTTGAGCCCACAAACGTATAACAAATACATGCATTTATCAGTCTACAAAAAAAAAAAAAAAACACTTGGATGTAGAGATAATATCATCCGAGTTTTCAGTATTCCAATAACTCAACTAAGACCAGGACCAGAATTTCCCAAAGATATGAAAGAATCTTCCTTTTTTTTTTTCTTGATCAACATGCGAATAAGATCAAATACAGTTCAGGAAATGAATTGAAAAAAATTCTCAAATTCTAGCAATCAAAGAAGAAGAAAAAGAAACTCACACACTAGCGTCTTCCCTTCCGAGGAGCTTGACCGGCGTCCCCGATCTCGGCGACATGAGATGCGACGCCGACAGCTCGTCCGATCCGAGAATCCGCCCCGGCCACCACGATCCATTCCTCCGCCGCACCCAAACGATCGTCCCTACACTGCAATCGATCCCCTCCCCGCCCTCCCAACCCTCTGAAATCCCCATCTTTCTCTCTCCAAATTCAAAAACCAAACCCTAACAAGAAACGCGAGGTATCGAAACCCTAGAATACGAACAGATGGCGGGAAGATTCGGTCATATCCTAACCGATCAACCTCCGGAAAAGGAAATCGCGAAAACGCAATGCCTCCAGAGGATCAGAAAATTCCCGTTTCTCGTCGGTCCGTTCGTTTTGGGGGTTCTCCTGGTTAGGGTTTCCATTCAGAAACGAGAGGATTCCATCTTTTGGGTTTTGGCTGTTCTTCATCGATGCCGCTTGGAGGTTTTGGGATTTGCTGGCATGGATTCGAACGTGTTTGGATCGCGATCGGAGCTAAACGGGTTATTATTATCTTCTTTTTCGTCTTCGTCTTACTCTTCTTCGTTTTCACTTCGAGTTCTCTCTCTCTCTCTCTCTCTCTCTCTCTCTCTCTCTAAAAATAGAAAACAAGTTGAAGAAGACGAGATTCGCAGATGGATTTTGGGTTCCAACCCCGGGTTAAGTTTAAATCACCGCAGTAGCCAGTCAGGAAGAGGTACAGAGAGAGAAGGCGGGGACAGTTTATAAAAAGTTCCTAATTCGCAAAAACATCAATTGCATTGGCATGTGTCATGTTTTAATTTCAATTTGTGTATCCCAACTTTTTTTTTTTTTTCTCATCCACTTTTTCTCCAACAAAATGGATATCCGATTATCCAATATTCAAATTTCAAAATCTTTGGTTTCAATTAAAATATGGGTAGGAAGCTTATTTTTTATCAAGAAAAATCTCGAATCCAATCCACACGTATAGAATCGAAAATATTAGGATTTAAATCCTATATTTTCTGACATGGATGTCTAAATAAATGATGATTACATTTGCATATTAAAAAATAAATGTCGTTTTAGGGGCTTGAGTAGCTTGAGCTATGCTTATATTTGAGGGTCTACTCACTTTAATAGTGTATCATTTAATAGCCAGACTTTTATCTGCAAAAACATGAAGCTGTTTTATCTGATTATAACAATGCATACTGCATTTCATTTTAGATCATAATTGGAAATATTTTTTTTCTTTTTTAATGATGTCGGGTCTAAATACAGCGCAAAGGTACCATGTTGTATTCAAATTCGGACAAATAATAAAGACAACTTCGAGTTTGGATTCACCATGGTTCTGAGCTAGACCCAACCTGTTTGCATCACTCTTATTGTACTTCTATGCCCCATTAGGACTCTCCAATTGGGCCACCTATAATAGGGCTAATGTTCTCCTGCAAGCAAACTACATATGCAATCCAACTCATGGAATCCTTTTAGATGGGCTAATGTTCTCCTTCAAGCAAACTATAAATCTATAATGCCCCCCCCCCCCCCCCCCCCCCCCCCGCAAGCAAACTACATATGCAATCCAACTCATGGAATCCTTTTAGATGGGCTAATGTTCTCCTTCAAGCAAACTATAAATCTATAATGCCCCCCCCCCCCCCCCCCCCCCAAAAAAAAATTAAAAAAAAAAGTAATATTAAAAAAAAAACTTTTAAAGGACGGTTGGAAAACTCGTGACTCGGACTTGACTTGTCCAATGCAAGTAGACTGACTCAGATAGAGTCAACGCAGAGACTCGGGAAAGTTGTGTTTTTTTTTTTAATATTTAAAAATTAATCCATTACTTATAAAGTATAATATTTATTTACATGCACTCATTATAATTAACTTGAATTGATAATTTTATAACTGCAAGAAAAATATAAAGAGTATAGAAAACAAAAGAGAAAATATTGCATATTGCGTAATTTGTTAGTTCAAATGTCGAATGTAAGAGATCAAATAAGTTTCAAATTATATTTCAATCATCGTTTTTGAATTAGTAACTTTGAACTTCGCACATAATTACTTATAAATAAATTTTAATTATTTAAAATTTGATATGTATATTAATTAGTTTGAAATGCAAACGACTTATTGAAATGAAATGATCCAGCCTAGTCTCCCATTTTTTTGACTCGGTCCTTTGTAAAAAAATGATGACTCGGTAGAGTCAAAAGTCAATTAGAAGGCTACAACACAAATGAGAAAAAAAACAAATCAAACTGCTAGATTGAAAGACCAAATGTGGCCAATTATGATTTGCGACACCAAACATGCACATAACAATAACCGACAAGAGAATGAAAACTCACTATTCTCCTTTTAAGCTTTTGTAAATATCACCAAACTCATCTTAAAACCCATTAAAAGTGCATAAACTTGTAATAAATGTGGTAGGGTGACCAACTTGCCTCAAACCACCATCAATGGAATGTGGTTTGGGACATATTATTGTTTAAGCCAATCAATTATGCTTAGAATTCATTTTCTTCTTATGACTTGCTTCTTTTTTTCTTTTTTTTTTCTCCTTTCTTTGTAAATATCACCAACAATGGAATTCAATTACGCTTAGAATTCATTTTCTTATTTAAAAAAATAAATTCTTATGACTTGCTTCTCTCTCTCTCTTTTTTTGTTTCTCCTTTCTTTGTGCACATCTCTAACTAGCTAAGCTACAAACTTGGATGGTCCTTGAGATCATTTTTTTTCCTAGGCGACGTGGTCCACTCATGGTCACCGATACCGTGTTTAGATCCACTCATAGGATCCTAATTTTTTAATGAAATAGGCTGTTTTATCTTAGAGGCATTTTGTGAAAGGTCCCTCAATACTACCTTTTATAGCCTGTGGTCCAGGTCATTTTCTTATAAAGGCAGGAGTCCCCTTTTAACATTTAATGAGTCAAAAAGACAAAAAAGCCCTCTCTTTATATACTCTATACGTCACCAAACACGAATTACTTTAAAATATTTCGTCATACACTCCGAAATTTAAGCAAAATAAAGATTCTGAAATCAAAGATAAAGGAAACTGCACAAAGAAGCAAAATCAACTCATCAGTGACCTCAAGCAATCGAATCATCTTGACTTAAACTTAATTGAGTTTGACATAAGTTTATTTAAGTTTTGGTTTGAATTTATCTGAGCTTGATATGAAATTATTTGACTGTGACAAGTGTTTATCTAACCTTTATATAAAGTTATCTTAGTCTATGATCAATTAAATAGGACTTTAAATGAATTTATCTGTATATTATATTATTTTTTTGAGTTTGATTTCAATTTAACTTCGTTTGTTATTAATTAAATAAGGTTTCAAATTAATTTATGTGACTTTGAAATGATTTTCTCTGAGTTTTTATTAAGTTTATCTGAGTTTCTTATGAAATAATGAGTTTGGAATGAAATTAACTGAATTTCACAAGATTTTATTTGACTCTAAAATGTATTCAACTTGGTTTTAAATGAGTTTTTTTTTTAGTTTGCTGTGAATTTATCTAAGTTATGTATGTGTTATCTGACATTGGCATAATGTTATTTGACTTTGGCATAATGTTATCTGTGTTTGGTATGAATTTATCTAAGTTTGATATGAATTTATTTGTGTTTGATTTGAATTAATATGAGTTTGATACGAACTAAGTGAATTTATCTGAGTTTGCTGTGAATTTATCTAACTTTGATGTATGTGTTATCTGAGTTTTGTATGTGTTATCTGACTTTGGCATAATGTTATTTGACTTTGGCATGATGTTATCTGTGTTTGGTATGAATTTATCTAAGTTTGATATGAATTTATTTGTGTTTGCTTTGAATTAATATGAGTTTGATACAAATTAAGTGAATTTATCTGAGTTTGCTGTGAATTTATTTAACTTTGATGTATGTGTTATCTAAGTTTTGTATGTGTTATCTGACTTTGGCATAATGTTATTTGAATTTGGCATGATGTTATCTGTGTTTGGTATGAATTTATCTAAGTTTGATTTGAATTTATTTGTGTTTGCTTTGAATTAATCTGAGTTTGATACGAATTAAGTGAGTTTATCAGTTTGCTGTGAATTTATCTAACTTTGATGTGAACTTATTTGACTTTGGCATGAGTTTTTTATTTTGCTGTGAATTTATCTAAGTTTTGTATGTGTTATATGACTTTGGCATGATGTTATCTGTGTTTGGTACGAATTTATCTAAGTTTGATATGAATTTATTTATGTTTGTTTTGAATTAAAGTGAATTTATCTGAGTTTGCTGTGAATTTATCTAACTTTGATGTGAACTTATTTGACTTTGGTATGAGTTTTTCTGAGTTGTTAAATGAGTTTTTTTTTTGTTTGCTGTGAATTTATCTAAGTTTCGTATGTGTTATATGACTTTGGCATGATGTTATATGTGTTTGGTACGAATTTATCTAAGTTTGATATGAATTTATTTGTGTTTGCTTTGAGTTTATCTGAGTTTAATACGAATTAAGTGAATTTATCTGAGTTTCCTGCAGATTTATCTAACTTTGATTTGAACTTATTTGACTTTGGCATGAGTTTATTTGAGTTTATATGAATTTATCTGTATTTGAAATCACAACCAATTTAAAAAAAAGTTATGTTACTTCGATATGAGATTATCTAACTAGATTTGGTTTGGTTTGACTAGATTTAATTTAAATTTATCTAGCTTTGATAAAAATTTATCTGAATCTAGCAACCTACCCCATGTGACTTTGCAATCAGTTGTTCAAGTAATCTCTTAGGTTTTCTTCTTTAGCTCTTCATTTCTGTTGAAACAGTGTATTCCATCAAGATGCTCTTCCAATATCGAGAAAGAAAGACTTTCCTCAAGGCTGTTATACGACTAGCCATGAGGATTATGAAGTAGTTCACTTGCCATGGTCCAAGACCCAACCTGTTACAGATGGTAAGGACTTTGAAAAATAATTCAGGAAAGACAGTGATATCACATGCTTAGGGACGACACACCGATTTAAATGGTTAGAAGGGCAAATATGTCATAAAAAAATATGATGTCGCATGCTTAGGGACCACCGCCTGAATTATTTCCATGCGCAAGGGACTCTAGGCCTTAAACCGTAATGCTATGTTCTAGAGACTTTAAAGTCCAATAACGAGGGATCTATCCCTAATTTACCCTTTATCTTATCAATATTCACCAAAAGGCTCTCTTAATTACTTATTTGGATTAGAAAAAAAAAAAAGAAAAAAAAGAGAGATTTTATATAACCCGGCGTATCTTAAAAGGGACCAAATGCGTATATCCTTTTCGTTGAAATCGGACTCCACATTAAAATCCTGAGTCCACCAGTGATGTAGATTCTCCTGCCCTTTCCCAATCCAACGTGCAAGGAGAGGAGGAAATCCGTGTGCTTGCCTTATCAGATTTCTGGCTTTCCAGCTCTGGCCTTGATCGAGTTTCCAATGGTGACAGATAACGTGGAAAAATATTAAAAGATTCCCTTATTTTTAAAGCTACTCTCCAAAAGCAAAAGCTGTATGCCTTCCTCATATAATTTATCAATATAACTATAGATAGACTCGCTAACACACCCGTTGTATTCTACATCGATCCGTTTCGTCGCATTCCAGTTCCAGAGAGAAAATCGGTAATCTCTACGTGTCGCACTTTCCTCTCTTCTTCATCATATCTCTCTCTCTATATATATTCAGATTATATAGAAGTTACGTATGTAAATGTTGAGATAGGTTGCTTAATAGTAGTTGTGAAATCTTCTTTGCAATTCCATGTGGTATTGAAGAAAAGATGCATGACTTTCCCACTTGATATTAGGGGTTTGAAAAGGGCCTGTTTGGACACTGACCCACTCCTTTTCTTTCCCGACAGATTCTTGATTCATTTCCTGATTTCAGTCTTGGGTCAGTTCTTTACAATAGAACTCGAATGGTGCGCCATTTGAAATTTACCCCAGATCGCTATTGATGATCTTGAGGCCTTCTGGGATTGCAGCTTTAAGTTGGGGCACTTGGAAATCATACAGGGAACCCAGATAGGCTCAATTCACATACTCTGGGTTAACTGATAAGGTCTTTCAAGGGAATTGGTTGCAGTTCAATCTTCAAGGACTCTTGATGTGGACTGGTGCAACTCAACTTGTCCTGTAACAATGATATATTTGATGAGTGGAGAGAGAGATAAAAAATGAGATACTTTATTGGGGGATTCAGTTTGTTCATTCTGGGCTCATACAGACATGATAGTTGTGGTAGATCAGGACCTTCATGGTGTGGATTACTCTGCATTCACGGTGGTCCAAAAAGACCATGTAGGCTGCTGACACCATTTGGGTCACTCATGAGTTAGAAATATATGCTTATTTGACCCAGCTGGACCAGCCTGCTTTTCAATCTAAAGTTCTAGGTTAATGAATGCGTCAGATCTAAGATGCATGCACAATCGGCACATGTGGTGTCTGTCCTGGCTGCATTTATGATAAAATCCATCGTACATATCAATTCAAAACTTGGCTAAGGATAGTACCGAATGGAGAAACAAAAATTGATATAGCTGACCCATCATAGTTGGGGCAAGGCTTTGACGGTGGTGGTGGTGGTGGTGGTGGTGGTGGTGGTGGTGGTGATGATGGCGGTGACATATCAATTCGGACATCTCATCATCATCATCATCACCATAGTCTTGCGCCACCAAACTGAAGTCCGCGTAGCGGAATCCTTTATTATCTGACACAGGGGCATCTTTTACAATCATGAAAGGAAAAATGATTTGTGCTTTTGCTGTTCCTCTTGATCCTGTACTCGGCAATCTAGCAAATGCTTGAGGAGCAACAAAGGTCATACAATATCTTGTAAAGTGGTTGGAAATATGCTTGTCATGTCTAAACTTTTAATTGTCAGCTTAAACTATCTTTTTCAGACCCCAGATAGATCACAGATGGTATTAGGTTTTGATGATGATGGACTTAAACTTTCTTTATTTGTTGCATTTATCTGGTAACTGATGCATACAAGTCTTCTTATTTACATAGTCTGTATTAGTTTTGAGCACAGATGTGGGCTCTGTAATATGCTATTGCAATCCCATTTTTCGTCTCTACATTGAAACCAGCTAAGAATAATGCTGGGGTTGTTATAATAATGTTGTGGCATGATTACAGAACTCAATGGCTTCTTCCACTCTCATCAGTGACACGGAGCCATGGAAGGACTTGAAGGTGTGATCTCATTTATATTTATTTGTTTTGCTTTGCAAGTGTGTCAGCAATCACATTGATATCGTGTTCTGTTGTTCCGCTGCTCTGCAGGGTCATGTTGAAGAAATAAAGCATACACATTTACGCGATTTGATGGATGACTCCACACGCTGCAAGTCAATGACGGTGTATGACACTATGGTCTATGGATTTTATACTTCCATTGAATCTTTCTTTCTACTATAAAAATATAGTGTTGCCATAAAAAATTATTGGACTTAATATCTGAACTTCATTTTATTTTAACCCTTCATGCTGTGGTGGGTGTACTTCTACAGCGAGTTTGATGGAATACTGTTAGACTACTCACGACAGCGAATCGATCAGGACACCATGGAAAAATTATTCAGACTAGCAGAGGTGAAGTTTCTACCTTTGCATTTCATGGTGCACATTGTTGGTGTGTTATAACTTCTAATATCCATGTGGTGTTCAATACAGGCAGCCCGTCTTAAACAGAAGATTGACAGCATGTACAGCGGAGAGCATGTGTGTAAAATATTTATTTAGATCTCCCATTTCCATCTAATAGCGACATATAATGGTGCACTTGCCTCTATGGCATAATCATATGATTACTGTTTTTTTTATTGGTACCATATGATTATTACTTAGAATTCTTTAAAAGTAATTTTCTCGGGAAATAATGGTGTTACCTGTTGCCTATCTCATAGAGCTGATGTTCCTGCCTCACATTCTCAATTATTCATTCCACAATCTGACTAAAAAAAGAAGAACAAGTACACGCCTTTGATTAAAAGAGAGCATTTTTGCATGCAAACTATGATGAGCTTGGAAAGAAACAAAATGATATGAATAAGAGAGAAGGGATTTCAATAGAAAGAGGGTTTTCATTGGAAAGACATGCCGTATGAACTACAAATTTGTCTAGTTGCCACCCTGTACTGAATCCTGATTATGAACTCCTCATCAAGCATTTTGTTTTTTTCTATAGTTGCTCCATGGCTGGATGGCACTGGCTCCCTGTTATCCCATTACCCAAATAATGAGACCTGAAAAACATAGGATATGGGCCCTGTTTTCAGCCTCTTTGACGATTGGGTTTGGGTCTAGTTGAGTCCATACTCCTTACCCAGTTAGCCAAATACCCAAATGTGAATGGGTTTGGATTGTTGGGTACATATCCAGTTAGCAAAATACCCAAATGGGTGTATGAGTTATAGAGTTTCTGGTGAGAACCACTGCACTGCACCACTCATGGTGCACACCTTTTCAGTCATGCTAAAAAAAAAGCTTACACTAATTGAAAGAGTATTACACGTTTTGGTATATATTCTATGAAAGGTGATTCCACTAACTTGAATCAATGCCAATTAACAAATTCAAGTGTTCCTAGCAGTTTGGATTAAGAAAGGTGGTCCATTTTTCTTATTTAGATGGTTGATGGAGAATACTATCTATCCTTTCTGGCTCATCAAATTGATGATTTGAAACTGTTATAGATTATCACTGTAGATTTCAGATCCATTATGTTCAGATATATCGGTAACTTGAGAATGACTGGTTCTAAAAAAAAAAAAAACTTGAAAATGACTGGCATTAAGCTCCTGCAAACTGTTCTACTCTGATCTCATCCTAACTGCAAACTGTCCTACTCTGATCTCATCCGAACCACGGGGCATGGATCAATCCAAGGGCTACATTAATATAAAGTGAGCATATACTAGATCTAAAATGGATTCTTCATTGTCATGGAAGCCTTTCGCGATCCAGCTGGGATCTATGCTTGGAAAAAAAAAAAACTGCCACCTGTCTCAAAGTACATATATTAGATATCAGACAATAGTCAAAGCTAAATCTCCACCCAAAGGAAAAAAGCCAAAACAACCTTGGATTTCCTTTTTAAGCTCTTTAAGAAATTGTGGCTTTTGCTAAGCTAGCGCCCTCGTGTGCTGCTTAAGGCTTGAAGGTACCAGATCTTTCCATATTATAATTGCCATTTTTCAGGTTGATGGCGCCTCAAGGAAAAGAGGTAGGCTGAAGAAGACATGGATGAGAGTCATAAGGATAGATTTGAAGAGGTGCGACCCATTCGAGAATTCGTCTCAGGAGAGACTATAATAGCGAAACAGAATTCATGTAGCTGACCCAACATAGTTGGGACAAGGCTTTGAGGATGATGACACCATTTAGCACAGTAAGATAATGTACATTATCTATCAGAGTAAACTGAGGTAATCTATGAGTGAGAGAGAAAAATAAATCTCAGGTTGATTGTGTTTCAAAATGCAGTTCAGATCTATTTAACAATAGAACCCATGTCATAGCATTCAGATTCAGATATAACCAAGTTATTCATATAAAAAAGCAAACAAGTAAATCCCTACCATATCTTCCAAAAAAAAAGAACATAAGGGCATGTTTGTTTGCATGAAGGGTGGAGTGGAATAAAATTAAGGGTCAAATCAATAGAAAAGTAAAGAGGAGGGGGTTGAAAGTAGAAGGCACTAAATGACAAAAGATTGCTCCTCCCCTTTTTGTCATTTAGTGCCCTTTAATAGTACCTTTTTTTTTTGTCATTTAGTGCCTTTTAAAGAGTTAAAGATTGCTCCTCCCCTTTTTGTCATTCAGTGCCCTTTTATCAGTACCTTTTTGTTGTCATTTTGTACCTTTTACTTTCAACCCCCTTCTCTTTCTTTTTCTCTTGATTTGACCCTTAATTTTATTCCACTCCACCCCTCATGCAAACAAACATGCACTAAACTTATGTATCATCAAATTCCCATAAATTAAACAGAGAAAAGAAAACTAAATGTTTAATTGTCCTCCTCCACTCCTCCTGAAGAACTATGTACTAAATAAACCATCTACCATCCATGTTTGGAAAATGCCATATTATGAGGTTTCACCCACTTATGTCCTGAACAAAATGATCGTTGAACCTTTTGACAGGGAAAGGGGGAGGGAGAGAGACTTTATATATATATATATATATATGGGCAAGGCTCTCCTAAGCTCAAGCTTATGATAAGGTAAGCTCAAGTATGTGGTGGGGCCCACCTGGGGACCCACATGGGGATGGGGGGATTTCAAGGACTCCCTGAGATCCTCCTCTCTGCAAAAAAAATCAGCCCCAACCGTGATTTCTATCATCTCTATTTGGACCCCAAAAGTTTAATAGCCAATAGTCCATTTGGATTGGTGCACGGTCGATCCAACGGTCCAATAAATTCGGATCTGACCGAAAGTTGGTGGACATGTGCACTTCAGGGGGGTTGTGTGTTTAGTCCATTGGGATGGACCAAGGGTGGGCCCCACAAGCGTGAGCTTACGGAATTTTATCCTAAGCTTGAGCTTAGGAGAGCCTTGCCCTATATGGAGAGAGAGAGAGAGAGAGAGAGAGAGAGAGAGAGGGCCTCCTTTTACCAGTTGAGAATGAGTAATGAGTGAGAGAGAGGAGCTTTGATTATTTTTTCACCAGTTGAAGGTGAAACGTTGACCTGATTTAGTTAGCCAACATTCCTTATAATGTCACTCCACAATATGGTTTCCCCTTTCATGTAGTGGATAGATTTTCAGATATTGGATGAATCTAATGGCTTCAAAAGGTGAGTGTGAACCATGAGTGCGGTGAGTTCTCACTTGAAAAAAGTCCTTCTATATAATATACATTTATGTAAAGGTGTGGGCCTTGTGCGTAGGAACAGCAATGGATCCCCATTTACCTGCAGATTGGGCAAGGGTTTGGGTCGTTTGACCATTGCTTCTGAACTTTGTGATGCAATTTTGGACCCCCCCAAGGATAGAGGTTGATTTTTGAGTCTCCAAAACTTGATCAGGTCTAGGTTTGAATCAATATAGCCAGACCAAAACCCATAAGAAGTTATGATGCCCAAATGCAGCAGGGACACCACAGATATGGCAGGTACTTGGGTTTTACTCATGAAAAATGAAGTATCAGATATGATACGACATGATACATTTCCTAGTTTGAAGTATCCATGTATTATAGATCAGAAGACATCCCTTGTTTCAAGACATGAATATATATATATATATATCAGATTTACATGGAGTGGTTTTCAATTTTGACTACATCACATTCCAGTCTTTGATCCAGTAAATTTTCTATATATAAGTTTATTCTCTGTTCTGCTAAATTTCAAACAATTTGACCCAAAACTCAAAAGCACAATTGTATCTTCTTATTTACTTGTTTTCTCGTTTGACTAACTGGCATCTAATCATATGCAAATGGCATACAAAAATTGGACTTCATCCTGGATTTCTGCTGTCAAATCATCCGTAACTTATGTAAATAAATGGGCTCAAAGAACCCTGGTGTAGCTCAACTTCAGCTGGGAACCCAGACGACTCTTTACACAGTTCTTACTCTAGTCAGGATCCCTTAATCTTTGTTACTATAATTATCTACAATATTTCCCCACAATCGTCACGTCTACAAATCTTTATGGTCTGACTGTTATCCACTGCGTTCGAACATGCTTCTTCTATACATGGTTGCTGTTAATCTGTTTCAGTTTGATGTCAAGTCACTAACATGGGGGCAATTTTTTTTTTCTCTAATCAGTCTCCAGAACAGTTCATGAAGTGTAAGCCTAAAATCTTTTATCTAGATAGTGGTTTCTTTTAGCAATGGAATAATTATTCATTCTTTTATCCATACACATTTGGTTGGTGCATTAACAGATATAATATCGATACACCTGGATTTTCTTTTTCATATAAATTTTGGGATGCATTTTCAGATTAACGTCACCGAGAATAGGTCCGTACTTCATGTTGCTTTACGTGCTCCAAGGGACAAAGTTATCTGCAGTGATGGAAAGAATGTTGTACCAGATGTATGGAAAGTTCTGGACAAAATCAGCGAGTTTTCAGAGAGGGTTCGCAGTGGCTCCTGGGTAAAAAATGAAAAACAAGTCTTGTGAATGTTCCTGCAATGCCATGTCTAAATGTAAGCTGATGAGCTGTTTTGGTAGGCTGGAGCAACAGGAAAAGCATTGAAGGATGTCATTGCTGTTGGTATTGGTGGCAGCTTCTTGGGTCCTCTTTTTGTGCATGCTGCTCTTCAAACAGGTAAGGTTTATGGTTTTGTGCAATTCATTAGTTCATTTGTAGTTTTATATCCATGTTCCAGAGTTGATCTGATGAGCCTCCATCCACCACACAGAACCATTCCTAGAACTTCTCCCAATAGGACAATACTAAGTTTCAAAGCCTTTGATTAACAGCCTTCAAATAGATGATCACAGAAGAAACACACATCAGTAATCCACATTTAATGGAGAAAGGGCAAAATATTGGATGGTTGCGAAGCTGGGACCTTTTCTATGGTGGACTCATCTGAATCACAAAACCAAGCCACCTTTATTTGAGGCTTGAAATTTGAGAATACCATTTACATACTTTTGTGTAGGATGATGTATTCTAATATGTGCAATCTGCAGTGCTGGCCAATTTCCTTATTTCTCTTTTGTATATATTTTTTTTTCATTTGTAAAATATTTGGGTTAATTTTGTTGTAAGAAGCTGATTACAGTTTGATCTTGAAATATGCAGATCCAGAGGCAATGGAATGTGCAAGAGCGCGCCAGTTGCGATTGTAAGTGTGCACACAGTGATGCTGAAAAAAAAAAAGAAGAATAATTGTGCAATTGTTTGCATGGATTCATTTTTCGTAGATCATGTCATTGTTGATTCGTTAAGAAGTCACATGGGTGTCACAAAATAATATACCACAAAATAGATGTTTGAGCTTGCTACTTTTGAGTTTTTAGGGTCCAATGGAAGTGCATAGGTTGGAGAGGGGTGCCGGGTGAATGGTGGAAAATAAAGCTGAAAGTGAAGACCACCCAATAATCCAGCATGTGGTGGAACTTATTTTTTAGAAGGAAGAGGATAAGAAACTGTTTACCATGAAAAGTGGGAAAATTGTATTGTCTCTTCTCTGTTGGCCGTACTCATTTGCACACCATGTTCCACCTTTAGCCCATCTTCAACCTCTAAATGATTAAAAAAAGTGTCAGGGTTAAATTGTGGATTTATGTATTTTCCTTAATGTTTTGATCTAATAACAGGGCAGAATGTTCATAGAGATAGTATGTACTGAGAAGCCTTATCTTTGATTTTATGCATCTTACTTACAGTCTGATTTCTTAATATGCTACATGCTCCCATCCTTTTCGAATTATTTACCATCATCATCATCATCATCTGGAGTGGAAGATCGTCCCTTTTTCTTTCTATGCATACCTTAGCATCTTCATGAATTTATGTTTTCAACACGTAGATTCAACTTGCCCAAGAAGCCAACCTCTAGAAGATGAGATAGCAAGAAAATTTTAGTAACACATGGATGAGCTGCTTACTACCTCTTATCATTCTTTCCCATTCTTGCAATATTTGATATCTTCCAGAAATTTTAATTGCTATATAAGTCAATCCTAAATGGGCATTTCTTTGCAGTCTTGCAAATGTCGATCCCGTTGATGTTGCTCGAAGCATAACTGGGTTGAATCCTGAAACTACATTAGGTAGTCTTATGTTTCTTAATTATTTTTATGTTATCTGTTTTTATACTGATTGTGTGCAATTTATTCCCGGACTTTTGCCTTAAAATTAGATTTTTGTTCGTGTAATTAATGCAGTCATTGTGGTTTCAAAGACTTTTACAACAGCTGAAACGATGCTGAATGCTCGAACATTGAGGGAGTGGATTTCCACTGCTCTTGGGTTAGTGCAACAGTATGATTTTGTCCTTTAGCTTTGAATCCTTAGATTCATATTTTAACCAATTTGTCCTTTTATGGTTGGTTTCACTATTTTCAGGCCTCAAGCAGTTGCAAAGCACATGGTTGCTGTTAGTACGAACCTTACGGTATCTTCATCCATTTACTTTTAGTCGAGCTTATTATATTTAGCATTAATCATTGGACTAGTTACTGGTTTTAAATTCTTTTCAGCTACAAAGTTTTCCACCTTTTGACATTCTAATTCATTTCCCCTCTTAAACATAATATATTGAACATTGAAAGAGTGCATTTTACTGCTTTGTATGTATACTTTTAAACTTTTGATATATTTTCATTTTTAGCTTAGACCTTGATTGACAGTGAGTTGGGGATGCCAATGGAGCTTGGATTTAAACAAGCGGTGGATATTAAGTAGCCTGCATAGCATTCAAAGACTCAACAAAGAAATAAAAAGTATGATAGAGCTTCTTCTTCATGAACCAAGGATTGAGACCATAATTAGGATTTAGGAGAATCATAATGTACAGAGTAGTGGGCAGAAAGCTCCCATTCTTTGAGGTCTAATCGAAAGAACAAACAAGGACTGTTCTGGTGAATTTTAATCTTGTGTTATCAGCCATTTGACCTTTTCTCATGGATCATGGCTAGCCGCTGGGCTAGGTCCTCTGTTAAGTGAGTAATAATTGACGTGGTTGAGATAAAGGTTCACAGATATTAATCCCCATTTATTTAGCTTTTGTTGAGACCAGTTATGGACAACAAGATTCACAAGTGGACCAAGTAAAAAATGAATAAATAAATAATTCATGCAGAAAATTCATTAGTTTTTACTATTCAAATCGTATTATTCAAACTTTAAACATTTAAATTTGATACATCAGAAAAGGAATTTGTAAATGCCTTGGCGGTAGAAGTTGGCATTCTAGCTGAAAACATAGAACAGCTGTTTTACAGTGAGTTCAGGCAATGTGTACATACTGGCATACCTTCCTCCTAAGGCATGAAAGGTTCAACATATACTGTATTAGACCTTCTTTTTTTTTTCGCTTCAACTTTTCTCACACACTTCCAATACAATATAATTAGTGACAAACGTGATTGGACTAATGACTTCTCAATAGTTAATGGCTTCTCAATAGTTCCTATTCGATAGTCCCTTTTGGTTACCGAAATTTATTCTTTGAGCTACACTGAGGATAGCCGTTCATCCCCTACTTCTTGGCCCCTTCTCCAAGCATATGTTTGGAGACCATTGTGTTGATCCCATGTATGCTGCATTTCCGTGGTCTCGCTTCGAATCATTCCTCTGCCATTTGTTGCTCTTCAGCATGTGCCATCTGGTACCCAGATAAGAAGGTTTGATATTATTCAGGCAGTCTGCTGTAAAATTATGCCAAATCAAGTTTAGAGTTTACATTACTATTAAAAAAGAAGAAGAAAGTTTTAGAGTTTACTTGAATAGGAGTAGAACTGGGGCCTACCCTGCATTGTCAGGGAAGGATTCTAGCCAATGATGAACTACTTACTGGTAGTACCTCTACAAATGTTCAAAAGCTATTTTTGTCATTTAGTTGTTTCTCTCCCCGCTTTGTGGTTATTCTTTCCATATGATATGTTGGGGATCTAATTATTTGTTTCAAGCTCAACAATTATCTTGTTCCAATCAGTTTAGTCTTCTTCTGATACACAGCTTGTTGAAAAGTTTGGGATAGACCCTAATAATGCTTTTGCATTCTGGGACTGGGTTGGAGGTCGTTACAGTGGTGAGTACATTATTCATCTTTTTATTTTTTTACAAAATGCACGTTTAAGTTCTTCATATCAATCTCACAGCCTCCTATTGAATATTGATGGCAAGCATCTTATTGCAGTCTGCAGCGCTGTTGGTGTGCTTCCTTTATCTCTTCAATATGGTTTCTCAGTTGTTCATAAGTACGGTAACTCAAATTCAATGTAGTTTTATTCTTGTCAATAAAAATTTACTTAAATTTTGTCAGTAAAAAAAAAAATTCATCCATTAACCAAGTGAATTGTCTTTATTTGATGGGCATTTTGATACACGGAAGAATAAAAGTCAAAGCTGTTTCTAGATTTAAAAAGAAAGAAAAGAATAAAGATGAAGTTGATAAAACAATAGGAGTTGGAATGAAGGGGGAGATTAACATACAAGGAACTTGGAGAAGGAGGAGACCTATAAACTATGATGCACAGATACGGCAAGGACACGCCATAGACACAGCAAGGACAAGGATTTTACACATAAAAAGTGAAGTATTAGATATGATACGTTGCCCATCTTGAAGTATCCATGCATCATAGCCTATAAAGGCTTGGAATGAAGTAGACAGTGTGAACTGCTAATTGTGGAGCGAGTGAACACCCTCCTAAATAAGGATGGGTTCTTTTCCCCTTTATTTTTTTTTGGGAATACTTAATCTACCCTCCTAAATCTACCAACTAACCTAATTTTACCAAGAGCACTACTGGCCAATGTCTCCCTGTTCCAACCAGGCTCAAACATAGCTACCCTGCCTACCCTAGGACTTTTGTGTCCATTACCAATTGTGCGAGGCAGGCTGACCCAAGGTAGTTGGTATAAGGCTTCAAAGATGATAATGATGATGATAAAAGAACTGTCTGTAGGAACTGACAACAAAAGGAATGTGAAAACTGAAAACTGATCGATGTGCTTAGTCAACCATTTTACTTGTTCCTCACTTCTTATATCAGTAATGATCAGAGGCATTCCGTGACTTCTGTGTTTGTTTGCGCTTTTCTTCCTTTCACCGTGTTGAGTTTTTTGGCTTTATTTTTTATTTTTGCGTCTCAGTATGTTTTGTCTGCTGTTTACCTTTTCTATTCAACCAAAGACACTCTTGTTCACAATCGGTGCTGTTATATTTAGTTTTTTATTTGCTTTCCTTTTATTATATAGAACCGTTTTGAGAATTTTCCCCCTCCATTTCGACATGTTTTTCTGAGAATTTATTACCTAGCATAAGGGTTTATTTTTTGGGGTGAAGGTTCTTAAAGGGAGCTGCAAGCATTGATGATCATTTCCACTCGACACCATTTGAGAAAAACATACCTGTGAGTTTCACTACTTTTCATAGCATACTTTATTCTGTTAGATTTGTTATGACATTGTTTGCACTTATTTGAAAGCAGGTGCTTTTAGGTTTATTGAGTGTGTGGAATGTTTCATTTTTCGGCTATCCGGCAAGAGTGAGTATATTTTATGCAATTCATTGATGGATTAAAATGAATGTCTTTCTATTGTGTTTGAACCTGAAGTTGTTATTATTTCTCTCTCTCCAGGCCATCTTACCATACTCCCAGGCACTAGAGAAATTTGCCCCACATATCCAACAGGCAAGTGCTGCTGCTTTCTCTCTCTCTCTCTATTCATGCGCATCCATCCCTCACTATATGGTGAGGGACAAACTTAATGGGGCCCATGTAGGGCCCCGCCAATCATGGAATTTGTGGGGGATGGAAAGAGACATCTTGGATGGACCCATATATCAAGTTTGGGGTAATCCCATGCCTCTAACCCCTTCATCCGTGGCCACAAATTTAACGACTCTATATTAAAGAAAAAAATTGACCCTCAATCCAACGGTCCAATCTATTTGGATAGGTGAAAACTCAATGGATTCAATGTAATTTTGGGGTCCCATGTGTGTAGATGGTTTGGATGTATCATAAAGTCGACCCTACTATGTTGTCCCTCACCATAATATGGTGAGGGATGGATGCACATGAATATTTTTCTATATATATATATGTATATATATCTTAATCTGTCTTCATATATATAACTAAAACTGTTTTGTTCTTACAGGTCAGCATGGAGAGCAATGGGAAAGGTGTATCTATTGATGGTGTGCCAATTCCTTTTGAGGCTGGTGAAATAGATTTTGGTGAACCTGGCACAAATGGTCAGCATAGCTTTTACCAGCTGATCCATCAGGTAATTTGGATGTGCTCAAGTAAAACAAAATATTTCCCATGTTCTTTGGTCGGTAGCTAGTTACTGGAAACCCCACATCGTTGTTTGTGATTATTTCTGGCCAGGTACCGTTGTTTCGATCATTCTTATCAAGCTTCCTTGTGTAGATAATTTTTGCCTTATAATGTGGTCCAGAAATTCAATATCGTGTATGGTTCTATTTAGATATGGACGTCAGTGTTCATGTCAACTGTAATATCCTATTGTATCATGTAAACATTTTAGTTTTAACTAGGAGGATTGCTTATCTCACATGCACCCATGAAACAAAGGGACTTAATTGCCCTTGATTAGTTTATGTAGGCAGTGGGACATAGCTGGGTCTGCCCCTTTTCTCATTTGGAATGTCCTGCCTTTGTGACCTATGGATTGGGCATGTGAAAAGGACAATTTTCACACACCTGGGGACTGCCATACTGTACAAAAGCGAACTGGTTTTGTGTAGCTGTGGGCTACTGTAGTCCACGGTTGTAAGTAGTTCTTTTTCTAGGGTAAAGTCAGTAGTACCATTAACTGGAAAGTTTCAAGCAAAATATATTCATTGTGTAAGTGCCAGCATGCATCAGTCTAAATTGATCTTTGAAGAAATTTTCTCGGAACTTTCAGGGGCGTGTTATTCCTTGTGATTTCATTGGTGTTGTGAAGAGTCAACAACCTGTGTACTTAAAAGGTACCTGAAAACACATGCTGCCTGGCTCATAGTTTGATTCGCAATCTATGATCCTCCAACTTTTTTATTTCCTGACTCATTTTGTAGGGGAAATGGTGAGTAACCACGATGAGCTCATGTCTAACTTTTTTGCACAGCCTGATGCTCTTGCTTATGGGAAGGTAGTCTATTGTACTTTTTTATTTTTAATACTGTATTGAATGAAGTATTTAAATTAATTTGAGACCTTACCACATTTTGATAACTTACAGACACCAGAACAGCTGCTAAGAGAGAATGTTCCTAACCATCTTATTCCTCACAAGGTTATTTTCTTTCACACTTATTATACCTTAATGAATAATTTATATAGATCATGTTGCCAATGGGCCTAAATGCCCTTTTTTAATTTCGAGCAATTTCCACCTTTTTCATGACTTGCGTTTTCCTTATTTTGTGAACCCATCATTTTTAAATAAAAGAAAAATGAAAAAAAGAAGGAATGGTTCACTCCTAAAGCCTTGAATTGCCTTTTGCAGACTTTTCCTGGGAACCGGCCATCTCTCAGTCTTTTGCTCCCCTCTCTAAATGCTTACAACATTGGACAGGTTTCTATGTGGCCTCTGGCACCCTTCATTCTATTGAAGTTTCTTTTTATTTTGATTCCAGTTGTTGACCTTTATTGACAATGCCATTGCCATTTGTGAGCTATAATGATTTTCCTAATTTTCAAGAATTTCTGTAATTTGAAGATAAGGAAATAATTTTACAATCTCATGACTGTAATGAGAAAACTGTGATGTTAACTTTTCTTATTTGATCCTTGCCTATATTCAAAAGAAATTGCATGTGGATGCTTCATTCTGCCAAGAGATTGAATACGATGGTTATTCATCTGAATGTGTGAAGTGGGAGATTCGCAGATTCTTTCATGTGTGAAGGATGTTCCAAGGAATTCTTTGTATGGAAGAACAATATCAACACCACATCCTTCTAGGCATTTTGACCTGACTTTGAGAATATTTGGGGCATGTTTGTATTATGTGTTTTTTGCGGACTCTGTTTTCCATCGTTTTGATGCGGATAACTTTCTTTGAGGAAAAACATAAAAAAACAGTTCAATTTTCTGCAAATCCACAGAAAAGCATATCCGATTGGGTTGGGGTGGGCGGTTAGGAAAGTCCTCTTTTCATCAGATATTACACAAACGTGCCCTTAAGGTCACTAATTTTACATTAGATGGCAGTTTGGATTTCTATAGATAAATTCTGGTTTTAGCAATGTTTTTTTTTTCTTTGGACAAATATGATACTTGGAAAATACATGAAAACATAGATAACATGTAGCTATAAGGTGAGGTGTTGGTTATGTATGGGAACATACATCCATCTGCCTTTCTGTAGGTAAGCATCTATTGATGGTTCATGATTCTCGCCTGTTATGACATAATAGCTAAGGCAGTTTTTTGTGCTCTTCAGTTGTTGGCAATTTATGAGCACAGAATTGCAGTTGAAGGTTTCATATGGGGGATCAACTCCTTTGACCAGTGGGGAGTGGAGTTAGGCAAGGTTTGTTGCTGGAATCATCTCTTTCATGCCCATGTTACATTCTTTAGTTGCAATTATCATGTTCTAGGTTTCCCTGTTTAAGAATCGTGAGATTCTTAAATGCTTGTCGTCTTATTGCTTATTTTTCTACATTTTGTCACTGCTGCTGCTCCCTGTCGCATTGTGGCAAGTGATCTTATCATGAATGACATGTATATGTGGAACTGCAGTCACTTGCTTCTCAAGTTAGAAAGCAGCTCCATTTGTCTCGTGCAAAAGGGGAACCAGTTGAGGGCTTTAATTTCAGTACCACGACTCTGATAACAAAATATCTCGAGGTACGCTGTTGCAATCTACGTTTACATCCAGAACCTTACCATCAATAACATTATCAAGTCTAATTTTTTGTTTTAAAAGGGAATGCATTTTCTGACATGTTAATATCAAGAACCAAACTTACTCAAGTCATCTTGTAATAAGGACTTTATTTTCACAAAATTATAATGTCAGGGTAAATACTCTTTTTAACTTAGAATTTTCTTTTATTTTCTTGTTTTATTTATGCGATTCTATACTGTTCTATTCAGTTGTTTCTCTGTGACTTCTTTCACATTTCTACTTCTGTACAATAATATATTAATACATAAAACTATTTAGGTATTGCTATATAACCTAACAGATGTTTCATAACACTGGTTTTCTAGGCCTACATTGTTAGCTTGAAAAAAACCAACATCTGTCTTTTCTTTAGCTTCTAAATCTACATTCTCTCTGCAGGCACAATCTGGTATTTCTTCATATGAGTCAACTCATTTACCAAAAATATAACTAATTGGAGCTGGCGGTGATGATAGCTCTTTCAAGCTGAGGAATCCGTGTAAGGATCACTTGAGCATTTTGTTTTGGACTCAATTAATTAATGGTGTTGTATTGTGGCTGCAAAATCTTGATGTTGAGGAATTTTGAATCCACATCATCATTTTTAAGTTATCTTTGTGCCATTGCTGGTGCAGTATGCAGTGCATGTGGGCTTATGTTGTCGGACAATAAACACTGCTTTTTCAGTATTAAATAAGTCATGTCTCCCAGCCACCTTCTGGTTCTTTTGTGCAGAAAGTATTCACTTATTTAAAGGGCAGATTATTTGCTAGGCTCCTGCTTCCCATAAAAGATGGAGATCTACCACCTTGTATGATGTGACTGGATTCGAGGGAAACATTCCTAATAAAGAGTTGATTAAATTTTGAGTGAAGGAATCATGGTCTTCAAAACTGGGCCTGGCAGCCAATACACAAAAGATTTCAGTACTAGAAACGATATAGATACCTGTGGATTCAGTCTGAAACCTAAAATGAATTGCAACTCCATTTTTTTCTTTTTAGGTAATGAACCAGTCCATTCTCACCACATTTACATTCTGTTTCCCTAAAAGCAATTTAAAATGGAGATCTGCTAAAAAAACTCCAATCTTCTGGCTATTTCAAAAGATCCTAATAAATAGGGGGCTGAAATACGCTGAAATATTAGTTTAGGACCAATACATAAAGATTTTGGCTTTTGACTGATGCATTGTTTGAAACTGTGTTACAAAACTATGGAAGGAATATAGGAAGAATCAAGTGTCTGAAAAAGAGTCCATCCATTAAAGAATTTCCAATCCTTTGAATGTTGTTTTCTTTTCTTCTTGTTTCTTTTAATATCTTTTTTAGCTATGCTAGATTAGTGGTCTAGGAGTGATACTTTAACTTGGGGACCCTGGGGGATCGATCACTGGGCATCTCTGTGAGACTAAGGTGCCAACACCACTCAACTGTGAGTGTGTTGGCCCTTTGAATGTTGTTTGACACCGTCAAAATGTTGTTTTGACACCGACAAAGGTTAGAGTAAAACTTAAAAGGGCTTGTTTGTGTAATGCCTCTGAAGAGAAAAGCCGTGTTTTCTCTAGTGCAGAAACGAAATCCCAGAGGCATTAAACAATGAAAAGCCCTTGGAAGAAAATCTGTGAAAATTTTCTGTTGAACTCCCGCCGCATTAAACAATGAAAAGCAAAGCCCCTGGAAACAAAACTTCTGCTTCTGCTGATAACACCTTACACAAACACCTAAATCTGTCCATCTAACGAAGAATATACTGCTGTTACATTAGCTGTAC
This sequence comes from Litsea cubeba, assembly GCA_012931725.1. NCBI lineage: Eukaryota > Viridiplantae > Streptophyta > Magnoliopsida > Laurales > Lauraceae > Litsea > Litsea cubeba. The sequence continues at coordinate 128,749,874 of CM022947.1, forward strand.
GTTGGTCATGGTCTTTTTTTCCCAGTACTTCCCTTGCCTTTTTTTCCTTTTATTTCTAATGCACCATCTAGAAATGTCTTTTCTTCATGCGCTGCCCAAGCACCGTGGCGCATAGATTGGGTTGACTAGTGATGGTAATAGGTATGTCCCATCCTTTATAACCTTATCTGTTTAGTAATTGGGTTGGAAATGTCAACCTGAACCCTGAAATCTTAGGGTGGGTTTTGGTAGGGTTGGTGGGTTGAAGACTTGAAGTACAATAAATAAGTTTTGATTGAGTTGGTGGGTGAACTCATGTAGCATGTATGGACATGACCTGAACCTGACTGATTTCAGTGATTTGATGATTCGGTTGGAAATGTCAACCAAAATCAAAAAGTCTACATGGACTAACTCATGGAGTTAGTCCATGGACAGACCCCATGGTCAGGTGATTTTCCCCCCAAAACCATCGAGTTAGTCCATGGATCGGTCCATGGGTTAGTCCATATAGCAGGGCTCAACTAAAATATGGAATAGTCAGATGAAGTTCTTTTTGGGTCCAAAATCACCACGCTGTTCAACCTTTGCCCATGCTTACCTCTTCTGCGGTGGGATCCATGCTCATTATGCATTCCACAATTCACTGAATAGTGTGTATGTTGTTCAACCAGCTGACCTGGCCACCTGAAACCCAGCTCACAATGGGTTGTATTTGGTCTAAAAAATGGATAAAAGACAGGTTAATGAGTGTGACCTGCTATGTTGGGTGGGAAAAGGGTTATTCCATATCAACGGATGACCATTTCAGAAGTTTAACACCTTGAGAAGCCTTTAATTTAGATACATCATTAAAATTAATAGTAAAAGTAGTTATGAGGCATATTACCTGCCACAGACTCTCAAAGTGTAAGTGATGAGAACATAAATCTGTTTCCAAAGTTCATTTGTTACATCAAATTATTCCCAAAATCACATCACAAGCTAAAGTCTGGAAAATGTTGGAAACTCTTTATCATGAAGTTCATTCATCTTTCTGGCTATTGCACTTGCTGAAGAACCTTCACCTATCTGCAAGAAATACCAAACATCTCCACATAGAGACCAAAGCAATCAAATTGTACGTTCAAAACTGAGACAATAAAAATGATAATTACCTTGGCATTAAACCTGAAGATGTAGTTATCTCGGACGCTACGGCCAGTCACTTGAAGGAGCTCCAGCTGAAGCTCGTCGAGGAGGCTCGCAACCAATAGAAAGCAATTACCCTTCTTTCTCTGTGGGAGCTTGATGTTTATTTCATTGTCAACAATCTGAACATCAATGATGGCCTCTTTTGATTTCCCTGAATGCCGCGAGCTCCTCAAAGATCCATCCAATGGAAGAGGTTTAATGGATGCTCTCTCCATGTTGATGGTTGGCTCATCTTCCGTCTTGAACCTCTTCCTCCTTGCCATTCTGCACCTTTTCTCTTCCACCAGTACTTTCAGGTTATTGATCGTTCTCTGCATCTCTTTAATATGAATTATCGCATCTCCGATAACGGATGGCCTATCAGTCTTAATTGAGAAAAAAAAAAGGAGGCGGTCTACTCAGAGTGATACTAGATAAAGACACCATTTTCTCATATTAATCTCATGACTCTTTTTGGAATGTATAGCTAATTTTCAATACACGTGGGATAAGGTATACACTCTAAGAACCTCTGCTAAGCCTGTTTGTTTGCACGTAGGAATTCATGTCTTAAGTGGTTAAAAATGAATATCAAGGATAAATATCCAATCATAAACCTGAAATGACCTTTCCTTCTATGAAAATAGAATCGATGGGGAAATGAATACCATGTCATCACCGTAATAATTCAAATCCTAAGAAAGTAAGATCCCACATACATCAGTAACCTTATATCCTTCATCTCTCACTACTAAAATAGTCTTAAAGATGGAGCTTATTTAACCATAAACTCCTATGTATTGAGTTCCACATATTCAATGTAAACAAACAGGCCCATCTGAGAAGTAAATTTATGAGGAAGAGATACTAATAAATTTTCATGAGAAAGAGAGACACCACTGAATACCCCTGTTGGGATGGGAAGAAGGGACCGCATAGACTTGAATAGCTCATTCAACCGCTCTCTACGTTCCCGCTCGGTTGTGAAATGATTGGTCACAAATGCTTCTCCATTGCTCAAACCAGGCATCTCCCTCCTGAAATCCATGTGAGGTGTGGGTTTGAATCTGATTACAAAGCATTAAATAATTAGGCAGAAGTAGTGCTAGTGAAACTAACTGAAACATTTTCGGCATGGGCAGAAAAGGAGAAGGAAGTTTGTTGGAGTTCACGGAACATGGCTGAGATGAAAGTCTATATATTTTCAAGGTAGTTCACAATGTTGGTTGAGGAATGAGGATGGGGTGTTGATGAGCCAAATCAGGCCAGCCATCAAGGATCAAGGATATTATCCTATATATATCTATAACATAATAAGGGAGCTCGGTTTTTGAATTCTTAAGATATTTTGGACCATTGGATTTATGTATATATTTCTGTACATAAATCCTAAGGTTGAGAAGAGATTCAAGATGACAAGAGGATATGAGAGTTCCCTTGGTTTTCTGTGAAATTACGAAACGTGCCAATATCTTTTCCAAGAGGATATAGGAGTGCATTTGGTTTTATGTGAAATTACAAAACGTGTCATTATCTTTTCAAAACTTCCATGCAAGTAAAGATATGATTAAATGCACGGCTATGATTGCAATTGAGTGATTGAACGGTGTGAAATTTGGGCCCACAACTTACCAGTTTGCCCATTCATATATATATGTTGTTTTTCACGGATTGTGGAATTTGAACTAACTTGGATTGTTTTGGTAGCAGATGCAAACGTGACTTAGCATACAATTGAAATAGACTGCTTATAGTAGTGAGCCACTCTGGTTTTCAATGATGGTTAAACAAGGGTTCAATTGGTTGGGCTGTTTTACCTTAAAAAAAAATCCGGCCGAACACAATTTGAAGCGGATTGATCTGATGGGCCACATAGAAAATTTGGGTTAAATTTGTTAAATTATGGGCGGTGTGGGTTTGGTTTTCCCCATATTTAGTTGTGCTCAAAACGTGGTTCGCCGTGCCTTCAGGCATGGGCAATGACTAGTATATATATATATGGTAGGTGCTCCTGTAAGAATATCTCTCACCTTACTATGAGAGATAGGGGTGGGGGGCCTCACTTCCATATTCAATGCCAACAACTTAAATGTGAGGGCCCCAGATGCAGCCAATGTGATACTTGTGCCAGAAAAATTAGGCTTAGATGCAGCCATCAGGCTTGAAAACAGAGCCCAAATCATCCCAAAGTGGGCTGGGCTTAGGTTTGCGAGACCCACTAGCAACTCTATTTTGAGGTTGGGCTCTTTATCTGTCTCTTATTTTACCTGCGTGGGGCTGGCGAATTAAGAGAATGCCACATAGCTCTCATATTTTATTTTGATTAAGCATTTCATTCCTTTCACATGCACCTTGTCATCACACACTTGCAGTTATGCTGGGGAAGTTGGGCAATGCGAACCTTGCTTCCTACCAACCTCTTGTACTTGATTTCAGTGTGACCATATTGCTACTGTGTTTTCATTGACCACACATGATGAGTGGGCCGAAACAAGTTGGTCCCATTTATTGAGAAACTCGGATTTAGCTTGGCCCATTAATTATAGATGCATGCATACACACATAAATATTATTTAGAGATGTGCTTAGATGCTTCTATGACAGCTCTTCCTTGCAAGTCTCTCAAATATTGCTTGCACAATTTGCATTGCAGCCTTGCACAATTTGAAGTTTTGAACCTACCAAAGATTTACCTTGTCCCATTGCAACCTTCATTAAATACATTAAAAGCTCTCCTTAGAAACATATTTTACAGATGATCAATCCATCAATGAAATAGTAGTTGATATGACTGGCTTCAAAACTACAGGAGAAGCATGACATATATGGTATATCCAAGGTTCAAATTCATATAAGCATGGCCCGTGTGATGCAAATTTCTCCAAGTCCATATAAAGGAAAATTCATGTAGGTCCACTTATTACAGAAGTGTTCCAGACGTGTACTCTAGAAAAGTCATAGACTTTAGGAAAAAAAAAAACTGACAACATGAGAGGCGTAGCTTACATTAATCAAATGAGTTCTAAACTAAACAATTGTGAGACCCATCAAGACCTCCAGTAATAAGCCAACCCCTTCACTTCACAACCCCTTATTTGAGATTCACCATTCTTTGATTCACAGTATGGTGGTGACTTGACACCTATACTTTTTTTTTTAAAAGAAAACCCCAAGGCCTATTACGGTATTCTTGTTTACCATCTTCCTTTAATTTAATTTTTTATCAAAGGAAGATTCTCTCGTGACTGTCCCTAGTATGCCATTTGTTTCTTCAATTTTAACTCCTATTAGAATATATTTCTTTGAATTCTAGCAATTGATGAAATCACATTGTTAATTTTACGGGCAAACTCTAATGGATGTGTTTTTTTACTAGAATTTCTGAAAAAACTTAACATGCTGAAGAAAATTTACAAATGCCATGTTTATGTATAAGAATTTTAAAATTCTATTTACCTAAAATGTCTCAAATAGCCTTTGAAATTTCTAGAATTTCAGCCCTTTTGCTTTTTGGTGAAATTTTTTAATACTCAAGTACAATAGAGCATTCAAGAATTCCACTATGCTTGACAAAAATCTCAGAAATTCTAGTAAAAAAAAACAGGCCCTAAAAATAAACTCTTATTTTGTAATTTATAGCTTATTTATATATTAGAGCATTTAGTAAGCTTTTGATTAATTTTATAATTTCAAAACTTATTTATAAATTAGGGCTTTTGTCTTAAAAAAATGTAAGCTAGAGCTTTTTTAAGGTAAAGTGGATGGAAGTGGACAATATAAAGTTTGTGTGTTTTAAATAAAAACACCCTCGTAGATTTTCAGAATGACTCAAATGGCGGATTCTATATTGTAAAATTTAAAAGGTGGGCTCTAATTACCTCATGAAATAAGAACTTTTTTTCTTATATAAATTTATCAAATACTTTTTATTTTATACCTTAATCTAATTAAATCTTTTTAATTAGATTAAAATTTCCAAACTGCCCCTAATATAGAGTGCTGCTATTGGAACACCAAATTTTTCTTTTCAAACACAAATTCTCTCTACACACATTCCTATAATTTAAAAAATACATTAGTTCTTTTCACACACAATAAAATTTCCTAAACTACCCATCCCTCCATTTCCCTCTTTCTTCCCACACACATCCTCATCTCTTTCTTCCCACACACATCCTCATCCCTTTCTTCCCTTTCTCCGGCGTTCCTCCGGCATTCCTCCGGCGTACCAGTCCGCTCCACCATCTCCACAATCCTCTAGCATTCTCTTTTTCCTTCACCATTTATTCTTCTTTCCCATCTCTTCTTTACCATTTTTTCCAACTTAGATTATCTTTTTTTTTCATGGAAACTTGTTATGGGGATAGATTCTCATTCAATGTAAGTTTTTAAAAACAATGTTAGTGTTTTTTCATGCATTTGGGTGCGTTTTATCCATCGTCATAAGGGTATTAGAAATCGCAACTCTGTTCGGTCTTTCAGGACCGAACATATTGGGAACCTGCAACTCGTTCCAGGCGAGAAATTTTTTTAAAAAAAGAGGCATAAAACTGATTGAAAGGCACCATTTGATTATTGTTTTCTTCCTTCATTGCACTTGAAATCCTTTAGTTATAGAATGAAAAAAGATAAAGTACAAGAAGAATGAAAGATGAAGGAGATGGAGGAAGATGGGTTGCCCAAAGAGCATAAAATGGAGAAAGATGAGTTGCCTTTTGAGTTTTTCTGGAAAGTGGAGAATGAGATGAGTGGGAGGGAAGAAGAGATGGGTGGGAGGGAAGAAGATGAGCTTGTGTGGGAGGGAAGAAGATGAGCTTGTGTGTGAAAAGAGGGGCAATGGATATTTTGGTCATTTTATAAAAGGGTAAAAATGTAATTAAAAAAAATTAAATTCCTTGTGTTTGAAAAGAAAATTTTGGTGTTCCAATCGCAGCACTCCTAATATATCATCAGCCTCTGGAGTGGGCCCCGCAAAGAGTGACGCTCGCTGCTCTGACCGCAGTGAGTACATAGCAAAACGTTTCCAAGTTTCTAGAACATCCAAAACCCTGTGCTGTCTAGGGTTTTAGGCTCTCTTTCTGCAGCACCGAAAGCCAGCAATGGCTGCGAGGATATTGATTTCAAGGACCTCATCCAAAACCCTCGCTCACTCGTTCTTCATTTCCTCTTCTTCTGATTCTCTCCCGATCTTTCCCTCCTCATTCTCTCGATGTCTCAGAGGTCTCCACTCGTTCGTATCTCGAAGATTCGATCAATCCGACCGCCATAGAATTCTAACCACCAATTGCAGAGCCATGGTCACGTCCTCAATTCCCAGATTCGACGCGTTGCAGGAAGCGGTTTCAACTGCAGCTGCTCTAAATATCGATAATCGAGTTCCTGCTACTGTAATCACTGGCTTCCTCGGTTCAGGAAAGGTGATTGTTCTGCATTTCCTGTGCAAAATCATTACTGGTGCTTATTTATTGCTGGTGTTTGATATCTGATTTCTCTGTTGCCCCAAAATGTGTAATGGATGGTCATCCATTCTGCATTGATATCGAAAGGTGTGTTAAAACCAGATGTTCATTTGGTTTATCTAAGTTCTATTGTTTTAGGGATTGAACTTAAATGTTTGAGGCATTTCTTGGGAAGTTGAGGAGTGTCATGTTGAATCAGTAAAAAGTGGAAGTAGCTAAGCATGCACTGTTGTGATGTGATTTTAACCTATTGTTTAATTTGTTGCATGCGATTTACCTCTTTAGCAACTAATAATACAATTAACTGCTGAGTGACGCTCGGTTGAAAATGTAGATGCTTCTATATTCAGCAATTTCCAAATTGGCCAAAGGTGGTTTCATAGGATTGGTTTGCCCAATGCTCAAACTCGTGATGGGGAACTTATTTTTTTCATCTTTATGATTATGCACTTGAATCACCATCCACATATAAAAAAATTATCTTATTCAAGATGTATGTAAAGCAGCTACTCATTGTGAAGTATATCACTTTACCATCTCCACATCCATTTTATTATAGGTCAGATATATTTTGGATGCTACAATACACCATCAAGATGTTGTCATCTTCCATTTGTTATTGCTATTTTGTGCTTTCTTGCTGTAGTATGTACCATTTTATTCAAATACACCCACTCTTTTTCCTTACTGAAGAGCACTTGTCTCCTGTCAACTTATTTGACTTTGTACTATTTATGACAGACGACCCTCTTGAATCACATTTTAACTTCTCAACATGGAAAACGGATTGCTGTTATAGAGAATGAGGTATGAAAACTGACTATCTTTAACAAATTGGTTGCCTCCTCCCATAACTAAGATTTCATAATAAATATTGTGATTCTTTGATGTTTCTACTTGTAGAAGCTTTTTATACAACTTGCTTTTCTCATTCCTGGAGTACATATGTCAATGGTTCCTTTTCTTTCATATAGCAGTTTGGGGAAGTGGATATAGATGGCTCATTGGTTGCTAGTCATTCATCTGTGGCTGAGGATATTGTTATGGTAAACAATGGTTGCCTATGTTGTACTGTGAGAGGGGATCTAGTTAAATTGCTTTTGGAGTTGGTTAAGAAAAAGAGGGACAAGTTTGACCACATTGTCATAGAAACGACAGGTGAGCTCTTTTTGCATCTAGGAGGAAGAAATAATTTGCAAATCTGATACAGATATTATTGGATCCTATGAGGAAGCAAACCCAAGCTGATTAGATCTTCTTGACTCGCATAACCTCAATGTGAAGAGGTGACATTTCATCTGCACACTTTTAATTGATGGACAGTTTGGTTTTGGTGGTTTGATATGTGTGTAGACATTATTACCTATTATTTGTCTTTTGTTCTTGGATATATATATATATATATATATATGAGCAAGGCTTCCCTAAGCTCAAGCTTAGGATAAGGTAAGCTCAAGTGTGTGGTGGGGCCCACTTGGGGACCCACATGGGGATTGGGGGGATTTCAAGGACTCCCTAGGATCTTCCTCTTTGCAAAAAATCAGTCACAACCGTAATTTCTATCATCTCCATATGGGCCCAAGAGTTTAATGGTCAACAATCCATTCGGATTGATATATAGTCAATCCAACGGTCCAGTAAATTTGGATCTTACCGAAAGTTGGTGGACATATGCAATTTAAGGGGGTCATGTGTTTGGTCCATTTGGATGGACTAAAGGTGGGTCCCACAAGCACGTGCTTACGAGATTTTCTCCCTAAGCTCGAGCTTAGGGGAGCCTTGCTCTATATGTATGTATGTATATATATATATATATATATGGGAGATGCTCCTATGAGAGCATCTCTCACCTCACATTTAAGTTGTTGGCATTGGTTATGGATGTGACGGCCCCCACCCATGCTTTGATAGTAAGGTGAGAGATGCTCTCATAGGAGCATCTCCCATATATATATTGTTGAAAAACAACTCCTTTATATCCCATGCTGTTATAGGCCCATGCCAGATCTTGTGGAATCTGTCCTCTTTTTTTTTTTTTTTTGCCCCTCTTCTTTGGGATATAGAGTGTTTTCTTTCTTCATGAATGGAGTTCCAGAATTACAATACCAGTTAGAGAACAGTTCATCATCGTCATCATTATCATCGAAGCCTTGTCCCAACCAATTAGAGAACAGTTAGTTTTCTATATTCATGAATGGAGTTTCTAGGATTATAATACCAGTTAGAGACCTGTTAAGTATATCTGATGTTGAGTGCATCAGAGTTCCATCATTACATACATCTTGCTGCGTCTTCTCGTAGGCCTAGCAAAGCCAGCTCCTGTCATAGAAACATTCTGTACAGATGACATGGTTGCACGGTATGTGAAGCTTGATGGCATTGTTACTTTGGTGGACTGTAAGCATGCTATGCAGCATCTGAATGAAGTGAAACCAAGATGGGTGGTGAATGAGGCAGTAGAACAAGTTGCATATGCAGACCGTATCATATTGAACAAGGTGAGCATACATTACATGTAATGTACACCAAATTTTTTTAACATGCTCTCTCTCTAATTATGCAACTGGTTATTTTAACCTCTATTCTCTAGTACAGGGATCATGTGCTCCTATTTTAATCCACCTTTGAAATTTTTGGCAGATAGATTTGGTGAACGAGGATGACTTGGAGGCATTGTCTGAGAAAATTAAGGTTGAAAATTTCACATTTAGATGGACGTTAACGCCTAAGTGCACTATGATTTCTACTCGGTTTGATTCTTTCATTCATGATATTCCTTTTGTGACTGCAGAATATCAATGCAATGGCACAAATTAGACGGGCTAAATTTGGAGTTGTTGACATGGACTTTGTTTTAGGAGTGGGTGGATACGATCTTGACAGGTATTGAAATTGTATTTAGTGTGGCCAGAGAGTTGATAGCTTTGCTTTATCGGTCGACTTTAATTTGTCGTTCCAGCAATTATGATATAACTAGAAATTTCCCGTGCCTGAAGGCATGACGCACCAGCAGACCTGGATATGTCTCAGACCGACCGAATCTAGGTTTCATGCGTCTCGAAAGCAAGTCCAACCATAAAATAGATTCCACAAAAAAAAATCCAATTGATTGCCAAATGATATAATTCCATTCATTCATTTATTCTTAACAAAACTGAATCTTGAAATCTTTCACAATTTCCCGTGCCTGAAGGCACGACGCACCACCAGACCTGGATATGCCTCAGACCGACCGAATCTAGGTTCCATGTGTCTCGAAAGCAAGTCCAACCGTAAAATAGATTCCACAAAAAAAAAATCCAATTGATTGCCAAATGATATAATTCCATTCATTCATTTATTCTTAACAAAACTGAATCATGAAATCTTTCACCCAATTTGCTCATCTCATCTTCTTATCTTGGTCCCATCTCATCATCAATGAAGTAGTGCTTTTTTTTTTTGTAAATAAAGAAGGGATGGCAATACAAACTTGCTGACCCTTTTTGCTTTTGATGGGAATGGCAAAAACTTGTAAATTTATCCAACTTTTAGCCCATTTTCTTTTAAATGAAAAAGGGATGGCAATACCTGTAAATAACTCTAACTTGCTGTCCCCTTTTGCATTCCCCTCTTAAATCCAAGGGTCCAAAATATCCCTTGGATTTATGTACATAGATCCAAGGGTCTAAAATGTCCCAGGATTCAAAACCTGAGCTGCCATATTATGTAGATTCTTGTGTATTTTGTGGAATATTACCTCATTAACATTTGTTTCTTTGAAACATGCCTTTGTTATTGCAGAATTGAATCAGAAGTCCAAGTGGATGCATCACATGGTACAAGTCATCATCATGGTGAAGGCCATGGTAGTGCTTTGCAGCTCATCAAAATACCTTGTATTCATAGAACCCATGCACTTTAAGTTGTATTTTAGCAGAAATGTACGCATTCATCGACCTTATGTACTACAATTATGGCTTCTTCTGTGAGGCAAACTTGCAAAACTTGGCAGTAGGTGAAGCTTTGCAAGATTTTTTTCTTTTTTTGTAAATCAGAGAGAAATCTTGCAACTCTTCTGTGTTTATGGCTGCCAAAATGAAAAGATCGATTCTTGTTTAGATATGGTGGCACACAAAGCATATCCAAATCTTTAACAGAAAAATTAACCTTAGTGAATTTGTCCACTTGGACATGCAGGTTCGTCCCACTTGATTTAGACACAGTTAAACATGTGCTTAATTTGTACTTTACATAAATCCTTAGTTTACTGACCTGGTGGGTTGATTAGGAACCCACCCGATTCTATTCAACCCAGTCATATACTGGGTGAATGGGTTGAGTTGAACTCGGCCTAGACCATAGTTTTCAAAATCGGAATCGTATCGTAAATCGTTCATACCCATAAATCGAATCGAATAGAGAATCGTATCATGAATCGTAGGCTTTTTTATTTTATAATAAAAATAAAAATTAATTAAAAATTAAAAGAAAAGGAAAAAAAGTAATTATTGATAACCATCCATTTTTCCATTTATAGTAGTATAAATATAATAACAAGTTAGTCTATCATACAATCATATCAAGAACATCATGACATTATTACATATAGTTGAATAAGTTTAAAGTATCAATATAGATTTTTTATTATCTTTAAATCAGAATACAAAAATAAAATAAAATCCAAACCATCAATCTTACACGGTAGGATATCTCTTAAAGTTAAGAAAGTGTTCATGAAGAAAAAAAACCAAAATAGATTAAAAAAGAAGAAGATATAAACAAGCACCATACGGACAGTCAAATGCTTTAGTTAAATGCATGTTCTTTATTCATCTTTAAAACCTTATAAAAGCGTAAAAAATTCTTATGAAGTTTCGTCAACTACTAAATAACCTTTTAAAAATACAAGCGATAAAAGAAAGAGAGAATAAAGAAAGAAAAAAGGTAAAAGATTATTAATATTCGCTTATTGGCTATAGCCATTCTCGCTTATTCAAATTGCTTGAATCGTAAGATTCAATGAAATGAGGATCGAATCGTAGGATTCATACATGAATCCTAAGATTCATTTGTAAATGGGATTCATTACATAGATATGAATCGTTTTCCTTTTAGATTCGGGTTACGAATCGTAGGATTTAGATAACTATGGTCTAGACGAGTTTTGGTTGAAACCTGGTTGATCCACAGTCGACTCATAATTCAGTTTGACTCATCTTGGTTAGCCTTATCGATTGAGCTATCCTAAGGCATTATCCAAACATATCAATAAAACAAACCCGAAATCTTACATTAGTAAAACAATAGAATTTTTTCTGATAGGTAATACAACTTTACAAATTAATTATACTTAAATTAAAATTGAAAAACTGAAATTACAATTTAAATAAAATTATGTAATTATTTTTGAAGCGTGTGTATTATTAGAAAATTTCCATTTTTTTTATATATTTTAGTTCTTAAGCGCCTTTTTTTATTTAAAGAAAAAATATATAAAAATTAATTTACCAATTTTTGTTGTAGTCCTGGTAATTAGCCAAGTTTGGTCGATCCACTGGGTTGACCCCGGGGTTCTGTAGACCCTAAGGTCAACCTTTGGCTGCATCTACAGCATTATGAGTATGAATTACATAATTGCTTTGACCTCAATGTACCATTTTTACTTGGTGGAAGAAGCATTTGGCTTGTAGAACTTGCTTCATTTTGTCTATCACCTGTAAGTATCCACCCTACACAAGTTGGTAGTCGATCTTTGGAGTAATGAACTTGGTGTGAAATTCTCTAATTTGGTTTACTCACTTTGAATCAATATGTTGTGAATCAACTGTAATTGGACCTTCTAGACACACCTCATACCCAAATGTAATGAGAGTGGAGGAGTAGCCACTTGTAATTTATTTTTATAGGAAGTTGTGTATTCTAGAATTTTCTGGGGTTGCCACATCAATATCAGAGAGGGATGTGGTTTTAATTTATTCCTTCTGGTGAATTTTTGTATTATAGATAGCTCAAAAAAGAAAAAAAGTATATTTGTTGGTTTGTAAATTTTCCTAATTAGCTATTGAACTTTACTCCTTGCAGAACACCACAAAGGGCATCATCATGGCCATGTACACGATTCTGCTGTATCTAGTGTGAGTATCGTTTCAGAAGGTACCCTGGATCTAGATGAGGTAATTTTACTCCTTATTTCTCTTGAATTACTGCTTCACCATGTGATTGCCAATGATGCTTTGAACTTTTGCCTCAGAACTGTCATCTAATGTGTGGTGGAACGCTGATCTTTTTATTTTGTGCTATAGCAAATTTACCCACCCTTAATTGTTCTATTATATTCTTTTGCATGTGAGTAAGGCTGTATTTGGATGAAGACTTTGGAAAATTCAAAATATTGTTTGCCTTTGTTTCTATTTCCTGACCAGATGGTGTGCCAGTAAGTTGAATGCCTTGGACTGATAAAAAGAAATGGTCGTGGAGCTTCGTAAAACACAAGTCGTCGATATCAGAAAGAACAAACTTTCATCAATTATGTTGCAACTTCTTGAATGGTTTAAGCTATTTTTTAGTATTTATATTCAATAAATTTAATAATACCCCTTCCTGACATAGAACTCACCATCATCATCAAAGCTTTGCCCTACCCTTTTCTTTTTCTTTTTTTTTCAAAAGATGCCATACTCTTTCTTTTATTCAACATTTTACATATTTGATTCCAATGATCGCTATGCATCAGTCTCCTGCTGTCATTGATAATTGTTTCTCAGCAGCAACAACTCAAATTAATATTTCTTAAGCTCCTATCCGAATTACAAGCTATAAGACCTTTCATTTTTGTTCTAACGAGAGAGCTCTTTAAATACAACAGCCATATTACTTATTATACTGTTTTGCTGTCAGCCAGGTTGACGATTGGCTTGAGAGACTCGTTGATGAAAAAGGAGATGATTTGTATAGGATGAAGGGTGTTTTGTCGGTCGAAGGTTCTGATATGCGTTATGTCTTTCAGGTTCACTTCTCTACTTCACTGTTAAGTAGTTAGTTTGCCGCACCTTTAATGCCTTGGCATTTTGGGTGTATTGGTTACCAACTTGATATGGTATCAGAGCCAACACGTCCCAGGGCAAAAAAGGCCTCATGCCGTGTTTTGTGTGCGGGCACACGTGCACAGGGCAAAAAGGCCCCATGCCGCATCTTGTGCGGGCGTGTGCTTCGAGTCCGGGCGGTGTCAGTGTTAAGTAGTTAGTTTGCCGTACCTTTAACGCCTAGGCATTTTGGGTGTATCGGTTAGCAACTTGAGATTCACTTTATATGCTCTTTATATTAAGATTAAGATCTTGTGATGGCATTGTCTGATCTGTAAAGAGATCTGAATTCCAACCTCCCACGTACTGGAATTAGTCCTACTTTATGTCTGGATTGGACCAGGACCTCAATATCAGGCTTGATCAATAGATACATTGTGCTCAGCCTAGGTTTGAGAGTTCGACAACTTCTTTAATGACGTTGGACCAGAGAAAATTTCTGGCCCATCTATAATTGTTACAGTTGAGCCCAGGCCTGAATTTATGCCTAAAGTTATATTCTGAGCATGAACATGGCTGGGCTCTACGTGGCCCAAAATCTCCTCTTGCCAGTTGCCACCACTAGCTAAAAACAGTGTATGTTTTTATTGTTATCGTCTCTTAATAAAACAAGATTGCATGGGTTCTCTCTCTCTAAGATTTCATGAGTTCTCTCTCTCTCTAGCAACTAACTAGATTTCATGAGTCACCAGGCTGCATCTAATCTTTCCTTGTTTATTTTCATCTGCTGTCATTTTAGGGCGTCCATTCCACCCTTGATGGGTGTCCCGCCAAACCATGGGGTCCTGATGAGAAAAGGATAAACAAGCTTGTATTCATTGGAAGGAACTTGGATGAAGCTGCACTGAGGAAAGGCTTCAAAGGTTGTTTAGTGTGAAGGGTCATCCCAAGGATTTTCCCTGATGGGAACTACGGAGAAGTGAAGCACTTAAATCACAGCTTCAGATAGATTTGCTAGTGTTGAGTGTAGCTTCAGAGAGACCACCCATGTACAACAATGTCAGGTATTTGGTCTTTGTCTTTTCACTTGAGCAGAACGCTTTAAGCCGACTACAGGTCAATGAGATAAAGGTGATAATGATGACAGTGGAACTCCTTGTGAACATTTATCTATAGGCCATCCATTTCTAGGAATGACAAAACGGATGTATACCGACCGGGTTACAAAACTCACCCAGTTGTGATGATTGTGGTCATGCAAAGGATCAGGAGCAATTGACATTCATAGCCATTTCACTTACAAAAATAGCTGATATGAGCTATGGAATGATCCTGTGCTACTGACAGCAGCCATCTGCTTAACCCGTGTGCACGGCACCAATGCTTGATTAAACCTGACCCCTCTGTATGCAACCTAAGTGAACTAACCTTAATTATAACTTGGTCAGAGTTCGAATAAAAACATACAGATATATTTTATACAGGATCAATAAATGCTGTATACTTTGTTACTCTTGAGATATCAAGGCCAATGCCTATGCGTAAGGAAGTTTGATATAAATTGTGAGTAGGATCAAATGGTGGCGGTCCTACATGGATTAACTCAGGCTTTTGCTGCCATCTGCACCATAACAGCTGCAGATTATTTCTCATATGAACCTTTTGTACTGCCACTATACTTTGGGGCTTGAACGCAACATAAAATTTTGAGGCGACATTTAAACTGTCTGACTACCCTGTTGGTGCCAAATTTCTGTAACCTTATTCTTTTAGAGCACTGGCACTGGATATCCCACCAAGTGAGAGTTCGTGCATGAAAACCACCAATGTGAAACAATACATGGTGAGCCTTCCAGCAGCAGAGGCGGAGAATAGGTCCTGAAGCTTTTTTAGATCACTTGTAATAATTGGAGATTGGGTCACTGAATTGTACTTTCGCGAGTTATATATTCAACCATTTGTCATGGCAATAACAGTAGACGAGGATAATAGGTGCAATAGATCAGACAGAAACTCGTATTCAAGGGGTTCTTGGGTGCTTTGCCCTGTGTTTCTGTCCTTTGCAATCTTCTCTACCAGAAAAATAAAAGGGTTGCTCTATGCTTGCTGCCTGTTTTTGATAGAGATGTCAAGCCAGCTTGGCTGGATTGGCCTGTATTCAAGGTGTGCTCCATGTTTGCAGTCTATTTGATAGTGATGTTAACAAGCCAGCTTAAATTAGCGAGCGAGGCACAATTCCAACATCATGATGATGATGGTGATGTGTTAATATTTTGAGGAAAATCAAACCAAGCTCGAGCATAACTGGGCTCAGGTCATTCATAATAGAAGCCAAGCCTTTCATCAAGCCAAGCTCAGCTTCTCATTTCACAACTGATCAAGACAACTGACACTAGTTCGTTCGTTCGATCAGCAAGCTACAGATTTCAAAATATCTAGGCATTCATTTACTAGGCTTATCACAGATGGGACACACCCTAGTAGCTTGTGGACCCATCACATTCCAACAATTTGAGTAACAGATGCCATGAAAAGTGACCATGGTGTGAGATTAAGATCTTAATTTTTCTCTTAAGCATAACATTGAACACTTCAAACAATCCCTAGATCAATGGGCTAAGGAAAAGACCACTACGATGATATGAGGATACAATCTCATTTTGCAGAGGCAGTCCATCCACAAGAGGGGAGTGGAGATCGATGAGTTGAGTTCTAGAGCACTCACATGGGCACCTGTTCCAAACTATTCGCTAGAGGAAACTGTCAATTTCTCAGTATATGAAAAATCAACCCACCTGTAGAACTACCTTATAATAAATGGTTAGCATTGCAGAGCTGACTGCTTATAGCTCAGGTATTAAAAACAGAGCTCTACTTGATGAGATCTACACATATACCTGCCAATCCATATACCCTTAGAAAATCTTAATCAGGAGAATGAAAGAGGAAAGCCAAATTTGTCAGCGGTTAATAAAAGTTAAATGGCATGTGCCAGGAGCACACTTATAGATTGAAACCGAAAAAGTCTACACCGCCCGATTCTGAGACCGGGCGGTGGCAAGGTCCCCCATGGGGACCGTTGGATCTCATGCCCCCATGGGATCCAACGGTCCCCATGGGGGACCGGGCAGTGTCTACACCGCCCGATTCTGACACCATGGGTCACTGTGGTCAATCACTGGCGGAGTGGCGGTATGGCCCAAGATTTATTAATGACATCACCTTGCAATGCAGTTGATAAATGATAGAAATGTGCAGATGGGCTAAAAATTTCTAGTTTTTGGAAAACTTATAGTCGCATCCAAGTTAACAATACCTGGGCATTAGTGGTTAGAAAATCTGGAAATTGCATCTCATTGAAGGTAACATTAATTCCTTTGGTACTATAGTTCCCAAACTCAAGGCTGCATCGAACATCATATATTTGCAATTCATCAGTTACTGAAAAAGGCAAGCAAATAAAGACTTGGAATATAGTTAGAACCACAAGCAACAAGTTAAATTGTGGGGCAAAACTTAGCCCTCAGAATAGATGAGTCCAAAAGTAGAACTCATAGGATCCACCATAAATAGATGAAATATAAGTCTTCAATGATAATGATGATTTGTATCACCAATCTGCAATTTTGCTTAGTCCTAAGTTATAGCTATTTACAATCAAGATTCTTTGTTGAAATTATTATCAACACAAATATTAATAGCACTCCACTTAATATAGTTAGCATCAGTTTTGCATCTCTATCCAAGTCAGAAGCAAATTCAGAAAGATCTGACAAATTTTGGGGAAAAAACTACATAGAAAAGCCCAATCAGGATTTAAGGCATTTGCATATACTATACAGGCTGTACTCTGACATCATTATTAATTTATTACCAGTAATGGAGCTCACAAATTCTTCAGAAATGGAGTAAATCTTCAAGGAAACTGCTGCCTGTTGTATGTATCTTCATTCACAAAAACTGGTTGTGTGCTCTGAGGTGGGCACTGTGGCTGTGCCAATGCAATGCCTTGAATATTGTGTACACCCCAGGGCTCTGTGTTTTTGGCCAATGATAAAGCAAGATAGTAGGTGATCCCAAGTGAAACACTCACAAGAGAACACACTGCCCCTCCTGCAAAGACTCCACCCTTGACAACAAAACAGTAGTCGCCAAAGTATGTCTGTTGTTCTCCGCGTTGATCATTAAGAGCCGCACCAGTCAGCAGTAGCAGAAATGCAATTACGAATGTTACCCTATGCAACACATTTGTTAACTTCAGATACAAATACCCTGAAGACTTAGGAAATGTGTGCTTAGTCACAATTGGAAATCATATGCTCTTTAGGTCTCCAAAACCATTGGAAATACAAAATTTCAAGTTTGAAGTGTTGGCACAACAAACTATCTGAATGAGAAAACAACATCACAGTAAATGGGCAATAAACAATTGAACAGTCATCCAGAAAGTTGAAGTCTTAAAGAACCAAAACCAAGGTTCTAGAACCTAAAAACTCAGCTACAAAATCCACTTGAGTGGACTTGGAAGGCAAATATAGTCATGCCAAAACTCATACCTACACAATTGGATATCTGCATGAGATAGCACTGGATCGCATATGAGGACAACCAAACTATAAGGATACCACTTTGTGCACTCATGTATATCATACTGATTAACATAACTTATAGATACAAGTAGATCCTTTTACATTGTAATTATCCTTTTGGATTATAGTTCTGAATATAAACAGGTTGTAACATTCATCCAAAAAGGTTATAACTTATAAATATAGGATCTCTCACAATAAGGAGAACACCTCTTCAAATCATAATTTTCTTCAAATCATAACTTTTTTCTTTTCCATTTTTATCTATTAGTAAGATTAATTCTGTTGAACTTTTACTACCAACTGGTGCCTATGCAACTTAAGCTGCAAAGAGGTACCATTATCCTTTACTCCCCTCAGTGACTAAGATGGATACAGAGGGGTTCTCTTGGGATTCTGTCCCATGAGCCATACCCCATTAGAAATGTTTTTGGGTGGTTAAATCAAGCACCATATCCTTTAGAGTGCCACTAGATAAATAGTGGTTGAACTTCCTTACTGGCTTTGCCATGTAGCCACAATCACTCATGGGCAATATGGGAAAGAGATGTATCAAATAATATGGTAATACGGGAAACTTCCTTATTGGCTTGTTGATCGTCCAAGTTGGGCCACTATTGGGAATGTGGTCATGTGGGTCACTCCCTAAAACCCACCAAAAGGGACAGTGTTATAACAATCTTCAGGGACACAAGGGACAGAAAAATACACAGATGAGAAGATGTCACAGATGCAGATGTCTGTGCCCTTTCAAAGAGGCTAGGCTACTTCTGTGTTCTGCTTGGTCTTACAGTGATGGGCCATGTCATCATTCTTCAAAGGACACTTGGCCCTTCTCTTCAAAAAAGGAGACATCGTTTCTTCTCCATGTCATCCTTCTTATACTTGGTCCTTCTTTTCATAAAAGGAGACATCTCTTTCCCTTTTCTCTCTGGACAAGTCCACTAAGAGGAAGAGAACCAGGCCTCCTAAAAGAGTTTTTTCTTTTTGGCAATCAAAAGTAGAAGGAAGTGGCATCACTAAAGCAATGTGGATGGGACTGTACAATTGACAGACATAACTGTAGGATGTTATCATCTGTAGACAATGATTGACGATAAAATTACATTCAAGAATAACATCATCTTGTAGTATAGGATAAAAATTACCAAGAAATGACAAAGGAGATCAATGCTATTGTCCACTTGGAGGCTGAAGGATATGAGTATTTCTTGTAACAAAAGCAACCAGCAGCAGTGTTGATGATTAGTTGTGCTACCAAAAGAGCCAATGCTGAAGTTAAGCCAAGAGCTAATGCTGGGCTTTTGGGATATGTACAGATATTAGAAGTGGCCAATTGAACATCAGAAACCTACAAGGCCATTAGTAGTATCAGCTGAAACTAGATTGTGACGAGTTACAAAAAAACACCATATATAATCAACAGCATCAGGACTGTGCCAGTTCTCAACCAAAGCATTATAGATCTAATAGCAGACCTTACGTTAAAGCAGTTTTAGAGCAAAGATAGAAAAACACATCCAAATCCTACTGCCCAGAAGTGATAACAACTTCAAGTTGTGTTTTAAAGAAAATTTAAGGGATTAGTTTCTTTTCCCTTGTCAAGTGAAGCATTGAGTAAGATACAAGGATATGTTGCCTACTCTGGGGTGTAGCGAACTCATAAACCTAACACAGGCATTGCTTAGAACTATCTAACTCATAGACCCAATAGCCCTTATAGCTACACTCTAACCCAAACAAGCAACAATACAAATTACTATCATAACAAATGCATTTAATATAATCTATTATTTGTCCCAGAAACTTAATTTTTACGCAATAATTAAAAAAAAAATAGAGAAAGGGTATTGACCAAAAAGTGATGTGCTTCTAGAAAATCCTGCAATGACTGTCTATTGTAGTTTACTCTACACATGATGGTTTTTGAGCTCACTAAATCAAGCGAAAGGCTTCCAGTTGGTCATGTAAGGAAATTACTTTAGGTCTTTTACTTAGACCACAAGTCCTTGCCTTTCCATAAATTGTGGTCATTATAGGAATCCCGTTTTCATAGGATACATGCTATCTCTTAATTATATAAGGTTTCCTAAAGAGATATATTCCATAACAAACTCTACCTTGATGGACGGTTGAGATTAAATCTAATGGAATCCTAATTGGAATATACTTGGTCCTCTCTCCACCTATAAAAAGAGTCTTTCCTCCATCATAAAGACTCATTCACAAAATTCAACACATTAAGGCTTATAGGCAAGGAGAGAGAAACTGAAGTTATTCCCTAAAGTTTTCTTGGGCGGATCTCAACATCAACATCAGACAGCAGGATCGGAAAGCTCTCTGCATCAAGATGTCTGGAGGTAATCTCTAATTAAATCCTTCACGTGATAATCATGTTGTTCTCGATCTTAGGGGTCATGTTAATTATAGTATAATAGGTCAAAACTCAAAAAGAGGATAGTGTAGAATGGGTTGCATACCTCAACTCCCAATGCTCAGTCCAAAAGCACCCTCTCATTTTGACATTCAAAGGTAAAGCTATTAAGGAAGAACATTACATTATTGACACCTAGTGGGCAGAGTTCTATACTTCCACACCCACACCCACACCCACACCCACACCCACACATGGGCTTCTTTTCCTCCATTATAGAATGAACAACTCATCAACCCAAAATGGAAGGAACATCAAGCATACCACACCATCAGCATGGGCATCCACAACTCCAAATCACTATGAATTATTTTAAAAAAAAAGCCCCTTTATATCACTAAGCCGCTTAAAGTAACAGTCTTAATACTATATTTCGGGTGACATTATCATATCAACAAGACTCATATCAAGTTATTCTTAAAACATTGATCGCATGCATCTATCATCTTTTATAGGGAGATGCTCCTGTGAGAGTAAGGGTGGGCCCCTCACATTTAGATGTGAGGCCCCCCACCCCTTACTCTCACCGTACCATGAGAGTTACTCTCACAGGAGCATCTCCCTTTTTTATATAACTGCTTGAATAATCCTAGTATCAAAAGCACATACATGAACTAAAGAGGCAACTTGAATCAAACAAATGTAATAACATTAAGTAACCTGAAAGACACCGGGTTTTGACAAAAAAAAAAAAGAAGCAAACAAACATCATCTGTAGAATTAAGGCTGGGATTTGGCATAGTCTACCATAGCACTCATGACCAAACCAACCAAAACAGGAACACCAGTTTTTGAAGAGGGAAAAAAGGTCTAATCTCACAAATAAAATTTAGCATTGCAAAAGGAAATACGAAAGAGAGAAAGACGAACCGAACCTCCAAGCAGAATGAAACGCCATTACAAGTAGTTGCAACAACAATATAATGTGAAATCCGAACTCAACAATCCATAAGCCATATATCCTACATTTTCATCAAAGGAAACAAAAAACTGGATGCAGTTGGTGTACCTCAAATCACATTTTGCATAAAATAATTTGGCAAACAATGTGGTTATCAATTCTTCCATTTGGGCTGGAAGGGAAACTGAAATTCTCATCATTGTAGTATACTTTACTTCTGACTTTTCTGTATGAAATCATTATCAGTGATCCCACTGATAATGATTTTGGGGTAGACAAGGTAAAAAGGCAGTAGCCCACAAATGTGGCTTCAAACTCCCTTGCCCACTACACAGCATTACTAGTAATCATCTCGTTCGGCCAAATAACCAAACAAGGACGATATTTGGTACATCCAAACACTCCCTAATACCAGCCTACCAAAAGAACAGCACTACTAGCCATCCCATTAAAATCTTTGGTTATATTTTCTTGTTCTTTAATTTCAGGGTCTAGGATAAATTAATAAACCATTTCCAAAACTGAAGAATGGAATGAATCCAAGAAAGGCGTCCATTCCCGGCTAGAGAAATCAATAACTCCATTTAAAGCAATCCATAAAAAAAAATTCTAGTCAGAAAGGAGAACTATAAACAGAAAACAGAGAGAAATATCTGCAGAGTGTTTAACCAAATCCAAAGAATCTGATCAGTGGAAAGTGGCAACAACAATGTCATTCCAAAAGAACCCATTTCAAGAAACAGAAGAAAGAAAGCTTCTCTCATTGGTCACGACTCATGAGTCATTACCTTGATCCTTGTACCCTCTGCAGCAAAACCCAAAGCTGCAGCCAAGACCCCATGAAAACTAGCAGAAACGCATACCAAAACAACATTCCTCTCCATTCTCTCTCCCCCTCTCTGGATTAACATCTGTTAGAAAATTGAAATGTTTATTTCTGTTAAGGGCAGCTTGAGAACCTGAAGCTTAAAAAGAAAGGCAGAACAGAGATTAAATAGATAGAGTAGATGACAAGTGTAGAATTAATTAAGGCGGGGGATTTACTTTAAATAGGGTACTGTGCCACAACAATATATAGTGTGCAGTGTTGTCCTCCGGCAGCCATTTTTACTTGGGTCCTGGTCAATTTTAAAGAGTCCGGATTCTTGTTTCATCTAATCTGCATTTGTTAACTGTGTAAATTTTTTTTCATTCTTAAAAGGGTGTATTAGTTGGCATAAGATTTTACATAGTTAGTGAATACGGATTGGATGAAACAATATCTCCTGGTTTCCACGAAATAAGGAATCGGAATGAGGGAAATGAAAGTACAATTTTTATGAAATAATTAACTTCAGACTTTCATTAAATGGTTTTTAAATAAAAATAATAAAACTACATGTCAATGGTTAGTACATTTTTTTTTTTACAAAAACAACTCATTGACAATATCATTAATGACCTGCAAATCTTTTTTTTTTTTTTTATCCTCCTCCCAACTTCCATCAGATGGCAATAATGATTTGTTTGGTGTCAATCCCAAATAGCTTTTCTCACATGTTTTTAGTTTTGGAGTACCACTTACACCATGTAATAGGATTTGGGTATGTTTATATAATTTTAGAACCCGAACAAAAAGAGATTTGAAACTCTCAAATTATTATCAGATTTGTAAAATATTGATACATGATTTGATGATATCTGATTTTATTAAACCAAATTAGAGTATTAGAAGGAATGAAAACCTTAAATGTTACTTTAGGAAAAACCCCAAATTCACATTCCCATGAAGGAAATCATAATTGACCATGGGAGAAAGTCCTATGATGATTGGCCATTGTGGGAATTCCAATTGGATCATATAGCCAACTTCACTCACTTTATCTTTTTCTATCAAATAGGGTTCTTACCCTAATCATAGTCAGGATTTTTTAAATGGTTTCCACCAAACTAGAATGAGATTAGGGATTTTTATATCGATTTACATAGAAGCAAAAGGAAAGTCATGCATGTATTATAGAGAAAAGGAAAATCATCCTTATGGCGGGTTGGATGAAGGTGAAAGAAGAAGAAGAAAATGAGGAATTGCAAGTCATTGACGATATGATATTATCAATGTCCTGACATGATATGAACTTGTTTTTTCATTTAGAAATTAAGTTAATTGACTGAAGTAATCCTAAATAGAAACAAACTGTAAAAGGGTCTGAAATTTGAAAGAAAAAAATGTTGGAAAGTTGCTAGTAGTTACTGATAGCTAAGAGGTTTTTCTCATAGAAGACTATATAATCATCCAAATCTTAAATCAGATAAAAGTTTCACAAATTTTGCAATCAAATTGCCCTTGCTATATATATAATTTGTTAGAAAGAATTTCTAATGGAAATTTAATATGTTACAAAGTTTTGTATGTGAGAATTTCCAAGGTCAAAAGGTACATTTACAAAAATAAGTTTTGGAATTTTGCTAATCAAACAAAACTCCTTTCATAAATTCAATAAATCATTCAGAAGTTCCTAAAAACAAATAACCCCCTGACTATTATTCCTTTCCCCACCGTTTCAATGAAGCTACATGTCAAAGCTTATGGAATCTTAAGCTTTTAAGGAACACCCCATCCAAAGAAGGCCCCATTAAATCAGTGGAACTAACAACCAGATAATGCATCCGAATCCTTATTTCTAAGTTCCCAACACTAGCTAGGGTGAATACAAGCTGACTCAAATTTACAGATCCCATGCAGACTGGGAACCATTGGTGATTGGTGGCCACAAAAAAGGAAAATTAGAAGTTTTGGAAACTTCCAACTAGTGGGCTCTTCCATGAGCTTTACTCCATTTTCTCTCATATTGCCTTGTTGTATGTCTCAACAGAAAAACGCAAAGGCCAAAGGAAGAAGACTTGGGTAATGAGAAACCGTTTGGTCAAGTCTTGGAGAAAGAAGTTGGTGACAGAGAGTGCCAGAGAGGAAGAGAGATAACTTACCTTTTGGGACTGGGACTGACTATGTTCAGTTTAAAGAGGTGAATGGGGGGTCAAGTCAGAGGGAACTGCATCAAGTTGAGAAGGCCATGCCAAATCTCCACGGGCCAATCCATCTGTCAAATGGTTGTACCCTAATGGGCAATTGTTCCTGCAAACCATTTTTTTTTTGGGTTTATTATGATTACTTTTAGTGAGGAGAGAGATTGTTCGGTTTACATCATTTACTGAAAGCAGGCTCCACCGCCTGTCTTGTAATGCCTTCCAAATGTCTGTTATATCACATTGGCAAATTCTACTTTAAAGGCTAAAACCCCTCTTTCAAAAGCCATTTCTACTTCATAGTGTATATATGTATATGCCTCATCACTATTTGATGTCCAACTTGGTCTATCCCCTCTCTTTTTCATGCATACAAGCTGGCTCCACATTATAAGGGTGAACATTTTTTTAAGGTAAAAACACTCATGTCATCCCATATATTTAGGGCCTGTTTGTTTAAGTAAAATGCATAGGATTTCATAGTCAAATGAGCTCTATAAAAAGATTATTAAAGAGGTGAGAATACAGAATATGAGATAAAGGGTGCGTGCATATAGAGATACCTCAGTATTGATTTCCACTTTCATTTTTAAAAATTGACATTTATTCTTCAATTATAATTACTTTTTGAAATAGAAATCTTCCAATTCCTATGTATTTGATTAAATAATGGGCAGATTTTGTTTGCAAATATCACATAAGAATTAATGGATTCCTAGAATTGTTTTTCTTTCAAGTGGTTAAAAATGAAATCAAGTTTTTTACCATTGCAGAACATGTCATTCTCCATCAACACCGGCACATGGGGACAATGCAAAAGACTAATTCTATCAATCTTACACAAAAGTCAATACCAAGAATCATGGCCAGTGATCCCTCCCCACCACCACCCCCTCCATCCCCTTAAAAACATACGTTGAAAACAGCGAGGAGGGAATAAGTAACGGGTGGGAAGTGAGAAGACGACAAGAGCAGATTGCACTACCTGACACACCTTCTCCGGCCCCATCCGCTCTCTCCGGCCCCCCGAGAATATTCCCAACCTCCCGTCTCTCGCGGACCGACCGATACGTGTCGTGCCAAGGGACCCGCCACCGCATGCCCCGCCGACGTGGCACATGGGTGCCGAATATTCCGCGGCCGTTTTGCCGGCGAATATTCCAACCTGGCGTCCACGTGGCATCCCCTCCTCATAAATACGTGGATCCCCACCTCTGCTTCCTCCCTTACCTTCCCTTCCCTTCCCTTCCTCCTCATTTGCCTCTTCACCTTTCTAACCCAGATTACTTTTTCCTTAAATCTCTTTCTCTATCTCTCTGTTTCTACTGGAAGGAATCCTCTCTTTTAAGACCGCAATCTCTAAGTAAATCTGATTCAAATGCATTTGATTTTGAAAATTAGAGTTCTCTAGCTTTGTTTAGTTTTTCTTTGAGAATCAATTAATTAGTAGATCTAAATTTTCCTCTCCATTGACACTTCATTTGAATCATTTGAATTTAGATCAACTACTAACCACTATATTTTTGTTCTGTTCTTCTTCTATTTGTGTGTAATTCTTAAATAAAAAAATTTTCCTTTCTTTCTGATTCTTCTTGATAGAGACATTGATTTTTCCAACTATAGTTCTTGCTGAGTATCCTTATCCGGATTTGGCGATTATGCGCTTGGACTACTCTAGGAGTTTTCTGGAAATTTCGTTTTGATTTCTAAGATTTCAAGATCTGATGCCCAATTCCTCTTGTGATTTTTGAAGTAGTAGGTGCGGACTTTTTGGGGAATTTCTTGAAACCTTCGTCTTGGGCATCTTAGAAGGATCTTATTCTTGCGTTCTTTCTTCTGACAGTTCTGGGTCACTTTCTCTATTGAAATTGCAAATCTGCTTTAGCAAAGAAACGAAGAGCTTCTTGATAAAAAAAAAAATCTCTATGAAGAACAAAGTTATCTCTTCATTGGGATTTACAGCTATGGCTTGTAGCCTTTTCTTTTCGATGCAATTCGATGAGTAAGAATGAGAATCAGAATTTTGGGCTTTTCATGATGCTAGCTTAAAACCAAGGGCCTTGTCGCTTTTTCTTTTCGACATTCTTCGACGAATCTTCTGATAAAGGAGGAGGAGAGAATCAAGAGGAGCAATAAGCAAATGAACTAAAGAGGGGAGAAGGAATTAAAGAAGAGAAAGCTGAGAAGAATTAGAATATGCTTGGGAGAGAGATGGGAACTTGAAAATTCATAGGAGACATAGAGGGGGGTGTTGAAGGTGTTAGAGATAGAGAGACAGAGAGACAGACAGAGAGATGTTTGGGCAGCAGATGGAAAGGGGTTGTGGGAGCTATCAGTGTGAGACTGGTGTGGTGTCTCTCTCTCGGGATCCGAAGCCACGGCTGAGATGGACACCTGATCTGCATGATCGCTTCGTCGATGCAGTTACCAAGCTTGGTGGGCCCCACAGTAAGTCTGCTCTTGATCTGTTTAATTTTGCATTTTTTTTTTCCACTGCCTACTGGTAACATGAGCATGCAGCATGAGCGTCCATAGCTTAGCTTAGCTTAGCACACCCACCCTTTTTTATTCTTGTCCAAGTGCAATGAAAGAAGCACCCATTTTTCATTGTAGAATTATTATGGTACACATTTGGTGAGGCTCCATATTCATATGTGGGGCCCACCATGTTGATGGTCCAATGGAGTGTAAAAGAAAATGTCAGATTGGAAAATCAATTGGGGACTTGTCTGTAGATGTCAAGATGAAAATACAGGGATGAGACTGGACAAGGCTAATGATGGAAGGGTTAGAAATAGAATCTCATCCACTATTAGGCTCGATAGATCTATGTTTCAAAGTTT
The DNA here is from genome assembly GCA_012931725.1 of Litsea cubeba. NCBI lineage: Eukaryota > Viridiplantae > Streptophyta > Magnoliopsida > Laurales > Lauraceae > Litsea > Litsea cubeba. The sequence goes on from CM022947.1 coordinate 128,777,259, forward strand.
AAACCATATATTTATACCTGGTCCCAGATGTTCATAAACATGGTTGGTCCATCATGTTCTGTGAGAGCAACAAATTTAATGTAGTTTGTGATGCCCTTTGATCTTCAAAGCTGCACATGCCCTGTGCTTATTGATTTTAATTGTCATTTTATTATGCATGCATGAGTTAATTTTGTTGGTAGGGTATATATGAGTGATTTATGATAATATGAATGTTTCAGAAGCTACTCCCAAATCGGTTTTGAGGCTGATGGGTCTAAAGGGGTTGACATTGTACCATTTGAAGAGCCATTTGCAGGTTTGTTGACCAAATCTCTCTCTCTCTCTCTCTCTCTCTCTCTCTCTCTCTCTCTCTCTCTCTCTCTCACGTGATGCTTGTTTCTCATCATTAATATTATTGTTTTATAGAAGTATAGACTCGGAAAGCAAGCGAATAAAGAAGCCACACAGGAAGAGAGCAAAGAAGGTGAGACGAAAATTTATTCCCTGGATTTGTTTCAATAACAATGTATAGGTTAATGGGAAAGCACCAATCAGAAGAAGGAAAAAAAAAAGGTTAATGGGAAAGTGGGAATTAGTGTGACACACTTGGCTTCCATGTGGGAGATCCAAACCGTGAATGTACTGATCTAAAATAGGATTTTTGAGGAAAATGATGATGGTAAATGTAAAATTGAGTGACTTTGTTCTTGCTTAGCTATCCATGTTCAATCCTCAAAAACATTTTAGGATTGTATGGTCACCTATTTTTGAGTTAGGGGGTCCATCCAAGGTTGGACCTGCCAGATGAACTGTTTTGATCTTGTATTCGCTTGCTATGTGAAGTCAAGTCACAAACATACTTTTTTAAATTAGAAGAGTGAAAATGAAAGATAAGTGACTAATTTTCCTAGATGGGAAAAGACCTGTTTTACTACTTTTCTCTTTAATCTCAATTTTTCTATGTATTAGGGAATTCAGAAGGACACAGCTATAGCAATTCATCAGGGACTAATTGCAATGCCTCCACAAGGAACAATGAAGGGTACTTTTCTCCCAAAACCACTCTTGATTTGTGTGTTCACTCACTTGAGTGTTGCATATCTTGTCCATTGCTCTCAATGTGCATGTGCCTCTGCACATGTGGTGTATCATACAACTGCTCCTGGTGTCTGTGTTGTTTGTGTTCTCTCACATTCTAACAAATATGAATCTGTGGTAAAAAGGATATATTATACCACTGAAACTCCCATGCTAAGTAACTATGCTATTTGACCTACAATTGTTATAGGTAATTCCAGTGTTAAATTAGTCATAATGGTTTCAATTTAAACTGAATAAGTTTTTTCAGCTGACTATAGAACTGTGAGTTATTTGAAACATTTTTTAACCAGCAACACCACACATTGCATGCTAGGAATGTGATAGAATATTGGGTTCCATTAACTTTGAATGGTTTTCTCATCAAGAGATGCATGATAGCCTCTTTTTTTTTCCTTCATTCAAAGATGCGTCATATTTTTTTTTTATTTATTTCAATATCAGTCATTTCACTCCTCACGCTGCCTTTCATGGAAGTTCAGTTATTGTGATTCTGCAATGCTTAAATCCTTGTATGCGAGAATCACTTTTAATTCATGAGTGATGCAAACAGAGAAATTCCAGTAGCAGAGGCACTGAGGTATCAGATTGAAGTACAGAGGCAACTACATGAACAACTGGAGGTAGTAAAGCTAGTGTGGATAATGAACTTAGTCTTTCTTCTTGTTTTTTGTTTACATATTTAACCTCTGTATTATTACTTATACAGTCTCTTTGCTTGTCCAGGTGCAAAAGAAACTACAAATGAGAATTGAGGCTCAAGGGAAGTATCTACAGGCCATTTTGGAGAAAGCCCAAAAAAGCCTCTCGTCTGAGGGTAATAGCCTTGGAAGCCTAGAAGCAACAAGAGCCCAACTTACTGACTTCAACTTAGCCCTCTCGGGCCTCATGGAAAACATGAATCAAGCAGGAGAAGCAAGGCATGGGGATCTTGGAAAAAGCATTTTACCTGATAACTATGCCAAAACTCACCATTTAGTTCTTCAGCTCTATCAAGGGGAACAAGAACATGAAAATCAAGAAGTCAAGAATGAGGTTCAAGATGAATCAACCCTTTTCGACCTCAACGTAAAAGGAAGTCATGAGTTCTTTGGAACCAAGGGAAGTGACTTAGATTTGAAGATGCATACATGGAGAAGATGAGTTCTGAAAAGTTAATCTGAATAGAGCTGGTCTCCTCTTCTATTTTTATTTCTAGAAAGTTTTGGTAGAGCCCCTGAAACTTCTTTATACAATAAGATGTATAGTGCGTGTTATTTGATTATTACTATTATTGTTACCGTTATTATAACATCTGCTAATTTATTGAGGACTGGATAGTTATGAAGAGCAAGTTGCATGTCCATTCGTTTGTGTTAAAAGTTCTGCCAGCTATGCTACAACTCCCTCTTTAATGATTCGAGTGCAAGTTCAAAATCCAATGTTCAAATTTTCTTTTATATTTTTTTTCTTCTTCTTTTGCTAGGCTTGTCACTTGCCTCACTAGCAAGCATTTTATTTTCCTAGGGTTTGAACCCTAGAATTCCCCATGAGCCTTTTTACTACTTCTAATGGTGGGTTGGCTTGAATTTTATATTTATGCTATCCTGATATAATTTGCCCTACTTTCTATGTTAAATGCACCAAAGATCTCTAAGATGGTCAATCTAACTATTTGCACACATGAACCCTTTCTAAAGCAATAGGAACAGAACATTAACATAGTCAACAAATACAGAAATATATAGAGTGATTTAAGAAGTCCATTTACAAATAACAAATGAGTGCATAATCGAGAATTCATCAAGAGACACTTTTATTTGATACAAATAACCCCAACCTTCTTTTTAATTGAAACTCAGTGATATCCAATAGCAGCAGGTGCTTCTCTCAGTTCATGGCCTTGATAATGGATGTCCTGCAGTTAAAAATGTGAAGTTGAAAAATTACATTCCTCAATATGACCAAATCAATAAATTGTTAACGAACATTGTCTTTTGTTCTGGAGTTTTCCACCTAATGGTTATCAACTCATCATTAACTAGAATCTACATCATCTTGAGCATATTTACCAAAATTCTACTTCTAATTACCATCTTTTGGGAAATAAGGTGGTCGTCGTGTTAGTCTTTTGATGTGGCCAACATATAAACTGAACAGATGCTTATATGTTCCGATGTTCAGATGGGCTAGTGTTAAATAATCACCACATTAAGATGAACATTCCCTTCTTCCTCCAAAATTCAAGATTGGTAAATGGTAGCATTCCAGTTCTGGCTTGAAACACACTCCATATTGATTTGGAGGAATATCATTTTGAAGGTCAAGAATAAAAAAAGAGAGAGAATTCTAAGCACAGCTCAAACTGCCATTTATGATTGCAGGACAGATGAGTATTACCGATGCATAGTGGTTGACATCGCGGTGATGAGCTTCATCGGCCCTAACGACCATGACGACATCCCGGAGAGTTGAATTTGGTGGCAATCGCCTGTAGTCGATGGCGATAGCTGGGGCAGGAACATTCTCAATATTACCATTGTCTATTTCCTTGAGGAACTCAGTGTATGAGTGTACTGCTACTTCTTCCAGATATCCTGTCATACAGTGTGCAAACTTTGGCGAAGCAAGGTAAGCTAGGAAATATATGTTGAAGAAGCCCACTTGAGCAGTGAAGACTAGAGCACGCTCATACCACTTGGGCTGAGTTACTTCCATGAAACTCATGAGGTGCATCCGCTCATTCTCTGCTTCATCTAACAATACCTTAATCCATCCACCGCTATGCTCGAATCGCCTCAATGACTGGAGATGCAATAGCATTCCTCCTACCATGCCAAGCACTGCAGCAACTGTTTCTAGCATCATAGCACGGCAACCATACCTCCTATATTGCAAGAAAATGAATGAAACATTGAAAGTGAATTACACTTTGAAAATCCAGGTAAAACTTTAGTTGCAAGTACGAAACCATGGAGATTTTTGTCTGGGCTACAGGGGCTATAGTTGGTACAAAATATTTGACAGCTAAAGCAAAGATGAACAAGAGGAGAGATTAAATATCAAATGATGTATATGAAGTAATACGGTTCTAATGACAGGATTAAATTTGGTTAGTTACTCAGGTTGTTGAACAAAATTGCACATACAAAAAGAATGGTTGTGTAATGGAAAAAGAGCACTTTTTTTTTTCTTTCTGTAATAGTATGGAGATAGTTTAAATTGAACAAGCTATTGAACTATCAAATGCATGAGTTAGGGATGAAACTTTTTAAAGGGTAATAGAACAATGACTAAAGAAAGAAGAAATGACAAGAGTGTTACATAGTCATCAATTGCCACTTGGATTAATTAAAAATTTATAGGCTTTTGCATGCACCACTACATCTCAACTTATTTGTAAATTGTAACATAAAAAAAAGACTTCTGACTTTTGAGTATTTATCTTAACATCCTGCCTTTTAATGAACATAGAAAATCTTTTTTTGGACTACAGTACTGTTGCTGATATGTGTACCTATCAACATTAATAAATGTAAAAATAATATTGTTCTTATAAAGATTGTGTTACGTTTTTAATGAAAGTGGGTGCCAGATCATATCAAAATTAGTTGAAAAAAGTTTCACCATCAGCTGTGGTTTTTATTTTTTAAGTTTCACAAAAGAATAATAAACTTATAGTTACACAAAAGATAAAGTTTTACACTGAAAGGACAAAAGATAAGTACTACATGCAAAAAAAAAAAATCACTAAAATTTATTGTTTATGAAGGGAGTGCAGTGGTAGACCCAAGTAAAAGTGTCTACAGCTGAAGCTCCCACCCAAACCTAAAAAAAGATCAAAATTCTTAAAAGTCTCATGCAAATTCTGAAAACTAACATTTTTTTTACATTTGCTCCTTCCCTAATATTTTTTTTCTCAGATTCTTAAGATTGAAGTGGTTAAACAACCTTGTCAATGTAGAGTGAGTTTTTATCAAGGTAGCAGTGATAATCAATGCCACAAATAATCTGGTATTTTCAAACTATTGAGATACTGTTGTGATATGTATATGGGACAGTATTTTATCCTGTTGCCGATATGGTAATATTTTTTCAAAATACGTCAAAATTAAAAATATCACTAACATCAGATAAAAATTGAGTAAATTGGAGAAATCTGAAGATATGGCCTTTGACACAACACTCAACAATAATTTGGCCTTATGTGAGGTTTTGGTTATTATTGATCGGAATGGAGAAACAAAATTCGTGTAGTCGACCCCAACTTATCATAATGATGATTGTGTGGATGTCATGCAAGGCCCCTACCGTGCGATACAACTTATGGGGCCCACCTGAGATCTCCTATGATCCATCCAAGCTACCCACTACCAACCAAAGAGCAAAACCCCTCCCAAAAAAAAAATCAAAAAATAAAAAATGCCACCGATCAGCTAAGCAGCTGAAATTAGCTGAAAGAAAAGGTTGGTGGCATATTTAAGCACCTCCACAGTGCCATAAGCTAATTTGTCCATGAATATTGTAGGAGCATGGTGCTTCTTTAGGTCGATCGACATGTCCGGTGTGTATGACTCCCATGGCTGCAATCCAAAAAAAAAAAAATCTTGATCAATTTATAGTATAACATGACCAAGAATAAATTAGGAAAGAAAAAGAGGAATTAATTATGGGATTTTGACATATTAGTTCTCATTATATCCGATTATTTTAATTTCATAATTGAAATTCAAAAAATATCTCTAGTCAATATATTGCCCCACATCCATGATATTATGGAACCGTGTATGCCACAAAAACTTATAAATTTCATGATATCACTAGAATGTACCATGATGTAATGGATTTTATTCAACATCTTAGGAATAATGATAGAACTTAAGAAATAATAATTAGATGTGTACTTACTTTTAATAAAATATTATTTTTTATTATTTTTTTAAAAAAACAAATTCACTCGACGAAACTAAACTATGCAATCGTATATAGAATATGGTGCAAAAAAAATTTTAAAAAATGTTGACCATGGTAAAACAACTTTGATGACATTATCTGAATTTAAGTCGTGAAATTGAGAAAATCGAATTGAATTTAAGGAAGACTAAACCTATAAATTATTACACAAAAATAGTGGGACCAGCTTCCTCTGTTTTCTTACCCTGAAAGGATTTCCACTTCCACTCGGTTCCGTCCTCTTTGGTTATTTTGCCCGGAGCGACGCCCCAGTAGCTCACGATCTCCTTCTCCACCGCCCCATCTTTACTGTCGCCACTCGCACCAGCCGACAACGTCCTCATGGACGTCAACAGCACCCGACCGTTCTGGTTGGCGCCAACAGTACTAACCGTCGGCGTGGAAAGAAGACAACGGCCCAGCTGACTGATCAACTTAGCAGAAGTCTTTGAATTCATGATAGACAGACAGAGAGAGGGAAGAAATAATTGGAAAGAATGTGAGAAATTGGGTTTGTATTGAGGTTGTGAGAAGTTGAAGATGGGTTTATGACTATATATATATATATATGGGGTCAGCTCTCCTAAGCTGAATCTTAGGATAAGGTAAGCTAAAGTAAGCTCAATTGTGTGGTGGGGTCCACCTGGGGACCTCAATGGGGATGGGTGTGGGGTGGATTTTAAAGACTCCCTGAGACCCTCATTCCTGCAAAAAATCAGCTCCAACCGTAATTTTTATCATCTCCATATGGGCCTAAGAGTTTAATGGTCAACAATCCATTCAGACTGATATATAGTCAATCAAACGGTCCAGTAAATTCGGATCTTACCGAAAGTTGGTGGACATGTGCAATTTAAGGGGGTCGTGTGTTTGGTCCATTTGGATGGACCAAAAGTGGGCCCCACAAGCACGAGCTTACGAAATTTTCTCCCTAAGCTCGAGCTTATATATATAAAAAGTGGTCTTTAGGAATATTCCGGCCTAAGGACTTTCTCCCACCTACCTATTTGCCAAAAGTTATGTTTTGAGGGCTTTAACATTGTCAAAATCCCAACTTTCGTATAAAAGATGCCTAAGGACTTTCTCCCACCTACCTATTTGCCAAAAGTAATGTTTTGAGGGCTTTAACATTGTCAAAATCCTAACTTTCATATAAAAGATGGATTTTGTCCAAATTTTGCATGATTAATTGGAGGCCTACCGATTGGATTTTGTACATAAGTGGTCTCATTTTGTTTTGGTTTTGGCTGGTTATTGGCTTTGCTTTCTTTCTGCTTGTTTCTTCCTTCTTGGTGTTTGATTGGGTTGGTAGTATTGTACTTCGGGTTTCTTTATTTGTGTTCCTTGTTTCTCAATATTAGCAAAATAAATAAATAATGGATCAAATTAGGTTGGCAAAGACAATCTAGAGGAAAGGAATGGCAAAAGTCATTCCCAAATCTTACATCGACGTGTGTGTGGGTGTGTGGGTGTGTGTGTGGGGGTGGGTGGGTGGGGGTGGTGGTTCTCACAACAACTGTGTGCCAGAACAAACCCTATGATGTTATATAAGCAAGGCCCGCCTCCATCATCGATCCGATGCACGGTTTGCATGAAAACTATATGCAAAAGATGAAAATGCATAAATTTGTAAAGGTAGAAATGCACTGCTGATTCCATATGTCAAAGTTGAGGCCCAACCCTTATAGTAGAAACCTTCAATAATTGGCTCTAGTCAATATTAAAAAAAAAATGGTCCCTGTCTGCTACATTTAAAACATGTCATGGCCCAAAAATTGGTTAAACGACAGTATCTCACAGTAGTTTGTATGGAATCGAATTTTTCGTGCTTTTGAAATAGTATATAAGGTAATGAAAATTGAAAATAAAAAAATGAAAGAATAAAGTAATGTCCTTAAGAGGAAGATGGAAAATGAATAATCAATCATCATCCTAATAAGTAATAAAGCAAATAGTAGGAAAAAATAATCTCATTGGATTAAAGACATCAAGGATACTCACTTTATAATAATAATTAAAAAAAAAAAAAAAGGGCACTTGGCTTTTAATTGTGAGCTTTCTTAAATTTATCTTTTCTCAAATTAGTCCAAAAGTTAGGGACTATTCCAAGATTGTCTCCACTCATAAGATACCAAAATGTTCCAACAAAAAAGAAAGATATAGTCTCTGGTTAGGAAAGCCCGAAGGCTCAATCAACGCACCGCCATTTGGTTGAAAGAAGAGCAAAGAGTAGTGTGAAAGTTGGATTTTCGAGCGACGAAATCGACATGGGTAATCCCAGAAAAGCTTCCAACTCGAGCGAAGAAGATCTTCACACGGCTGCAAGATCAGGCGACCTTCAGGCCGTTCAATCCATCTGCGCTTCTAATCCTCTCGCCATCAATTCCAGAGATAAGCACTCTCGAACCCCGTATCCTTTTCTTCTTCAAATCAACTCAAATCGAATACCCCATTACTTCTTTTTACATGATTGGGTTACCCATCATTTTATATTCCTTGTATTTATCTGATTATTACTGTGTTCATGAAATACCCATGTGGGTCTTCCTCAAATTCTTGATTAGTGAGCTCTTCTACTCTTCTTCTTGTTAGCTGTTAGTATTTCTGAGCTTATCTTGAAAAAATTGTTGTTGGGTTTATACTGGATTTTACTTTTGTTGAACAGTAAAAGGAATTAGGGTTAGGAATTGGGTGCAAACAATTCGACTTCCTTGATATGGTTTTGTGTTTTTGTTAATTGAGAGTATATGATTTGGTGTGTTTTTGGATGTACCCAGAATCGTGATTTTTAAATATTTTGGCAGAATGGATGGATTTCCTTCTACTGTGCGTTTGCGCAGCATGGAAATTGTCAAGTTGATTGGTTATGATTTGGGGGAAAAGGCACATCTCTCTGAATGTGATTATAACCATCTATATATCGCACCAAGATTGTTTAGTTATAACAGTTGCATCAAAATGAGGTTTTGATATGTGAGTGTCAACAGTTTTAAATAATCGTCTAGTAAGACGGAGAATAGTGTTAATCAGTCAGTAGTTAGGTAAATTGTGAAGAATAAGACCTCCATCTTTCCCCTCTTAAGATATCAAGGATCAGCCAACAACTACACTATGCACCTCAAAAGGACATACCCTCTCCTAGCACAAGGCCATGACATAATTTTAATGGCACCACTCTTGACAATCTGGTGATTCGCTATGTCACATGTGGTGCTTGGGAAGCCTACACAAAGTGTGCATCGGGAGTGGTTGAGGTCATCAACCCAATGCGCTTACAGCGTGTTCAAGTCGAAAAACACCATAAAAGAAGTTTGGACCAAGACTTCCATCTTTTTTCTTTCTTTCTTTTTTTTCGAATCATTGTGCTTGATAATTGTTCTATGAGCCTAACAAAGATGGGTTGTGAGCCAGTCCTGTCCTGTCAATTGTCATGTTCTATGTTTTTAATATTATGGAACTGGTGCCTGATCTGGACTTTGGACATCACCTGCTGATTTGGTAAGGCTTTGTTGGTTATGGAGAACACTGTTTTTACTCAAGTTTCTATGTTCAAAAACCTGTCTTGTTCCTTGCTGGAACTCAGTTTGCTCTAAGCATGCCCTGGAATTGAGAAGAACTATTTGAATAGATCTTATTGCTCTCCATACTTCATGATTTTTTGAGATGAGAAGCAAGCATGTATTGAATATTGACGCAGACTCTCAGTGACATTTGGCATCAGATCGGTGCTTTCAGCATTTAATCAACCTGCAAATAACTTATATATGAAATTTCTATTGAATCTGTGGCATTTTTTGTCAATCTAGAACCAGGAACTTATGAGCATTTTAAAAAAGAAAATTACCCACAAATCAATGCTTCTTTGAAATAACTGTATGGTTGTATTTCTGTTTTTTTATAGAACTTGATGTATTAAACTGTTGCTTTAGTAGAAAAAGGTAACTGGAAAGAACACCTCTCTTCTTTTCTTTGATTTACTAAATACTTTTTATGTTTGAAGTATTATATTCTTTAATTTTACTTGAACACATTATGTTTGCCTCACCTTGCTACATTTTCTATCACTTCACTTGAAATCATAGCATGTAGGCAGCAGCTACAGGGTTTGGATAGTGGTATGGGGGTTCACCTATTGCCAGCATGCATCAGTGATTTGGTCTATTGATCCCTAGCTAGAAGTGCTCCTCAGAGTTGGTGGTGGTCAAGGTTTTCAATTTAATTTAACTACTAAGACAACATTGGATGTGCTCTAAATTACAAGTGATTGAGCAATTCATGGTGAGATAGACAGTTCCAATCATTTGAGGCAGCAATTGAAATGGAAGTTCAATCGCCAAGACATTTTTTCCCAACCTTTTCTGGACCAATTTTATTTTGAGGTTTTGACCTTACAAGGCCCCCTTGGACTTTGAATTTCCCCATACGAAGCCTCCAGGGGCTTTTACGCTCAAAACCCTTTTTTATTTCTAGATTGATCCAGCTCTTACCCTAAAATGTTTGACAACCAGTTTGGGAACAAACCATCTCATTGTCAGATTTTAATGACCCAACTATTGCATTATCACAAGTTTTTCTTCTTGATTTCATAATGAGGAAATCGTAATGAAATCGAGAAGAAACCCTAAAAAGGTATGTTTTCCTTTTTCTCCAATCTTTTTCTATGTTCGACATGCAATCTATGATATTTGTTTATCCTGCATGTGGGAATGATAGGTTTTATTAAATCAAACCATGTTTTTGTTCGAGAAAAGATTTTCATTTTTTTCCCTTGACACGATGATTTGGATTGGAGGCTGCATTTAGCTGCATGGTCTGGGCAGACTGAGGTGGTGAGATATCTCTGCCAGCACAAGGCTGATGTTGGTGCAGCTGCCATGGATGACATGGGTGCCATTCATTTTGCTTCTCAGAAGGGTCACCTTGAAATAGTCCGACTCCTCCTCTCATCAGGTCTTTCAGTCAAGGCAGCAAACCGGAAGGGTTTCAGTCCCCTGCATTATGCTGTTCAAGGATCCCATCAAGAGCTTGCGAGGTATCTGGTAAGAAAAGGCGCGAGTCTAAGTGTGAAGAACAAAGCTGGGAAGTCTCCCCTTGATCTTGCAACGAGTGAGGAGGTCCGTTCTTTTCTTGTAGAATGCGAAGAATCATCAAAGAAAAAGGAAAACCCAAAAGAAAAATCAGAGGCTGGAGATTCTTTGCCAAATGAGTCAGACAAATATGGCAATGTAGATTCTGCTGGTGAAGCTACAGTTATGCACAACAAAGAAGAAGAAGATGATGACGATGAAATGAAGAAGAGGAAGAATGAAGAAGCTGGAACTGAAGTAAGGTTACCTGAACCCAAGAAGGCCAGGGTTGCACTTGGCCACCTTCTGGCTGGGAATGATGTAGAAGAAGAAGAACAGTAACAAAAGAAACTGTAACAAGATAACAGAAATTTTGTTCACAAATTTTTAACTTTTGTTGGTTGGATGATTTTGAAAATGTGTTCGGCAAATGGGTAATGCTATGAATTGTTCACATCTTTATCCCTGTAGCTATTGGGCTAATTTGCCCGGTTCATTTTGAATTCCTAGCAATTCATAGTAAAAGAGGTTTCATCAAGGAGAATTAAAGTGTTCATGAGTACGAATCTAAAACGTTGGATATTGATGGAACCATTGCTTTCAAAGAAGAGATTATTTGACAGCCCCTTGTGGATTAAAAAAATAAAAATTACGATGCATTTTGCTTTGGAATTTTGGCAGATTTACTTACTACTGGTCATTCTATGTTTCTGTGGCAAGTAATTATGTGAATACTTATCTGATTGGAGAGTTTATTCTTCCCCAAAAGACTGTATGTAAGCCATCCTCAAAGCCAACTTTTATATTTAAAGCACGGGTGCAACCCACTCATAGATCTGAATTGAAAATCAGGATGGCTGGATTATCAGGTGGCCCGTATGTACATGGAATGCACTATGCAGGGCCAGGCATGTAACGAATCTTATTCCAAATTGACAATGCATCCTCCCAGACTTCTCTTTCAGCTGTCATCAATTTTGGTCTCATTGAATTCTCTAACTCATGGACTTGGGTTTTTTTACACTGAAGCTTCAAAAAACTATAGTCCGACTTTGAGGATGGCTTGGATTTTGTATGTGCCGGGCACTCATTCATACATCAGCCAAACTAGTTACATGCTAAGGGTTTGAACTTTGGTTTATAGTTGTCCAGTCAAAGTCCCAATTTTATTTAGGAATTTTCACATTAGTCTTCTTTAAATCCAATTTTCAAAAACCCATAAAATTATAGCTTTTATGCAGCATCTTAAGAGGCTTTTTTTTTTTTTAATAGAACCTGAAAAATGATGGTAAGATGTATAATTACTTTTTACAAAACGTCATTTTTTGTGTTCGGTAAAAAAAACGACTTCACTTGGTTGCATAAAATGTTTGATGCAGAACTGTTAAATCCCATGATATCATATGATATGGTGCAAAAATAAAAAATAAAAATATTGACTATGACCAAACAATTCTAGTGACATTATCTGAATCTCGGTTATGAAATTAGAAAGAATTTAAGGACTAATATGTCAAAACCTCTTATTTATGTCAATTTTGTATAATTGTGTCTAGTCCAATTCCTAATTTTATTTATGTAAATTTTATACATAAACACCTACGCAGGCACTCTTGGAAATTAAGAGCATCTGCCCAAATTTCAGTGCCCCAGTTGTTGCGAAGCTACTGCGGAGACGCCCCATAAACCAGTGGGTTAACTCACTGCCTTCAGACAGCTGCCCATATTATCACTAATCTACAGCAAATCATAATAATCTGGTAGTGCCACTGCACCCAAAAAGTTGATGCATCCATACCAAGGTTCCAAATATTTTAGTCTATCAAGAAATCAGATAAAAGCAAAATAATAATAATAATAAAGAGATGATTGCCTAACGAAAAAGGACTTCTAAAAAAGAAAAAAAGTCAAGATGTTTACTTCCAATGACAAAAAAAAAATGCGTAGCACCATACAACTGAAAAATGTGCAAAAAGAAAAAGCAAAACACTATCCATGGAAAACTATGCCTCGAACCTGGTCACAGCTTTCCTTTTCCACTTTCGTAGTATAAAAAAGAAAAAAATATATATATATATATATATATTACAATGTAGCCCTGATTGAGGTAATAAAGCAAATTCTAATCTTGTATAACTGCAAAGATGCTCTGATCAGCCGTGGATCGAACTCTATTTGGGGTAAAAAAATTAGAACAAGCAAGCCCAATCAAGCTGGCCCTTGACATTTGTCAAAATAATAATAAACACACAATACGACATGCCGACCAAACCATTGAATCGAATTCTCCCCTTTGAATAGAGGTGAGCTACACAAGATCACTCATCCGAAAGAGATACAGTTGGATTGAAATAGTACAAATGACAATGACTAACTCATTCTTATCATCTCAACTGTTTAAATCCAAGGGTGAATGACACTTCAATCCAAGTGATCGTTGCCATTTCGGAAGAATTCATACAACGGTTTGAATACAATGAAGTGAGCACCCAGGGTCCTCATTAGGGGATATACAAAGAACCTTGCGGATTCTTTCTCAGACAAGAAAATGAGAAATAACAGCCATCTAAATGGTTACCGTAAATTATGTCTTGAAAACCATCAAAACTGGTGGAATAAATATGTTTTTGCGCCATCGGTGCCAAAGTAAAAAAAAAATTATTAAAACCAACTCTAGCAATCAACTAACAAAATTTAAATCCACCAAACTATTCTTGGTTCTAATATCTGCTCCACTTTCAATAAGAGAGACATTTCTTTAGAATCGCCCACTGGAGAAAATGTCACCTACCATGAATTATCAGCCAAGAGCTTCACTACGCAACTTCAATTTCTTTTGCCACTGGTGGTGGCCTGACAAACTCCTCTTCCTCTTTTGGGGTGTGAATGGTGACAAGATCTGGCAAGGGAGTTGTAGGGCCTTGCTTTCCTTTGGGATCCCAGTCCAACATGATCTTAACTTTAATCCCAAGCACTCCCTGTGAATAGGTGTCAAGTTTAGTTAAAACAGAAATCCTACAAAACACAGTACACAAGCTCAGGAAATGCTATTTCTCAAATGGGTGAAGATTCATGTCACATCAGTGTATGTAGAAGAAATATCCTTCATGCCAAACCACTGAGAGCTCAGTGGTATGCACCCTATACTCACAGCAGACCAGGGATCGATCCTTGGTCTCACTGTGAATGTAACATTCCTATACCACTAATCCAGTCTAGCAAAGAAGGAAAAAAAAGGAAATATTCTTTTTATCTTTTTTCAAGAGTAACAGCAGCAGTCATCGTGGTAGAGAATTGATATTATGCTAGGTGGACTGGTAAGAATTCGTTGTAGGAAAAAAAAAAAAAAACACACTTCCAATGGCCCAGTAACATGGGGCACAAAGTCCAAAAGCTGTTCTGATTGCCCATACACATGCATAACATCTGGGCTTGCCGAGAAAGATCATCTTGTTTTCTTTAAGGATATCTGTATTAACACCCAAATCAATTAACTGAAGAGTTCTACCTAAAAAAAGTGGAGATGGGCTTCTGTAACATTTAAGTTGTAAGCTAACGTATTTCTGGGGAACATGCCAAAACATAATGGATCTTAAAAATCATAGAAGGGCTCAACAAATGAAAACAGAATTGAGATTTTGACATTTAACTTACGAAGAACAAAACTTCTTCAGGACAAGAAAAAATGCCCATTCCAAAGTTGATCATGTCTAATGAACATTAAAAATGCTCGGAAAGTCAATAAATTTCTCTATGAAATATTTTGGATAAGAGGATATTTCTGTCATAGAGATTAACTACCAATGTTGAACAAAAGACAATTTCTAAAGCTCATTATTAATAGCTTGCATCACACAAATTTCATGATGCATCAACTAATCATTAAATGTTCAAAACTGAGATAAATATTGATGTGTGATCTCGAAAGCTAAATAATTAGTAACAAAAAAAAACCTTGCTCTCATAGCAAACTTCGTGAACTTTCATGATTCTTTTTTAAGAAAGAACAACAGGAAAGGCATGCATGGTTGAATAACTAACCTGTCTCAGCAAAACATGCCTCACAGCTGAATCTATATATTCATTAACAGGATGACCAGAAGAGATCATGTAGCCATCCTTGAACTTCATTGACTTTGCACGTTGGGCTCTGAGCTTTCCACTCACTATGACCTGGACAATAAGTCATTGGTTCAGCGAGAGGTTTGGTTGTCCAATTATTTATGAAATCTCCGTGATTAAAATCTCACCTCACAGCCTTTTGCGCCACTTTCCATGATAAACCTCAGGACTCCATAACAAGCCCTAAATAGAATAATAGAAAATTCATTGACCAGCAAAGAAAAAGCATTTTTGTGTAAAACAAAAAATTCAAAAATGACTACATATTCGTGCACAGCTCTAGATGCAATATTTATCACCTAGAAATATATAACATTATCCAGGTTAAAAGAACTCAGCCATCTAGCAACATGCTAGTCACAGAAATATCGGTTATCGGGTTTAACAGAGACAAGCAGGAAAAAGTAAGAACAAAAAGAGCAATTCCTCAAATATAGTGGAACAGTACGGTTACACAGAATTATGGGCAGCAATTCTTGATCCAACCCCACAGGTCTAATTGCATTATGACACACCAACAAAACCCAACCCCAGCTAGAAGTTAAGGTTTAGGGTTTTTGGTTGATATTTTCAACCTGATTAATGAATGTTTCAGGCTTGGGTTGAGAGCCTCTACATGATACTCATAGTGCCCAACCTGACCTGAACCCTGCCCAACCAATTGTTGCTCCTACATAGAACATAAGAGAGAAAAGACACAAAACACATCAGCAAAACTAAGCACGTGCACTGATGTGTGCAAAAATACCATTATGGTATACAGATTTACGACTAAAAATTTTCCATGACAACAACTCTCAAAAGGGGGGGGGGGGGGGGGGGGGTTTAGCTAAATCCCACACAGGTAACTGACAATTTCATTTGACTCGCATAATATATAGCTAAAGAAATCTGTAACTCAAAGAATGCATAGTTGAGAACACAGTTTTCCGACCTGACGAGTCAACTAGGAACTCAGTCAAGTCAACTAGGCCAATTTCTGGCTGGGTGACTGATAAGGGATAACCCAGCTCGAGAGACTTTGCCCTAAATCTGGTGACCCATCGGGTCAACTAGGAACTCATTTGGCTGGCCTGGTTGAGAAGAGTCATCCTATTCAAATTCAAGTAGAGCTCAAGTAAAAGGTTTAAAAAGTTTACCTATACCTAATACCCAACCCAACCCAACCCACTATACTCCCTTTTTTCTTCATTTGCCTTTGTTAAAGAGCGCAGTCATCAAAAAATTAACTACGTGCTCGCAAACTGCAATCCTTATTATTAATATTTTTCTTTGTTTTTCCTTTTCTTTTTGGCATTTAATCTCCATAATGCCTCTTAATTGTAAGCACCGAAAGGGATCAAACTAATTTTGAAATTCACAACTTGAAAATTCTTTCGATCAATAAAATATGATTTTGCACTAATGTATTTGGAAATGATTTCTGAAATTCTGTTTCCTCTGTCTTTCAAGTTTCGATGCTTTTTGGATGCTTTTTGTAACTTCTTTTACGCATTAGAATATATGAAATTTATTAATTTTTTCTAAGAGAATATACACGTTTATTTGTTTTTACATGTTTTGAATAAAAAAAAAATTTACAGACCCACCTGGTTAAACACCAAGTCTCTAGTCTACTAATCCCAGTAACTTGGCAAGTCTTGTCGACCCATTGGTTTGAAAACAATGGTTTAGAACCATTCAAAAAAAGAAAAAGAAAACAGTGGTTTAGAAAATGTAATATGGATTTAGTAGGTAAGCAGCATTTAGAGCCTTTCACCTGTGGATCCATCTCTACGGTTGTCTGGCCGCTGCTGATAGAACAGCATTTCTTTTATGCACTGTAGCTCAAAGCCCAACTACCAAGATGAGAAAGGCTTTTTAACATATCCCACAGATGCAAAATAGAAGAACACACGGATTGCTGCGGATATAGATACTTACAAATATTGTCACATACTCATAACCCCAATGCATACGGAAGCAAGTATGTAAAACATAAGAATGTGGGTCAATCTGGGAGACTCATTTAGTGTGAATGCAGTCAATATAAACCCATTTTTCCTCCGCTAAAGGGATTTTCTTAGCGCTTTCTTAAAGCGGTGATACCTAACCACTTCACATCCCTAAATATGCAGATGCTAAAACCAATGAGAGGGGTCCTCTCATAAAATCAGGCGGCGAGCCAAAGTTTGATGAAAGCGAAACCTAGATAGATGCTAATTCACATGAAGGCTATAATTTGGAGCGGTTTATATTTTATAGGGGGCCACTGATTTATTTATAGGGTTGCTTTCAAGGCAGCATTGAGAATCCATTAGTGGGGCCCTTTAATAAAATTCAAAATGCTAAAAGTTAATTGGTGAGCTTAAGTCTCATTGAAGTGAAATTTAGCTCAATGCTGAATCACAGGACTGTAATTTTAGATAAATTCAAATTGCTAAAAGTTCATTGGCGGGGCCAAATTCTCATTAAAGTGAAATTTAGCTCAATGCTAAATGGTTTGGGTTTTTATATGCGGGCCCACACCATTTGAGTTTTTATAAGTGCGCCTGCTAATGGATTTATAGCATTTCTTCGATGGAAATAATAAATGTTCATCGGATCTCTAAGTCACATTCAGACTAGGTAAACCATCAGATTGTCAAATTGATCGTTTCTCATATATGTGATTCACTCCCTTCAAATTTTGTATTTCAATTACAAGTTTTATCAATGACCAATCTGATGGTGGGCTTGAGCCTGATTGAAGTGAAATTTGACAGGATGCTAATTCGCAGTGACAGGGGAACTATAATTTTAAACAGTTTGGATTTTTATAGGTCGGGCTGATTATAGATACATCATGCAATATACTAGCAATGTTATCTGAAGAAGAGTAAATGAATTAACTATTTTAAGTACATTTCCTTTGTGTTGAATCCAGTGGTAGTTAATGGTTGAATTGGTGCCATATTAGGAATAACAACAATTTATGGGGGTAGGTAGGTCTATAGGCTTGTATTTATCCAAAGTCGTGCCCCAATATATAGTTTTTGTGATTGAAAACGGAAGTTAATTGTTGGGTTAGTGTCATATTGGGAATAACAACTCGTGAGAGTAGGTGAGTGTGAGAGGCTTGGATTTGTCCAAAGTGGTGCCCCAATATACAAAAGAAGGGCAAAAAAGGTGTTGTAAATACAGTAGGTTTATATCCCACCAACATCCAAAAGAATCTCCTATTTTTTTTCCCAATTTAAATATTATATCTCCCATAGGCCATGGCTAGTTGATTGCATGTCTTTTATTTCTCCAATTTTCTCTTCTATCCACCTTTAAAATAATATACCAAAAAGAGGCGCCAATAAAAGTAACTAAATGGCTCCTTTATGTCCAATTTTATAAATAGAAATGCTCCTGTGAGAAGGGCTCTCAACATCTTATGGTGAGAGGTAGCAATGTTGGGTGCCCACCTATCACCAATCCAAACAGTCCACACACATGGGACCCCTTGAATTACACCAGATCCGTTGGGTTAGCACCAATTCCAATGGATTGTATGTAGGATTGAGGGCCAAAAATTTTTTCTTTAATATAAACTTGTGGGCCATGGATGAATAGGTTAAGAGGCATGAGATTGAACACAAAATTGATATCTAGGGCCATCCAAGATGACTCTTTCCATCCCACTGGTCCTGTGATCAGTGGGGTCCTGGCATTTCTCGTTTGTAGAATCTCTCTCTCTCTCTCTCTCTCTCTCTCTCTCTCTCTCTCTCTCTCTCTCTCTGCGGAGAGGTACCACTCACGGATTTGCGTGAGGTAACCTTTTTACCACTGCATGGGAGGCCTCATTACAAATCAGACCCTCTCACACTCAATAACCTCCCTATGAATTAGCTCTCACCCTAATTTGGCACTAGCCTAAATAATAATCAGTCATATTGAATTCTAACGGTAAATTTTTCATGAAACATAATACGGCAGTGGTTATTATTCAGACTTGTGCCGCATTAGGATAAGTTCTAATTCATTGGGGGTTAGTGAGTGCAATGGGGTTGGATTTGTCATTGATGCAGCGTAGACCTTATGGCCACATATGTAGGGCCCACTTAGATTTAGGATATGTTATTAACTAATTATATGTCATTAGTTTCTGATTTTCTTTTATTTAGGATTAGATTTCCAATTTATTTAGTTTCCTAGTTTAATTAGGTTTCTTAGGGCTTAAGTCTTCTTTTACTATTTATATGGCATTGTACAAGATTATTTTTAGATTTGAAGTTGAATAAAATTGGGATTTTCCCTTGAAGAGGTTGGTCCTCGTGTTTGAAATCTCTGCGGAGATAATTTGAGGCGTCTTTGACACGTGCTTCGGCATCTACGCAAGCCCCAACTCTAGGGCCTGCACCAATTGGTATCAGAGCGAAGATCCACAACGCTCCGACTCCGATCACCCTCCGGTCACCGATCGGAGACTATCCAGTCCACTCGTAAAACCCAACTAGAACCCTCACCACTGCCTCTCCATCACCCCGAGCCAAAAACCATCCGTAGCCCTCTTTTCGAAACCCTTGCATAGCCCCAGACCCCTATTCCCTTTTCCAAGCATCCTGAAACATCCCAAACCTTTCTCTGCCTACCCATTGCTCCCCAACCAAAACCCCATACCAATGAAAACCCCTCCCAGACTCATCGCACACAGTCCCCCATTGCCAAAAAAAAAAAAAAAAAAAACCTTGCAACCTTCGCCCATCCCACTTCCCCATCTCGGAACGCCCAGCCCACTCAATTGAAGAATGTGGAGAAGGAATTGGGAGGTACATTTGATTTCAATCACTTTCTCAAAGGTTTGAGACCAAGTATATTGAATGTGGAGAAGGAATGCAACGATATGTATAAAGCATTTTGGGAAGCGATCCGTGTTAAGCGCTTGATAAAGCTAAGATGCAAGGAGATGCAAGAAGAGAAGTCTCTGCCAACCACAGAAGTCCCAGTAGTGGAACCACTCATGGAGAATGCCTCACGTGAATCTGAAGAAACGGAACCTGAGTCTCATCATTTACAGGTGGAACAAGAAGAAACAGACAATGAAGAAAACATTAAGGAGTCTAATCATCTAATGGATCCTATGGCAAGCCCGCCTCCAGAAAATCAAATTAAACTATCCGCTGAAAAGACCATTAATCAGGAGATTGTCACAGAAGTTTACCTCATTAAAGTTCCTCATATTGCCTTTGTCCTCGGAGCTCGGCCAATTCTACTTGAAGAATGTGTGCAAATGGCCAATATTCGAGAATTGAAGCATCACTTCATTCGATCTCGCATTAATGCAAAATCCGGTCACCAAAAGAAGCAGTGTGTCAAGCCTCATTTGAGTTGGAAGAAAAGGTCATGTCAAGCCTCCAAGCCTTGTGAAGAAATCGAAGACCAACCGGTAAATTGAGGATTCATGCGATGGATTTTTTATCCTGAAGGACATCTATAAAACTCGAGGTCGAGTTTTCTCCAAGAATGGGAGAATGATGCAGCATAGACCTTATGGCCACATATGTAGGGACCACATAAATTTAGGATATGTTATTAACTAATTATGTCATTAGTTTCTGATTTTCTTCTATTTAGGATTAGATTTCCAATTTATTTAGTTTCCTAGTTTAATTAGGTTTCTTAGGGCTTAAGTCTTCTTTTACTATTTATATGGCATTGTACAAGATTATTTTTAGATTTGAAGTTGAATAAAATTGGGATTTTTCCTTGAAGAGGTTGTTCCTCGTGTTTGAAATCTCTGCGGAGATAATTTGAGGTGTCTTTGACACGTGCTTCGGCATCTACGCAATCCCTAACTCTAGGGCCTGCACCAATCATGGGTGTCCCACGCGGTGGTAAAAAGGTTACATCTCATGCAAATCTGAGAGATGTACACCTTAGCAGAACATAGCCCTATATGTGAGTGTATACAATATATATGGAGAGAGAGAGAGAGAGAGAGAAGGTGCTCATCGCTGCAATTGCAAGTTAAAAGTTAAATTACTTGGTAAAAAAGGTGGAGATGCTGTGAGAGAGAATCAATGGACCATTGGATTTTAGAGCCACTCACTTGTGGATCCATCTATATGGTTGTCTGGCTGCTGCCAATTGAATGGCTTTTCCTTCTTGAATTCACTGTATATAAGGACAGAATAACCTTATCCCACAAATGCAATGAATGAAATGTGATACTATCCTAATCACTCAAAGGGACTGCAAGCTCCAAAAAACTGGATTGTTTTCAGTTCTAGAAGAAATTCCAGGGTCTTTCTCCATTCCACAGAAATTCAGCAACTTCGCAGAAATTTTAGCAACATGGATTTCTTTGCAGAAAAGGGCTGCAACTGCAAGTACAAAACCTTTTCCACAGGATCCAGCCACTACATAGGGATTGGAAAACTTCAAAGAAGAGAACCAACACAAACCAGAAAAACACAGCAATAATATATAGATTAAGAAAATTCAAAGAAATCCTATTGATTCTATTGAAAAAATTACAAGCTAGGTTTAAATGTCTCTTCTCCATGAATGAATAGTTTGTAGTCTCTTTATCAAATCAAATCCTAAATCTCTACTAACAACGAATATTTTCATACTAAAATCCCTAGAGAACAGAAAATCCTAATACTATAAGAATCCTAATGATGTATTAAATAAACAGAAAGAATAGATGGGAAAACTGGCTGATGAGCAGCCCATCATCGACTGATACCCCAGGTCTGGACCTATTTCCAGACCTTGAGAATGGCCCACAGGGCCTGGATCACCTGTTGGGTAAAATCTGGGCCCAGTTATGCGCTTGGCTGCGGGTCTAGCTGGCCCTAATGTTGGATTGCATCAAGGTGTTCGAAGGAAGGAATTAAAACTGGTCCGCAATGTAGTCGAATGTTGACACCCTTAGATGAAGGGTTAGTTGTGATGGGGCAGATTTTTAGCTCCACCCTAAACCTCGCAGGAAATAATGAAAATAACAAGGATTGCCAGATCCTAATCCTTTGGGAGACAGGAAGTCCAAGAACAAGAACTAGTTCAGAAAACCCCCTTTTTCTTATCGGTGACAAAACAATTTATCAAGAAAAGATGATTACAAAGCAAAGACTAATAGAGACAAGAGGGACATGGGCATGAAAGCATTATACCACATACCACAACTCTCAATTACAAAGTGAAACCCACCCAAGGAGAAATCCTATCAACCCCCTGAAAACAGGTAACTACTTCTTTTCCCACCTAATGGATCAAATTCAAATGGCATCGAGATGTCACAAAATCATCCTATTAACAACTGGAGTAGTTGAGATCATTCCTTTTTTTTACCGAAACAAATTTCACAGAAGTGAAAATAATATACAAATAAATTATAAATGTAAGAGGTGTATGCTGTAAAGTGAGAACAAGAAATGAAAAAAATAAAAATAAAAATCTTTAACAATAATGAACGCATTTACATCTCACAAAACCATCTACTCCACTGGAGCGAACCCTAAAAGTGACTTTTTGAGAATTTTATTCTATATTCCTTACCTCTGGCCTACTTATCCAGGAGTTATGATAGTAATGGTTATTATTGTTTTGTCCCTAAGGTTATAAAATTAGCCGGAGATTAATTATTTTATTCAAAATTACTGTAACGAGATTTTAAGGCCATAAAAACCTACCCAACCAAGTATGAAATGACAGTAATGCCCGTCCACATTTTTTACCCAATCACAACCCAACTTATCACTTTCACGCTTGAAATCCTACCCTCCTATTGTATTTTCCTCATCATCTCTTAACCCGTTCTACAAAACAATCTCCAATCAATCAAGGTTTGCAAGAATGGGAATTATAACGTCCCCGACTGTTGCTCAGCTGGTTATGGACATGGTGCAGTGTGCGTGGGTGCATGAGTTCGGTTCTCTTGTCATTAAAAGGTCATTACCCAGTGCGGTCCCGCCGAAGCAAGGCATCAGGAGAGACAGGCCTAACCTTTGGCAATTTTACACAAAGTGGCAGCTCGCAGGTCTCGAGCCTGCGTGATAACGCAAGGTACCCGAGACTTTTACCATTGCACCAAAGCAATGACCCTAGTTCGGTTCTCTTGTAAAGCACCAAAAAAAGAAGGGAGTTTTGACACTAGGAAAACGGTATGTATAAAGAGGTCATATAATATTGATTTGTTTTTTGGATTTAGTCAATAAAATAGCATTAGAAAGGATGGAACAAAACACTAGTCTAGAATGAAAGGGAACCAGGGACAGCCTAATTTATAATTAAAAAGGAGAAATTTGTGGTGGAATATGGACCACAAATACTTTTAACAATTGATTTTTGGGTGAAAACCCTTGATTCTTTTCCCTTTTTTTTTTTCAGCTTCATCAAAGGCTCGAACTCATGCACTCTCGCACACACAACCATGTCCCTAACCAGCTGAGCTACATCCCGGGACAAAAATCCTAAATTATTTTACATGTGGTCTCATGCATCTTCGTGATTTTCACATTTTCTATGAGTATCAACTTTAAAATACATAGATTTTTCGAAGCTAGTACTCATTAAGGAAAACAAAAGATGAAAATGACAAACATACATGGGAAAATGTAAACAATTTAGGTTCTTCAACTAAAATCAAACGATAGGAGTAATTGTGGTCCTCATTCCACAACTGATCGCACCATCTTCACTCTATAGAACGGTTATTTCCTCATTCCCTTCCAGTATAAGCTAAAGCTTTGTCTGCATTTACAATCATTGTTATTTTATACAACCATTAAATTGGAAGAAAGAAAATCAACATGATATAATCTACTCACGCTCTCATTTTTTCGGTATTAAAAATCTCTTTTATAGCATTTGGTATCTCAGAATTTTGGTTATTTGAATAATATTTGTCGGTTTTCTATCCCTTTGAGGTGCATCCTCGTTTCCGAAAGTCCCTACAAAGACCTTTTATCGTGCCTCAGCACTTTTCCACACAAACCCTAACCATAGGGCCTACATCATGAAGATTCAATAATTTTTATGGATGAGGACTCTATGGAACAATTAGAAGGTACTAAGAGAGCCCGCATGGATTGGACTAAGCATTGAATGGTTTAGATTGAAGAATGGGCTCAAATAGTTCCCTGAATTTCATAAAAATTACGTATAGGGATTGTTTCCATAAATTGTAATTGCAAGGGGTTTCCACAATTTGCATAAATTAATTTTGCAGAAAATAATAGAAAACAGGCTGTTTCTTTGAGCAATAAATGGGTCAAACTGCATGGGCCTGTCCCAACTGGATCACCGAAGAGATGCCTCCAAGCTGGTGAAGCCCATACTTCAAAAAAGCGGACCAATATAAAAAATCAACTTCCTTAGGCATTACTAGTAATTTGATATAAAAGAATTAAAAAAAGGTGAGCAGAAAATATAGACAAATGAGTGGTTCACAATTTCCCTTGATTAACCACCCAAAAGATATCCAATGATCCTATTGTCTTGTAGATGCCAATCCACCAAATCCTCATTTATATGGTTATACTAGTGGGGCCCACCTATATGCCATGTGTCTTGTATTTTATTAGCATTACACTGCCAATAATAATGTACCATTACGCCAACATTCTTGGAAAGGAAAAAAAAATCTTGATCACGCTTGTCATGAAAGTTTGGTGTCATGGAAGTGACAATCCATCATTTATAGTTTATACCAACAAACAATGATCATAGTTTATACCCCCACCCTATGACAATACACACACAAAATAATATTTAGTTAGTTAATTAATTACTAACTAACTAAATAAATAACGTGTCATAGATGACCATTAAGGTCCTGAACAACACCCCCTAATCCAGATCAGTTGCCGGCAACTTGCATTCTTTCACGCCATGAATATTGAATTTGAAAATTCTTTCCAACAGGAAATAATTAATCACAGTTTTACAAGCCAGTGTTCCATCCAAACCATCCCAATTTCTAAGGGCTCTTTCCATGCTAACACCTTTAATTCCTCTCAGCCTATGTTCAACCTAACCTTAAGACATATCCAGAGCACTTCATCAACTTTTTTTACGGTAGTTAAGATATCAACCAATAACCATCACACATCCGCAAACAGATACGTATACACACTGTCAAATAAATTTAAAAAATTCACAAATGAAGACTGGCACTCACTCAAACAAATGTATGTACATACATACACAATGCAATCTCAACAAGAATAAAGCTCATCAACCCCTTTAATATCAGCCAATGAGAGTAAATTTTGCAGAATAACAATTGATATAGAAATGCAATACCTTCGGACAGCAAGGCCACCAAGAAGCTTGTACCGAAGGGACTCCGCTTGAGCAATTGCACAGAGCCCTCTATTGTTTACCTTTTCAGCATACAGTTCCACACTATTCTCCGGAAAATTGAACCTCTTTTGAACAACAGAAGTAAGTTCCCTAATTCTCCTCCCCTTCTCACCTATATAAGCAAAACACCACAGAATCATTTACTCCATGGAGAGAGAGAGAGAGAGAGAGAGAGAGAGAGAGAGAGAGAGAGAGAGAGAGTGATTACTTCAATACATTAGGTTGCATCTTGATCCATCCTGAATTACAATCGGCTCAAATATTACCCTTTTTTATGTGTGTGTGTGTGTGTGTGTGTGTGTGTGTGTGTGTGTGTGTGTGTGTGTGTGTGGGGGGGGGGGGGGGGGGGGGGGGGGGGGGGGGGGGGGATATGTTTACCAGTCCTATGCGTTTAAGGTGGTTAAAAAACTTGAAAATCAAACAAGGTGGATTACTGTTTTTCCAGCCTCTATCTCAGAATCAATACCAGCAATCAATTAGCATGAATCTCATAGGATTATATTAGTAATATGATATCTGAGACACTAGGCCAGAACATGTGCTCATCAAGACATTTTTTTTTGCTTAAAAGCTCATCAAGACATTCAAACACAAAAAACGCAGACATCAAACACTGAAATTTACAGATATCATAGATCTGAAAGCGCTAGAAAGCACTCCAAATTACATTTAAAAAAAAAAAACAAGAAGAAGAACACTTAAATCATAGAACTGCAAGACCATTTTTCGTCTGCATCTAAAACACCTTAAAAACAAAAGAATACAATACACTGAAATCCTAGTTCTGCATTCTTAGTTCTAATCTACTTCTAACTATAACACCCCAGAAACCACTAAAACAGCAGATCAACATCAGATTTGAAGCCGTTCGGCCACTGCACCTCGTGTCAGAAAGATCCCACAGTTACGATCACAAAAAACCATTTCAGCCATCCAATATATCGAATGAAACGGCTAATTCAAGGACCCCATGATCTCCATCTATTCATAAAGACACCATTTTTTTCTAATTTTAGAAAAGAAGAAGAGGAAGAAAGCCTACCAAGAACGTTCTGAGTTCTGGTAGCTCGGATGATGATCTCGGTACGCATTGGAGTGACTCGAACCTCAACGCCCGAGTACCCATCCTCGGCCAGCTCTCTCGTCAGAACTTCGTTCAGTTCCGCGAAGAAAACTCCATCTGCAACGAACTGAAACGCAAAAAGATCCGATTTTTCTCTCAGAAATCGAAGAACATGGCTTCAAGATACAAACTTTGTGATCGAATCGAAGGCTAGGGTTTCATTACCTTCCTCTTTTTGCTAATCTGAGTCGCCATGATTATGAAGCTGATGGTGCGGACGAGCTAAGCGCAAACAGAAACCCTAGATTTGGAGAAAGTGTAGAATGCAGGTATCGGGCTTCGGCAATTTTTATAATTTATAAAAACAACCTGCGGCCTGGATCTGCTGATCGTAACGTGACATCACATCGCGTGAATCATAGCCGTTTAATATGACTGATATTGTAACGAGTTTATGATCGGTGTGATATCAACCATTATATTGAAGATTAAATGAAACCGTCGGAATTTTGCGTCCCTATCACTTACTTACTGCAGTTGTTATATTTTTGATCCGAGTGGAATAATAATAGTCCGCTAGAAGACGGACTCAAAAGTCTAATGATGAAAAAAAATCACCTAAATTTTTTAATGATGTGGCGGACTGTTATTAGTCCGCTCACGATGATAGTCCGCTCACGATGAAAGCATAATAATTAATAACTACGATTGGTGATCCGGACTTTTTTGTAATCAATATAGAATAATTTTAAAATCTCGATTGGCCACCTTAAATGAGCTAGAGAGAAAGGCCACTTTTTGGTGCAAAAGTCTATTTGTTTTATATATTTAGATTTTGACTGTAAAATAATAGCTTAGAATTGAAGTAAAGTGATGCAAAGTATCAAATTAATATAGAATAAAATATAAGGGATTTATGATGGTCTTTTATTTTTAGTGGCTTGATGAGGAATCTTTTTAACTTTTTATGTAAAATGAAAAAAAAATTTCACTAAAATTTAGTGGAGAAAGAAAAATGAAATTTTGAATTTGTGTATTTTTGATATGATGGGTAGTCTTTTCTTGTCTAGATAATGTAGGCTCTACCTCACTTTACTTTAATTCACTAGCCATCCAAACACTCCCCACATTAAGTGGATGGATCTCCCTAATGGAGAATCTTTTAAAAAATTTAGGGAATAATTTGAAAAAACATTTGTGTCCTTTTTAAACATAAGATAATAATTTTTAAGCTTTATTTAAGAATTTCTCTTAAATTCTTAACAACCATGGGAACATGTATTTCTATAAGTGGTTAAAAATGAGGACTCAATATCCAAAAAATAAAGTGAAAAAACCTTCTTTTTAATGGAACCATCAGCCCAGTACAAAAGTGGCATCTCATCTCACACAGCCACCTAGTGATCGGTCCCTAGGTGGATAGACAGTCCTATATATGGTACCACGGCCCAATATAAAAGAAAGAAAACAAAAGGGCTTCTAGTGGAAAATACCCATGAATACTATGGTTGCAAACAAAACGGTTCTGAGTTTGAACCATACTGGACATGGACTTGGACCCGTTTTCTAAATAATGGTTCCGGTTCCAGATCTGATTTTGACTCAAAATCTATTTTGTTGGTTCCAGACCCGGTTCCTATAGAAAATTCTGGATTCGGTTTCAGAACCGGATCCACCTGAAGGAATTGCTCTAGTTCCATAACCAGTTCTAACTTCTCTCCATTTTTTCTTAAAATAAGTATATAATTCAATTTATATCAATGCATTAAGTCTACTACCTCCAGTATCATACATAAGAATGTCTAAAAAAAGTTTATTTTGAGATACGGTTTGCAATATCAAAGACTCATATGTCGGGTCCCATGTCAGAACCTATATGTACCCAGAACCGGACCTGTTTATCAACCGGAACTTAAGTTGGGTTCCGAATTCAGACCCGTTTATGAATCGGAACGTAAAATAAGTTCCAGACTTGGGTTTTTTTTATCAAAACTTTCAGGTAATCGGATACCCATTTGCAACCCTAATGAATACTCAAGCATCAATGCAGAAATCATCAACTCATGTACTTAGTAATAAAATATGTTAGATCTCATCAACCTATTAAAATAGTGTAGGGGCCATCTAGATTTTTCAAATTAATAAAGGTGGTTATTTGTGAAAATTAAAATTGTCGAGAAACACACACATAGTTACATAGTTTATAGAGAATTTTACCTAAAAAAGGCCCCAAGATGGCCTAAAACAAAAAAATGGGCCACTAGTAAATATGGCATGGAAGTGGTCCCCTTTCGATTTTTTTATTAATGATTGAAACTTGTGACAATGTCGTTGCTCTTGAAACACTGTTTTCCCCATCTTCCTCCCATCGTTTTTCCCCTTCCTCCCAAGGTGTGGTTGCCTTGCGCTGAGATCGTTTTATGAGGAGTAGATGAGGGCTACAAACATAACGCCTGGAAATATTATGTACTCAAAGTTTATTGCAAGCTTCGAGACCAGAGGCTCCCCTCTCCCAAATACCTTGAGAAGATGAAGAAAATCCCTTGAGCTTCTGGTTTCTGTGGTTACAATGTAGATTTGTTGCAGGCCTTGTTGCAGAAACAAGAAGAACAGAGAGATGAAGAGGGCTGGACTCTGTCGAGCACGTACAGATTTCGTTGTTACAGAAGACAATTGGAAAAGGGTTGACCTCGTGATGTGTTTACAGATTGGAGAGATCTGGGCAGGGGATTTGGGCCACTTCATGCTTGTGTAACAATGTGATTTAGGTATACAAGGCGATTTCTATGATCTATGAGAGAGGAATTATGATAGGGGGAGACAACATATCCATGCAATTCTTCCTCCACGGCAATGAGGGAGATTCCGACTTCTTGCACCCAAAAAGGGAAGAAACCCTCTTCTAATTGCAGTTGCATGAATCAATTTTCCTTGTGAAAGACCTTTTAATTGAGCACAAGCAGGAAGCAAGTTCACCAATGTAATGGCATCGGGATTTATCTCTCTCTTGCATTTCGACAGAAGTAAGCAATGCCTCATGGGGATGATCATTCAAAGAATACCCACCTATCAGCGAATTCCAAGCCACCATATTCCTCTGAAACATACTATTAAATAAATGCTCTGTAAAAGTCACATTTCCACATTTACAGTACATGTCTACAAGTGTTGTTTGGACCATGACATCAGATAGCAACACACATCTTATTACATGGCAGTGAATTTTCATCCCATGTTTAACTGATTTCACCAAAGAACAAGCAGTAAGTGCACTGATTACACTGAACCGATCAACTTCGATACCACACTCCATCATTTCTTGGAAGCACGACAGCGACTTCCACCCATCCCCATCTAAAGCATACCCACCAATCATCGAATTCCAAGAAATAAAATCCCTTATCGGCATTTCATCAAACACTTTCTCTGCAAAGACAATACACCCAGTCTTGGCATACATAGAAATGAGCGAATTGCCAACATAAACATCCAAGTGAAATCAAACCTTAATCAACCTACAATGAATCTTTAATATGAATTTTTGAATGATGCCAAGTTATGTACTTTTTTATGGCAAGAAACGAAGCTTGTATGCCCATGTTTTATAGTGCGCTCGCACATAAAACCAATACACGCATAATTTTTTTCGACTGCAATGGTCAGTGACAACGTCGTTGCCTCACAGAAGATAGAATTTGAAAGGAAGTGTGCTCTAATATCTGACGACGTCGTTGCTTTATAGAAGCTAGTGGAAAAACGTGTGCTTTAATATCTGGCGACGTCGTTGCTTCACAAAAACTAGTGAAAGACAATGTGCTTTAATATTGCGACGTCGATGCTTCACAGAAGCTAGTGAAAGACAATGTGCTTTCATATATGACGACGTCGTTGCTTCACAAAATCTAATGCAAAAATTGCTGTGTTAATCTGTGACGACGCCGTCGCTTGTAGAAAATAAGCAAAAAAAAAAAATCTGGCGGGAATACCTGTTCCGTAGCATATATACTATGGGTACCTGTTCCGGTTAGTGGCCAACTAGGGTCCTCTTTTAGGTAAAATCCTCTGCAGTTTATATTCATATAAAGATAAGCACATCATCATGGAGAGAGAATAACAGTTGGGCACTCCTTTAGGAGATCTTGTCCACTGATCAGGTGGCCCACTTTAGAGGAGTGCTAGACCAAATATCAGTCAAACAATAAATTCCAGTGTTTCCGTCGCCCCACTCATTTCACTTTCTTTTTCCTTTTTTTTTTTTTTTTTGCTTTCGCACCGGTATCCAGAAGCCCTTCAGCCCTGACTATTCCGGCTCGAGCCTCGGTCGGCCCATAACGGGGTACGACTCTCCCAACGCAGGTTTTTCCATTCACAAGTCTCGAACCCGAGACCTTGCTTAAGGGACCGAGCGCCGAACCACTCGACCAACCCAACGTTGGTTCATTTCACGTTTCTTGCAAGTTAACCCCATAACACAATCTATTCCATGCCCAAATTCAAATTCAAATTCCTCCCTTGGAATCTAAGTTTGATGAGAACAGAGAAAAGCATCAATTGCTTTTATGAAAATGCTCTCTCTTCCTCGTTGAGCCATATAAGCCTCCCCATCAGAAGGAATTTAATTTTCAAAGGATCCCAAGTAGGAACCATGGCACAATTTCTTGGAAGATTGTGGGAACGAGTTCAAGGTTTGATAAGTTCTCCCTTATTTTATGAATTCATTTCAGTGTTCTTGTGTTGAATTCACAGGTTCAGGTTTCCTTACCAGACCCTTTATTGGCTGGAAGAAAGGGTAAAAGAAAAAAAAAAAAAGAAAGAAGAAGATATGCATGGGCTGTATTAGTGATAAAGATTAGTGGTCTGATTGTCTTAATATGATTTTATTTTTAACCAAATAAATAAATAAAATGATAGTCCGCATCAGCGTCGGCTGATATTTAAATTATTTAAACTCACTGTTTATTTTGGTTTTTTTATTTTCTGTTTTTTTTTTTTTTTCCCTAAAACCTGTTTATGATTTTGTTGATGAGTGAGTTGAGCTGAGGCATATCAATTGGGGTTCAGTGATGCAACATTTATTTTTCATCTTCATTGCATGTTGCAGGAAAACCATACTTGAGAAAGATATGTGATAATGTATTCGATCAGAGACAAAACAGCAAGAGACTTTTGGAATTGACTGATCTTCACTACTCAGTTTTGCTGGCATATAAGTAAGAGCAGAGTATTAACTGTATTATCTAACTATTTATTGTTCAGATATGTGCATCAGATGCTAGTTTAGGCCCTGTTTGGATTCGAATTCGGTTGCCCAATCATCCAAATTACCTGCTATTCATTACCTGGTCATGGCAAATAATAAAGCAAACTTTAAAAGCAAATCAGGTTATCCAAACTCATAAACCCTCTGTTAAGCATAAAAATCAAGTTACCTGCACTTGATATACAAGTAGTGTCCTCAAATACTGCAGATTTGCACTCAGTTTACAGTAAATGTGATTTACCTGTGATTGATTATATAGCAAAGTTTTCAGGTAACTTAAGTTCTCCAAAGTCCAAACACACATCCCATGTTTATGAGTAAACCAAGTTGCTAGTTGCCTGCACTCAGTTTACAAGGTCCAAATGGACACTTCCTACATATGTATCATGTATGTATTGTACAATACTTGATAATGATCAAATTAAGCTTTTTTCTTTGCAGCCTTTTCAATAAACATTTCGGCGGCAAGCACAAGGAACCTCCCTCCGCTGAAGTAGTTGCAAGTACTGTGACGGTATGCGATTGTTGTTAAAATCCTCAAATTCTAATGGATTCTAGCACTTACATTCTTCAGTTGACAGAAAGAAAATTATTCTTCACCAAAAAAATTGTCTGGCATTATGACCTATACGGCTATACCTTAACAACAAAACAGTGCAATTCTACTTTTGCAATATCATTGATATGGGTTAGAGGCAATCTTAAACTCAAGGGTTTCTGTTTGGTAAATCAGCATATCATAATATGCATGTTCTTTCTTTTTCTTCTTCCCTCTTTTTTTCGGTGCCTTTCTC
This sequence comes from Litsea cubeba, assembly GCA_012931725.1. Taxonomy (NCBI): domain Eukaryota; kingdom Viridiplantae; phylum Streptophyta; class Magnoliopsida; order Laurales; family Lauraceae; genus Litsea; species Litsea cubeba. The sequence goes on from CM022947.1 coordinate 128,809,893, forward strand.
CCTTCCATAGATGATGAGTTAAAAATTTAGATCAAAGTCTTGGTACAACTATATTAGGGTCGACTACATGAACTTTGTTTATCCATTCCAATCCATCACGAGCCAAATCCTTAGATAGATAGGTTGAATTTCTTCAAATTTATTATTACTACTTTCATCCATGTCTTCTTTGGCCTCTCCCTTCTCCTTGATGGGCCATCAACTTGCATACAAAAACTTTTCATCACTAGCGTCATTGCTAGCCTATGCTAGACATTCAAACCATCTTAAACGGATTTCTCTCATTTTATCACCAATTGATAACACCCCCAAAATGCTCCCGAAATAGCCTATTTCTGATTCTATCATCCCTAGTTTTACCACACATCCACCTCAACTTTCTCATCTTTGCTATACTCATTTTGTCCAAGTGTTGCTTCTTAATTGGTCAACATTCTACTCCGTAGGTCATAGTTAATGTAATTGTTCTCCTGTAAAATTCTCCTTTCAATCATGTTAATATCTACCAATCACAAAGCATTACACTAGCAAGTCTCCACTTCAACCGTTTTGCTTTTATCATATGTTCGATATCTTTCTCAATCCCTCCATTTTTAATCATTATTGAGCGAAGGTGTTGGACTGAATCTCTTTGTTTAGATATATAGATATATATATTTATTTACAAATGTTTTGTGTTTATAAATCACCAAGGCATGAGGTCAGTGTGGGTGATAAATTAATATTCTAAACAAGCAGAGGAGGATTTTCCCTCAGAGAACTTGATAACGACATTGATGTACGACTACGCTCAATACACAATGGATGTGAAATGTGTAAATTTTGATCTGTCAGGTTTCTATTGAAAGAAACTTAAAAAGCCACATTGTTGGTTAATAATTGATTAGATCCCAATACTGCTTCAGCATCAAATATTTTCCCTCAGAGAACTTGATAACGATGATGTACGACTACGCTCAATACACAATGGATGTGAAATGTGTAAATTTTGATCCGTCAGGTTTCTATTGAAAGAAGCTTAAAAACCCACATTGTTGGTTAATAATTGATTAGATCCCAATACTGCTTCAGCATCAAATATCTGCATCTTAAAAAGATTTATTTCGCTCATGTTGCGGACTGGTAATGGATGCAGCAATTACAAGATCAGAACCCAGAAGGGATAGATCGTGAACAATTTTATGAGATGATCTTGGAATGGACATTAAAAGATCGACGCCTGTTTGTTCAGAACAAGTTCTTACTGGCAATAATGGCTGCCCCAGCAATGGCGGAACTTACCAAAAGAGGAGGTGAAAGGGTGCCTTCAATTGGAAATGTCATACAGAAAATTCCAACTCCAGTCTTTGTCCCTCTATACATAGTAGGGCTGATACTTGTCCAAGATTTCAGCATTCATGTCGACTAGATTGGTCTGTATTCATGAAACTAATAATAATTATATCTTGATTCATCAGGTCTTGGTCTACATTATATGTCTATTTGTCACCTCTGCTAATATGAGCGGGAAGAAAGAAACTATATATACTAATCTAATCTTTCATATGATTGTAATTAGTCTTGTGTTTTTCTTGGGGTATTTATTCACAATCCATTGCGTCAGAGATGCATATGCTTAATCTGTGCTGAAATTATGTGTGTGGTACATTCAAACAAAGCAAAGTTGTCATTTTTGTAGCAAACACCCATAAATTGCAATTTGATATTAAATACAAGTTTCTCTCATTTATTTACTTTGGGATTCGTTTTATTTAAAATCTAATCAAGAGAATTGCAAATTCATTGGATGTGGCATTCTGTCATATTCTAAGGGAAGCCAATTTTGTAATAGATCTTCTCTACAATTAGGTCCTTTTGTTATAGTGCTTTCGGTTAGGCATTTCCTCCTCCTTTTCCATTTGCTTTTCAGCATGGTACTCGCCACAGAGCTCTTGAACCATCTCTATATTTACTGCATGCGGTTCCATTCTTAATATGTTATCTCTGCTACCAATCAATAATAACAACAACAACAAAAACCTCAAAATTCAGCTAACTTAAACTTGTAATTGAGATGCATAGATTCTATAGTTTTAAATAGCATCACCCTTCATGCTATCTAGAAAGGAGCATATCTGTTAGATGAAGTACATTTAAACATAAACACAATTGCTATTTTTATGACAAACTCCCATTTGCTGCAACTTGATAATGCATAAGTTCTACCATTGAGCTAATGTTTCTTCCTTAATTATACTTGGAACTTAGCTAACCGAAGCTTGCAACTACTTGCCCAAAGATTGAAAATTTTCAAATAGCTTCAACCTTCCACTGTGCCTAGAAAGGACCAAGGACCATCTGGATATTTGTATCATATAACAAAAACACAAATGTCTGCCAGCACACTCATGGTTGAGTAGTGTTAGCACTTTAGGCCAAGGGATCAATCCCTGGGTCTTCAAGTTTAAAGTATTGTGCCTGAGCACTAACCCAACTTAGCAAAAAAAAAATAGTCCATGTACAGCAATCCCCTTTAATGTGATTTGATGAAACGGTTTCTACTGTTTAAGTGATGTTTCTTTATTTAGCATGCTTTGACCTCTAGCTAACCGAACATGTAATTGTAGTCCAGACTCCAGAAACTGTAGAACTTTAGATAACATTAACTTTTCATGCCATATTATAAGGAGCATGTTCAATTCTTTTTTTATTGTGTAAACTTTTTTTTTTTCTAGTTTGGACGGTGGTAGGGTACTGGAGTGTTGAACTATAATCCCAGGGATCAATCCCTGGGTGGCCATGTGAGGATGAGATGCCTCTATTACTGAGCTATGGGGCAAGTCTCTATATTATTTGTAAACTTGATGAAAAGAAAAAGTAGAGAAAACCCAGCAAATGAAGAAATAGGGGGAAAAGAAGAGTGATAGAATAGGAGATGAAAAGAGAAAAAGTGAATGGTTTCTCCAGATCAGTCCATCTGAGGAGAAAACCACGGTAGTGGATCCTGCATCTCTTGACACTGAATCACTGATGAAAACACTTTCTCCTAGGCGTTCCACTATGTCTAACGTCTAAAACCCTCCTAAATTGCAGTAAATGTAGGGGTTACCTACAGATCCTCATCATCTAAAACCTCATAAAAGTTTAGGATTTATGTTGTAAACATTATATGAATAATTTTTCATTTTCAAAAATAAAAAAAGCTGTCAAAAGAATCCATTCCATAACACCAAAGCCTCCTACAAAATCATTCAAGAAAAAAAATGAAAGCTGCAAGAACACAAGGATTAAAAATCTTAATAATAAAAATAAAAAGGTTTATCAAAAAAAAAAAAAAATCTAAAATGCAAACCTGTTTGCATTGAGAAGCTTTCCATTTACATGAGAAGTTATCAGATGGAGAATGTAAATACGAGTTAACGATGATTGTAACATATCACTACAGGAGAGATCAAAGGAAACATCACTGCTATAGGTCAACACCAGACCTGATAAAAACTGTTAACATCGAAACTATAGACTCCAGTTAGAATGCCATTGCCGATGGTCACCCAAAGGAATATGGTTTGCTGTATCATCTGCTTCACACTGTGTACTGATAATATCAGCACGACTACCACCGCTAACTGGGGTGCCAAGCTGTGGGACTCTCACAGCATCTGACTGCATGCTTACAATGTCCCCCCGAGTACTGCCCAAAAGTGGAGGGGCAGGCTGCGCAATTCTTGCTAACCTTTCTTTGGAGGCAACAATTTTTTCCCAAGCCGCACGTAAAGCATGGAGTGCCACATCATAACTCTCTCCAGATGCAGCCCCTTCTTCTACACATCTAATGGCTTGCTTACACAAGTTATTGTATCGGAGGTTCACAGACTCTCGACGATTGGCTTGCATTGCTACATCTCGTTCATCCAATACAACCCGACTCTTAGCATTTCTTGTCCACCGCTCTAAGATGTAATGAGATGGAAGGGTCGTAACAGTTGATATTGTGAAAACTTTCAATATGTGCCGACAAATAATTCCCAAATACTCAAACATCTTGCAGGTGCAACTTGCACCCTTGTCAGTGACGTTGAATGTAACAACATGAGCCTTCCGGTGCTCCTCATATTTGGTGACTTTAAATGAGCCAATCGCTCCATCTTCCTTGATTTTATTTGCAACATAACCTAAGCTTTCAAAAATTTCCTCCTGAAATTTCAGAAAGATTTTTCTGGTATAAATATCAGCAACTTGCTTTTCAATTGGCAATTTTGTCTTGAGATCAGGCTTGGAGTGCATGGTCTGAACATCCTCTTCAAGCTCCTTTTCATACCAAGTGTCTAAAGCCCTTTCATACTGTGCCACAAACTCTTGCAAAGTCATATTAGCATTCAGGTGGCCATCAAAAAACGAATTTATAATTTCAGTGTGTGGGTTTGTAGGCATTTGCGCAAAGAATGTGTCGCTCAAGTATACTGGAACCCATCTATCGCGAGAGTGGTACAATAACCGAAGCCATTCATTATCCCTAACACCGTATCTATCAACGAGCAACTCCCAGCACGATTCGAACTCTTCGACTGTTTCAGTTTGGTTGATACATTTCTCAAGTTCACCTTGGAAGGTGGTATATGTGAGATATACATGAGACAACTGCTTCTGTGCGCTATTTAAGATGTGCCACTTGTTAAAAATGTGATGGGATCTCGGAAATACCTGCGCGATTGCTGCTCCAATAGTCACATCTTGGTCAGTGATTATCGAATGAGGTTGGCGGCCACACATTGCTTCAAGCCATGTCTTGAATAACCAAACGAACGATGGTTCTGTTTCATCAAGAAGCAGCGCACAACCAAACAGTGTAGACTGTTGGTGATGATTCACTCCTGTGAACAGAGCAAATGTCATCTCATACCGGTTCACCTTATACATTGTGTCAAAGTACACCACATCACCAAAGTAATTGCTGGCCATCCTCGACCTTGCATCAGCCCAAAACATACTGCACAGGGACCGGCCATCATCAACTTGTATTGCATAAAAGAAAGCGGGATTTTCAGATTGCATGCGTTTGAAATACTCCAAGACATTCTCTGTGTCTCTTCCAAGGTTCCTCCTTCCTCTCAGACCGGTTTGGTTATGGTTTCCATAGTCCGCGTCAATCAACCCAAAGCTGCACATTCCACTAGCATCTGCACCAAACATAGACATTGCTTTACCCGCATCTACTCTTGCTCCGTCCAAAGCTCTAGTCCGACTTTTCGAACTCTCAGGGGCGTTCCTATGTGATCGAAGGAAAACTACTTCACTTGGACTGAGTAGTGGATGGTTATGCTCCTTGACGAATTTCGAAACAACCCACTTCCCAAGCTCTGTTTTCCTCACCATCATCATCGCCTCACAGCCTTCCCTCGTGATTGCCCGCGGCCTCTTAACCCTGTTCGCATTGTTCACATGCTTCTTCGCACGAAAACCCTCTTTCGAACACACAAATTTCCGGGCAATCGTTTTCCCGTCTTTCCTCGACCGAAGGTTCTTACTGATACGGCTGCCAAAACCAGCATGCCGTGCATACTCATTATAGAATATCCTCGCAGAGTCTTCAGATTCAAACTCCATACCCTCATATGGTTCAATATTTCCATCTCCCTCAAAAGCTTCAACCATTACACGGTCCTCGACTGCTCGATGTTCCCCAACTGTGGTCAGCTGATATTCTGTGCCATCGCCATGAGGACGCATTTGGAAATCCAAAAATGCATTATCATGATTTGTTGTGTTGTCCATGATAGCCTCTGATGACAAAATCCAATTTTTAAACATGCCAAGAGATACCAGCAGGGGGAAAAGGGGGCAAAATCAATCAAATGGTGCTTGATAAAACTACTATCAAAGTTGCCCAAATACCACCAAATTAAAAAAGAGGGGCTGAAAGCTAACGTTTGAGGAACCTTACATGAGTGCTGAAAAAGAAATCAAAGGCTGCGAATGCTGGAATCTGAGATTTCTTGGATTCCTAAATCCCAAACAAGAAAAAGACAAGGCATGATTCTATCTCATTAGAAAAAAAGAGCAGAACTTGCTATGAATGGGGAAAAGATAAAAACCCAAACTTTGAAAAACTGACCTTTTCCTTTACATATCTGCCGCAAAATCAACGTGCAATTCCTTGGAATGGTTAATTGTCAGGGAGAAATCGAGTAAGGCATGGCAAATCAATGAATCAGAAAACGCCCAAAATCCGAGTTACTCTCCCAGAGGATTGAAGGAAAAAAAAAAAAAAAAGCAAGCGAGGGTTTGGAAGGAAGAAGAAGAAGAAGAAGAAGAAAGATAGGGCTGGGATTTAGAGATTTCTTAGGGAGGAAAAAGAAAATCTCTGATGAGGAGAAAGGGAGCTAGGGTTTCGGGTTTTTTTTTTCCAGCGGATTTTCTTCTGAAACAATCGATGCACGGTGTGAGAGAAGCCGAGTTTGGTTCTCCTCTGGGATTTCTTTGGCGTTTTTCCTTATCAGAGTTGTGAGCTTGTTGATGCATAGATTAGATATCAATCAATAATAAGTACGATGGCGCACGGAATTATTCATTAGCTTTGACTCTCTCTCTCTCTCTCTCTCTCTCTCTTTTTCTTTATTTTTTTACGCCCAGTGGGCTGGGACCAAAAAATAGCCCACATGGACCAAAAATAGCCCATATAAGTGGCTAGTGGAAGGGCACGTGATCAAGACAATCCGTACAAGCAGGAAGAAAGTTTATATAAATGGGAAAGATGTATCTTAAATTTGAATGCTAGGCAGTCAGGTGAATACTGTTGCGAGGTAAGTTGCGAGCCGTTCTCGAGAGCTCGAAACCTTGATGTAAAAATGAGTAAAACTTTATGGGAAAGGCCTGCATATTGAGAATCAAGCAGTTCAAAACAAACACCCGTTACTGCATTGTGTATCATTTAATTTTTATCCAAGTAGAAGCTGATTCCATTGTAAGATTGATAACATGTTTTTTAAAGTCAAGCAATTAATTTTATAGCAGGACCAACTCTTATTGGGATAAAAGTTGTATATAGATATATATCATATATCAAGGGGGTGTTTTATTATTACTATTATTATTATTAGAAAATTTTACCAAAAAAAATCTCCTTTTAGAGTAATTGTAAACACAAAATGATCTAAAACATATGTAATCACCGTAGTTGTCTCAGGGGTCCCTTTTTTTTTATTTAGTTTTTCATTTTTTTATACAATGATAATATCCGCTCACCCACATACATGATCGAGTATATCCCCGCTCATTTTTTCGTCTGTTTTTTTTTATCTCCCCATTCCTCATTCTCCTTGAACTCCTTCCACCTATATCGACTAATCCCATGACTGCGACCAAGACTCATCTCCCACATTTTCCTTTCACCGTCATATTCAACTAACTTCACCCATCATCACCGTCCAACCTCCATCACCAGGCGACCACTGTCTAGAAGAAGAAATATTTGTTTTCCTATACCTGACTTGAGTGACAATATCACTGCTTAACTAGTGAAGAAGCAGTAGAGGAAGAAGAATAAAGGAGTGGGTGGGGATATCCCTCTCGTGTATGCAGGTGAGTGGGAATATTCCCGCCCGACAAAACAACAAAAAAAAAATCAAACAACAAAAGGGCCCTTAGGACTACTATGGTGGATACATATGTTTTAGGTTCGTTTTGGTCTACAGTTAATGTAAGGAACTTTTCCAATAAAATTCTCTTATTATTATTATTGTTGTTGATGATGATGCTACTGTTGTTTGCTATTTGGTTGGGCATTTATTCCGAGCAACTCGAATTTCCAATATGTAACTTTCATTATAATTTCTAGTTTCACTCCTTCAACTACGCACTCCAACTAACATGTCTCGATTCTTTAAGACTCCTTCATGAGGCTATTCAACGAGGCTAATTGAAAAAACACATAAACTGCTTAAAAATAAATTCAGCATCTCTAATCAACACTAGTGCCCTAGGTTGTTGTCTATAAAATGGTTAAACTTTTATTACATCGTTGTCGTTGTTTTTATCCTCAAAGTCTTATCCCAATTATGATGGAGTTGGATGAATGAGTTTTTGGGTAGAACCACATTGCAGCGGCATTGCATCATATTATGGTGCAACACTCTTCTTCCATGCATGGTGGGGCTTACCTTTTGAAAATCTAAGTTGGTCAATAACCAAGCATCCTATGAGTGATCATCTTGTAAATTATCATTTATATATGTAAGATACCCACCATTGGACTTGACTCGATCCATAACACACGATGGAACTTACTTTACCTTTCTTTTGTTGGAATAAAAATGGAGGAAGTCCGTGTCCGTGACCAATCTAATGAGTGTCCCATTGAAAATTTCTTTGAAAGTTTATATACAACAAATATAATGGATGTTAATGTTGATGAATGGCTTGAATTTGAAAAGGTGGGGCCCCACCTTGCAATAAAGAAGGGTGTTGCACCATAATATGATGTAGTGCTGTTGCATAGCAGTTTTGTCTTGAATTTTAATCTTCGTTTAAGTCTATCATGAGCAAAAGCTTGATAGCTAAGCTGCACTTCTTCATATCTATCTTTGTTGTTTTTTTATCCATATCCTCTTTGCCCTCCTTTTCTTCGTTGGGCCATCAACCCATTTAATTTTTTTTCCTCAATGACTCTCACAAATGGCCTAGATTAAACATAAAATATCTGAACTTTCAATAATATTATTATATTCATATATTTTTAAAAGTGATGGGTGAAATGTGTTGAGGAGCCCTATTAAGGTCTTATTTCTTTATTAGAATTTAATGAATTCATATATGAAAACTTTTTGAGATCTCCACATAGTAAAATTCTTGAATGCTCCTTTGCACTAGGGCTGCACAGATCCGGACCGGACCACAAAACCGGACCGGACCGGATTTGCGGTCTTAATGGTTCAAATTCGGTCCGGTCCGGTCCGATCCAGGCCTTTTGGGGTCCAGTATGGACCGGACCGGACCGAATTTATTAAAATAATATATATTTTTTAATATTGATGAGCCCATGAGGCATGACCGCATCTATTTGTACGGTTGGCGATCTAGATTACTGTTCTTGGAAGAGAGGTGTTGCAGTGGGGCCCACCATTGTGGAAGGGTTTGGTGTCTTGTAAAATCAAGCTCTCCTGGATTGACTTTTTTGGTTAGACCACCTGACAAATCAAATGCTAAAAAAGAAAAAAGAAAAAGACTATTCAAATGATACTAATAGGATGGGACACATTGCACATGGTTTATGTTAAATAAGTTAAATTAAGGGAGTGTTGGGTTGCAAGCACATGGGGTTATGTTATCCCCGAAAAAATAGAATACAAAATTTAGGAGATTCTAGCTTGAAAAAAGTGACTATCACTTCACTAGTTAAGCAAATTTTAACCACCTAAATCCAATCAAATAGGAGATTTTGAATTTCTGGAGACCCCTCCATTAAAAATGCTCTCAACTAGACACGTCATAAATGGACAAAGCAAACATCATGAGTTCCATCTATGCCTTTATTTTATTGTATTTTAAATCTATTGTGATCCAAGAGCCATTATTTTCTCCAGCTAAGCAGAAAAACAATATTGGATTCAAAGATGGCCCACCTAGCAGCTACAACACTTTGTGGATATGATTGATGAAATTTCACAACTATCTAATTGTAATCCATTTCCGGATTCTCGTGATAAAATTCATTATTTATAACGACATCAAATAATAATTAGGTCATGCTTTGTAGTCCAAGTCCTCATAAAAAGATTTTTGCTTTTGACAATCGTGAAAAAAAATATTTGACAACTGCAAATTTTCAAGAATTTGGGCCATTTGAGATCATTATTATTTAGGATTCTCAAATCTAGCCCTAATATAAAATGAAAAATGTTGCGCTGCAGGGAGGGAATAAGATCCTGTAACTTTATTCCCTATTATCAAATGTAACTTAAGGAAATCCTTAGTTATACCGGACCAGACCAGATTCATTCATTCATTCATTTGACATTTGCCCACTTTTTAGATGTGAGGTGGAAATGAAAAAAAAAAAATGGAAATCGGTCTGGACCATTTTAAGTGGTCCAACCGGACCGATTTGGACCTATAAGTGGTCCGGTCCGATCCTTCATTTTAAGTCAGATCGAAAAACCGACTATATTACGGTCAAAAAATCGAATCGAAAATCCGGTTGATTCAGCCCTACTTTTTACTTGAGTACATGCCACTTAAACAATCCTATCTCTTGAAAAACCTTGACGTCCTTTTTTCGCAGTTCTTTAATGGGCCCTACCATTGATCATTTCAATCTCTTTGACGCATCTGCCAGTCATGGCTTGGCCCTAATTTGAAAGTGATCCCCTGCCACTCTCGGCTTTAGTCGGTCAAATAAAAGAATTTCGGTGGGACCCACAAGAGGATGTGTAACTGATTCTCAAAAGCTAAAGACTGATCGGATATGTAATCATACAATTCCTATTTTTTGGTAAAAGTTATACAAACTTTAAGAAACACAGTAACAGAAGAGCAGTTCCCATTGGCCACACAAACAATTGCATGCAGGGGGAATTTTAAATTAGGGCCTAACTTTTTCAAATCAAGACCGTCATTAATGTTAGAGAGATGCTCACAGATGATGTGTTTGGTACTTCTTTGATGGTGTGGGTCTCAGGCTCAGTTTGGACTCTGGAATGAGAGTGATGCAGTGAGCTAGGTCTCGGGATTGAATGTCATGGGTAAGTTTAATGACGGTGTGGGTCGAGATGGGTATTGCATGTAGTTCTGTGGAGAAGATGACTGGGTTTGTTTGGTTGAGGGGGCTGGAGAGGAAGAGAAACAAGAAAGAAAAAAGTGAAGAAGTAAAAGAGAAGTGGGTCGGCTGGAAGTGGAGAGAAAGAGAGGGTCCTGTGATTGAGAATGGATATGGGGAGATTAGTGGAAAGACAAAGAGAAACGAAGATGGATGAACGGATGTGTCGAATGTGCAGGCTGTTTTGGTTGGGGAGATTAAGATTAGATAGGCTGTTCTTTTGGTGGAGACAATTGGGTTGAAGACTTGGCCTGTTTGTTTGGTGGAATTCAAGAATTCATGTCAAGAGCAATTTCAAATACTCCAAATTTAGGTGGAATTTCAAATTTCTTTTCTGACGTAGTATTTGAAATTCCAATAAAATATAAAGAGTGAAATTTTAAAATTCATTTGAGATTTTTTAAGTGGTTGGAATTTAAAATTCTAATAAAATAAAGTATTTAAAATAATAGACGACAAAATATGTCACATCGTACCTAAAAAAATTCTAATATCTTAAATTCTTATTGATGATGCCAAAAATAGGTTTCGGACACCACCGGTCAAGTGATAAATGCTAGGTGAAAATGTAGTAAATAAATGAGAGAGAGAGAGGGAATTTATAGTGGTTCGGTCTGTATGACCTACGTCCACTTTGAAATATGGTGATCTTTTATTGATAAGGTGGATTACAAGCGAGAGAGAGAGAGTAAGATGTTCATCCCTCTTAGTGATAAGTGGGCTCCTCTATTTATAGTCCTCCCCTAACAGATGGGGACGACTTCTCTTCGGAGCCTCAGAGCTGTCCTCGAGGGACGGGCCAGGTGGAGGCAGGTGAGATATTCTCCGCAGGAATTGGTAGAAGCGGGACTGCTTCCAAAGCAACGTAGATGCCTGCCTTGACTTGGTCACTCCGTGGATCTGGACCTGGGCTTCCCTGGTGGATTTGGATCTGGCTCATCATATTCTAGGCCACTTGGGCCTGACTCATCACTTATCATAAATTTTGGTAAAAAAAAAAAGGAGCCCTTGAAGTGGGTTTAGCTGGACCCAAGGTGTTGATGTCTGGTTGGATATTTTGAAAAAGGCATTCTTCGAATTTTGAACTGATGGTTGGGTGGAATCATCCGATGTCCTGTTTGAAATAACTCAGAAAATATAAGGCCTATTATGAAATGTGTCTTTTTTATCTCTGTCCTGATTTGAAAATTCCGGAAAGTTAGGCCCCTGTTTTGAAAATTTTCCAAAAAAATTAAAAAAGTTTTCCCAGTTGTGGCTTTAATTAGAAACAAATGAATTTCACATCCACTTTCATCCCTGAGCATTTATTAGTTTTTGCTTTGGTTTTTTAAATTTTTTGCCACCCACCCAAGGGGGCTGGAACCATAGAGACCCACCAATTGTAGGAGTGGACGCCCACCCAGCACACACTGGGGAGGGAACACAAGCAACTGAGCCCAGTGCAGGGTGTGAAGCAACTGCACGTGTAGGTAGAGGACCCAGATATCGTTCCCCTCAATAGATGGGTGAAAAGAGGGAGGCCCAACCAACTGGGCAACCCTCAGTTCTCTTAGTTATTGCTTTGTTGTTGCATTTATAAAAATATTATGCCCACTGTAAATTAAGGACTTGATTGATCTAAAGCCAAAAAAAAAAACTAAAGAGTGAGCAAGAAGAATGTATTGAGGGTGTGTAATTTGAATGAGTTGGACCCAGAAAAATGGATCAAACATCAGACAGCAATAACGCAGGATCAGCCCACATCATCCTTTGGGCATCGATCGACCAACAAACTGGTAGCTCAGTGGACGGTCTGGATAACCAGACATTTTTTTTTTTAATTTTTTGCCTGCCCCTTCTCTTCTTCCCCTCTACAGTATACACTAACATACAAGTATGCATCTAGGTGGGATACATGAATAGCAAAAATAGTTTGGATCTTGTGCAGATGAGCCACACATATCATTGAGCCGCCCAAGTCTTTTTAGGCCAAGTCCACAATGGTAAGAACCCAGGCCATCCCAACTATGGATGAAAATGGGTCCCTGTATAATAGCAGTACATTAATGGAAAATTTCAGTTATAGGTCGGATACATCGAACTCATCTTTAAATAGGGTCTGAGTGGATGGAGACAAAAAAAAAAAAGGTTCCAGAATTTCATTGGGCCCGATTACTCGATGCCCAAACATATGTTACAAATCCATATATAAGTATTTAGGCCGCAATCTGGGCCCAGCTCAAGGCCCTTTTCTCAGGTCCAAAGTCAATATTTGGACCCTTAATTTGGATTATGGGTCCTGTAGCATGGAACATAGTTGGTTACAGCCGTACAGCCCCCCCCAAGTGATTTGTGTTTAGGGTTGTAAACGGGTCGGTTCCAGTCTGGTCCTTGGTGGACCCGGACCCGGAACCCTTAAGGAGAAGGTAGAACCGGATATGGACCCGGAACCAGTTTCTTGGAACCGGAACCGGAACCGTATATGGGACGGGTCTGGATCCGGGTACGGGTCTTGGCTCACTTGTCGCCATTTAAGTCATCCCAGTCAAACGCCTCGAGGATAAAGGCCTGGTAACTTAGGCCCAGACCCAAGTGGGCCTACATATGTGTGTCCCACTTGGAGATCCAAATCGCTGAAAAGATGTGCCTACCGAAAAAAAAACCTATATAGGTCCATGATTAAAAAAAAAAAACACTGTTAAATCACATGTTGATTGTAATTTCTTAATGAAATAAAATTTCCATATAGTGGGCCCAACCTAACATGCTAGCAAACCATCAATTCTATCCTTCCCATGCACCAGAGTTCAATCAATAAGAGCAATATTAATCATTTGATTGGACACATTTGAAATTAAAATGTGGCTAAATTATACATATCCAACCGAAATGTAACACTCTCTTTCTTTTTTTTTTTTGTTTTTGTGGGAAGAGAAAGTTTATTGGCAAAAGGAAAGCTAAAAGTTGTAGAAATTTGGATCCCTGGGGCCCACAGCTATCCTGTTTACAACCATATTAGGAGAAGGAAGGATGGGAAATTCCCTGAGCTTCTTACATTCCGATGCATAGATTGAAAATGCTGGAGATGGGAGATCCATGTGGAAAGTTTTGAAGTAGTACTGGAGTCTTGATAGATAGAGCATCTGCAACATTGTTCTCCGACCTCATGCAAATTCTAATTTCCCAATAAGGGATTTAAGTCAGCAACTGTAGGAGTTTCCTCCACCAGATCATGAAGTCCCAAGACAAGACCAGATTGGTCACTAATGATGTTTTCAACTAGAATGAGGCTGTCTCCTTCATACAGTTTGATGGAGGATACTACAAGTCTAATACACGATTCTGATCACCATGGACATTCAGAGGTGAACAACTTCATCAAATCCTCAATTTTTTTGAGAGTTCAAGCTCCGCTAACCATCAGTTACCAATAGGTTTTTGATCCTCTCATTGAGGTCTTTCTTGTTCTCTTTTTGTTTGTTTAGCTTCCTCCTATTGTCTATTTTTTACGGGACTTTCGAAGTCCTCGTTGTCCTCTTTCTTTTCAATACAATTGCCTTTGAGATAAGATTAAAAAAAAAAAAAAAAAACCCACCAAAATGTGATCCTATATGGTAAGCAGAAAATAAATTTATCAATGAATCACTATAGAGGTCAAGAAACCATGTCTCAGTTTGTATCTTAGCTGATTAAAGACACCAACTCCCCTCATAGCTAGAGAGCAGTACTTCACTCCTTCCAAGCAAAAGAAGAACAAATGTTATGGAAGTGAGCTATAGAAAAGTGGTCATAAAGACCAAATTTCAACCTACTGCTATTTATGGGAACTAGTGGAGTAGGCCTGCGTTGGATGATAAAAAATACAAAATATTTTAATTAGAGATATTTATAATTTTTAAATAAATTATAAATAAAAATTAATATATAATTGATAATACAAACACATTTAAAACTGAACTTAAAGAATTAAGGTAAAAAAATAAGTAAAATGATCTAATTGAATAATCTTTTATTGATTGTGATTGGACTAAAACTGTAACATTGAGTAATAGAAATCGAATGAAAATTAAAGTGAAAGAAATTTATGGATCGTCACAAAAACCCCAATGCAAAATGCAACTTCTTTTAAAAGAAAATTATAATTTCACGTTAAAATATTTACTAAAAAGAATACAAAAGAAAAGAAGTAAAAAAAAAAAAAAAAGAAAAGAAAATCATACCTCTACTACTTGAATCTGACCAAAATAAAAGGAAGAAAACTACAAAAAAGAACTACAATAAAAAAGATCTATAAAAAAATTATACACTGTGTAATGGGGCCCATTTATGGATTTTCTGACTCCCAGACATGATTGGGGGCCCCTAGTAAATTGGTTATGAACATCCAATCAAGGTGACGTTTAGGCCATATGTGCATAGTGGGGCACTCTCATCATCGTACACTTCTCGTGGATGTGGATCTTGCAATGCACTGTGTAATGGGGCCCATTTATGGATTTTCTGACTCCCATATATGGATTTTTTTTTATTTGGATGTGTGTGTAGGTATATGTAGAGAGAGAGATTTTAGGGAGGAGAGATTTTAGTGGATGTGTGTCGAGGGAGAGATTTTAGGGTATGGAAGGGCAATTTCGGAATAAAGCTCCTTCCAAGCAAAAGAAGAACAAATGTTATGGAAGTGAGCTATAGAAAAGTGGTCATAAAGACCAAATTTCAACCTACTGCTATTTATGGGAATTGGTACGTGTCAAAAGAAAAACCATTGTTGTTTCAGTTTCAATGGGTTTTCAGAATCCAGATCCTCTTAGTGGGTCCACGCATAATGACCTTTAGTGGAGCACTCAAGGTTCGCCACATCATCAGATGCAGCTCCTATTTGGATGCATGGCAGGCTGTCATGTGGAATGATCCACTCACGGTCACTGTGTGTCTTTGCCTCACCAAATCTGGACTCGATTTTTAAACTTTTTTGGATTTTTAGGACATGTTTGTGTAGTATTTAAAACAATCACGAAACACTGCACCATTTTTCAACCTTCATAAAAAAATTTTTTCACTAGTTTAAAAGAATATGTATAAAAAAGATTTGCTTTTCTCATAAAAATCTATGTGCATCAAATGATACAAAATGAAGTCTAGATAAACATCAATCACTTGGGGAACATTTATATGCATCTTTCCCTCACCATAGGGTGAGGAACACTTCCCTTTTTGGAAATTCCCAAATACAAAATGTATTTTTCAGGTACATAGGGTGATGTACAAAATGCACTTTTCATGTGCAAAAAGGGGAGTGTCCCTTACTCTATGGTGAGGGAAAGATGCATATGAACATTCCCCCCAGTAACTTTATGTTCACTTTTACAAAAAATGCATTACACAAATATGCCATTGTGTGAAGAGTGCTCTTGAATTTCTTTAGCTAGCTATTACTATCAAAACCTCATGATATCAGTATAGACAGCGGAAATACTTTTCAATATTTTTCCTTGGGTGGAGCCCACTCCTGAATACTCTCCCTTAAGTTGAACCCAACTAGCGTACTTTTGGTGACGCACATTTTTTTTTCTTTTCTCCAAGCCGTTCCTTGTAGAATTCGAATTTATAACTAATTGGTTCTAATACCATCTTAAATTTCTTTATCTAGTTATTTATAACAAAACATCAAAATATTAATAGATACAGCAAAAATATTTTTAAATAAAATTTAATAAATGGAGCCCACTCCTCAATAGAGTTTAACAGAGTGGCCGAGTCTTTTAGACACATTCAAAACACTTCTCAATGATATCAAAGCTCCTTTAGCCACGTGAAGGAGTCTACTGAGATTCATCCATGAAATGATGTTGATTGGACATGACAAAGGTAACCCACCCATCTCTTCATTGTTCTCGTTTGTGTTGTTATCTGCTCTCTGGAATCTCTCTCCCATCCGCAAATGCCCCTGGTTTTCTACACAACTATCATTCTCTTCTCAGAATCCAACCAAAGTGACAGATGGAATCAAACGAGGACAATCGTACACAATTCTCCAGTCGCCACCATCGAATTGGACGGAGAGGAAGAATAACACATGTATGAAGAAGAATCATGGACCTTACGTTCGTTACATTGATGAAGCCTGTTCATGGTAATTCAAGCCAGTGAATATATGAAAGTTAGGCCATAGGGTTTTGAGATATTTTCCTGAGTGCAATGACCCAAGTAATGCTTTTTATTTTATTTTATGAACTTTGAATCCTCTTTTTAAATGGTAAAGAATTCATAAAGTCAATCTTGTGAAATAATACTAATGCCATATGGAATTCTTAAAAAACCTCAGTCTCCAAATTACTATATTATATTTGAACATTTGTGAAACCCATAAAAATCCCAACAAAATTTTTTAGAATTCTTACAAAAAAAAGAGGCCCTAATATAGAATATTCAACGGTGCTATCAATTGATTAATTGAAGTTGTTTGTGTTTTAAAATAAATATAAAAAAAAGACACACAGGCATCAACCCATTCTGATTTTCCTTCACATGTGAATGTAGATTGGTACTATCTATTCATAAATTGATGGTAATATTTGTGTTTGAAAGTAAATTAAAAAATTAAAAAAAAGGAAAAACAGGCTTCAATCTATTCTGATTTTCCTTCAGATGTGAATGTAGCTAGATTGGTATTTGCCACAACTATTTAGCTTAAGGTTTCCTCACATGTGAGAACAAAGGGTGCCCTAATTAACAAGGAACTCACCTTAGAATTTCGAATCAATCCCTTGGTACCCACGGGAATAGGTCTTACATTTGAAGAAGATATTTTAATCTCGAGGGATGGAGTCTCTAATGGTTCCCAGCTCCTTTGGCCAGGAAATATAAAATAAAAAGAAAGAAAGAAAGAAAGAAGATCCCCGAACATATAGGTTACGACTCTAGTAGCAGGGGCAATTGGATTTTGATTGACTGGTCATCTCTTGTGGGCCATTTTATGATGTGGGGTGGGCAAGGAGTTTATAACATTTTGCCCTTTTTTCCTTTTATAATAATAAAAAAAAAACACCATCCAACTTTGGACTCTTGTAAATTTATATCACCATGTCTCCACTTTAGACATCATTCTTTGTACGGGAATTAAATACATAGGAATTCATAATCAAATATTCTCTAACAAAAAAAAAAAGGATTATAAAAAAATGTGGATGAAAGATATAAGAAAGATATGTAGATGGCAATGACTTTCCTAATATTGAATTATTATGGTGATGGTTTGGATATTCAATTCACATTTTCCCTGATTCGTTTTCTCTTGAAAAGAATATTATTTGATGGACATTTCTTATACACCTTTCTTGCTTCAACTTTTTAAGCACTTCCTAAACAAAATTCTTAAGATTCTTTAGAATTCAATTACACAAAACAAGCAAGCCTTCTTATTTAGAGATCTCATTGATCAAGGGTGAATTATCTCACTCAAATAATCACTCGCAGCTACTTATTATTGGATTAAAAATCTAGAATTTTGTACCCTTCATAAGTCATTAGTGTTGAGAGCTAAAAGGAAGGGATTAGAATTATGTGATGGCGTTGGTTTTTTCCCAAACCATACATGTCAATCCGGCAGGACTCCATAGTTAAATTTGAACCTAAAAAATTGTCCAAAGTGGATTATTACCTTATATATATGTCTCTCTTTGTTGTGTATTATTAGTATTAACCATATCCCATGAAACAGGGGTGGCCGAGTTCTATAAAGATGAACTCTGATCATGATAATTTTTTTAGTAAATGGGATATCCAAATCAACATCTTCATTTATTACAAGTTTTGACTTAGGAAGACTGGGTTAAAAAAAAAAGAGGCAAAGAAGGCTGAATATATAACTAAACCATGGCTTTTGAGTGGTGTTGGCACTTTAGTTTTAAAAATATGCCGAAGAAATGTTGACCTAAGATATCAGAATAGATTTTTGAGGAGATATCCAATATTACAGCCACTATAGTATAAGGTTGCTTATACTTGATTTGACTGTGTGGGCCTGTCTTGTTTGATACAAACTACATATCATGTTTAAACAAGTCTGCAAATTACTTCAACCAAAGTGATATGCACTTTCCACCGATCAATATGCAGAAAATATAATTATGGATGACTATTTCATACATTTATACGCATGAGATGATAAGAGCTGAATGCATAGTTTTAAATGTGACAAAAAATTTACATCAACTGTCAACCTCATAAAATCCTCTTTATCATCATCATAAATTAAACGCTTTCATGAGCATTTAATAGTAGTATCAATATGTGATAAATTAAGAAAGACTCATTTTAGATTATTTGTAATTGTCCAACACAAGTCAATAATGGGGCTGTGAGAAAAAAATTCTATGTAGGTTGATGGGTCTACAATAAAAAAAAAGAATAGGCTGAAGAGTACATTGATGAAAGTAGTAATAATAAATCCATTGAAGTGCACCTTATTCTAGAATTTAGCAAAGGTTAGTTTGAAAGGGCAAAACAAAATTCATATAACATATCAATATAGTTTAGAGAAAGCTTTTTCATCATGATAATGATGATGTAATATAGCTGCTTTGTTCAAGACAGGGTAGATCACAATATCCTTTTCTCTTTTGATTCACTTGCGGCAGATCCACTTATGAAATTCAAATCTCTCAAATTGTTGATCTATCTTTCCTATTTCATGAAGGGAGATACATCATTGATTTTTTTTTTTTCCTTTTGGTAGAACATCATTGAATTGATAACATGTAAAATACAATAATAGGAGTACAATAATATGTTTTGGGCATCATCAATCAAGACAATGGACACAAGTCCGATTAAAAACTTAGCCAAGTGATACAATTAATGAGGCTGTGATTTTGAGGGATTTGATCTTCAAAATCATCATCTCAAAGTGAAAGACTTCATGCCCAATCCTGAAATGGTCCAGCCTCCTCTGTCTTTCCTTGGCACAAAAAGGCTTAAATGAAGCAAAAACTACAAGAAGGAAAGGGAGAGAAGTGGTCCCATCTCCACTACAGTACCTCCCTCTCATCTCTCACATTCACATCCCAAGCCAAGCACCGTCCTCCATGGTCCCCACCTTAATACAACTGTACCTAAACCGTCGACGAACTGAAAACCACTTACCAGATCCATGTTGGAAGAAAGGCAGTTTTGGGGCTGTCTCAATCCAGCCCATCACGTGTGCTTGCTGTCTAGGCAAAGGGGCAGCAGCATTAGGGGGCCTGTGACTTGTGTGTGGGGATAGAAGTTATAAGGGGTCTTGGGTTAGGAATCCCTTTCCCCCCTTCCTCACTTTTCTCCACTCACTTGTTCCGGAAATTGAAACAAAAGCTCCAAAAGTACAACTCAGAGAGACAGAGAAAGAAAGAAAAAGAGGAAGAAGAGAGGTGGGGGTCCCTTTTCCATGTTTTTGCTAAAATGGTCAGCAAAGCCATGCTCTGTAGGAGCTGTCCACAGAGGAAAGGGGGAAACTGAGCAAATGATATACACTCAACCTAGGAACATATACATACAATCCATCATCCAACTAATTTATCATTTGAGATGACTTTTATAAAATTTAAAAAAAATTGGGACCACCCATGTACCCTAGATGGGTACAGATTTCAGCAATATGAAAGATCTCCATCTTCAAATAATGGAGGGTTTTTTGGTCCTATGCCACAGTAATGTGTGGTTTGCTTCCTGCCTCTCAATCTTCTAACATATGGAGCCTACTTCATTCAGTGAGCTGTACCATTTGGGTAGCCTATTATTGTGTATCCCATCAAGATAGGGCCCATTGTACCAACAATTTAGTGGGTTAGGTTATGTATGAGTACAAATGTGCCTGAAAATGTGAAACCAGGGAGTATGGAAACTGTGGTTGAGGACTCTCAATGTTCCTATCCTACAAGCTAAGGAAATGAACGCTAGTTAGTTGAAGGTAATCATTGATTGTTTGGCATTTTAAGCATCTATCAGAATTCAAATGATTTGAAAGTTAGAATGTCACAGAGTCAATTACCAAAGTGCCATTAGGCTGACATTTCAGTGATTGTTCAGATGCTTACGGAAGTAGTGAATATAATGACCTTTTGGGCTTGTTTGTTGAGGTGGGGGTAATTCTTACTTAGAATTGTAGAGTGTTGAAACGTTCTGACTTAGTGCTAAAAACATGTCTTAGTAGCATTTGAAGTTTTTTTTTTTTTTAATTTGAATACTAGAATTATGAAAATCAATCTCATCAATTGTTAGACTATACATGAGCAGTTTCGTAATCACTCGCAGGGTTGCAAAGAACTAAAACATAGCTATCATGCCAGCGAATCAGTATTAGTGGAATCCACTCATTTCTTTAGTTAATCATTGATATCAAAATCTCGAGGTTTGTTATTACAGCATAGATACATTTTAATACTCCCTCTTGGGGTGGACAACATGGGCGGCTCCACATTGATCACAGTGGGGTCAATTGACCCCACTGTGATCTGAAAATATATTTAAAAATAAAAAAAATTATGTCAACTTATGGGAAGCTTTTGACTCCACTCAATTTAAGAGTTTCACCCTACATTAGCTAACTTTATACTTTTTCTTTGTTTGATGTGGTAGTGAATAAAAGTCACTATAAAATACTCACCGCCTAAGTTAATGGGCCAACTGTCTACAAAAAATTAAATAAAATTAATGGGTCCACATTGCTGATATGTGCTCTAGCAACGAGTTTTTTTAAAATTTAAAGGAATTTGTGACATTGCTATAAAATTAGTGGAGACAAAGAAGGATATTGTATACCAATTGATTTATTTGCTTTTAAAATTGGCGTTGATTTTACTAGCAGCGACTGCGACGGTAAAAAGAGCTTTTTCAGCAATGAAGTACGTAAATAACAGGTTGCGTAATCGAGTAGGAGATCAATGGATGAATGACTGTTTGGTTATATATATTGAAAAAGATGTAGTTGCTAGTGTTGATAATGAATTTATTATATAATGATTTCAACACAAGAAAACTTGTTGAGGGCAGTTGTAGGAGTTTATGTATTTGGATTTTGCTTTTGGATTAAGAACTATCAGTAACGATGCATTAAAATTTTTAATTTTTTTTAGAATTCAATATTATCTTTGTCGGATTATCGTAAATAGATTATTTGATAATTTTATATTATACTTGTCGATTTATCGAAAGTAGATGACAAATGTTGATAGATAAAAAAATAAATTTATTCGATTTGCGGAAGATAAGTTTTTTGTTGATCCCACTTACTCGAATTTCTGGAGCCGCCACTGGTGGAGAGCCACTCCTCAACATACAGAAAGTGAATTGATTTTATTCTCACAATCAGTTTCATAGTCTTGGTTGGATATGGTGATTAATAACATCAGGTGATCTCCATTTTTAATGGATGGCTATTCTACACACTCTGTCTTTTGTGAGTATAATAGGCCCTCTTGATTGGTACATAATTTTAACATGGCAAGTTAAACTTAACGGTGTACCAATTAGCATGCCTTTTATGGCATTATGGTATTGTTTTTTGAGAAAGATTTTAAATTAGTCAATAAGTTTTGACCTGAATCAACAATATAAAAAATGATCCTAAGTTCTTGAGATGTATTTCAAATAGTTTCTTGTCCTTAATTTAGGCAAATGCAAAATGACTTAAATGTCAAATTAATTGAAAATGCAAAGTAACTTGAATGATCCTTCTCTCACAACAAATTCTCAAAATGCAAAGAAAAACTTTCATTTTACCTTTCAATAAATCAATTGTAAATGCCTACTCATTGGATCCATCATCCATATAAAAAATCTCCTTTCATGTGACAAAACATAGCATGATCCATTCTCCACATTGGTGGATCTACCAAATACACTACCACTTCTCATGAAAACTGAAACCCCCTTTCAGAGTAGGGTTTTCTTTCACAGAAATTTAACCCTTTTAGATTCCAAATTAGGCCTCTTTTTTCACAATAAATGGGCCGCAAAGGTGTCTCTCCATCTTCATTATCATCTCCAATCAAATTTTGGCCTTAACCATACCTTAATATCTACCAAAACTTGAGAAATTTTTTTTATCAAAACCTATTATTGTTTTTATATACATCAATCTCCACATTCTCATCAAATCCACTTCAAACTTACCATAAAATCACTAAGATTTAAACCATCCGACCGAATCATCTAAACCGTGATATAGTCTAATTATATACATTTAACTTAATAGTTGCATAATTAATTCACAAATGATTCCTCCTATTGTATTTTATAGTTTGATCGATCCCATTTGGAAGTACATCTTATATTTTAATGAAGTTTTCCAATAGAATATATAGTTGTCAATTGTCATTCCACTTCACTTACATGGTACGCCTGTTCCCTAGTAAAATTTAAATGAAACAGAGGATGGTTAGACAGAAAGTATAGTGTACGAATCCAGAAACCTGAGAATAATCTAATGCAATTGGCTAAGATCAGAACCCATGGACCATGGTCATGGCGTCAGACAAAAAGCATTTTTCCCTAATGGCAACCTTGTAACCTTATATTATATCATAAAAAAGCTCATGTAATGACTCTTGTTATACAAGAGAGGCCCAGGCCACTAATTATTAAAAAAAACCATATCCAACCCCACCTTTTCCTAGATTTGCTAACGATTAGATTCTATTCTCCAAAAACTATGTGAGGTTTGATTTGCACCATTTCTGTCTGTATTCTTCTGGCTGAGGCATTAGAATGTGAACTTTTAAGTCGATCAATGAGCCCCACATTATTCAATTTCTTAGAAACCACACATGCTAGATGAAAATTTCCCAATACCCCTATTAAAAATGGAGACAAGTGTCATGTAGATGGGATGCTGTACACTTGATTTAACTAGTTCACTTGTTTCTAACTTAAAAGAAAATGAAAATCATTTAAAGTTCATCATGTGTATGAAATATAATCAATCTAGTGACAGGGACTATGGTTGAAGACTGTACCCTGTGATAATCACAAGGCCGCTGGAATTTATAACAGTTTAGATCTCTGAAATGATGGCTTGACTCATGGATTTATGAAGTTGGGGTTGTTGCAATGAATGACCAAGGCCATTTCTGCAGTAGATGTGTTCTTAAAATGCAGTTATTTAAGGCTACTATCCTTTTTTTTTTTTTTAAGTAAGTAAAAAAAAAAAGAGAAAGGGGATGTGCAGGAGAAATGCACCACCTCTAATCCTACACATCCATCCAAAGAAACAACCTATCAATCACTTACATAATCACAACCCACACAGTGAAGCAACCTATCAATCACTTACATAATCACACCCATCGAAGGAAGCAACCTATTAATCACTTACATAATCACACCCACCCAAGGAAGCAACCTATAAACTCCTTGCTTGGCTACCACATCTGCCATGGAGTTAGCCGATCTAACCTCATTATGGAAGGAAACATTGATTTCAACATATAACTTTCTAATTTCATTCAGGTGGAAATGAAACTTCCAATCATTAGTCTTCCGCTTAGACATTGATACGATCGCATTAGATGAATCACTTTTTATAATAAGCGTACCGTCACATCTACTACAAAACAAACCTTCAATATGATAGCTAGTTGTTGAGTAGCTAATACTTGTATTTAGCAGTTGTTTGTCATACTTTTCCATTCACTGCATCACCCCCAAACATGTCATTGTCTTCTGCATCTTTCGAGTCTACCTAAAAGGAATGGAAGGGTAAAGGACTGTGAGGTGAAGACAACTTATCTGCAGCGGTATTATAGAAGAGAGAGCCTTAGTGACAACAATATGTTGGTGTGTGTGGGCCCGCCATGATGCCCATGATCAGAATTTGGACTCGTTCATTTGGAGTTATCGCTGAGGGATCCAAAATATTTCAACAACCTTGATTTTTACTGTAAGGACCTATTTATTTGCAAAAAATACATAGAAATTGTGAGCTTCATAGAATGGCTTTTAAAGAAATGATGGGCAAATGATACGAGCTGAGCTTAGGGTGTAGGCTATAAGTTACCCATATTATATAGATGTAACCCTCACTTTCCTAGAATGAAAATTAAAGGGGGGTTATTAGGTATTTATTTCCGACCTCCCCTTGATTCTATTTCCATTAGAGAGAGCATATGATGATCATTTTTTAAAATTTACATGTTGTTCTTCAATTTTAAATGTATTACAATTCCTAGTTTTCAATTACCTAAAATAATTAAATTGGCCCTTAGATACTTAGCAGCAGAATCAAGGTAGCCTTTTCCTCGCATCGCAAACCCTGTATCTGACCTTCTGAGGAAACTCTGTGAAACCTCCTTCACTTCCTCTGGTTGGTAAGGAACTGAATTACATTTATGCATGTGGGACCACGATACCTCCACAGTGGTGGGCCACGCTATGGATGGGGTACTTTTCTTTTCAAGTGCATATTTGGTTAGAAAAAACCCCACTACTGTGATCTTGAGTGGATCATTCATGGTCCGCTACGTCACTGGATCCAAGAGCTGCCCATGGTGATGTAGCGGATCCTGAGTGGTTCACTCACGGTCACCATGCATAGAAAGTGACACACTCAGAGTCCATGGTGATGTGGCTAAGTGGTTCACTCACAATCACCTTGCGTGGACACAATTGGAGGATTTCGATTCCTTCTTTTCTGAATGAAATGTAACAAATAGCCATAATTGTAGGCAGATGGGAACTTGTCGAGTCAATGTGGATCAACTGTGGTGGGCTATTTTTAAGATCTGGACCATTCATCTAGTGCCACCTTGTTGCAGATGTCCTTAACTCATGTAATTACTTTTGTGTTTTGCCCTATGCCCTGTGTTATGTGGATGCGTGCGTGTCTAATATCATTCATACTTTGACACAAAATCATTTATATAAGGTGCCTATGATATATTAACTCAAGAGGGTTAATGTCATTGGCCTCAATATTATAGATGTGAGATGTTGCAAAAGACTTCCTGCTAGGCAAGGGATCTTTCCAAAACGAGTGAAGCAATAATTATAATAGATTGGGATGTGGACCTCACTTATAAAGAATAAGTGATACTTTTAGAAAAAAAACTTTTTAAATGTTTTCAACTATTTGATTGAAAATAGAAAATTAATAAATATTTTGCAGCTAATCAACTTACTTTTGTGGATGGCAGTTTAAACTGATTCTTGTTCTTCTATTGCACGCTTTTATATGCTTGGAAATAAAGGATGAGTATTGTGAGGATTTAAAGGTGAAGATCTACAAGAGAATATCAAATCATCATCTCCCATCAGAACAGTGATGGGTTTGTCTAAATTTGCACTTTATACTTTGTCTTGTTTGGATATTCACTTATAAAGTGAATTTAAGAGTGCTGTTATTGGCACACAGATTTTCTCCCTTCCCACACACATATTTAAAAAAAAAAAAAAAAAAACATGTGAAATTACTTTTTTGCCCCTCTTCCTCTCTCCCCACCTCCCCTTTCATCTCCGGCTGCAGCTAGGATCACGCCGGCCACTCTCTCTCTCTCTCTCTCTCTCTCTCTCTCTCTCTCCCCGACTATTTTCTCTTCCTCCTCCCTTTTTCTCCCCCCCCCCCCCACCTGTGACTAGTCCACTCGATTCTCCTTCTCCATTCCAAAATCGTCATGGCTTCCGTAACCTCACCTCTCCTCCACCTCCCACGCCCGCATCTCACTCACCATCGGACCATCTGTGCCGCGCACGACGCCCCCAAACGTGTGCCCTAGGCCGGCGCAAATTGTCTCCTCCTAACGGCATTGATGGCGGCGGCGACGAGAGATCTGGTCGCAATGGCGTAAGACATTCCTCTGTTCGGGCTGCGGAGGAACCTGAGGAAGGCGGAGGAGGAGGCGGAGGTGATACTGAGAGAGGGGGAGAAAGCATTGGAGAAGGGGATTGAGACAGCGGAGGTAGGGATCGAGACGACGGAGATGGAGATCGTGACGGCGGAGCGGAAGATCGGAATGGTGGCGAGTTTCGGAGTGGTGGGGGACTGGTGCAGGCTGGGGTGGTGATTGGGGTGGAGGTGGTTGGGGTATGGAGAGAGAACAGTAGGGAGGGAGAGGGAGAGAGAGAAAACAGTGCGGATGGAGAGGGAGGAAGGGAGGGAGAGAGAGAGATTGGCTGGCGCCCATCCTGGCTGGAGCCAGAGCCGGAGGTGAAAGGGGAGGTGGGGGGAGAAAGGAAGAGGGCAGGCAAAAGGTAATTTCATAGGTTTTTCTGTTTTTTTTTTTTTCAAAAATGTGTGGGGGAAAAGAAAAAACATGTGTACCAATTGCACATCTCATAATAAAATTTTAAAACCCACCATCTTGACTTTTTCTCATTTTGGGGCATGTGAAGAAAGTTTTTTAACTTTTATTGGATAAAAAGAAGAGTTTTTTTTTTTTTTTTTTTTTTTTGGGTAAAATGAGAGTTTAAATTCTTGACTAAAAAAAAGAAGAGGTGATTTTTAAAATTTTGTGGACCTTGAAAGAGCAAAACATACTACTAGAGTTTATTATCACTTGTAAAGTGAATTCGAGGGAATGGTGACTTTAAAAGACTAGAAAAGAAGATGGGCCATGTAAAAAAGCACAAAAATTCAAAATCTATCATCTTGGCCATTGTGGCATGTGAAGGAACTTTTTTTACTTTTTTTTTGGATAAAAAGGAGATTATTTTTTATCTTTTAGTGAAATGAGATATTAATTTCTTGACTTAAAATAAAGAGGTGATTTTCAAAATTTTGTGGAACTTGAAAGCAGAACACACTACTAGAGTTTATTATGCTTTTAAGAGTATGTCTTAAGAGTATGTCAAATTGTATGTTTGATCATCACTTTTGAAATACATTTGGTCAATTATAGTAAAATTTAAAGTGTCACATAAGCAATTAACTTTTGTTTTTTTTTTCTATCTAGTAATGAAAACTAAATACATTATATTATCTTTTTGAAAAAAATTCACCCTTCTCTATACCATTCTAACACTACTCATAGAATACCTCCAAAAAGGATCTTAGAAAACAAATGTTAAAATCATTATCAAATTGGAATTCCTTATTGGAGTTATTTATGTGGATTTCATATTTTAATAAAATAGAATTTTTTTTAAAAACAGGTAATTTTGTTAAAGTGATAAAGGTTTTTATTTCTTTTTAGAATCATCAAACATACATTAAGTTGGTCTTATTCTCAAATGTAAACACAGAATTTGCTAGAATGTTCTCCTCCTCTTATTATTTGTATAAAGGTTTTTCGCAAGTTCTCTTCTTTTAATCTAATAAATTTTTTTTCTTTTTTCCCTTTTCTTTTATGTGGCAACTCAATAACCTCAACATAATCATAAATATTCTACTAATTTTCCCCACTCAAATTGGTAGAGGTTGACTCAAAATCTAGTAAAGAAAAACTTAGGGCCTGTTTCTTTACTGGAATTCCAGAAATTCCCGTATGAGGAATTTTTGAATTCTCAGACAAAGTGGAATTCTTGGAGCATCCAGGAATTCCACAAAAATGCATAAGGAGTGGAATTCCTGATTGTCAAAAAGTGGTTGAAATCTAAAAATATTAATAAAAAAATATGAAATTCAAAATTTTTAAGAGACAGCTTGTAAAATCATATTCAGAAAATTCTGTACACGGTGAATTTATGATATAAATTCTATAAAAGAAAATAGGGACTTAGTTTATTTTCTTCACGTGAAAAAAAGGTGTGAAGGTACAATTTTCCTCTACAAGGCCGGATTCAACTCGTGGGACACACCCTATACAGTAGCTACCCTCACACACTACATATGTTCATTTGCTGTAGATGAGGACCCTGCCTGACACATCCCTGTCATCACTCCCATACTGCTTTTTTTTTTTTTCACTTCACAACATCAATCTACCCTACCCATTTACATATGAAAATCACCCAATAGAAACCCTCCCCCTTACTTTATCAAAAAGAATCTCAAGCAAGGAATTCTTTTTCCCCTATATATTTTTCCAGCTTCTGCACAGATACTGCCTGCTTTTCCCAACACAGACACAAACCCCACAGTTTCAGACACACAACTATACAACAGCAGCAGCAGCAACGCCACCTTCCTCTCTCCCTCTCTCTACTCTCCACGACTCCCCCATTCTCTCCCTTCATAGGGTTTCGCTCTCTCTCAGCGAAAAAAAATTACAATTTACAACCCCCCCAGGGAAAACAAATTCACTGGAAAGAGAGAGAAGAAAGAAAGAGTGAGAAAGCTCATATGTGCCATATATAGGAGCATTTCTGTGTCTGTGGGTCTTTTCCCTTTTCTTCGCTAGAATCTGAGTCTGGAAATGGCGAAACCTAGCATTCTTCTTCCACATGATGAGAGAAGTGTCGTTTTCTCGGTCTGGTGTCTGGGGTATGTCTGAGAGAGGAGAAGGAGATAGAGCTGTTTGTTTGCAGCTTTTTTTTTTCTTTTACTTTCTTTATTGGGGATTTGGGGGGTGGTTAGAAACCCTAGGAGAGGAGAGAGGAGGAGATGAATAGTGCGGCCAGGCCGCCCTTCACGGCTTCTCAATGGCAGGAGTTGGAGCATCAGGCACTGATTTTCAAGTATATGATGGCTGGAATACCGGTTCCTCCGGATCTGTTGATACCCATTAGGAAGAGCTTTGAATCCATGACTGCAAGGTTCTACCACCATCCAGCTAGTAAGGAACGCTTTCTCTCTCTATCTCTATCTCAATCCCAATCTCTACCTCTATCTCTATATCTATATCTATATCTTTTCATTTTGTTTTGTTTTGTTTTTGTGATTCTTGGTTTTTTTTATTTTGGTGGGGTTTTTATGTTATTGTGATAGATGATTGGTTGTATTTGGATTTAAAGTGTTTCGGGTTTTTTTTTGTATTTGATGGGTTTTTGTTTGATGTTCTTATAGTTTTTTTTTTTGGGTTTCTGATTGGTTTTTTAATGGATAGCTATGTTGATCATGCTGGTGTTTATTATAGGATAATAGATAGGGTTGGTTGTGTCATGTGTGTTGGGGTTTTTGTAGTTTTTAATTTTTTTTTAGGGCTAGTTTGGAATTTGGAGAAAATTATTTAGATTTCAAAAATGGTGCTATGAACAGTTTTCTTTCAATCCAAATGGCCTCTTGAGGTTTTGGGATTCCGATTTTGTTTTTTGCTTTTTTTTTTTTTTTTTTAAATTTAGTGTTAAATTTTTTGGTAAGTATATGGAAGTTGGAGGTGGGGCTTTTGAGAATTTATTTCATGGGTAGGAACTAGGAAGTGGAATTTCTGTCACCTTTTACCTGCTATTAATAATATGCGGGAAATGTTAATTTTGCACTGTTGTTGGTGCTTTTGGTGATTTTCTTGCTGATTTTGTGAGTGTTACTGTTGGATTCTAATATGAAAATGCTTGAGCATCCACGTTTTGTACTAATTTCAGTGGAATGAGGGAGAAGTTTCCATTTATATAAGTAAAAATGAGAAATTCGTGGTAAAACTGCTGGTATTTTCTCATACAGTTCGTTTCAGCATAACACCACTGTTCCATTTTTACCCATGTTTAAATACTTGTTTGTTTGTGGAGGTTCTTCTGTTGTTGGATTTGCAATTCATCTATTATCAGATCAAGGCTTCTTCTGTTGTTGGATTTGATTTCATCTATTATCAGATCAAAACTTATTCTTTTGGACACATTTTTGTAGTGGGTTACTGTTCCTTTTATGGGAAGAAGCCCGATCCAGAGCCGGGGAGGTGCCGGAGGACCGATGGGAAGAAGTGGAGGTGCTCCAAGGATGCATATCCTGACTCAAAGTACTGCGAGCGGCATATGCACAGAGGCCGCAACCGTTCAAGAAAGCCTGTGGAAACTCAAACCATCTCCCAGTCGACATCGACTGGGACATCACTCAATCCCGCTACTGGGAGCAGCACTGGTGGGGGAGGAAGCGGTTTCCAGAACCTGGTTCCCCTTCATTCCATCAGTAATCCTCAGGGGCCCAGTTCTGGAAATAACCCCCAATTGCAGATAGAGCACGGACCATATGGTTTAGCTAACAAAGAATTCAGGTATTTTGCCCAGCATCTGTGAGTCTATTTTATGCAGTTATGCCAGTACTGTTGTGGTAATTTATGTTGCTTTTGCTTGTTGCTAAGATACATACTTCAAATATTGAAGATTATCTGCATCTACAATTATCTTCTTTTGTGGCCTCTTTTATGTGTGCGTTGGAAAGATTGCATGGTTATATAAGAAATCATTGATGTTAGTGGGGTTTTCTTTTAAGAATGTGGTCCCAATATAGTTCTGTAGATGGCAGTCCCTTTGAATGTGAGAGCGATGGAAATGTTGCCTTGTCCTTGGTATCTTTGGGTGGTGTTGGTGGTTGGGTGGCCTTGTAGGTAGCTGAGATTAGTGCATAGCTGTGACGCATCCTGCATAGGCTTATGGGCCCATCATTTATTTGATGTATACTGTATAGTCTTCGGGACCCACAATTTGTCTTTGATGTTACAATCACCTGTGGAATCACTAGCTGTCTCCTTGCTGAAGAGCATTGGTTTTTTGGAGTCCTCCTTTCTCTTTTGAGTACTGCTTTTCTCAATCCACTGAGACAGATCACTGCAAGCTTTTAAGGAAATGTTTCTATGGTTGATTGTGGATCAGTTGGCTACTGTAGTTATTTTTCAGAATGGAAGTGTAGACTTTGGCACGATGCAAATTAACAGTTTTTCTTTAAAATTTAGATGCCCAGAGGATTCTTAGTCCTGATAATTTTTTAATTTCTTGTCATGGTCCCATTGTTGCGTCTCTTGAATCCTGCTTTCATATGGAGCTGTTTATTGTTATAATTCCTTTTTATGTGTACCTCGAGGACGTGGGGTCTAAAACTAACTCCTAGTGGCTATATTGCTAGCGGCGGTGGCATTAATTTTGTAACTATACAACTCTGCTATTGACCATTATTTAACTGTCCTCATAATGCTATCATTTACCCATCCATCTGTAAGAGCAATTCCTGGGAGTAGGATTTTTTTTGGGGCAATTCTGGGAACAGGAATTGAAACTGAAATTTGTCTCCATGAAACAAACATGTTTTGACTTTGAGGTACTCTAGACATTGTCAGTGGCAAGTGGCAACCACTGGCAATTTAGTTTCATTAGGTCTTAAAAGTACCTTGTAGTCAATGGTATGCCTGGAGTTTTGTAGCTTTTGTATAGTTTTTAAAGTCCTTGGTTACTACATGGGCATGTCATTGTGGCTACTTTTACTAGTTAGATCTGGCTATAGGGTAAATATTTTGCTGTTTTAAGTGTCAATCAACTTTGATGATGCCAAAATAGGGTTTCGGACGCCACCGGTCAAGTAATAAATGTGGTAAATGCAATAATTAAAGAAGAGAGAGAAGGGATTATAGTGGTTCGGTCAAGATGACCTATGTCCACTGCAGAAAGGCAGAGATTGCCTGTGGTGTTTTACTTCCTCAATGATTATTACAAACTAGAGGAATACAAGCGTCGAAGTGAATAGTGAGAGATCCCTCCTCCCCCCTCCCCCCTCAAGTGCTGGTGGGGCTCCTCGATTTATAGTTCTCCCCTAACAGATGGGGACGACTCTTCAGCAACCTTTTCCCTTGGAGCCCTCTAACTGCCCTCGCGCTGGACGAGGCAGGTGAGGAACTGCCCTCGCGCTGTACGAGGCAGGTGAGATATTTTTCCGCAGGACCTGGTAGGAGCGGACTGCTTCCGAAGCAACGTGGCTGCCCTGATTTGGTCTCTTCGTTTGGACCTGAGCTTCATCCTCATGGGTTGGGTCATTTGGGCCTGACTCATCAAACTTTACCCTCCTAGGGGCGTTCTGCTTAACAGCAAATAATGGATGAAACTCGGAGCCTTTGTTTGGCAATTCTCAGACTTTTTCATTCATCCCGTTTGGCAATTCTCAGACTTTTTCATTCATCAGATGTGGAATGTTTTATGATGGATACGCGTGATGTGACAGAAAAGAGTTTTAGAGGCTTCCATCTGCTATTTTAACCTTCCAATAACTTATTCACGGGCTTCATGTAGGCAGCGAGGCAGATGAGTAAAAATTAAATACTGTTAGATTTTATTATTTTTGTGTCCCCCCCACCCCCACCCCGACCCCGAAAATTGCTATGCCCTGGCTTTCTCTAGTTGCTCTTGATTTTTACTGGATCATTTGCTCTTTATTAATGAACTCAATTGTTACCTAAGTTATGGACCCAAAACTAATCAGGTTAAATGTAGTGGCCCTCTTTTTTACGCTATTCATCTTTGTTCTAGGAAGTTAGATAGTGGTATTTGGTTCTTGCCATGAATTTGATTTGTAGTTTGAGTTCGTAATTGGGCGTGCTAGATTATACCTCTTTGATCACTTTTTTTCTCTCATGCCATGTCAAAAATTCAGAAACTTAAATAAAATGTGACCAGGAAGAAGCTCCAGATTTAAACCTACTAAATTCATAAATTTCGGCTGAAACTTGTCTCCTTTTTATTTTTATTTTAATAACATGAGGAAACACATGAAAACACTCAGCAGAAGGGATCCTGGATTCTTCATCTGCTTCTCATTCCATATTGGCATAATTCTGTTCTGGATTGTAGGTGTTTAAGCATCTCTCAGTAATGCATACATGTTGCATGATTTTTGAAATCTTAGTATCTAGCTCCAGCACAGGTGCCTGTTAGATTTTGCTATTAGTGACCATTATAAATTGGAATGCACTAATTGAATCAGCATGGGATGTATGTATTTGACAACTGCCAATTATAAACCATACAAGAAACTTGAGTGCTTCTGATCTTTAAGAGCTGCTGTTTTCCCCACCCAAGTGATTACTGAAATATGCAGGTATCTTCATGGACTCAAAAGTGATGTGGATGAACGTAGTCTCTTTTCTGAAGCTTCAGGAAGTGCAAGGGGTGTTGGAATGGAATTTCCTCTGGACAACACATGGCGCCTGATGCCGCCAAGCTTATCCTCATTTCCACCATCCAAGCCAAGAAATGGATCCATTTTGCAGAGCAACTATCCTCAGCTCCAATCACTGCAAGATCTTGACAGTGTGACGATTGCTTCTGCACTTCCAAAACAGCAACACCAACAGCATAGCTTCTTCGGAAGTGAGTTTGGCTCATCAGAGCCTGTGAAACAGGAGAGCCAATCCCTGCGACCTTTCTTTGACGAGTGGCCTAAAGCCAGAGATTCTTGGACTGATTTGGAAGAAGAGAGAGCCAACCGCAACTCATTCTCTACAACCCAGCTCTCGATTTCGATACCTATGGCTTCCTCCGACTTCCCCACAGCTAGTTCACGGTCTCCCAACAGTGAGTATATCTTCAGTAGCTGAATTTCCCACTCTCATCAGATTCTGGAACACCTCACTCACTCTAGTCTCATTGTCCTTGTTGATGTAGATGATTGAGAAAGATCAGCTATGTTTAAGTGTACAAGTCATGTCGGGAAGATGAAAATTCAGTTTTGCAGAGAACCACAGGAAATTCTCTACAAAGAAGATCCTGTTCTTATATCTAATCAAGTGCTTAGTATTTATGTCTTGGATTTTTATCTCGAGTAGTATGTTATGTAGAATAATAATACATATGGTTGGGGAACACCTTGCAGTTTGCAAGCTTTGCTGTTGGTTTTTGTTTTTAACAACACGTTTGTTGTTTAACTGGCTTTGATT
Source organism: Litsea cubeba (assembly GCA_012931725.1). Taxonomy (NCBI): domain Eukaryota; kingdom Viridiplantae; phylum Streptophyta; class Magnoliopsida; order Laurales; family Lauraceae; genus Litsea; species Litsea cubeba. The sequence goes on from CM022947.1 coordinate 128,844,357, forward strand.
ATCATCATTATGGCAGTGTATTGGTGTATGAAGTTCCTTTCTAACTAGCACCCACCCCACCACCCCAGTGCGCCCTCGTACACACACACAAAAAAAAAAAAAAAAAAGGAGGAATGGCAATTTTTTTTTTTTTTTTTTAAGATTTCCTTTGGGAATAAAACTGCCACTGCTGGCATAGTATCTACAGTATGTAGCACCTGTGGACAGTTCTGCACAGCAGCAGCATGCCATCTCAAGTGGGCAGCCTTTTTTTCCCTGAAAGAAAACGCTCTTTGCAGTGTCCTCGTAGTTATTTATTCTACTGCCCTTTATAGAGCTCCGGGAACCAGTCAAAACAGGAAGACAGCAGCTTGACTTATGCCTCATTGGAGGAAAATTTCAGCTGCCAATCAGATGCATGTCAGCCATGAATTTATTGTGGGATAGGGAACTCTTTGCATGACTTGAAGGTAAAGCAGATGAAATGAAAATTGAACTCCTTTGTTAGGACACGTGGCATCTGTCTGAATGGTTGGGCTTATTTAACCTAGCCAGTTCATTACAATTGTTGGGTTTATTTAATCCATCTGGCCCATTATCTAGAATCTTCTAGATGTCCCCTTAATCTTAAATTTAGAAAACCTTGGAATCAATCAAAATTTATTGGGGTTGAAAGATGCAATCTAGATTTGGAGATGGCCGGCCCGAGTGGTCATGTGCATCTCATCTCACCCAGGGTGCTAGGGTTCAACCGCTGGCAGTGGTAGGCGAAGGTCGTAGGGTGCTCAGGTGGATGTACATGAAAATAATAGGCACTCATTGGAGTGATTTCTCATCGTGGAGATCTGAAGAAAGTCTGTTATAATGTCTGTTGACTTCTATGCTTGATATGCATTTAGGAGACCACTTTGGTGCCAGTTGTGAGAATTAGTGAGATAAAGGGACTGGGGATGGTGTTACATTGCATTGACAGTGGGTAATTGTTAGGCTAGCTTTTAAGTTGACTGACTACCCTTTAAATGCAAAGTTTTTTCTCATATCAACTAACTTTTATTATATTATAAGATTTCTTTCGCCCTTCTTTTGGTTTATTTACGTGAGGACCACCTTTGAGAAATTTGAATCATAAATCGGCACTATATCCAATTTGACATCGATGATCGATTGATGATTACAGATCAAATTTAATAAAAAAAAGATAAATATATTTAGAAATCAATAAATTTAAAAAAAAATGAAAGTTAGAATTATCTAAAAATAATTTGAAGGCCATCTTAATAAAATCGTAAATGTTTCCTCACATAATACAATTCAATCTGCTTGTGTGAGGAATTGAAAGTGCCCCCAAAGTGAATCATTTCGGAGAATATGCCACCACCTCATCCTGCTCCTATACAGAGAGAGATTCTATTATGTCTCTCGTTGCGTTTAAGAAAAGTCAATATGATGATAATCATAATTCATATCATATCATGTTTTATAAATTAGAGACGTTGAATGAATTTGGACTGCTGAGAAAGGACATGGGTTTATTGTGTGTGCATGTACCGTGACTTATTCCGTTATCTACCGATTTCTGGAGTCACCAGTGGCTGTGACTTGACTCTTTAAAAAAATTTCTTACAAGCATGTATTATTATTATTATTATTTTTATCAACAACAGTTCCAAAGTCCTGAAGGCTCTGAAGCCATTCATCGCCATCAATCATCATCATCTATTCTGATTCTATTGGCAGGAAACGAAAAGGAGGCAAAATGGTTGAGCAGCCAGAGGGTGGTCCTGCTTTGCTTATTATGGGTCGGGTATACGGGTATGGGTAGGTTCGTTTGGAATTGGGTGCAATGAAATGATGGCTCGCAGTCACAAGTGACCAGCTGCCTGTCGGGTAATAAGGTGTGACGTGTCGCTCAAGGGTTATCTCTTCCCCCTCTCTTTCTCTCTCTACTTTTTTCTCTTTGGCAGAAGAGAGAGAAGGAAGAGAAGGAGAGATTGTCGGCCAGGACTGGCAGCGTGCGCGCCTCGATTTGTGAACCTATATGACGTCAGCACCGGCCTCGCACGATACAGCTGTTTGTTGTCAGAGGCTCACATGATCAAGGCGTGGCCCATGCCAAGTCATCGTTTTATTATGTTGGTTTGCTAGCCCCGTCAATTCGGGTTCGAATTCGGATTCGGATTTACGAGGCATTTTGGCTAACGTGGCTACGACGCTCGCCCCTTTCAAATATATCCCATGTGTGGACAACTGTATATTAATAGTCTAACTTTTTTTTTTGACCTTTTTTCACAACAGCGAGAGTTAAATATATAAGAGATTTGGCCGAGTCATCTTTGATATTAATAAATTAATTTATATTTCTAATTATTTAATAAATATATTTGATTTTAAATAATTAAACATTCTTTATAAGTAATTATACATGAGGATTATAGTCAATAATATAAGGAATAATGATTGGAATGTTATTTTAAACTTATAATTGATCTTTTACATTTCATATTTGGACTAATAAATTATGTAATATGTAATATTTTTATTCTATTTTATTTATTGTATAAGTTTTTTTTAGGGTTTCTTATGAAAAAATTATGCTTAAACTCTAATTAAACAGATGTGTGCAAAAACAGAAAAATGATGATTAGGGTACTGTATATTTTCTTGACATAGTTACCCCTCTAGCATAATGTTATCCATTTAACAATGTTGTCACCCATTTCACCAAATCTGTCTAAACCTACAATTCCATTCTCTTACTCTCCTTATCTGGATCGTTTGGTGAGGGCCAAGAGATGGTGGGAGATTTTGAGAGATGGACGGCTATGGTGAGTGATGAGATGGGTTTGGTAGATCAAATTAATAGGAAAGAAGAAGAGAGAGAGAGAGAGACAATGATGGTGGCCGAAAAATGAGATTATATGTGATGAGTTGCGGGTGGTTGGTTGGAGCAACTAGACATTGGAATGATGCCAAACAATACCTAAAACTTCAAAAGTAGAATAAGCAAATGATGAAGAATAAGAATAACTCGAAAGTGAGAACGGCTCCTTACCTGAGTGGTAAGGAGTGGCCGTTCTCACCTGGTTGCCCAGGGTTCGAACCCTAAGTACAACACCTTTTCCTGCGTGTACAGGCTTCCCTTCACACTCGTGTGGACTTTCTACCCGCTTGTGCAAGCACCTTTCTGTCTTCCCGTAAGCTTCCCTTCTCACTCGTGTGGACTTCTCTCCGCATGTGCGGGCTCCTTTCCCACTTGAGTGGGCTGTCTACCCGTGTGTGTGCAAGCTCTCATTTAGGTCCCAGCCCCCTTGGCTAGGTTACCCAAAAAAAAGAAAAAAGAAAACGAACAACTCGAAATGGAAAAAAGAAAGTGCAAAATGGATTAATATACGGAAATCACACTCACTAACTCATTCAATCCAAACAACCTTTTCGAGCACACCATCACCCATCTCCATCATCACAATATATCATCACCCTCTCACACCCTACTCGCCCACTCTACCAGTTTCTCAACATTTTCTCACGATCCACGCCCTTACCAAATGACCTAGATGAAAAGAGACTGAGGTCGAGGGTTGTAGAATTCGACAAGAATGATGAATGGGTGACGATATGGTCATAGGGTAATGATATCATTAGAGGGGTGATCATGTCTTAAAAAATGTACGGCACCCTCATCCATCATTTTTTACATTTATATGGCCTATTATCAATTTAATTAGGGTTTATTCATTATTTTTCGTTAAACTCCTGTTCTTTCTTCTTTTATTTACTTTATTATAATAATTTTTTTGTGTACTTGTAAATTTATTAATTTGAATTGATTTTTTTGAATGCATGCATATACATAAATGTATTTTTTCTATTTAATTAGTAATGAATTCATTTTTAAAAAGCATGACTTTTCCAAGTCCACGTTGATTTTTTTTGCATTGAACGAGTTCAGTCCGAGTCCCAAGTTTTCCAACCTTGATATGCCCATCGAAACTAAAATATCACTTCCAATAAATATATTTATGTATATATATTATTTTTAAAATAAATAAATAAAATTGTTAAAATGTCCTCCTTATTTCATGGTGCAAAGAAATGTTTTCTACTACTAGATATTTTTTACCCTAGACATCTATGACACTGCTCTTGAAAACTTTCGTTGAAATAAAACTATATACTTTTTTTTATTGCCATTACATGGGAGAGAACATAGAAGAAAGCATAACAGGCCAATTATTTACAATTAAAGTGCTTCCCCTTCCAAATGTGAAACTTATAATTTCTGCGAAGAAAAGAAAAGCGGACTAGGCATGTATGTGTAGCACTTTTCCACGGAAAACTTATTTTTCAGGCGTTTGGTGTGAAACAGTTCCACGAAAATGCTTTTCTGCCTCGTAAATATTTTCCTTGCTAATGCTGGAAACAAGTTTCTTATGGGGGGGTATGGAAAATAGATTTCCTCGAAAAACTTTTCACTCTTTTCTATTCAACTCAAAACCCTACAACTCTTTCATTTTCTATTTCTTTAAATAAATTATTATTTGATGTTTAATAAATAATATGTCTGCTATATTATTTTTCTTCAGAAAATTGTTTCACTAAACTAGAAAATTTGATTTTTTATAAGGAATCCACAGCCGCACTAAACAATATTAGCACAAATTCAACGAGGGAAAAAAATTCGCACCAAAGATGAATTTCTAAATTCTGGGAAATTCTTTTCTGAGATTTTCATTTCTATGGAATTAGCTAACGTTGTAATTTCCCCTTTCTGCAGAAAGGGTGTGTACACAGACGTGGAAAAAGTAAGCAATACAAAGTCAATTTCCTGGAGGATAGAATAGAAATATCTGAATATAGCATTCACGTTTAATGAATCTAGTCAGTTCTTCAAATCTGGGTTATTTAGGTTGCATGCATGGTCTATTGATGGCATTTCCTATCAGATCAACTGTTTGGATCACTGAACTAGGAGAAATACATGTTTACGGGTCAAATGCACTTTTCCTAGCCTGTGTACTCTATTTGTTGAAGATGCTGTGCTTGTCCCAAACTCTCCCAAAACCATAGGGGCATTCATCATTAACAACAACCGATATTTATACAAGATGTATACCAAGTACTATTCACATTTAACCATAATACATCTTTCACCACACATGATACTACTTCAACCACAAAACACCATAATAATCATGTTTGCACCCTCTAATCTTCCATGTAATTTACATCCTCAGATCCATTAGTTGGCGCAATGTAATAGTGTGGAAAGGTTCAAAAACAGCTGTCCTGTTTGATGAGAGCACTTTTGCCACATGGTCCATATTTGGTCGAGATTGCGGATTGGCACGCAAACAAGCAAGTGCTAGCATCACAATTAGGACCACTTCCCTTGAATCATAAGCCGTAGGAGGTGGGAGGCGCTGGTCTAGCAAATCTTTCAGCAGTATATCTTGGCCAAGTACTGATGATGAAAGGGAAGAGATGAGATTGCCCGGATGACCTCCTACCATAACTTCCAAAGCCAACACTCCAAAGCTATAAACGTCACACTTTTCCGTTACCTTTCTTGTGTAAGCAAGCTCTGCAAAAATGAAATCTGATCAATCATGACTCTAGTTTTACTTCCATGTCTTTAGGAGTTTCTCCTATATATATATAGGGTATATAAAGTCATGGTCTTTTACCATTAAGTCACCTAGGCATGGCTTCAATTCTTGTAGGTTGAAGTGAACCTAGTCAATTGTGAAATCCATGGGGTAATGATTGGGAACTATTCTGTAAGTAGGTCCTGCGAAATCTAACCCAAACCCTACTCCCGTTTGCCCTGTATAATCAGAGCTGTCATATATACGGGTCAAGAAATCCAAGGCTGAAAGTAAACGGGTTGAGTTAGGGTCAATCCACTCAACCTACATAACCCACTTAACCTATTTTAAAGGATTAAAATGTAGGCCCCAATTACCAAAATTTCAAAAGGCTGCCGTCACGTTATAATTCATATAAAGGTAGTTTCAATGTTCAGAGTCACCTAAGGTAGCTCTCTGTTATAATTTCTAAAGATAGATCACAAAAGGTGGGCCCACACTGTATCGATCTCCTATAAAGGTGGGCCCCACTAAATGTGGTCCCATGCTGCAATTTCTAGGTGGGTCCTTGTTTAATTCCTAAAAGTAGGTCCCATGTTCAAAATAAAAAAAAAAGTGAGCCCAAGTTTCAGTTCCTGAAAAGATGGGCCCCACGTACAAAACTTTCTAAAGGTGGGTCCATGTTGCAATTCTTAAAGGTCGGCCGATATTATAATTGCCAAATGTGGATCCAATGTTCACAATCATAAAAAAAAAAGTAGGCCATGTATCAATTTCCATATAGGTGGGTGATAGTCCTAATTCCTAGAGGTGAGTCTATTATTGTAATTTCAAAAGTTGGATCCTACATTCAACAATTCCAACAATGTAGTAGTTCCTAAAGATGGCCCCCCATTCTAATTACTAAAGGTGTGTCCATGAAGTTATTATACACGGTTCATAAAATTTATTTTTTTTAATTTTTCCAAAATGTAAGGTTGGATCGAATTATCTGGGTTCAAGGGGCCGGGGCACTGGACTCTCCATAGAACTTAAGTTTAAAGTTGGATTTTCTCCAAAGTTTAAAATCTTCATAAGAAATCATAGAGATTTAAGAAATCAGATTGATGATTGAGGGAAGAAAACTGTTGTAAACAGTATATGAAATTTAAGCAGTGCAGTGAAATATGTAAGTGCAAAATAAATAAACAAAATTCATTTAAGATCACCTGGAGCAATATATCCACAAGTGCCTGCAAGTGAAGTCGAATTCGATGAACCGGGCTTTAGAAGTCTAGCAGTGCCGAAGTCAGAGATGCATGCCTCAAGCTCCATGTCCAGCAATATGTTGTTGCTTGATAAATCTCGATGAATGATAGGAGGAATGCAGTCATTGTGCATGTATGATAGAGCATGAGCCACACCTTTTATAACAATTATCCTCTTGTTCCAATCTAATTCCATGGTTCTTTCCTCATTGCTTAAGACGCCGGCTAAGCTTCCCCTTTCCATGTACTCATACACTAAAAATGAGCATCGAGCATGAGAACAGAAGCCATAAAGCTTCACAATGTTGCGATGGCGAATTTCTGTTAATGCTCGTATCTCGTTTCTGAAACTCCTGTGATCAGCTAGCTCACTATCTTCCTGCTGATGAAGTTTTTTCACAGCTACTACTTGACCAGTTGGTAGATTTGCTTTGTAAACTCTACCATACCCTCCAACACCAATGCAGTACTTTTCATCAAAATTCTCTGTTGCTTCAATGATGTCTTTATATAGGATCTTGCTGTTGCAATTCCATGTAGAAAATAGTTCATCAATGCTCTCTTCTTCTTCCTTTCTGTCTACAGCTCTTGCTCTCCTGCGATACTTCAAATAATACGCAAGAAAAACAAAAAGAAGAAACAACCCCACGAATGGAAGAACAATGATGATCAACAGATTGCGGCCTTTCGTTCTATCAACCTTATTTGTTGGAGACGAATTGCAAGGTGGGAGACTTTTTACTCCGCCACATAAACCTTTATTTTTAATGAATGCTTCTGCTGCAGCTTTTTGAATAACTCTGCCATCAGGAAGGCGACCCTCCAAATCATTGTATGACAAGTCAATGACGGGCACACTACGCATTTCATTCAAAGAAATGGGAATAAAACCAGAGAGCATGTTGTGAGAGAGGTTTAAGACTTCCAACATTCCTAGTTTTCCAAGTTGTGATGGTATATCTCCAGTAAGCATGTTGTGACTGAGATCAAGTAAAGACTGTAGGTAACCCAAATTACCAATTTGAAAAGGAATGCTTCCATTCAAGCTATTCTGACTCAATTTCAAGTACCTTAGATTGGAGCAATTCTCAAGCTGTTTCGGTATCGGTCCACTAAGGTTGTTCATCGACAGGTCAAGCACTTGCAATTCAGACAATTGTCCAAGTTTTTGTTGCACCAAACCAGAGAGTTGATTATCGCTTAAATTCAAGCTGTAGAGAAAAGGTAACCTCCCCAAATCATTGGGAATCTCTCCGACTAGGTGGTTTATGGAAAGGTCAAGCAGGCGCAATTGAGTCAGTTGCCCAATTTGGGGTGGTATTTCACCTGTAATATCATTTGAAGATATCTTCATTGAGGTCAAATTGTGACAGTCTCCCCAGGTGGATGAGAGCTCCCCATAAAATCTATTATGACTCAAGTCAATGTCAGACAAGTGGGGATATACTCCAAAGGCTTCAGATATATTTTGAGTGAGCTGATTTCCAGCAAGCCAAAATCTTTCTAACATCCTACAACTTCTCAAGCTTGTAGGGATGGGGCCAGCAATATGGTTGTTGAGGATTGTAAATTGTACTAGTGATCTGCTTTGGCATATTTGAGGTAGGTAACCAGAGAGATTGTTGAAACTCAAATAAAGATACTGCAACTGTGTCAGATTTGCCATTTCTTGAGGTAATGAACCAGATAATTGATTTTTAAACAGAACAGCCTTCCTAAGGTTGGTCAAATTACCAAAAGATGGTGGAATGGGACCCGTAAGGTTGTTGGTGTCCAAAGCTAGCTCATTCAAGTCCATGAGAGATCCGATCTGTGGGGGAATTGAGCCAGAAATCTGATTATCAAAAAGGTATAGAGAGGATAGTCTGGTCAAGTTTCCAATGGAGGGAGGGATGGGACCTGTTAAATAATTATGAGGAGTTTGTAGAGTGGCTAGACTTTTCAAACTCCCTATTTCTTGAGGGATTGAGCCTGAAAGAAGATTAGAAAACAAGTACAACAAGATGAGCCCTGATGCGTTTCCTAGAGCAGAAGGGATGGAACCATTTAGTTTGTTGGAGGAAAGGTCTAGCTTATACATGTTCTTGAGACTTCCCAGCTCTGGAGGGACTGAACCCGAAATTAAAGTTGCATAGAGGTGCAAGATTGAAAGATTTCTCAAGTTGCCTAAAGTGGAAGGGATGTGACCTGTGATGATGTTCCTAGACAAGTCCAGCACTTCCAAATTTGTCAGGTTTCCTAATTGTGGAGGAATGGAACCAGAAAATTCATTGTCAGAGAGGTCTAGTTTGGACAATTTACTCAAATTTGCAAGAGTTGGAGGGATTGACCCAGTCAGGTTGTTTGTGAACATAGACAGAGTAACCAGGTTTCTAAGCTTTCCAATTTCTGGAGGCATTGAACCATTAATGTGGTTTTCACTGAGGTCCAAGACACTGAGGTTTGCAAGCTGGCCAATTTCAGAGGGAACAATTCCACTGAGTTGATTGCTGTTGAGCCTCAGAGAAGCAAGTTTGCTCCAATTGGCAAAGATATGTGGAGATATTTCACCAGTTAACATGTTGTTGGAGATGCTGAGCTCAGAAATGAGAGTGAGATTGGACAACGACTCAGGTAAGAAACCCATGAATTGGTTCTCAGATAGATCAAGGAGGGTGAGTTTGGAAAGAGTGCTGATATGAGTTGGAATGGTTCCATTGAGTGAGTTGCTGCTAAGGTCGAGACGCACAAGGTTTGGAAAGGAGGAGAAGCTGAAGTTGTCAAGCTTACCTTCCAAACTCGCATTGTGGAGGCTTATTTCTGTAACTCTTTGGGCATCATCGCACACGATTCCAGTCCAGTTGCATGGAGAGATTCCTTTGGTGGTACCAGGTAGTGACCATGAACTGAGAGCTCTGTTCTGAAGGAGACTAGCTTTCCATTGGAAGAGAGCCTCTGCTTCGGATGTTGCAGCAGTAGAACCATCCAACCCAAGCAAGATAACAAGAAAACTGACAAGCCAGAATGGTATTGCAGTTGCCATTTTTGATGATTGTGTAACTTCGTTGTGTTATTGGTAGATAATAGGCGGCTAGATTATGCCCTTTGACACTTCAATTTCCAAGAGAAAGAAAAGACTTTAAAGATGCTCCAACTGTACAATTAGAGTGTTTAGAGTGTCATGATGGTGACAGTGGAAGACTTTTCTTGCGGACAATGGAAGAATTTTTTTTCTGTTTTTTGTTGATTGTGTAAGACTTGGAGTCGAGCAAATCCCCCTTTAGAGAGAATTGGGAAGACTTTTCTACCAAGCTCTTGTGTTTGTGCTTAGACTTTAAAGTGAAGGGTCTGGATTATGTAAATGCCATTCCAATATGGCATGTCTATGGTAATTATTGGACATATTGCTTGCCTAATTCCAAGTTGAATTGAGTGCTGTTTGAAAGTCTTACCTTTTGGGCTTATCTTATTTGGAACTGATTCACACCTGTTTGAATCCTTTTTGAGTATTTGGTAAAAATTCATGCGAATCTTTGATTGAATCAGGATTTTCTCACGCAGGCGTTTACTTGTTAGAAATTGTGTGGCCCTCCTATGTTGGGTTAGGCCAATGTAAACACTAAAGTTAATCTCCCACTTAAAATGTTAGGCGACCCCGGGATAATTTGGATTGAAGTCAAACTATTAATAGTTAGAACATTAAGGGGTTGTTTACCTTTTAATTTACACGTATTAGGAATATGAGATTTATATATGTAGATGCTACATATGCAAATGCTATACATGTGAGCGAAACACATTACTATGTTTGTGAGTAAATGGGTATATCTCATGGTTTTAGATGTATTTGGATTTTTTGAACTTTTTTTTAAAAAAATCTTGATTAATCCACAAAGAATTAAGATATGAAACTAAACATGCTAATATTTAACACTAATATAGGAATATTGAACGGTACGCTCATGAATTGAGCCCTATAGAATTGTAGAAATTAAGTCTATAGGCTGAGGCTTTTTCATAAATTACTCAAAATCTATATAGATTTAAGGTAATTAGTTTTAAGGTCTTGAAGTTTATTAGTTCAATCAACAAAATGAACAATTTGGGTTACAGATATGAAACCCACATGAATGAAAAAATAAAGTTGGTTGTTGGAGTCCACAATAATGCAATCACCATGTAAAAGACTATACTAGCATCTCTTTCTGAGAGGGGGGCCAATCACTTTCACACCTGCATGGATGTGAAAATTTTGGTGTGTCAATGTTCTCGCACGCCATTTTCACAAACATGACAATGTACAACCATTATGCGTGGAAATCATTTACGTATGTAAATGACTGCAAACAAATAACCCTTAAGTCTATGATACGTATCGATCCAAGCACATATTCAGCGGAATGATATTAGGGCCTATTTTGTTGGACACATTTCTGACGAAAATTGTGCCTATTTGGGATTTAAGGCATTGATTTCAGATCTTGTCCAACAAGCATTCCAAATGCTCCGCAACAAGCCCACCTTTTTTTTTATTAGTAAAATGCAACAAGCCCACTTGAAAAGCCATTTTAGCCTTTTGAATTTTTGGAATTCAACATTTTTAAGGCTGGAGTGGGCTTGGGCGTTTGAAATTCTAAATTCTCCTAAATAAAAATTCCAAAGATTCTTACAAACAAATAGGCTCTTAGCCGTTGTAAAGGCTGCAAGTCCCATACTCTAGAAAAATTTATTTTATTTTAACATCCCCCCCTAAAGATCATTTTTATACTGTTGCCCCCTCAAGTCAAATTTCTTGATTCATTCCGGCCTATAAAGCTCTATGTTCAGTCATCATGTCCCAAGTTAATAAGTATAACTCTTATCCAACACACTCATAGTTGATTGGTATTGCATTTTTATTCTCAAGTTAAAGTATGACCAGTAGCCCTACCTGATAAAAGGAAAAAAAGGCCCCACTAGCCACGTTAACCCACACTTTCCCACCTTTTTATCTCTCCTCTGTTATTTTTTTTTTTTTTTTAATCTCCTAAGGTCAAAGGACTCTTTTTATTTATTTATTTATTTGCAAAAGAGCATATCTACTATCTATTACCCTTATAATAAAAGCGAGGATAGTGTTGTGCTTAAGCTGCTTTAGCAAATTTCTCTACACATAGTGGACCCCACTACGACCTGTTTATCTCCACAGTTCCATTGCTGCTGCTTATATAGCTTTCTGTTTACTCTACACCTTGCTACTGCATGGTTTTAGGCCTCACTCATATATGAATGACAAGTGCTCCCTACATGAGTTAGCCAAATGGAGAGGGAGATGCGACCTGTTGGCTTCTCTATGGGTCTCCTTGGATGCAGATGCATGCAATTTGACGATTGGGCCATCTATTCGGTGCGTCTGATTCCTCTTATTCCTTTTCATGCTTCTTCAATTGATTGATTTCATGTGGTTCATTTGCTCCATATTTGAAATGGTTTGATTTGATTGTATTTAGTTTATTCTTGGGTGACATTGAAATTGGGTTTGTTTGAATTTTCTTGGTTCTTTCTAACTTGAGGGCTGAGGTTGAAGTCATTTGGTTATGAACTTTTGCCGTAAATATTGATGAAATGCTGGCTTCATTTGATTGTTCTGGGTTGAGATTGAAATGGGTTTCTTTGTGATTATCTAGGTTCTTTCTGATGACTTGGGTAGATGTCGAATTGATTAGATTTTGAAATTTGGATTCATGCTTTTAATGTTAAGAAATACTCATTTGGCTGTTATTGGGATGAAACTTAAATGGGTTACTTTGAGATTTTCTAGATTCTTTATGATGACTTGGGTAGAGGTTGAATTGATAAGATTTTGAATTATTTCATTTAAATGTTTAGAAAATGCTGATCTGATTGTTTCTAGGTCGAAATTGAAAAAAATTTCTTCTGGGTTTTGTGGGCTCTTTCTGATAACTTAGAGGTTGAAGTGATTTGCTTTTGAATTAATGCATTAAATGTTAGAGAAATGGTGATTTGTATCTCTGTGGGTTTTGATTTGGCACATGGTTTTCTCTTGTGACCTTTTTTTTTATTATTGTTTTGCTTGTCTGTATAGAAAATGCCCACCATCTGTTTGTTTATGTTACTCTAATATTTCTCTATGTTTGTAAAAGAGTGCTTACCATGTGTTTGTTTATATTCCTCTGTTAAGAAGTTAAGAAATGGCATAAACCTTGATGTGGGTTTGTTAATCTTAGATGAAAAAGAGGCAAATAAACATTGAAACATTCTACAGCCCTTTTTAGTTTTTTTCCCCGTTTTGTGTTTTGATGTAGTTAACTGGAATGTCCTTTTAATAATGCTTTTCCTGATGGTCCCCTGATTTCTGATGCTTCTTGTAAGTAATATGATGATTTTTACTGATACATGTAAATCAAATATAAATTTTAACTGTTTCTTATACCTTAATCTTATATGAAGAAGAGGCAAATAAACATTGAAACATTTTGCATCCCTTCTTAGGGTTTTTTTTTTTGGGTGGTTCTTATGTAGTTAATTGGTTGATGTTTCACACTGAGATATACTTTTGATGTGGCACATGCGTCCCGCTCCAAAGTTGCAGTTTCGTTTCCAATTGCAATAACCATTAGGAGGTGTTTGTTTGTACCGATTAATGTATATAAATGATGCACAGAGGTAGCATTTACATGTTACCACATTTGTACACTCCAAAGTTGCAGTTTTGTTTCCAACTGCAATGGCCATTGGGGGGTGTTTGTTTGCACTCATTGGTGTATGTAAATGATGGACAGATGTAATAGTTACACATTACTGCATCTGTCTAATAAAGGGCCAGGGACTGGAGAGAATATGGTTTCACCAGGAGAGATAGACACAATTAGGAAGACTTTTACACAGAGTAGTGCTGGTTGATTGTGAAAATACTGACGTTTAAAGTAGCAAAATGACATTCATATAAATGAAACTTAGGAAATGATGAGAGAAACTGAGCTATTCAGATATCTTCTTGTCCCACAATAAAAGGAGGTGATTACAGCTTGGTATGTAGGATGCTGTGTGATGTGGCCCGTAGACTCGATGTTGCAGTAAATCATAAGCACACAGTTTTTGTGGATTTTAATATATCACAGTTCATCTTTTTGCAACTTGAAGATCCTTGTTTTTTTATATCATCAAAAATATTTCATCCAAGGAACACGACCCCAAATTATAAATTCGTAAGTGACCATACATATATCAACAACCTGCAAAAACATGTAAAATGCACAATCCACCACTCATATGAACATTGAGGGTATCATATTAAAAAGTACGCAACCCTGTTCATTACTTGGGTTCCAAAAAACAACCACCGCTACTAATCATACATGTTTTCATAACATACCTATATGGCATAAAATTGAACTGTTACATGAAATTCATAAATTCTTATCATAGATGTTGTTGCTTTATTACTGATTTCAAAAGTATCATGTGCTCATTCTCCATTATTAAGATGTTCTTCCTATGCTCTAAAGTTTGATCCATAGTAGCTATGATGTTTCCTTTTGCACTTTCTCATCAATCTATTGAAAGAATGTAAATATTCACCTGTGTTACCATTTCCACATACTATGTGAAAAGAATCAGCTATTGTAAGTAACAAACTCATTGTCTAATATGCTTAACTGTTGTAAATAAAAAAGCTTAGTGCCCTTTTTTTTAGTTTTACACTTTTACATGTAACTGATACATGCCAGAATGTATAGGTTTTCTTTTCATTGTATCTGATTACTTTTTATAATTTTTTTTTTTTTTACTAATGAAGAAACTTTTATCAATTGCGAATCATAATTAAACTCAACTTCAATGTCAGCATGTATGATTAACATGGGTCGTTCTCAAAATACACCATTAAATAATATCGAGACTCATAATTGAAACCTTCATTCTATGATAATAAGAAGATTGATCAACAATCTTTATACATCATTTGTTAAAAATTCAATCAAGCGCGCACACGCACACCCCTTTACATTATATTTGTATGAAGATACTGGTTATAATTTATAAATATATGTTGTAAGTGAAGATAGTTTCAAAAATGGTGATGAAATTGTGTTACTACAAAATTGATTCAGGTAAAACTCTAAATAAATGTATGAGAATTGGATTGGATGATCCCCTACATCAACACCATTTTCACATGCTTCTCTTTCATTTTGATCACATCTTCCCATGGAGCCCACAAAGACTCAAAAGATTATTTAGCTTATACAAATTAAAAAAAACTAGAAAATAAAACCAATTAATGCCATCTGCAAAACCAATTCTCTACTCCTCTCCTCATCGGATCAAGAATAAAGCATGAAACTCTTTACTTAGATTTTCTTCTTCTCCCCACCCCAAATCCTCACTCAGACTCTCTAATTTTTTTTATCAGATTCTTGATCAGCCCATCCTTAACTCACAATGATTCAAAGACTTCTCAGGTACGAAATATGCATTCTCATCTGTTTTCTTAAAACACTAAAAAGATCATCTATTTATATCAGATGGACTTAGGATGTCCATGAAAAACTCAACTTCCAACTTTCATATATATATTGATGTATCCCACAACTATATCAAATATTGTTACCATTAATTTCAATTTTCAAGCCACTTATTTTAGAAACTGCTTATTGCTTTTGATATCACAAACCTACTTCTTCTAATCTTGCATTGTCAACAACAACTAGAGCTATCAAGAAGGAGCTGTAGGTATTTATTATTCACCAATACAAAGAAACCTAGAGGAAGACTATCACTGCAATGTAAGTCTATTATTCTTATTGCTTAAATCTTCCAAGTCAAATTACCAAGTAGAATCTTATGAAAAATGTTTGTTTTTCTTTGTTATTTTGTGTTTCTTCATTTTTCACCTTTATAACTTGGTATCATAATGCCTTTCTTAAAATGCTTTGAATTGGGTCTTCATGCTATAATTTTTATGGTGATTATATAATTAGATTTCATAAAGTGCTCTGATCCATGCATTATGCCTTTGTGCTCTAATTATTATCATAATTGTAGAATTACTGCTTATAATGCTAAATTAAATTTAGAAATATATATTTAGCTTTGTAAATATTTTCATAAGGAAACTTAGTTGCAACCAAATATCTGCAACAAAAGCAAAAAATAATTAAAAATAAGTGCTTCGTATATGCAATGTTGTGCTTTCTTCATTTTCTTTTTTAAGTCAATGCATTAAAGAGGCATGGAGAGGGCAACAATATATGAAAAACCTCTATGGTCTATTTCTTTCTTGTTCCTTTTGTTAGGCTTTTCAGTTTGGTTCATTTAACAAAAGTAATTTCTTTTACTTAGCTTTTTTCCTTTTGTTTTTCTAAATTTTGTTTCTCAGACTAACCAGGTCCTCAATCAGGCTCAGATGGGAAATTAGATTCATGTGAAGGATGCCCAAATCATGAAGCCTGCGCTCTTCTTAATAGTAGAAATAATACTTTTTTGGGTTGTTTTTGTTTACTGATGTCAATTTTTTTGTATTGATTATTGAATTTGTTGAATACATGATCAACATCCATAAAGTATAAGTACATTTGCATGAAAAATTAGTGTTTTATGGGGAGAATTTGGCCCCTTCTTTTTGAAATTTTTATTTATCTAGCATTTCATTTATGTATTTTTCCTTTTTTGCAGGATCTAAATGAATCAAGGTTAATTTGAGCTACTAACTTGGATTCAATGATTGAAACCAGTAATTTTTAGAATATTCCCTCTTTTCTAAATATGTGATGGCATTATATTGATGTTCTAAATCTACTAAAAAAATATATTGATGTTATAATTCCAAATGTGTGTTTTTTGCAGGAATTGCAAAACTGAAGATCAAAATTTGACACACAATTTAAGGTCTACTATATATAATGTGTGTGTGTGTGTGTTTTTTTTTTTTTTTCTCTCTCTTTTTGTCAATACGACAATTATAGGTCTAATTCTTACAGTAGCAGTTAATAAGATCCTTCTCATCTTTGTGCTTGTAGGAATGGTTGTCTATACTTATGCAAAACAGTCAGTCACAAAAGCAAAAAGAGCAATTGAGTCAAGCAAACCTTTCAGTAAAGTGCCCAAAGAATATTATCACTTGTTAGTATAGTATCAATACTATTAGCCTCTTGATGTAGAATATACAATTAATAAATTTTTTTTTTTTTTGATTAACTTGTCTGTTCAATTCAGTATTCAACACACTTTTAAGTTGCAATACACATTTTCTTACAAGTATAGAAAAATTGCCTACGCTTCAACATATTTTCATTATGATCTTCAATTTAAGAAACTATCCAAATGAATGTATGCTGTATATGGATGCACGTGCCTTGCACGTGCAAGGCACCACTAGTAGATAGAAAAAGGAAGTCGTAACAAACAATCAAAGACAAAAAAAATTTTATATTTTATTAAAGCTTTAATAAAGTAGTCAAGATGCCACCTTTCATTTCTTATTCCCCACCCCTCACGTTTCATTTTCTTCTTTAATAAAGTTCCCACACATGACACACACATAAATATGAAACTACATACAAACTCTCCCTCACTCTTTTTATCTTTTTCCATAGTCAAGACTCAAGTCGTCTTCATCTCTCTCCATGGACAGAATTCACTCCACGTCCATCCTCCTCTTCATCTCCCTCTGCTCCTCCTCCATAATTGATGTCGTCGTCGCCGGAAATTCACATGAGCTCAAGGGCGCCCACCGTCCCTCAATTGGGCTGAAAAAGGAGAAGATGAGCCACCTGCGTTTCTTCTTCCACGACACCGTCGGTGGGCCGAACGCGACGGCCGTACGAGTAGCAGGTGCACCGACAACCGATAAATCGCCGACCTTATTTGGCGCAGTGGTGGTGATCGACGACCCGCTGACGATTGGACCGAGCCCGAAGTCAAAGTTAGTGGGCCGAGCCCAAGGGCTCTATGCGTCGGCGTCCCAAGACAACTTCGCCCTGCTAATGGCCATGAATTTTGCATTCATGGATGGTAAGTATAATGGGAGTAGTTTGAGTATATTGGGTCGTAACAGTGTCTTTTCTGATGTGAGGGAGATGCCTGTGATTGGGGGGAGTGGGCTTTTTCGGTTCGCAAGGGGATATGCCCTGGCCCATACCCGAAAGCTTAATTTCAAGGCTGCGGATGCTGTTGTAGAGTACAATGTCTATGTCATGCATTACTGAGGTCTTGTTTTTATCTCACTTTAGTCTATGTTTAGAGAGTTTTTATCCATTGTCACTTCTAGTCCTGGTAAAAGAGAAGAAGTTGTGCAGCTTCTTTCTCTACACACATGTGGGCCCACCTAGATAAGGAGACCTTGCTTCTTGGAAAGTTAAAGAAACAGCGACTCACATCCCACAATAATCAAGTTAAGGTCTTGTTTTAGCAGTCGGCATGGAATAAAGTGTGAGCCAATAGATGGTCCGGATTTGAAGTTGTGCAGCTTCTTTCTCCACACACTTGTGAGCCCACCTAGATAAGGAGAACCTGCTTCTTGGTAAGTTAAAGAAACAGCGACCCACATCCCACAATAGTATAGTCAAGTCAAGGTTTTGTAGTATGTAAGAAATGCTCGGTTGAGAATTGAGATGGTTTGAACCCACCTTTGTGTTGGTTGATGGCCATAAAAGAAGATCCTATCAAATTTGCAAAGTAGATGCTGAGTTGTACATGAAGAAGTTCAATTATAAGATTACCGAGAGCTCCCGGCCCTACTTCAGCTCTCATATAGTGTATAATAAAAATATAGAATAATTAGATAATATAAATAATAAAGTAATAATTATTATTTTCCTTCTGATCATCCGAATCCCCCAATCTGTGGTCCTCAAGACTAGTGATTTAGAAAAGTAATTCTTTTTTTTTTCAAAAAATAAAAATTGTTTTGTCAAATTTGAGCTCCTAGTAGACCACAAGGGAAGTACATGTGATCAGAAAAGTTGATAATAAATTGGCTAGGTCACTCAAAAATAAGGAGCCCGGATTCCCTAGCTAGTTACAAATCAATAATCCCAAACCTACAAAAGATACATAGTTACACAGAGACTTCCTCAAACTGATGTCTTCGAATACCATGTGGGTGGGATTGTTCTTCAAAATCTTAGATACCTTCTCATCTTTTACTGACCCCTGAATATAGATGGGATTAATATTAGGAGGAGAGCTGCCATTGCCGCAATAAAGGCATCTCCTTTCACATCCCTTTTTTACATGACCGTTATACTCTTGTGTAAAATTACTTAGAAGAACATCTATCAAAATCTCTCCCCTCTCCCGAGCCCACCCCTTCCCTACCCAGCCCATTCCCTCCGTCCAACCCCTCCTCCCAGCTTCCAGCCCACCCTCTTTCGCAGTTGCCCTCTTCCCTCTTCCGCCCCAACCCTGAGAGAGGGAGACGGAGATGGAGAGGGAGAGAGGGGGTCTTGCCTGGGTGGAGGTCGCAGGCGGCGGTTAGAGAGCGGAAATGTTCCTAAGGCTAGATCTATGCCTGATCCGAACCTCTCAACTAGAGTACAACGCCCTCTTACTAGCACTCTTCTCCTTAGATTGAGTTAACCTAGAGATATACTATTTTTCGATCTGATCGGTGTAGCAGTCCGATGCATAACCCAGACCGAAAGCCCTTCTTCAAAATTGACTTGGGGACTGGGGCGACTGCCACAGATCATCAAAAGTCGGGTCTGCCCCTAGTAGTGGAGGACCTTTTTTCCATGTATATGCTAAGTCCTGCGATGGGGTACATTGCTTAGTGAGAGACAGTGGCGGACCTAGGATTTTTTTTTGGTGGGGCGGACAAACGATATTCAAATAAGAAGACCAAACAGTATTTTGCTATACTTTCTTTATATTACCAATGGCAAAAGTGCAAATGTATTAAAAAATTTAGATAGATGCAAACAATTTAATTGCATCAACTTAGTAACATTCTCACCAAAATTTAGTACTCCACACCTTTTTCTCATTTCTGATTTTTCCTTTTAACAGAAAAATTGATGTATATCATTTTTTATGATGCTCATGGTGAATGTGTAGGTGGGGAAGATTTTTTACAAAATCTGCATACATTTTCAACATAAATCCTCTATTGAAAGTAAAAAAAGATTATAATTCTAACCATTTACTAAAGAATGGAAGATGCTAAACTATAAGTCAAGCCTTCTGTTACGCATACTATGCCACAGACAAGAATGCTACAGTTTTTTCTTAGAATGAGAAATTCATAAAAGGAGATTCAAGTCACAAATGGAGTTTTAATAAAGTGGCATCACTAATAAAATAGAAGTTAAATAAAAAAGGTAGCAGTCAACATACAAACCAAATATTGTATTACATGTTTAAACGGAGAAGCCATGGTCTCTAGCAATTGCCAAGTATAATTTCAATTTCCAGATATTGAAAATTATATTGATGAAATGGAGCTGACGATCTAAATAATTTCTTCTTTCACTAATAAAGTTTTCAACTGATCCAACAAAGCCATTGAGGCTTGTACTGCTTAGATGCTCATAGTCCAAATGGATGAACAACGGCATAAGCGAACAGTCTCAACCCACTTTAGTTTCAGGGCATGAGAACATTCATTACCCAATCTAAGTCTTGGAATGACACTTGCAACACAATCAATAAACAAATGGCAACTCTGCTTGGCTCATTATATAAGATTCCTCTTTAGACTGGATTAAAAAAAAAAAAGAACACTACTAGAAATCATAGCTTCCAATTGAGCATCAGTTAGAGATTTAGGGATTGGGGATTGAATTTCAAGATTTAGGGATTGTGGATTGGGGAAAGAGATGGAGGTCAGAAAGGTGGTGTGAATGATTTTGATCAGCGGGTGCATGGGCCAAATGGTACAAAGCCCTCTATGGTGCTTTTTTAGATTTGGGTGAGGCGGATGCACCCATGTGCCAATACATGGGTCCGCCCCTGGTGAGAGCTCTAAGAACTATGTTTTGCTTGATATATATATATATATATAAGGGAGAGGAATTTTCAAGTGAGCTCATGCTCATAACTAGTGAGATGTCTGCAAAGATGATGTGCAAACAATGAGGATCGGTTTGGACGTTTACACATTTTAGATATCACTAGTGAAGCCCTACGTGCAGAGTCCAAAGAATGATATAAGGAAAAATTCAGGTGACATTGGTGTTAATTGCTTTACAAATGAGCAAATCCTCGCAGTTGGATTGAAACACTTGATAAGTGTGATGTCTGATGTAACTCAAATAAGCTTGTATTTAATTCGCTTAGCAATTTTTTTGTTATTTTGTTGTTGTTGCAGACACTAGGGTCTTGTTTTTCTCCGCATAAGAAGCGTGTTCCAGTATTATCTCAAGCACCAATCAAAACCAACTTGTGAAAATCAGTCCACAATTCCATTTCTTAAATTTGGTTTTATAGGTTAACAACAAAGTCTATCAATGTAACATAAAAAAGTACATACCAATTCAAAAAAGAAAATAAAAAGAGAAAATAAATGTCACCAAGAACAAGTGACAAAAACATGGCGTGCCTGCTTCAATGTTCTTGTCAAATTTTGCTTCACGGATTCCTTTGATTTGTCAGAACGCTTTAACGTACGTCAGTCCCCTCCAAAAAAAAAAAAAATCACTATAGAAAAGCAAATAAGTATACTGAAAGCAGAAACTACATATGAAACAAACTCATATATTTAAAAAAATGAAAAACACAACCCTGTTTTTGCCAAGGATAAGAACAAAATAAGTGAAGACCATTCAACAATAAGCAGACATGAAAACAAGGGTTTCATGAAAATCGATAAAGAAAAATGCATGACTTTGTGAAATCAATAGAGAATAACATTCTCATTAATTACGTTAAAAATAAAATCAGAGAAAAAGGTTTAGCATGCATATATTAATCATTAGAGAAAGTTCTAAAGGGATGATATTTCATTATTTTGTACTGCAAAAGTTGAAGGAAAATCTGCAGTTTTTGAGAAATCCATCACAAGCATGAGATGTCAGAGAGACCATATTGAATACATTTACACTGCTTTAATATGTTAAGAAAAAAGGAGAAACCAAAAGTCGTCAACAACCATTAAAAAAATTATATATTAATCATTAGAGGTCCTAAAGAGATGGCATTTCATTACTTTGAAAACTAAAAGTTGAAGGAAACTCTACAGTTTTTGAGAAATCCAAAACAAGCATGAGATGACAAAGAGAGTACATTGAATGCATTTGCATTGCTTTTATACGTTTTAAAAAAAGGAAAACCAGAAGTTGTCAATAACTATTAAAAATAAGATCAATCCATTAACCTATAGCCCCTTATTTATTCGTAACATGAGTGTAGGATAATTTTTTTTTATCGGGCATTCAAATTGAACAATAAAAAGATGAACAAAAAATTCACATGAGCTTTGATTTCCACCATGCCTTTGACAAGCGATAATATAAGTAGCTGTGGAAATTATCAAGAAAGACCTAAAATCAAATCACCATTTTTGTAAATTGGAAAAACGAAGAGCCCTTTTGCATATAATAATAAATAATAAAGAAACGTAAACAGGAGATTTTCAAGGAAGAAAATCCAACTCAAGAATAAAAAAAATAATGCCAACCTATATGCAGGTAATACAGAATGAAGACATTAGTAGCACTCAATCACTTGACAAAGTACATACTACGCAGTAAGAGTTGTTAGCTAGTGCGTGCTTTGAGAACACACACTTTTCAAATCCTCACCTAGTAAGGGATTGTATATGCTAACCATGTTCACATGACGAGAGTTGGGCAGGTAATCAACCAAATTGTCCACTTATAATACTATACTTGGTAGGTGACAAACTGGTTCAAAAAAGTAGGAACAAGTTGCAACTACATCCTGTGAAGAAACAAAATGTTTAGTAATATCACATGGAAATTAAAATGATATTAAAGAGATTTTTTTTTCCAAAACTGAAATATTTCTAATAGCGAAAGCCTCAAAGCACCACTAAAATTTTGAGTGGAAATGTAATCGCATAGACCCATCACAACTAACATCATTTTTACATGAATTTTTTCAAAGAGGAACCACTTTCACCAAATGGAAAATAGATGCCATTAGAAGTAACCCATATCAAAATTCCCACACACCTCAATATCATGGATCCATTTCAAAATCATTGCCACTATGAGAAAGTTGATAACAAGTCAATAAAAATGGGGAAAAAAAGCCCACATTCAATTAAGAAATTCAAAGTATGAAACCTAGCACTACTAGAAAAAAGGGTTTTTATATCGGCTAAAAACTGATATAAAAGACCTATTATATCGGTTTTTGAGTGAATTTCAAACCGATATAAGTGCCCCCGATATAAAAGATAAACGAAACCGATATAATAAGTGTAATATTTCATATCGGTTAAGCCTAAAGCGATGTAATATCATATGTATTTATATCATAAATTATTGTAAAACCGATATAACTTATAGCCAAACCGACATAATTAATATATGTTATATCGGTTTCATATGGTTTTTTATATCGGTTTCATAATAACCGATATAATTGATTAAGAATAACCGATATAAAAAATACGTAATTGGTTTGTTATATCGGTTTCATATGGTTTATTATATCGGTTAAATTATAACCGATATAATTGATTAAGAATAACCGATATAAAAAATATGTAATTGGTTTGTTATATCGGTTTCATTAAAAACCGATATAATTTCACAATTTATTTATTTTTTTAATATCAAAAGAACCTGCTGTACGACGATAAAAAAACCTGCAATATACCTCAAAATACTAACATCTAAACAACAAAAACCTTTGTATATATATAAATAAATTAATTTCTATGTACATATATACACATGCATAGTATAGTATAGGTAGTTCATTCACTTTCATGTACTGTACAACTTAACAAGCTAAGTTAAACTAAAGCAAGAAAGACAAAATCATGTATTGAGAACTACATGCATAATGCCTCCAAAAACCATGGGATGTACCTGGAAAGATTTTCTCGAAATTTCGGCATAGTCTCCCCTGTACGTGTGACATGTAATTTTTTTTTACAACCTGCTAGTACCTGTACATGACAAAAAAACACTTCATATAAACAACCCAATGCCCCAACACACTACAAAGTCATTCACCACTACGTCATCAGTCATACACCATTTAACCATAGCACTTCAATGCCCCAACACACTAGAAAGATGCACCAAAAAAACTTATGTTCATTCATTTCTATATCCAACACCATGTCATTATTTCAAAAACAACATTCTCATTACAAGATACAAAACAATAAAAAGGGAAGTTGGTCCTGGCCTTTTTCAGAAACAAAGATAATTCTAAAGCAGTAATGAGTCTTGTAATCAATAATGGGCCATTATCCTTAAATGTATAGTGAACATGTAAAGGGCCATTATCCCGTGCGGGTCCCATCAAAGCACGGTCTCAAAATGAAAAGAATCTTTAAATGTAGAACTTGTGCCACCAAATGGAAACAAACAGTAGTAACCATCCACACATCTTCAGATGTCCAAATTCCTGAAGCCAGACTATTAGGATCAAAATTTGTAGTATTTTCCCTGCCAATTTGTTCTCTCTGGATTGGAGGGCATCTATACATACTATGCTCTGTTATGTAGTAAAAGTCCTCATTTATGGAAAAAGAATAAATCACAAAAGCATGAGTAAACTAAAAAAGACTACTAAGATCTGCCACATACCAGACTTGGTAATCTCAAGGCACCTTCTGCAAGAATCCATGGTCTTAAACATCAGAAACTATGGGAAGAACTGAGCAACGATGAATCCAGTAAAATATCTGGCATTAAGAACTGAGGGAAAAACAAAATAAAAATTGTTATAAGAATGTAAGTGAAGAACAAAGTAAAAACAAAAACCAAAGAGAACAAGTTGACAGTGTGGACAAAAGTAAAAACAACTAATACAGCCGTAAAAATAATAGAAACTACTAGCAATTTTTTCAAGTTGTCTCACTATCCATGTGGACAAAAGTACTTATTGAAAAGGATTATGACGGATGCAACAAAAGTATATACTTAGAAGCTAGAACTATCCATGTGGACAAAAGTACTTCATAATTGATGAAATGGGTTAGCAAAGTTCATATCATTGAACTTAAAAACATCGTGTTAAACAAGCAGGTCCTTGCTTTGAATGAGTCAATAGATAGACATTACACAACAATATAACAGTAAGGAAATGAATAAAAGCAGGGAAATGTTACCTCATAGAAATGTCAATTGAAATGTGGCTACTCCCAAGTAGGTTCTCCCTAAAAACAGGGTCTTGGTTTCACCACACCTCCAAATATGGATAAATCATCACTGGCAAATGGGGATAAAGGGAAGTTACAAAGGGTTAAAAAAACATAAAGGGAAGCAAAGCCGCATTTTCCACTTCCGTTTCTCTTAGCATAACTGTAACAGATCTGGTAAATGGCTAGGGCTTCATCTCTTAGCACAACTTCCATTCCATTCTCACTTAAATAGACTTTATAGTCAATTCAACTACAACTTCCACTTAACAAGATTCCTAGGAATTCACTTAGATGTCTGACCTCCAAATGAATTTTGGTTTGCGATTTACTTGGTCTGGATTCACTTTAGGTGACAGCTGAATTCACGAAGACGATGAGTGGGGCACTTTGATAAACCAAACCAGTAACTTTCAGTGAATCAGTAACTCGCACAAATCTAACTTTTCACACCACTAAAGTCAAAACCTCTCAGGGAAAGTTGTGGAAAGCAAATTAAAAGGAGAAGAAGTGGAGAAAATGAATGGAAAGGGCAAATGAGATGAAACAAGGATGCACCCATATCTTAACAAAGATATATATGATCTTGTGATTTCTTTTGTTCATATGGGGGATATCATGGGTAAGGATGAAGTTAGGTTCTAGTTCATGCATAGTAAATGTGGAATCTGAATGTGGCAAAGATTGAGGGCTCTCTTTATTTCATTAACATGATTTTACTTTTGTTTGTGGCCTTGAGTGCAAGGAAAACACATCAACCTATCACACTAAGACAAAACGAACTCAAGGTAAAACCAAAAAGGCAGCATTCTATCCAGCTTGAAGTTTGTACTGACTCAGGTAACTAAAATCCGAATCCCAATTACCCAATCCGAAGTTGCAATTTAATCAGAACAATTACAACACAATCATCAACATCTAATCAAAATATGAGGAAACTAAATGAACTCCAATAAAAAAAATCAGATTTTGGAACAACCAACCACATTTCATTTCTATATACCTTAAGATCAAAAACCAATATCGCAATACAACCCCAAAGAAAAAAAAAATCAAAACAGGCATTTGTAACTCATTACTTCGATATTGAATTCATTCACATACCTCAACGAGTGCGGCTTCTTTTCGGGAAAAAGTACCCACGATCGAAGGCGAGACTCCCTGTATTCACAAGTAACCCGATCATCTTGGGTGTAAAGGAGAAGAATAAAAGAAAGTTCAACAGTAAGGGCTCATTGTCTTCAGCATGTATTGGTAGCTCCTTTGTTATCCTAAACATATATAAACATCAACAAGATGACATCAACATCTATCTATATAAAATCATATTCAATACATGCACACACCCAACACATAACTACAGCTCCAATATCCTATAGCATTTGGGCAAATTCTTGATTCAAATTAGCATAAATAAAGGGTGAAAAGGAGAGAAGAAATCAGTAATGGGGCATGCATGGTACATAATAGATTCTTGAAATGAAAAAAACCCAGATGGGTTTTGTCACTATTGAACATATTAATGTGAGAATTGTTGAGATGGCAGATCTCTACATGAGATAAGTAAGGAAAGTAAGGAAGAGAGAGAGAGAGAGAGAGAGAGAGAGAGAGAGAGAGAGAGAGAGAGATGATAGGCTACCAGGGCACCAGCTGAGAGAAGTAGAAGGGTCTTTGTCGGCCAAGAAGATGAGGAGGTTAATCTGGTTCAAATGAAAGATAACAAACATTCAACCTTCATATTACATCATTCATTCAACAACATTAACAAACAACAACAAATAAATCAAATGAAAAAAAAAAATACCAGCAGCTGTAGCAAGAGTGGAAATGGCTGAGATTCATTTCCCGCAAAAAAAATAAAAAATAAAAACGCTGCCTTGTCCCAATCGAACCCAATTCTTCATCATCCCCAAAAGCCAACCCCTTTTCCCACGTCATCAAATCCCACATCTAAAACAACCCTAATCTCAGAGTCAGACCCAGACCGAACCCACACAATCCGTCAAAAACCAAGATTTCGAATCATCCCAATCCAGTAACCCCCCTGACCAAAACCGCTATCCAGTCATGCATCTCAAACCATTCCGACTTTTCTACCATGACCTTCAACTGGAAAAAACAAGGTATACGAAGAGTAACAGCTAAGCAATATTCAAAACAACATAAGAAACACAGACCCAATCGCCGATCATTTGCATTCTACAATGAAAACAAGATCAAATGGCAATATAAGTACAATAGATCCTTTGTAAACCATCAAATAAGTTACTTCTTTCAAGGAATGAAGAGTCCCATGGCCATTCCATCCAATATCCTCTTCCATTCATGGCTTCTTCTCTCCACCCTCCATCTTATGTCCACCTTTGCCCAAAGGTCCACATACATTGTCCACATGGACAAGTCGGCCATGCCCAAGACTTTTACCGATCACCACCATTGGTACACCTCCACTCTCCACTCTCTAAATGTAGCCACTGAAAATGGCCCAATGCCAACACTTGTATACTCTTATGACAATGCCATCCATGGCTTTAGTGCAGTCCTATCCCACAAAGAACTAGAGGCTCTTAAGAAATCCAAAGGCTTTGTCCATGCCTATCCAGACAGGACTGTGAAGAGAGACACCACCCACACATACAAGTTCCTCTCCCTCAATCCAGCATATGGTCTCTGGCCCGCATCCCGATATGGCGAAGATGTGATAATCGGCATGATCGATACCGGAGTCTGGCCGGAGAGCGAGAGCTTCAATGATGATGGCATGACAGAAATCCCCAAGAGGTGGAAGGGAGAATGTGAGGTCGGGGAGGAGTTCAACACCTCCATGTGTAACCGCAAGCTCATCGGAGCTCGCTACTTCAACCGGGGTGTGATGGCCAACAATCCTGGCATCAACATCACCATGAATTCAACGAGGGACATTGAAGGACACGGCACCCACACCTCCTCCACGGAAGGTGGGAACTATGTTTTCGGTGCATCCTACTATGGTTATGCCAAGGGCACAGCCATAGGCGTTGCACCCAGCCCAAAATCAAGCCCCCACAAAACCCAATCCCCATCCGAACCCCAATCCGAATGAAAAAACAAAAAAAAGAAAAAATACCTCAGTCTGAGAGGAAAAAAAACACAGAAAGAAAGAAGACAGGGATCGAGAAGAAGAGAGGGAAGAGCAAACCTCCACCTACGGTCGACTCCCAGCCGCTCGTCTCTCCACTGTAATCGTCGAGATCGAGATCAACGTTTCACCCTATCGGCTTCGTCTTCATCTTCGCGAAGTGGAGAAACAGAGCTTCAAGGCAAAACAAGCCTCCTCTTTTGTTTCTGCGGTGGCGGCTCCGGCGCTGGGAGGGAGAGAGAGATAACCGGTGGCGATTCCAGCGCGCTGTAGGGCACAGTGCAGAGCGAGAGGGAGGGAGGGAGAGAGAGAGAGAAATAGAGAGAGAGAAAATCCAAGGGAGGAGTTTGGCTGGGGAGAGTTGAAGGCATGGAGGTTTCAGCGATGGAGTATTGCGTGAAGAAAAATGGACGATGGAGAGGCTGAGCGACGATGGAGATGAGAGGAGATAAGAAAGAAATGAGCGAGGGATAAGAGGGAAAGAGGGCAGAGCGCGGGAGGGAAAAAAATGATAGTGGGAAGAAAACGCGAAAGAAAAGTGGGTTCATAACTTATATCGGTTTGGGAAAATTATATAATATCGGTTTTATAATAACCGATATAAAATATAACGATTATTATATCACATGTGTGCGAACCGATGTTATATATAGTGATTATTATATCGGTTATATAGTAACCGATATAAAAAAAATTAACTGATATAAAAAAATATTAACCGATATAAAAAATCTTGACTGAGGATATTATATCGGTTATATTAAAAACCGATATAAGGCAGTTTTTATAACCGATATAAAATGTCATTTTTTTAGTAGTGTAGCATCGCCCCATCTAAAAGCTCCCAATTGATTGAAGTGACCTTTTCTTCATTTATCTTAATTGGGTGTTTGGATTTTGGTTTTTTACTGTTGTTTTGGATTGACGAGACAATAGAATATATTTGATCCAACTGCACTGTGTTTTGAAAGAATTAAATCCACTTAATTCTACGTGTATCATTGATTTCTGAAGCGGTCAAACAGTCAAAGACAGGATTGTGGTCATATGCATCTATATTTATTCACAAGAAAGGACTCCTGCCTAACACATTAATGAAGGCTTCAGATCTTGTAGCCATATGCTGAAGAGGAGGTGGTGACAGCGGCAACGATCCACCTCTCAAAGTTGTCTTCACAAGAGGAAGAAGATGTCAAAGGCAACTTAGCAAAATTGATGAGATATAATAAACAACATAGCACAATTTACTATTTATGAGCAATAACATTAGAAAAAATTGACGATGTCGAAATTAGAGTTCCATAAACCACGATTTATCAGAATTTGATTTTGTGGGTATTGGAGTGAATAGGGTTGGTATTCTTAACTTCTTATGAGTCTCTTTTGTATAATGGGAGGAGCATCGGACGCCTAATGGGCCAAGTCTTTAAAAATTTTTTCCCAGGTGTTTAATAACGTTTAAGGTTACAATTTCCAAGATGCATAAGCGTAGGTCTTTGATATTTTTTTGTGTGAAGATGTTAAAGTTTATAGTTTAAAAAAATATCTAACAAAAATTACTCCAAGTTGTGAAATCAAGTTCATAATAAAATAAAAATGTGGTTCTAGAGAAAGTGTTATACCTAATGTTTTATAAAAGCGGTAATTTCTAGAAAATGAGCCCACAATGCCTCCATGCATAAACCTGAAATATTTCATTTCAATAGAACTACAAATTAAGAAAATTGGAAAATAAAACCCTACCCGTTAGGCCTATAGCTCACCGCAACAATTATTTCTCTCGTATCATTTTAGTATTGACAATTATTATTCCAAAAAGAGGCCATTTTAGGAATCCCTTACCAACGAGAGATCGACTGCTGAGTAGGTTGGCATTAATCGATCCAATAGCTTTGCTTCCAACTTTAAGCATCTCTTATACTTCATCTGTGTTGTGACTTGTGAACTCAAGATTCAACAAGTTTGTGCCTCCAATGACCATACAAAACTATCTTAAGTTTAGATTCTAGAAATTCTTCAAAGCCAGATAAAGAAGACCAAACCATTTCTTTCCTTTTCTTCTTTTCATTTCTACATCGAAACAACTAAACTTTCTTCTATAAAAAAGGTGAAGGCTGAAACCGCTATAATTAAAATTAATTAAAAATAAATGTGCTAGTATAGCAAATAAGTTTGTAAAAAGATAGTCGGTCAGCTCATCAACACATAGGCCACACTTGTAGGTTAAATGCGGACTATTGATCGGTATCTCATTGCCAAGCAAATTTCTTTTTTCTATGCACTGATGTCTTCCTCTAAGAATCTAAACTACTTAACCAATCAAGAAGTTGCAGAAATACCTAATCCAACATAATATGATATTTTTTTTTTGAAAAAAATAACATAATATGATATAATCCAACATAATTAAAAAATCAACAAAATCACTAATCTAAAATACCTGAGAATGAAAACAATTGCAGCTCTGGTTCATGCCCAGTTCATGTTCCGGTTGGGAGCATGAATTGGAGAAGATCCAATATACTGCTTGATCAAAGGAGAACTTCATCTAGTAATTGTCTCCACACTAATATCTAAAATTTATATGTGGACAAGAGATGTGTTTCAAAATATTGCAAGGGCATCAAAGAAGATCATTATCATAACCTGGTGAAGTAAGGGTAAACAGATGATATGGATAAAGATATAAGGCAACTCATATAAAGATTTGATGAAAAGTAGGAAGTAAATATTAAAAAATCAAGAAAATTAGAAGCAAGTGGACAACAAACTGGGGGAAAGTGAGTTACAACTGAGAAGATTAAAATCTTATAAGGTGCATAAACACTAAAGGAATATATCAATGATAGAAAAAACACGAGATTTTGCCCTAAGTTAGCGTTGGGCTTCCATTATGAACATCATCAATTTGGTAGACAACGACTGTGGCTTTAGTGATATACAATTAACTATAAATAATTTAATGTATACCTGAAATATAAATTGTCTTTCCACAGCTTCAATCAACTATTACTTTGAGGGATGGAAGTTCGATTCATCCTTATCACTGAGTAACACGGCATAAGTAAAGAAAAAAAATTGACAACTATATATAAATAGCACCACCAAAGATTGAACATTCTGTAATTCAATAATGAGTTCAGTGTGCTAATAAACTACTTAACCCGAGCATTGATTTGGTGGCTACTTGTTTTCTTGGTGCAATTATACAAATCATAAGAACTAAAAAAACTCATCCAACCTAATGATTGGAACAACTAAAAGAAAAGTCATTAAACAACACTACTTACAAATTTAAAATGGCTCCAATATCGCCTCAAAGAAGTTGTCTCCAAGTTCCTCAAAACTCACAGTCTACAGGGCATTTAAAATCTTAATACAGTTAGTTAAATAAGGAAAAATCAAACATGCTGTACTGACATTCCCAAGCAATACATTGAAGAAGTCCAATCAATTGCATGTAGATGACACTTTAAGTCCAACTGAAAATAATCCAAATACTATCTAAAGTCCAGTTTCTCAGTATGCCAATAGGGGATGCTAATTATTCATTTACAATTTATTCATTTCATCCGGTAACACTAATTAGATTTCAATCCAATTCAATTGGCATTCGAAATTTCAAATTGATTAGCCTGAAATAATGAGATGCAATACTAACAATAAGTACATGAAATGACAAAAGATTAAATATAAACCTTTTGCCAAAAAGGCAGTTTTTTGGAATTTTGAATCCACAATGTAAAACTATGGAGATCTGATCGGTTAACAATCCAATTTTAGACTTTGGCTACATACTCTTCATTTTATGCCTTAAAGGCTTAACTATACTATAGTACTATCATATTGGAGATGTTTTAACAACAATTATACATAGCACAGGAAAATAGATTCTAGAGTTCCAATTATCTAGGTGGACTACCATCAACTTGAGCAAAAACAGTTCTATTTTTTAGCTTCCTTTGTTACAAAGCATGGAGGTTTTGAAGAGGATGATGGTTGGACCATCTCCTTCACTCATTATGAAGATACAAATATATCTCAAGTAAATTCAATTTTCATTAGCTCATCCTCATCTCAATTCTACACCAACATCTATGAAGAATTCTAGAGTTGTTCGATAACCGCTAAATTAAATTCTTGGAGCTTGATTGTGATTAAAAATGTAGAAAACCTTATCTTTTTAATTCACATAAAGAAGTTACAGAGGCATATTGGGACCACACCCTATCTCATAATCTATTATAAAATCAGATAAAAAAACACTCGAACAACTAACAAAGATATTTACACGAGAAAGGTTTTTTTTCTTATCAGATTATGGCATTAAAAAAATTAAAAATGGAATGGATGTTGAGATAAAAATTAATACAACAGTTGAATTATTCAATTTTAACAGTACTATGTACTAATTTATATTTTAAAGTTTCTTTTGGTCTTGAGAGAAAAGCCTTTTTATATTAGCTCTTAAGAATTGAATTTGTAAGTGCACAAAAATTCACGGACCCGGGGGGGTGGTGTTCTTGCGACTCACTGAGGAGGACGAAGGCTGAGGCTCCCCGTCTCCTCGTTGATGATGGAAGGACCGATGCCTGAGAACCTGGAAGAGGGAGAAGAAACAGGTCAGAGGACCCTGGCCTGGGCGGCGCAAGGCTCTCCGATGCCTAAGTTAGTATGAGTACTGGACAGTAGGAGGAGATTTTAGGGGAAGAAGGTGATACCCGTGGGGGAGGCCCCCTCCTGTTCTGGTTTGGCCCCCTTTTATAGAGGAGGAGAGGGAGGTAGTTGACTTTGGAGAGAGAGGAGGCAGGAGACAATGAGGTGGTTAACCGTCCCATCACAGCCCACTCTGGCGTCTGTGGACGCCGATCTGTCAGGAAGCATGGGCGGCATGGGAGGCTCTGTCTGTCAAAGAGTATGGGCGTGCCCTTGTCTTGTCGCGCGTGCTCTAGCGTGCTTAAGTGTCCAAGGGTGGACAGCTGTCAGGCCCTGCCTTGGCTAATCCTGGCATCCTGACCGAGGTCGGGGAGTGCTGAGGTCGGGGGGCGACCTTGACGTGGCAGGGGACCTTGCAGGAACGCCGAAGTGGAGTTGTGCAAGGGGCCGAGATGAGTCTCTGGCCGAAGTGGGAGCACTCGGCCGAGCTGATGGTCATTGAGACGGGCCTTGCCGAGATGGCCTAGCTGGCGCCGGAGCATGAGATAGAGCATCCGGCCAGTCATCCGGTGAGTTCGGAAATATCCCCACACAATAGCCCCCCAACTTCTGAGCTCAATAGACTGCTCTTTTGAGGTCAGAAGGTAAGTATCGTGGAGGATGACTGGCTGGCAATGGACCAGAGCTAGAGGTTGGCATCACTGCTAAGTTGTGACAGGGTGCTTTTGCCGAGCTGGAGAGTCACACGACTGCCGAGCTGAAGAGACACGACTGCCGAGCTGGAGAATGGGTACCGAGATGCGCTCATGGAGGTCCCACTGGCTCGTCACCAGGGGCCTGTGCCGGGCATCTGGCGCGTGGCCGAGATGCGCCTGCCGCACGTAATGGAGATCCCACTGGCTCTTCCCCAGGGGCCTGTGCCGGGCATCTGGCGCGTGGCCGAGATGCGCCTGCCGCACGCAATGGAGATCCCACTGGCTCTTCCCCAGGGGCCTGTGCCGGGCATCTGGCGCGTGGCCGAGATGCGCCTGCCGCACGCAATGGAGATCCCACTGGCTCTTCGCCAGGGGCCTGTGCCGGGCATCGGGCGCGAGGGCCGAGATGCGCCTGCCGCACGCAATGGAGATCCCACTGGCTCTTCCCCAGGGGCCTGTGCCGGGCATCGGGCGCGAGGGCCGAGATGCGCCTGCCGCACGCAATGGAGATCCCACTGGCTCTTCACCAGGGGCCTGTGCCGGGCATCGGGCGCGAGGGCCGAGATGCGCCTGCCGCACGCAATGGAGATCCCACTGGCTCTTCACCAGGGGCCTGTGCCGGGCATCTGGCGCGTGGCCGAGATGCGCCTGCCGCACGCAATGGAGATCCCACTGGCTCTTCCCCAGGGGCCTGTGCCGGGCATGGGGCGCGAGGGCCGAGATGCGCCTGCCGCACGCAATGGAGATCCCACTGGCTCTTCACCAGGGGCCTGTGCCGGGCATCGGGCGCGAGGGCCGAGATGCGCCTGCCGCACGCAATGGAGATCTCACTGGCTCTTCACCAGGGGCCTGTGCCGGGCATCTGGCGCGTGGCCGAGATGCGCCTGCCGCACGCAATGGAGATCCCACTGGCTCTTCCCCAGGGGCCTGTGCCGGGCATCTGGCGCGTGGCCGAGATGCGCCTGCCGCACGCAATGGAGATCCCACTGGCTCTTCACCAGGGGCCTGTGCCGGGCATCGGGCGCGAGGGCCGAGATGCGCCTGCCGCACGCAATGGAGATCCCACTGGCTCTTCACCAGGGGCCTGTGCCGGGCATCTGGCGCGTGGCCGAGATGCGCCTGCCGCACGCAATGGAGATCCCACTGGCTCTTCACCAGGGGCCTGTGCCGGGCATCTGGCGCGTGGCCGAGATGCGCCTACCGCACGCAATGGAGATCCCACTGGCTCTTCGCCAGGGGCCTGTGCCGGGCATCTGGCACGTGGCCGAGATGCGCTCATGGAGGTCCCACTGGCTCGTCACCAGGGGCCTGTGCCGGGCATCTGGCGCGTGGCCGAGATGCGCCTGCCGCACGCAATGGAGATCCCACTAGCTCTTCACCAGGGGCCTGTGCCGGGCATCTGGCGCGTGGCCGAGATGCGCCTGCCGCACGCGATGGAGATCCCACTGGCTCTTCACTAGGGGCCTGTGGCTCTGGGCGACTAGCGGCGGCAGAGGACCGTGCGATCAAGGCTGACAGCAGAGGGTCGTACCGATGTCGTCGCAGCTGACGGCGCCATCGAAGCTGACAGTAGAGGACCGTGCCGCCAGAAATGACGGTAGAGGGTCGTACGATCAAAGCTGACGGGCGGTCGAAGCTGAAAGATGATAGGAGGCTTCAGCAGCCCCCCGAGCTGGAGGAGACTTCTGTCATGGAGGCGTCCGCCGAGATGGACGCTGCTGCGGAGCTGGAGGCATCCGCCGAGATGGAGGTGTCCGCCAAGATGGACGCTGCTGCGGAGCTGGAGGCATCCGCCGAGATGGACGCTGCTGCGGAGCTGGAGGCATCCGCCGAGATGGAGGCGTCCGCCGAGATGGACGCTGCCTGTTGATTGTCGTTGAAATGCTTCTGGGCTCGGGCTTCGTCTGCTTCTTGCCTGACGAACTGGTTTACCCTGGTCATCAGTGCTGCCATAGTGACCACAGGGTGCATGACCAGGTCCCTTCGTAGCTCGTTGCCTGGTAGGAGGGCTTGTTGGAAAGACAGGATCGTCATTGCATCTGAAGTGTCCTCGATCTGGCTGTAGACAGTCCAGAACCTTTTGGCGAACTGCGTGACGCTCTCGGTCTGCTTCATTCTAAGGGCCATCAGGTCGGCGGCTGACCTGGGGACGACCTTGTGGGCTTGGAACTTCGTCATGAAGGAACTTTGGAGCTGCTGCCAACTTTTGATCGATCCTTGGGGGAGTGCGCAGAACCACTTTAGGGGGAGGTCCCCGAGGCTGGAAGAGAAGACTCTGCAGTTCAGGTGGCCTGCGTCGCCCCACACCGACATCCTCTGAGTGAAGTGCCGGAGGTGTGCTGCTGGATCCGAGGTTCCGTCGTAAACGACGAACCTCGGGATTTTGAAATCTTCGGGAAGGGGGAAGCTCCTGATCTCTGGAGAGAGGGGAGATGTGCCGAGACCGTCAGAGTTCAGCCGAACTCGAGCGAAACCGGCAGCCTCCAAGTTTTGTCGTACTGCTTGTTCGATGCGTCGATCAAGCCACTTTCTGATGTCGTGGTTGTTACCCGGGCTTTCGCCATGAGCTTGGTTGCTTCTGTTGTCCTTCAGGGTGCGCTTTTTGGAAGGTGGGGTCGAGGTCGAACCCTTAGAGGATGAACCCGACTGAGTACCCTGCTGTTGGACGCTCGCTGGATTAGATCTTGCTCCTGACCTTTCCCGGTGGGGGACCGTCGGCAGCTGTGTCGACAGTGTCAGTGGTTCCTTTCCCTTTCTGGTTCTCCGAGGCATGGTGTTTGGGAAGATGGCTTTTTGTAGCGTTTCCCACAGACGGCGCCAATTGTAAGTGCACAAAAATTCACGGACCCGGGGGGGGGGGTGGTGTTCTTGCGACTCACTGAGGAAGACGAAGGCTGAGGCTCCCCGTCTCCTCGTTGATGATGGAAGGACCGATGCCTGAGAACCTGGAAGAGGGAGAAGAAACAGGTCAGAGGACCCTGGCCTGGGCGGCGCAAGGCTCTCCGATGCCTAAGTTAGTATGAGTATTGGACAGTAGGAGGAGATTTTAGGGGAAGAAGGTGATACCCGTGGGGGAGGCCCCCTCCTGTTCTGGTTTGGCCCCCTTTTATAGAGGAGGAGAGGGAGGTAGTTGACTTTGGAGAGAGAGGAGGCAGGAGACAATGAGGTGGTTAACCGTCCCATCACAGCCCACTCTGGCGTCTGTGGACGCCGATCTGTCAGGAAGCATGGGCGGCATGGGAGGCTCTGTCTGTCAGAGAGTATGGGCGTGCCCTTGTCTTGTCGCGCGTGCTCTAGCGTGCTTAAGTGTCCAAGGGTGGACAGCTGTCAGGCCCTGCCTTGGCTAATCCTGGCATCCTGACCGAGGTCGGGGAGTGCTGAGGTCGGGGGGCGACCTTGACGTGGCAGGGGACCTTGCAGGAACGCCGAAGTGGAGTTGTGCAAGGGGCCGAGATGAGTCTCTGGCCGAAGTGGGAGCACTCGGCCGAGCTGATGGTCATTGAGACGGGCCTTGCCGAGATGGCCTAGCTGGCGCCGGAGCATGAGATAGAGCATCCGGCCAGTCATCCGGTGAGTTCAGAAATATCCCCACACAGAATTAAAACTAGTGAATCTGGCAGAGGAAATGCCCTTAGTAGTAGGGCAGTGAAAGGATTGAGGTTCAGCTCATTGGAATCGTCATGGGCGAGCCTGTTTCTTGAATTTTAAAAGGGTTAAAAGCATACACTACTTTGAAAAAGTTGGAGGTCAAAAACATTGTAAAACTGGATTAGGCATAAACTAAATACTGCATTAATAGACAAAAAAAAAAGAGAAGAATATAAATAAAATCCTAAATTGATTTTTCCCATTCAAATCTGTATATAAAAGTCAGTTTAAAATGAGTCTTATTTTAGTCTCTTGACATCAAAAGAGAAACCATTAATCGACTAAAAAGCAAAGTAGCTCAACTCCCCTGTAAAGGTCTAATCAACTCAGCCAAGTTTCAGTCACGTAAACAAGTTATAAGAATCATTATCGAGTAAGCAATCAAACAGTGATAGAAATAGAAAGTTCCGTAATAAAAACATAAAATCAATTCCACCATTCAAATGCAGCTTTGTTCAAAGACTCTACACCTGCCGCTAAAACCAGATTCATTTTCTGGTTTCTGGACTTGAAGAAATCCATAAAAGACATCACTTGTACTTGCGAATCAGTTTGCTGATAATTTTAGTGTAGGAGGATGAGACGACAGGTTAACCCAACCAAACAAATCCCAAATAAAATAACCTGAAGATTTGGACTGTCCAACGCTTGTCCAAGACGTAGATGAGCCTATGAGTTTGAGAGGAGAGAGAAACAAACCTCAAGAAATCCTTAAAAAAATAAGGCAGAAGCAAAACTCAGACAAAAAAACACCAATCATTCAAATAGATAATCCATTGGTATAGATGATTCAACATAAATCCCAATGATAACATAAACCCAGGAACTCCATTGAATTATATATGTCTGTAGAAGAGAGAAACACTTGCATCAGTGGACCCCAAAAGCAAGTGGGGCCATAGTGGTGTAGGGAAATCGGCATCGGCAAGCAGCACACTTCTTCCCTTTTATCCAAGGGTAATAGATAACGTCATCGAGAGGGGGTGCAAAACTCATGCATCTCATATCTCATTGACTCTGTTCATATTATTTTTCAATTTGGTGACCATTTTGATATGCTTGATAACCCAGATTCCACATTGGTGGAACAATTTTATCTAATATCTGGTATCACATTTGATGGTCACAAAAATGATTTATGGAGAACACACACATCGGTATATTGGGGTGAATAATAATTCATGTGAAGGACTGGATTAATCATAGGTGGGCCTGAAAGTGACAGAACAGAAATTTACATTACCTGGATTGAACCCATTTTTCCCCATAAACACATTATTCATATGATAAGCCTATAAGTATCACTTTGATTGATAGCTCTAGCTCTCAACTTTTTGACTTCCATCAAAAGTGACTTTTTAACTGATAAATTAATAAACAAAATTTGTAAAACAAATTGATAACTTAGGGGAGGGGAAATGGCAAAACTAAGGATGTAACAGGTCACCTTTGGGCTTATAAGTGCAGGTTCCAATATATGATCCAACCATATATTAGGTATTGGACCAAATTTGGCATCCCAAGGAAAGCAAAGAATATTTTACGTCCGTGGTCAATGGAAGATAATAACATCAAAATAACTCTTAGCCAAATTTAAGCTATAATCTTAGAAGCAATAGTTAGAAACATGTGTTGTGTACACGGGTGATTGAGTTTGAGTCTTTATAAAGCGAAAAAGAAAAGAAAAAGGCATCATCACCACCATTTAGTCTTCACTATATACCAAATTTTCACTCTCTTGGTGAGAATTGGTTAGGCAACCACCCAAGTAAATCAAGTCTGAGCCTATTGTCTACATCTCTACCTTATCCCCGGCACTCATCTTCTTTATAAATTTCCTTATTTAGACCTCACTTTCTAGTACATTTTTGAAAATCAAATATGGGGCTAACAAACACAAACACATATTTGACACGCCAACAAACATACTTAGCAAACACTAAGAACTAGGGATAGCGTGGCATTGAACTGAAACACTAATAGCATACTTAGCAAACACTAATAACTAGGGATAGTGTGGCATTGAACTGATTCACTAAATAACATACTTAGCAGACACTTAGGATAGCGTAGCATTGAACTGAGACACTAATAACATACTTGGCTAACACAAATAAAAAGGAGAAGAGCTCGAAGGATGAGGTAAATCTTCCTAAATCTCACATAATCTAGAATATCTAAACCCAACGCAACATAGTTGGAATAAGGTACTGATGACGATGATGATAAATTCCATTAGAAGTGGGTTTTACGTTCACATGATCTAAAAAATGATTTAACGAAACTCCAAGGGGCCCAATCGTCGTTGCCACAACCAAATTTCAGAAGTCGGAGTCTTTGTAACCTCAGCCGAGAATGCATATGCCAGTTGATTAGAGCTCTCCTGCAGCAGATCAAGATAGTACAGCTTTCCCTTTCTAATACCATAACCAATTGTCCTCTGAATATCCTTAAAGACACAAGAATTAGGCCAAAAAATCACAATGCATTGTAAAGCACATGTTATTTGAGAAACAGACAACATGTTATAGTTTAGGGAAGGCACAACTAAAACATTGGTCAAATCAATATTGTTGGCAAGAGTAATTGAACCCTCGCCAATGACAGGAGAAGGAGAACCATCGGCAGTAGAGACTATATGTTGACAAGAAGATTTTAGGGAAGTAATATGATTGACATCAAAGGTCATATGATCAGAAGCACCTGAATCAATTATCCATGCACTATTACTCGTATGTGTAGAAGTATGAAGAATCTTACCAGGATTACCTGTAGTAACCACCAATGGTGTGGGAGTGTCCGAGATTCCTGCCACGGCAACTGAGGCCTGATGAGGTTGCTTGGAAGAGCGTTTGCCTGGTGCCTTGGCAGGATCCCACCATTCTGGGTACCCAATCAACTCATAACATCTGGTCTTGGTATGACCAGTTCCTCCACAGTGAGTACACACACGATCAGAACGGGCCGACCCAAGTTCATAGCTTCGATTCTGGGATTCATGGAATTGTTTTCTGTCAAGAGTGTGTTTCGGTGGATTGGGATATTTTCCAGGTTGTGAGTTGGAGTGACCTTGTGGAGTTTTGAATTGACGGGCCACCATAGCAGATGACTCAGATGATTCAGATGGACCATTCAATGTTGTTCGACGAACTGCATCACGTCGGACGTACGCATAAGTTTCTTCAAGGTCCAAGGTTGGATCCTTCCTTAGAACTTCACCTCTGAGTTGTTCAAATTCTGGATCAAGACCATTGAGGAAGATATGAACCCTTAAACGTTCAACAGCCTTTGAATATGCAATAACATCATCTGGGTGTTTCATGATAATTGTATCACGATGATCCAACTCTTGGAAAATTTCAACAAGGTCTCCATAAAAGGTGGAGATTGATCGACTAGCCTGTTTAGTGGAGAAAGCCCGCTGATTTAATGCAAAAACCTGAGTTTCATCGGTTCCATCGTAGAAGGCTTTGGCTAGTGCCGTCCAGATTTCACGAGCAGTGCGCAACCGGAGATAACGTTTCATGATTTCTGGTGACATAGATGTCAACAACCATCCCTTGACTTTCTGGTTTGCTGCATACCACTTGGTGTATGAAGCATCAGTTGCAGTGGGTTGTGAGGTGCCTACGATGTATTCAAGTTTTTCATGTCCCGCAATATGCATCTCCATAATCTGGGACCAAACGTCATAATTTGATTCGGTAAGAATGATGCCGGCATTAAAAACTGCACCTTCAGATTGAACATGAATGATGGGCATGGATTCGGATGTGCCTTCAGACACCTTTGTTGCGCCGTCGGTCATGATTTAACCTGGCTCTGATACCAAGTCAAAAAAATAATATTCAGATCTGACAAAACAGTAAGCACATGAAGAAGAAGAAGAGTATTTTTGGAGAAGACATTCTCATTGATATTTCTTTCTCACGATCAGAGGCATAAATAGCCCAATATACAAACTGTCATTCCTGTTATTCAGGAACTGATTTTGCTAACTTAGGCAACAAGATAATTACTTGACTAATACAAAATTAACTTACTGATATACATAGTTAATCAAATCCCACACAAATAGAAAACAGAATCGTAACAGATTGGCCGAGTGGTTAGGAGTGTGGTTTCTCCCTATTTCGGAACTAGAGTCTTGCTATCGATTCCCGATTCCCCCTTCTTCAGGAATCAAGGTTGAGTCCACTAATGCTACTACCTTGAGGTCATATGGAGGTTTACCTGACTTCCCTCTAGGTCGAAAGAGATTAGTGCAGCCATAAAAAAAAAAGAAAAAAATTTAAGGGACCATTTCCCAGCTAAGGTTCTCGAAAGGATCTCATCTATGATCTACCCCTTCAGCTGCACTTCCTCTCCAAAACAACAGACAAAACAGTAAGTAGCCACACAAAAGGTAGGCCACCAAAAAAGATACACCATCCATCCACGGTTTGAAGTTTGAACCACTCTGGTTTCTGGATCGCCAAACAGTAGGCCCCACCACCTGTCCTTAAAACTGTAACTAGATCAATGCCGCGGACAGCAACCCACGTTTTTTCCCACTCCGCGCCCTTTTCTCTCCCGAGGACTCCTCTTGCTGCGAAGCAAATGCATGATACACACAGAGTCTCGTCACTTGCAGCGCAAGCAACACAAGCGAGAGACGCATAGACTAGCAGAGACTCGACAGAAAGGAATGCCCACCTGAAGCTATCCGTCTCCTCTGATCGAAACAGAGAGAACGAAGAAGAAGAAGAAGAAGAAGAAGAAGAAGGAAATGGGTTGGGGATGGGCAATGTACGAAGGAACGGTAGTATTTGTGTCTCTGTGTATGCTTGGATGGGCGGGTCTCTGGTTCTTGAACCGAAGACTATACAAAGAATACGAAGAGAAGAGAGCTCTCGTTCAGATCCTCTTCAGCGCCGTCTTCGCCTTCTCCTGTAACCTCCTCCAGCTCGTCCTCTTCGAAATCCTACCCGTTCTATCCAAAGAGTACGCACTGCGCACGCCATCCACTGCTCTCTCTTTCTCTTCCAAATGATTGAAGATTTTCCATCTTTTTCATTCTTTTGCGGGGGTTCAATACTTAGGGTTTACTGCTTTGTGTTGGATTAGAATGAGCTACGAGAATGATTGATAATTTTTTCTTTGAATTGAAGATCTGTGTTCCCGATCTGAATTACACGCAGAGATCGTGCTTTCGGCTTCGATTTCGATTTCTTTGTGTTTGTTTGGACGTCCACAAATTTAGGGTTTTCGAGACCCGCTTATGCTTCCCTTGCATCCCTCTCTGAATTTGCGGTTGCGGTTGTTGGGATAATCGAGTAGATGGTAGGTGTCTCATCTGAGAATTTGTGGATCTCCAAATGCGCTCTTGAGAGTTCAAGAAATTGGTAGAACGCTCTTGGTTTATATTAGTTTAGGGATTTGTGTTTTGTGATCTGAAAGAAGGTTGATTGCCGATTGGTTGCAGGGCAAGATGGATAAATTGGAAGATAGATCTATTTTGCTTGATAATGCTGCTGGTCTTCATATTGCCCTATTACCATTGTTATTTGATGCTCTGCAACAGCGGTATGCCTGCCCTCTTTGTCTTTTCCTTCTTCTTGTTTGCGTACTTCTGTTTTATTGAAGATGCTTTTGATGTTGGGCTTTCAGTCGTTTGGAATTTCCCAGATTGTATTTACAGTTTACAGTTTACAGGAGACATAGACTTCTGCTTTATATAAACTCCATTTCAAAATGATGTCGCCTACTTTTTCACGGAGTGATGACTAACAGCTGGAGATTCACTTAGTAGGCCTGCACTTGGCTTGAAATTGGTGCAAATTACAGGACATGAAATTGTCTATTTGTATCTGATAATCCAGTTATCCATGTTTGTAGTTTTTTTGCACTTTTTCTGGCCTGCAACTTGGGTTTAATGGGGCTGGATTTATGGGAATTTAATGTTTTGAGTTTTGGTACATGTCAGGCCTGGTTGTGACGTATATGGGCATAGTTTAAGATAGGAATTGAGAATTGCATTGAGCTGGTGGAACTGTGGAAGTCAGAAGGAAATTTCTGTGTTGATTGTTGGTCAGGTAACAGATAGAAAGTTAGTGTCAACTAGGGAAAAGTGTAAGCTAGGTTTTAGGTTGGAGGTTGGGGATCAAATGAGGCTGGGTTTTTATGGTTATTTATGGACTGCTACAAATTTTATTTCTCCGAAAGGAGAACAACAAAAAAAAAAAAAAACCAAACCCATCTCAATCAATAGAAAAAAACAAAAATACTGAAGATTAACTAAACATAAAAAGAAATAGAAGTACGAATAACAACCTCTGCAAGATTATCCGCCGTCGCATTTGCCTCATGAAATATGATGGAATAAGGCACCCAATTATCGTGAGATATCCTACACCTCCTCCACCCCGTCTACCAACCTCCAAGAAGCAGTAGCTTTCCTTGAACCCCATTGAATAGCCGAAAAAGAGTCACCTTCAATTATAACATTATATCCTCCCAACCTAAGCAACTCATGATACCCTATTAGAGCATAAACTTCAGCTTCATTAGCATTCAAGGAATCCAAAGGCCCAAAGAAACTCCTAATAACATTTCCATTCCAGTCCCTAATAACACCTCCAATACCTCTCCTACAAGAAGAATGCAAATAGCTGCCATCAAAAATTTTTTGGTAAAAATTCAAATTTAACGTAAAAACACCTTGTCTAGAAGGCTTTATGAACAGAATTTGCACTCCATCCTTTTTTGAAGAAAACTCTTTAAGATTTGTTAAGATCTTCCAAAAAGACTCCTTCAAATTCCTTTTACTTCACCACCCATTCCGAAACTGACTAGACAATAGACTCAACAACCTCTTCAATTGATTCGTGGACTATTAC
Source organism: Litsea cubeba (assembly GCA_012931725.1). NCBI lineage: Eukaryota > Viridiplantae > Streptophyta > Magnoliopsida > Laurales > Lauraceae > Litsea > Litsea cubeba. The sequence goes on from CM022947.1 coordinate 128,888,425, forward strand.
TTATGCTGTAACAGGGGGTTGATTTGGGACAGTTTGGTGCATCAAAAGATCAGGGCTTGGTCAGTTTGAGACTTGGGGTTTGATTAGATAGAAAAGGGATAGAAGGGGAAGAAGGGGGCAGGAATGAGGAGATGAGATAAAATGAAGAAAATGGATGTCACTTTGATGCAATCTAGAAAAAGAAGGCCCTTCTAGAGTTTGTGCAAATTGTTGGTCTGGATCATTAGATTCAGTATTCCCTTGATGGAAACTAACTTCTGGGGGAAAAAAAATCAGAAATCATGTTCAAAGGAGAGCCTCTTATATCAAATGTTTGCGAGCAGCAGCTGTCTTTTAATAGAACAGCATACAATTGAAGGAACCAGGAAAAAAGGTCTGGATCCAGTAGCTACCCCTGGAAAAGCAAGACTCAAAAGAAACTTGTTTGAACAAGGGAAAATAATAAGAGAAACTCAAAAACTTCAGTTGCAATCGATTGACGCGACATAATCCCTTTAGAGTTGTCAAATGTCAACTAATGCTAGTAAAGCAAAGCTAGCTTACTTATTTCGTAATTAATCTCCATCTTTTTTTTCCCTTCATCTTCTTCAATCTAGCTATTCGGCAAAGCAAAGTCGAATCTGAGCACGAATTTACAGTGCCAAAGTCTGAGCCCTGATTGAGCATGACGAGCCAAAGATTGAACCCTAGCACATATTGAGCTTTTGACAAACCAAGCTTGAATCTGGGCCTGAAATGCAAACTTTAGCCTGAGTCCATTTGGAAGAAAGAAAGAAAGAATGAAAGGAAGAAAGAAAGAAAGAGAGGAGGAGGAGGAAGCTGGTGGCATTGCCTGGTGATTTGAATTGTTTTTATAGGAATTTTAGCCCTTTCTTCTCATCTCTGTGGTATTTGTCCATTTATCCTCTTCTTTCTTCCAAGAGTAGCTAGTGGTATTTGTACATGGATCCTCTTCTTTCTTCCAAGAGAAGCTAGCATTCTGGGCTTCTATATTTGCGAGGGAATTGAGAGAGAGAGGCTTCTATATTTGCAAGGACATTGAGAGAGAGAGAGAGAGAGAGAGAGAGAGAGAGAGAGAGAGAGAGAGAGAGAGAGAGAGAGAGAGGTTAAGGCTCCTTAATCAATGGTTGTGATGATTTGATTGAGACGATCTTTTTCCAAAATCATATCCAGAATGAGACCTTTCCATCACACTATGATTAGCATTCATCCAAACAGGTCCCACAAGAGCCTTAAGTTTTTCCTCATGCAATCCGTGAGTGGTACAACATGATATATATGGAAAAGATCTTGTGCACACCTCGCGCATGGACGCATGGTGCACACCTGACCATGGAGCCCACTGTTGGTCCATCTGAATGGACCACAGACTGGGACCCCCCTGCATTACACAAGATTCATGGGGTTTACAGTTTACACCCATCTGAATGGACTAGGCTGCACGATCGACTGCACATTTTTTTTCTTTTGTAAAGCTGCTGAAATTTGTGGGCCTTTTATGAAGGGGTTAGGATGATCAGATGGGCACCATTTTTGGCAGGAAGGTAGGGCAAACATAGTTGCTCGGATCCCCCCAGCTCCCATCTCCAAGTGGAGGCCCATGTGGGGCCCCATTGAAAGGTGCGCACGGTGATACATTGCACACCTCACGCACCTGATCCTTGAGAACTCCTCTCACCCTCTTACGGTGAGGATAACATAGTAGGGCCCACCTTATGATCCATTTGAACTAGAACCCAGGGTTTGCAATTTGCACCCACGATTCATGAATGGATTGGACCATTGGATCAAGGGTCAAATTTTTTTTAATATAAAGTTGTTAAACTTGTGGGACACAGATCAAGGGGGTTAGGCATGAGATTGACCCATTTTGATATCTAGGTCCATTATGATTGGATCTTTCCAACCCCGGAATGTCCCATGATCTGATATAGTTATAGGTTTTAGGGCTGGTTGGGCGACGGTTCTGAGCACTGTTGAACACAGAAATTAGCAAGTGCATTGGGCTGGTCAAATTTCAGTATTTAGATGGCAATTTCTATGCTGAATCTCTTTGTTTCTTTATTATTTTCTTGTGTGTGTGTTTTTCAGGGGGGGATAATGGGCGGGAAGTTGGTCAACTAGTGTAGAGTGTAAGCTAGAATTCGGGCTGAAGTTTGGGGATCGAATTGGGCTGTTTGTACTGGGTTTTGATTTGATGTTCATTTTGGCATGCTGCATGCATATGCTGTAACAGGGGCTGATCTGGGACAGTTTGCTGGATTGAATGGTCAGGGTTTTGGACTTTGGGATTTTGTGAAAAAAAGGACAGAAGGGAAGAAAAGAGGATGGGAATGTGGAGATAATAGAAAAAATGAGGAGAATAGGATAATTTAGCCACAGGCTTACATGTTCTAACTTGTTCTGGTGCCACTTTAAACCAATAATTATCACTGGCACAATCTGAATGCTGTGATACCACTTTGTTGCAATCTGGAAAGGGTAAATCCTTTTAGAATGTGCAATTTAGCAGCTATAGGCTGTAAAATAATAACCTGAAAGAAAAATCCTTCTTTGAACCGGGAAACGAGAAACTCGAAAAGTTTAATGACATTCAGTTACCAAAAGAGTTTCTCACAGTGGCCAACTAATTCTATGAAGCTGGTGTAGTTATTCCTAATTAACTTCCATCTATTATCAGTCTCAGAGTAAAGCTAAATCTAAGTATTCTGCTCTTATACTAATAAGAAAATCTCCTTACATTGTTATAAAAAAAAAAGAGAAAGTCTCCTTACATTACTAAACAGAAGAGACACAAATTAGAAACAGGGCTGCCACCCCTAGACACAGTCGAATAAGTTAGTGGACAAGCCTTCATGGCTTAATGAATTGCACTGCACACATCTGGGCCTGGCCAGCTGGATATTTGAACCTGAAACAGCAAATAAAACAATAATTGGACCATGTCCTTGAGTCTGATCTCTACTTTGCTAAGGTCAGGCTCTGACCTGGACTGTTCTTGAACTGGGCTTGATTCAGCTTGACTTGTTCCAGCATTGGGTAGGCCTTTTTTCTCGGGTTCAGCTGGAAATGAGATAGGTTTTGATGGTCTACGGACGTGTTTGTATGGATTGGGCTTTCTCCTAAGGGTCTGATTTGCATTCATAGTCATAGTCATAGTCATAACTTATATAACTTCACTTGGAAATTGGAAGGTGGTCACTAGATGGCTTGCATGCTGTAGCATAATCGTCATGCCTAGCGATTATTTCTCAATGATTCTTTTTATGATATGTACTATGTTCATAAATTCATAAAAATTGGTTTTTCATCGCAGGAGTGAGGAAAGAACGTGCTGGACTTGGAGCTATCTTATTCTTGTTGGCGTTCCTTTATGCTTTTTGGCGCATGGGCATTCACTTTCCCATGCCCTCACCTGATAAAGGTATCAATGAAATGTCTCTCACTCCCTCATAAAATGCATGAATGCACAATGATGAAATGTACCTTTTGGTTGGATTTATGTCAAGAAAGAGGCATTCATTTTCCCATGCCTTCACCTGATAAAGTCTTCAATGAAATCTCTCTCACCAGTACCTCATAAACAAAACAAGAACGCATTAGGTTCAAATGCATCTTTTGGTTGGATTTATGTAAAATCAGAGGCACATTAGGAGTGTGCCTTTTGGTTGGATTTTATGTCACATCAGGAGTGCTGATTCGATTCAGTTCCTTTCCTCACATCTTTCACCAGCCTCACTTTTGACACATGCATGCACTTGACAATAACATAACACAAACATATGTATAAGGGATCATACTCTTGAACAGATTCAAAGCCCATTCTCTTATCATTTGAACTTGTGCCTTTTCTGATGCTATCAATTGGAGTGTTTCTCCTTTACTTCACATCCAAAGTGTGACTTGTTCTGTTGAGTGTCTTGCATAATATTTTTACCTTTTAACTATTATCTCGGTATATGCTGACTAGTTCCATTTTTAGGTTTTTTTACAATGCCTCAGTTGGTTAGCAGAATTGGAGTAATAGGAGTGACAGTTATGGCTGTATTATCTGGTTTTGGAGCTGTTAATCTGCCATACAGTTATCTCTCTCTCTTCATCAGGTTACTGCTCTCAACTTTATCATACAATATAATGTATAACAGAAAACGATTTTTAGCATCTTCATTTTAGTAATATTATCCTTATCATTTCAAAAAATAAAAAAGAAAAAAAGGAAAAATGATCGAGCAATGAATTAATACGGCAAAGTTCTACGAAAAGGTCACTTTCAATTATTCATCATTTGTCTATATCTTTCTTTATTTTAGCATATCAACTGCTACTGAGGAAGTATTTTATTCTATTCATTGCATGATAAGCTGTCTACATTTTAAGCACGTTTTTATTTCATATCATACTAGCAAGAAATACCCGAGCTAAGCCCGGGTCTAAAAATATTACTAAATTCTTACATCAAATTGCGATCCCCTTTGATCGGTTAGGAAAATAAACTAAGATCATTTAAACTTCGTGGCAAACTTAACTAAAAATTATAATAAATTTTAATAAAGAGAATTCATTGGATAAAAAGAAAAAAATTAATATGAAAATTGATAAGAACAAATTGAACCCATGTTGCCCGGGCCGTATTTTGGAGCAGCATGGGTTCAATGTGTTCTTATATTTATATATTTGTGATTAGTTACATAAAGAAATTTATTTCCCTTATTTAAAGAGAATTCTTTGGGTGAAAAGAAAAAAATTAATATGAAACTTGATAAGAACAAATTGAACCCATGCTGCCCGGGCCGTATTTTGGAGCAGCATGGATTCAATGTGTTCTTATATTTATATATTTGTGATTAGTTACATAAAGAAATTTATTTCCCTTATGTGAGGCCCCGCCTCTTGTGGACCTTCACTTATATTTGAATTGTTCTAATTATATTATATAATATCTACTTATACTAATTAATAGGGGTTAGTGAGGGTGGTTATACTAATATAACCCCTAATTAATAGGGTATTAAATGTTTAAGGCTGCCAAGTGTCAAAATTTCAGATTTTTCTGAATGAGACACATGGCAAGATTGGTTTTTGTCTTATAATATAGATAGATTTATTGTGATTACTCTCTTTAGTTGGCAAACATTTCAAGCAAGGTCCTAATGATATCATGGCAATGCCTCTTCTGTGCTGAAATATAATCATGTCTGTTGATATCTAAGACTTCCTAACATAAGTTTAACAGTGGGAGTGATTGTGTTTGAGAAACTTTCCATAAATCTAGACCTGATGGGTCTATCTTTACAACATAACAATACTTATCCAGAAGCACATTTGAGGGCGAATGATTGAAATTTCAGACCAATCTCCATAGTCCATAACTAGTATCAGTGTTTTTAAAAGCGCGAGGCGCATCAAGGCGCTAAGGTCTCCCGGGGCCTAGGCGCGAGGCGAGGCGCGGGCTTCATTGAAGCGAGGCGCACATTGTATATAAAAATTATATATTTTGGTATAGACAGATAATTCACAAAATAAAACAAAAATAGAACAAATTAGACAAATAGAAAGATAGTTGGCAAGGAATATTAGAAAAATTCTAAACGTCATAAAGTATCCATTGAAAAAAAAAAGAAGAGCAAAAAAAAAAAAGTAGTAATAACATCAGAGCAAAAAAAAAAAAAAAAAAACAGCAGCAGAAAAAAAAATACAATGTGCTGAACTTTGTGGATGGGGACCAGAGCGCCCATAATGTAAAAAAAAAAAAAAAAACAGCAGAGCAGCAGCAGCAATTTCAGCATCAACAGTGAAGAGCAAAAAAAAAAAAACAGCAGAGGAAAAAAAAAACAACAGCAGAAAAAAAAAATACAATGTTCTGGCCCAAGTTCAATAGCAGAGCAAAAAAAAAAAAAACACAGCAGAGTAGTAGCAGCAATTTCAGCATAACAATGAAGAGCAAAAATAATAATAATAATAATAATAACAGCTAGGCAAAAAAAAAAAAAAAAAAAAACAAACAGCAGCATAAAAAAAAGAGCAGCAGCAGCAATAATAACAGTGCAGTAATAAAAGAAGAGCTAAAAAAAAAAAAAGCAGCTCAACATGTTGAAAAAAAAAATGCAGCAGGTGTACAGTGATTTCTGATTGAAGCTGGAGATTCCAGAGAATGGGAAAATGACGATGATCGCTGGCTGCTTTCTCCTTTCTCCTTTCCCTCTTTTTTTTTTTCGTTGGATGATCAGTACTGGAAGCTAGGGCATGCATCTCTTTTTTTTATATCGCTGGCCCCTTCTATCCCTTTTTTTTTTTTTTTTTATTTAAAGCCTGGCCCAGAAGATCAGGCGCAAGAGGGCCTGAGGCGCGCGCCTTTGGGCTTTTCCGTCGCCTGTTTCAAATCGCTTGGCCTTGAGTCATCTGAGGCGCAATTGCTGGGCCTTGATGCGCCTGGAGCCTAGGCGCGCGCTTTTAAAACACTGACTAGTATGTTAAATGATATCATTGGTGAAAATCTACATATTTACCTTTTTTTTTTTTTTCTTGGAACTTGTTTCTAGCTTTATCTGTTTGAACGTGTTAGGGAGATTGAGGAATCAGAAATCAAGGCCCTTGAAAGACAGTTGATGCAATCGATAGAGACTTGCATTGCAAAGAAAAAGAAAATTATACTTTCTCAAAGGGAGATAGAACGCATACAAGGATCTGAAGAGGTATTGATTATCTTGTTCATATTCTGTTTCTTTCTTCCTTTTTTCTTTTTTTTTTAAATGTTGTTTTCCGACAATCATTGTGGTTTTCTGATTCTAACAGTATTAGTCTCCAAATATCCATGTACATTCAGTATAATATTTTTTTTTTTAACAAAGTAGCTAAGTCCCTTGCTGTGATTAAAACTTCAATTTTTGAGTCTTGTTGCTGGTTCCATAAGCCATTGACTTCTCCAGAATTCCTACCTCGATGTTTTCATAACATAGAACTTGTAAGCTGTGGCTTAATGACTGCTGTAACTCCCAAGACCTGTGCAAAGTGCTTTTGGTGTTTTATGGTATATCCTCTAAAAACAGAAGTATGCTTGCAACCTTTCCTTTATGGAAGCAAATGGAAGTTTTTGGCGTGGTAAAATAACTATTATAGGCTTTGAAACGATATGTGTGAAATCCCAGGACACTTTTTTGTTGTATTAAATATGTAATCTTCATTCTTCTTGCTGACAATTGCTTGTTGCAGAATTTAAAGGCTAGATCTTTTCTAAGGCGTATTGTTGGAACTGTTGTACGTTCTGTACAAGAGGATCAAAAGGAACAGGGTGAGTTGTTTTATGAACTTATTTCTATTACTATTTACTCTCCATTGATCTTTTCTTGAAAAAGGGGCCTTCAGATAGAGCATCGTGACACAAGTTTTCACTCTTGTTGGCTTAGATCTTCTCACTTGTCGCATAATCACATTTAATAAAGCCGATTAACCATATTATTTAGATAGGGTATATTATTGTTTTAATGGAGATATTTTGTGGTTAAGGATCTTTTTGGGTAAAGATGCTCACAGTTATGAAAGACTTATTCTGGCTCTATAATTGGCATACATTTCCATGATTTGGTATCCATCTGGTGTAATGATCTCTTACCTTTTTGGCGTCACAACCAAAATTTATGGATCTATAGCATGTCGGTGTTGAATGTTTAATGTGTTCCATCTCCGAGTTATTTCTTCCCTAAATCAGGTAATTTTCTGTAGATATTAAAGCCATGGAGGCAGAAGTACAAGCTTTAGAAGAACTTTCAAAACAGTTATTCCTGGAAATCTATGAGCTCCGCCAAGCTAAGGTATGCTTTTTCTAGATTTGTATGAACAATAAGTGGTTCTTTTTATTTCTTTTAGGGCATTGATTGGAAGAAAAAAGGTGAGGAAAATCTGATTTATCTAGAAAAACTGGAAAGGTTCATTGTGTATTATAGTGGAAGCAATTCTAGTCTGACTTGCTTTTGTAAAACTTGGAGAAATAGTTTCTCCTCAAAGGGGTGGTGAAAACACCTATTTCTCTAGTTAGGTCATTTTTTTAAAAATTATAAAGAAGTGGCATTAGTATGTCACATCCCGGTCCCGAGATCACTTGGCCAAGGCAACCCCCGAGGTGTGACAAGCGTAGTCCCGTGACTTTCGCACCTGTCTCGAGTCAAGCACGAGTCACGAAGGGTAAAATTCCACATGTAAGACATGCTCATAGGCATCTGTCCCTGTACATTTCAAGCAGAAGCATCTAGAATCATACATTTATTGGTCCCATATCATGTATTGTCCATAGCATTCAAGTTTATGCACAAAAGATTTTATTTCTATGAAGAAGTAGAGATCATAAAACTTACTCTACCTCACTATTACAAAAGTATATTTAAAGAAAGCATTTCCCAAAAGTATTCTATCAACATATACACACTATCCAGATCCAAAATCACCATAGAAGATTTTTCGTAGATTGCCCTCAAAATATAGACTTAAGACACTCTCCGGCACGTGATCAAACAACACCCTTAGCTTTCCATTCTATTAGGCTTGCCTGAACCTCATTGGCCGCCTCCTCTCCCTTCGTGGTCTCCTCAAGATCAGGAGTGGGGTCTGCGTCTGTAACACCAAGAATAGCGGGTGAATACGACGATTCAACAAGTATAAACAATAACAATCTATGCGTATTGTATCAATTTAGAATTTATGACAATAGATTGAAAGAGAGCATATAATGGTAACTAGGCAATTATGCAATTGAATAAGTCATGCTTTTAAGAATCAATGATGAATAACATTGTACAATCTAGTTGGTTACCACATAAGCTAATCCTTCCTCTCCATTAGAGACGGAATCACGTTGGGATGTCACCAGTGACCCGGCCAAAGGTTCAATTGGCTACCCAGTCCTGGAGTTCTGGTGCTCCCGACTGTCAATTGCGCATCAACTAAACCAAGAGTCAACCCGTTGGGTATCGTCCGGTTGAAGCTAAGTGGTACCGACTCATTCGAATCAACTAACAATCTGTATTGGAGTAGACTATGCTATCCATTCATACAATACAATCCAATCATTCATTTTCCATTCGCAATCTACTCAAGACTTCTAAATTTATAATAAAATTGGAATACATTAGCAATTTACGTCAATCCAGTTAATAATAATATGAAGGAAATACAATCTATGCAGGTGAAGTCATGAATATTAAATCAACATGCACATGCTTATTAAATCAAGGGAATCAAGAACTTTTACTAGCCATACTATTCTAAGTGTTCGCCCCTCATCATCGTTCAATACATTATAAATTATAGTATTCAATATACCGCCATCCTTATTTTGGTGTCACATTGTATATACAAAGTACATTGAATTACCATAGTTAATAATCATGACAATCGGACGAGCACTAGACATGCGAGGATCCTTGCCTCAAAAGGACTCCCATGTGGGGGTAATTTCCAGTTGTCAATATGAAATGAAAGGTTCCATTGGAAAGCCCTACAAGGTCTTCTGAAATTCCTAAAATTTAGGGTTTTTCCTGGGCAGTCGGTTGCCTGGCGGTTGCTTGGCGGCTAGCTGCTTGGTGACCACTTGGCTAGCTGCCATGTGACCGCCTGGTCATCGTGGCCTGACTGTATTTTTTTCACATTTTGGAATTCTGACCGACATTTGGGCAGCTAACCGCCAGGTGACCGCCCGCCCTCCAGGCGGCTAGCCGCCCAGCTGCGATCAGAGTCTTGATTGATTTTGTTTTGAGCTTTTTCTAAAGCTTTATATATTCCTTTATTCCCAAACATCTTCCATTCTAGTCTTGCATAAAGTTTGGAGTCTTAATGCTCCTTCACCTTAATTCCATCCAAATCCTTCTCAATAAATTCCTAATACCCATTACAAATGTAACTTCCAAAAATCCATTACCAATTTAACATTATACACATGCAAGAGGCTAAGAATTTCAATATTTAAATCTGAATAGTGAATCAACTAATAGCAACAACATGCATGGAAAATTAGAGCTTATACTTGCCTTAGATCTCAAGCTATCCAAACCTATTCCTCTTCATTGACTCAATAGAAGAAAAATCCCCCAATTACCAGCCCTAATAAGGCAATTCATGGCAAAAGATGATAAGAATGCATGTAGAGGGTGACAATGAGTCTCTTATCTTGATTTGCAAACCAATTCAAGAAATCAATTTCTGGTACCTCACCTTGATATCAAATGGAGATTGTAGAGAGTTGATCTTGCCCAAATAAAAGAGATGGAAAGGTAGTAAATGAAATAGGGAAGCCAAATCCAAACTCTAATACCACATGCAAAGTTTTCCTTGAAGATTTGAGAAGAGAGAAGAAGAAATGGAAGGACTTAAGTAAAGAGCTTCTCTCTCCCAGCAATGTGAATGAACCACTGAAATGAGGGAATGCTGTGTTAAGTGATGGATTTTTTTCCAGTTCATAAGAAAATCCATAATTCATTGGGCATTTACATTTTAAGTCAAATGAATGTCTACATGGTTAGTTTGAGGTCAAATGAAGAAATGTCCCATATGAAAGATGATGTGCTCGACGAGATACACACGATGATGCCGATATGACGTGCATATGATGCAAGATCAGAAAATCTATATTTACGAAAAAGTCCCTGGTTCTACCTAAAAGAGCCAACCTTGATCAAACTACCTACCCAAGACTCAAGGTCTAACCCAAAAGCTAGAATAAGACCCATTTCCACTAAAAATAACTTAATTAGCATCTAAGCATATTTAATTTATATAAAACATAATTAATTAGGAATAAACATGATTAAATTGGGTCGGTGTGTAACAATTGGATCATTCAAAACTGCTTTTATTGTTTGGAGGGTTCTCCCTACATAAGCTTTCTCCTATAAACCTTGAACACCAACGCTAGTGAGTAGTGAGAACTAGAAATTGTGATTTTCCACAAGAGGATTCTGCACCTCCAGATTTCGCTGCATTCCTCCAAATAGCAGGGAATTCCCACTTATCACTTTCTTAGATGACTCCTTAGCTGATTAGAAGGCGTAAGGTTCCATGCATGCTTGATTTCTACTTTTGGTGACATCATTTATACTGCTCCACAGTCAAAATCATTGTTTTCGGGCATTAGTCATGAGATGGGCTATTATTTTCGTGACGTTTATATTGTTTTTCTTTTCCAGGGGCATCATTTGTATAACGTTTTATTTGAACAGGGTACTTTTACTCAATAATTTTCCAAGAATGCAGCAGTTGTAGTTGTCCATTTGTGTTGTCTCTGTACTGCTTTGCCTGATGGCAAAAAAATGTCTCTTCTTCTTCCCTTTTTTTTGCCTGCACCAATCTATTATATTTTTGAGTTGATTAAATATACTTAATAAAATTGAGAAGTTATATCTGCTATGGCAATTATCTTTGCCTTACCTAATCTGGATGTTAATTGCACATATTTTTCAGGAAGCTGCTGCATATTCTAGAACCTGGCGTGGGCATTTGCAGAATTTACTAGGTTATGCTTGTTCAGTCTACTGTGTGTATAAAATGATTAAGGTATCTTTTATTTATTTATATTTTGGTTTATTTGGTTGGGAATTTTTGGTGTGGTGTTCAAATATTCTTTTCTCATTATTTGGCCTATTAATTTAGAATACAAAGTAAAAGTTACTTCTATGTGGTAATAAAATGGAAAATTTTACTGAAGGATAAACCTCCTCAATCTTTTTATATATAAATGTACACTGGACATTGTGCATACCTTTATTGTTCTGCATATTGAGGAGATCTTTGCATTAACCTTCAGAAAATACTTTAGTACTTTAGCACTCTGTCATGTTTAACTCTAAAGGCATATAATGTCTGGCTTCTAAGTCCTAAATAATTTATATTGTATTTTTCTTACTATTATCTTTCATATTGCTAGGCTACTTATTCATGTCGTTTTGCTTCTCAGATGCTTTTCTGCAAGCTAGAATATCTTAACTCGCTATCTTTTCCATCTCAAGAAATTTGGTTCTGCTATTTTTTTGTGTTGTTAAATGATAAGCATAACGTTCCAATTAAAGTTGGGTTGCTGGAGGATCAACCATGGGGTGTAGAGGTGCAACTTGGGCTGGGCCAATCCCAAGCCCACGTGACCCAGACTGCAGTAAAAATCAATTTGGGCTCGGTATTTTTAGGGCCCGGGCATGATTTTTGAAGCTTGAGGTGAATTCTAGCCAGGCTCAGGCTCAAGACTTGCTTACCTGAATGAGCCTGGATAACTAAATTCTATCTAAATGCACACAGCACAGTTTGAATTGCCCGTTCAATTTCATCGATGGCAAGTTCTTTCTTTGTTTTGAAGTTTTACATGGCTATTTCTAAATAGCTGGAAAACAAAGTCTCCTTCAATGGAAGTCTTTCATCTACCAAGAGAAGGTACAGATTTTTTGGTGGCTGGACTAGTAGACTCTTGTGCCCATCACTATAAATCCAACATTGGGACCCACATTCGAAATCCAAACTGTTTAAAATTACTGTCCAACCTTGTTCTATCATCAATGGATAGTTTTTCCAATTAAAGCTATACTCACTGTTAGATTTATCACATCTAGGACATATTTTGATTTTTTTTCCCTATTCTAATCACATGTTTTAAACATAATCAATATGACTTTGGGCATGAACTATATTGGGGTGAAACTTTCCTCAATGATAAAACAAGGTGAGTAGTGATCTTGAGCAGTTTGGATATTATAGGTGAGTCCTACTGATGGATTCATAATGATGAAGCTGAGATAATTTCTTAGTTCTACCCTGAGAAAATCTGGACTCACAAGGAAATCTCTCTCTCTCTCTCTCTCTCTCTCTCTCTCTCTCTCTCTCTCTCTCTCTCTCTCTCTCTCTCTCTCTCTCTCTCTCTCTAGATTTTTAGTCACAAAACCCTCATTTCAACAGAATCTCTCCACTCACCCCTCTTTCCACCTACATCTCAACGAAAAATCATCACTTCAACAAAATCGATCACATGTAAAATCATTTCCTACCTAATCTCCATCTATCTATGGAACTCATCTGCCAGAAAAACCTTTCTTCTCTGATCCCTTCCCCTAACGAGAATCATGTTCTCCAAATGATTAAGCTCTCTCACGTACCTAGAATCGAAGGGTATGAGTTTTCTTTTCCCCCTTTTTCTTTGTGCTGGTTGAACCATAGTTCCTAGTTCACTAGTAAGCTAGACCTGCAAACCGTTTGTTTTGGACAATATGCAGTTTGATTCATGATTTATTCTCATAAAATTCTCAAGAAATTAAAGCTGCTGAATGCATTGTGGCACTAAGAATGAACCATAGACCGTATCTAACTCAATTTGGAGTTGGGCCCTTACCTTGAGATTGATCACTTATAAAAATGGGATTTTGCTTCCTTTTTAATATTTTTTTTCGATCATGTGTACTAGTCATGATCATTCTAATGGTGAACTCAACTTTGATTGGAGTGAAATTTGGCTTTGAATTTTAGATATAGGTTCTAGTGATGTATATAGCATGGACTCAGACGAATTAATTCCTTGAACTTTTACTCCACATAGTAGAATCGAAAAGCACATTTAAATGAATGTAACCCCATTGAATTTTTGAATCAAGTTAAGACTCGTATTACGAATTGGTCAAACTATGAACCAGCGAACTATGGATTGAACTAACCATATCTCTGTTTGCGTGCATGTGTTCTCTCTCTACACACACAGAGAGAGAGAGAGAGAGAGAGAGAGAGAGAGAGAGAGAGAGAGAGAGAGAGAGAGAGAGAGAGAGAGAGAGAGAGAGAGAGAGAGAGAGATCATCCCCACTACTAGGCGTGGGCTTGGATTTTGAATCACCCGGGATTAGGCTCTGGCTTGCCCACATACAATTTAGTCCAGGCTTGAGGGTCATCTGAGGTTCAACCCTGATGCTGCATTGAGTGTTTCAATTGAAGAGAAAATGCCATTCTTATATTGGGCTATGATGCCGAGATACGGATATGGATATGAACATTGATATGGGGATCGGGGAAACAACTCCTCACTTTTGAAAATTTAGGACATGGATACAGATACAGATGTCTTAATTTTGTCTTTAGATCACTTTTGAATCAATGAAATTATCATTGTTTTCATCCCTTTCTAGCATTTTTTATGGCGAGAAGTAAAAATATTAAAAGAACTATATGAAATAATGGACTTTATAAGTAGTTATTAGATGTCAATACAAGTGTCTTATTAGTCCGATACGGATACGTTGGGCTTGTACAAGTATCCGGTATCATAACTATTGGGTTTTGGTGGGGTGGGCGTGTTTTGAAAACCCTTCAAACTATTTATATAGTGCCCCTACAAAAATATTTTACACCCCTCCCCCCACCAAAAAAAGAGAGAAAAAAGCAAAGGAAAGGTTTCTCCTGCAGCCTTTGAGTAAAGCACAATGTCTACAACCGAGAGCATGAAACTGCATAAAATTCTTTGAATCACCCATTCAAAAGAAATAATAATAATAATTTTGTTTGAATCATTATTCCTTTAGAAGTTTAACAATTCTTTGACTTAATTTTTAGCAATCTGCCCTCGCTAGTTAGCATATCTAAGGTGGACATGACAGTTAATTTATTTGAATCTATTGTCCTTCAGAAGTTTAACTATTATTTGACTGAATTTTTAGCAATCTGTCCTCTCTAGTTAGCATATCTAAGGGGGACTGGTGTCATTCCTCAATCCTTTTTGCAAACATCTTCTCTCTTTTACTCAGTAAATGCATGTTATATAAGGAAACTGACCATTCTCATTGACTTTTGCAGTCCTTGCAGAGTGTGGTTTTCAAGGAGGTATGCTTTTGAACATCAGTTCATCATCATTGATATCCATTCTGGAGCTGTGCACTTATTTTTTGTTAATATATCATGTAAAGTAATTGTTTACAAGAACAAGAAAATGAGTCAATTTTACTTGTTTTGCTATGTTTGACAGGCCGGTTCAGTTGATCCAGTGACAAGGACAATCGGCATTTTCTTCCAGTTCTTTGATATAGGCATAAATGCTGCACTATTGTCACAGGTTTGACGTCTAATATTTGGTGCTTTTTTTAGACATATTCATAAATGCTGCACTATAAAAGTTGTTTATCCTTTACCACATTGCACAAGATTGGTACACATTGACATGTTTGTACTTCCACTAACCTAATTATTAACGTTTGTAATGAAGTCCTGCGAACCCCAATTTGATGGGATGAGGCTAAGACGATGAATAAATATACTACCGGCTGGACCAAAGATGCTGTTCAAGAAACACAAGATTTTCAACTGAGACACGTTGCACCTTCATGGGGTCCACTGGATTTATTAGCTACAATGATGGGCTGTGAATAAGGGATCTACTAACATTTCAAACTATCTGATCTCCCAGATGAAATGGTTGTTTAGAATGAAATCACCCAACCCTCCATGTTATCTCCTTTCAGATCAAGTGGTGGATAGAATTATCTTAGAGGATTTTTTTTTTTTTTAAGATCTCTATTCCATGACCCATCATATCTGGTGGGGCCACTGGACCGCACCAATATGCCATGTGTCTGTTCACCGGTTTCTTGAATTTGATCTTTCATCAAATGGAGCTCTGGCTTGATCAATATGTAGCTTATATCGTTTAAACCATTATTCTTGAGGCAGTTAACTTCTGTTGCTGCAGCTGACTGGCTGACTTTTGGTTTTGCATGTATTTTTCTGTCATGTGCAGTACGTCTCTTTGTTATTCATTGGTATGCTGGTTGTAATATCTGTCCGAGGCTTCCTAACAAATCTCATGAAGGTAATCTTGCTTCTCTTGTTCTGCCTTAAGTTGAGCCATTGTTATTAGAAATACAAGGGCCCACTTGTCCACTTGTCTTTTCCTGTTGTTTAAAAAAGTTAACCATAAGTTGATTATTTACATTGCTCTTGGCATAGTGACCCCTTTAAATAGTGGATTGAAAATTAAAAAAGGGCATTAAAATTGGAAGGTTGAACAAAATAGCCATTTTTTCACAAGCAACCTAATAAATTTCAGAGGGACATTGGGTCCATTTGTTTGCATGGAATTGAATACATAGGAATCATGGTCAAGAGGCCTTTAACAAAGTATTACTAAAGAGGGGAGGGGTGAAGGATATATGGTGGAGATGTAGATGGGACCTTGACTTTCCTTGGATTTGAATTGCTAGGTGATGGCTGTGTATTTATTTCTCAACCCCTCACCCCCTCCCCTCTTCCCCCCTCGATTCATTTTCTATCAAGGGAAGATTATTTTATGGTCATTTTTTGGATATTCACCCTTGTTTCTTCATTTTGAACTACTTGTACAAATAGTCAAATACTAGTGTTGGAATTCCTAGGAAGTCAATTGCATGAAACAACAGGCCCTTAAGAAAACTGATAAGTTGGTTGAATTGCCAGTGGTGCCCTTGTTCACAATCGCTCTCTCCATGCAGTTCTTTTTTGCAGTTTCCAGAGTTGGGAGTGGATCATCAACAAATGTTGTTCTTTTCCTTTCTGAGATCATGGGCATGTATTTTGTATCGTCAATCCTATTAATAAGGAAAAGTTTAGCATCTGACTACAGGTATACTTTCTATAGCTGGCAGTTTGAAAATTTGTCCATGGTTGTTGACGAACTTGCTGTTGTCTTCCTGGTTCTTACAATTGTTCTATGTTGTTTTTTGCCTTTTAATTAATTTTATTTTATTCATGGTTCTGATAACTTACTTTTGGAAACCCCCCATGTTCTAGTTGCAAGAAACTCTTTCTGATTCACATTGTTTTGATTTACCGCTATGTGCCATGAAAGTGCAATCCTCCTCTTATCAGTTCAAAATCATAGCAGAAATACAATACTAACATCTAATCACAACGTAGTAGTCTGTTAGGAAAAGCATGATCCAAGTTTGCAGATGTCTTGATAACTAGTTACACCAAAAGGTTAACCTCTTCGGAACCCAACACATAGACAAACTAGATAGACAGATGGGGGTAACATGCCTTTCAGGGATTTCGAAGTCCGAACCTTTGGCCTTGATACCATCTTGATAACCAGTTACATCAAAAGGTTAATTTGTTAGTGAACGACACAAGAATTTATATCAACAGATCCAGCATGGAATCCTCTAGCCTTTCATAGTATTCAAAATAGGCTCAGCTAGTATCAAGGTTTAGATAAATACACAACTACCAGGCACCTCTAGCAGATCATTAAAGTCAAAAGAGAGATTTGGAAGTATCAAGATTGCTAGATGAGGCATCCTTACTAAGCACCAGATTTCTTACATAAACATCAAAGGCACCTAGTTCATGTAGAACTCGAGCATCTACAGTATCAGTGTGGAACCATCGTCTTTGTATAAGGTTAGAACTCTGGGGGTAGGACATGCAATTATTTTTCGCAGCTAGTCTTCCTAAAAACTTTGGCTTTAATGAGGCATCCTTACCAAGCACCAGATTTCTTGCATAAACATCAGAGGCACCTAGTTCATGTAGAACTCGAGCATCTACAGTATCAGTGTAGAACCATCCTCTTTGTGTAAGGTTAGAACTCTGGGGGTAAGACATGCAATTATTTTTTCGTAGCCAATTGTCGTAAAAACTTTTGCTTTAATTTCAGAACTTTGTGACTCTCCTTTTGGCTCAACCTGCCTTTCAAATTGGAGACCACCTATGTCAAATAGTAGCCCTAAAATAATTTACAGAGGCATACTATATGAGGTAAGTATGCCTTAATATTCTGTCTGTAGAACTTATCCGACAAGCCAAACATTTTTCTTTGTTTTTATGGCTATTAATGGAGAACTTGAAACATACTTATCCAGGTTATAAATGTGGTTAAAATGGGAATCATGGTTTGATGATATGGTTCATTAAATCTGACAATGCATAATATGTTAGCATGTCTATGTTGAGATATGAGAAATATGTCGCTAGGTATGTATTTCTGGTTTTCAGTGCATGAAGATAAAATTCTTTCCGCAAAACTATCCGAGTCATGTCTCTGTGTAAGTGAGAGTGTTGTGTTTACTGGTGGACATTGTGGTTCATACTCACACTGCAATAAGACTTTGTTTTACCCAAGGCTATATACATATACTAGTCTAATGTCTGATTATGATGATCTAATGTTCTGTTTTCTTGGCCTCTTGACAGGATAATTATCACAGATGTACTGGGTGGAGACATTCAGTTTGATTTCTACCATCGTTGGTTTGATGCGATATTTGTGGCAAGTGCATTCCTTTCTGTGCTTTTGCTTTCTGCACACTACACTTCTCGCCAGGCTGATAAGCACCCTATCGATTGATCTGTTAATGAGATTTTGTAATATTTGCTAATAGATTTTCTAATGTGCAGTAATTTTAATCACTTTCCATGCCCTGTACTAAAAAGTTGTGTGAAAATCAAAGGCCCTGCTGTAGGTTAGGGTAGCATTCCTTGTAAACTGGTCATGCTGCAGCAATCACTGAATCACTGCGTGCTGGGCTAGGGCTGGGTGATGTTAACTGAGATTAAAGGGGGGAGAAACATCCAAGCTGAGGATTATGTAATAATTTTCTTGAAAAATGCTATTAATTACAAAAGAAAATAATTTGTATATATAGGAATTGAATACATGGAATTCATGGTCTCCATGGATGGATTATTAAAGATGTGAAATGTTAATGATATGAGCTTGAGGGTTGAGGGATCTTGACTTTCAATCGGAGGTATGTTAAGTATGTTGCTGATAGTCATGGCTTTAAATGAAGGGTAATTGAGGCATTTTAAAAAAATAATTGAGGAAAAAACTTACTGAAAAAATGCCTTTAAATGGCCGTATTTCTTGTTGAAAACTTACTGGAAAATTTAGGCTCTAATTTGAAAGGTTCTGAATTTTTTTTTTATTAAGGCAAAAATTTACTGCCTTATCCTTTTTTTTTTTTTTATAAATCAAATTCTGAACCAGGTCAATTAGCCGGTGGAGAACCCCAGGTAGGTGTGAGCACAACAAAATGGATGTCAGTGGACCAGACCCATCCAATGTTCGAGTATATGTGAACCACCTTTGAACGTTGTAACTAAGGTGGGTTCGCTCATCTATTTAGACGTGTAATTATTGAAGCCCCACATCCAAACATAGCCACAATTGGCCATATTTCATAATGATATCTTGGTCGGCCCCTCTTGACTGAAATGATGAGTGAGATCTGCCCGTTGGATGATGAAATCAATACGCCCCAGCAAATTCATGTAATTATGGGGCATGTGATGATAGTATTATGGTAGATGATAAGTAATTAGATTTAGGTAGGTAGGTGGGTCCACCAAGATTTCATTATGCATCGTCCCAATATGTCAGATCATGATTTGTACATGTGGGTGGTGCATACTTTTCGGCTCAAGATTTTAGTGTGGGTTGGGCCCATGGTACTCTGTTTTGTTAGGTATGGCCTGCTTTATTCTCAGCATGATTCCTATCACTCGTGTGGTCACAGTAGAGAGAGAGACACCCACACCAGTGACACCACCACCACCACCCGTTAGATTGATCAAATAATGGGGCTCTGATTGGATTGAAAATGGTTGATAGAAACAAGCTGGGCTACTTACTTTTGAAGAAATTGAACTTATAAAAGTAGGCCCCAGTGATGGGTTTAGAGGGATGGAAGGAAATAAATAGAATCTGTGTCCA
This sequence comes from Litsea cubeba, assembly GCA_012931725.1. Taxonomy (NCBI): domain Eukaryota; kingdom Viridiplantae; phylum Streptophyta; class Magnoliopsida; order Laurales; family Lauraceae; genus Litsea; species Litsea cubeba. Next base: position 128,908,115 of record CM022947.1, read on the forward strand.
ACCACCCTTCAGACGTGAGTCTGACGTATTGACGTATTGGTGTATTATGTAGTAGTAGATGGATAAGACTTAAAAGAGTCAAAGGGTGGTCTCGGTTTGAGGCGTCCAATTCATGAACCATCCATCATCATATCTGTTAAACCGAACCGGTTAGTTGGATTCAGTTCAGTGGTCTGCATCCTCACCTTTCCTACCTACACAAAGTAAACAGGGCAGCCGGACAGGAGTGGTCCTAGCAAGTGTATTTTGAATGGTTGTTGCAGTGTGTTCGGCAAAAGCAAAGTAGCAAACCAACCAATCAACCTTCTCTCCTATTATACCAATCACAAAATTAAACAATGCTGTGTCTCGGTTCCGCTCTGACGCCTGAATCGGCTCACTCCACGCTCACGGCTCTCGCCATTCGCCAATGACTAATAAAAGATGGTCTAAAACAACCCTACTTAAGAATAGTAGGTAAGTTTGCAATTTGTCCCCTAGGGCCATCTCATATCACCACCATCATCCATAGGACACTCTTCATTTACTTAATCCCACCCTGAAAACTGTAACAAAAATCAACTGATTTTAACAGTTACAATCGCCCCCCACCCACCCACACACAAAAACAAGAAGAAGAAGAAGAATAATAATTCGCCAATTCAATCTTAAGCTAATTTGGTTTTCTTTAAAAGAAAATTAAAGTAGACAGGTATATGAAATTGCATTTGTGATTATTGGTAGGACATTTTAATCGCCTCTATGTTTGAAGGAATTTCTAACCGGAAATTTACATGCGTTGGAGCATTTGAAATTGACTATGTTATCAGTGAAATTCTAAAGTTCGGCCCTTTAAATCGTTATTTTTGGCTTTTAGATTTCTCCAAATTTCAGTTTTAAATTTTTTAATTTTTTACTTGAGCACCCGTCAATCCTGTTAGAGGATAAGATTTGGAGAGTTTGTATATTTCTCCAGAGAAATTTTAGAGTGCTTCAGTGTCAAATGCCAACCGACACACAGTAACATTATAAAGTTCATAGCTCATATGAATTTCTTCAACCATTATACTTGGGGCATGTCTCACAAAATTGGTCTAATTGAAATAGAGCTAATCAAATAGAGCCATATGAAATAGAGATGTGTTAGTTAGGCCTTACGAAATAGCTAGATTGTTTGATGTGTCTTATCCAATTAAGAATAGCAAACTTGTCATAATATAAAAATTATACAGACAAAGTTACCAAATAGAAAAGACGATATAGGCAAACTTGTCATAAACTCCAAAAACCATAGATAAACTAACCATAATATGAAAGTTATATATGCAAATTTGTCAAGAAAAGAAAAGAAATAGACACAAGGTCTGTGACCTTTATTTGAAAAGGTCGCCTTTTGTTACTTTTAGAAAAAGAGAAAAAATATTCTTAAAGAGAATAAATCAAACATTTAGTTTTACATCAAAGAGATCAAAAGGCAGACTTGCCAAATGGCACGTTATGGCTTATTTCTATAGATCGAGTTATTTCTGATAATAATTTCTCATATTGAAAGTTTTTGACATTCACATTATGGTTATTCTCAAACATTTCAAAATACTATGTTTTAATGACTAAGACTTTGGATTCTAGTTCACTTGAAAAGTCACAAATAGTTTTTAGAATTTCAACTCCTTTATCATTTTAAAATGCCAATGGGGGAATTCTTTTCTGTAGACTTTCTCAGAAAAGTGGAATTTCTGAAGCTTCCTCTCTACTTGAGCATTTAGAAACTCGTAGAAAATAAATAGGTTTGAATTTTAGGAATTTCAAAGGTCTTTTAAGATTTTTTAAGTTGCTGAAGTTTTAAAATTCTATTAAATAAATATAACATTTGTAAATGCCACAGATAAATCATCACATCAAGACCAAAAACACCAACATCCCAAAAATCTATAAAAGATCCGTAAGATCCGGAGCACAGAGGGAGCCATTTGTGTGTCGATCGAAGCACAGTAAAAAAAAAGGTTGGGGGCGGATGACGACCGCATTTGTGGTAGGAATGGCATGTGGGGCTTGGTCTTGTTTTCAAGCTAAAGAAGACAAGGATAAAATTGATTTATCTATCAGCTATAATGACCATTCATTTAAGTCAGTTGATAATCAAAGCCTTTTCTGTGAGATATATGACATGCTCTATCTCAATCCAACTAGCAATGATGCATGGTAAAATCTGTTTGTCGTATCTCTTTCCTTCTATAGTTTGAATCTACTATTATGGGAGCAAAAAAGGAATTACTTACAGTTACAGGCCTGTGATAAAAGTTCTCCATGTGATGAGTAATGAAATGGATCCTTTGAGGTTTTAAGTGAGCTAAATCTTGAGTTGAAGGAGTGGATCAGTGACCCCAGTGCTTGAAAGTTCAAACCGATCAAAAGAAACGCTTTCTAGGTATGGGGTATCCCCAAAACTTCCTTCTCTAGGAGCTGGTCCCATTATGTTTGAATAAAATTATGATCAACACAACTTATGGATATTGATTAATCATATTTTTATCAAACTAGCTATCAACCATAGGTGAGACAAACTCCTATTGTGGTATAATTTAGAAATATACCAAGGAGGATACTTATTTCAAGAGACTGGGATTTTCAATAGGTTAGTTAAAACATGGCATTCCACTCTTTCAGCCTAGGATTTCTTAGATTAAAGCGGAAGGGGATCCGAGTACTGGATGTAAAATGCCCTTTTTGTTTGTGCAGCATTCACTCATTCTCGGACCCATGCATGTTCTTCTTTTGGCAGGCACAGACTTCTAAATGGGTTGTTGCGCATCCCTCTCCATATCAACTCTCTCATGGCCGACTGTCTACATACAGACAGTATTGTAGATGACCATGACAATTTCTAATCTAACAGTCAAAAGTATAGAAGAAAGGACCATGCACGAAACCTCTATTATTGGACGAAAAGTAAGTAACGCTATTGACCGACATGATGATTTCAAGACTTTGGCCACACACTCGTTCTACAGATAGGCCCAAATGCTCACAAATCTTTAATCCACACCATCCAATTGTTTAATCCACGTAATGTAGGTTCCTATGCAGGGCGGAACCACAGTAGGGCGCGGGGGGCCCTGGCCCCCCAAGGCTTTGGATAATCATTTTGTATGACCAAAATGACCCCCTAGGATTTTGTCCATCCCGCCTTGGCCCCCCATCCAACGTCCATTTCCCTATTCCCCTTTCTCCAGGACAGCCCTAACCCTGTCCCTAACCCTTTTCCAATACCTAACAAAGAAGATGAGAGAATAATAGGAAGAAGAAGAAGGAGGCGGCTGGCAACATCAGATTGTTGTTAGGGATCATAATCATCGCCATCGCTCTCGTCGCTCAGTTCTACCCTAAGAAGTTCCCTTTTCTCTTCTTTTTTCCCTTCAATTTATGGTTTCTTGGTCTCAGAGAATCAAGAAACGATTTGATTTGGTCTTTTTTTTGTTGTTGAATATTTGTGTTTGGGTATCTTTGACTCCCTTGAAAGTATATCTTTTTCAATGGACTGTTGCATTTGATCATCTATCCTCCTGTTTTATGTATGCTACATGTTTGATAATTTGAATGTATGGTAGTTGAAAGTTTAAGATGCCTTGTTTTTAGTTCCATGCTCTCCTGATTGCTTTGATACACTTCAAGTCATAGCTTCAGTAGAGTGTATAACTTGCTCTATTGCAATTTGTAATTTTTAAAGGGGTTGTTTAATTATTTGAAGTAACTCAGCAACACATCAAATAGTTGTGTAGTATGGTTATTTATTTATTATTATCATCATCTAAAGGGTTTGTTTCATGGAATTGTGTGATTCAGACTTGTATTTGTTCTCATAACTCACTAGAATAATAAAGTTAAATCTGGCACTCACAAAAAGTTAAAGCTGAGAATATATGGAACAATTGCCCTGTCTCTCAAAGGCTGAGCAAGTGCCACCTCTGCCTTGTAATGTGATTTTTCTAGAGAAATCAACAGGAAGGGAACCACATCAAGCTTGGGGCTTTATGTTGTGTCCATGGAGTACAGTTCCTCAAAATAATTTCTCACCACTTCCTTCACCCCATCTGGATCTTTTACATTACTATGATATGATTTCTGGCCCACTCTTCATACTCATCCGAGTTAGTTGTTGCTTCCTATCCTCTTCTGAGCTATATGTAGCTTCCTATCCTGTTGTAAATTATCCGACTCCGTAAATTTGGTTCCCACCCTTAACTTCAGCATCTGTGACATTCCATCACCTCTTAACATGTTAATAAATGTTGCAGTATAGTCAAAGTTCTTGAATTTGAACAATCGTGAACCCCAATCAACTTCCTCTGTATTTAGTGAGATATGGCAGTCGTCTGAACTATTCTTGGAAGAGTTAATTGTCTAACTCACATAAAATGGTCTTCCCATCAAGGATAAAAATAGCGTTTGCGGTGGGCGGCCAAAACACTATGTAGTGGCATAGCGGTGTAAATTAAAAAGATTGTAAAAATATTTTTTTTTTAAATCTAGAATATTGAAAAAATGTTATAATTTGATGTATGTTTCCTATAATAACTAAGATAGGGGTATAACAGTCCCTTTAGTGCATAAAAGTTCTGTATTGCTGAATGATTATAAAAAAAATAATATCAATCTAATTTTTTGCATGTATTCATGTTTGTTAGCTATACAAAGTTTGATTCTATTATGCATTGCTAAAAATATGATAGTTATAATAATTGGTGAAATAAAAATTTATTCAAGTTTTGGCTCCTTCCAAGATGAAATCCTGGTTCCGCCCCTGTTCCTATGATTGTGAAGATGATAGGGTGGAAATATAAAACATGTAGGATTTTTTAAAAAGAAGCTACTTTACATTTTTCATTTTTTTGAAGACTTCCTTTTAAGCAGGCCACCATATAATGATTTGACAGTGGGCCACCACGATTAAACTGGCTACAGCTGTCTCAGTGATAGAGCATCAATACTCTAAGTCAAGTCACACATAAATAGGCGTGCGTTGTGTCACACACATGGGAGAGTGAGTGCTCATGATAACACAAGTACACACATATTCGGGAGGATCAGCTTTTAAATTGGGAGAGAGAGAGAGAGAATGAAAGAGAGTATGTGGAATTAGTGGTTCGTGAAGTTTCGCACATGAAATATCCACCAGGGGGCCATTGGTGGTCACATGAATCTCTTATAATTTTTCTGTACAGAAATAACAATTTGGACACTTTTAAAACATTGAACACCTTGTTCACCTCAACAATGGTGCTGCAATTGTGTCTTTAGTTCACAAGTTTCTCAACTGAAATACCAACATTAGGGGCTGCCTCTTTCTTTTTAGAGATTCTGACGAGAATTCAAGGTCTTGGGATTATTTTTAGATATGATGCGATGGTTTATCTCTTAATATTTATAAATATCATAATTTTTATTATCAAATTTTTAATTCTCAGCCACCTAAAAAGTCTAAAATGCCCTGTAAGAATTTTGAGAATTCAGCCTCTTCATTTTTTAGTGAAATTTCTAAATGCTCATATATAAAGGAGCATCCAAGAACTCCACTGCACGTATGGAAATACAGAGAGTTCTCATGATAGAAATTCTCTAAGTTCCAGCAAAGCAACAGGCCCAAGGGCTCGCTTGATTCACTCATCTCCATAATTTTGTGAATTCGGGTATTGATCTTGATGGGAAATGAAATTTAGATTATCTTAGACTAAAAATTATAATAAAAATGTATCACATTACTCAATATATATTTTCTAATTTTGAAAAGTTTCTTTAATTTTTTAGATTTTGTCTTTTGTAAAATTAACTTGATTGATATGATGCACTTCAATGGAACGCTCTTGTTAGTTAAAATTTTTTTTTTTCAAAATCTCCTTTACTCACTCTTCTTCTTCTTCTTCTCATTTATGCATAAAACCAACCTGATAGGAAAGCATTTACCTAGAAAATTATTCACTTTCCTAAGTTATTCGGGCAAATTAAATGAACTCTAATGCCTTGTTTTTCACAAGAATCTCAAAATTTCAATCACTGAAAGGTCTTAAATGCCTAGCAGGATTTTGAAATTTTATACCTTCTAATTTTTGATAAAATTCTTAGATGCTCAATTTAAAAATTCCACACTGTATCACAGAAATCTGAAATTTCCTACAGAGGAGTTCTGTGAGAGTCCTACAAAAAATAAATCCTAAGGTGGGTTTAGCTTCATTCTTTATAGATGTTAGCTTTTGTAAGTTTTTGGTCGTACTTGCATGCAGGGCTTATATGATACATGCATGGCTCAGATGCCAAGGTACATGAGATTCTCATTCCATAAGAACATGAGGGCTGAGATGCCAGCATGCAAGAACATCCCGACATTGGCTTTTGGTGCTCTTCATCTTGTAATTAAAGACAAAAAAGTTTAGTAGAATTTTACAGCTGCAATCCCATTATCTTCACTCTCGAAGATAGAGCCAACTTTTCTTCAAATGCAAGCCACAGAGGCACAAATCAGCATTACACGTACGATTTTCACCTGCAATATTGGCTGCACCTGCACCTGCACCCAAAAGTTCCCTTCATTTAGTCCAGTAGTTTGGGAGATACGTACGTGCCCCTCCATCTTAGTTTTTGAATGATGGAATCTATGTGAGATGTTTTCTCACAAGCACAACAGATCTCACCTTTGATCATTGCTAGTCCTTTCCATTTTCATCATCCTGTGATCTAGCATAAGTTTCACGCTCATCAGATCCTTTTTCCACTATTGAATTGAGTCTCGAAAAAATCTACGGTCAAGAGACCACTAACCTTTAAAGCTATATATCAAAACAAGGGCTACTATGACCTTAAGGACATTTTCTTATTTATTTTATTTAAATCATTGTTCATAAGAAGGTCGATAAAAAGGCATCTAAGTGGAACTTACAATTGCATGTGATTAATATATCACTACACAAAAAACGGAAAATTGGAACGGATTACCGTTCCTAATCCGCGTGTTCCTAATCCGTTCATCCGTTCCAATTTCCTGTTTTTGGAACGGATTAACGGATTAAGAACGGTTTAGGAACGGATGAACGGATTAGGAACACACGAATTAGGAACGGTAATCCGTTCTAATTTCCCATTTTTTGTGTATATATGCAAAGTCTTGTTCATTGGAGAACATTGCGACTATATAAGAATTTTCTAATTCAACTATGGCCCTTCCTAAAACTTTGTCTATTTGGAACAAGTGGTTTCAGTTTGATTAAATTGTTTGGTAAGATGCTTTAAGTAGTAAAAGCAAATTTGTTCAATAAATAAATAATCAAAAAGCTATCTCACTGATATGTTTCATTTGGGTTTCCAATTTTATTTCCTTAATGACATATTATCATCCATTTCGTAATGACAAATCTCGTATGTGTTCCTAAGAAAGGGAATTTATCTATTTTCTAAAGTACTTCTTGAAAAAGAGTGAAATGATCTACATTACTGAACCAGAAGGTGAGAGCAAAGCAAGGCATTGCTCATTTAGTCGGCAACCTTGCATCTCACCCGACTACTTAGGTATCGATCCCTAATTATGACACTCTGCCCATGTGTGTGGGCTCCTCTTTTCATATGTGTGGGCCCTCTTTCTCAAAGTGTGGGCTTTGTCCTCTCATGTGTGTGGCCTCTCTTGGGCCGGTCTCAGCCCTCTTGACTGGGGTACCAACAAAAAACCCAAACAGTCTAAAGTAGTCAAACAACTATTTAAATTAATGTCAAATCAAATATAAACCATACTGTTAGAGAGTGCCAAATGACGCAATCAATCCATCACATGTTATTTTTGTGAGGCCCCACCCCTGGTGGGCCCTCAATTTGAATTTGAATACTATATATTAGCCTAAATATTTTTAATCTTACTAATTATGGGGCTTAGTGAGAGTAATTATGTATTTTTCTAGGGTTAGTCTAGTGGTGTAATTAGTAGAGTCAATAGGGTGTCTTTTGTTATTTTTAGAGTTAGTTTGTTTGTTAGAGGCCCTAGCTAGAAATTTGTGTTTACTATAGGGGGTTTGCACCAAAGAATCTTTTAGAAGCCCACCTAAAGACCCAAATACCCTCTATCCTAACCCTAATCCTATTCTAACCCCAAGGGCATTTTTGTCCCTAACCCAAAAACCCAACCTATTTAAACTAAACCCTCTCTGCCAAGGCACTGTTCATCTTTTCTCTCTCAAGTCTCATCCCTTTTCTCTCTTCTTCTTCCATACTTCTCTCCAACGAACCCTCATCTTCCCTCCAATTCCTATTTCTCTCTCTCTCTCTCTCTCTCTCTCTCTCTCTCTCTCTCTCTCTCCCCAGAATTTCCAATAGAAGGCCAACCCCGAGACCGATCTGCAACAGAGGAGACCTACTGCCAAAATCCCTTTGGTTCTCTGTGTTTTCTCTCTTTTCCTTCTACCTTCAATTGATCAAGGCAAGTGCTCTATGCTGATAGTCTAGATTGCATGTTTTCCTTCCTTGATTTGCAATTACAATTTCAATTGTTGTATATATATGTTTAGATCGATCTTTGAGCTTGTCTGATTGGTTTTCTTTGGTCATTGATGGATTGGGTTACCTCATTTGGATGATCAATGGCCAGTTGATGACGGATAGATGATAAGGGAATGTTTTTGGTTCTTCGATTATGCGCCTGTGATGGTCTGAGGAGAAACCCAGGAGAATTGGGTCACTGTAATAAGTTCCCGGAGATGGAATTGTGAAAACCCATCTCGCTGCATCGAGATCGGGACCGAGGTGGGACCACCTTTGGTAAATCAGGACCCTACATCTGTTTGAGGGGCCCTGGGCGACCATGGGGGCGAGACCTGATCTGGATTTTGATCAGAGGTGGGCCACCATCCCTGTGCATAATGAAGAGAAGTTGTGTTCTGTCGCAGAACTGGGTTCTGTAACAGAACACAACACTGATGGGGGAGCATGGACAGAGCTCAGCGATGGCCGAGCTCAGCACTGATCGAGTCCAGCGATGGCCGAGCTCAGCACTGGCAGAGCCCAGCGGTTGCCGAGCTCAGCATTAGCGTAGTTCAGCAATTGCCGAGCTCAGCACTGGCCGAACTCAGCGATGACTGGATTCAACACTAGCCGAACTCAGTGTTCTGCCGAGCATAATGCTCAGGTTGAGATCCACGTTTTAGCCGAGCTCAGTGTTTAGGCCGAGCTCAGTGTCTAAGCCGAGCTCAGTGTTACGGCCGAACTCAGTGTTATGGCCGAGCTCAGTGTTTTACCGAGCTCAGTGCCAGATCGGACTTCGAGCTTAGCCGAACTCAGCGCTTAACCGAGCTAAGAGCTTGACCGACCTCAATGCCTGGCCGAGCTCAATGCATTTCCCGAACTCAGCTGGGTGACCGAACTGAGCTAGGCACTTTGCCGAGCTGAGCTGGGTGACCGAGCTGAGTGTTCAATTGCGCTCTAGTGCTTAGCCGAACTCCGAGATGGATTCCGAAAAGGCCGGATTCCAACAAAGGACACTAGAACCTGAGACATTCCCTTCAGCCAGAATTCTTAGTGTGCATGGCCAACTACCCAGGCCAGGGGGTTAGCCGAACTCACAGAAAGTCCTGGACGAACAGGCTTTGCCTGCAAGGTGTTTCACCTTCTCTGATCACAGTGTGCCGAGCTGACCGCCCAGGCCAGGAGGTCGGCTGAACACACTGTGTACAGTGACACTTCCCAGATTCTAATTTCTGTTGTTGCAATCATATGTAGGACCCATTGACCATCCAAATAGACTTCTATCACTGTGCCAACCACGAGTCGATGGTGTGGCTCAACCTTGACTCATGGGTCCACTAATTAAGGTTCAGGTTATGTAATCTAAGATGATTCGACCTTTATACGTTACCAATGATGCAAATAACTTCTGAGCACCAAACACAGTATTCCTTAGCGTCTGTGGTTTCACTTAAAGATCAAATTACCTGAGATAGACCTGAACCTGAAAGTGGACCAATTACTTAGGTTGGACTGTTGATATCTCTCATTGATCCTTGTACTTGGAGATTCATCTCCCTCATATTATTACTGTCACTCTATTGTCCTTATTATTGCTTATACCCGTTAATTAAATGGAAAATGGAGGACCTGAACTTAGGACTACTTAGAGGTGACCCGGTAATATGATTGGGTGAAAATTAACCCGTGTCTATGGCTAGGCGGGCCCTTTTATGGCCTAAGTTTGGATGTGAATTACCCTAGACCGGAGAGGTTAGATTGTATGGGCTTGAGACTCATTATGGATATAAATGGATCATATGTTATTGAACTTGGACTTGTATCTCATATGGACTGATATAGACCAGGCCATGTATTTGGTGGGCCTTGGTATGGATCCATTGACTGGACTTGGACCTGAATTATGATCTATGGATACTTGGACCTCTTAGGGACTTTGTTAAGACCTTGTTCACGCAAGGCAAAGCCTAGATAGATACAGACCCTTATTGTTTCCTGAGTCGGCATAGACATTCACTCAGTTGATTTAAGCTCAGCCAGTTGGACTGATCATCACTGGTAGGAGCTATTGAGAGTGTTGTATGGCTATCATGATGAGCATCGTTGGAGACGGACGGTGCGATACCGAGTCCGGTCTCAGTGTGTGTTGATGGATGATGTTATTTGCGGGGTTAGATAATCCCCAGCACTGTGAGATTTTCCCCGCCGCGACTGTTTTCAGTATGGGAGGGCCGCGGCATAATATCCCGCAGTATCCAGCTTGTGTGAGTGTGCCATTTTATGTAGGTTTATTATATTATGTTTATCTTGACTCTATTTGTTTATCTTGCTCAACTGTCTAGGATCTGTACCATTGTTATTCTCTTAACTTTATTGTTGTCTCTACTCATTTGATACATACATTCTATATTATAAGCATACTGTGACTTGTCAGATCTTTAGATCTGACATACTCTTGGTGCTTAGGCGTTGACCCCGAGTTCGAGGGCGATGCGTAGCACTCGTTGAGGTGCCCATAGTAGGTGACTATGGATGGGGACCGGCCGACCAAGAGGTCGAGCCGGAGGGTGGAGAGCCGGCACCAGTGGCAGGGGTTTGAGTGACTATTTTGTTTGGTTTTTGAGAGATTTTGTAGTGAGATGGGTAATGGTGAAAATATGTAATTAAACTTTGGTTTCTGTCACTTCACATTTTAGGCTGGACTTTAGCCCATTCACATTTGACATATATATGATGATACCTTATGCTTCCGCTATTTCTGTATTGCTTCCGCTTATTTTACAAAAAGTTTTAAATTGGATCTCACTGCGGACCTACGATCTTGGAAGTTCTCGGATTTTCCGGGAAGTAGCGCGCCAATTTCGGTACTTTGACAGTTTTCTCGGTATCCGGAATTGGAGCGTTGTATTTTAAACTAAAGTAAACCAATAAAAAACAAAAGAAGGCAATTCAGATGATTAAGTTCCATTATGCAAGAAGATTTTTACCTACGAGCGGACTGCATTTTCACAATATGCGATCTTGCTTGTTGGCCCCATTTGGATGTTTTCCTATCATTACGGATATGATGGATGTAAATATGTGTCTATAGATAAGACTCGTACAAAAATTCAACCATATCAAATCATCCTAGTCCTTAATTTAATAATTTTAAAGTTTAATAATCTTTTAATTGTAGATTATTTTTTTAAACTTTAATCCACTGATGAGTAAAGACTCTAAGGGCATAAAATTGAGCATGGTACTAAATCATGAGTGAAAAAGAGTGAGAAAAAAATTACGCTCATCAAAAGTGGCCCAAGAGAGTCCCATAGAGCCATCAGGAGAAAATTTCCCCATCACACGATAGAGAGAGGAAAAAAAGAAGCATAAATGCTGCGACTGACACACAAGACTGAAGCAACGAATCAATGATACGTTGATTAAACAATAGCAAATGAAGCTTACTTTTGTCATTCATTTTGTTTTTTTGTTTTCAATGGTCATGGATGGACCCATACTTGTCATTATAAGATGCACGTGAGTTTAAAACCTAACAATCAGTCACCTTCCATGACACTTTTAGTGCTGAAAATTAGGTTGCTGCACTGTTGATACTTGATAGACAGATGCTGGGTCAGGCTTTTGATTTTAATACTATTAGTAACCAGGGTTACCATGCTTGCCTAGTAAATCTCATTTACGTTTGCAGTTTTACATATGTAAATCTTATTTAAATTTCTATGCATGATGTTACGTTTTTGTCCTATATTCATGGATTGTGGGTCCTAATATTATTATTATTTTTAACAACAAATACTTGATACATACATTGGTAGTCATGAATAAAGACATAAAATGCAAGAAAACCACTATAGTTTTATAGGTATTTAATCATTATGAGAAATTTAGAATTTGGTTTGAATAAAAAAAAAAAAAAAAAAACTCACTTGAGCCGCAGTGTTGATTTGTACAGATTAAAACTTTACACTGGATCAGAGTAGTCAAGTCCAAATTTCGAGGTTTCAACTTTGAATTGATTAAATTGTTTGAGTCTAAGTTTGATGCATGCAATAATTGAGTCAAACTCTGAGTCCCTTTATATTGAGGGGCAACGGGTTTGACTCGATTATGTTGTGTCTTGGTATTGCAAGTCATAGTAAAATTAGGGCCCATTTGACGAGTCTTGTTTAAAATAGAGCTAATTAAATTAGACTTATATAATATATAACTATTTTGGCTACGCCCCTCTATAATTAGAATGTTTAGTATGTTCATTCAAATAACAAAAATAAAAATCAAAGTTAAACAGGGATATTGTAAAAGTTACATTGACAAAATTGTCATATGATAATAAAGGCAATACAAGCAAACTTGTTATATAGTCAAAGTTAAATGGGTAAATTTTGTTAAGAAAAATCGATAAACTGTATAATTGCTTTAGGCATTTACTTTTATTAAAAAAAGTTATTATTAACATTTTTTTTACCCTTTGGCTCTCAATTGATGTGGTTTTTGGAGTAAACATAAGAGGTGAAAAGGAAACAAAAGATTTAAAAGTTGTCTCTATTAGACGGTTTACATAAGGAGAGTTCTATTGGCACCACAAATATTACTTTCCCTACCACACTAGAAGACAAAAGAAATATATTTTTTCCTAAACTACTCCTCCCTCCACCCTCTTCCCTCATCCCTAGTCTCCAACAGGGAGGGAGCCCCGGCCGGCAGTCTGCGGCAGAAGTCCCGGCCGACTGGTCGGTTTTCCTCCACCCTCTCCCTCTTTCTTCCTCCCTAGCTCCCCTTTTATTTTCTTTCCCTCTTCTCCCTCTCTCCCTTCCTCTTCTTCCCTCTCCTTCCCTCCCCTACTTCTTCTCCTTCCCCCTCCCCCTACCAGTCCCTGCTGTAGCCCGATCTCCCTCCCCGCCGGCGACTGGGAGGGGGAGGGGGAGGGGGAGGGAGAAGAAGGGTAGGGGACAGAAGGAGAGGGAATAAGAGGAAGGGAGAGAGGGAGAAGAGGGAAATAAAATAGATTGGGAGGGAGGAAGAAAAAGGGAGACTGGCCAGCTGGTCGGGGCTTTTGCCATGGGCTGTCTGCCGGGGATCCCTCCCTTCCGGAGAGCGGGGGGGCCGAGATGAGGGAAGAGGGTGGAGGGTGGGAGAGGGAGGAAGGGAGGAGGGGGGAAGGGTAGTTTAGGAAAACTTTTTTTTTTTTTTTTGCGGTGGGAGGAGAGGTTCTTGCGGTGCCAATAGAACTTTCCTTTACACCAACTTATCAAGAAAAGTATAAACCACACAAACAATTGCTCGATCAATTTTTAAATTAAATAGATCTAAAAGGGAAAAAAATATATAGACTTGCTAAATGGCACCTTAGTCAGTTGGGATCTGCTTGGCAAATTGAACAACAATAATTGAATAACAATAATTAGACTGAAGTTGAATGATCTGGTCGGGTCAACAGGATGTCAATTTTTAGTACCCTCACGTGCAATGTAGCCGCTGATTCTAATTTCTAGCCGAGCTGAAACAAGCTGGGAATAGAAAAAAAAAACAACCTCGCACACCTTCTCTTTTAGGTGGGAGTGAGCTTGGACTATGGCATTTTCTTTTCTACTGTTAGATTCATTTCTATATTAGATGTTGTAACTTGTAAGAAAGGACAGATGAAGTATGTCAAGTGAGAGTATAAATAAGCTTAGATTCATTCATTCTCTTCTCAGTTGAGCAAGTTGAGGTCTACTAGTTAGAAAGATAGGAGAAGAAGAACAGGATATATCTCTAGCGTTAGAGATCAGCATCAAATCCAGTCAAAAGAAAATGGTGAAGAAGACAGAAAGCAACTTTCTTCCCAAGGAGAAAATAATCAGGGGAGCTTGGACTGCCGAAGAAGATCGAAGGCTTGCGGAGTATGTCAAAATCCATGGAGACAAGAAATGGAGATCTCTTCCAGCAAATGCAGGTTTTCATCATACACACAACCCCATCTCTCTCTCTCTCTCTCTCTCTCTCTCTCTCTCTCTCATGTTTGTAAGAATATTAATGTATACTTCATTAAGTAGAATCTCTGAATTTTTAAATGTTAAATCATTTTGGGCTTTCATTTTTCTAGGAAAAGAATTGCCTTCCCTAGCTTACTGACTGATTGGAAACACTTTTCAGTAAATTGATGGAACATTGCCCGGCTTTGATGTTTTTTTTTAGTGAAAAATATTTGCACCAAACAAGAAACAAATTTTTCATAGAAACCAAACAAGAAACAGATTTTTCATAGAAAAACTTCTCACTTTTCATTTTGCATTTCCTTGAAAAAAAAGTTAGACGAAAGTCATGATGTCCAATTCATGTCATGCTCCTATTCTCTCATATTCCTGTTTATCTGCATAAGATTCTAGGGAAGGAATTAACCCACAAGAACTATTATTTTAATTATAATGTCACTTTCAAAGGTTGCAAAAAGAATATATTAGCCCATAAATTATTATACGCAATCTCTTTTCAACCAATAGCAAAGAAAAGCAACCTCTAAATGATTGAGATGATATTTCCAAGGTGGGTTTCCTGCCCAGAAGCCATTAGTGATAAGCCATGGCCTAAATATTACAGTGAGTAAAAGATTTAAGCCATTGATGTGTTGCGTTTATGGGAACCATTGATCAATATTTTTGCAATAATCAATTGTTCTTAGTATTATTATCAATTCTGTTGAAGTTGATATTCTCTCATATATGTTGTACAATTTTTTTGCTTGTCAGGTCTAAACAGGTGTGGCAAAAGCTGCAGGCTTAGATGGATGAATTATCTTAGACCAGGAATTAAAAGAGGGAATATTTCTGAAGATGAAGAAGATCTGATTATTCGACTGCACAACTTAATTGGAAATAGGTAACCATTAATCTGATCTGCAGTTTGAAAAACCCACTTTGCTCACTTGTTAACTCTCTAGAGTCAAGTCAACCCAACCATTTACTGGATCATTGAGTCATGAAAACAGAATCTATCTTAGTTTATACGACCCAGTTACATGCAACTAACATTCTGTGAGCATTGCAATACCCAATCAGAAGTAGCATTTTGGTTGGGCTTGGGCCTAGATTTTGAAAATGGCATTTAACTCTGCAGCTATCAAAATCCAACTTTGGTACCTCGATCCACTTATATACAAATTTATGTATATATAACTCTCATAATATACTATATATACATTATGGACCTATATATTTTTCTAAATTTTTATATCATTTGAAAAGCAAGACCAAGATTAAGTAAAATTGATGCCCCCACCTCTCAAATTGCACTCGTGCAAGGAATTTAGAATTTGGGCTGGCACAGTCAAGCATGTATGAGTTCTAGGGGTGCATATGGGCTGTTCGAATCGATTTAGAGGGGAAACTATTAACTAAACCGAACTCATCGGTTTTCTATTTTCCCAAACTGAACCTAACCGTCCATGTGCTCAAACCGAACCGAATCGGTTCCATTCGGTTCAGTTCGATACGTTTTTTTATTTTATTTTTTCACAAAAAAAATTACAGTTTAATTGGTAAGAGACGTTAGACTTTAAGTAACAGAGTGAGGGTTCAAGTCTAATTTATATATTTTATAAAATATATATATAATTGGTTCGGTTTGGTTTGAGCGGTCACCTTCAAATCAAGAACCGAATTGAACCAAACAATTTAAAGGAAATCTGAATCGTAACCGAACCGATCTACTATAAAACCGATCCAAACCTGGCTAATCGGTTTAGAGGTTGAGTGGTTTTTTTTGTGCACCTCTAAGTTGAGTTCCAATCTGATTGAGTTGGGGCTTGGGTTTATGGGTTGGGACTGGGTTGTGCCAATAGCCAACATGACACTTCCCAATTGCTATTATAACCCTAGTTTCAGTGCTTGTGATTTAATTCCTTTAATGCATAGATGTCACTTTGCTAATCCTAATGGTAAATCTCTATTGATTTCAGATGGTCTTTAATTGCGGGTCGGCTGCCGGGTCGAACTGATAATGAAATAAAGAATCATTGGAATACTCATTTGAGCAAAAAGTCATTGACAATGAATGAGCTTAATCTGAAGCTAAATCATAAGGTGGGGACTAATGTCGATTGCTCTTCTGCTGCTTCTTCTGCAATTTCTGCACCTGACATGAACTGGGCCAATCCGGACGTAGAACCTGAGGTGGGGTTGGACCATTTCCTGTTCGAATCAGAGAAGCCATGGAGTGGACTGCCTGGCAAGGATCTGGGCTTGGAAATAGACGGGCTCTTGGAATTCTCTGTTGGGAGCAACGAATTTGGAATGAGAGAGAACAATTCATATCAAATGGAAGAAGAGGGAATGTTTCAGGACTGTTTGAATGAGAAGCTGCAAGAATCCAATGGTGGATTTCTGCTGGATCAAGAGATGATGGACAGCGAGCCAGATTTTGACTCGTTGGTAAGATTATTGGACCATGAAGATGATGATGCATTCCACTCTTTTTGTTTGGAATACATTACCTAAATGCCATTGATTATTGTTGTACTAAACTTTCAACGGAACTTTGCCTGTATAATTCAACACTTTCCATTTTACAGTTTAGTAGTTTATGGTTGGGGCACTGAATGAGAGCGTTTAGGGCTGAGTTGGAAGCCCATTTGGTTGGGCCAGGGCTTAGAATTTAGTTCACATATCTGGCTGGGACAGCCACTGGTTTTTAATGTTAAATGGCCAAATGCATTTGAGCCCCAGCCGCCCAGGGCTCCACCTCTACTTCTAAACGGGGGTGGAACTAGTAAATTGTCCTTGGGAGGGCCATCATGTAATAAAGATATTCTTAGGGGAAAGCATAAAACTTTCTCAAACTTTGAGGGGTTTTCTGAAAATTTATCGATGCATGCCGCCTCTAAATCCAAATGGCACAAAATCTCTGTTCCCACGTATTCACGTGGGGCCAATTTTCTTTAACCCAATATAAGAGTAGACCTAACTCTGGTTGGAGTAATATTTACATAAAGACAAATAATAACACGGGCAATCATGGATTTATGGAGCTGGCTTCAAAGAATTCCATTGGGCCTCACTGCGAGGGATTTGGATTATTATTGTAATTAAACTCTTAAAAAAGAGATGGCTCTCATGTGTTTTACTTGCAATCAATCAAGCCACTAAGACTGACTAATCCGAAGGAAACAAGACATAATAAATTTAGGATACTGCCATCCTGTGATTTGATTTAGGCCTGTAATCCGAGTATGGAACAAATTTTGGAGATTATGTAAAGATTCATCGAAAGGGAATACCATTTTAAAATCAAGGGTGATATACAATGACCATCAAAATGTCCTCACTTTGGCTAAAAAGAGATTGAATTCCAACAAAATTTAAAGGCTTCTATCAAATCTATACCCTTTTATTTTGTATTCTACACCTTTCTACCGAAACAATTAGGGATCAATCTTTATATATGGAGTGCCAATGGTGAAGAACTTGGGTGAGCATGAGTGGGTGGGTATTTTATTTTCAAATAAATAAAATGGACGGTGCACACCAGATTGTTCTCACATAGTCACATGAGGATTTTCGATTAATATATACAATGTACATGGTTCTGAGAGGAACCACGTCTTGTCATCATCTTACAGGAGACTGAATTAAAAACTGCTACAAGGAGTACTTTAGCGGGGGCAAATGCCCTGTCCCAGCAATATGGTTTGATTTGATTTGCTATTGATTGAGAATGTGAGTGATTTCTTGCCTTTAAGAGATCATAACCCTTTTACAGATCTTTGTTCTTAATAAAGTTCTACTGGTGTTATCTAAAAAAGATAAAGTTATTAGGGGTGCACATGGGCGGTTCGGATTGGTTTAGAGGGGAAACCATCAACCAAACCGAACCCATTGGTTTTCTATTTTCCCAAACCGAACCGAACCGCCCATGTGCTCAAACCGAACCGAACTAAACCAGGTCGTTTCGGTTCGATTACGGTTTTCTTTTGTTTTTTATTTTATTTTATTTTTTTAACAAAAAACTACAGTTCAAACTTGGTCCATCAAATGGAATGAGGAGAAGTTGTAATGAACAATAAAATATATTTCATAATTCATTTCAACCAAGGAAGCATACATCAAACGATGGATGGACTCTTTCCATCCATCATCCGGTCGCTTGATTGAAAGGATCAGGCCAGGTTCGGCCAACTTTTCAGGCCAATGAGTTGAAGCAGTTCAAATCTTCTTATAAAATACACCAACGAAATGGTCAGGTATGTACCTATTTCTCTGCATAAAACCTGGACTATACTACATTGCTTAATCCAAACCAATGAATTTAACAGGAAGGGAACTAGTTTTTTAATTTTTTTGTATTTTTGCGTACAAGATGGGTTTGAGTGGGATGTAACCCCAATTTTGAACTAATTGAGATAGACATTTTTGTAGTTCACTTTCTCTTAGGTCAGACTAAACCCCTAGACAGCGCTACCAAAAACCTAATAATGCACACTTCTTGTAAAACTTTCATCAAACATGTAACATGCAAGTAGAACATACAAGCGCTTCCCCTAAGGGTAAAATAGTCAAAACTCAATACTCAAGTTAATACATACGGTTGGTTCGGTTTAAGCGGTTAATCGTGGGTTCAAACCGATAACCGACCGATGTAAGGCGGTTTCTATGATTTTCAAACCCTTGACCAAACCAATCTACATAAAACCGATCCGAACCACCCTGTTCGATCGATTCGATTCGATTTTGCGGTGATGGTAGATTTTTTGTGCAGCCCTAAAAGTTATTCTACTAGTTTTCTTTATGGGGTAAAAGACAAGAGAGAAAAAAGGTGGGGTAAAAGACAAGAGAGAAAAAAGGAAAATCTTTAACAGAGAGAGAGAGAGAGAGAGAGAGAGAGAGAAGCGCAGAAGATACAATGTGTGTGTGTGTATATATATATATATATATATGGGAGATGCTCCTAAGAAAGATATCTCTCACTTTATATGAGAGATAAGGGTGAGGGCCCTCACATTTAAGTTGTTGGCATTGGATATGGATGTGAGGGCCCCACCTTATCTCTCATAGTAAGGTGAGTATCTCTCATAGGAGCATCTCCATATATATATATATATATATATAGCTCAATCCATTTGGATGGGTGTCAAACCTCAGGATTAGTAACTATCAAGGGAGGTAACTGTTTATGCACGGTTTGGATTGGTTTCTAAGTGGGCCCCACCAATAGTTCTCACGGAAGCATGGTGAGAACTAGTTCTCACTTGAATATTTCCATATATATATATATATATAACAAAGGAAAAAGTTCACCCATCCCGTTTTCAATCCAAAAATAAAAAGAACTTGGTCCCATTGCTTCTCATTGCAAAAAATTAGAATTGTGTATACGTTGCAAGACATCAGGACAAATAATATCTGAGTGTCGCAATCGGCCAAGGAAAATCGCATGATCAAAAGAAACATTGACCCTACAAAAGCTTACTGAAGCTCCCACAGTAGCTTCATTGAAACTGTATAGCAGAGGATGTTTCATTGCCTCCTAGGTCTACTCGAGAGGAAATAATAGAAAGATCCCCACTCAAACGGAATATCCAACCGACTGGGCTATCCATATATTCACCCCTCTCAGCTTGATCACCAATTAATGTCACAGATGTCCATTTTCCTCTAGAATTCATCACAACCAGACTGGATGGTTCCTCCTCTACTCCCCTAATTCTCATTTTACCTCTTCAAACCAGAAAACAGGTTTTCCAAATTCGGAAGTGCCGCAGCATGTTTGGTTTGTTTTTCAATAGACTATTCTCAGCTTTGGATTCATGTGGAAAAAGTACTGTATTACTTGTCCTAGGAATAAAATCAACATTTCCTACAAGCAATAATACTTATACTTTACGTTTGATCTGAATCACACTGATCTTTGGGGTCCAATTTACATGGATTTAATTTATGCAAGAGCAATGACAGGATTCAATTATTCATCTTGTTTGAAAACTTTCTACTAGATGGCTTTTACTCTGAAAATAAAATAAAAGCTCCGCATCTGATTTTGGGAATGAATGATCCACACATCAAATTTCAAAAGATTCTAAAATTGAAGTACATATCCCATTAGAAAACTTGTCCTTAAGCTTGTCGGCAAAATGAGAGAGCTGAAGGAAACTGCCACATCTTTAGAGAATCTCTATGCTTTCTCCAACACCACACACTGCTAAAGCAGAAAACAGCCTGTTTCTCACTAAATAGTATGTCTCAAGCAAAATAAAAACAACAGATAACTGGTGTAAATATAAAGAACGTATTTTATGTAGGGTCAAAAGAGCTCTGCATTTAAGGGGCAAAAGGGGGAATCATCATGCCACTAGAACCCCCAATGTTCTTCAGCCTGGAACCTTCCTAGAAAAATTCCTAGCTGACGGCATTTCATGAGATCTTGCAAGTAAATCTGAGCGGCCATGCCATCCCCCTGCCTTCATTGGAGGTGGTCTCACTTGTTGACGGCCAGCAGCAGCAATGGTCGTTCGTGCCAACTTTTCAGCTGCATCCGAGATAGCACTTGAAGCTCTAACCAGTTTAACTGCCAAAGTAGCAGCATCATGATATCAACTTATAGCACATACAAACAAATAATAAAAATTATCATTACTACCATTCAACAACATGAAAATGTATAATTTCTTAAAGGTCAGAAGACGGTCATGCAAAGCGAGGAAAATTGTTGGGTTGGTTATTTTTATTATTATTATTATTATTTTTCTTGTGTGAATGAAATATATGTATATGCATAAGAGAGTACAACTTCTCCCCTTCAGAAAGATAATAATCACACGAGACAGCTATGGTAACATGCATCATAGCAGGACCAGAGTTTTCAAACCACAGTACGTCAGCAAGATACTCGGCCTCAAAGTTCTTGTCGAGCCACCAGTAGCATGCTAAAAATATGGTTTTCCATTCCCAAATTCCACAGGATAGGGTCCTTAATTAAAAGATTCAAAAGAGTGCAACTAGACAACGTTACCGGGGCTGGTTCCTGCTGCTGGTGGTCTATATTTGGATTGCTTGGCACTGCTCTTCACCAACTTATCATTTCTATTCATTTCCTGTATTTGTGGAAGGGGTAACTAGGTTAATATCATATTAATGAGTAAATCAGTAAATGAGTAAATCAATAACTGATTGAACTATAAAGAGACCACTCCCCCACCTGTTTATCCATTTCCAGCTTTCTTTGCACCCCTGTAACAGAAAAAAAACCATCAAGAATTTGAACAAAAACAATATATAGACAACACAACATATTTATAACCAATCCAAGCAGAGCATTGGAAGCACCTTGCCTGCCAAGGGCCTGTATGATTGCATAGAATAAATAGGAATACATAGTTTGAAAAGCACCACCAAAGGATTATTAAAGCGAGGGGAAAAGGATATGGGACAGCAATAACTCTCCCAGGATTCGACTTGTTAGGGATAATGTTTGGGTATTCATTTCCCATCAATTTTCATTTAATGGGAGATTATTTTATGGTCATTTTTGGATATTCAACTTCGACGCTTCATTTTAACCACCAAGGATTAAAATAGCGGCAGCGGTAGCGGCAGGGATAGCGGCCCGCCGCCAAACCGCTACGAAGCGGGCGATATGTAGCGTAGCGGGGATACGTAGCGGCGTAGCGGTGTGATTTGAAAAAATCACCCAAAAAATCTGAAAAAACTCCAGAAAATCCAGAAAATTATAAAAATGAAAGAATATGTGGTTCTTTTGCAAAAGTAAGTAAGAAAAAGGGGCGTAGCGGTACCCTCAATATATAAAGTCCTGTATCGCTGTATAAATAGAAAATAATAGTAATGATTAGTTTTTTCACATGTATTCATGTTTCTTAGTCATGCTAACTTATTTTTAAGGCATTGATTTTAATTAAGTAATATTTGGCTAAGACATGATTACATGTAATATTTGGCTAAGGCATTGATTTTCATCCTTGGCCTCATTGTGGAGCCCACCACTAATTAAAGGAATCAAGTGCTTCAGTTTTTATTTTTTCTTAGAGGGTCATTTAATTTTTATTGATACCTTTCAAAGGGTCCATAAGTGCCCTAATGAAATAAAAGATGGGTCCATTTAATTTTTATTTATGCTTTAAAGGACCCATAAGTGCCCTCTAATGAAATAAAAGAGGGGTTCATTTAATTTTTATTCATAACGTTCATAGGGCCCATAAGTGCCCTCTAAAAGAGGGGTACGTTTAATTTTTATTTATAACTTTCATTGGACCCATAAGTTTCCTCTTAAAAGGGGGCACATTCAATTTTTATTTACAACTTTCATAGGCCCATAAGTGCACCCTAATAAAATAATACAAGGATCGAAATGAAATTGATTTTGGTGCCATGAGAGCCCTCTAAAAGAAAGGGTACATTTAAATTCTATTTATAACTTTCACAATGGGCCATTAAGTACCCCACTAAATGACATAAATTAAGGGCATGGTCTTCGTGCCCTATTCTTTCAATGGGCCATTAAGTACCCCACTAAATGACATAAATTAAGGGCAGGGGTTTCGTGCCCTATTTTTTCCCAAAATGAATTCACAATGGGCCATTAAGTACCCCACTAAATGACATAAATTAAGGGCAAGGGTTTCGTGCCCTATTCTTTTTCCAAAATGCAGTCGACGAAAATCGAGGAGCGGGAGAGGGGAGAGGAAAAGAAGAAGAAGAAGAAGAAAAGGAAGAAGAAAGGAGGAGCTGCCGCTGCTGCCGCTGCAGGTGCTGCTACTGTTTCTACTTCAATCAGGTATGCTTTCTTCTTCTTGTAAAACTCCTTCTGTCTTTTTTTTTTTTTCTTCCTCCTCCATTCTTCCTCCAGTCAATCTGATGAGAGGGGAAGCCAGGTGTTTTTTTTTTTTTTTTCATGTTTCATAGCTTGTAGCGGCCGATACGTAACGTATCGATGCGTATCGGCCACTACGCACCGATACAGTAGCGATCGGCGCTTTTCTGTATTTAGCGTCGCGGCCATGGCCGCTACGGCCGATACGTAGCGTATCGGCCGCTTTTTTTATCCTTGTTAACCACAGAGAAATGAAGAGACTTAGGGTTTGTTTGTGCAAAAGGCACTTTCAGCGGAGATGGCTAGGGACAGGGCGCCGGACGCATCATGTTTGGATGCAAAGCGGATTCCTGCTTCCAGATTTTCCGGCGCTGCTTTGACGCACCGTTTTCCACGGCTGATTTACCTATCTCCCGGCTAAGAACTCATTTGCCACTGAAGAGGAAAGGAAGCATTTCCTCTTCCGCAGCTCTGCACAAACAGCCCCTTATAATTCCTAGGAATCCCATTACATGAAACAAACAAGCCCAACAACAAGATCAATTACTTCAAGGAACCAAAAATGAAAAAAGCAATCCTGACTCCAAGACCCAAAGCCACAGAAAGTGACATCACCTGCGCTCAAAGGAGTATGTATCTTCACAGATGAGGATTTGCTTGCAGGTTTTGTGTCAGATAAAGTCAGAGAATATTTTCTAGAAGTCCTCTGCTCCAAAGCTCCCCTGATTCCAGCTAAAGGATGACAAAGGATAGCACCAAGTGTCAATGAACGCCCAAATGTTGAAACCAAGAGAAATAACTTGTAGCCTCAAAATTAATGAAAATGACATGTTACAAAGAAAAAATAACCCATTTTATCCGGATGCACCACAGAGTACACTCAAATCTCACACCATAGATTACTCAATTCACTAATAGACAGTCACGGCCTTCATGATATTTCATAGACATTTTTCCAGCAGTTGTACACTGCCTCAAATCAACTATCCTTCTCCCTCACATCTGTGGCAGCTGCTTCTCCCTCATCAAAAATTCTCAACAGCAGCCGCTAAAGGGGTTGATAAGTACCAGTAATATACCACCCTTAGTATGCTGCTGTTTCCAATTTATTCAGCTAGCCGCATTTCTTTTCCCCCAATGCATTTTTCTTCCGCCACCTCAGTTAACCAATCCCAAATCACAAAGAATCAAACTTAGCAACCAATACCACAGCAGCTTCAAGGGTTAATATATGCCGGAAACATTCTCCTTAGTACGCATGCAGCTGAATCCAGTTTATTCAGCCTCTCATTTTTATTTTCCACTGCACATAATTTTTCCATCTCCTCAAGGTTAACAACTCCCAAATCACAAAACAAGCAATCAGCTTTGCAACCAGTAACACAGCTACAATCCAGCACATCTCAATAAATGGGCCAGCTTGACTGGTGGTTTCTAGAGGCTGATGCCCAACCCATATCCAACCCTTTTTAAAGACAGGTCAGACGACCTCAACCTGCATCTGCTACATGTCAACCCAACCCAACGCAACCCAAATACACCTTATTCCTCCTCAACACAGGGTCCCATTTCCAATTTCTTCAACCTTGATGGAGGTGTTTCAAACTCCTTAAAACTTCACCATCTATCCCAAAAACCTTTCAGAAAAAAGATGTCTTCAGATTTCTAATCATTCTCCCTGAAACTTCACCATCTATCACCAAATTTATCCAGAAAAACAGAAAGGTATCTTCAAGCCCTAACTCTCTCTATACCGTCAATCCCTCACGTCATCCACAATCTGACCCCTAAAGAAATTCCCCTTCCTCTGCAACCCTTCTTCTTTCTACTCACCATTGATCAATCTCAGCAGCAGACCACTATCCTTCTCCCATCAGTGATCTTATTCATTGTAGCCAAATCAAGAACCTTCACATTTTTCTTAGACTTTAACCCACTACTTCCGGAGAAAGAATCAATACTATTTTCTTCCTGCAAAATACTTGAGACCTTTGGATGAGGGAATTGAGTATTCTTTGTGGTGATATCAAGGATAAACAGGATTACTTCTCAAAGTTAAAAATTAAGATGAAAGAAAATGAACAGACCAGATGGCGGTGTTCTCGGAGCTGCTGCTCTCAACCGAAGTGATGGTGGAATATAAAAGCAGGGCTGCCAAAATTAAAAGAAATAAAAGATGATTAAAATTGAATAATGGAGGAACTAGGTTCTCCATATCTATGTGATTGAATTGAAATCAACAGAGGTTCACAATAGCAATAGATAAAGGAGAAAACAAACCTGGAAGAACGGATGCTGAAGGGCCTCTGCAGCTGTTAGTCGCTTGTTAGGATCCCATGAACAAAGAGACTGCAAGTATTCACATACAAAATGCAAGAATAAATATTATTTATATCTCAGAAAAAAAAATTTTAATGATCAATAAGTGAAGATTGAGACCTGGTGAACTTTACAGTCCAACTTCCATCTAAGGCAATCCATGGTTACAAAATTTTGGGAGGAAAAATCAAGAACCTTCCCTCAATGTTTTACCGGAAGGTTGGTTGGAGCAAGGTTCCTAGCTGTCAATTTCAGCTTTTGTTTTGGCCGATTGACCAAAGCTATTATTCATTTTGGTGATAGGGACGAAACAAACACCTCCCTTAAAGATTTCAGTTTAAATATTAGTCTTATTTGACTGAAATCCCCAATCTGGTTTAATAATCAGAGCTTTTGGCTGAACATGCCATAGGTTCACAGTTCCATCTTTTGGCTGAAATTTGACAAAGGCCAGCATACTTCCTTTATATTTTCTTTTTTTTTCCTTCCTGAGTTTGTTTTTTACAAGTATGATTTCCGTCAAGGCTGAGTATGCATAGTTTTTTTGGTCTTTCATTAAAAGTAAGGGCACCTTTTTTTTTTATATCCCAGGGTATCACCCGCCCAGCCCAGGAGCCTTTGGCCCTGAGCCCAAGGGACACTCAATTCTGAACAGCCCGAGAACCAACCCTAAGGGCACATGCAAACCCTCCGATTCACATGCACCGGGTAAAACTATGGAAGGTGGCCAACGGAGATATGTGTCGAACACAAGACCGCTCCGCTTCCTAAGGCGCAGTCTTTGGCCAACTGAGCTACCATTCGTTAAGCATGAAAAAAAAAAGGTAATTAGCTCTTCTAGGGCCTTAAGCATGAAATGGTTCTCTTCATTTGACTGATGATTTCTTGTACTTTTCATTTTGGTATTTATTTCTTTGGCATGCAGATGTAACATATTGCATTGCTGATTTAGTAGAATGAATTGAATTATATAGTTTATTGTTATTTGACTTTTTTAACATTTTCCATGATTTCCTTTCTAAATTATATATATATATATATAACTTTTATATTATTGTCTGAATCATCAACTCCGAATGAAACAAATGAAACACCAAAATGGCCAAAACATCTCAGTTTGAAGTACAACCAATACGGGCAGCAAGCTAAATAGATAACTATGGCAGGGTTAGCATTGATGTGGTGAGAACTGAGAACCAACCTAGAACATCAGCTGAATCTGCCAAGGATACATGTCTAAAAAATAATATGCACTATTCAACTAGCCATTGTTGATGCTTAATGCTGTGCCAAATAAGCGCTGGAAGGCGGTGGAAAACTGGTTGAAATATCACAAACTCCTCCAAATTATACTTACTGAGATAAGGCTGATTGCATCCTCACTAGCTGATGGTATTAATACTGAAAGATTGGCACTACTGAACTGCAAATCAGGTTATCATCAACATCCAACTCAGTCTCAACCCTATGTAAAATATCAATTACAACCAACAAAGGAAAGAAATGGCATTGGCATGTGAATGAGAGACAGCAAAGAACAAAGTGTAGCAATGATTAACAAAAAGAAAAAATAATCAAAAGACAAATGCTAGAATCTCACTTTTAAAAACTTTCAATGATCATTGCAAAAAAAAAAAAAGATTGAAAAACCATCATTTCTTTAAATGGTATAATTAAATATGAAATTTGAAAAACAACAAAGGTATTAAAAATCATACTTCAGATTGAAGGCCTAAGAATTAGTCAATAAGATTTAGCCTAGAAACAGCTACTGAAGCATTAAAGGCTTGACCTAGATCTAAGATGGTCTCTGTTATTAAGCATGTTGGTTGCCAGCATAAATCCATCAAAGTGCATTCGGATTAAAAAAAAAGGACAATTGAGTCAACCTGAGGGAATTGGTATTTAAGCACATTTGCAAGTTCCAGCCCTTCGGCCCACGATTTCTGGTTTGGACTACCTATCACGCTGCATATTTTGTAAATCTCATCCGCTTCACTGCAACCAGAAAGGAAATTAACACACAAGATAAAATCATGGCCAAAAACGAGAAACGAATTAAAAGCAGAGAATTTATGAAAATCTCAGAGAAAAAAAATATTTGGGCCACAAGTATAGAAAAATAACAGAATGGAAATTGCTCCTAAAGGAAAGATACAAATTTTCTTTTACTAGTTTCCTAATGGCATAAATATACTTCTTCCAGATTATTTCATATGCAACGCCCCCTAAATAATGGTAACTTCTAAATCACCAAGCCATAAACCAATATTTCACAGTCCACAAGCTCAACTGAGAAAAATGTATTGGAAACTGTCCACTGAAAACAGAAATTTACAGCAAGCAAGTGAATGAATATCTAAACTAGCATATGCAAGTGGTTGTTTGGTTGTTTCCTGCATTCCTTTTGCATTATAATTTACTGTTACCAAAAAAGAACCAGATAAAAAAGATCTGGATGATAGCTTTAAACAATTCTTACCTTGAACCAGGAAAAAGAGGACGGAGAGTGAACAGTTCCGCCATGATAGCACCCATTGCCCACATATCTGGCGATATCAATAAATAATTCTATAAATGTGACCATTGCAATTAATTCACTATGTATACTATAATACTATACGCACCAACTGCAGAGCCATATACTGATGACTGGAGAAGAACTTCAGGAGCCCGGTACCTGAAAAGCCCAAAAAGAAAAACTTAAAATAAATGCAGATGAGAAGAGCCAACGGATAGGCAGAATGGCAAGAAAACTGTCAACTCACCAGCGAGTTGAAACATATTCTGTATAAGGCGGCTGGGAGCAAACTTCACGAGCAAGGCCAAAATCAGCAATTTTGATTACATCCTTTGTAACCAACAGATTCTCTGCAGCAACAGTGTTCAAATTACTAAATTTATAATGTTAAAGACCTTTGTGGTGCTAAATTCAAATCATGACCTTTGTAGCAACTTGTCTTCCTTACTTATCCATTTTTTGTGTTACGATTTGTAATGTTGCATTTTTCAACTCATAAAATACACACCCTAGGCAAGCTACAAGGCCATAATTTAGAATAGCAGCAGATATGCTACATATCCACCTCTACAAACTGTATATAGCTTCAGTTGCCACAACGCTATTTTGCAGTTGAAGTCACATTTGCCTATATTGCAGTATCCACCGATACTATTTGGTTGCTATGGCAATAAGATTGTTGTTTACAATAAAAAAAAATAGGGCCTTTTAATTTAATAGGCATTGAATTCCTAAAATTTCTAGAACAGCACTCCCTACTGAAGGGAATTAAAGTGAAGTCTTAGAGGTGAAAATCCATGAGGGACCATCAACTGTTCTCCCATTTTACAGAAAAAACATCACCCCAGTATATCATATGCTATGAAAGCGATGATCCCATCTAGATTTTCACCTTGGACTCTTCATTCTTAACCTCTTTAATAGAGCCTTAGACCCTTTTAGTCCTACGACAAAACACCCTCTCAATACAAAGTAAGCAAACTAGCACTTAGTGGGATGCAGTAACAACATAATGTGGTTCTCTTTATGGGGTTTACTTAGTGGGGCCTACTTGAGAATACCACCAATTATATACAAGATGGAAGATTCATCATAGATGAAAACAAGAGCACACTATCATTTGAGACAGAAAAAGGCAAACTTAGAATGACAATGTATTCCTTGATATACATTTGATTTGGTGACTAAATTTTAACATAGTCAGCAAGTTTAGATACAAGGACACCTGTTCTACAGATGGGCCCCTGCTGCAAACCCTCGTACCATGCTCCAACAACATTAGGTTCTAAATATCTTTTAATATTTTTGAGTTTATTGGATTTTTTTGTGGTATTTTTTTTCTTTTGGGCGGGGTCGGTCGGTGGGTGTGGGGTGGGTATTTCAAATAAACATTTACACTGTAAAGGCGGCAATGGTAGCAATATGCAACATATTGCCATGGCATCACCTTTTAAGCCAACCGTAACTCCCTTCACAACAACTATTTTAAACCATGAAGCAAGGTCATCAACAAGGATAAAAATAGCAGTTGCGGCTGGCGTAGCGGCTAGTGGCTAAAACGCTACGTAGCAGGCAATACATAGCAGTTGCAACGATTCGTAGCGGTGTGAATATTTTTAGTGGTAAAAAAAAGAAGCTTGTGTAGCAGTCAATCTTGTATTTTTTTTTAGTGATTTGGAACCATATAAGGATAGAGGCAATTAAAGGAAAGGCTATTGAGGAGAAGAAATAGCACAACAGACATGTGACAATCAGAGACTTAGATTCAATAGGTGAAATCATATGCTTTGGGTCAACCAATCAAAGAACACTCAAGACCATCCTTCATGTACAACACAACCATTATTTTGGTCGAATCATGAGAATTCGAAAAGGCTGACAAGGGTAAAGATTTTGCATGCAGTTCATCGAAGAGAACTATCGAGGCTTTTTTTTTAGTAATTGAGAAAGAATGGTATGAAACATAATTCCAAATGGAAGAGATTTTACAATACACCGCCGGTGAGAGACTATCGCATCATAATCAAATTTCGAGGACTTGAGAGTAACATGGGAAAGAGATTAGCCATAGCTTTCACCTTTCACACCCCAAACATCAAACCAAACCCCCCCCCCCCCCCCCTTTTTTTGTCCTGCGCAAAACCAACCCACACACACACAAAAATGATGATGATGATAAATAAATATGATTTTTTTATCGGTAGAAAAAAGAGATTATATTAAAAAGAAAGATAGGGTACAAAAACCAAATCGATAAGAACCCAAACAAAGCCTGGGTATAAGAGAAATATACACTGCACAATAATAGTTACATAAAATGGGCCACGCAAGGCAAACTTCTATCTAGCCTCCATAAAAGAATGCAACTTAACTTACTATAAGGTTGACGAGCGCCAAAAAAGATGCAAGTTCCTCACCTGGCTTAAGGTCCCGATGAAAATATCCACGCTGGTGCATGTAAGCAAGAGCTTGAAAAATCTGAAAGCACCAGTTTCTGACTTCTGATTCCGCAAAAAGCTTTCCTCTATCTTTCATAAGCTGGTATAAGTTGCACTCCTGAAGGAAACGCAATTTAAAAGTTTAAACAAAGAGATGATGAGATATTTACAGAATAATTAAAAAAACAAAACCATATTGTCAAATACGCTCACAAACATACCATGTATTCAAAAACAAAATACAGGATATCATGTTCTCTAATGACCTCCTTGAGCTTCACAATATTTGGATGGTTCATCTTTCGTAGTGACTGTCAGAAGAATAAAATTAAGCCTCTAAAAAACTAAAGGAACTTGACAATGAGAAGAAAAATAAAATAATAACAGTTACCTTCACTTCCCTAAGATTCATGCACTCATCCCAAGAATAATATTTTCTCTTCATTTTTTTAATTGCAACCTATAATGAAAACCAAAAATTATTTCAAAACACAACCACATAAAAATATAATTGTATCATCTATATCTATATTATTAAGGCAACATGGCTAATTTTAAGACTATTTCCTCTGGAAAAAACTGTTATCCTTGATAATAACTTTACAGTAAAGAGAAAAGGCTTGTTTAGTAAGTAACTATCCTCTAGTCATAAATAAACAAATTGCCAGAGCACGCCACTGATTTCAGCAGAATTATCACCAATTATATGAAAGAAAATTTCAATTATCATTTTTTCTTAAGGGGTCGTTTCATGAAATTTATACTTGTATGTAAAAGTCGCATCATGCATGTGAAAAATGGTGTGTAAAGGGCCCACTTTCATGCAAAAAGTTTCACACCTCCCACCCCGGTAAAGTCATTTACATATCTAAATGGCATGAATCCTTTACACACGAGCAAAAAGCACCAAGTTTGAAGATCATGCATGTTCCATGTCAAAGGTCTGGGCATCCAATCCCACCAGATTCATTTTTGCAAAAATCCTATCCATGGTTATTATTATTATTTGTTTTGGCACTCTTGTCGGCCCCCAATTTGTAATATTCATAAAACCAATAAAACCCAAAAATTGAACTTTCATAACTTACATCCTCATAGATTGTGAGAAATATGAGAAAAACGCAAAACAACTCTATCCCATTGTTCCCTTTTTCTGGCATTCTTTTTTTTTTTTTAAATGGTAAATTTTATTACTACCAGAAAGAGAAACAAAAACAAAGCCAAAACCAGCTTACAAACACGAAGGAAACAAACAAAAAAGCAACACCTACTAAAATACAAACAGATTAAGCATAAAAAATAATAGAAGTTCGAAAAACTCCCTCCTTCGCTAGGACATCCGCCTCTATATTTGCTTCTCTTAGAACATGACGAAAAGTAGCCTCTAACTGTCTGGAAATGTCTTGAATCTCCTCCACCCAATCCGCCAATCTCCAAGGATGAGAAATCTTCCCAGAACCCCACTGAATAGTGGAAAAAGAATCACCTTCAATAATTGCTTTATATCCTCCCAAGCTTCGTAACTCACGACAGTAAAGAAATAGGCTAACAGACCTATGGGTCAGCTCTAGGCTAACAAGTCAGCTCGACCCATGTATTGGGTCTAATGAGATCCACTAATCAAGGAATCAGATCTCTATGAGATCCACTAATCAAGGCTACAATGTAGAAATGTGCAGCCCCTTTGTTTGACTCTAGCAGCCTCTTTGTTTAACTCTAGCTCAATAAATGTGTATAAATGTATCCTTAGTCCATTCAATCAATATAGAAATTCTTCTTGAAGGAATCCATTCAAGAAAGCATTCTTGACATCAAGCTGATAGAGTGGCCAGTGTCGAACAGCAGCAACAGAGATAAAAGTACGAACAGTTGTCATCTTAGCAAAATGGTGTAGCAGAACGGAAACACAGACATATCCTAGAAACTACTAGATCCTTGATTTATTCCTCACATATTCCTCTGCAATTTTGGGGGGAAGCAGTCCTGACTGCCATCTATCTAATTAACAGAACACCATCCTCTGTATTATCTGGCACATCTCCCTATGAAAAATTGTTCTCTTGTAAACCTGACTTGTCCTATCTCAAAGTTTTTGGCTGCACCTGTTTTGTTCTGTTACATGCTAATGAGAGAACCAAACTTTCCCCGAAATCCACTGTCTGTGTTTTCTTAGGGTATGGCATCGAACAGAAAGGCTATCGATGCTATGATCCTAAAACCAATAGGTTACGGGTATCTCGTAATGTCACCTTCTTGGAACATATCCCTTTCTATACATTACCTACTCAATCCCCTTCTCCTGAGCAACCTACAGTCTATCCTCTTGATCCTTTTCCAGACCTGTTTCCCTCCGATACCCCTTCTCCTCCACCACTGCAAGTATATCATCGTCGGTCCAAACCTCCATCTGCTCCGTTGGAATCTACAGCACCACCTCCTCCTTCTGATCATGGGCCTATCTCCTCTGCTCCAGATGTGCGGGATCCTCCTCCAACTCAAAGGTATCTAGTGCGCACCAGAATTCCTCCCTCTAGATTTGGCTTTGTTTGTACTGATCATTTTTCTCCATCATATAAGTCCTTCCTTGCAGCAATTCATGCTTTGGCAGAACCACAATCCTATAAGGAGGCCGTTGCTCATCCGAACTGGAGGTCTGCCATTGAAGAAGAACTTGCGGCTCTACAGAAAACTCAAACATGGGATCTTGTTCCTCTTCCCTCCAGGAAACGGGCTATTGGCTGCAAATGGATATTTAAGATCAAGACCAAATCTGATGGCTCTGTTGATCGTTACAAAGCTCGCTTAGTGGCAAAAGGCTACACACAAGAATATGGGATAGATTATGAGGAGACTTTTGCTCCGGTTGCTAAGATGATAACTGTTCGTACTTTTATCTCTGTTGCTGCTGTTCGACACTGGCCACTCTATCAGCTTGATGTCAAGAATGCTTTCTTGAATGGATTCCTTCAAGAAGAATTTCTATATTGATTGAATGGACTAAGGATACATTTATACACATTTATTGAGCTAGAGTCAAACAAAGAGGCTGCTAGAGTCAAACAAAGGGGCTGCACATTTCTACATTGTAGCCTTGATTAGTGGATCTCATTAGAGATCTGATTCCTTGATTAGTGGATCTAATTAGACCTAATACATGGGTCGAGCTGACCTGTTAGCCTAGAGCTGACCCATAGGTCTGTTAGCCTATTTCTTTACAGCCTCTAACTGTCTGGAAATGTCTTGAATCTCCTCCACCCAATCCGCCAATCTCCAAGGATGAGAAATCTTCCCAGAACCCCACTGAATAGTGGAAAAAGAATCACCTTCAATAATTGCTTTATATCCTCCCAAGCTTCATAACTCACGGCAACCTACTAGAAGAGCATAAACCTCTGCTTCATTAGCATCTAAGCAAAACACAGGCCCTCAAAAACTCCTCAACACAGTACCACTACAATCTCTTATAACACCTCCAATACCTCCTTGATTTGGCTAGCTTGGCGCTTAATTTTAGCATGATGTACCCCTTTTAACAACTGTTGCCCATGATCTATTAATATCTTCTAGAGGCACCCCATCAAATTCATTTTTCCTACTAACCCATTCTGAAACAGACCAAACAATAGACTTTACCACTTCCTCCACATATTTACTTCTATTTCTGAAGAGTCTATTATTCCTCTCCAACCACAATTTCCAAAGAGTTGCATATAAAACAGACTTCAATAGAATTTTCCCACGCATAAACTTGCACCCCAAATGCCATTGACAGAAGATATCATCAACAGACCGTGGCATGACCCATTGCACCTCAAACATATGAAGAAAGAATGCCCAAATTTTGCGAGCAAAAAAAACAATGAATCATCAAATGGTTAACTGTTTCCTCATCTTGTAAACATAAAGGGCACCCATTCACTATAACATGCTTCCTCCTCAAATTATCAATGGTGAGGATTTTATTCCACCTTGCTATCCAACAAAAAGCCAAAACTTTCAGCGGAATAGATTTATCCCAGAAATTCTGCCAACTTTCCACTTTATAAGAAGAGTTAGACAAGATATTAAAAAAAGACTTCACCGAGAATTTGCCTTTAACATCAGGTTCCAAATTCTAGAATCACTTCTACCAACTGAAATGTAGACCTTTGATAACATGCCAAGCAAACAAGTAAGGTCTGAAATTTCTCTCTGTTAAGTTCATGCGGAAGCCAAAGTCCCAAACTACAGCACCGCCCAACAACTGAAAATTTTCTGCAACAAAGGCCTTTTGTCTTCTATCCAGCAAATAAAGGTTAGGAAAAAGAGTATAAAACACATTCTGCCCACACCATTCATCATGCCAGAAACTGATTATGTGCCCATCATGAACTCTATAATGAATCTGCCGAATGAAGTCATCCTTAACAGATAAAATAGACTTCCAAAAGCCTGATGCATTAGATATTCTGCTCGGCACATCCCACCAATTATTCCCCACCTTATATTTTTGGATAAGAATCTGACGCCACAAACCTTGAGTTGGTTCCCCAATCCTCCAAAGCCACTTTCCAAGTAATGAATTGTTAACCTTAGCAATGGAACGGATGCCCAACCCACCTTGACCAGTGGGTTTACAAACTTGCTCCCACCTAACCAAGTGATACCTCCTCTTTTCAATGGAATCATTCCACAGAAAATCTCGTTGAATTTTTTCAATCTGATGTATCACTTTTTTTGGCACTCTTGTGGGACACCAATTTGTAATTAGAAACCCCATAGTGTGAAGTTTCATATTCACATCCACACAGATTTTGAGAAATATGAGAAAAATGCAAAAACCTAATCCTGATTTTTTTGCACTCATGTGGGCCCCCTCCAATTCATGATCCAAACCATTCAAAATTCTCATAGAAATGTTTCATATCTTAGATCCTCCCGGAATTGGAGAAACATGTAAAAAAAGAAATAACTAAGTCTCACTTTCTATTTTTTGCACACAAATAACTACGTCTCACTTTATAATTTTTTGCACTTTTGTGGTCCTCCAATTCATGATCCGCACATTCTCATAGAAATGATAAACTCTGTTTAAAGTTCCATATCTTAGATCCTCATGGATTGAAGAACACAAAAATAACTTATAATCTTTTGATAAACTCTGTTTAAAGTATCATATCTTAGATCCTCATGGATTGAAGAACACAAAAATAACTTATAATCTTTTCTCATGTTCAACTCTTTTGTTGTCCCTCAATCATGACCTGAATTGTTCACTATGTTCGAGACCCCACTATTTCCTCCATAGAAAATTTAGGGTCATCATGATCTGAACTGTTCACTATGTTTGAGACCCATTATTTCCTCCATGGAAAAAATCAAGGTTTCTGAATCTCACAATTGTACAAAAGTACCATCTTCCTCTTCCTCCTCTCGCTCCCAAACATTAATTTCTTAAGTTTTGGATATTTACACATCTAATTAAAACAAATGCAGCAAAATGAATCACACATGGAAATGATATGAAAATGGCACTTGAAAACACACACTGTAATATGTTCAATATATGTAAATTTAATTAACATAGCCCATGCGAGAAAAGCAAATGATCCCTTATGAATTCACAAATGGCATTCACTTGACTCTCTCTTATCTTATAAACTTATGTTATGGGACTCATTTTGTGATAAAAACACCCTTGAATCACAACAATGGGAAACTGATTGATCAGAACTTCAGAACTGAGGATAGAATCACAATAGGCATATTTAAAAAATAAAAAATAAAAAATAAAAAAAAATAAGGGGCACCCAAACTATAAAAATACTGACTTCTGTGAGCCCCACCATAATTTTTTATCATCCAGTCCCCACCATGTTCCAATCATTTGGTAGCCCCACATGATCTCATCATTTGGGTGGGCTATCAATCATTTTCCATCATTCGGGTACTCAACATCGATCACATCTCTAGCTAGGTCCTTCCATAACTACATTGTCACATAGAACCTTTGATCATTGGGTGGGTACCTCATGTATCCCCATCATAAAAGTCAGCTGGTATCCATCATTTGGTGGCACCACTTTCATGTCATTCAATTGGGCGCGCTACCATTTTACTTGTACTGCTATTATTATTTGTCCTGTTATCAAAATGATGCTGTCTAAATTAAGGGAACAACAATCTCTACATAGGGCATGCGGCATGCGGGGTGGGGAGGGTCTCAGCTATTGTGTTGTAGTTGCTTGAACAAAAGCAATAGAAGTAGAAAATAATCACAAAAACCAGTCATTATTGTCGTTCACCCTTGTATGGAACATGTTTTTTTTCCTTTTTCTTTCCTTTTGTTTTACTAGTAAGCAGTTATAAAATTCCTTTTCATTTTTCTTTTTCAGAAGGTGAGGAGCTTAACAGTAAAATACATACAACTTCACCAGTATGCTTATATATTGCTCTCCATACACTCCCAAAGGTTCCATCGCCTACTTCCTTGATTATCTTATACCTGAAATAGCCACCGTAAAAGGATGAAAATCAGTTAGGCCTTGTCAAATACAGTATCGTGTATCTTCCAAGCTGAATTCATACAAAGCAAACTCACCGATCCATTCCGAATGGAGCTTTCAACTTAGCTATGAAAAGCTTGTGCTCTTTCTTATTCAAGAAAAAATGAAGGGCATAAAGATAATAAAATATCCGAACATTTCAACAAAGGTGACTGCTTTCAAACAGGAACTCCTGAATATGCTATAGAATATAGGCAAACTTTACGGCCAGATCCACCTTTTGTTTTGACTCAAAATGAATCAGCACAGAAACAATATCACTCTGATGGCTGGACTTCAAAGACTTATTTAAGTAGTCACTCAAACCACAGCTTCAATATCACGATCCGCTATAGATGAAATAGCAGGTGTTATACAACCATGCATCTTGCCACCAGCCCCAAAACAACTAAATGAGATGCTGTTGCTCGACTGGAGATATCCCATACGTAAATGAAACAAGTTGATAGAGTTCTTGTAGCATCCGACCATAGCATTGAGAACAATGTCAAGGAAATAGGTAAATGCTACCAACTTTGCATGGTACAGTGTCCATCTAGCTATGTAAGAAAATCTTCACTCACTAACTTTTGAACTTTCATCCTGGAAGAAATGTAAAATATACCATGTAAAGACCAATGGAATCAGCATTTTATAACTTCTCATTGTCCAAAATTTTAAAAATTCCAAGAGAACCATACTAGACCCTTACCGCACAATTTTTTTCAGTGTTGAATGCTCGGAATCACTCTGATCTAAGGAATAATGAGTTTGTAATTTACTACTGGCCAGAGTTTTTTAATCAAGCAAACAGATTGAAACATTTGCTAATGCATAAAACATGGATAAATAGCCCACTTGACACGGTGCAGCAGAGATCCAACACCAATTTCAGAATAACTTTGCATCAGGCCTTCTGTGGTGATCATGCAAGACAAGCAGGCCGCTAAGTACAATTGACGAAGGAAATGAGAAGAAATTCTCCAAGAAGAAACCGCCAGTTGAGGACCTCCTGGAATGAAAAGACCTGAGGATGGTAGTAGCAAATTGGACAGAGGTGTGTTTGCTCCATATCTCAAAAGAATTATTTAACCCCTGGGAAACACGGCGGGGTACAACCTGAGAAAAGGAGGAAAAATGGCATAATTTCAGAAAAAGAGTTACATTGAGCAGTTGATACAAAAGCCACATGTATCAGATTATTATAGACCAGAAACATAGGAAATTTGGATATTACCAGCCATGAATTGTTTGCCATCAATAGAAACTGATACACTACTATGTTCCTCGTATAATTTGTAAGTAATAGTGCAATCCAATTTATAATTGATATAAATATCCAAAAAAAGAAAAGAGAAATCCATTACATGAGAGATGACAATTAATTGGCATTCTTGAGTAACAGTTGGTAAACAAAATCTAGGTGAGAATTAATGAGAGCCAATAACGTGATTTTCGACCATTGCTTTAAAAAAAAAGGAAAAATGAAAAGACAAAACACATACATTAAATCCATGCACCCATCTCAATCCTAGGTACGTTTAAGAGGATTCCCCAATACCAATAGAGTGGAAATTTGATAGAGAGAAAAGGTGTTACGATTTTCAATGTAGCCCACCCTACCATCACACAGAAAAGGAAGAAAATCTGAACCGGTCTTCCTCCATAGAGAAGATTTCAATTTCCTGATAACATATGCAGTAAAACAATATTCCTCTCTTTTGGGGAAATAGAAACCCTAGAGCGGAATCCTCTAATTCGTCATTAAAACAAAAACAAAACAAAAAAAAAAAAAAACACTAAATCTCAATAGGAACACAAACCCTAAAAACTCATAAACCTAGGAATTGAAAGATAAACCTCTTAGATAATTAACCCGTACAAAAGCAACCTCATATACACGAAACGTTGCGAATTGCGATCAAATCAAAATATGGTATTTCCTGACACCCATCAACACCAACATGGATGCAACAAGCAGGCTTATATCATATCAGTGCTGTAGCATCCGTGCCCTAGGTCATCAAAATCATCTATCATCCAATCTTTACCCACGGAATCCAAACACCATAAGCCAAACTCATCAAAAGCCCACAAAAATCAAAACTCATCATACCGGATTCAAATCGTCCATCAATTCAACATCCAAAGCAATAATCAACATCAAATTCCACCAATTCAAACACAAAACATGGAATAACAAACATAATCATGAAATAATCACCAATCCATAAGAAGGAAGAGATCAAATCCACATAATCATCGAGATCGAATCCCTGGATCGATCTAGGGTTCCGATTCATAGAGAAAAAAACCGATCCATAGACAAGGAGAGGAGAAATAGAAAAAAAAAAAAAAAAGTAAAGATCAGATCTACCTGAAAGCCTTTCGGCATAACCTTCCTCGCCTCGAGCGAGATCTTCTCCTCCAAGCAGAAGCAGAGAGAGAAGAAGATGATGCGAAACGTTGGGTAGGAGGAAGCATAGATAAACAAGAGCAAGGCAAAGGATACGCGCTATTTATAAGGGGATTCGTTGGATTTATTCGCGTTGGGTTGGGCGAGTTGTTGCCGTCGCGCCACGATTCCCATAGGTCGGTAGTTGTTGTCGCTTGGCTGCCTTGTACGGTGGAATTCTCTTTGCGTATCCGCACGCACTTTGACCCATGTGCGTGGGGGCAGTATGCCTTGATGAGCGGTCCATGTTGTGGTCCCATCACTGAGTCAAATAATACTCAAGATGGAGCCCAAGCAAACTTATATGTCTTTGCTGGTCCAGTAAAAGGCTCAGAGTCCTGGGTGTCTTTAACTTTTTCAGGTGATAAGAATCATTCATTTTTAGATGACATTGAATAAGATCGTATCTGCATTGCATTGGCATGGATCTTAAATTGCATACCATATTAGGATATTAATAGATTGCATATCATATCTTTCATATCTTCATGGATTTGCTTGAATGCATGTTAGTTATATTTGGTATGAGTCTTTTAATGTAGGTTTTATTTTACTTTTAGTATCAATGCTCAAGAAAGAAGATAGTTCAAACCTCTAATCTAGAAGCGTATTTATATATTGGTATTAAAGCTTTTACGGTCCCAAGAGAAAAGACATGAATATAGAATCCGAAGAAGACAGACAATGAATTTAAACAACTCAATGTAATTTCCACCAAACAGTCACCTGCTCTTGATGAGATTAGAAAACTTATCTTAGGCAATGAATCAAGAATATTATCATTTATTTAATACAACCGTGACAATGTAAGAGGAGGAGGTGCGTGACATTCAAGCTGATGGAGAACGATCCAGCATTCTTGAGAGATCTTTTGCACTGGAAGTAATGTGAACAATTCTTTACAAAGAAGGTGTGCTTGGATTGACTCACCCTAAGTTTGATAGAGAGGATTCAATTGTATATGGATTACTCAAGCAGAGCAATTCTACAATTTTAATCGTACCCCAGATCAAGAACGAGCTCCATTGGTAGAGTTCCACATGGAATAAGAGGCATACAAAAGTATACATGGTTAAAGAAAACTAAGCCATGTTGGAATGAGCTCACCATACTCATGTGTATAAGGTTCGGACCTAGTGAGTTCATGAATTTCATGGCATCTCTAATCTCATGAAGCTAACCCAAAACTTGACAGTATGAGAGTATCAACAAAAGTTTGAATGGCTAGCAACGCCATCGACAATCATCAATGGAGTCTCTCTAAATGAGTCGCTTTATCAAAGGGTTAAAGAGTAAAATTTGTCACATGATCCAAAGATTCAAACGAACAAACAACTAGCAGTAACAATCGGGTCAGCCCTATTAAGGGAGGGTGAAGGGTGAGCTTGCATCCCTTTGCACCAACCATCGACCATTGACAAGCCAACATCTATGCCCATCAAGGAGTTGATGCCCACAAAAATGAAAGGGATGCTCATAAGGGCCTCCCTAGAACTATGACGACCATTTCAAGATAGGACATTACTTTAAACGTTAGATGTTTTTTTGCTTGATGCAAAGCGACAGATGACTTGGAAAAAGAAGATACTGATATAGCTATAGCCTACAGAGTTGGAAGGAGAGTTAGCTGAGATATTAATGTATGCCCAATCTGAAAATCATCGCCACAGGCGGCCATCTGGGTACATGGATGTATCAAAACACAACCGCTTTATTGATCTAATCACTGTCAAATAACTCCAAGGGGTAGCTCAGTTGGCATATGATCACAAATTCCTTTAGGGCGTGTTTGGCACTTTACTAGTTAAAGTGAAGTGAAGTGAATCCAGACAAGAATTGACAGGGGTCATATCAAAAGTATACAATTTCAATATTCCCTTCCAATTTTTCAAAAAAAGTCAATAAAGCAACCCCTTTATCCACTAAAAAATAAAAAAATTTCACTTTTCTATACATAAAGTCAAAAAGATTTTATATCAAACAACTAAAAACAAAACACCATCATAACATCTAATATTTTATTCTGTCTTGATTTGATGCTTTACCTTATCGTACTTCAATTCACCACACATCCAAACAGGCCCTTAGGAGATTTTGAGGGTTCGAATGCTCTACCACATTGGGGCCACATGGTATTTACCTGGCTCCCGTTATTAAGAAAAAAATCGCTACAAAATAGGTTGATTGTCGCATACAAGCAAGCAAACCTTTTAATGTCATGGCACATGGAGACAGTGGAGGAACCAAGAAATTTGCCTTAAAGGGCACTACTATATTATGTGTGAATAGAGAGAGTAAGAAGCATTTTACGAATCTGTCTCCTTAGAAAATGGGTGTTTCCACCCCTTCTAATATCCAATGAAAGAAAACCAACTGTATTTTTTTACCGCTTGATCAACGCATGCATACAAATTTTTATCATTAAAAACGGGTGCACGGTCCATCCAAGAGTCCAATTCCTTTGAATGGGTGCAAACCTAGGGTTTCAATGTAATTAATCGAGATCTTGCATGTGGTTCATTTAAATGCACTATCAAGGTAGGCCCCGCTATAAGGTGTGCATGGGTACGTGAAAAAACGATATGCGTTGGATCACTCACCTATTTCTAGGGGTCATGATATCCCATTGTCCCCCTAGTTTGCTTAATGGAGGTAAATTTCCTTGTCTTTAAAAAATGTCCTAACATGCGGCTAATTATGTTAGAATATCAGTTGCACACAGATATGAGATATGTACGTGCTACCTTTAGGCAGGCCACAGGTGGGACATTGTTTTGGGTGCACAGTAGCTCCAAACCCTAGGCCTAATTTTATGGGATTTCAATAAGTTGAAAATGAAATTTTATTATGATGAAAAACATTTCACTTTGAAGAGAGAGTTGGATAGAACAATCAAATTGAATAATTGTTTTTAAAAAATACAATGGGTGCAAATCAAATGAAGCAGTTGTGTAGGATATCAGACCTAATTGGAAAACGGTATAACAATGGTTTCATGGTATGTTGGTTGTGTTAGAAAGGCATTCGAGCATCATTCCACCACAAGTGCTACTTTACTGGCCTCTGATGCTACTTGTAGGATCTCATACTCCATTGAGTTATTACTTATTCCAAAATTAATTGGTGATGAAAAATGACACAATAATAATTTTATGATTTGTTGATTGTGTTAGAAAGACATTCAAGCATAGCTCCACTAAAAATGCACATAATAGTTTCACCGGGACCCAACAAGTTGTTTCACAACAACAACAAAAAGCATGTGTAATTGTACAGTGGCGGCTTCAGGAATTCAAGTCAGTGGGGCCAACAAAAGACTTATCTTCCGCAAATCAAATAAATTTATTTTTCCCTTTATCAACATCCGTCATCTACTTTCTATAATTTGACAAATATAATATAAAATTCTTAAATAATTTATTTCCGATAATCCGACAGAGATATTATTGAATTCTAAAAAAAACACAAATTTTAATACATTGTTACGAATAGTTTTTAATCGAAAAAGAAAATCCAAATACATAAACTCCTATAGCTGCCCTCAATAGGTTTTCATGTGTTAAAATCGTTGCATGATAGCTTCATTATCAACACTATCAACCACATCTTTTCAATATATGTGACCAAACAGTCATTTATCCATTGATCTCCTATTCAGTTACGCAACCTGTTATTTAGGTATTTCATTGCTGAAAAAGTTCTTTTTACTGTCGTAGTCGCTACTAATAAAATCAACACCAAT
This sequence comes from Litsea cubeba, assembly GCA_012931725.1. Lineage (NCBI taxonomy): Eukaryota > Viridiplantae > Streptophyta > Magnoliopsida > Laurales > Lauraceae > Litsea > Litsea cubeba. The sequence goes on from CM022947.1 coordinate 128,951,388, forward strand.
TTTATAAACAAATAAACCAATTGGTATACGATATCCTTATTTGTCTCCACTAATTTTTTAGCAATGTCACCAATTTCTTTAAGTTCTAAAAACTCATTGCTAGAGGGCATATCAGAAATGTGGGCCCATTAATTTTTTATATATTTGGTAGACAGTTGCCCCATTAACTTAGGCGGTGGGTATTTTATGGTGACTTTTGTTCACTACCACAGCAACAAAGAAAATGCATAAAGTTAGCTAATGTGGAGGTGACACTCTTAAATTGAGCGTGGTCAAACTCAAAAGTTTATGTGGGGTCAAACAAAAAATTTCAATTCATGACATAAAAAAATTATTTTAAATAATTTTTCAGATTCAATTGACCCCACTGAAAACAATGTGCCTCTTGCGCAAACTTTTCCCCTTGGTGTCACTCTTGTTTCAGCACCAACTCCACCAGGCTTGCTATCAATTTTGTCAGAGGATGTAGCGATGTTCCCAACAACCCCCGACAATTGAGTTCCATTTTAGAGTTGAGCGAACCACAGGTAGGAAGGTCGGGTGGCAGTGTCATGCCCCATGCATTTTTAGATGGCAGTCAACAGATTGTATGAGGGAATTGGTGTGAAGCCCAACCATATCATGATAGATTTTCTTGCATGCATATTAGCTATATTTAGTTGGTTCATAACATTCAATAAATCTTTAATTGCAGGTTTCTTCTATTTCTTTAATTGCATGAAAATCATGAATTTGATTCAGCAATTTATTCTTATATCAAGGGCGGACTTGAAAGAACGATCAATCAAAAATAATTATCCCATATTTTTAGCTTCTTAATGATTTTCCCCCCTTTTAATGAGAACATTTTTGCGGAGCGTTGAGTAACCTCTAATCTAGAAATGTATCAGTAGGGTTAATATTCAACTTTGATATACAAACTTCAGTCTGCGGACCATAAGCTTGGTGCTGTCTAGATCTAATTAAATATCAAATTATTTCATTAAACATGGTTTAGAATTTGACTTGTTAAAGAGTAAGGATGTTGGTTTTATTAAAGAGTTGGTCCTCTCAGACTGTGACCTAAATTCTTACAATCCAATAATTTAGATCTACAATTATTGATCAAGTGATTGGCTCATCCTATCAATGGGTTAAAAAATTAGAATTATTATGTGATTACAATCCTTTTGAATTTTCATTGAGTAGGAGCCTCACGAGGATCCAAACTATTTTTGTGGCCCCCTGTTTGTTAATATTTATTTTGTCTTGTAATGGAGTTGATGCAACCCATCAAATCAGGTAGGGTCATATCCAACATGTCCTAATATCTCTTCCATGTGACCATGTCAACCTCAACATATAGAGAACCAGATCCGGCGAAGACCAGTTCAACCCCTTTGCAGTTGTCAAAAGGCCAGACTTGAAGGGCCCAACCCCACCAATACGTTTAATAACCCAGCCTTAAAATCTATCATGGGCTAAAGTGACTAAAAGGCCCATTGATTTATCTTGGCAAAGGGAAGTTTTCTTCTGTACAGTCAGCACAATTGGTGGTGTGGAATTTTGGATCCCTGTCATCTAGAAACTAGAAAAATGGACCCTCCTAAATTTAAAGTACCTACCAAATTTCTTGTTAGGAGTTTCATGCAAACTACTGCCTGTGAAAATTGCTCCCTGGCCAAAAATTAGGCTGAAACTCTATAATATTCATCTGAAACTCTATAATATCCAGACTCCAACTAGGCTGCTAGTGATGGCTGTTAAGGCTGAGGCGCTCAGCTCTTCCACAAGTTCACATCTATTAAAAGAGCCCATGACGGTAGATTTGGAGTTTCTTCCTGATTTGAAGGAAGAGCCCAACATAGGAAGTCGAATCTGAATCCAGATCTTCTAAAGGCAGGAGTCAGATTTTTCAAAGGCAGGACTTGTAGAATTATTCCCCCCACTGCTTTAAATCCATTATGGGATCTTGTATTTGAAATCCAAACCATTCAAAATCACCATTTCATAAAAAAAGAAAAGTACACATCCAAAATTTCTTCTTGATTTGGAAAAGGAGCCAAGTGTCTGAGGTCTGGATAGCAGCAGCAAAATCCTATCAATGCTAAATTTCTATCAGATGCTAGATGGTATTGGTTCAAGCTACCTGCAACAAAAAGTATTTAACTGTATTGGTTCTTTTCACGGCTGGCGGTCAGTGAATAGTGTGATCCCATGTATTTAAGAAGTGCAACTTTCTCTTTAATCCTTTTATTGGTACCCAAATCAATGTACCGTCATCTGATCCAACCACAAACATCTGTCCTATGGATGCCATTGCTTAGTTTTTTTTTTTTTGGAAATTTAAAAAAACGTGTAAGACTTTTCGCTCATTTTCAAAAAAATACATGAAAATTTAAATATTTCAAAAAAATATAAAAGTTTTCCACAATTCTTTCGATTAAGTCCTCTCCAAATAAAAGTTTTAAAATGACAAAATACCCTTCCCTTAGGTCGGGTTTTGATCTTTAATTAACTTTCTTCCTCTTCATAGTCAACCATTTTTATTTGATGAAGTGGGCCCCACTAAGTCATTTTGGTTGATGAACTTCATCACTTTTCATTTATAAAACTTGAGAAATGATATGAGGAAATGAATATTCAGAAAGTCATGTATTTTTTTAAAAATGAGGCAAAAGATTTATATCTTGATCTATATCTTTACCCAATTTCATAGTTACAGTATAAAGTACTCAAAATAGTCATATGCAGGTTTACTGAGGAATTTAGTTCAGCGCCTTCATCAGATGTCCTTGTTTAGAGAGAAATTATACCTCCTGTGCGAAGTACCACTATTAGTACTGAACATCTCAAAATAGAGATTTTAAGGTTGACCCTGTTTCATCAACCCTTTCCTAATCCCAATGCCTTTGTTTTATTCTTGGTAGAATCTACTGTTGGTTGAGAAAAGATAAATAACATAATCTAACTTAGATGAGATAGCAGATAGTTCCACTTCATGTAGAGATCAAAAGGATTGGGAATGGGTCTTGTTCTGGGGACATAGTTGTTCTATATCATTACCTCCAATTGAACTACTCTATAGAGAGAATCATACATATTTAAATGATAAAGCATTATACAATACTTGGTGAGTATTCATCAAATCTGGTTTGATTTCTTATTCTGCACGTGCTCGTGGGTAACTCAATGTGGACTACACTTGGTTTTGTCTTGACTTTATTGGGCTGAATTTCACATTTCTTCTTCAATTTTTTTCATTTAAGGCTTCTTGCTAACTTATATGATATAAACGTTTTAAGTATTTTAAATTTCATAAGGATTGAAATAACTGAGATTCATGTATGTTGCAATTGTTGGAGGATGATGCAACCATTATGCCTGGGCCCATCTGGGTCCATGTCTCAGCCAAGAAACCCAAGTGCAGGCTATTTTACATAAGCATTTTTTCTAACTATAACTTAGTTTTTATTGGGTGTTTAAGTTAGGACTGTATAGGACTCTCTCATTTATTTATGTTTTCACATTTTGTTACGCTGCCAAATTGGTTGCAAGAGACTTGTCCAAAAGGGTGGGTAGCACTTAAATCTCCGTCCTGTCATCTGTCAATGTCCCTACCACCACCCTATGCTTAGCTTTGAGAAGCTTGCTTAATTAGGATTAAGATTTATATTTTTCTTATGGACTCTTGGGCCCATTTGCTTACTCCTATTTAGGATATATGTAGGACAGTACAAATCATCGCAAATTGCATTGAATAATCAGAGTATAGTATTCATCTAACTTGGACCACGAATCAAGCAAATCCAGAACAAATTAAGTAAACCTGCCCCATCAAAATTCCAAACTGGTGTAAGTTTTAAAGTATGAACATCATAGTTTTTTATTTTTTTTTTCTAAGTTGGTCCAATGACCAGGAACAAGAAAGGAGACCTGTCCCTCCAGAGATCGATCCCTGGAGGGTGCTGTGGGAACAGGTGTTGCTATCTACAGCAACACCCCTATGAACATCATAGTTATATATAACTGAGGGCAACATCAGTCTGTTGTTTTTCTCTTTTTTTTAAATTTAGGTGCCATGTGCCCTTTCCACATTGGTATGTAGAATGTGATTAGCCATCAACAGGGCCATCGAACGTTGGTTGGAGGAGTCAAACCAATCTCATGTAAGGTTGAGTGACAATGGAGATGGAATCTTGAAGGGTAGGTTGAGCTTCTACAAAGCTTAATTACCCTGTGTAATGAGTTTGGTGTTGGACTTGAAGGGTAGGACCTTCATGGCCATGATGGGCCTATAAGGCATTTAAGGGGCCCTAGATGTTCCTTCCAGTATGCATGGTTTAAATCTTGGAAGTGATCAGCCATTGTGTATGGTGTCAATGAGGTGGGCATGATGGGTTAGGCAATGCTTTTGGAGAATGATAGCTCTCCAAATTAGCACCTTTCAATCTGTTAGTTGTAATAAAGTTGGAATAGGCTAATGCTAGTTCTAGTTGGATGTGTGCCTGTTAAGTCAGGTCTTTGAACCCAATATTTAACAGGTAAACATTGTGCACTTGGACCTAAAATGCTAATTTTTTTTTTTTTAAGCTAACGGAGGATTTCCAACCCTTTGAGCTTGACTAATCCCTTCAGGCCCAGAGAGAAGATGGGTAAAACCCCTGTGGCCACAACGTGGTAGTACAAGCTAACTCAACCTTCGGTTACTGAAGAGGGGGGAACCAGGGTCGATACCAAGACCTCTAGTTCCAAAAGAGGGAGGAACGGTGGTCCAGACCACTCAGCCAACGATTGGACCTGAATGCTATTGAGCGGCCCCAAACTAATGGTCTGTTATCATTACATATCTAAATCTTTAACAGCATTGACCTCTTTATTTTAATTTTTTCCAACTGACATGCACTACCTTTTTTTATATAGATCAATGGGTTTGCTAAGAACCTTGGGTTTTTACTTCCTAGACAGCATGTGGCCCGCCTCACACATTCCAATCTCACCCAGTTGTATGCCAATCATAGAGAAGAGTAAAAAGAAGGATATGATCATGTGGTTAGAGGTTGGCTAACTATTATTTTAATCATATGATCCTAATTAACTTCTGATTTTTTTAACATCAAAGTTTAACAGTTTTACATGTACCATTGAATGATGGTTGGGTTGGAATCAAATTGGCACGATGTTTTGCTATAAAGATTCATTAGATGTATGTTTGTATATTATTACTCTGGTAAATGAGTATTCTAGTACAGTCCAAACTAGAGCTGGAGTCCTCGACCAAGATTCAATTATTATGGATGACCATGAAATGGTTTATAGATGAATTTCCCAAGTCCTCGGGTTAAAAAGTAACTAGTGCTAGTTTACAACATGGAGATTGGAGAGTGGCAAAGCCCAAGAAAAAGCAACCATGAAGGCCAAAGGCAAGCACCGAGCCCAGTTCACCAGGCCACACAAGGATTCATCCAGGTTTTAAATTTCTCATATTTCTAAGTAATGGCTAGTTTTAATGTATCAAACAATATCCAACTTTTTTGGTATCCCACCTAAGGGTCTAGGACCATGTGAGACTCGCGTATGTGTCATTCTAACTTCATTTGAGGAAGTCATTGACTCATTTCTAATAAGATGCAGGGTAAGGAAAGAATTCAGGGTATTTTAGCTCCTTTTTTAATTCTGTTATCTTTAAAGCATCTTCCTGTTTTTACTCCTTTTTCATCTCCATCTTTCTTTCTTTCTTCATCTCTCTATTTGACTCTAATTCATCCATTTGTTTCTTTCTTTTCTTGAAAGTCTTCACGTTATGTATTTCCTTGTCTCAAAAGCCCTCTCACTAGTCCTTTCTTTTTCATTGTTTCTTTCCTTCTTTTCATGTTCTCTTTTTTTAGTTTTTTTTTTTTTTTTCATTTTTCCTTTTTAAGAAGAGTTCTTCCTACTTAACCGTTCTGTGCTAGACTTGGATGAAGGAGAGGTGAGTAGCTCCACTTTGAAATGGACATTCCACCCTTTAGTTGTTGATTTTCACCTCATCAAGTTTTATTAGGTGAAGTCCTTGACTTTATATTTGATTTAAGTTAAATTTACATTTCATTTATTGTAAATTATTGCTCTCTGTCTTCCAATGATTGAACAAATATGACAAATAGACGGCTTTCTTTTAGATTATAGATCCTAATCGTTAATAAACTGGATCCACATCAGTTTAGTATAAGAGCAAACCCATCTATACCAGTTCAAGAAATCAATCTACATAAGAGAGACCAAAATCACGCAAACTTAACACTACCCTTTCTTGCTTTGTAAAACATCCATTTTGTACATCTACATCTGCAAAGCTAGAACATCATCCCACACCTTATACATATGAAAATTAAGGGATGCCAAACAGGGATGTAAATACATGCACTTCATCTCCTGATCTTATAATTGAACATGCAAAAGCCGCGGGTTTTCTATGTGGTGGCAGAGACCATGCGGATTTCATTGAGATGAACTTGTTGAGGAAGGAGGTTATACTTTATTCCCAGGGTCTCAAATATCTTTTTCAACTCAAGAACAAGTTCAGATCTTCTGTTGAGCTTCTCTATGTAGTTCTGATAGTTTATGGTGTGTGTAACGAAAAGCACTATCTTCATCCTGTTCACGTTTTCAATTTCTTTCACAACCACATGATGCTTTGATTGCCAATGCTTAGACTTGCTATCTATGTACCTGTAAGACGAGACATTTGTGTTCTTGAGAAATTATCAGGATATAACATCATGGTATTTACCTAAAATGAGATCTTCCAATATAGAATATGGAATGTTGGTGGTAATCGTTTATTAGGCTTGTGAGCAGTGGAATGGGTGAGATGTTAGTAGAAAATTATGATCTTTTATGAAGAAAAAAAAAAGGAAAATAAGAGAATTGCTTACTTCTTTATTGCTTCCTTCATAGCCATGAAGGTGTCAGTTGGAGTAGAAACATCGATGGCAAATTCAATTGTGTCGGACATTTCTGGACTTCTATTGAAATTGCTGATGGGCTTTGTTAGCAACACTGAGTTGGGGTAGTAGATCTTTTCATTGTCGAATCTAAGGAACACTGTCGTCAAAATGTTCATCTCTTCCACAATCATCTGCACACAATCAGCTTGATGATGCAACATTGATCATAATCTTTTGCTTTAAACAGTCAAACAGTTGGGAAAAACAAAGCTATGTTGTTCTTTTCTTCTTCTTCTTCTTTTTTTTTTTATAAATACCATCTCTGTCCCCTTGAAGAGGGGAAAAAAACTTCATTCTTCCTATCTGCATTAGTTGAGGGCAGAAGTCATTTTCTCCTCCACAAGAAACTCAAGACATGAGAAACGAGAGTTGCAAGCAAGCTTTTCTCCACCCCACTTTTCTCCTCATCCAAATGGACCACCCACAATTCTGATCATAACCAAGACAACATTTTCATTTTGCACAAAATAAAACTGACCTGGACGCCATCGATGACACAACGATCGGCCACATCGAATGGGTGCATGACAAAGACAAAGACGATGGATTCAAAGATGGTCTTGCATGTGTTCCCGAACATGAATGCCACAAGTACCAACTGAGATGTAACGAAGACCAAAACTTTACTCGAGGCTACTCCCATCACCAGCAAAGACAATACAATTATAATTACGATTACAACTGCGCTCGCAAGCTTGTGCAGCTGCTGCACTGCTGTTTTCGTATCGTTCAACGAGTGAGCCAGGGCTTTTCGCTCGCGGTAGGCTTCCACCTGCAACAACCAAAGATTATCCAGGGTATTATTTCTCCTTAACTAAAACTCTGGACTGCTTTCCTGACCATGGTCTTAAAACTCTGCCAAAACCTAGTTTGTGCATTATTTGGCCATAATGGTTACTGATTTTCTATGTATTAGTCTGAAACTTATGATGTAGCTAAACACTGTTTTCACCACATTTATATTATTACATCCAAAACACCTCAAAAGCAAATAAAAATAATGAAGATTTGCGATTTTCTTTACTTTATTCTCATTTGCAGTGCTGATAATTAGGCAAATACATAAAGGTTTCAGCTTTGGCCGATGCAATATCTAGAACTGTGTTTGAAAACCATAATCCTGACTTAATCGAAAAATCCAATTTTGAGCCAAAAGGCCATGTCATCATGGACTAAAAGAGGAGGAGAAACCATAACATTGCAATAAGGAGTTGATTTTGATTTTTAAAAACCTATGAGATACAAGTGTTTTGGGATCTAATCAACTAAAAAAAAAATGGATTTATTTTCTTTTGCATATTTTCATGATTTTACCCAACAATGAGTATACATGACTTCCCTGTTATATGGCACTAACAAGAATCTAATAACATCTTAATTATTAAAGGAACACAGTATATATAATAAAAAGCTTACTTATATTCTCCTTTTTTTTCCTTCCAAATCTGATGATATTTTAAAGGAACACAGTATTAGTGGATAGATACCTAGTCACGCCAATGGAAGTTGCTTTTTTGGTTAGGGAGGTGTGTGTAGCTGTGTGAGTTGAATGTTTACTATAGCAAAAAAATTAAGAAATAAATTGCTCGTGTGGGTCTTGAAGAATTTCATTCAAATAAGAGTTTGTCCATTATAATATTAATTATTTATTAAAACACATGAATTTTTCATAATGTTTTATTCCAGTATTTTATAATTAATCCATCTGACCATGGGTTAAACCTCCATTTGAGTGAAACTGGACCAGGCTTGTACCAGCCTACGAGGTGGATGGCATTGATTTTGAAGCATTTTGATGGGTCCCCCTTGACTCAACACCAGTCCATATGGGGCCCACATAGGGATAACACCCAGTGAGCATCAAAAGATCTCAACCCCATGGCTATGTGCATGGTGACAAAGGCTCCAATCATCATCCTAACCACCTAATTAATGACACATAAGTTTTCACCAATTAACGAACGAATACACAGTTGATCCAATGGTCTAGCCCATACGGATGGATCCTAAACTTAAGATCAGGGACTACCAGGAGGTCCCTATTTTCCTATTTATATGTGTAACAAATGGGCCCAAGTGAGAACCTCCCGACTTATTCTCTGTCGCCAAAGTCAAGGTGGCAGCCCCATGTTCTTGAATTGCATCTAACCCACAATTATATCAAAAAGTCTACATGGAAAAACTTTCATGGACCACTCCATGGACAAACTCCATGCTTTAAGGGTCACATCATCTAAAATATTAGATGATGTGACCCTTAAAGCATGGAATTTGTCCATGGAGTGGTCCATGGAGTTGTCTATATAGCATCACTCCAATTATATATGGAGACTAGGCTTTCACATCTACAAAAGTGACTTCTGTACGGAAGATGATGACTTGGTCTCCCACTCACTCACTAAACTACAACATGTATTTCTTCTTACAAGCCTTCTGGTGCTAATCTGACACTGGTGGGCCATCACTGATGGTATTTGCCACGTCACGTGATTAGATAGTCATGACTCACGTTGCTCATATATAATTGAGGAATTTACCTGGTAGAGCCCCGTAGAGTCCTATACCACTTCAGAGGTATTGTATTTACCAAGGATACGGATAAGGCTCTACATGTCCGTTTTTTTTTTTTTTTTTGTCGTTTAGCGAATGGTCGATATCGACCACTTTTATGGTCGATATCGACCATTCTGCGGGAACCCAAATAAAAATTGGGTTTTTCACCATTCAGCATGGAGAAGAGGGGAGGAGGAGGAGGAGGGAGGAGGGAGGAGAGGGGAAGGAAGAGGGAGGATCACGCCAAGTAAATTATTTATGTGAACTTCCACAATCCACATTCAAGCATTGCAGCAGAGATGAAGGAACAAAGATAGTAGTTTCCTTTGGTACAAGTAGATGGACATGGTAGAAACAAATGATGGTTGGAGGCATTTCAAGGGCTTGCAATGGGTGGTGATATGTGAAATGAAACTGATACCCAAAGGCAAAGAGTGGGCTGCATCATAGGCTGAGGGCAGATCATATGTGGAAATCAGGAGGGTTGGAATCTCAGAACCTGTTGAATCATTCAGTTAGGGCAAACCGAAGAAGAGGAGCTTGGAGTAAATTCGATCAAGTGGAAGCAAGATGACTGGTGATGCAGAGAAGCATGGGAAATTGCTTGGTGGTTAAGGATAAGGATGTCTATAGCTGAAGTTCCAATGAGGATCCATGGCATGTGTCAGACAAATAGCAGTCCAGCAACAGAGCAAAGCAGGGCAAGAAAGACGATTGGCTTGATGTTTCAAAAATGTAGCAGTGCAAGACAGGTTGGGGTTCAAGCAAAAGAAACGTATAGACAGATAAGAGGCACATAGGAATGTTGATATACGTGTGTGTGTGAGTGAACATTCACCCCAATGATTCATAGTTTCCCATAGAGAGCAGTTAGGCTTCAAAATCAAGCATAGTGAAGTGGAGTGTGTTCATATGCATTCAAGAACTTGGTTTTATGGAATTCAATGATTGTTGGCTACTTCACAATGATCGAGTTAAAGATGTTGCTGAGCTGTTTGATAAAATGCCCCAAAGAGATGTCTTTTCGTGGACTTTGATGATGACCTGCTATACCCGTAATGGATTGTTGGAAAAGGCAAGGAGCCTCTTTGATCAACTTCCTGAGAAGAATGACCTTGTTTGTTGGAACGCGTTGATTTCGGGTTATGCTAAGAACAGGCGGTTTGGAGAAGCCCGTAGATTATTCGATGAGATGCCGGTGAAGGAGTTGGTTTCATGGAATTCGATGCTAGCCGGTTATACCCAAAATGGCGAGATGCGTTTGGGTTTGGAATTTTTCGATGAGATGATGGTGAAAGATGTGGTTTCTTGGAATTTAATGATTGATGGATATGTTCAGGTCTATGATTTGGATTCGGCATGGAAGTTCTTTCAAAGAGTACCTTCTCCCAATGTGATTTTATGGGTGACTATGTTAAGTGCATATGCTCGGAGTGGTCGAATTGTTGAGGCAAAGAGCCTTTTCAATCAGATGCCTGAGAGGAATGTGATTGCTTGGAATGCTATGATCACAAGTTATGTGCAGAATGGTCAGATAGAAGAGGCTTATCGGCTTTTTACTGAAATGCCCGAGAGGAGTTCTGTGTCGTGGACGACTACGATTAATGGGTTTGTTCGTGTCGGGAAGCTTGATGAAGCAAGGGAGTTACTTGAGCAAATGCCTTATAAAAATGTTGCAGCTCAAACCACTATGATTTTTGGGTATGTGCAGAGCATGAGAATGGACGAAGCTCGACTGGTGTTTGAGAAAGTGAGTTGTAGAGATGTCGTTTTTTAGATCACTAGAAGATTGGGTGTTCGAGCAGTGGGGATGGTTACATGTGTCTCCAAGCATATGAGGATTTTCAAGTGGAACATTTGTATTACATTGTGTGGGATGTGGGTTTCCCCCTCCCGTTCCAAATCCACCCCGAATCACTATCGAAATTAATTGATGATACATTACTTACAAGTTGGGGCAGGAAAGTACTCATACTCATATATTAAGAAAATGACCAGAAACTTCAAATAATATATGTAATATGTCTATGTTAAAAACCAAGGTTCCGGTGATCCAGGTTATACCCAAATGATGGTGGAAACAAATTTCTCACAATTAAGTATAGTAAGCACAAAAGTGGTCGATATCGACTATAATAGTTATCGATATCGACCATATAACTGAAAGACATAATTTACAGTCATTGTCAGTGTCGACCACTTTTATTGTCGATATCGACCACATAACTGAAACATTAATTTACAGTCATTGTCAGTGTCGACCACTTTTATTGTCGATATCGACCACATAACTGAAACATTAATTTACAGTCATTGTCAGTGTCGACCACTTTTATTGTCGATATCGACCATAATAAAATAGAGAAAAAAAATGATGCTTGTCAATAGCAGTGCACCGTTTGGAGATACAAAACCTGTAAATTAACATGCTCCGTAACAACAGAAATAACTCTACACTATTATAAAGAGTATTTAAGTCCACCTTCCTACCCAAGAACAAGCTTTCCCTCTCATATGCAAATCCATTCAAAAAGAAAAAAAAAAAAAGAAAAACTGAACTCTTTCTCGCGCCATCTCCTCCTCTCTTGTCCAAAAGCTCTTGCCTTTTCTTCTTCTTCTTCTAAGAGATATCATAACATGAATATCAGAACCAAGTCCGATTCGCAGCAATAGCTCATGTATGTGTCTCCCCTGTTCAAGATCACCCAAATCAGCACATGCATGTAAAGCACCCATAATACTAACACCAGTGGGTTTAACCCCCTCATCAAGCATCTTCCTAAAGAGGGCCATTGCTTCACCTGAATCTCCACACTGAGCATAACCATCTATCATTGAATTCCATGAGACCACATTCTTAACTCGCATCCTGTCAAATACCAACCTAGCAATGACATCAAGTAGGAATACTTGTTGTGCATAATTATTTGAACCATTTCCTTCAATGACATCAATTAATTGGTCACAGCCACGTATAGTTCTTGTAGATCAAATGACTAAGATGGCATTGTCCAACAGTAGTTCACAATCCTAATTGGTGTTTCCGGCTTTGTATTCAGAAGTGCAAAAGCAATGGCCAGCTTCTCACTGTGCCGATACAAGGCATCTTCCCTATCTTCTTCATCAATATCCAGCAACACCTCTGATGTAGTGGGGACATAACCGGCACTCCTCAATTCCCGTCCCATCTATTCTACCATCTCAAATATCTATTTATATTGTGGATGGGATTTATCCCCAGCCACAAATTCATATATCTGGCTGTCAAGCTCAATCAAACTGCATCCAGGAATCAAGCTCGATCAATGCATTGCACAAACGGTTCCGTCTTTGCAATCCCTTCCCTCTCAACATAAACCCCAATCCACTTCCCAAGCTCAAACGCTTTTAAGTCAGCACACGCTGAAAGCACACTGACCACAGTAATCTCGTCTGGCCTAACCCCAGCACCCGGCATCATCCTAAAAGCCACCACAGCCTCATTACACCGCCCCCCACGAACATACCCACCAATCATCGCGCTCCAACTCACCGGTTTTGTCTTGGGCATTTCATCGAACACCTTGCGTGCAAACTCAAAACCATTCTGTGGGAACCCAAATAAAAATTGGGTTTTTCATGATGGAGAAGAGGGGAGGAGGAGGGAGGAGAAGGGAAGGGTGGTGTTGCATAGGATGGACGGATCTGGGTCAGTAGGAGGTGAGGGTTTTCACGGATTTCATGGACGACAATCATAGAATTCTCTTCCTGATGAAATTGCCAACCATAGAATTTTCCAAATCACTTGTTGACCAGAGTAACATAAAAGGGAAGATAAGGTTGCAATGAACAAAAGATGTCCAATTCACAACTTCTTCCACTAGAAAATGCATCAATTTCCTCACTTTTCATGTGATGGGTTGTTTATTCCTCAAAGGTAGTGATGAGGCAAAGAGGAGAAACATGATGTATAATCTGTAATCTCATTTGCATGTGTTCTTTTGCTGATTGATGGGCAACCCAACTGAAATTTAGAGCCGACTCTTCCCTCCTCCCTCCTCCCTCCTCCTCCTCCTCTCCTCCCCTCTTCTCCCTCCTCCTCCTCTTCCTCCTCCTCCCCTCTTAAAAAGGATAGAGAGGGTCAAATGTTTTTGGCCCATTTGTAGTGTATTGCTCTAGAACAGCACCAGCAATCAAGAGAGACAAATGCCCTCTCCTCCCTCCTCCTCCTCTTCCTCCTCCCCTCTTCTCCATCATGAAAAACCCTTTTTTTTTTTTGGTTCCCGCAGAATGGTCGATATCGACCATAAAGTGGTCGATATCGACAATATCACTAAACGACAAAAAAAAAATACGAAAACGCACCATATGCCCTTATCTGTGTCCATTATAAACGTGGCACCTGTAGAGATGTATAGTGTCCTATGGGGACCTGGTGGGTAAATTCCCTCTATATAATTCAAAGGTGACAAATCTTGACCCAACCCATATTTGACTAGTTAAACCCAACCCGTGTAAGATATAGGTCGGTCATGGATCAGGATTTTTTTTTTCACCCATAAAAATGGGTCGGGTTAGGGACCTAATGCACCACCATTCCACCTCCATCACCTCGGTTTTCAAGATCCGAACAGTGGGAATCTTTTTTTTTTTTTTTTGTTTCTTTTCAATAATTCAGATGAACTCCGATGGATCGCGAGGTGGGGCACCTTGATTTGTGTTTTCTGTTGATGGCACACTGGTTGTTGGCTGTTTGGCTGATGGTGATGAAGAACCGAAACTAGAAACTGGAAACTGGTTTTACTGCTATAAAAATTATAGACTAGTGGTGATCTAAATGCACAGAAGCTGTTGGATCGAAGGCCTGTGAATTGGATGTAGACTAGTAGGGCTATTAGGGCTATGAGTTAAAAAATGAAGGTTATTGTTTGATAAAATTACCGGTTCGGTTTTGCATGCATTGCGGGTCAATATGGATCGGGTCAGGTAGGATTTTGAAAACATGACCTGTACTTTAAAAGAAAAAAAAAAGGGAATATAATGGTTGAGTTCAAATCATGGGCCCCACCTGTTGACCCGGTCCGTTGCCACCCTTAGCCACAAGGATATAAATGCCAAATTCAGTTCTCTTATGAATGCACGGGTGAGCTGACTACCTATTAAATACAAATTGCTAAAAATCATCACACTTCTCCTTTTTTTTATTCATCTAATTTCACTCTACTTATACCTGGGTCTACTGTCAAATGATCAATTGTAAAACCTGTGATCAAAATATAAATATATAAATAAAGGGAGTGAACACATTTTTTTACATTCAGTCTCGATCCAAGTCCGATAAACTCATAAAAGTAAAACTTGCCTGATTACAATGAAGAGCAATCCATGATTTTGAGTGCTTGGAATTTTATAGGCAGGTCTGACTTTCGATGGATTTTTAGAATAATTCTTCCTTACCGTGATATATGTCGTGCAAGCAGTTTTTTTTTTTTTTTAAATGTCATGCATGCATTTTTTTTTTTTGGGTAGAAATCATGTATGCAGTTAGAGTAGGATATATATGGATACCTCCCACAAAGTGGTAAAAGAGAAGCAATTAAGAAGGAATACATACCACCCAGTTCCTGAAATCTTTCTTCTTAATCTTTCGATTCTCCACGGCCCCATGGAAGAGAGGGAGTATGGTTTGCACCTCATCCTTCTCTAAAAACCTTAAAAGGTCATCCTCTTCAATGTACCTACAGACAAACATCACAAGCGTGCTTAGAGTCAGACCAAACACTCAAATAAAAGAGTGGTTTATCCCTCACTAATGCTACTAAGTTGAGAGAGCACGGAGCAGATGAGGCATGGTTGTTATTGAGGTGTAAGCAGACGGATGTAACTAAATCGTGATAAAAGATAAAACATATAACGACCTATACTTTTTGGCAAATTTATAAATGGTCATCTGTCTTTTTTAGTTTTTACATATTACCACTTTTATTAACATTAAAAATCTCAATGCACCACGATGAACATGGTCCGGCCAATCTCCATCAGTTGATCAAATTCAATGTATTGTCTTGAAAGGTTAAAAGATTTCGCCAAATCCCTCATTCAGATAAAACCTGAGATAATAAAAAAACCATTAAGTCCAAGTCAAATTATCCACAATTGACGCTCTTAATTTGTTGGGTTTCAACCGGCGCTCAGGATAGATTGAGATTGATACTCAGAATTCATGTAGCCAATGATCTCAATATAGCTGGGATTAGAGGTGGCAATCGGGTCGGGTTGTACGGGTCGGACCCGTTTATTAAACGGGTCATATAAGTCTAACCCGCATCCGACCCGTTTATTAAACGGGTAAGAAACCCCTAACCCACACCCACCACGGGTCAACCCGACCCGACCCGCTTCACCCGCAAAACCATTGCTGGTTATATGGGTCAGGTCGACCCGCATAACCCACATCAATCTAGTAAATAGATCTACTCAACTATGATTCCATGCTTGACCAAAACTAACTTTTAAGATCAAATTTGATCTAATCTCATTTCAACAATGATTTGATGCGCATTACCTTGTTTTCCATTAATAAAAAGCACGGGGTTGAATTGGTTAAGGTTCATTTATTATTTTTTAGCCTATACATTAAAATAATCAAATTTAATTTTAACTTAAATAAGCGGGTTATGCGGGTCAAGCCTAACCCGACCCGTTTAATGGTGGGTCATGAATACTTGACCCGTGACCGACCCGTCTATTAAACGGGTAGGGTTAAGCGGGTAATACGCGGGTCGGGTCGGTGGATCGGGTCATATTTTGCCACCTCTAGCTAGGATAAGGCTTTGATAATAATGGTGATGATTTTCATCACCAGTCCAATGCTTTGAATAAAATTTTAAGTGGTTGAATGAGAATTTTATACTGAGTAAATGTCTCTATATATATGCATGTTAGGTGTAATTATTAAAATTAACAAATTAGTATATGTATTTCTAATGAAAATTGCTGCCACCCACTCACAATTTCCTGAAACAGAAGTAACATCTCTTTTGGACGAGAAAAAAAAAAAAAAAAAAGCAAGAAGAACACTGGTCTACGTTATAAAAGGCTTCTTCCTTCCACAAACTTTATTTAAATAGAAACCCCAAAGCCCTATCAAAACAGACAAAAAGAGCCTAACTGGCTAACTCCTCTAATTATAAACATACATACAACAATATCTTATTTTATTACTCTAAACTACAGCTCACACATGTCTCAACAGGATAATGAACAAACTGACATGCAAGGTGTAAGTAAAAAAAAAATCTCTTCTTAAATGACAGACATGGCATAGTCAATATATAAGAAGTCAGTAATAAACGACGAGATAATCCCATTACCAGTAGCTAAGTAGTCATTACTAAACAACCTTTAAAAAGTAGTCATAACTAATAAACAACCTCGAAGTTTGTACCTCTAACAAAAAATCACACACACAAACGACAAAGGATACGGGAGCCAAACAGCTATCCCCCCTACCGGTGAGTTTGATGTGGAGGACTCAACCGTGGGGTCCACTATTAATAATCTGCACCGTTTAAATTGATTGTCATCCTCTCTTCTCTTGTGATCTTATCAACTAATTGAGCACATGTTAACACTTATTTTTGACGGTTCAGATTATCAGTATGTGGCCCCACTGTGGGATGGACGCAGGAGATCTGGACTCGCCAAACAGATACTCCTAGACTTGAAAGGTCTGAACCACTGATCACTGCTGTCATCTCCTAGATACCGCCACCCATTCGATTGGCCAAAAAAGAACGGTATTCATGAGTAGCATCTTAAAACTTACACCCATGGACTATAAAAGTCTTGAAACCGGTCAAGAAATGCGACCCCACTCAGGACTTAGGTTGGAACACCCATACACTGACACTGACTCAGGTCATCAATAAGGCTGTGTTTGTATCTATCTGGTACTAGCCCCACAGAGTATTTGTATTTACGTATGTATTGAAATACAGTGCAGCAGAAGTAGTGGTGGTGGTATATTACTACTTAGTACTTACTTCTCTCCATCTTTGGCGACGTTCTTGAAGATCCTATGGGCGCACCACTTGGCTTCCCACTCGCTGGTCATATCAGGCTCGGTCTCCTTAAAATCCTCCATGGTCTGATCCACAGTTGTCGATATCGAACTCAGACCCGAAGACATGACGTGAGTCACCAGCCGCTTCACCGTGTAAGCCGACGCGTTCTTCCGAGTCATCTTCCTCAGCTTCTCCATGTCGATCCGCCTCGACCCGGCTCCCCCACCCATCCCCATCCGCCTCGACAGCCTAGCGGGCATGGTCTTGGACCGACCCATCTTATCCCTCTCACTCGTCGGACCCGAAATCGTCCGAGTCACCTCGTCCAGCGGCTGACCCTGCAGCTTCTCGAGGATGATGTAGTGGAAGACGCTCTCCTTCATCCGGTCGAAGAAGGTGGCTACGTGGAAGGAGGAGGCGAGAAGCTTGACGAGGATGATCTTGATGAGCCAGATGACGGCCGCGATCGTGACCGCGATGAGTGCGCGCCAGACTCGGTTGAGGAGCCCGTGGTTTAGGGACGAGCTCCCGAGTTCTGAGTAGAACATGATGTACCAGGAGAGGAGGACGAGTCCGAGCCAGACGCAGTTCTGAACACTCTTTCTGAGGCCGTAGACGAAGTAGAGGACCTTCTCGCGGAGCATGTAGTTGCGCTCGATGAGGAAGGCGAGGATGGAGACGAGCCAGCCGGAGACCAGGCGGCCGGAGGAGACGACCAGGACCATGAGAGTCCACTTCCAGAGGGCTAAACCCCAGATGAGCTTCTCCTTCCAGGGTTCAACCGTCAGGGTTGTGACCAGACAGGCTGTGGTGAGGAAGAAGAACACCCACTCGGCAATGGTTCGCCACCCGACCTTGCGCTTCTTCTTTTGCAATTCCCGTTTGAATTTCTCTTCGTCTTCGTCTTTGAAGAGAGCATCGTCTTCGTCGTCGGAGGACTCTATTGTGGCCGAGTCGACGGGCTCTTCGGACTCGGCGGTGTGTTTGGGAGGGTGGGGGTGAGTGAACTCGACGAGTCGGGATTTGGGTTTTGGGGTGGGGAGGGGTGGACGTGTGGGTTTCGTTGTTGGTGGTGGGGGTTTTTCTTCGAAAGGTGGGAGGGTGTTGGGGTCGAATTTCTCAGGGGATTGTTGGGGTTTTGGGCTTGCTTGGTCCATGTGGACTACTACTTCTTCTTCAATGGGTTTTGGTTTTGGTTTCTGTGGGGGGTTATACATTTTTTCCTGGGAGAGAGAAGGAGAATGGGGAGATTGAAGAAGAGTGTTGTTCTTCTGCAGCCTTGTTTCTTCCTTCTGATCACTTGCCTCTTTTCTTCCTTGTTGTGTGATCTGGTTTGGGAGAATGGAGTTGGGGACTGAACTGAGTGAGGTAAATAGAGGAGTTAGAGGTGGTATTTATTATTATATTAAAAGCAATTTGGCTTTGTGGTCTCTGACTCTCTGCCTGGTCTGCCGGTTGCCGTGTGATGTACAAATGTACAATAGATATCAATGGTAATCTTGTGGATCCGTATGTATGTTAATAATATCGTTGGTAATCGTGTGGATCCATATGTTTTAGGAATTGTATTATTGTAACAATACATTACAAATGTAAATAAAAATAAATAACGGCTATCTAAGTGGTAAGGGGCCCCGGTGCTTATCTGTCAACCCTTCGAATCCGTGGTTGTTGTGGGGGTTAATGACTGTATTAAATACACAGTAAGGATTTTGAAAATTAATGATACGGGAAAGTCAGGTCAATTCAAATTTAGATGTAGTAGCCCTTTTATCTGGGGTCATGACATGATGATTAAAAGAACCAGTCTAACTTGTTTTATCATAAAGAAAAACGAATACTTCAATAAGCAGAATTATAAGTAATTAAGAAACTGAAAAGTCAGCTTATGTGCTTTACATGTCATTAATCTAGTAATGAGTGTAATTATAAATAAAGAGAAGTTTCCTTAATTAATGTTAAAAGGGTGAATCAATAAGTTTGAGCAACTTAGATTTCAAAGGTATATTTATATTATTTGACTAAAGGATTCTCTAAGTTCCGGAGTTTTTTCCCAGAATAGCACGCACCCTCAAGTAAATTAATTCCCATAATAGCATCCATTTGAAAATAATACCCAGAATAGCATCCCGAACCTCGTGTCATATTCAATCCTAATACATGTTAGGTGCATGGACAGGCTTGATGCTGATTAGGAATAATTTAAAACAAATAAAAAATTTGAAAATTCATTAGATGCATGCATGGGCCTGGTCCGGATAAATGGGTTCCAGTGGCTGCATGGCTTCAGGCAGGCTCTTGGGATGATGAGAAGGCAAGTGTAGCTCAGTGGGTGCAGTGCAGGTGCAGGCGAGGAGAGAGGGAGAAGAAGGAGGAGGAGGGAAGAAAGAAAAAAATGGAGGCTGGGTGCAGGGAGAGTGCGTCTGTGCGGGTGGGTGCAACAGGGAGAAGAGAAGATGGGGAAGAAGAAGACGAAGCAGAAGAAGAAAGAAGAAGGGGAGTGGTGCGGCGGCAAGGAGGGAGACGATGGGTGTGTGCGTGTGTGCAGTGAAGAAGAAGAACAGAGAGAGAGAAGAGAAAGAAGGAAGAAAAGATAGGAGGGTGCGTAGTGCAAGGAAAGGGGAAGAATTAGATGGAGAAGAAGAGGAAGAGAAGAAAAGAAAGAAAGGAAAGAAGAAAAGGAGAGGAAGAGAGGGGTGATGATGCAGATGCAATGGGTGCGAGGAGAGGAGGGCCTACTTGCTTCTGGAGTCTAACAATGAGAGGGAGACGTAATCCACGCGAGGAAGATGGAGAGGGTGATGGCTGCAAGCTGGCGCTTCCCTGGGAGATGGATGATGAGGCGTGTGGGATGGTGTCTGGGTGAGAAGGGTCGTGAGATGGAGATGGCCGAGGAGGGATGGAGTTCTGCGCTGGAGTGGAGGGGATCCCTTGTGTGGGCTGGAGATGAAAGAGGTGATCTGCACAAACGAGATGGGGTAGGGGGTTGGCGTGAGATGAAGATGATGAGAGGGAGAGAGGGATGAAGATCTGCGCAGGATGAAGAGGTCGTGAGTGAAAGATGGCTGCTGCTGCGATGGGAGATGGATGATAAGGCATGTGGGATAGTGGATCTGCACAGGGTGGTGATGGAGGTGACGAGGCCGAGACGATGATGGGAAGGTCCGTTCGTGAGAGAGAGTTCTTTCTTTCTCTTCTCTCTCTTTGTTCTTCTTCTTCACTGCACACAAGCACACACCCATCGTTTCCCTCTTTGCTGCCGCATCCGGCACCACTCCCCTCTTCTTTTCTTCTTCTGCTTCGTCTTCTTCTTCCCCATCTTCTCTTCTCCCTGCTGCACCCACCCGCACAGACGCACTCTCCCTACACCCAGCCTCCTTCTTTTCATTTTTTTCTTTCTTCCCTCTTCCTCCTTCTCACTCTCTCCTCGCCTGCACCTGCACTGCACCCACTGAGCTACACTCGCCTTCTCAGCATCCCAAGAGCCTGCCTGAAGCCATACAGCCACTGGAACCCATTTATCCGGACCAAGCCCATGCATGCATCTAATGAATTTTCAATTTTTTTATTTGTTTTAAATTATTCCCAATCTGCATCAAGCCTATCCATGCACCTAACATGTATTAGGATTGGATATGCCACGTAGGTTCGGGATGCTATTCTCGGTATTATTTTCAAATGGGTGCTATTATGGGAATTAGTTTACTTGAGGGTGCTATTCTGGGAAAAAACTCTAAGTTCCGCCACAAAAAGAACCAAACTTGGTTTGACAATGGATTGGCAATTGTCAACTTAATTTGCTAGTTACATTAGTAGAGGAAATTTAATAATCTCAACATAAATCTAAAAACAATGCAAAATAAAATAATTAGTTGAATAGGTTGGACTAAATTATAGTAGAAATAACCTTGTGGGACCTATTTGGATTGGTGTATTATGAATGGTGTTATTATATTATAAGGGTTAAAATAGATTATATGGCTTAAAATGACCTTCCTTGATAATCATAAAAATCTTGTAAAGATAATTGACTGCAACAAAGTGAGTTGGGCTGATAATACGAGAAGAAGTTTTATAAGTCTAGATTTATAGATTGTCACTTAGGACTAGGAGGTGGCTTGGGCAGCTATTTAAGGATCCAACACGTCTACATACGGCTCTATAAAATATTATATATATATAGAAGATGCTAGCTTCTATGAGGGGTGGGGGCCCTCATATACCCTCACCTAATTTCTCATAGGAACATCTCCCACAGATGAGACATATATGAGTTTGTAATTAAAGTAGTACTACGATTAAAATAAGAGAGGAATTTGAAATCTAGCCATCAAGAAATCATTACATCTTGTTTTGATTTTACTAGTTGTCTAATCCAAGGCAAAGAATATTGATGGTAATTCATTTCTACCATCTATTTGGTTATCATAGACCAAATACCTGGCCACACCCAACAAACATAATCTTTAGCAGATAGTTAAGCTCTAGAGCCCACTTATATTTAATTAGCCTGTAGGCTCTATAAAAATATTAAACTAAAGGTCATCTACAAGATATGTGCTTGTTTTTAATTAAAAACCACTCTCTTTCCCCCCTCCACACAGCAATTATAATATATTAACTGGAAGATTTTGAACCTAATTTTGATTGTAATTTCTATTTTGACTGGAAGTTATATTTAGTTTTTACAACTGCAACATGTTATCTCTAATGCATTACTCCACTCATATAACTCTCATCTACCCCCACCACTTCTAAAAAATACTAAACCCACCCACCTGAATATTTCTACCTCTTCATGCACTCCCTCCTCTCTCTCTCTCTCTCTCTCATCAACCACTCATTCAACTCTTGTTCTACCTCTTTTTATGTTCTTTTACTCCTTCATTTTGCTAAGTCACACAGACGATTCTAGAGGTTCAGAGAGGAAATGGGAATCATGAAGTATACCATTTATTTATTTATTTATTTTTTTGTTTACGGCATGTTTGATTTGGATCTTCCACATATGGTAACACATTTTTTGCTTGTTTAATTGTTCAATATAAGCAAAATCAATTATGAGTTTGAATGTATGATATTTGATGATGCCAAAAATAGGTTTCGGACACCACCGGTCAAGTAATAAATGCAGTATTAAATGTGAGAGAGAAATGAAGTTTATAGTGGTTCGGTCTGTGTGACCTACATCCACTTCATAAAGGCAGATGTTGCCTGTGGTATTTTACTTATCCAATGATTAGGGATTACAGGCTAGGAGAATACAAAAGTAGAAAAATGGAAAGATATCAATTGCCCCCCAAGTGATGAGAGGGCTCTCCTATTTGTAGTCTTCCCCTAACAGATGGGGACGACTTTAATGCAACGTCTCTTTGGAGCCTTAAAGCTGCCCTCGAGGGACGAGGCAGGTGGAGGCAGGTGAGATCTTCTCCACATGAATTGGTAAAAGCGGGTAAGGAGAGGACTTCTTCCGAAGCGACGTGGTATCCTTGACGTGGCGAGGCTTCGTGAAGCAAGCCTCGGATCTCAACGGACTAAACAGATCACGGATCGAGTTACTTTGGCCTGACCCATCATCCTGGAATGGGTCACTTGGGCTTGGACCGGATCACCTGGACCTGACTCACCATCACTTGTTGGGTCATTTGGGCCTGACTTATCATTTGCCCCTCAATGCCCCGTGCACAAATAATTTTTAAAAGGGGGCATTTGGTGGATTCAGGTCTCTTCTCCCTCGAAAATCTTTTTCATCTCTTCTGGTTTTATTATGGTCTGGGCGAGCTTCGGAACCCGGAGAAGCCTAGGCGCCCGGGGGAGTGAGGGCCTGGGCGCCCGGGAAGAGATGGGCGCCCGGGGGAGCCTGGGCGCTCGGGGGAGTGGTTTGGGCGCCCAGGACTGAGGAGGGAGTCCCATGGTACGGCAGGACAGTTTCTATTTCAGATCTATTTTGATATTTTTGTTTCGGGAGCGCTGCCCCCTGGGCCCCCGTGAGCTGACCGGGCAGCTCAACCCCGCCGGGGGACATCCCCGGACCCCCTCTGCGAAGCGCATGATATAAAGTTTTTGGAAACTTTTGGCATCCTACAAATTGGTAGGCTCATTTGTCTCCCCCTTAGCATATGTAAATTCCAACTCCGAGTATCTGGACTCTGCCCCTCGGTAACTTCTAATGGGTCATCTCAGAAGAAGAAGATGAGCCCGCAACTTGCTAGAAAGAATGCTCCAGATCCTAGGCTGCAGTAGCGGGCGCGGGCGTAGTCGCTGTAGCGCGGAAAATGAGAGAGCTTCTCGGGCTGAGGAGAGGGTTGCCCTAGCTGGAAGGGCTTCCGAGGTTGATCTTTCGGCGGTGCGAGAGGGCGACCAGGCTTGAGACCGAACTCTTAGCAGCCTAAGAGAGGGCGGCCAAGGCAGAGGCTGAGCTTTTGAAGGACCTTGAGAGGGCTTCGCTCAGTGAAGCCGAGCTTGTGAAGACCCGCGAGAGGGCTTTGCTCAGTGAGGCTGAGCTTCTGAAGACCCGCGAGAAGGCTTCGCTCAATGAGGTGAGCTTCTAAAGACACACGAGAGGACTTCGCTCAATGAGGTGAGCTTCTGAAGACCTGCGAGAGGGCTTCGCTCAAATGAGGTGAGCTTCTGAAGACCCGCGAGAGGGCTTCGCTCAATGAGGCTGAGCTTGTACAGACCCGTGAGAGGGTGATGCTCAAAGAGACTGTTGTGGAGACAGTGATTGGGGCGGTACATGAGAGAACTGCTTTCCCAGATATTGACCTCTTAGGCTTCGTGCCGACTGAGGCGCTTGATGATTGTAGTGGCAGCTCTGATGATGTCGATGATGATGGTGATGCCGAGGACAACTTTGAGAGTGATTAGAGGGCAGGGGACTTTTTTTTTTAACAATTTGTAGCACTGATAAAATTTATTAATCCATTGTTTAGTGCTAAACAACATTAATCGAAACAAAGTTGAAAAAATCAAGCCCCCAAACCCTCACTACTTTGACTCTCTTACGGTATTACTGGTAATTCCTTTTCAACAGTTCCGCGTTCCCTGGTAATGTGTTCAACCGCTGCATTGCGAGGAGTGAATGCTTGTCTGTCTCTCTGTGGACCGGGACCGAGTTGGTCTCTGACAGGTAGCCTATCCGTCCTGCTTCGCTTGTTGCTTGTATCCTTCCTTTCCTCTTTGTCTTGCCCCTTCCCATTGTCGACTGCTCTGGAGGACTCCCCTCACCTGGCCCTTGTGGTATCTTCAGCTTTATATACTTCTGAGCCTTTGCTAGTAGCTCCGACATGCTTTTTGGCGGGCGTTTCATCACTGAGAAAAGGAATCTCGATGAATGGAGACCTCCGAGGAAGGCTGTCATGGACACCTTGTCGTCGGGCTCTTCAATTTGAAGTACCTCCTCGTTAAAACGAGTGAGGTAACTCCTGAGGCTTTCATTTGTATCCTGCTTTATGCTGAGCAGGTGTGTGGCAGGCCTTTGGTGGCGGCGTCCTCCGATGAAATGTGACACGAAGAATTTGCTCAATTCCGCAAAGGTGGCGATGGAGGCCTGGGCGAGATTGGCAAACCACTGCCGGGCGGAACCCTTCAGTGTGGTTGGGAATGCCCTACACATAATCTCGTCAGGGATATTATGCAGCTGCATTTTGGTTTTGTACGTGTGAGACCCCACCCCTGGTGGGCCCTCAATGTGAATTTGAATACTATTTATTAGCCTAAGTATTTTAATTATACTAATTATGGGACTTAGTGAGGGTAGTTATGTATTTTCCTAGGGTTAGACTAGTGGTGTAATTAGTAGAGTCAATAGGGTGTCTTTTGTTATTCTTAGAGTTAGTTAGTTTGTTAGAGGCCCTAGCTAGAGTTTTGTATTTACCATAGGGGGTTTGCACCAAAGAATCTTCTAGAAGATCACCTAAAGACCCAAATACCCTCTACCCTAACCCTAATCCTATTCTAACCCCAAGGGCAATCTTGTCCCTAACCCAAAAACCCAACCTATATAAACAAAACCCTCCCCTGCCCAAACGAGTACTGTTCATCTCCTTTTTCCTCTCTCAAGTTTCAATCTCTTCTCTCTTCTCCTTCCCCAATTCTCTCCAACGAACCCTCATCTTCCCTTCCAATCTCTCTCTCCCTCGCCCCAGAAATCCCTTAACAGAAGACCAGCCGAGACCGGCCTGCACCATAAGAGCTACTGTCGAGACCTTTTCTCTTTTCTCTGTGGTTTTTCTCTCTTTTCCTTCTACCTTCAATTGATCAAGGCAAGTGCACTGTGCTGGTAGTCTAGATTGCATGTTTCCTTCCTTTGATTTGCAGTAGAATTCCAATTTATAATATGTATGTTTAGATCAATCCTTGAGCATGTTTGTTTGGTTCCTTTGGCCATTGATGGATGGGATTACCTCATTTGGATGATCAATGGCCGGTTGATGATGGGTGGATGATGTAGGAATGATTTATTTTGCTTCTGTAATGGTCTATGGAGAATCCCAGAAGAATTGGGTCACAGGAATGAGTTTCCGGAGATGGAATGACAAGAACCCATCTCGTAGTATTGAGATTGGAATCGAAGTAGGACCACCCTTGGTAGATCAAGACCCTACGTCTATATGAGGGGGCCTGTGCGACCATGGGGTGCTACTTGATCTGAATTTTGATCAGAGGTGGACCCCCATTCCTGTGCTTAGTGAAGAGAAGTTGTGTCCTGTCGCAGAACTGGGTTCTGTAACAGAACACAACACTGATAGGAGAGATGGACAGAGTCCAGCGATGGCCGAGCTCAGCACTAGCAGAGCCCAGCGGTTGCCGAGCTCAGTATTAGTGCAGCTCAGCAACTGCCGAACTCAGCACTTGCAGAGCCCAGCGGTTGCCGAGCTCAGCGTTGGCGCAGCTCAGCAACTGCAGAGCTCCGCACTGGCCGAACTCAGCGATGGCTGGATTCAACGCTAGCCGAACTCAGAGTTCTGCCGAGCATAATGGTTAGGATGAGGTTCGCGTTTAGCCGAGCTAAGTGTCTAGGCCGAGCTCAGTGCTCAAAGCCGGGTTCAGTGTTACGGCCGAACTCAGTGTTATGGCCGAACTCAGTGTTTTACTGAGCTCAGCGCCAGACCGGGTTCCGTGCCAGACCGGACTTCGAGCTTAGCCGAACTCAGTGCTTAACCAAGCTAAGAGCTTGACCAACCTCAATGCCTAGCCGGACTCAATGCATTTCTCTGAACTCAGTTGGGTGGCCGAACTGAGCTAGGCCTTTGCCGAGCTGAGTTGAGTGGCCGAACTGAGTATTCAATTGAGCTCCATTGCTTAGCCGAACTCCGAGATGAATTTCCAAAAAGGCGGGATTCCAACAAAGGAGAATAGAACCTGGGACTTTCCCTTCAGCCAGAATTCTTAGTGTGCACGGCCAACTACCCCGGCCAGGGAGTTAGCCGAACTCACAGGAAGTCCTGGACAAACAGGCTTTGCCTGTAGGGTGTTTTTCCTTCTCTGATCACAGTGTGCCGAGCTGACCGCCCAGGCCAGGAGGCCGGCTGAGCACACTGTGTACAGTGACACTTCCCAGATTCTAAATTCCATTGTTGCAATCATATGTAGGACCCATTGACCATTCAAATAGACTTCCATCACTGTGCCAGCCACGAGTCAATGGTACGGCTCAACCTTGACTCGTGGGGTCCACTAATTAAAGTCCAGGTTATGTAATCTTAGATGATTCGACCTTTATACGTTACCAAATGATGCACATAACTTCTAAGCACCAAACACAATATTCCTTAACATCTGTGGTTTCACTTAAAGATCGAATTACCTGAAATGGACCTGTATCCGAAAGTGGACCATTTACCTAGGTTGGACTGTTGCTATCTCCCTTTGATCCTTGTACTTGGAGATTCATCTCCCTCATACTATGACTATCACTCTATTGTCCTTATTATTGCTTATACCTGTTAATTAAATGGAAAATGGAGGACCTAAACCTAGGAATACGTAGAGGTGACCCGGTAATTTGATTTGGTGGATCATTGACCCGTGTCTGTGGCTAGGCGGGCCCTTTTTATGGCCTAAGTTGGATGTGAATTACCCTAGAATGGAGAGGTTAGATTGTATGGGCTTGTGACCCATTAAGGTTGTAAATGGATCATATGTCATTGAATATGGACTTGTATCTCATATGGACTGTTATAGATCAGGCCATGTATTTGGTGGGCCTTGGTATGGATCCAATGATATTGGACTTGGACTATGATCCACAGTTTATATTGAGTACTTGGACCTCTTAGGGACTTTTGTTAGGACCTTGTTCACGCAAGGTAAAGCCTAGACAGACACAGACCTTTATTGTTTCCGAGTCGGCATAGACATTCACTGAGTTGATTTAAGCTCAGCCAGTTGGACTGATCATCACTGGTAGGAGCTATTGAGATTTGTTGTGTGGCTATCATGATGAGCACTGTTGGGACGGACGGTGTGATGCCGGTTCCGGTCGTTGTGGTTGATGTTGATGATATTTTGCGGGGTTAGTAATCCCTAGCATTAGCTTAGGATCCCTACCGCGACTGTGTTCAGTATGGGAGGGCCGCGGCATAATATCCCGCGGTGACTAGCTTATGTGGATGTGCCATTTTCAGGAGATTGATTCAACTGGTGCAAGTCAGTGTTCTCTTGATTTTACTAATGTCTTCACCACTGAAACGATATTCAGAAGCCGAGATGATCTAATCCAATGGACACGGGATGTCGGAAAGAAACATGGCTTGGTGATTGTAATCAAAACTTCGGATGCTTGTGGAGATGGCAGGAAACCGATAATAGTTTTATCATGTGAGAGAAGTGGTAGTTACAGGGCTTCATCGAAGATATACGAAAAGAAGAATCCTAACAAGGCAACTGGAACGAAGAAGTGTAATTGCCCATTTGCTTTGAAGGGTCGAAAGTTGCCTAGTGACGATGATTGGATGTTAGTAGTGGTTTGTGGGATACACAATCATCCAAACGCACAACATCTCGAAGGGCACTCGTTCGCTGGGAGGCTTTCTACGGAAGAGATTAATGTTTTGATTGATATGTCTAAGAGTCTGGTGAAGCCAAGGAACATCCTTCGAACACTGCAGGAGAGGAATGTGCACAACACCACTACGATGAAGAGTATCTACAATGCTCGTCAGAAGTTTAGGGTGACAGAGATGGCCGGTCGATCACAGATGCAGCAACTTATGATGCATTTGGAGAAGAACAAATACATTGAGTATCACACTAGCAATGATGATACAGATGCAATCTTAGACTTATTCTGGGCACATCCGTCATCTATTCAGCTATTACGTGCATTTCCAGAAGTTTTGATAATGGATTCCACGTACAAGACCAATAGATATCGACTTCCATTGCTTGAGATTGTTGGTGTTACATCTACCCAATTGACGTTATCCGTTGCTTTTGTTTACCTTCATTCAGAGAGGGAGGCCAATTATAGATGGGCAATGGAGAGGCTTAAGGATGTAATGGATGGATGCATTATAACACGTGTGATTGTGACAGATAGAGATTTAGCGCTCATGAATGCAATCAAAGTTGTATATCCGAATGCAGCAAACTTATTATGCAGGTGGCATATATCAAGGAACATCTTGGCAAACTGTAAGAAGTTCTTTGAGACCAACGACAGATGGGATGCTTTTATCTCTTGTTGGAACATGTTGGTACTCTCTCCAACTGAAAGTGACTATATTCAACTCCTAAGTGCTTTGGAACGGAATTTTTGTGGGTATCCACATGCTGTTGATTATGTGAAGAACTCGTGGTTGAATAAGCATAAGGAACAATTCGTGTCTGTTTGGACGGATCAGAATATGCATTTTGGCAACTGCACCACTAACAGGGCTGAGAGTGCACACGCAAAATTAAAGAGACATCTTGGTACATCGAGCTGTAGTTTTGATTCGTCCTGGCAGGTTATCCATTCCCTGCTTCAGTTGTTATTTACTGAAATAAAGGCTTCTTTTGAAAAGAGTTTGAACATCGTGCAACATAAATTCAAACCGGCACTATTCCGTGAACTGAGAGGATTTGTATCAAGGAGTGCTTTGGATATAGTATTAAATGAGTCGGTAAGAGCTGCTAATATTTGTTCGGATTTGAATGCATGTGGGTGCGTTGTACGACGGACCCATGGTCTACCATGTGCACATGAAACTGGAGAATGTATAAGAGAAGGGTCTCATATACCACTAACATGTGTACATCAATTTTGGCGGAAGCTCAATTTAGATCCCACTAAGGTGAACAAAGCCCCTGAGTTGACCACAACTTCTGAGTTCGACTTGATCGATAAGAAATTTCGGGGAAGTGATGAGGCTGGAAAAATTCAACTACTGAAAAAATTGAGAGAAATAGCAAGTCCAGAATGTACACCTCTGATTGAACCGGACATTAAATTGAATACTCGCGGTCGGTCATCATTGAAGAAAAAGAAGTTCGATCGGTCTACGACTCGTGAGCCGTCTGCATTCGAATACGCAGTAGGGGTGAAAGAGAGTGGACGACTTAAATTAAGTAGTACATCTGTTAAGAAGAAGAGTGAGAAGATTAGTGTCCGTCGAACTCGATCATGTGCATTTTCGCAATCGCTCCCACAGCCTTTGGGACCCTACATCCAACATGTCAAGGATGTCGCAGCGGATGGTAACTGTGGATTCAGATCTATAGCAGGCCTTCTTGGCATGGGCGAGGACAGTTGGAGACAGGTTAGATTGGACTTGAGCACTGAATTGCAGAGGCATCAACAATATTATGCATTGATATATGGAGGAGATGACAGGGTTGGAGAGCTGTACTACGCGTTGTCTTACTTCGAAAACAATCCAGGATTCGATCGTTGGATGACAATGCCGGACATGGGTCACTTGATATCTTCGTATTATAAAGTCGTATTGGTCCTGCTTTCATTGCAGCAATGCCTGACTTTCTTGCCTTTGTTATCACCCCCGATTCCAACAAGTGATCACAGAATAATCGCGATTGGTTTCGTCAATGGAAACCATTTCGTTCAGGTATTCATGAAGCCAGAAGCACCCATGCCACCTATTGCAACAAATTGGCATAGACACCATCATCCTGATGCAGATGGATGGCAGACCCCATATGCAAATCGCATTAAGCAATACAGAGACATTTTGGGAAATAGTGTAGCAACACAAGAGTCGGTTAATCTTGACAGCGATTGATTATATAAAATGATTCTCATTTGATGTAACCATATAAATTATATAATTTAACTATCATCGTGTAACCGTTTGCTTGTCATTTGATGTAAAAATTTGATTATCATTTGATGTAACTCACACCGATATGAAAAAGTGATGTAAAACATGGTCTGCAACGGGGAATGACAAGTGGCTTGTCAGAATCTGCACGGCTAACAGATACTGTGCAATCTTTGTTATGCACGGCTAACATGTGCCGTGCAGACCATGTTATGTCCGGCACATAATAGCCGTGCAGATCATGTTATGTCCGGCACATAATAGCCGTGCAGACTATTAACGGCCGAGCATACTATAAGAGTGCTGACATATGTCCTTTTCATTCCATTTTGCCAAATCTTTCTTTTACACAAATATAGACTATAAGAGTAATTAAAATACAAAAAGTCAGCCATCATACTAGACATCTCAAAAAGAAAGAACTTGAATTCATCATTATATATGTAAAAGTGATCCTTTACATAATTGCCTAAAAAAAAAATTGGCTTATAATTCGCCAAGTTCCAAAATAAATTACAAAATCCCAAGACACAATCATAAAATCCCAAAACAGCAAATCTCCTTAAGGACGCGTACGTCGTCGGTACGTCACCGGCAAGCCATCCAAGATCTCCAGAGTGGTCTGTATTGCCCGGTAGTAAAAATCAGCAGATTGACCAGGCTGTGCAATCGTAGCACGAAGATTATCACTCGCTCGGCGGATCTGTAAGAAATCCTTATACATGTTAATAATTAAGAGAATTATAACTTTTAAAATGGATGCATAATGTTACAATTGCAATTTCAAACGCTCACCACTCTTGGAGTCGAGTCATCTTGATCCTCATGAGGATGATAATGGGAGTGTCGTTCAGGGTTCTGTACCCGAGGACGTGAAATCCTAACAAACCACTCCATGTAGTCGGGTGAGCACTCCCATGCATATTGTACTCGATGGCCACGGTGTGCTAGTGATAATACATGATCCTCCCAAGACTCCCAATACTGATCAAGGAATCTATAGGAGACCTTGTATTGTCCGGCAGTAGATCCTCGAGACGCACGAAGGGGCGCAAGCGGTGCTGGTGGGATGGTTTGAACATACCCAAATTGACGAAGAACCCTCTGTGGGTGGTAGGGTTCAATGACATCCATTGCTCTCAAGCAACCACAGAAGAAAGAACTCTGTTGGAATGGATGCTGAGCTCTGGCACCGGTATAAGGATCCCAAGCAACCTATGTCAAGAAGTAATTGAAACAAATCATTATTATTCTAACAAATAAATATAGATCATAAAAAAAAACTTAAAATAAATAGAAACAAATCTATTGGATGCTCACCTCACTAGGATGTAAGTCGTCCAGCCTCTCCCGCAACAACTTTACGTTCTCCCTTCCAATCCCGGAATCCTGGCCAGGATTCCAGCGAGCCGCATGAGGCATTGCAGCCGTAAACCCCAATGCTGCAGGAGGACGGACAAATGGGAAGTGCTCGTACACCCAAGACTGCAAGAGTTAGAGTTTTTAATTATATGATTAAAAATAATATATAAATAATAGTACAGAGATAGGCAAATGGAAACTTTAATCAAAGAGTTATGCACATTTACCGTGAGGAGTGTCAGGTACCCAGCAATCTGTCTGACATCTGCCCTCGTAGCGGTCCCCAATTGGCGATAAAGATATGCAAGTGCGGCAGCGCCCCATGCATAATGACGGACTTGTCCCAAGTCCATCGGTAAAGATAGGTACGCAATGGGGACTCTGGTGGACGACTTATCAGTGAAAATTGTGCAGCCTAACAGAAACAGAAGATAGCCTCTAACTGCACAATCTACCTGCTCAACAGACGACCGAGGACCCACCCTACTGCACACTCGCTTGATCCAGGCCAGCCTCACTACCCCACCACGAGCCACTTGAAGTTCAGCAGATGCGGTCGCTCTATCCACGCCTAGTCCAGCCTCAAGTAAATCTACCTGCTCGGTAAATCCCATACTGGTCGATGCGTGGACAGGCAATCCCGTTACTGGGATGCCGAGGAGAGTACCCACATCGTCTAAGGTGATCGTCATCTCACCCCATGGCATGTAGAAGGTGTTTGTCTCGGGCTGCCACCTCTCAACGAAACTGGATATCAAAGGGGCGGAAGTATATCGGTACGATAATGACTTAAGGCCAGCCAATCCAGACTCTTCTAAAATCGCACGAAACCGAGGAACTTCGATATCGGCCCCATCCCCGGGCCGAGGTATGTACCAATCCTTCAACCCTCGCCAATGATTGATACACTTAAGCGGCTCACGTTCCTGCACATTAAAAGTTTTAAATTTAATTAATATATGTTATTATAGACTTCAACACATATTATTTGAAAAACAAATAATTCACAAATTTTAAAAAAGCAAGATTACCTCCCCGTCCCATATGGGTATGGCCACGTGCGTCCTGACACTAGGGAGGACCGATAAATCAACTAGACCACCGGGGATAGGATCCTCCCCTGCCGCCGCTGGGGGAGGACTGGATGGCTGTTCATCCTGGCCTGATGGATGATCATCCATTGCTGCCGCCGCTGCAGCAGAAGTGGACGGCTGTGCCTCCTCCTCCTCTGAGGAATCATGCTCTGATGAATCCTCCTCAGATGAATCATCCTCTGACTCCTCTGACGAATCTGGGAGTGGATCTTGTCGCATTTTTCGTCTTCGTTCAGATGCCGTTGGTCGTTGACGACCTGCACTCGAACTACTAGTATGCAAACCTCGGCGACGTGGCGGTCTTGGCACACCGATCTTCGTCCTAACTCTAGGTGGCTCGCTAGAAGAACTAGCCCGTCCACCTATCGAAAGTGAGCTGCCACCGCGACGAGCAGGTCTTCTAGGCATTTTATAATCTGTTCAAAATAAAAAACAAATATTGTTAAAACATTGTAAATTTGTTCTGCACGGCATACTATTAATGTGCAATCTCATATCTGCACGGCCAATGTTAGCCGTGCATATTTAATTTTGCACGGCATATCGACACCGTGCAAATAATATATGCACGGCTAACATTGGCCGTGCATATATGACATGCACGGTTAACATTGGCCGTGCATATAGTAAATGCACGGTGTCGATATGCCGTGCAAAATTAACCTGCACGGTTATGGTTTGCCGAGCACCCCGTGAACCAGAAGAAGAAAACAAATGGTAAGGAAAAATTTGGAGTTCGAAACTCCCATCCAAATCATGCATTACGGAATCCACATACAATCTAAATAGGTCAAAATACAATCTAAATGCATAAATTGCAACCTAAACGCATACATTATAACCTAAAAAGAAGGTGAAAATGATTGGAAAGTTTAACGAAGAAGAAGAAGAAGAAGAAGAAGATGACCTTACCTTGTTTGTACAAGAAGATGAAGAAGGTGATGAGAGCAAAAGAGAAGAAGATGTAGGAGAGAGTCGGAATTACTGAGCTTCTGCCGTGCGAATTTTGAAAAACGAAGACGAGGGAATGGAAATGAAGACGAGGGAATGGAGAAGGAGAGGGCTGGGTAGTTTGGGTATTTTGGTGGGTGTGCTCAGCAAATAGGTTTTAAACATAAAGTGGCTGTGGTGAGCTCAGAATGTGGGTGTGTTCATCAAAACTGGTGGTGCATATAGAATTTCCCTTCTTATTATGGACACATGTCGATGATGCAAATGTAATATCAGTCTCAAGCATTATGACCAATTTTGTCACATATCTAACCTGAGGGCCGGCTATTGGAGGACTAAGAAGGCTTCCCATGGACATGCACGACGAGCTAGTTAGGTAGTGCATTAACCCCTCGTCCATGTTAATTTGAAAAACTTGAACAAGGTTTGACTTTGTTGGTTGGAGGAGCATTAATTACATTGGAATAAAAAGTGATGTGAACAAGTATAACTTATTAGAAGATCTGTCTTAGGATAGATTAGAATAAAACGATAAAAACTTTACCGCAGACACTAATATAGTGACTTCGATGATGGTGGTGATTTATTTATTAATATATTATATCCTATCACTTGTAATAAGGTAAAAAAATTGCTCTCATAGAAACACCTCTATCTTTTATGAATGATTTTTGAACCTAGCTAATACTCAGATAGTTGGTATTAAAGTATGAACCACGCTAGACTAGAGCCGTGGATTTGATTGCCAATGGTGGTCTAAATTAAAAGGAGTCCTGCTACTTGGATGGGATTTTGGACCGATCGCAAAATCCCATCCAAATAGACTTTTTGAATGGAGAAAGTCTACTTAGACGTAACGGGTAGGGGTGTGCATAGTTTGGTTAAAACCGATTAACCGAACCGGACCGACCGACCGTTAACCGAATTTACCGGTTATTTTTAACCGATCGGGCGGTTCGGTTAAAGATGTTTGAATATTTCGGTTTTCGGTTAACGGTTCGGTTAACAGAAAAAATTAACCAAATTAACCGAACCGAACCGAAATTATAGCAAACTATATAAATATATAATATATATAATAAAATGTGTACATGTATATAATATGAAAATCTATTAATACTTTTATAAAAAATCAAAAATAAATATAACATACATCAATTAATAAGTATTAATTTATGTTACCAAGTACCAACTTAGTAACTTACCAAGTTACCATGTAATGTAGCACCTTCAATATATTATATATTTATATTTATCAAGATTAAATATGATAATGAAATTAATAATATGAAAAAAAAATATAAACCATTGACATTAAACTCTAAATCCTAAGGTTAAAGGTCCCAACAATTTAAAACCTTAAACATTTTTTTTTTATTTGGGAACCATAAACCATATAAAACCTTATGAATATAAACCCTAAACTCTATTAACTAGATAACTATAGTCATTTATAAACTTAATAATTTTAGGTTAACCGAACCGACCGAAATCCAAACCGATATTTTAGGTTAACCGAACCGATGGTTAATCATCTAAAAAATTTTGATTTGGTTGAATGGTTGAAATTAACCGAAAAATCTTGATTAGGTTAAAAATAAGTCAATAACCGAACCGACCGACCGATGCACACCCCTAATAACGGGGGTTCGTTTTTTCCATTAAGTCCAAGTAGCATGGCCGTTTTGAATGAAGAGAGGGTTTGGAACCGAATTTTTAAAGTGGAGTACTTCCCACGGTAAGGAAATCGAGAGGTTAAAGGCCCATCGACATTTGATAAAACAAGGTGTGCGGGCGTGAGTCACGTGAGGGCACTGGCTTTAATGTATTAATTAATTAATCAACGTAGCTCTCTAATAATTGAAGCACTGGATGTCATATCATATTAAAAGCACGTACAGGGGAATGTAATGCAATGGTCCCGTCGAGTCCACATCCTCTGAGTCTTACTCCCACAGAAACAGTTGAATAGGGTTATAAACGGGTCGGTTCCGGTCCGGGTCCAGGGTGGAACCGGAACCGTTTTCTAAAAAGGGAAACCGGAACCGGAACCGTTAAGAATAATGGGAACCAGAACCGGAACCGGAACCATTTGTGAGGCGGGTCTGGTTCCGGTTTCGGGTCTAGACTAATACCTGTATTTTTCTTTAAAAAAATTATGCTTTTTTCACATTTGAATTGGATCACGTACCTACAAATACTAATGTGACATTTTGTCTATCAATAACAGACACTTTTAACCAAAAACTCAGAAATCACATCCAAACAGGCAATGAGATATAGAAAAGTAGAAAACCCTAATGTAGAAAAGTAAAAAGGGTTCTGTTCTCACATAATAAAGTTACCTTATGTTAGTATATATTGGGTCGGGTCTCGGGTCCACGGGTCTGAGCCACTGTGGATCCGGAACCGGAACCGTTTAGGTATCGGTTCCAAAAAAAGGATCCGGAACCGGAACCATTTTCTTATCGGGACCAAAATAAGGACCCAGACCCGGATCCTAACGAGTCGGAACTTTCGGGTAATTGGAGAATCGGGTACCCATTTACAACCCTACAGTTGAAGTAGTGAAAACAAACGCCCTCCTATTCAAAGATATTAGAATTTTACTCTCACACAAGTGGATCTCACCACATTTTTCACCTTTTAAATAAAAGAGTAATTAATTTGAATGGTCAATCTCATCAATTAGAAAGGAAATTATTTTGGATAGCTTTGATTTTCAATGTGAAGTTTCACTCCTTCAATTGAGCATCTTTTTTAGATTACAT
Organism: Litsea cubeba; assembly: GCA_012931725.1. Classification (NCBI taxonomy): domain Eukaryota; kingdom Viridiplantae; phylum Streptophyta; class Magnoliopsida; order Laurales; family Lauraceae; genus Litsea; species Litsea cubeba. The sequence goes on from CM022947.1 coordinate 128,988,394, forward strand.
TTATGCAATGCACTTTACCGTAAAAAATTAAATATATATTCGTTTTTTTTTTGTTTTTTTGTTTTTTAATGCAGCAATAATTTACCTCTGCCTACTTTGAGAAGATCTGATTTTTCTACCATTTCAAGTCAAGACATTAGTGCCGTGGAAGTGATTTATCTTTCGCGGCTTTTGTACAAGAGGGAGAGACGAAAGGACCTGGAAATGGAAATGGAATGGCACAACAGAACAGAGCCCAAGTTAAATGGACGGCCACATGGTGAGCTTTGAGCGTATGAAGAATTGAAGACAACGCTCTTAATTTAATGGACGCTACCGACCTAAACTCAAACGTAAGCAAGTGATGTCACTTAAGCAGAAGTGGGGCCCAAAAAAGAAAGCATGGTTTCTGTTTGTGGGGACCCGTGAAGAACTTACTTGAACTACCGTCCTTCTCTGCATTAAATTAAAGAAATTCTTTAAAAAGAATTATAAAACTTTTGCCTCATTTTTTAAAAATTACATAAAAAACTTCAATATTTTAAAAGGGTATAAGTTTTTTTCATACTCACTAGGGAAAAATATTGAAAAATAATAAAAATACCCTTATGCTGGATTTTTCAAATTTTCTTAAATAAAATATTTAATAGAAATGAGACAAAAGCTTTATATATATATTTTTTGAAATCTCTCCTTAAACTAATATCAATGAAGTAGTAAAATGGTTGTAAAGAAATTCCTCTGAACAACCCAATGGTAAGAGCATCCCATATAATGCACAGGTGTGTAGTCTCACAAAATTTGTACCACGTACTCACCCAATTAATAGTATAATAATTGTAAAGCCATCACAGTAGATCATTCAGATCGGGGATAATTTAATTACCATCTATCCCACATTTAAGAATCCCGCATTTGGTCTAGTCTGTAGCTCCCTTGGTAGGTGACGCCAAATTAAAGGGGCCTGATGGGGTTCTCCCAAGCGGAAGAAGTAAAAACTCTTCCTGCTAGAACACACAGAATATTTTGAATTAACCAACATCAAAATGATCATAGTTAAAATCTTAGTGCCAGGAACCTCCTCTCGGCCCTCTCAACCCGCTCCAAAAACGCAGATCGGCTCTTTAGGAGCGGATCCGTCTTCGGAGCACGGTTCAATTATTTTTGGAGTGCGGTTCGACCGAATATGAAGCGAACCGTGCATAATTTTATTTTTTTGTGTATTTTTTTTTTCTGTAAACTTGATATTTATCTTTTGAATGAAGACAATTCTTTTGACTTATTAATTATTGTCTATTTTCTGTGATCAAATTGCAAAGTTAGTTTTTTTCTCTATTTTTGATACTTGAATATATGGATAAGATATACTTGTACACATTAGTTAATTGTTTATAAATTCACAAGCACTATGTTGTATAAGCGCTCCGGAGGCGCTTCAGAGATATAATTATTTTAAAACTTAGTGTTTCGCCGCTCCCGCTCCCGCTCCCATTCCGCACTCTGGGTACTTAGGTTAAAACACTTTTTAACTTTTCATAAATCTTCATCGCTGTCTTCTCTAAATTATAATAGATTTAGTGGTGGCCCAACCATCATTTGCCTAAAATCATGCAAGAGTCCATGGAAAATTTTGATCTGAGCTCGATTATACCATGCGTGGATTAAAAGTTTGGCTTGTACACTTCTAGTAGTCTGTGGCTTGTCGCTTCCGGTACTCATTATCTTGGGGATATAAAATATTTTAAAAGCTAGAATTTAGAGAATTCTGTAAGGAAAAAAAAAAAAAAACTCACGTCACAAGGCTGTATTTTTTAAATTTTACAAAGCAAACAAAAATCTTCAAATGCTAAGGGCTACCAGCCAACATGTTAGTCAAAAATACCCTACAACAAGAAATTTGGTAAGGAAATTTTACAAACAAAGACACTCCAAAAGGCCCATTTATTTGTATGAAATTGAATTTGTAATGATTCTTGGTAAAAATGGGTTGAAAGAAATATATTATTAAAGAGGTGGGAGGTGAAGAATATAAGGTGGGGATGTAAATGAGAGCCTATTTTCTTAGGATTTGATTTACCAACACGATGGAAGGGTATTCATTTTTTATATTAATTTATTTTCTATTAACGTGAAGTGAGGTGAAGGCTCCGTTTAAGAGATACGAAGAGATAAGGGGTCATTTCAAAAGTATAAAAATTCAAAGATTTTCCTTTAAAAAAAATAACATTCTCGGTCACTAAATGATAAAAAACCATCTATTTTTTTCACAAAAAAAAAAGTCAAACAAATTCCTTTTCAAACCATTAAAGATAAAAGGCAATCACATTATAATTAGACTCATTCATGTTTTATTCTCTTTTGATTTGAGGCTTCACCTCAATTCACACTACAACTAAAGCTACCTAACAGGCCTAGTAAAGCACATGACGGTCAAACATCACGAGTAAGAGAGATCTACTAATATATGGTGTATCTACTAACATGAAATATTAAAGTTGCAAGCAGTTTTACAATGTGGATTTAAATCTTCTGCGGCTTCAATGATATAACATCTCTGTTAATTCTCAAATTTGGACAAATTTCCTATTTTATAATATTTAAAATAGGAGAACATTCATATGTATCTTTTTCTCATTTATAGGGTGAGGGACACTTACCTTTTTGAAAATTTCCAAGTACAAATTGTAATTTTCAAGTACATAGGGTGAGGTACAAATTGCACTTTTCATGTGCAAAAAGGAGAGTGTTCCTCACTCTATGGTGAGGAAAATATGCACATGAACATTTTCCTTCAAAATATACAACACCACATCTATGCATTTTGTTTATGTATGTTATACTTGATAAGCCTTAGCTCCCAAGTACGGTGTAGTTTGACTAAAAGTAAATACACAAAGGAGATTTCTTTTGATAGATTTGGATTCTAGCTTGACCCCCACTCATAGATTTATAAACCTAAGCACAGGATTTCTTTGATCCCCAGCTATAGCAGCCACACTGAAAGTGGAAACACAGATAGATTATACCCTTCAGACAGACAAGCTGTGGAATCTGTAGAGCTAATATATTGCAGTTGTATAGTTGTCATCATCTGTGACTCTATTAAAAATATAATAACTAAAGGCATCTCATCTACCTGTTCATTTTCATTAATGATAATGGAGAGATAATCCGGTGTGTGGTGATGCACTACAAAGTGCAGTGTAATTTCAAGATATTCTTGGCCCCACTTTTCTAAATCTGGACAGTTAAAAGAATCTCTCTTGCACTAAATGGAGATAATCTGAAAATTCACTTCGATCAGATTAACACTCCCCATTGTTTGAAACAAAACAGATGTACTTTGCTTTTCTTTGATGCGCAAAAATCAAGGATCAGAATATAATCAAATTAGCTGGCACTTGGCCAACAAATAATACACATTATACCCTCTTATATATCCCTTAACTCATGTGATTGGCTTGGATCCAGGTGGCCCCACTTTAGAAAGGGAGACAGGTTATGTACCTTGCATGTTTACAAATATCTCCAATACTTATGAGTTTATCACAACAATATCAAGATATATATTTTCTTTGAAGTGTCTTATCATGATACTATCAATTTAAATTCAATTAATTTATTGTTAAATATAAAAGTTGCATTTTTTTGCTGGAAAAATCAAGACTTAGAACTATTATTCCAACATTAACTTCTTGCAATTATTTTCCTATGAAGGACATTTCCAACATTTGGTCCCATGAAGCAGATAGCTTTATCTACAAAGACCAGCACTCACCGCTGGATATATTTATTAAGGCAGTGGACCCTAACTCCTTTGTATGATTTCTAGGAATGCCCGACCTTTTCTCATAACGAAGAACAGCATGGAATTAGAAATGTTGCGGCAGGCTTAAAGTAAGTGCATGCACAACATATTGACATGACATGACATGATGTGTAGTTCTTTTCGACCAGAGTCTACTTGGTAAATACTTTTCGATCAAAGTTACATTTGTAGAGATGTAAACCGTCCCTAGAACTAGTTCGTTCCTTTCTTTCTGTTTCCAGTAGCAGGCTGTTTGGATGACAGTGAGATTTCATGATTTTGGACGGACAGTCTTGACGATCGACACTTCCTACTTTTGTGTAGCTTTGCACATTAACTTTAAATATGGTGCCAATGAAATGAATTGGGATCGATCCTGATTGTAGCACTCATGATTAAAAGACTTGGGTTAAATATTCATTAGTTGCTTTGTTGGATAGCAATGTTGTTTTTCACCTAGTTGTTCAGGATTTGAATTTCACCTACGTTGCTCCCTTCCCACATATGTGGCCAATGTTTTCCAGATGTGCGGGCTCTCTATTTACCTGTGTGGGTTCTCTATCCAGCGTGTGGCCCAACTCCCAGGTTGCGTACCCAAAAAATAAAAAAATGAAAAAAAAAGAAAAAGATGAAAAGAAAAGAAAGAGATCGATTTGGGTTAGGATGTGTGTTTATGTGGGTGTGTCAGCATTTACTAAAGAAAAATGAAAACAAATATAATTTTATGGTAAAAAGGTACTATACTAGGTACTGCATATATATTATATATGGGTCCAACTCATGGGCCCCACTTGGATGCTTTCCTATCATTGGGGGGTAGGATGGATGGATGGGAAGCTCTCTCTGTGGATAATCGTAAGTCTTTATTTGGGTGTGCCAAAAATTAGCCCCATTAGATTATTTAAAGTCTTTATTTACCGGCCTTAAAGTAATTTAATAGTATTTTAACCATAGTTCTTCTTTTTTATATTCAATCCAAAAGAAAGTAAAGATTTGGTGAGTATAAAACTGAGCATGGTGACAAATAATGCGAGGATGAAAGTATGAAAAAGTTACACCGATCAAAGGTGGACCCAAGTGGACCCCATAAAGCTAGATTGTGCATGCAGGTTGCTCATAAGAGAAATTTCTCCTTAGTTGTCATAGTGATCATTGATATTTAATAATGTTTTGATCATATTGGAATGTTTTTCTAAAAATGTCCTGTAATTTCAAGGTGCCATCAAGATTAGAAATATTGCAAGAAGATCAACAAAATCAAAGTAAAAAATGAAGAAAAATCAGAAAAAACTAAAAAATGTTCCCTAATAGCATTTTTTTTATTTTTTTATTTGTTGCTTTTAGTCATTTGTCATATTCTGAAATTTATCATCTAATGAAAATGTTTGGACATTTTGAAATGTGGGATTCTTTCAAGACATTATTGGAAAGTTTCTGAAAAAGTAAATTAATTTCTATATTATAAAATAATAAGTAATAATAAAATATTCTTGATCAAATCTCTTTCATGCTGGTTAGGGACACCAATCATAGCTCAGCTGGTTAGGGACCCAACACCTACTTTTCTAGATGAGAGTGCGTGCGACTTGAGTCTCTTTCAAGCATCATATAGAGCTTTCTCTCAACTAATGAAACCATTGCAATGTTTGTCGGAAGGATTAGGGTTTTTAAGATCCGAGGACAAAATGTTTGAAACAAAGAATTGAAGGAACATTATTGGCAGTATAGTTTCTATTTTATAATAGACAACTAGAAAATTCTCTTACAAGACTAAAATGAACTCTTTATAAAATTGTATTTTTCTTCTTTCACTTTATAATAAACCCAAGTCAAGCGAAACTGTACAGAGCCCTTCAAATCTGAACAACTAAAATGCACTTCCTCTTCTTTTTATAAAACATAGACAATTTTTACTCCACTAAGTTAACCATATAATTGAGCGTGCATCTAGATCATGAGCTTCCCAATCCCACATCAAAGCCTACTTTTTCGGACATGTGAATGCATTATTAGTTCATTTCAGTCCAAAATACTGAAATTGTGGTGCTCAGATTTTAGAGGCCCAAAAATGCTGCAGTGTGACCGAATGGTCCTACTAGCAATAACATTGATGGTGCAGGGTGAAGGTGGACCCAACAAGTACTTCACAAGTCTCCCCGTCAGCTCTGTAGAGTGGCCCACCCACAAGCAGATCAGCACATTTACATTGGAAAAATACCCAATGTGTTGGATTTCACATTTCTTTCATTGTATAATGATAAAGCAATCAGAGTCCAACACTCCAACAAGGAGAGGAACATGCATGATGTGTTACAGGAAGAAGTGGGCCTCGCTCGCTTTGTCTTTAGGACCTCACCCGTATTATCACTTTCAAACCCAGTAAAAGAATTCAAAGTGCAGTGAGAGCCTGTCATGAATCCTGGTAAGAAGAAGAGACTGATAGCAACCCTAGAATAGATTGACCAGGAGAGTCCTAAATAACAATATTCTAGATTGGGATCTGGACCGCAGTCATTTAGAATAATTGATGGGGCCCACCTGTTGAATCCAAATTGATCAAATCAATGCTCTCTTCCTGTACTACCATATGAAGCTCTTAATAAATTATTATGCAAACTATTGTATATTACAGAAGAAGATGTTTACATCTAAAACACTTTTAAGGGCCAGTTTGTTTGTTTGTTTGTTTTTAAATTGAATTATTAAGAATTTTATCTTTAGAAGTGGTTAAATTCAAAGAAACAAAGGTGGATATCTAAAAATGAATAATCATATAATCTCCACTTAAATAATAATAATAATAATTGATGAGTCAGGCCCAAGTGGCCTAGAATATGATGAGCCAGATCCAAATCCACCAGGGAAGCCCAGGTCCAGATCCACGGAGTGACCAAGTCAAGGCAGGCATCTACGTCGCTTTGGAAGCAGTCCCGCTTCTACCAATTCCTGCGGAGAATATCTCACCTGCCCTCCACCTTGCTCGTTCCTCGAGGACACGTCTGAGGCTCCAGGCCCTCCGCCTTGCTCGAGGACACGTCTGAGGCTCCAGGCTCCAGGCTCCAGAGAGACGTTGCTTTATTTTTGAATCCCATCTGTTGGGGAAGTGTTATAAATTCAGGGTCTCCTCATCACTTGAGGGGCAATGATGAACATCTTACTCTCTCTCTCTCTCGCTTGTAATCCACCTTATCAATCAAAGATCACCATATTCTAAAGTGGACGTAGGTCATACAGACCGAACCACTATAAATTCCCTCTCTCTCTCTCATTTATTTACTACATTTTCACCTAGCATTTATTACTTGACCGGTGGTGTCCGAAACCTATTTTTGGCATCATCAATAATCAAAGCCTTTTTCTCAACAATGTTGTTGGAGTTGGCTGTATGAATTCTGTTTATTTCTGCACTAAATTCTTTACTCACACAGTCACACTTATTTAGGCCTTAGTGCAAGAACTCTTATCCATTTTCTATTGCAATTAGATTTTGTAGTGAGTTACTCAAAAAGGGGATGCCCTAGCATATAACTGCTGTTAAACTGTAATTGGATGCCGCTGCAATACGTCGCTTAAAGCAGGGAATGCCCTAGGATGATCATGGAATGTTGTTACCCATACATCAACTTAATATAATTCAAATCATATGAAAGTCAAAATCCCACCTACATCTCCACCTTGAATTCTTTACCACTTATCACCTCTCTGATAATCCTAAGTTGGAGCCTATTTGACCAGTATTCTCATGTATTTAACTCCTTGCAAACAAATGACCTCTTAAAGTATTACAATTTATAGGTAGCTAGATATCTTCAATTTTTTTTAAAAACACCTAGAAATATTTGAAAAAGTGCTTTATTCTAAAAATATACTTTAGTATAATGCACGCCAATGTTTTTGTTGGAGGTTGAAGCATATACAGTATAATCCAGGGGCGGACCCACCTTATAATAACCTGGGGCGGTCGCCCCAGATCAATCTTGGGATCCCTAGCTAGAGCTTCGCATGGCCTTGGAACCATGCCTCGTATATGTGTAAAGGTCGCCCCACATGTCCAAACAGTCCACACCACCATGCATACTGAATTCTGCAATGCATTAGGACCTTTCTCTTCCCCTCATTTATAAATCATCCTAGTCCCTTTCTCTCCTTACAGTGCATTCAAAACACCAACATAGGTGTCGTTATTCCTCTCTCCCTCAGCATTTTCCTATTGCTGTCAGTCTCCACTCTCCAGTGACTTTCTTGCGATGCCGCCTTATCAGACTTCATGGGTATTTAATATCTATTGTAAGTGCACAAAAATTCACGAACCCGGTGAGGATGGTGTTCTTGAGACTCACTGAGGAAGACGAAGGCTAAAGCTCCCCGTCTCCTCGTTGAAGATGGAAGAACCGATGCCTGAGAACCTGAAAGAGGGAGAAGAAACAGGTCAGAGGACCCTGGCTGTGGGCAGCGCAGGGCTCTCCGATGCCTAAGTCAGTATGAGTACTGGACAGTAGGAGGAGATTTTGGGGAAGAAGGTGATACCAGTGTGGTTCTCTCGGACGGGAGAGAGAGAGAGTCCTTACTGTTCTGGTTTGGCCCCTTTTATAGAGGAGGAGAGGGAGATAGTTGACTTTGGAGAGAGAGGAGGCAGGAGACAATGAGGTGGTTAGCCGTCCCATCACAGCCCACTCTTGCGTCTGTGGACGCCGATCTGTCAGGAAGCATGGGCGGCATGGGAGGCTCTGTCTGTCAGAGAGTATAGGCGTGCCCTTGTCTTGTCGCGCGTGCTCTAGCGTGCTTAAGTGTCCAAGGGTGGACAGCTGTCAGGCCCTGCCTTGGCTAGTCCTGGCATCCTGACCGAGGTCGGGGTGTGTTGCTGAGGTCGGGGAGTGCTGAGGTCGGGGGGCGACCTTGACGTGGCAGGGGACCTTGCAGGAACGCCGAAGTGGAGTTGTGCAAGGGGCCGAGATGAGTCTTTGGCCGAAGTGGGAGCACTTGGCCGAGCTGGTGGTCATTGAGACGAGTCTTGCCGAGATGGCCTAGCTGGCGCCGGAGCATGAGATAGAGCATCCGGCCAGTCACCCCGTGAGTTCGAAAATATCCCCACACAATAGCCCCCCAGCTTCTGAGCTCAATAGACTGCTCTTTTGAGGTCAGAAGGTAAGTATCATGGAGGATGACTGGCTGGCAATGGACCAGAGCTAGAGGTTGGCATCACTGCTAAGCTGTAACAGGGTGCTTCTGCCGAGCTGGAGAGTCTCACAACTGCCGAGCTGGAGAATGGGCACCGAGATGCGCTTATGGAGGTCCCACTGGCTCGTCACCAGGGGCCTGCACCGGGCATCGGGCGCGAGGGCCGAGATGCGCCTGCCGCACGCAATGGAGATCCCACTGGCTCGTCACCAGGGGCCTGTGCCGGGCATCTGGCGCGAGGGCCGAGATGCGCCTGCCGCACGCAATGGAGATCCCACTGGCTCGTCACCAGGGGCCTGTGCCGGGCATCGGGCGCGAGGGCCGAGATGCGCCTGCCGCACGCAATGGAGATCCCACTGGCTCGTCACCAGGGGCCTGTGCCGGGCATCGGGCGCGAGGGCCGAGATGCGCCTGCCGCACGCAATGGAGATCCCACTGGCTCGTCACCAGGGGCCTGTGCCGGGCATCGGGCGCGAGGGCCGAGATGCGCCTGCCGCACGCAATGGAGATCCTACTGGCTCGTCACCAGGGGCCTGTGCCGGGCATCGGGCGCGAGGGCCGAGATGCGCCTGCCGCACGCAATGGAGATCCCACTGGCTCGTCACCAGGGGTACGAAGCTCTGGATGACTAGTGACGGCAGAGGACCGTGCGATCAAGGCTGACAGCAGAGGACCGTGCCGTCGAAATGACAGTAGAGGGTCGTACGATCAAAGCCGACAGTAGAGGGTCGTACCGATGTCGTCGCAGCTGACGGCGCCATCGAAGCTGACAGTAGAGGACCGTGCCGCCAGAAATGACGGTAGAGGGTCGTGCGATCAAAGCTGACGGGCGGTCGAAGCTGAAAGATGATTGGAGGCTTCAGTAGCCCCCCGAGCTGGAGGAGACTTCTGTCGTTGAGATGGAGGCGTCTGCCGAGATGGACGCTGCTGCGGAGCTGGAGGCATCTGCCGAGATGGAGGCGTCCGCCGAGATGGACGCTGTTGGGGAGCTGGAGGCATCTGCCGAGATGGAGTCGTCCGCCGAGATGGACGCTGCCCGGTCATTGTCGTTGAAATGCTTCTGGGCTCGGGCTTCGTCTGCTTCTTGCCTGACGAACTGGTTTAGCCTGGTCATCAGTGCTGCCATAGTGACCACGGGGTGCATGACCAAGTCCCTTCGTAGCTCGTTGCCTGGTAGGAGGGCTTGTTGGAAAGACAAGATCGTTATTGCATCTAAAGTATCATCGATCTGGCTGTAGACAGTCCAGAACCTTTTGGCGAACTGTGTGACGTTCTCGGTCTGCTTCATTCTGAGGGCCATCAGGTCGGCGGCTGACCTGGGGACGACCCTGTGAGCTTGGAACTTCGTCATGAAGGAATTCTAGAGCTGCTGCCAACTTTTGATCGATCCTTGGGGGAGCGCGCAGAACCACCTTAGGGGGAGGTCCCCGAGGCTGGAAGAGAAGACTCTGCAGTTCAGGTGGCCTGCATCGCCCCACACCGATATCCTCTGAGTGAAGTGCCGGAGGTGTGCTGCTGGATCCGAGGTTCCGTTGTAAACGACGAACCTCGGGACTTTGAAATCTTCGGGAAGGGGGAAGCTCCTGATCTCTGGAGAGAGGGGAGATGTGCCGAGATCGTCAGAGTTCAGCCGAACTCGAGCGAAACTGGCAACCTCCATGCTTTGTCTTACTGCTTGCTCGATGTGTCGATCAAGCCACTTTCTGAAGTCGTGGTTGTTACTCGGGCTTTCGCCATGAGCTTGGTTGCTTCTGTTGTCCTTCAGGGTGCGCCTTTTGGAAGGTGGAGTCGAGGTCGAACCCTTAGAGGATGAACCCGACTGAGTACCCTGCTGTTGGACGCTCGCTGGATTAGATCTTGCTCCTGACCTTTCCCGGTGGGGGACCGTCGGCAGCTGTGTCGACAGTGTCAGCGGTTCCTTTCCCTTTCTGGTTCTCCGAGGCATGGTGTTTGGGAAGATGGCTTTTTGTAGCGTTCCCCACAGACGGCGCCAATTGTAAGTGCACAAAAATTCACGAACCCGGTGAGGGTGGTGTTCTTGAGACTCACTGAGGAGGACGAAGGCTAAAGCTCCCCGTCTCCTCGTTGAAGATGGAAGAACCGATGCCTGAGAACCTGGAAGAGGGAGAAGAAACAGGTCAGAGGACCCAGGCTGTGAGCAGCGCAGGGCTCTCCGATGCCTAAGTCAGTATGAGTACTGGACAGTAGGAGGAGATTTTGGGGGAAGAAGGTGATACCAGTGTGGTTCTCTCGGACGAGAGAGAGAGAGAGTCCTTACTGTTCTGGTTTGGCCCCTTTTATAGAGGAGGAGAGGGAGATAGTTGACTTTGGAGAGAGAGGAGGCAGGAGACAATGAGGTGGTTAGCCGTCCCATCACAGCCCACTCTGGCGTCTGTGGACGCCGATCTGTCAGGAAGCATGGGCGGCATGGGAGGCTCTGTCTGTCAGAGAGTATAGGCGTGCCCTTGTCTTGTCGCGCGTGCTCTAGCGTGCTTAAGTGTCCATGGGTGGACAGCTGTCAGGCCCTGCCTTGGCTAGTCCTGGCATCCTGACCGAGGTCGGGGTGTGTTGCTGAGGTCGGGGAGTGCTGAGGTCGGGGGGCGACCTTGACGTGGCAGGGGACCTTGCAGGAACGCCGAAGTGGAGTTGTGCAAGGGGCCGAGATGAGTCTCTGGCCGAAGTGGGAGCACTTGGCCGAGCTGGTGGTCATTGAGACGAGTCTTGCCGAGATGGCCTAGCTGGCGCCGGAGCATGAGATAGAGCATCCGGCCAGTCACCCCGTGAGTTCGAAAATATCCCCACACATCTATGTTCTCTTTTCATTTATGTACTAATGACTTTTGAATGACTATTTATTCGGAGTCGATCACAAGGGGAATATATGATGATGCTCATGTGGCTACACCAAAATGGTGATCAGGACTACTGCACATCTTTTGGATCTTACAAGATGTTTACTATTCTACTCCACTTAAGAAATTGATATGACCTACTACTACTCTCCAATAGAAAGAAGACTTTCCTAGGACATTGCAGAATTAGAGTTAACACAAATTATGTGACGATTGTATAGTTGGATTTTCCATTTACACACAAAGACCAGCAAGTGCTGAAGATTAGTTTCATACCTTGGATTATGAGAAAACTGAAAAAAAAAAAAAACATCCAGATAAATCTAAAACTATTGTATGTACTCACTTACACGCTAAAATGGTGGTTTTGGCAAATGCGGTAATGTGTTTAGCAGAAGTCAATATATATAGTTTGTATTGTTAATGTGAAAAAAGTTCGGCCTCACCTAATTAAAAGAAAATTCTGGGTCCCCACTACAGTATAAACCTACTACAAGAATCAATTTCAGCTTCAAGCCAGGTCACCTTCAAAGCAATGCCTAAAAATACACAGATAAGGGTGCATTTGTGTTATTACAAATGCAGCCGAAAGAAGAGTGGACAAGGCTTTTGGATTTTCCGACACCTTCCTCTCAAAGTGTTGGTGGAACAAAGAAAAAGACTTGATCTCTCAACGAAAGAGGTAGGAAAGCTGGTACCGCGGAATAAGAAACCGCTATATCACAATGGCACACTAAAAAGCTTTGATCTACTCCCCACAAGAATAAATCACATAAAAGTAAAATTCCCGCCAGCATCACATTGATGACGCAAGGGAAGGCGGCCCGACGACACCGTCACGTGTCTCCGTCAGCTTTGCAGAGTGGTCCACATGCAGATCCGCAAGTCTAAATTGAAAAATGGAGGGGCCCACCCCCACCATGTTTATTCAAAGTTCAGTATGCCCGTGCCTTGCAGCCAGAAACTAAAAAGAAGAGACGCATTTTAGAGCACAGAGACAGCGGTAATGGCTACCTGCGCACTATTGTCTTTTTTTTCGATCAGGTCCCCTAATCCAACACAGCAGACTTCTATCATATCAAAGTAAATAGAAATGGTGATAAAAGAAAGACAAACGGCTTTCCATTCGCCCTTTCGCATTATTCCATTTCTTTTCTAAAGCTAAAACGACACATGCTCCTCCCCTTTATTTAAAAGATGGTCTCTTTATTATTTGTCATAAGATTGCAATCAGCTTTTGAGAGGACCAATCTCTCTCTCTCTCTCATATATATTAGAAAGGTCCACATTCAAACAATGGTCATTGGTCGCCCTAACATTTAGAGAGGACCCATGGGTGTATTATTGGCTCTCTCATATATATTAGGAAGGTCCACATTCAAACAATGGTCATTGGTCGCCCTAACATTTAGAGAGGACCCATGGGTGTATTATTGGCTCTCTCATATATATTAGGAAGGTCCACATTCAAACAATGGTCATTGGTCGCCCTAACATTTAGAGAGGACCCATGGGTGTATTATTGGCTCTCTCATATATATTAGGAAGGTCCACATTCAAACAATGGTCATTGGTCGCCCTAACATTTAGAGAGGACCCATGGGTGTATTATTGGCATAGTGCACCTCCGATGGAGTTAACAGATGGATGAGAAGCATTTTAGATGACTAATTTTCGCATAGAGTTTGTGGTACACTGATGCGGCGTTGCATTACCTAAGGAGTTATCGCTGAGGTGTCGGTAGTTGTTGTTGAGTCATGAAGAAAGTAGTGGGTTATGAGGGGTTAGTTGGTTTTTACCCGTGAGTAGGAGTAGTTTTCATATTTATATGAGTGTGAGTAGTGGGTGCACATATTTACAGGAGTGGTGGATGAAGTTGTGGTAAGTTGTGTTAGTTATAGAGTGAGTAAAACTGTGGTAGTTATAAGTGCATGTATCTTGTATGTAAAAATGGCATAGATTAATGAAAAAGATATCATATCTTCTAGCAACTTTTTGTCAAGTTATTGGAGCGTCAAGGTTCCCGTGGAAGCGAACTTACAAATTTTCTTTTACTCCTTAAGAAAATAGGGTAAAAGAAGAAGAGTAATGCTACATGGACATACTTTTCGGCATGAATTAATCTTGGACAAACCCTTATGTTACCCCTTGAATATCAGTGATATTCAAGGGGTAACAGAAGGGTTTGTCCAAAATTGATGCCAAAAAGTATGTCCAAGTAGACTTTTTGAAAGAAGAAGTGTGCACATAACATTTGGTATCAGAGCTGGTCCCTATCCTGGATTCGAGTCACGAAAAGGGCTACCTAGAGTAGAGTATAAGCTATCCCAAGAGAGGAAAATAGCTACATGCCGCCAGAGTGAGAGCCGTTAAGTACGTCGGTTGTTAGATGTAGACCCAGGAATTCTTCCTCGGGGGCCATTATGTAGAAACAAAATATTGAAAGGGGCACGTATAAAAAAGTGCATATGATTTTCAAAACATTTAAGGGGGTTTTTTTTTTTTTTTAACTTTGAGGGTGCCATAAGTAAATAACTATAAAAAAATTTAAAACTTCAAGGGTGGTGGTGGGGGAGCCCCCGCTTGGTTCCACCAATGTCGGTTGTGGAAGCGTGGTGGTCTATTACGGTCCAAAATAGTTATAAGACTTAATTTAATGCGTTTTATCAGTCTTAGAGTTTTTGGTGTATTGATTAGGTCCATAACATAAACCACCAATTTATGACAGCTTTCTAATTAGACTTAAGTAAAAAAAATAAAAAAAAGGTTTGTATGACTGCCTTTTTCATCTTACTAATTGTTTAACTATAACAAATCTTTGATTGTTTAGTCACCCATAAAATATTTTTGAAACTTAAGTGTTACCTGTCCCAAAGTTGTGGGGCATGTGGGAAAAATGCTAAATTCATAATTTTGGTACTCATAATCACAAATTTCCAACCAAGGCAATTAATAAATGTTTTTTGATGAGTTATTCGTCATCTGAAAAAGGTTCGAACCATTTCGATCCCCTTCATAAGCATATCTATTTATTATATAGGAATGTAAAGATAGAATGCTATGGACTTGTTTGTGCACAGAGAGCACTATGCAAATCTCAGTTTCCATCAAAGGAAAATCCTGCATTCTTACTCGTTGAATAGGAAATCAAAACCCTCTCTATTAAGGAAAAGCTGTCCATTTTTTTTTCCTCTTTACTACAGAGAAAATGCGTTAGCACAAAAAAAAAAAAAATAGACTGCACAGAAAATCAGAACAAGTTTTTTTCTCTATCTCAAAAGCCCCTAGTTGCGCAAACACGCCCTAAGTTGTAAAATTGACAGTCTAAATGCTCCTTCAATCTATGCCAAGTAAGGGCTACATTTAATTCAAAGGGGTTTCAACAATTCATTGTTCCAGATCTATCAAGGTTAAGGCCCGTCTAGTTATCACATGCTCAATGTTCTGTGATATGGTAAAATAGAGAGAATCATTCCTTCCCTTATTCGCAATTATATTTTAATTGTCACTTCTTTAATTAAAGCAAGCAATAAGGGATTTATGGAAATCCATCACATGAGTAGAATTACTGTCTGAGAAGTAAAATGAACAAAACAGAACAATAATTTGCAACAATTACAAATAGACAGCAATTACCATCAAGGACAAATCATTTCAACAGTAACAATTGATATACTATAGGCTGATATTAGTAGAGCCATCTCTAAAAGCCATCTATAAATTAACTACTTTGCCTGTTCTGAATCTCATTCATATCTGATCCAAAAACGTAAAATCCTCGATGTAGGCCAGACTCTTATGACATTACGGATTCCATCTCTGCCTTGTTATCATAAAACCAGAAAGTGGGGAAGAACAGTAGAAGTCGAGAACCAAAATGATTTCTAGTCTCATGTGTCTTCTGTTGGCTTCATATGAAATATATGTGAAATCTTGGAAATATAATGAATTGGATAATTAAATTATTTACCATGACCCAGGGGATTGCCTGTAAACTTGCAGATTTGTGACTGGAAAAGCTGAGTATAGAATGGGTATGCATCCAATGATTAGAAAATGAACACCCTTTTCTTCTTTGCACTGAAATTTCCTAAAATGTTCCACTATGCCATTTTTTTTTCTTTTTTCTAATCAGAAAGATTCTTCAACTTTCCTAAGTGTCAGCTTTTCATCATAAGCTCCGGTTAGATGGTGACAATAGCTTCTTTTGACAGATCAAAATCTTCTCCTTCTCCATGGTGTACTCAGTGTTTTGTTTCTGGCAACCCCATCTCATTCCTTTGGCAATCATTGATATTGAATTCAAGAAATAGTTGGATTCGCGGATTATTATGTAGCCATTAGGACGAAGTATCCGGTCCATCTCTAGAAGCACATATTTCATATCACACCTTCCAATGCAGTCATTACATAGTGTCAGAAATTCTCATATGCATACATTTATGATTTTATTCTTGAAGCAATCTTTACCTCTACATAAATGCATGAATTCTCTAGCGCATGCGATACATATATGTTATTATACAAAAGACAGTTATCATTTACAAAGGTTTTTGCATGGTGAAATAAATGTAAATGAAACTGGATTTAGATATTTCAGAAGGTAGTTAGAGCCCAAATCACAGTTGGAAGGTACTCATTGCTGCAACCATGAGGTTGCAGGTTCAAGTCATGTTACCAGACACTCTTCACTATGCATCTCATAACTGTTGGACAGGTCCACTGTAGTAAGTTTTGTACGAAGAAGCACTTATTGAAATGCACATTTCAATCTCATCCATACCCCAAAAGAATTTCAAAGAACTGAAGGGGCAATACCTCAGGGCCCAGAAGGATGGTCGTGGATTCTAATACGACACGTAAACAATAACCTAGGTCCCAGGCTTAGGTTGTTGATTCTGGAACTAAAATGTGGTTCGAGGCTTGTAGCAACAAATGCCAGACTCCTCCCAAGATACACAAGAGGGTCATGCATTCCAGAACCCGTTTCTCTTGTGCACCAGCTGGGAGCATGATTGCAATAGACTTGGGATCTGCAAGGGGACATGTGACAGCATTTCACTGATTGAAAGGCAAGCAAGGCAGTTGGTTGTTTTGGTTCAAAGTTAAAGCAGCTGGCAGCTTCTTATTGTAGGAGCAAGGATGTGAAACCGTGGAGGGGTATGCCTACTCGCATGTGAAAATCAAGTTCCTTCGGATCTTTTTTGTTTTTTTTTTTTTGGGTAAGTTGGACTACTGGTTAACATGGCTGTTACAAGAAAAGGTGGCAAGGGACTTGCGTGACTGTTGGATGAAATTTTTACCATGGCTATTAAAAGGGAGCACACAAAAAAGGAAAAGGGACTATTGGCTTATTCTTCCCAGAGTAGTGAGGCAATGCCGCAAATATTGGTGATATTATTAAAAATATCATGATAGTATTTGTGAACATTTGTTGTCCCAATAACACTGCAGCATTTTAAAAATATCAGAATATTTGGAACATGAAATAGCACAAGTTCTACAATAAAAAGGGTAAAGGTGATCATGCCAAGAAGTTCCTTTGGTCCATTAATAGTGAGGTTAGCTCCTTTATTGGTCATAGTAATTTGATGGGTTTTACTATAGCATTTATAGTTGTTAATAATAATGCACTTCCTTTCGAAGTAAGGATTTTTGCCTCCCTGTAAGAATATTTTAGAAGTTGGAAGTTGTAAGTTGTAAGGTTTAACTCATTATTAATTAGTAACTATTCTTTCTTAATTGTTATTCTAAAAGACTACAAGATAACAAGACTATTATTAGCAGTTATGTATAAAGTTATATTTTATTCACAGCATTTCGCAGCAGTAGCCTGTAAAAAACCAAAATATTAAAATGACCCTATATTTTCCCAAAACACTAATATCCCAACAAGCAACAACGATATCAGTGAAAATGGTGTGAGGAACTCAAGGAAAGGTCTCTCTCTCTGGGGGCTATATATATAAATATATATATATATATCGGTGTGTCACAGCTAGGCATGAAAATCTGGGCCGTGCTGGCCACTCAAGACCGGGCCCAGTCATGCCCGGGCCGGGCCAGCACGGCCCATGATTAATATGTGGGACGTGCCGTGCCGTGCCCAACCCTTTGGGGTCAGCCCAGCACGGCCCAGGGCACGGCTTTGGTCGTGCCGTGATGGGCTGGGCCCTAGTCGGGCCTGGGCCATGCAGCCTGTGGGCGGCCCACATATCCCCCTCCCCTTTTTTTATTTTATTTTTAATTTATTTTTAATTTTTTTAAGTCTTAGAGACTTAGACTCTTGGTCTTGGACCAATTTCATTAAAATCAAGAAATTAAGAGAAATAAATAAGTAGAATAACACTAATGACGTTTTGGTTTATATCAGTAGGAGGCATCGACCAACTTTAGATTGATGGGGGTAGGGAATAGATGATAATGATGATGTATCATCTGATGAATTAAGCATTCATTCTGAAACTTAAATCTTAAAATGTCATTGAATATATATATTATTTGGATCATGTGACCCATCAATCAATAGAAAACCCCACTGGATCAAGTGTTCAAATCACTGATGTATGTGCTATTTGTATGGTTCCAACCCAGGATACCAGGTGGGTCCTATTAACTGTACCTGGCCCAGAACTCAGGTGGCAAACAGTAACCAGTGAGTTGCAGAATCACAAGTTAACCATCTTTTCATATAATTGGAGCCCACCTGACCTTTTTGGCCGGTGCATTTAATTGGTGGGCCAACATGTGGGGCCGGATAAAGGATCATCAGGTGGCCACATTGGAAACCTCCACGCTCACTTGGGCCCACCTAGCAAACAAGCCCCCAAATGGGTGATTACTTACTTGTGAGGAATAACAGGAGTCATTCGTGTTTACACTTGCCAGTCTGCTATAAAAGTGCCATCCAGGCGGGGAGGGTTTATAAAAAATATAGTCGTTGGGCCTTCCCCGGGCCGTGCCTGGGCCGGGCCTAGCTGTGCCTCGTGCCAGGCCGGGCCGCCCGCGGGCTTGGGGCATTGGCCCAGCACGGCACGGATTTTAACCGTGCCGGCCCGTTGACCAAGTCAATAGGCCCAGGCACGGTTTTTCCGTGCCGGGCCCGTGCTGGGCTTGGGCCGCCCGCCCATATTTACACCCCTAGTCACAGCTCACCCCACAACCATCTTCTATTACCGAAAGGGATTGACCTTTCTCTTAAGTTCATGTTTATTTTATTTTTTATTTTTCATCATTTGGTGCCTGCCTTCATAAAGTAAGGGGGTTTCCATCTTTCCCACATGTTTGATTATCTTAGGATAGCTTAGGTTTTCGATTTGTGAGGTGTATGGATATCATATCCAGGTTTTTCCAGAAAGGAATCGTATCCAATATTTCATTTTTATGTCTAAAATCCATGTCCCTTCAGTGTACATGTCTCAATCCCTGTTGTTTCAATTTTGTGTCTAGGCATGACAAGTTTTTTAACTTTTTTGTCAAAACATCTTCCATGTTGAACTTCAGGAAGATTTTATCATTACTCAGAAAGAAGATCTCATAAATGAAAATAAATTCAGATAAGCATTTTTAGATCATTACCTGTGACTTTCAGCAGTAAAAAGGCCATCAAAGTGCAGAAGGTCGTAAGTTCGTGGGTATGTGGAGAATGCCTCGCACCTACAGAACAAGAATAGACCAACGACCATTAGCCATCAAATCATTGCTGCTTCAGTGTAGAAACTATATCCATTTACATGCATAAGTTATGTATTTTTCTACATCATTATCGAAAACTTAACCCATCAATCCTGGGTCAGCTTAATGAGTTTTAGTATGTAACTCTAAAATAAGCTATCACCTTATTTCTTATCTCTAAGGTATCTGTAAAATAATCATAAGACCTTATTTCTTATTTAAGGTCTGTGTGTGTGTGCGTTTGAATGTGTAAAAGAGACTGAATGCATTACAACTGCGTAGGCATGGAAGAGATGAAAGCCACAAGAAGAATCACTGTGAATGCATAGCAGTTATAAAGAAGAATGAATGCACAACATGCGAAAGTCAATTTGGCATACCAATCATGGTAAGTCCCGATCAGTCCCCTATCATAGACTACACTTAGTGAATTTGTGCCATAGGAAGAGACAACATTCATAACCCATATAGGATCATCAATAAGTGCTGCAGCAAATCCTCCATACTCCGTATTCATGTCCATTACATTACGTATTTTATCAGTTCCAAGAGCAGGCAGCAAGGTCTTGTAATGTTTCACCCTCACTTTCCATTTGCTGTCATCATGCTTGAATGCACTGGCACTCCCACCAGGGATCGTCGAAATGCGCTCAGGAGCAATATGCAGACGGTCAGGCCATTTTGGAGTAGATTCCAAGTTTAATTTCTTGAATTCCTGACTCGGAGTAACAAGGCAAGAATGGAGTGGTGTGTACCATGCTGCATCAGGTTCTGTACTGTCATCACACTTTGGTGGGTAAGCATCACGAACCAAAAGCTTATCATAGCAGCTATTGTCAGAAGATTTTTTCCATACGGAAATATCATCTTTTTGATTGTATAACTTGAAGCACATGCTAGATAGCAGCTTCTGCAATTTATTGTAATCCGACTTCTGCTCTTCCACAGTGGTATTCCATCCTCGCCAGCGGTTCTTGTAGTTCACTGGCGGGCCAGAGAGGACCCAGAAGCCTCCAGGCCTTAGTATACGATGTATTTCCAGAAGGTAAATTCCACCTGAAACCGGACAGTTTTCCTTGTGAGAGTGGTGAACTTGCCAAGCAAAACTAGACATTCCAACATAGCTATATTACTCAGATGTAAATGATTTTTTTTCCTTCTCTTTTTACAAAAGAGAGGCCCAATTCAACAAACCGGGGGGGAGGATAGGTCATCCATTCACAATATAGTACTAACAGTAGACTAGTGGATAGGCCATGATAAATCAACCTTTCTGTAATTAAAACCATAAAATGGAATTTTGGCCTATGTGACTATGTTCAAGTTGGTTTGTCAAAATTGAAGACTTAACATTGCATATTCATGCTGGGGCACGACCGCACGAATCTTGAAAGATCTAGTCACAAGTACGATGCCCACCCCATGGACCATGAATCAAAATTGAGCCCCACGGACTAAAGCCAACCTGTTCAATTTAATGGGCAATTAAATATTAGCAATATAAATTTTTATCAAGTATATGGCCCAAATTAAATGAAAAAGAAAAAAAAAAAAAACCTCACTCAACTTCCATGGAAAAATGTTCTTTTTGCTAGTTTTGTCATTTCAAATGCCTCCAAAACACTTTTGTTTGCAACTTGTAAGAAGTCCATGTGTCACAATGACCAAAATGGCCCAAAAAATCCTCATTAAATATTGTCAAAGAGAATAGGAACTTACCAAATTCTGTCCATGGGATGAGGCATCTGGAGCAATGAGCCATATCAAAAGAACTAGAGGGGAAAGGAAGACGCTGTGTGGAAATGATACCCAAGATTGCTGGAATTCCACGTTCAAGGGCAAATTGAACTTGAGCCTCATGATTGTCTCTTGGTGCAAGAGAAACAGTTAAAATTCCACGGTCTAGCAAATCACCTCCCCAACTGGCAACCTATAAAGCAGATGCATCCATTCAATTACATGTAAACAAACATTTACCACAGATTGGACTGATGCAACAAGGATTCAAAGGGAAAGAACTAAATAAAATTTAGGAGCAGGGAGACCATCACAAGCTAGATTAATGTTTTTTTCTTATTTAAACGAAGCTGGATTAATGTTACCAGGCTTCAAAAGGAAAGCATCTAGAAAATTAGGAGCAAGGAGATCATCGGTCCAACTGACAAACATCTTAAGGGCATGTTTTTGTATCTGGTTGAAACTCTTTTTGAGAGGGATTGACCATGAACTTTTTTCATGGACTAGCAGTGATGAGAGATTTTGAAGTCCAAGGATAAATTATAGTGCGCCATGCTTTTCCATACAGTGAAACACCTTTTGGAAGTAATCTTTGCAACGAAAAGAAGTTCAAAATGAAAGTTTTTAGGTTTCCTCTGTACACATTTGGGATAGTATTTTCATTTTCTATCATCTCCCGGCAGACATCCACAACTGACAGGAAAAGTAGTGTACATTTCCTTGCTATTTTTGCAGAATGATGCCACACCAAACTACTAGCTTTTTGGTTGCTTGTGCAATAACCCACTTTTTCACAAACAATGTGGTTATACGAAAGTACCTTAAAGCAGATGCACACGTTACATCTAACCGAAAGAATATGTTAATGAATAAACCAATTACCACGATCTGGACTAACATTACTAGGATTAAGGCAAACTAGGAAGAGGAAAAACTGTTGGAAAATTCCATCATGTGGGGCCACACATGTAACCATTAAATGTGTTATGCTATCTTTGGTTAAGCCTAATTGAAGTGATCTAATTAAGACTTAAAGTTTTAAGGCTTAAGGGTATAATTGTCATGGGATTAATATGTAGATACCAGAATACTAATTCTAATTTGATGAGGGGACAAATTAGAATTAGCAAATCTCATTATTATATATTAGGGTTATGGTCCCCAATTCATATGGTAAGTTCCTATTCTCTCTGACATCCCATCATCAGAAAGAAGGTTTCTCTGGACAGCCATATTGGATTGGAAGATCAACAACCTGCGAATAACTTTCACAATGGATCAAGGTATGTTTTTTTCCGCTTTACATCTCTCGATGATTTGACATGGAGGATCTTGGTTGTTTAAGTTTTTCTAGATCATAGATCTAGATATTGTTTTCTAACAAGTGGTATCAGAGCAACTCCATGTTAAGCCATTGAGAATCAAGTATTTTGTTTCTAATCAAAATCTCAAGCACTTCTGTTGTTAATCTTCTTCGTCGTTGTTGGATCCTTTTCGTCTCGTAATATGGAGTTAGAGACTTCTCCATTTAAGAAACCGAGGTCTTCGTGATCCTTCTACGAGTTTTCTATGTGAGGATTAGATCCGATCCACCATCCTTGATTATTATGGATCTTTACCTTATCTATATCATAAATCAAGTCTTAAACTTAGTGAGAGTCTTGATCTCTCTTGACAATTGCCATATGCTTGATTTGACTTGTGGCCCATGGCGCATGAGAGCCGCACAATTCCCTGCCCATTGCATATCATGTACTTTTCAAATCACAGGTTATTGTGATGCATTGCATATTAGCAGTGGTTCTTCGTTGTTACCAATAAATTGACGCGAGTAGGGTTGCAATGACCACAGGCCCATCAGTTGTTGGGGAAATATTTGGGCCCGGATTGGAGCTATTAATTAATGGTGAAGCAGACAGAGCTCTCCCCAATTGAGTCTTTATGCAAAAAAACATGGTCTAGTATGCAAAAACGTGGTCACAATACTATCTATGTAGTAAGAGGGCCAAATATGTTGATTTGGATCCCACCGCTGGACCCAAAAACTTGCCCAAATAGAGAGCAAGGTTTCCCGGGCAGATAAAGGTGGCCCGGCCCGCTTTAAAAAGTACCTGATTGCAGACATCCAGACAAATGAGACAATAACGTTTGGATGCATCAAGACCCTTGTAGTCTGTTCTTTATCAATGGGTTTTCATGCTGTTAACTTTCCATTCATGCTTCGGGATATGGATCAAGTTTTCAATCGGATCAATGTCCGACATGTGTCATGATGATCAATTTGATGTCCCGTGCTGTTCTCTTGCTTTCTCCTCGGGACATGTGCCAAGATGATCAATTTTTTCTTCCTTGTTGTTTCATCGTGACATGTGTCAAGATGATCTAGCCCATGACAGTATTCTTGTTTTGTTTATTATTCTTTCACTCTTGTTTACGTATTGATGAAGAGAAACTTTTTATACCTTGGGACATGGATCAATACAATTGCATCAAGATCTGATTCCATTTTTTTCTCGGTGGCTCTCTTCCATTAACTTTTTGTCTCGGGACATGTGCTATTGTATAAGTCAATGGATGACTTCGGTGTTTTTTTCTTTTTTTTTTTTTTTTTCCTTTCCATGGATGACGTCCATGACTTGTTGATTTTTTTTTCCGCCTCGGGCCATGCGCTACTTCTCTTTGCCATGCGCATGACATAACTGGTTGGGTCAAGCCAGTTTTGTATTCGGCCAGAAAGATTAATGAGGGTTTTCTTCAACTCAAATTCAAATATTTTATGGTATATCTTCTCTGGTTAAATAAAATTGTCCATCATTCTAAATGGGCTAATTGAAATAAGATGTTACCAAAGTGACCTCTCTTGTGTAGATTGTTCATGAGGAATATTGGATGTTTGTGTGTATGTAAATTCATGCGGGTCTTAGTCGGCCCAAAGGAAGGTTAATACTTGGCCGAATTGCATACACACCCGTGGTGATAAACATGTGACGATTATCAGGTTTTCCATATAAATAATACATCGATCCAAAGATAGATTTATTATTTGACATAAATTATTGTCAATGTTCGCTCACTACCACAAGAGTACCATTTACAATTAATATTACTGTCCAAAGACTTGATATTAATGCTGTGCTAGGTATCTTGAGATAAGACTTACCATTATTTGAATATGTTGATTATCGTATTTGGTTATTAATATGAGCTTGTTTGTCTGTTTATTTTTTGTTCTCTTTACAGCAAGTGTTTCTACTATATCTGCTAATATCAACTCAATACCTGTGCTTAATGGGACTAATTTTAAGGATTGGAAAGAGAACATAGAAATTGTTCTCGGCTGCATGGATCTAGACCTTGCACTACGGACTGAGCAACCCGCTTCTCTTACGGATGAAAGTTCTCCTGATTCAAAGAAGAACTTTGAGAAGTGGGATCGCTCTAATCGCATGAGTCTTATGATAATCAAGCGCGGCATTCCAGAGGCTTTTAGGGGTGCGGTATCTAACAAGTTAACCACAGCCAAAGAATTCCTCGCTGAGATTGAAAAGCGTTTTGTGAAAAACGATAAGGCAGAATCAAGCACGCTTTTGCAAAGCTTGATTTCTATGAAGTATAATGGCAAGGGGAATATACGGGAGTACATTATGGATATGTCTCATCTTGCTTCTAAGCTTAAGGCACTGAAGCTCGAGCTGTCTGACGACTTGCTCGTGCATTTGGTATTAATATCACTTCCTGCACAATACAGTCAATTTAAGGTCAGTTACAACTGTCAAAGGGAGAAATGGACTCTTAATGAGCTCATTTCTTATTGTGTGCAAGAGGAAGAGAGATTGAAGCAAGACAGGACAGAAAGTGCTCATTTGGCAAGCACCTCTAAGGATAAGGGCAAAAAGAGAAAGAATAATGGAGCTGCTAAGGGTCCAGCCCAAAAGAAACAACAACAAACAAATGAGGGTCCAACTCAAAAGAAATCACAGCAAGCAAATGAGGGTTGTTTCTTTTGCAACAAGCCTGGACATGTGAAGAAGGACTGTACCAAATATCACGCTTGGCGTGCAAAGAAAGGTACATTTCTTACTTTGGTCTGTTTTGAGGTCAATTTAGCTTCAGTACCTAGAAACACGAGGTGGTTAGATTCTGGTGCTACTACTCACATCAGTGTTTCTATGCAGGGTTGCCTGAGCTGCCGAAAGCCAAGTGATGCTGAAAGACACATCTTTGTGGGCGATGGCAACTCGGTAGAAGTAGAGGCAATAGGGCATTTTAGGTTGTTATTGAAAACTGGTTATTATTTGGATTTAGTAGATACTTTTATTGTACCGTCTTTTAGACGGAATTTGGTTTCAGTTTCTTTATTGGACAAGTTTGGTTATTTTTGTTCATTTGGAAACAATCAAGTCAGCTTATCTATAAATTCAAATATTGTTGGAACTGGTTCTCTATGTGTATATGACAACTTATATTTGCTTGATATAATTGTTTCTTATAATGAATCCTTCAATGTGGAATCACGCGGTACTAAACGAAAATTGAGTAAAGAAAATTCAGCCACATTATGGCACAAACGCTTAGGTCACATCTCTAAGCCTAGAGTTGAGCGACTTGTGTCTGATGGAATTTTAGATTCCCTTGACTTTACAGACTTTGATGTTTGTATTGCTTGCATCAAGGGAAAACAGACCAAACTGAAGAAATTAGGTGCCAATAGAACTTCAGACGTCTTAGAATTGATACACACAGATATTTGTGGCCCATTCCCTACGGCTTCTTGGAATGGCCAACAGTATTTTATATCATTCATAGACGATTACTCTCGCTATGGGTACCTATTTCTCATTCATGAGAAATCACAGTCTTTGGACGTGTTCAAAACATTTAAAGCTGAAGTTGAGAACCAACTCAACAAAAGAATAAAGTGTGTCAGGTCTGACCGTGGTGGTGAATACTACGGTAGATATGATGGCTCAGGTGAACAACGTCCAGGACCATTTGCTAAATTCCTAGAGGAATGTGGAATCGTCCCACAGTACACCATGCCAGGGTCACCTAGCATGAATGGTGTTGCTGAAAGGCGAAATCGGACTCTTAAGGATATGGTAAGGAGTATGATTAGTCATTCTTCTTTACCAGAGTCACTCTGGGGAGAAGCAATCAAAACAGCAGCTTATATTCTGAATAGAGTGCCAACTAAAGCAGCTGCAAAAACACCTTATGAGCTTTGGACAGGCAGAAAGCCTAGTCTAAAGCATTTTCACATTTGGGGATGTCCAGCTGAGGCAAGGCCTTACAGGCCACATGAAAAGAAATTGGACTCCAAAACTGTTAGCAGCTACTTCATTGGCTACTTCATGGACGTCATCCATGGAAAGGAAAAAAAAAGAAAAGAAAAAAACACCGAAGTCATCCATTGACTTATACAATAGCACATGTCCCGAGACAAAAAGTTAATGGAAGAGAGCCACCGAGAAAAAAATGGAATCAGATCTTGATGCAATTGTATTGATCCATGTCCCAAGGTATAAAAGTTTCTCTTCATCAATACGTAAACAAGAGTGAAAGAATAATAAACAAAACAAGAATACTGTCATGGGCTAGATCATCTTGACACATGTCACGATGAAACAACAAGGAAGAAAAAATTGATCATCTTGGCACATGTCCCGAGGAGAAAGCAAGAGAACAGCACGGGACATCGAATTGATCATCATGACACATGTCGGACATCGATCCGATTGAAAACTTGATCCATATCCTGAAGCATGAATGGAAATTTAACAGCATGAAAACCCATTGATAAAGAACATACTACAAGGGTCTTGATGCATCCAAACGTTATTGTCTCATTTGTCTGGATGTCTGCAATCAGGTACTTTTTAAAGCGGGCCGGGCCACCTTTATCTGCCCGGGAAACCTTGCTCTCTATTTGGGCAAGTTTTTGGGTCCAGCGGTGGGATCCAAATCAACATATTTGGCCCTCTTACTACATAGATAGTATTGTGACCACGTTTTTGCATACTAGACCATGTTTTTTTGCATAAAGACTCAATTGGGGAGAGCTCTGTCTGCTTCACCATTAATTAATAGCTCCAATCCGGGCCCAAATATTTCCCCAACAACTGATGGGCCTGTGGTCATTGCAACCCTACTCGCGTCAATTTATTGGTAACAACGAAGAACCACTGCTAATATGCAATGCATCACAATAACCTGTGATTTGAAAAGTCCATGATATGCAATGGGCAGGGAATTGTGCGGCTCTCATGCGCCATGGGCCACAAGTCAAATCAAGCATATGGCAATTGTCAAGAGAGATCAAGACTCTCACTAAGTTTAAGACTTGATTTATGATATAGATAAGGTAAAGATCCATAATAATCAAGGATTGGTGGATCGGATCTAATCCTAACATAGAAAACTCGTAGAAGGATCACGAAGACCTCAGTTTCTTAAATGGAGAAGTCTCTAACTCCATATTACGAGACGAAAAGGATCCAACAACGACGAAGAAGATTAACAACAGAAGTGCTTGATCGCGCATGCAAATTAATAAAATATTTAAGAGCGGAGATCAAGTGCTTGAGATTTTGATTAGAAACAAAATACTTGATTCTCAATGGCTTAACATGGAGTTGCTCTGATACCACTTGTTAGAAAACAAGATCTAGATCTTGTTTTCTAACAAAAACATCTTAACAATAAAAACAGGAGAATATAATTGGTCTAAAAAACTAACTTCCCAACGGGCAAAGCAGATGCATCCATCCCATTACATATAAATCGAAATAACGTGCACATGAATTAATTAATCACCATAATTTGGACTAATATTGATCTCTCTCTCTCTCTCTCTCTCTCTAAACCACAACAGAACAACCCCACTTTTGGTGGCATAAACCAGTTAAGTTAAGACTACAACAGAACAACCCCACTTTTGGTGGCAAAAACCAGTTAAGTTAGACTACTGGTCAGGAGTGATACCTTGAACTGGACGGCCCAAAGATCGATCCCTGATCATGTGTGTGATACTCAGGTGCCACCACCACTCAACCATGAGTGTGTTGGCCCCTTCTATTTCTATTGTGATGAAAATGTTCTGCTTTCTAATGGCATTTGATGTTCTTTTCAGGCAGGAATTAAACCAGTACATACTCACAGATCCCATTGCAGGCCTAGCCTACTCCCTCTCTAGGAAGAACCTAAGCGTGAGACCCCAATCTGCCTGGGTAATCCCCAAGACCAGGTCAAGTGCTCATGTAAGTCAAGAAAGGGGAATCCGCAAGGGTAAGGGTGGAGTGCTTCGGTTAGCACCGCGAGGCTTTGTCCAAGTCCCACATCGGAAATATCCAAGTCCTGACCTTGGGCTTATAATGTGCGACCTGGTCCTTAACTCCACATGAGGGCTTTTAAAACCATGAGGTAAGATTGGGTTGAAATCCCATGAGCCAAAGCGGACGATATCATGTGGATAGTGGGCCTGGGTTGTTACACTAAGCAAATGTGCTTTCTACATTGTTGGTTAGACAACATTGTACGATTCTAATACCAGTAGACTGTAAATTTTCAAAAATATTGAATTATGCATACAAATGAATAAAACATAAGATGACTGACATCAGTAGAACAGAAACCTAAGACAATAAGCAACTCACCCCACACCCCGTGTCAATGGCAGTTCGGACTGTCCCATCCTTCATACCAGGAATCAAATCCTGCATCAAATCAACATATGCACCAACTCCTCGGGGAAACATAGTACCTCCGCCGGGAAACAAGAACTTCTCCCCTTCTTTTCGAAGCCAGTGCTGATTAGATTTCTGATTGTTAATCCAATCATAGGGCACATTTCTGAAATCAAACACAAAATGAGAAAATCTGCTCTACTGATCCTGTCCAGATGAGGGAGTGACTTGATCAACTATAACAAGACAATCAAATGCTATCTAAAAAGCTTTTATTAAATATACACAAGAAATAGAAGGAAATGATAGTCTACACTAGGCTGCATTACCTATACCAACACTCATCTTTGCTCTTTGGCCATTTGATTGGTGTCTTGTACCCTTTTGGATGGGGTACTAAGCATTCTTTCCTTTCAAAGATTGGAGGGCAGTGGCGTTCCATAAATGTAAGCCTATGAGAACCATACTTCTTCCATCTCTACAACAAGAGGAAAAGGTTTCAACATCAAGAGGAAATGCACATATTGAAAGTAACTGTATGTGCAGTATCTAAATGTAAACATACATAGTATATATAGAAAAACAAATACAGTGAGAACCAGCTGCACTACATGATGTCCCTATCCAGCTAAAAGCAACAGCCAAGGACGATCAAAATAGTTTTTGGTGTACCCTTAATCCACACCAAGAACTTTATGCCCTCTCAACCCAAATGGTTGGCACGCTTTCCGGGGCTGTTTGGGGGCTTTACTAATGGAGTTGAGTGGAGTAAAGATTATTTTGAAGAAAGAATAAAATATAAGTGGGTTATGATGATATTTTATTTTTAGTTGTTTATTATGGAATCTTTTTTACTTTTTGTATTGATTGTGGAGTTTTTTTGTCTTTTAGTGGAGAGATGAGGTTACTTTTTGACTTTTTTTTGAAAAATATGATGGGAAATTTGAATTAAAGTGCTTTTGATGGGACATTTTTTTGAGAAATTGGGGCTTTACCTTACTTGATTCTATTAGTAGAGTTGCCAAACAAGCCCGAAGAACCAGTCCCACTAAGCCCACAAGCATTTACATCGAGCATTATATATGAAAATGAAACAGTGAAAACCAACCACCTAAACAGATGCCAATCATGGGAAGTGGGGGGATGGAAAGGTCTTCGTGAGGATTAGGGTGATTGATATGAATTTGGGTTTGGAGGGGTTTTGATTACAGTTGAATCACAAAAAAAGGTACTTCAATTTAAAAGTCAAGTTTTCAAACGAGCCCTGCAAATTGAGGGTACAATGATCACATCAATAACATTTTCACCCGATCCTATCCACGTCAAGACCTTCGTATTCTCTCTCTCTCTCTCTCTCTCTCTCTCTCTCTCTCTCTCTCTCTCTCTCTCTCTCTCTCTCTCTCTCTCTCTCTCTCTCTCTCTCTCTCTCTCTCTCTCTCTCTCTCTCTCTCCCCCAAAATCAATCAATCAATCAATAGACACAGACACTAATTCCAAATTGGTTAACTGACCCTCGTAAATCATCAAAGGATTGGGATGATAAAATGAACAAATCACCCTCCCCACCCCCCGGCCCCCACCCCCCCAAAAAAAAAAATAATAATAATAATAATAATGACAAATAAATAAATTTGGCACGCCACTAGCCCATATGTAGACCATTCCAACCCCACCACTCCAAAACACCAAACAACATGCATTCAAGTGGTCCTTATAGGGGGGTTGGTGAGACCAGGTTTCACTACAAAATCACTACATATTAGAGAATTTGCTAAAGGGACAGTTCATTAATTTAAAATTAGGAAGTCTCAAAGAGGGCCACCTATAATGAATCCAAATTCCAACCCCAACACCGCCCCCCAAGCTCACTATTGGCACCCACGCCAGCTTGACACGCATCAAACTGATATACATCATTCGATTAAATCACACACAAAAAAAAAAAAAGGACTTAAAAGGTTAAAACTTTGAGCCCCCTAAATCAAGGGTAGAATGATTTAATTGAAACTATTTTTGGTCTACCCTAATCCACATGTAGCCTAACCATCTTCCCTTCCAACACACATATATAGTGTAACTGATAATGAACAATAAGTTCTTGCTTATCTTAAAATATAACTAATGGTTATATATACCTTTGGGTCTGTGCATGGTGTGTAGTCTTGATAGTCACTGCTACATTCAGGGAATACAACAGGCTTAGCTTGAAGAGAAACCAATGATGCTTCCTTTGGAGCGTGGGCAGCTCTGGTGATACCATTGATAAGAAGTTTGTTCTTATCGGAGCAAAATAAGCCGCCAAGATAGAATGAGAATCCACACAGTAATGTAAATATTAAAGCAATAGGGATCTTCCTTGAACTTTTATCATGATAGGCCGCTGGCTTGAGATCTTTATTCTTCATCTTCTTCTGTAACTAAATACCTGTGTAGAATTTATCCAGGCATATGTAAGAAACGTAACATAGTATTAAGTAACTTAAGTTCATTAATCGACATTGTCAATAGTCCATAAATTGCATCTACCAGAATATTCAAAAAAGATAAGAAGCATTCTTCCATGTTCTTTGACAATTTCTAAAACCCAACTGGAAGCCCTTCATTATCTGTAGCCAGTACTTGTAAACCTTGAATATAACTAGACACATTTTTACTGTCGAAGACCATAATACACCCAACTTGTCTCATATAAAAGATTCCACTACTGCCTAGTTCCTGCTCTAGCCTGTTAAGGCAATGAAAACATCTACAATTTTTTTAAACAATTGTAGGTTGATTACAGATGCTGACCTAGATGGGCTCCTGCAGAATGGGCTCTTGGATCATGTGCCAGACCCATATCGGGGCCATCCAACTCAAGGCCCCATTGGGCCCAGCCTATTAAAGAGGACAAATCAATGAAGTTTTACCTTGAGTCTTATCTGGGCAAATCAGTAGATATTTATTTTCTTTCTTGAAATCTTATCATGATCTGTTCAAAAAATCCAATCTTATCATGATTTAGAGAGAACAAATTAAAGGGATTTGCTTTGTCCCTTGTAACTAAAATTTAGAAAGAATACAATAGCATGTGAAGGACTTACTCGATCCCTATAGACTCATTATAAAAGGATGTACTCTCTTCCTTCTAACGCACTCAATAAACTAAAATTGTTCTCTCTATTTTATTGTTAAATGTTTATGGGCATAAGATCAACACATTGATTGTGCTTGTGCTATAAGTTCCAGCTTGGAGAGCAATCATTGATCACTCTTCCCCTCCCTTGCTGTCTCAATAACACCACAGATAATAGTGTATTTGAAACTCATTCTCCTCTCTGGCATGTGACACATCGCCAAGGAAAAGAACTGGCAGCACCATTATATCAATACACAAAGTTTGGTAAAATCTCACCTCTGCTATGAGGTATGATTAAGGAAGATCAAGGTTTTAAAAAATTGCAGTTGCAGCCGTGCTCACCAGAGGGGAAGAATCAAGAAAAACAAGAGCATTAGTTCCTATATAGCCCTGAAATAACAGATTGAGCTAGACAATGCCGAACCCAAAAACCATTGACAAATTAGATGCGATAACAAGATCTGATTGATGTTTCAAACAGAGGCTCAAGCACAAAATTGTCTCCACTATATTCAACAATATAATGCAAGGATCCAATCCAATTACACAAAACCCAGATAAAGGGTTTCTTATTTTACCAAAAAGAAGAGAGAAGGCGGAAAAAAAAAAAAAGGAAATTTCCAAGAGGAGCCTTTTGGCCTTTGTTTCTTGAAGAGACCCATCCTTTTTATCATACCCAATTCCTGGATTTTGAAAATTCCAGAATACCTAAGCTTTGTCAACCAGATCTCCATTGATGCGGTAAAAATTTCCAAGTAGTAATCCTTGTAATACACAAGACAACTGTGCATTATGTAATACAAATTTCAAAAGCAAGGCACAACTAGAATCAGCAACAACAAAATCCAATTGCTGAATTCCATAACTTTCACAGAAATGAAGATTCTCCACGTAGACAATGAAACTAAGAGAAGCTCAGTTTGAAGTACAATGACTTAGTGCGCTGTTCAGTAGAATAAAAAAGCAGAATTGGTTCAGATCTCTTTGCGCTGACAACTAAGATGAGAAAAGGACTTAATTTGACAACAGATCTGGTCGTGATAATAACCAAGACCAAGTGAAATGAAATTAAAACAGACAGACTCAACAGAAAGAAAAAGGCATTGATGTACTTTTCTAAGGTTTCCCATGAATTCAACTCCCTGGAATTGGAATTCAAACAGTATAGTAAGAATTTCCATGGATTCAATTCCCAACAATCAGAAAGAAAGAAATAGGCATAATTTCTAAGAGCTACCAAGATTTCAATTCCCTGGAATTAGAATTTAAACATTTCGGAAAGGACATCAATGTAACTTCCTAGATTTTTTTTCCATGAATTCAATTCCCTTGAATTGGAACTCCAAAGCCCATCACAGCACAACCATTTTCTTAGAGTCCCATGGTATTTTCACCGGCCAGCATTAACAACCACAGAAAACCTCCGGAAAACACACTCAATCCACGGATCTCCTCTGCAAAGGCAAATGAAGATTGATTCTCCAAAACCCAACACACACAAAACAAAACAAAACAAAAAAAAAAAAAAAGGAAAAATCCAACCCAGAAAGGATTTGAGGAAAACCCAACAACCCCACTTGAAAATCAGATCACAAGAGCAAGGACCCACTCACTCACATTTAATAAAGAAAGTACGAAAGCAGCAAAACCTCCTGAGCAGGCCCTGCAAAAGTACTACTAACTGCAACAAAAAGAAAGTACCTTGAGTGAGAGTTCCCAACCAGAAAGAAAGAAATCCAACTTCAGATCTCTACACACTCCTTCCCGCTGAGATCTCTTCTAGTGAGAGACGTTTCTTATTTATAAACCTTCAAAGCTGGCTGATGCTAAAAGAGGTAAGAGAAAGCGCGTTTAGAGATGAATGCAAGATTTTTTTTTTTTATATTCTCACGTGAAGAAAACAGGAATGGGTAAATCTGGAAAACTACTTGGTCCTAATATTTCACAGTTTTGTTTGGGGTGATGGAAAGTGAACATGGTTTCCTGAGATTTTAATGGGGGTACTAAAAACAAGGATCTTGTTTCCTAGGTACGGTGCGTGTGGTTTTTTGTCGGTGGAATTTTCCTGGACATGGTCCTCTCGGCATTGAAGCGGGGAGGTGGCGGTGAATGAATACATTTTTAGATTCTTCCTCACTTCGGTTTTGTAGGGAGGGGTACAAATGTAACCAATAGATCTTGTTTTCCTCAATGAATTATCCAATTTCAGGAAATCTTGTAATAAATCACAAAACATAGAAATGTAAAAATCCATGGGGTTCGCCTCCTTTGATCAGTGCAACACTGCAACTCCTTTTATGCTTTTGTACTCCCATGATCCAGCATCAAGTTCAATTTTATACTCATTAAATCTTTACTTGCGTTAGATTGAATGTAAAAAAAAAAGCTTATGATTAAGACGCCATTAAATTTTAAGATTAAATCAAGGGCTAGAAGAACTTGGTGGGATTATTTTGTTTTCCCCTTTTAATAAAGAGACCTTTACATCTTCCCTCCCCCATTGATAGACATAAATTTAAGTAGGCCCCACATTAACAATATGCAACCTCCTCTTAGGAGAACATTGTCCCATGCAAACATGCCTTAAACTCTCCTTTGAAGACATTACACATGCTGATTCACTGGTTGTACAGTGTGTGTGAGTATTCACACTCTTGGCATTTGTGATGGCCCAACTTGTGATTACATGTGGGTGGATTCCACTCACAAAGATACACCCCTCACAAGGAGTCTCATGGTGATATGGATAAGAATAACCTGACATTTATGGGGCATTCGGCGACAGGTCCCTAAACATTTCACTTTATGGCCTTAGATCCACGACAAAAAAAATAGTCATAGAGCCAAACGTCTCTCCCACACTTTCTATATCTGAAATGTTTAGTTTACCCTTTCTTTAAATCATAACCCATGATTGGTGGGATATCCCATTAATAATGGCCAACTAACATTTAATTGCCCACGATTAATGGAATCTCATTAATGAGATTTTCAAATAAATTCTAAAAACATACAAATAAATTTCAAAATAACGTAAATAAATTTAAAAAAAAAGCAATAATTTCAAAAAAAATGCAATACATCTAAAAAAACGCATAGAAATTTAAAATGACACAAATAAATTTCAAAAGATCCAAATCAATTTTAAAAAAAATGTAAATAAATTTTAAAAAAAACTCAAATAAATCACAAAATATCCAAATAAAATTTTAAAAATGCAAATAAATTTCAAAACACGCGAATAAATTTCAAAAGACGTAAATAAAAATGCAAATAAATTTAAAACAATGTAAATACATTTGCAAAACCTAAGATAAACCAATTTTTCAAATTTCAGAAAAATTTGCCAAAAACTCAAGTATTTTTTTCAAAACTCAGTTAAATTTATTTCAAAAAATACAAATAAATTTCAAAGGACACAAATAAAATTAAAAAACACAAATAGATCTAAGAAAATACAAATAAATATGCCAAAATTACAGAAATATTTGTTCAAAAACTCAAATAAGATTTTCAAAATGGAGATAAATTTGTTAGAAACTCGGCTATATTTTTCAAAAATTCAAATAAATTTGCCAAAAACTCAGATAGATTTGTTCAAAACTAAGATAATTTTATTTTAGAACTCAGATAAATTTGACAAAAACTCAGATAAACTTTACGAAAAATCAGATAAATTCCCTTCTTAGTAAAACCTGCAACTAAATTTGCCAAAATTACAGAAATATTCGTTCAAAAAGTCAATTAAGATTTTCAAAATGGAGATAAATTTGTTAGAAACTAGGCTATATTTTTCAAAAATTCAAAAAAAACTTGCCAAAAAACTCAGATAGATTTATTCAAAACTCAGATAATTTTATTTCAAAACTCAGATAAATTTTGTAAAAACTCGGATAAATTTGTCAAAAACTCAGATAAACTTTACAAAAGTTCCGATAGATTTGTACAGAATTCAGAAAAATCTGACGAAAATTCAGATAAATTTCACAAAAATTTAGATAAATTTGACAGAAACTCGTATAAATTTGTTATAACTCAGATAAACTTGATAAAAATGTAAATAAATTTCACAAAAACTCAGATAAATTTGACAACAACTCAAATAAATTTGACAAAAACCGAGATAAATAATGCCAAAGAGCGATCACCGGGGAGACGTCAGTCCTCCACGGAATTCCCCTTTCATCCGTTTATCCATCTCAATCCCTCTGTTCACCACCTTTGTCGACAGCACCCCATTCCCATCTTCCATCTCCACTACAGAATAGATAAAAAAAAAAAAAAAACCATCATCACTACCCGCCCACCTCTTCCCACTCCGAAAACCCCAAAACCCATCTCCTCGACCTT
Organism: Litsea cubeba; assembly: GCA_012931725.1. NCBI lineage: Eukaryota > Viridiplantae > Streptophyta > Magnoliopsida > Laurales > Lauraceae > Litsea > Litsea cubeba. The sequence goes on from CM022947.1 coordinate 129,024,772, forward strand.
TGCTTACAAGACCCATCTCCCCCATCGACCTCTGCTGCAAGACCCATCTCCCCCAGAATATCTTCGCCCAAGATGCCCGCCAGGAGCGAGTTTCAGGAGGTTGATGCGCTCCACGGAGGCCACATTTCCCTCTGTCAAAAAGGACAGACAACACGACCATTCGTTTTCCTTCCATTTCTCACATTTTTCTCTGTCAAAAAGGACAGACAACACAACCATTCTCCATTCCATTTCAAATAAAAAACTCCTCTTCCTCCTCCGCCAAAAACCTTAAACATCTCCTCCACCACCTCATCCCTGATTCCACATACGCCGCAACGGCGACGACGATACCATCGATCGTCGCCGTTGCCATCGTGGTAAAAGTACCTTCTCACCAGAACCGTACGAAAAGACGCCGGAGATGAGCTCATCTTCCAACCACACCTCGTCGGAATCCGCTCCGATTCCGGCCAACGCCAAGGTCACAGATCGTCCGCCGCGGCCTCTCCTCCAACATCGAACGCGAGATCGCCATCATGCGCCACGTCCGCCACCCTCACGTCGTCAAGCTCTTCGAGGTCCTCGCCTCCAGATTCAAGATCTACTTCGTCATGGAGTACATCTGCGGCGGCGAGCTCTTCTCCAAGGTCTCCCGCGGCCGCCTCACGGAGGATCTCTGCTGCCGCTACTTCCAGCAGCACATCTCCGCCGTCCGCTTCTGCCACTCCCGCGGCGTCTTCCACCGCGATCTCAAGCTGTCAACGACAGTGGATGGTTGAGTTGGGTGGTTATTGGGTCTCGGTATGGTGAGTCGTCTTCTCTAGTGAAGAACATGTATTCTCATCAACCAACTGGACGATCTTTAAAAGAGGGGAACTAAATATTTAAAATTTTAAATTTTAAAATTAATGCCTAAAACGGTTGAAAGGGTATTTTCGTCCTAAAAAATGCAAACATGTGGGTTCAGGGACCTAAAGCTAGAAAAAGTCTAGCTGAGTGGACCATAGCCCTTAAAAAGTATTTCCTTAGACTGGAGGCTGGAAACAATGACTTATAGGGACCTTTCGCTAATTTTGCCGACATTTATTCAACTCTCTATCTCTTTATCATATCTACATTCAAATTCAAATTGAGAGATAATTCAAAATTAAATAGAGATCTTATCACCCATTAACCTAAGGGCAATTCATCTTGCCCTTAGATCTTGAAAAGGTGAATCATATATACGTGACTGATCTCTCGAAGATGGGTCACAAATCTCCACGCCAATGTGTCTAATTCAAGCCGACGCTGTCCTTATCATATTTGTAGCAGCCAGCTCTTATAGATTTGTGCTTGCATCTACAACCTTCAAGACAAAGAAAGATTGATTGAATGCTATCACATGAAAATAGCACGTCAATGAATGCACGACAATACCAGCTTTCAGAGAAAAAGGAAAGCCAGAAAACGACGAACAATATGTAATGCTCCCTTTATACAAAGGGAACGCAGATCACTTCTTCTCATCTCTGGCCGAAATTTTTTCAAGTTAGCCCCTTTTCTTTTTCTTTAAAGTCCTTTATGGGTCAATATTGACAAACTAAAGCTATTCATGGTCACCTCATCTATTAAATTAAACTCTAAACCCAACTTGATATTGATTTGACCATGTCCTAAAGACAAAGAGCACAACAAATCTACAAGTTTTGAAGGTTTTAATACTACGTTTAAAATAACAGTTATGCTACATAGACTAACTCATTGAGTTAGTCTATGAACTAACCCTATGATATTCATATGGAAATATCATCATATCCCCATGTGAATATCATAGGGTTAGTTCATGGACTAATGAGTTAGTCCATATAGACTTTTTTGTTAAAAAAACTACCAAATCAAAGTGATATTTTGCAGTCAGATTTATTGTCCCAATTGAGTCCCACAGGAAGGGTGCCCAGGCTTGTAAGAGTCAGTACTAATCTGGATACATCCTTGAAATCTGGTCTCATATTTATAGGGTTCTTTGATCCCCAGATCTTTGTAGATGGTGTAAAACCTATCAGTAATTATGTGTCGGCACTCTCTCCATGACTCCCATGTGCCTCCCATCATCCCATGTGACATCTTGTCTTATTTTTATATTTATATTAATGCTGTTGCTTTTTCAATCAGCAAAGTCAGTCACGCTCAATGCTGGCTTTGTTATGTCATCAATAGGTTTTGCACATTCACTTAGCATGAGCCTTTCATTATTATAGGCCGGCTTGGTTCATGAATTACATGATTCTTTAATTGAAATTATTCCAAGTGGCGATGAGTGGGGTTCTTTGCTGGACTTTTTAAATTATGTGTTTGATAGGATTTTTTTTTTTTTTTTTTTGGCAATGTGATTTTGGGTGGAATGGAATGGATTGTCATGTAGTTTAATTTATGATTGAGCAGTGTTGGCACATCAGTATTACACACATACCTGACAACGTTACACACATATCGAGAGATTGATTATTGAGCTTTTAAATTGAGAGTATCACTCTTAGTAAATAGGCCAACTTTACAAGAAAAAAATCTAAATCCAATGTATAAATTTCCAAACCAAATGGGCAGGAAAAAAAAAACATTTTAATGATGTGGAGCTATCCCTCCACAAGCCAACAAACAAGAAGACAAATGAATATGATCTTATCTTCAACTGCCTTATATTCTTATTGGCTTTGTTACAAATGTCGCAATCACAAAATTATCCCTTGCAAACTGTTGATGAGTTTTCAAATAGTCTTTACATTTTCCAAAATTGTTGTGGATATTTTGAAACTGTGACGATGTTATGTGAAGATACCACTCTAAATATGACGATATTATCCGGATATTGGAGAGTATCACCCATACTTGTTATGGTATTTATTATCAAATCATCACATGTATACAGAGCCAGACAACTTTCTATGCATGTTAGCACGCGTAAACTGGAATATCCAATGTTGTTAAATGAAGGTGAGAAACTAGAAAGATGGTTAAATACTTATCAATGCCCTCCTCAGTCTTCCTATGTGTGAGCTATATATAAATATATGGTATCATTGTCAAGAATTTATGGTACCAGGAATATATAAATTGGGATTATCTTATCTTTTTTTTTCTAATGATGTAGATATCTCTGAGGTCTTCGATCTAATATGACTAATCACGCCAAGTCTTGTCAGCTTAACTTACACAAATACACATGGGCAGTTATGTAGTGATTTCAAACATAAGACATGGAAAGCAAATCCATGCCTTGTACCACTCCCAAGCAAGTGAGTGGTTGTCCAGGGGAGACAAGTTGCTGACAATAAATTAATTTTTACTAATAAAAAATCTAAATATAAAACTAATTATAGAATGCTGTTAATATTTTGGAGGCATTTTGATGCTCCCACGAGGTATGCTGGAAAGGACCTATGTGTGCAACCACGAAGAGAAAAAAGGGTAACCTGGGGCGAGAGTAGAAGAGAAGAACGAGGGCAACATATTTAAAATTAATTCGAGCATTATGAAAGTAGGGGCCAAACATTTTAACAGTTCATTTAGTTGCATTTTTTTTTCCATTATCCAGCATAATGCATATTGATCATTCAAAGGAGAAACTTCATCCATGAAAAATCTCTTATTTAGATAGATTACGCCCATTATTATATGTAAAAGCGGCTGATTTCAATTGAGAAATAGTCCGCATTTATTCAATTGATTTTGACTCTTTTGATTTTTTTTTTTTTACTTCTCTCTCTCCCCCGTATCCTCTGGTCTTTCTACAGTCAATTCGATTTTAATGTGTCTTAAATCCAATCCCACCTGTTTGAGTTTGAAGCTAAAACAAGCGAAAGGAAAAAAAGGATGCCATGCAACTAAAGATTCTGAAATGGTCATTTCACCTGTTGGAGAAAAGGAAGGCATGCCTCCATTATTTCCAATGATAAATTCTTTATGGAATAGTTTCAGTTGTGACAGGGTTTTGGAATTTTACGTTTTTATATGCGGTGAGTAGTGTTTTTCTTTTTCCTTTTCCTTTTTTTTTTCTATCAAACAATTTTGTAGTAATGGAATTTGATTTAAAGATTGTTATGTGTTGCTTTAAATTTTCATGTATGAACAAAACCCACATTTTGTTTTGTGTTGCTGTTAGTTCAGTTGTGACACTGTTACAACACTCTGTTGTAGTTTCTCCTTTATACATTTTAGTTGTTGGATATGCTATTTCTTAAAAGTTGTCCCCTACGAAATGTAGACCCATTCCAACCAAAGAAAAAACAGAAAAGAAATGTAGACCCATGAAACCCATTCTCAAAATTCTCCATGATCTCTCGTCTGAATTTTACCAATTTTCAGAAACATAGCAAACATTAAAAAAAAAAAAAACCAGCACCTTTGACTTTATGATATAAGATGATCAGAGGACTTATCTCTAGGATATTCAAAAGCTTTCAAGTTGGAGAATAATAGAATAGCATAGGGTTTGACTGGAGGGCTAGATTGGTTTTAAATATAAGATTTCATTTTGTTTCTCAATATCCAAGTCGGCTGAGAAAATATGAGTAGATTTTATCTTGCCACTGCCATTTATATTGGATGATTGATGCTATGTTGTGTTGGATTTGATGGGCTGGATCGATATTATTGGATTGAGCATGATCATGGGTTGGATCTTCATACCGGAGTTGAGTTTGGTGAGAGTAAGTTGGACTTGTCCAAAAGGGCTTGTATATATATAACCGACTTGAAGTCCTCTCTATCATCTTGATATCTCATTTGTCAACTACAAAGATAAGATTGAATCAATCACTGTTTCAAGTCATAATGCTCCTTAATTTTGATCTCCATTTTATTACAATTTAATTTATATGGGCGGTTACTAAAAGTTTTAAATCTCTACTTTTTCGTTTCAATCCCTTCCCCTACCCCACCATCTAGCTAATCTATCTTCCCTATCATGCTATGAGTGGATACGATTATGGGAAACGTGAATTCATTTTTCAAATTTCCAACATCTTTTAAGAACTCTACGATCATCTTTTATGACTCTTTTCATGTTTTAGCAATATATTTTGTATAAATTCCCTAACAACATACACTTATCTCCTAAGGACCTAGAGATTGGATTGACTGCAATTAATTTTGACAGAATGGAATGTTGGTATATCCGATCACCAATTTCGTTTTTTATTCCCAGCCGTAATGGGTTTGTTGTTTGTACGCCAAACCCACCTTGTCATTGGTGCTGGTCATGTAATTTTTTATTTTTAGTAAACGGGGTATTCATGAGATGGTTGGGAATGCAACACATGATTGCATTGCGTGTTACCGCGTGTGCTACCATAACTTTGTTTTGAAAGATTTCTTTAATAATATATAAATGAGGATTTTATCAGAAAATTCCCGATAAATGTCCGTTGTACGAAATGATTCCCTGTAGTTGGGGCCACACGAAATAGTTCCTTCGTCTGAAATTTTTTTTTTTTTTTAAACTTTGAGACGAGTGACGTCACTCGTCTTAGACTGGGGAGTGACGCTAGCATCACTCGTTTTTTTATAAACTCACATTTGAAACACCCCTTTTTTCATTTCTAATTGTCCACATCAATGGTATCTTGCAGGTTTTCGCAGAGAGGAAGAAAAAAGAAGAAAAAGAAAAGAGAGAGAGGTGGAAAAGAAAGAAAAGGAGGAAGAAGAGAAAAGAAATAAATCAAAGGAGAAGAAGAAGGTGGGAATGTGGAAATATGTTAATGCCCAGTCCTTCTTCTTCCCTTCTTTTCTTTTTCTTTCTTTCTTTCTTTCTTTCTTCTTCTCCTCCCTCTCACGGCCCTGCCTACACCACCTGCACGCCCCCAATTTCTTTTTTCCCTTTTTTATTTTTCTTTTTTTCTCTTTCTTCCTACAAATATGTGCTTCCCATGAACTTGAACAAATAGTGAGATTCAACTATTCACAAGGAAATTAGAAACCTATTTGTGAGCACCATGAAACCCAACACAAACTAGAGTTCTGACCAATTTTTTGTATCCCCATTTCGTGGATGAAGAAGAAAAGGAGAAAGAGGAGGGGATGGGTTTTGGTTCCTTGCCCAATGAAGAAGATAAGATATTTATGCTCTCATGCTTGCTTGGTGCCTATGGTTGCTTGCCAAAACAAAGAAAAAGGGATGAGAAGCGAGAGGAAGCTATTGAACCAGAACAAGGAACAGGAAGGTGATGAAGGTGGAGGTATAAAAAAACCGCACACTAATTTTCACACTGAACGACACTAGCGTCACTCGTTTCATATTGAAAAAAAAAAAAAAAACCAAACGGGGTCTAACGGACCCCGTTTGTGCAGTGCGATTTTTGAGGCACTACCAAGTGCAACGTCCAATTACTGGGTATTTTCTAGTAAAATCCTCTATATAAATTAAAGGTAGATAGGCCAATACTATTCATAAGGAAAATAAATAATTTAAATATTATAAAATTTTCAAAATCATTTATAATCTTTATATTATGATTCATATAGCACGGGCATGTTTGCTAGTAAGAATGATAAACATAAAAGAATTATATGGGCTTTATGGACGAGGTCTCACTTTTGAGTAACATCATGTAAATTATAAAAAATACTGCCCAAAAGTGTCAATTTATTGAATTCTTATTCTATTAATTTGGATGTTCAAGTAACATATTTTCTTTCTATTTTAATTCATAAAACTTTAAAAAGAAATCTAATAAAATTAGAATGCAGTTATGAGGATGGTAAGGTTTGTTAATGCGACGATGAGAGAGTGCGTGAAAATAGTAAGAAATTAAGTTATTTTATCAACTCAAAAGGTGATACAGAGATCCCTCTTAAATCTATTTCAGTTGGAGTTTTGGTTACATCAACCTGGAAGGTGTTTCCTAATCCGTTCAGTGTAGCAGATCACTACTTTCTGTTAAATTTTGATCAGACCGGATCAAACCTAGAAAGAAATATGATTCATCGGACTGAATTCATCATCAAATTAGAAATTGCAAGACAAAATCTGACTCCAATTTTTGCTAATGTCATAAACATGATTCTTCATTCATTTAATTCTAATATAAACCTATCAATGACAACTACTAAAAGCTTCTGATCTTTAAATTAAAATAGTAATAAAAATGAAAGAAGGGAATAAGATTAGAAAAAACATGGATCTAAATTCTGTGCAACATAAAGTGAAAAACATAAAGATAATTCTGTATTGCAATCAAGCAATTCAATCAGAAATCTACAAAAGAATCTAATCCAAAGTAGCAAGGTATAAACAATTTTTACTCTACCCGGAAGTGGAAATACAGAAACTACACTCATTTAACAGCTGAAGTTTCCTCAGCCATAACTGCTGAAGCTTCAATCAAGATTCATCAAATTAAAACAGGATCAGCCTCCAGTAAGATCGAACTGACATTTTGTTGTACGCCCTAGTAAGTGAATACCTGAAACCATAATTTTCACTTATTAATAAACTCAGGAGAATAATCAATGATCTACCCCCAAATTGCTTAGAATTGAGATTTTCTAATCAATCAAGAAAGACTTTCCATTTCCAGCGTTGGCCCAAATTTCCAGTGCCAAAGTCTGTTGGTCACCCAATTTTCCAGTGTCAAATCTCAAAACCACTAGTAGGGATGGCAACGGGTCAAATCGAAGGCGGCCATATCCGCCTCCATATCCGAATCTAATTCTCCATCTCCATATCCGCTCCGATCTGCGAACGGATATCCATTCTATCCTCCATCCCCACCTCCAAACGGAGAATCGGATATCCGAATCATTAAAAAAATATTAAAAAGATAATACAATTCAAAATATAATTTAAGCATTAAGAACATTAAACATGGATATCCGGTCGGAAGAGCGGATGGTGGCCATGGGACTTGGATAAACCGATGGTGGCGGTGGGAACCCTAGCAAGCTAATGACTGAAGTGTTCTCTGTAATATATTGATATATATATATATGGTGTAATATATATAATATAATATAAGATAAGAGGGAAAACTGCAGTTAAGGGTAAACGGATATCCAAACAGGTCGGATACGGGTTGGAGATCGGATATCCAAACGGATATTCGGATCGGATATCTCCATATCCGCCTCCGATCCGATCTCCGAATTTTTTTCAAAGTCCATATCCGAATTCGACCCGGTCTCCGAAAACATCTCCAAAATCCATATCCAAACGGAACGGGTATCGGATCGGACCAGACGGAATTGCCATCCCTAACCACTAGCAGCCTCGTCTGGTTAGGGCTTTAAGTTCCGGTAGCAACAGGGATAGCAAGGGTTGGGGCAATACTGTAAAGATGATGGTTTGAGGTTTTTACATGCAATTAACCTAGGATTAGCATGTCTCAAGTAAGGTTAACAGTGGGGTAAATGACTATACCCTCACCTAACAATTTGTTTAGTTTCTTACCAAAAAGAAAAACACTCTGTTTGGTTTATAAGACAATAAAGGAAACTACAGTAGTTTCTTCGTAAAAGTAACTACTAAATAAAATAGGATAAGTGGCAAAGTTTATGAGAGCCACTTGCCTAGAGACAAACATGTGGAAATGTTTAGGGAATTCCAAATACAGGAGAGCTTTGGGTTTAGCCATCCATCAGATATCACCAACCCTCCAACCAAAGTTTCTTAAATAGGCAGTAAAAATATAAAATTTTCTCACCACCATCTTATGGCCTTAGACAGGACAACCGGAAACATCCTGAAATTGATTTTCTTTAGATTGCTAGATTATAAATCCATTTTGTATCCGTAGGCCAGCAGGCCCCACAAACACTATCACATGACTTTATCTACCAATTACTTTTACAAGAAACTACTGTAGTTTTTTAGTGCTTTCATTTAGTTTGACCAATAATTTATTATAACACAAACTAACAAACAGGCAGGGCAAAAGGCAGAGACTACAGAATAGATTTCCCTAAATAGAAAGTCTTTGAAAATATGTCATGCCGAACAAAAATATATCCCAGCATAACAGATGAAGACATTAAGAGAGTGTACCTTTGCACATGTTGGTTTGAGGAAATCGCTCAGGAAACAATTCTATGGGGTACGCAGTTGAACTTCTGCAGGATTAGCAATATGCACCCATTTCATGATGGAAGACTACAAAGATTCAACTTCTGTACATTGAAAAGCAAAACTACAGCAAGCAATCTCATGAAAACTAGAATCCCAAGGTTCAATATGCAAATTGGCACGTGCCGATTTTGCCAGAATATTCTCACTTTTAGTGTTTCCTTTTTTCGTCTTACATCAAAATTCTCACCATCCCTACTGCCTAGGGACTCCATACCTAACCCCACTGCCACCATATGGTGAAGCGATGGCATTTGAACCAGGACAATCTTTGGCCCAGTGCCCACTTTGGTTGCATTTGAAGCATTTACTAGAGAAGTTACCAGTGTCCACAGGAGGAGGGAGCCTACTGGCATAACCTCCTCCCATTGCCTGTCCTTTCCCATTTATGATCTTTGGGCAGTTACGAGGGTCGTGGCCCATGCCACCGCAACTGCTGCATAACAAGTGCACTCCTTGATCCCTTGGACTCTGCCCTGTAACACCACCATATGTGTTTGCATACTGTCCCACATGATTCACTGATGCCATGGCATATCTTTCGGAGGTGCTAGTGCCAACACTATTATTAGCAGGATAAGAACCTTGCCTGTTTCCCATGTTTCCAAAGCCAGCAGCAGCTAGTCCAGAGTCTGAGACCATGTGTGCAGACCTCCCTGGAATGAGACTAGCATCTTGAACTTGAAGTTTGTCTATCAAACCCAAAATAAATTTGCTCTCTGATGAGAAATTTACCTTCTCTGCTTTGACAACAGTTGTCTTCACACGTTGTTCATCACTAAAGGTCTCCTCTTTCACTTTTAACTTGAATATATACTGAGTAAAGAGAACACAGCTTATAACTTCACCAAACTTTGTATCATCTTGTTCTTCATATTTCATTAAGTACAAATCCTTGGCAGAAATACCCATGATTTGCTCACCACATTCCTGGAATGCAGTTACCCATGTTAATCCAGTATGATCCTGTATTTGCATCTGAAGAAGGTACCTATAGTCACACTCAGGGAACGTCCGATCACACCTTTCACAATGCCATGTTCCATCACCATTATTATTAACCTTCTTGTTGCATTGCCTGTCCCCAACAATCAGAGGACAGGCTGTATAGCAAAAATTGTCGACTTTTATGAATGAAACTGTTGCCTTCACAATTATCCAGTCCGGCTTCTCAGACTTTCCAAGGCCTTCATCCTTGATTTGTGAAACAGTTTTACGGATTTCGTTCCTTCCCAAAGTTGATGTGTCTCTGGAAATGGAAATAGTAGCAGTGTTCTTCCCATCTCTATTGAACCACTCCTTTAATCTGTGTGCTTCTGGAAAATCTGGATCTATGAATAACTGGCTTCCGGAAATTGTCCCCAATGTCTTCCCACTGAAATCATTGACTCTGCCAGCTTTCACAGCCAAAACAGGAAGCAACCCAGAATCACACATTCCTTGCAACTGCTCTCCCTCCGCATTGCAAAAGGTTCCCCACAGAGTTAATTCGACGCTTCGACCAGACATATCCTTCAAATGAAGAGTTCTTTTAAGAGTTTCAGTACCATTTTTCCTCATTACTGTACTAGAGGGATTAATTGATGAAACTATACCAATCACATCTACCATGGAATTACTCTCCATGCCCTCAATGTCACCTATGGCCCGGAAATTGAACTGCTGCTTTGGTATAGAGTTGTCCTCCTCCAAACAAGGCTGGATGACCGAAGTAGTCTCCAGAAAAATCTCATAATCATTGTTGAGGTGGTTGAAATTCTTCTGAGCTGGTTTTAAGCTTCCCTTGGATATCAAGTACACTTTCCTAATCTCAATGTTGTCATAAAACTGGTCAGCTATTGCATTAAAGCAGGTTACACGTATTTCTCCCCCATCAGAGTCAAGGAGATCAAATGAGAAAACCTTCCCTTCACCTCTAGGATTGTTATAGCGCCTAAGTTCCCCCTTCGCTGTCACCCGTGCCTTGATTGTCCACCTGTTCTGGTAAGGATTCAGAGCGGCAATGGGAATTATCCGGGCAGGTGCCTCATTCTTAGCTATCGGTCCTCTGTTCAAGTAAATTGGGGGTGGCTGCTGATAATTTGACTGAACAGGGCGACCATAAGTATTTGACAGAGGACGTGGTCCCCCAGCAATTCCAGGAATTGAAGAAGTTTGGTTGTGATTACTTAGATATTGAGGTGGATTATTGTAACTCCCAGATGCCCCAGGAAGCCGAACATCTGGTTCTGCTTTGGGGTGCAGGGTAGCTCCACTAGTCACACTTCTCCCTGCGACAGGGCCTCCAGCATATGAAGTACCATAAGAATGAGGATTGGAACCAGACTCGGCTCTTTGGTTTAGAGGAGATGCACCAGTTACATTTTGCCCTGTAACATGGCCACTGGCAAGTGAACCACCATAAGTCTGTGCATTTCCAGCAGCAGCCCCTGGTTGACCCATAGAAGAAGATTGCGCTGGCAGGGAAGCTCTTCCCTGCGGGGCAGTAAGTCCACTAGTAGCACCATCTACATATTGCTTAGGTTCCCCAATTGGATCACACTTTTCAACAATGACTTCCAAGTTGATGATGATAATGATCCTGCTTGACGTGAACAAAGTTATCATCAGAAAAGTGAAATCCAGGAGAGAGAGAGAGAGATGCCTCAACTATTGAATAAACGAGATACAAGTCATAACACTCCTTTAAGAAGATACATGTCTCATCAGAACAAATTCTACACCATAAAGTTACTAGGAGGAAATATGCTCTCAAATTTATCTTCAATAATATCATGAAATGTTAAAACATAAACACTTCATGTTTTCATAAAGGCAGTTTTAGATAAATGATTGTTCTGATTTTTAATGGTAAAATGGCTGATGATTACAGATTTGAATATCAAGAGTGCTCTTGGCAAACAAGTTGCAGAGGCATATTTGCATGGAAATTATAACTTACAAGTATGACAGAAAGCAATCAACCAAGTGAGAGATTTCAAATTGCTCATACAAACACAAACATGTACATTAACCACAATTATGTTGATATTGCCAAAACCCTTTTGAGAGAAAAAAAATGCAAGCCTAGGAACACCTCTAATGCCTAAAAAAAAAAAACTCAAAAAAAAAACTTATGAGTTCCACAATCCATGAATATCAACCTGCCTCACAACATTATATCTTCTATAATCAATTCCCACACATCTCTCTGCTTCTTTTCATTTTGCATCATGTCAGATCATTCTAGAAAACCTTGTATACCAGTAATTGAACAAAGGTTACTAATCAAGATGTGACTACAGAACTACAGCAAACAACAGAAACAAGAAAAGCATAACCATCTCAAACACAAGCTTACACGAAAATCAGAAACAACAGAGAAACCGAAAGATCGAGAAGAAAAGGAAGCATTGAGTAAGAATCTAAAAGGGCTTTACTTGCGATTCTGGATGAGATTGCAGATGAACTCAGTCAACTGAACAATCGATCCCTTCTGCAACTTCCCTGATTTGATGACGTGATTCATTTGCGTGGCGAGCATCGCCTGCTGCGTATGCGATCCGTCCGAAAGCAGCATCCGATACCGTTCCGCGGAGTTTTGTACCGTGTTCACTAGACGAATATCAGCAACTTGAAGAACGGGCTTCAGATCCGCCTCTCCGTTGCTGACCAAAGCTATGGCATCTTTTGTCAGATTCACTGCCATTCCTCTTCTCAAGATCCAAATCCCTCAAACCAAAACCCTAGATCAATACCTTCGACGAACAGTAAATGTATTCTTACAAACCAGAATTCGTAAAGATTCTTGCAGAAGAAGAAATTGAGAAACTTGGATTTGAATGGAAGAAAAGGAGGGAGAGAGGGAGAGTTTAAACTCAAACCCTAGATTTTTAGAGGGAAAGCCGCCAAGATTTTAGAGGGAAACCCGCCAAGATTTTAGAGGGAAGCCCGCGCATTCACATTATTTCTAGCTGCACGACACGAAACGAACGTGGGTCCCTGGCAAATGGGTCGCGACGAGTCAAAATGGGTCAGGTTGACAAGGATATCTATGGGTTGGATTTCAACTTGTGAACTCGTTTTAAAATGAATCAAGTAATTTCAACCCGTACTATCGATGCAATTTGATCTGACCCGCATAATCCACATTTCAATCGGTTTAACCCAACTCAGTCGGTAGAATCTTGGCCCAAACCAACTCATTTCAAACATAAAAACTGTCTTTGAGTTTAAAAAAACAAATTGGTAAAAGTATTTGAGTTAAATTGAAGGCTAATAAAAAGTCAAACGCAGGTTCAGCTAATCCCATGAGTAAAAAGTAATGGGACCCACGAGATCAATCCAAACAATCTCATACATGACTCGAGATCATCTAAGGCTTTAACCTGGAGAAACTCTGAATTAAAAGGATTGGATCTTCAATTGTCTATATTTTTAGTAAAAAATAAACATTCAAACCATCAGTCCAAGGAATAAAGTCAACTAATCATGTCAAATTGGGATCTCTACTTTATACCATTCAAACTGGTCCCAACTATTTACATCTTAACAAGGACCTAGGAATAAGGTCATTGATTAGGAATAAGGTCATTGATCATGATTCATGTCACCTCCTTCCGCGAATAATGGGCAAGGTAGAAAATAATGGGCAAACGACTCACTAATTAAGTATTTTATTACTGACCCTTCACACCCTGTATCAATGCCCCAACAAAATTCTTTGATCTGAAAATTGCATTTGTATTCATTTCTAAGAATTCTAGACATCTGACGACACATTTATGATTGGGAGGTGTTGACATAGTAGTTTCATACAAATGTTCGAAAATCTATCTTTTAGTCCTGAAATTGAAGTATCATATCTGAACCACTAACCCAATATGGAAAAAAAATAGAAAAAACGAATATGAAACTAAAACCTAAGAATCTATTTAATAGAAAACTCCAAACCATAATTTGAGAGCCTATCTGCGGGGATTTGAAGATTTCCCTAGGCCCCTCCTCTTTGCAAAAAAAATCAACTCCAACTAATCATATTATCATCTTCATTTGGATCCCACAAATTTAATGGTGCGGTACAGTTCATTTGAGTTGGTGTTGACATCTGTATCATTCGGATAGATACACTTTTGGTAGAACCCATGAAAAAAGGGAGGGTGGAGATTTTTGTTTGTCCACTCAAATGGAACCCCAGGTGGGCCCAGCGTACCGGGCACACCTGATATCCAGATGAGAGAAATCTGGAAGTTGATTGTCACAGTCCCATGGCCATAACATGAATGAATACTGGTGGGTTCCTCTTATCGATCCAAAAAGAGGTGCCTAATGCATTTCATGAGATCCTCATCTCATGGGATGTTACATTCTGAGAAATTTCAAGGCATCCCATAAATCAAACCACAAGACCAACATAAATGCCTAATACTGTAATGCATGTCATTAGCGTTACTATTGCACAAAGGCAGAGGAGAGGGGATCTGATGAATGGACCGGCCCGATTTGGATGACTTGTGTCATGATCGGCCCACGCAAATACCTCTATCTCTAACTCCATCTTTCCAATTTAGGCTGGTCCGGGTCAGCTATTGACTAGTCCCAACTCTGACCTTTAAACAAGTGACCAACTTAAACAAGGACTGGACCAAACTGTAAGTTGCCTTGGTACAATTGAGGTTGGGTCAGGTTTCAGAAGAGAAGAACATGCATATGCTGCGAAGTTTCTCCTACGGAAAGATTGCATGTGGAGTCTAGCTTTAAGGGGCCATTTGGGCCCACCTTTCATAAGCGCACTCTTATCCCCTCGGCCTAACACCATGCCCAGTTTTCCATTGGGATGGAATAAAAAAAATCAATGGTTAAAATATTATTAAACTTTAAAACCATTAAACTAAGTATTAGGATGATCGCTGATGGGGCTGATTTTTTACTTGACTCTTATCCATTAACAAATCTTCCATTCAATTCATCCCAGATGATAGCAAAGCATCCGAGTGGGCCGCATGACCAGACCACAAATTGTGCGTATGCATGGGAAACCCACGTCAAATTCAGGCACCGACCCAAAACAATAAGCAAAAAGTCTACTTGGCCTGATGCCAGGCCCGATGAGTGGCCTGGTGTCAGGCCACTCATCGGGCCTGGCATCAGGCCAAGTAGCAGGGCTCAACAATAAGTCTATATGGCCCGACTACTATCTCTTTTTTTAGTAAACCCTACTTTGTCGATCTTTTTATCACCAGCTATAAACCAGTTGAATTACATAGAACTTTGTCATCTTTTCCCACTCGAGTACCCTGTCTTCCCGTGTATGTGTATGTGCAGGCTCTTTCTTAGGTCTCAGCCCCCTTAGCTGGGGTACCAAAAAAAAGATCACATAGAACTATGTCATCCTATCTCTTGTAGGGCCCACTTGAAACAATGGAAATCACATGAGGCAGGTGAATGGATAGGTTAGGATGTGGATTCGATGTCTGCATCATCATTCCAATCAACTGATTTTAACTCCGAGAAGAAACTATAGCCCAGATGGAAGGTCCTCATTATTGCAATTTGCAACCACAAGGATCTCGGTTTGAGCCATGTTTATTGATCAGAAAAAAAAGGGGACAACACCAAGCCTAGCTTCTCGAAGTTTAATCGCTTTTGTGTTGGTTTATGTGATTTGAAATTACCTTCCATAAAATGAAAGAACTTTTCAATTGTGAAGCTTTTCCACCACATATCCTTATTTTCTTGACTTTGTAATTGTTTTGCAGCATACAGAAGTCTTTCAAGTGGGGGAGTGGACAGAGATATTCCAAGTCCTTCTCTTTATTTGGTGTTTAATTTAATGGGTGGTGTTCAACGTAATCGTCTCACTAGGTGGGTGGACTCTTAAGCCAGCTGAATCTCCTCATTGTGGAGAGGGACCGAGCATATTCAGGGAAAGCTCAGTATATATTCAAGGGTGGGTCGTTTTTTTTCCTTTTTTTGTATCTTGTTTAGGCATCTTTTTTAAGAAGAGTAGTTTGGATTGATTTTTGAGTATTTTAGGTAAATTAATTATATATTTATACTTTCATAAACATTCAATATTTCTCTAAATGACCATTATCATCAAATTCGTGTTCATCTTTATGTAAATATTTTTGAAATCCTTGATACGGGGTGATGGATTTTCCAGTGGTCATAAATTTTGATACACTTTTTCAGTGGCAATGATCCTGAATTCTAAGGACTGAGTTTTATTTTATTGTATTGTATTTGTTCTGTTGCACACAAGATACGCCAGTTAAAAGGCCGAAACGGACGTCCCATGGAGATTTGAAAAAAGAAGCAAATAATCCAGGAGAGAGAGAGAGAGAGAGAGAGAGAGAGAGAGAGAGAGGCAAACCACTCTCAGCCCAGTCTCAGAAGGAATTTGACCTGTAATATTTATGCATTGATCACCCAACCTAACACATCCCAAGACCCATTCTCTCTCTTTTGAAAGGCTCTCCAACTCCTCCTATAGTTTGCAACCCACAAAAGACATGAAGGTGAGCACGGAAAGCTCTATCCTCCTGAAGCCTTCTTATGAAGGCAAACCTCCCCCAACTGCGGGCTCCATTCCTCTAAGTGTATTCGATAAGGTCACCTACGACACCCACATTGCCATAATTTGGGCCTTCAAGCCACCAACACCCCCAAACACCAACATGCAAAAGGGGCTGCAAAAGGTGCTCGCCATCTACAGAGAATGGGCAGGGAGGCTGGGGATGGATGACAATGACCGCCCCTCCATTCTCCTCAACGACGAAGGCATGCGCTTCGTCGAGGCCTCTGCAGACGGGACTCTTGACCACACCATGCTCTTCAAACCCTCCAAAGCTCTGATCAACTTCCACCCAACCATCAAGGGTGTGCACGAGCTCCTCCAGGTCCAAATCACCCGGTTCGCCTGCGGCTCCATGGTGGTTGGCTTCACCTTCCATCACCTTGTCGCGGACGGCCAGTCCACCATCAACTTCCTCATTGCTTGGGCCCGAGCCTGCAGAGGCCTCCACAAGAACCCTCTCGGGCCTCTTCATGACCGCACCATCTTCACCCCTCGCAACCCACCTCTTGTCGAGTTCGAACACCAAAGAATAGAGTTCATGAACAAGAAAATGATCAAGGAGCACTCGTATCCATATCCCAACTCAGACGACTCATCAAACAGGCTGATCATGCACAAGGTCCACTTCACGCTAGAGTTCCTAACCAAGCTCAAGGCCAAGGCTTCTGCAGGTCGAAATAGGCCATACAGCACGCTCGAGTGCCTAGTGGCACATCTGTGGAGAGCCATCACGCAGGCTCGCGGCCTAAACGAGTCCGAGATGACCCATGTGAGGATTTCTGTGGATGGGCGTGCGAGGTTGAATCCTCCCGTTCCAAACGAGTACTTTGGAAATCTGGTGTTGTGGGCATTCCCTCGAGCCAAGGTGAAGGACCTTTTGCAGGAACCTCTGCACTTCGCAGCCAAGCTCATACACGATGCAGTCTCCAATGTCAATGATGACTACTTCAATTCGTTTATCGACTTTGCGAGCAAGGAAGAGGAGGTGAAGGATCTGGTGCCTACAGCTGCAGACAAGTTGGTGTTGTGTTCGAACGTGGACGTTGATAGCTGGTTGAAGTTTCCTATCTATGATTTGGATTTTGGAGGTGGGAGGCCCTACATCTTTATGCCATCTTACATTCCAGTGAACGGGTTGTTTTATCTCCTCCCTTCCAATATTGTTGAAGATAGGAGCATAGATGTCTTCGTATCCTTGTTTGAAGAGAACCTGGTCACCTTCAACAAGATATGCTACTCTCTATCCCCCAAACTGTAGCTCTGCTGGTTAAGGGACGTATGTGTTTCTAAGTTATTCGGTGTTGGTTATTCATTTCCCTTTTTTACTTTTATTCATTTTCTATAAAATGAAAGATTATTTGATGAATTGTTATTTTCATGTCCTATTTGTTCATTTTCTATGTATTTTAATACAAAGAAACAGACCCTTAGCTGAGGTACATGCAATCCAAAAAAACACAAAGAAACTGATTTGAGAAATTAATAGAAGCATGGTCCTGGCAGAGGTGCTTGGTAGTTGGTAGTGAAGAACGATATTGATAGAGCATAATCTTCTGATTGGTTCACGTTCAAGGCTAGGGTTATCCTTGCTTCATTTCAAGCTGTATTATCAAATTATATGTACTGAATTGTAAGCCTTTATATATCATGCAGCCATTTCTTTCTCCTGAATATATCTAGACTACATTGATGTACTGGTAGTATATATTACATAATAGTATTGTCTATAACTCTATATTAATAGACAATGGGTTGGGCTGGTCCAGCCCTAGATTACTTCTCAAGGTTGTGGGCTTTTCAAAATTGGGCCTTATTCTAATCTAGGGCTATAGGATAAAGAAAAAAAGCTCACTTTCATGGGCTTTGGCGGGCCAGGCCCATTGGGGCCCTCGTCAAAGGATTGGATTGACATCCGTATCTAGCGTAATAAGGCAACGAAATTTGGATAATTTAGAGTGACCCAAAATAACAATTAATCTTAGCAATTTAGGGCCAGTGGTATTGCTAAAGGTAAAGATTTCTAATAAACTATTGGAAGCAGCCATGCTATCCACAGCAACGGCCCTGTGATTCCTATACAATTGTTGATAATTTATTGCATTGGGGTTTTGGGTCCTTCTCACTTGTCCTTCTTGGGCTGAGACCCATGTGAGAGCCCACACACTTGGGTAAAACTCCCAGACACAGGAGTGGGAAGCCAACAGATCGGCCGTCAACATATCTAAAATAATAAAGCAAACATTTGACTCATCTCTCCCTCTAGTCAACTTGACCTTTTATCATATCTAGCGAAGAAAAACTGAACTTTTTATCATGTTGTAAACTGCCGGCCCTAATCCGTTGTTCCCAAGGCACAAGACTCCATGCTACGAGAAGGCACTAAACATTGGCCAGCATAGGGATAGCCCAATTGAAAGGCCAAAATGGCCGTCTCATCCGGATCCAAAAAACATTGAAGCAAATGATCCGGAAACAAAGAGGCAAACCACTCGCCAGCCGAGTCTGATTGGAGATCCCTTCCCTGTTCTCTATAACATACTACACATTCAACCCAACCATATCCCAATACCCATCTCTCTCTCTGTCTCACACTATCTATGAAGGCTCTCCAACTCCTCCTATAATCCATTACCGACAAACGATATCCATGAAGGTGCAAACGAAAAGAACTATACTCCTGAAGCCCTCTTATGAAGGCAAACCTCCCTCAATTACAGACTCCATTCCTCTCAGCGTATTCGATAAATTCACCTACGACATCCACATTCCCGTCGTTTGGGCCTTTAGGCCACCAACTCCCCCTAACACCACCATCCAAAAGGGGCTGCAAAAGGCACTTGCATTCTACAGAGAATGGGCAGGGAGGCTGGGGATAGATAATAAGGGCCGTCCCGCCATTCTCCTCAATGACGAAGGCGTGCGCTTCGTCGAGGCATCGGCCGACTGCACTGTCGACCAGGCCATGCCCCTCAAACCCTCCGTTGCTCTGCTCAACTTCCACCCCTCCGTCAAGGGTGTGGATGAGCTCCTCCAGGTCCAGATCACTCGGTTCACCTGTGGCTCCATGGTGGTCGGCTTCACCTCCCATCACATCGTCGCCGACGGCCACTCCACTAAGAACTTCCTCATCGCTTGGACCCGAGCTTGCAGAGGCCTTGACATGTACTCACTCCCTCTCCACGACCGCACCATCTTCACCCCTCGAGACCCACCTCAGGTCAAGTTCGAACACAAAAGTATAGAGTTCAAGAACAAGAAAGTGGAGCACCCATGGCCATATCCATATTCCAACTCGGACTACACATCAGACGGGCTGGTCATCCACATGGTCCATTTCACGCTAGAGTTCCTGACCAAGCTCAAGGCCAAGGCTTCTGCAGGTCGAAATAGGCCATACAGCACGCTCGAGTGCCTAGTGGCCCATCTGTGGAGAGCCATCACGCAGGCTCGTGGCCTAAACGAGTTTGAGACTACCCATGTGAGGATTTCGGTGGACGGGCGTGCGAGGTTGAACCCTCCTGTGCCAAACGAGTACTTTGGAAACCTGGTGCTGTGGGCATTCCCTAGAGCCAAGGTGAAGGACCTTTTGCAAGAGCCTGTCCAGTACGCGGCCGAGATCATACACGATGCAATCTCCAATGTTAATGACGACTACTTCAGGTCGTTTATTGACTTTGCCAACAAGGAAGAAGAGGTGAAGGATCTGGTGCCTACTGCTGATGCGGACAAAGCTGTGTTGTGTCCGCATTTGGAGGTTGATAGCTGGTTGAGGTTTCCTATCTATGATTTGGATTTTGGAGGAGGGAGACCCTATTTCTTTATGCCATCTTACATTCCAGTGGACGGGATGTTGGGTCTTCTCCCTTCTATCAATGGAGATGGGAGTATAGATGTCTTCATATCCTTGTTTGAAGAGAACCTGGCCACATTTAATATGATATGCTACTCTTTGTCCCCCGAGCTGTAGCTAAGCTGGTAAAAGGTTCGCAAGTGTGTGAGTTAGAGGGCATGAGTTGAAGGTTCTCCATATAGAAATTATCTCTCTCTCTCTAGAGGGTACGTTAGATCGATCTTTATCATCAGATAGTAGATATATATGTGCTAAAATCTAATGCAAATGGGGCCGTGGGATCAGGGTTAGTGTTTGGGTGATCTGTTCATTATGTGCAATATTCGTGTGATTTGTCACACATATTTGATAATAGTTGCAATGTGCCTAGGGTAGGATGTTTTTTATATATTGTTGTACTGTGTTTTGATGAACAACGAATCTAATAAGTCCATTGTGTCATCATAAAGAGAGTTTTGTTTTGTTTTTTAAATAAAAACTTTGCTCCTCCTCTTGGAGTTTCATCCCAAAATAAGGTGAATAAAATCAGGAGTGACTTGAAAAAATAGTGAGGATTTTATAATAATAATAATAAAACACTTTAGATGATGAATAGACCAAAAAGGTTACTTTAGCAAATCACACACCAAACCAACCTTCCCGTTAAAAAAAAAAAAAAAAAAAAAACTTGATTTTTTTATCCTTTTTTTTAGGGTCGACGTCTACCCTCACTAAAACCTGAATCGGTAATGAGGATGCAATCTACTCATCGTTATCTTCTTAATATATAAGGTATGTTGGAACTAACGGAGTCATTTGTAAGAGATATATATAGTAAGACTAAGGGGCTGTTTGGAGATTTTAGTGTAATTAATAAGAGCTGATTAGATTATGATCTAAAATACAAGCTTTAATTTTTTAAGTTTTAATTTACAATCGGCTCGTTTAGTGAAATTTTAAAAAGCTCTTATTTAATGGATTTAGATATGCTGTCAACCCTAACCCAACTCATTTAAATAGATTAGAGTGGTTATGCAAGTTGATCCAAACCCAATCTGTTTAAATGAAGGTTAGTTAGTCTTCTCTAATCTAGGACGAATTGGATAGGGTTGGATTGAAAAAGCATATACACAAGTTAAAGTCCACGTCGTATTTGACTCGTTTTTGAAATGGATCAAATAGTTCGAACATGCATCCATTGTGGGTCAACTCAACCTAATTCTCATAACCCTTATTCAATGCAGGTCCACTCGTTTAATTTGATCCAACATGTAGAAGCGTGGCCCAAACCCAATCTATTTCAAAAGTTATGGCTGCAGTGGAGTTCAATTACAGGGCAAAAAAAAAAAAAAAACAACACAATCTCTACTCATTCCAAATGAAATAAGACTTTCTGGATCTGGAAATATTAACTCACCAATGTTTAAATGGATTTTTGCATGTGGGTCGATTTTAAATGGATTAGGTAGGTTGGCAATACATTTTTTAACAGCAAGTCTGTTTTTTCAAAAATGCTAATATTCCTTTTCTTTTGTTTTTATATTTTTAAAGCCACCCAAACATCTCAAGATAAGGGGCAAAAATTTTCTAAAAACAAAAAGAAAATTTTTGTGCCATTTGATGTGTCCAAATGTGCTCCTAAGAAGCCGTCCATACAAAAATTCCCAAATGCTTTTGGGCAAACCAATTATCTCACTCGATGATGGGTTTATGGAGAACCTTCTTGAACTGAATGTCTCCCACAAGAACAGAACTGATAAACTCCTCTACGCGCGTCCATAGTAATTTAAAAAAAGATTATTGGAATGCAACTTGAAATATATATTTGATCTTTTATATTTGGCATTTCGACTTACAAATTATTTAACATGTAATATTTTTTTCCTTTTTTTTTCTTATTGCAGTATTTTTCTTTTGATACACAACTTATTAATTTGAATTGTGATGTAAGTAAACAAATTTATATACTCTCCTGATTCTCCACGCCGACTCTATCCATTTCAGATTTTCTGTATTGAAGGAGTCAAGTACAAGTCACGAGTTTTTTAACCTTGCTCTAGAAGTATCTGAAACACACGTTAGCTTAGACATAGAAAAGTTATTAAGTGGATTAATTTGTACGTGGGACCCATTTCAGAATTCAAATTATCACTAATATGGTGGTTGGGAAGAGAGAAAAAAACTTTTGCAACTGCCCCTCACGCAAAAAAAGAAAAGAAGGAAAGGAAAGGAAAAAAAATATTAGCCAATGACCGTCCGATTACTTGGTTTGAAAATCAACATTACCTCCTTAGCACCACTCGAAATAAATACTCTGTCATCACCCTACTATTTTAACTCTTAGTAGAAGGTCACATTTAATCTCAACCTTACATCTTTTACCTTCTACCTCTTTAATAATTTTTTATAAAAGTAATTAGACCATAGGTTCCTATCTATTTAATTTAATGCAAACAAATAAATTTTAAAAATGAATATTCACAAGTAGCCATAAATTGTCTATATTTTTAGAAGAAATTAAATAGGAATTCAACCATCAGTCCAAGGAATAAAATCAATTGATCATGTCAATTTGGATCTCTAATTTATACCATTCAAACTGACCCTACCCATAACACATCTTCACTTCTTAACAAGTACCAAGCATTTGGAGAAGGAATAAGGTACCAAGCAGTAACATGTTCATATATGTTCTTAACACGTCACATTCTCACCTTTAGCTCTAGCTCCAGGGCTCCAATTCAGGCAACTTCAGGTAAGATGTATAGTAACAAGCCTGACGTGTATAACATTAAAACCCAAACCCAACCAACATAAACTAGAACCAAACCCAAACTTTAAGCTGCTTGACTACAATTCGAGTCAGCTTGAGTTTTCCATATCTGAAATTTTGGGTTTCAGAAAGACATGCAAGTAATAAATAGTTTCGCATATTTATGTATAAATATGATGTAGCATAGGCACATATATGATACCCAGGTCAAAATTAGGCATCCGACCCAATTCCCAATCCCAAACTCAACTAAAATTCCATGCATGTCTCCACTCTCCATACAGGCCCAAGCCTGACCTCAACCAAACAATCACTTCTTGTATGGCCACAACCTGAGTAGCTTCCAGAGTCTTTATTTATTTATGGGTTGGGTTTCCCTTTTTTTTTTTTTTAGATTTTTTATTCAAACTCATACACTCTATGGTCTACGCACACACGCTTATCCCTAACCAGCTGAGCTACAGCCGAGGGATGTCTTCCAGAGTTTTTGTTCAGACAGCACACATAAATCATAAATCAAAGTCTGCAATGTTTCCTTCTTTTTTTTTTTCCTTGGCTTTCTTTTCATTTCGATTTCC
This sequence comes from Litsea cubeba, assembly GCA_012931725.1. NCBI lineage: Eukaryota > Viridiplantae > Streptophyta > Magnoliopsida > Laurales > Lauraceae > Litsea > Litsea cubeba. Next base: position 129,048,589 of record CM022947.1, read on the forward strand.
TTCTTCTGTTGCTTTTGGTTGCAGTCGATAATCATATTACACTTTCCTGTTAGTAGGAAATCAGATACAGGACGAAAGCCTATAGTATACAGTCATGTTCATTGTCAGGATGCAGTTTCACCTGACATTAGCCCATGAAAAGAGGAAAAACCAAAAAGAACAGATACAAGAGCAAATGACTACCACCAAGCATGTATTACACATGCCATATTGCATTAGAGTTGCTACATAGCGATGGCAGTGCAGCTTGACTTCCAGATTCTGCTATAGAAAAATATCCAGTGGTGTGCCAAAAGAGTATCGTGTCCAATGAGCGGGTATACAACAGCAGGTGTGGCAGAACCAATGAAGCGCTATTATTCCACAGGCTTCTCTCCAACATAAGAGATGACAAAAAAGTCAGAGACGCCAAGCAGCTTGGCGTACTGGATGACAAACCAGCCCGTTGCAGAGATGTATGCAACAAAGAGACACGTTCGCCTGAAACGAGCTTCGTAAGCTGCAAGACGAACCCTCCCAGCATTCCACTTATCTGCCAGCCTGACTTTCAACTCCTGGAGAAGTTTAGCCAAGATGATGAAAATAAGGGGACCCAACACACCAAAGGCAGTGCCAGCTACTGCACCCTGAGACGCAGCTTTAACATTTCCTGACTTCGAGAACAGGGCTTTTATGGACATTGTGAATCTGTTGATTTGGGGACACGCGTGAGTAACCAATTTGCACACCCAAACACACACATATGAGAGAGAGAGGTCCTTGAAAAGCAAGTCCATCATCCAGCCATGTCTACGTGGCAGGATGAGACAGCGCCAAGGAACATTGGGAAAGGTCCCACGCACAATCTCATGAAAAACCAATGATCAATGTATCTAAAATGCACTAATATAATGGAACATATATCTTAGAAAGATGTACTCACAGGACATAAAATCTTCTTAGCATCTCTAGAATGGATGGCTCTTTTGCCTGGCAATTAAACAGACTGTCCGGATATATGTCAACCTTAGAAACATCAGGCATGTACCTACAGTTATAGGTTTCATTCACCTGAGGAAAACAAGCAAGATTACAAGGAATTTAGAGTTTGAAGCATCAAGAAACTCCACAAAATTGAGGATTAACTCTAAAAAAAAGTTAGCAAAGAACCATGATTTGAGACACTAACGACAAATGAGCAACGACATTGTTGCAATGTGGGCTCAAAAAAGATTTCTTCAATAGAAAAATACATGAGAATCCCATGCACAAACCACAAGGGGCAAGGTCCACGAGCAAAGAGGAAGACAGCTTCCTGTTGCAAATAGAGGATAAGCGGCAGAAAGCTGTTGCACAAAACTCATCCTACAAGCTACTAAAACAGAATATACCACCGTTTTTTCCCACATGTACAAAGCCCTTAACAAGGGGACGGATAATAATTCCCATGCCTCTTAAACCCATGGAACCCAACCTTCAAAAAGATAAGTTAACTATAAAAGCAACCCACATGGCCATCCTCTGAAAAGAACATACAAGAGAAGTAACCAAGGTCCTATAAAAAACTAAACACAAAAGGATACTGAGCCATGTTCTTTCTATAACAAACATGTCGTTTCCTAAGCAGAGTCGGTTTCGATCAAAGAGCAAGAGTTTTATCTTCCCAGGCATTCGATACTCAAGTCATAGGTACTGGTTCAAATCTACATACATGACATGATTATAATTTGAATATGAAGACCATTAAAGCATATTCTTAATTGAAGATAAAAATAAAAAATAAAACACATAATATAGATTACAGACAACACCCAAACCCAAAGGTTAAAAAGAAAAAAGACAATAACCCCCTCTGCCAAGTCAATCGCTTAAGATTTGAACCATGCCCATGACCCACAAAGCATCAAATATGCCGTTTGTTTCCTGAACTGAACACAAGAATGATCCTTCCATATTAATAGAAGATAATAAGAAAATTATTCCCTCATGAAAATCAATTATCAAAGCACCTAAAGAGCTTCCTCAAGGAAAAAACTAAACAAGATAGTATATAATACAAATGTGGCACTTGGAGAAATCACATCAAAAACCTTTATTTGTATTTCCAACACATCATCATTGAAACCTCCTCCCATCCATCTGGATCAGGGTTGTGGTTTCTACTTCTTCAATCATCCTTTCTTTGAGCTAAGCTCTCTTGAGGAAGGCCCCAGCATTAGAGTTTTTTCTATGTAAGTAGAATCTGTTGTATATGTATGGGAACCTTTTCAGCCGACAACCAGTCTAACACAACTTCTTTAGCCTGAGCTTTCAGCAGCAAAGGTTGCAAACACACAATTTGCTAGAAACTGAAACGCTTTACCTCACAGAGAAATCGTGCCAACTCCAAGATCATATGATTTCTTTCTCATTAATGTGTTCAAGCAAGCACCATTTCCAAGACCTGCTCCTCGTACAGAAGTTTGTTCCAACTGCAAGAGAGTTTTTCTTTTTCTTCTCTTTCTATTTTTTTTTAAATTTATATATATTTTTTGTTTCCTTCTTTTTTTTCTTTTGGCATTGGGGGGTTGCGTTTGTCAGTACATAATCAGTTCAAGAGAAGCAATAGAGACTTCTCATGAGCTTGACCCTATGACCTGCTCCCCACTAACCATATTCAACTATTGCAAATGAAAAAAGGTGTAGAATAGTGACAGGAAGTAAAGATAATGTTCTGACTAACGTTATGCAAACGCTTGACAAGAGGTGCAGATAAATTATGTCAAGTACTATAATCAAACATCTGCCTAAAGGTCACCTTTGGCAACCAAATCCTCAAGGATTCCTCACTAATTTTCCCTGAGGACTTGGATAATCCATGTTTTTCAATTGTAAAACCCTTGAGGAATTGGGCAAGTGGAAATCCTCATTTTTGAGGATTTTAAGGTCCAACCCTCCCCCATTGGATTTGCAAATCCTTAGTTTTGTGGATTTATGCACCGATAGCCATTTTTTTTAAATTATACACACCAATATGTACAGATATTGATATGAAATACTCAGGTATACAAATCCTCAAATCTTTGGCAACGAGGAATTTCAAATCTGAGAAGTCCTCACCTGTCACCAAACGTGCCCAAAGAGTTCAAAAGAACCTACATAACTCTAAGCACACATGTAAAGTTCAATGACACTTATTCTGATACACAAACACTAGGAAAAATCAAAGCGGTACTTTATCAGTGGGTTACTACAAATTAGCAGACGTACCTTGAATTTATCTTTTGTCAACCATGCTACATTAAAACTAGGTCTACAATCAAGAGGAAGGGCCTCTTTTGGAGCCTCCGCCAACCCATGGAGAGTTTGGTCAGAAGAATCTTCTTTGTATTCCACCTGAAACACAACCTTAGAAATCAGAATTTCCATAGATACATACAAATGATTTGTTGAGGAAGTATATACTTAGATGCAATCGTGATTCAAATTTGAATTTTATTTTTTGGTACATAATATTAAAATGGACATGAAATAGCCTTGCGAGTAGTGACGCTTGGGGCAATGGTAATCCTCCACTGTGGAAGCATGGGTACAGGTTTGAACATCATGCTTGTACTCCCTATAGGTAGTCACCTTTGCCACTAGGGCAGTGCATAAAAGAAGGCTGTAAATAAAATCATGAGCAAGGATGGAAAATAAATAAATTGGTGAAGTGGCTATAGCTAAAACAAGGAGAAATCTCACCTTAAAAACTGAAGCCCAATAGTAATCATAGCGACATCGAAATCTTGTTCTTTCAAAAGGGTAAAACACATTCTTCGCTTTGTAATTTAGGAATCCAAGTTCACAGACCTTTGATGACCTAAGATCAACACCTGCAGAAAATAAAAATAAGAAAAAGGAGCCCAAACTCCACCACTTGAATCTCTGTTACTGTGCATAAAAATGAGAGACCCAATCAATCTAGCTTCAAACTGTTTGCAAAGCAAATCTCAGTCCACCAATTCTCCAAATAAAATACTTGGTTGCAAATTGGGTGAGCATCACCATCTCTATATCAACTTTCTTGGGATACTGTTCCCTTCGTAATAATTAATTTTCCAATATTATAAGATGGAAAATAGTACATAAAATTGGTGCCCATCCAAAATTAAGTCCATGTTAACTGTATACAATAAATCTTACCTCCCACTGTAATTTTCAAGAGTTAAATGTTCAGGATTAAAAGCTCTGGTACCTGGGGGCTCCCAAATGGGATACGTACCCAACACTTCATTTTTTTATGTGTAAAATTTGTATCCCTGACACATCCATGGTGCGCCACTGCCGTAACCATATCGTGACAGGGCATCACAGATCAAAAGAAAGTGTATCCCCCATCACAACAAAACAATAGGGGAACTACATTATTTTGCCATTACTTACAAATATCAACAAAAAGTGGTTAGCTTCCAATCAGGGAGTGTAAGGCAACCATGTTTTTAAAGCTGGGGAGCAACATTAACTGGTTTGCATTTTTCAGTAAAAAGAAATGCATTAAAAACCAAGGAACACCAAAGAAACAGAAATTACAAAAGATCACAGACCTAAGACCAGCAATCCAAAGATTGAACCCAAAAGATCACTTCATTTTCCCTCTTAATCCAAGCTACCCAAATCACTGTAAGATCAAATCCTAATTCTCAATGGTCACTCGGAATTCTTCCTTCAAAGTTACTAAAGTTTTGGAAAAACCAAATCAGATCCTCATCGGAAAAATCTCATCTTTGTATCTGTCAAGCAAAAGAGTGTTTGCAAGATCAAGATGCAGAGTTTGTCTCTGGCCTGCTTTTCTCTTGTTTCTTTGCAAGATAAGAATGGAGACATTTTCTATAAATCTTTGGAGTGCTGTGGGGTTTTGCCTAACTCGGTGAAGACTCAGGACGTTGGAAACTCAATTACCCTTCTTGGAGTGGGGTTATTTTGTGGAACTGCAAGTCGGTAGTTATTCTTTGGTTCCAAATATTGGGAAACAACAAGAGGACTTTCTAGAATGTGGCTTCTCTTGTGCTTGATACTTCTCAGCGGGCTCATTCACTAGTTATTTTGTGGACTTAGGCCACAAGAGTTAGCACGTTTCTCCATTTCTGACATTTTTGGAATGTTTTTGTAATGGATAGTGGGTTTTGTATATTATGTTTCTTTAGTAAATAAATTTTAGAGTTGTCATCTTTGCATAAAGGAAAAGGAAAAAGAAAATAAAATGTACCCAAAACTCGGCTAAATGTGATGTGACAGAGTTATCAAATCTTCAGGATGAGATAACAAAGAGATCCTTAATCATCAACATTGGGGAAGGAATGTTAACAGATTGCCATATTTGATGAGAACAGCGCTAAACAGATGACAGCCGGTCTAAATCTCATACCCAAACATCAAGGAGGTTAATACATCTCCCAAGAGAATGTTTAGTAGCTATTCATCCCAACAACAAACATATCATCGCCACAGCCTTGTCTAAACTATGTTAGGGTCGGCTACATGAATTACGTTTCTCCATTCCAATCTATCCTAAGCCAAATCCTCAAATAGGTTGTACTTCTTCAAATCTATTATTATACTTCCATCCATGTCATCTTTGGCCTACCCCCTTTTCTTGGTGGGTCATCAACCTATATAGAAAAAAAAATCTCAACAACATTGTTGCTGGCCTGCATTGGATATGTCCAAACCATCACAAACGAGTCTCTCTTAATTTATCACCTATTGATGCTAACCATAAATGCTCCTGCAAGCGCTCATTTCTGATTCTATTTTTCCTAGTGTTACTACACATACATCTCGACAATCTCTGCTACACTCATTGGCGGACTCGGGATTTTCATTTGAGAGGGGCTGACGATGGTCAAGATTTCATCACATCTGTTGTGGGGTCCGTCCACATTATCCAATTGTGGATGGACATGTCCATCATCAGATATGTGCTATTAGGTGATGAGGTGTTAAGTACTTGCATGAGCAAGTTGCTTCGTATGATTAAGAGAGAAACAATAAAGAAGAGCAAAAATATGAAGAATAGGTCCACATTTATTTAATTGATAAGAGAAACTATGGTGGCCAGAATCATACATTTTTGAATTTTTTTGGCATTGTCCAACACCTTGAGCCCCATCAGATCAATGATCTAGATCACCCAAGGAGAGTACAGATCCTTTCCTAAGGATCCAAAGGATCATATCAGTCTTCCTAAACCCATTTTCATTACTCTTGAAACCCATTTCCATTCAAATTAACCATTGAGTTAAATCAGATCATGGGAAAAATCAAAGCCAAAAATATCAATAAAAGCTACAAAATTAAACAGACCCATTACTTCTAAGTCCTAACATCAGAATTTCATACCCAATTTTCCAAACATCATAAGCACAAACTGATAGATAGATAGATAGATATATATATATAGAGAGAGAGAGAGAGGAATGCCTGCTGAAGAGAGGGACCATTTTGCGACGTCGATGTCGATGCCAGATTTGGGGACTTTTTAAGAGAGAGGAAGAGAGAGACCGGACAGTTGAGGATTTGAGGATTAGTGTTCTTTAGAGTTGGGGAAGGGAGTCTATTGGGTTTGGGTGGGGGCTTGGTCCACCCCTAGCTATACTCATTTTGTACATATATTGCATCTTGCTTGTCCAACATTCTACTTCGTAGGTCATGGTTGGTCTAATCGTTATCCTGTAAAAAAAAAAAAAAACTCTTCAATCTTGTTGGGATGCACCAATCACAAAGCACTTCATCAGCAAGTCTCCACTAAAGTCATCCCAATCTTATCCTATATTTGATATTTTCCTCAATCTCCTCGTCCTTCCTAATTATTGAGGCAAGATATCAGAATGAATCTCTTTGTGGTATCTCTTGAGCTTCAATTCTTATAAGAGTTTCAGCTCTTTGTACATCCTCAATGAAGTTGCAATTCATATATTTTATCTTTGCACAACTTATTTTAAAGCCCTTGGATGCAAAGGCCTTCCATCATTTCTCAAGTTTTGCATCCACGTCATCTCTTGATTCATCCAACAATACAATATCATCTGCAAACAACATACACCAAGGTGCCTCCTCTTGAATATGAGTAGTTAACTCGCCCATAATCAGTGCAAAGAGATAAGGGCTTTAAGTTGACCTCTGATGGAAACTTGTGGGTAATAAAACTTACCTTTCTCTCCAAAAAGTAGTTCTCACACTCATTTCCACTCCATCATACATGTCTTCAATGATGTCAATACAGGCATACAGCCACTTAAGACCCTCATTTTATCTAAGATCCACCAAATAAAATCTCTAGGTACCTTATCAGAGGCTTTTCTCTTGATCAATAAAGACTATATGAAGATTTTTCTTCTTCTCTTAATATTTTTTTTATTAATAGCTTAAGTGAAAAGATAGCTTCCATAGTTGACTTCCCTGGTATTTTACCAAATTGATTTTGAGATATCTTGACCTCTTATCAAAGTCTTTGCTCCACTAGTCTCTCTTATTTTCAAAGTGTGACTCACAAGTAAATCCCACAATAATTAGTGCAATTTTACAAAATCTTCTTTTGTTTTTTTGTTTTTGTATATAGGTGATACAACAGTTTTTTTTTCTTTTTTTTTTCTTTTTTGTCATTAATATCTTATTGAAGAATCTAGTTAACCGAACACATTCAATTTCTCTTAAGCATTTCCAAGCCTCTATCGAAATGCCATTCGTCCCAACATAAAACGGCGTAGAAAAAATGCAAGCTTTTAATGGCATTTAAGCCTGCAAAGACAATTCCAAGAGAAATTGGGCCCAATAAGATTTATTATCAACATCATTGTGGATTCTTAAGTGTAACCTTAACTGTATGTTTCAATTGAGACCAGGTTTTCTTAGAAAAAGTAATCTGCAACTTTCTCTATTAATCCTCTGGCCCTACTCACTGTAAATAATCTCAAAACAAACAAGATGGATGTATTAGATACACCTTTGCGTCAGCAAAGGATGATCACATCATCAACAAATTAATTTGGTTTGCCTGCATGGGTCTTTTAACTTGCTCAGCTGGCTCAAAACTTATTTCTCCAGATTGGAGATTGGATGGGGGCCATGGCTATGATCCCACCAATTAACAGTGAATGAGTAGAACAATAATCAATCAACCATTCTCCAGACTTCATATATGTCAACCTACCTATCCACAGCACTCCCTAGTCCCTACATTCTACTACTAATTCCCCTTCTTTTGGTCTCTAGAGTGGATAAATGCAGCCACTGAAACTAATTCCTCAATACAAATGAAATAAACAGCCAAACAGCTAATAGATAGCACTCAGATATCCAACAAACCAATGAATTACAAATCAGCTGACATAAAAGCATAATCATTAAACCTGCACTAATCCTTAAAACCCCCACTCAATAGTATCCATAAAAGAAATGAAAGCCAGAAACATCAACATCCCAGAAATTCCAAACATAAAAACTTCCACAATAGAGCAAAAGAAACCCAAACTAAAACTAAAAACCCCCCCTTTCAAATAAGCTTCACTTCTAGCAATTCAAAGGGCAAACAGAAAAATCCAATGAAATGAGAGTCAAAACCCTAATTGGAGACAAAGGATAAAGAGAACTCACTGCTGGAGACGATCCTGCAGAGCGCGGGCACGGCGGCCGGAGGGGGGACGGAGAGGCTCCCAACTGCGACGGCTATAAGGCCGCAAAGGAAAGAGAAGAAGAAGGAGACGAAAAGGGAAAGAAGAAGGGCGAAACAGCAATAACATAAAGATCTTTGGGTGCTACGAGGCTTGGGAGAATCCATGGCCAATACAGAGCAATAATTACAAGAAATCCATGGCGGAATCCGATTCCCCTCTGCAATTGCCGAGCACCGGAAGCAGTTTCCGGTGTTCGGAATAAGAGATTGAGAATCTTATTATTATTGTTGTTATTATTATTTAGAGATTTTCCTTGATTGAAATGGAGGCATGGAAAGAGGAGAGAAAATCAGGGCCTGGTGATTTTGTTTGAGTGGGTATTTATTGTTTGCGTTGAAAGCTGAAATTGGGAAAGTTTGGAAAATATCCTGATATAGATATAGAAAACATTTTCCCAGGGGTGGCCCCATGGAGACACAACTTTTACTTAATTTAAGGTTGGATCTGATTCTAGGGTTATCCAATTCCAAGCCCACATGATTTCTCTGTTTGGGTTGGGCTTCGTTTTGATTTTGTTTGTGCTTTTTATTATTATTATTATTATTATTTGCCATCAGAGGGTTTCTAATGAAAGCTGCTGTTGGCATACAAAAAATCTCCCTTTCCATACCATATTTAAATAAAAAATAAAAAAATCTTATAAAGTGACATTTTTGCCCACCCTCCTGTTTTCTCTTCCCCCACCTTCCCTCCACCTCTGCACCGGCGGCGGCCACCGGCTCCGGCCAGGGACAACGGCGATCCCTCTCCTCCCTCTCCCCCCTCTCCCTCTCCCACTATAATCGTTCTTGAAGTCGATCCATCGCCCCGTCTGCGTACTGATCTTCTCCCACTCCGATGTACCTCGTGCAATGCTCCGGCACTCCTCGTTGGACACATCGATCCCCATTGCCAGCACGTCCTCCCATGTCTTGTCTTGATCCCGAGCTTGATGTCGATCTCGTACTCGACGGGGTGGCCGTGGCAGTCCCACCCGAAACGCCACGTGACGTGATGGCCGATGTAGCGAGTGACGACGTCCTTTATGGTGCTGGCGAGGATGTGGCCGTAGTGGAGGAGGCCGGTGGTGAACAGAGGGTCGTTGTAGAAGATGTATTCCGGCATGGATTCCGTCCGTTTAGGGTTTGGGAGAGTAATGTTTAGGGTTTTGGGAGGTTGCAGAGAAAACAGTGGGAGAGGGAGAGGGATCCGCCGCCGTCCCAGGCCGGAGCCGGTGGCCGCCGTCGGTGCAGGGCAGCGCCGGAGGTGGAGGGAAGGTGGGGGGAGAGAAAGGAAGAGTGTGGGTAAAAATGTAATTTCATAGGTTTTTTTTTTTATTTTCTTTTTAAATGTGTGTGTGGGAAGGGAGATTTTTTGTGTGCCAATAATAGCTCCCTCTCTAATTCGTTGAGCTGGACTAATCCTTCCGGATCGAGAGAAAAGTCAGATAAACACCCTTGTGGCCTCAAGGTGGTAGCACTAATGGACTCATTCTTCAATTCCTGAAAAAAGGAGAAATCGGGGGGTTGATACCCCTGTGGCCCATTTTATTTGCCCCATTTTGTTTGTTTGGATTCGAGTATAAATTTTGGGGTAATATTCAGGTGGGAACTGTTCTCATATATTATGTGAGAATTTTTTTTTTGCCCAATTGTAAGCCACATTTGGGGATAAGATTAGGGGGATGAAAAGATCTATGTGAGACTACCTTAAGTATCAAGTTTGATTCCAAATACATGCCCGTAACCCCTTCATCCATGACGCACAAGTTTAATGGCTTCATATTCAAGAAAATATTTAACTCTCAATCCAAAGATTCAGTTCATTCGGATGTGTACCAATCCTTGGGATTAGTAACTATCAGCGGATATCCTATTGATTGCTAGGTTTGGATTGATTGCTAGTTGGAATCTATAAAAAAAAAATCATATAATAGCACATCAGTGTGGAAGAAGGAATCAAATGAAATAGGTTTTCTTTTTTTATAATCATTGGTAAATCCAAACTTCTAGAACAAAACGACCTTTTGACTTTTACAATGGTTGACGTTGATGTTATATCCGGTATCCCCATGCTTATCTAAAAAGCAGAGTCTCCTTTCAATTTTGCATACAGACGAAGGCACAAAATATACCTCTATTTGAATTTCACAGGATTCAAAATTTAGGGAAATATTTTAGTGATAATTATTATACGAGAATTTTTTTTATAAATCCCAACTAGTAATCCATCCAAACCTAACAACTAATAGGGAACTTCCTGATAGTCACTAATCCTAAGGATTGGCACACATTTTTATGGACTAAACCGTTGGATCGAGGGTTGAATATTTTTTTTAATATAAAGCCATTAAACTTGTGGGCCGCGGATGAAGGGATTAGGAGCATGGGTTTTGGGTCAAACTTGATACTTGAAGTAGTCTCACATAGATCTTTTCATTCCCCCTAGTTTCATCCGTAAATGTGGCCCACAATTGGACCCCAAAAAAAAATTCTCACAAAATATACGGCAACAGTTCTGAAAATTACCCTTCTTTGTATAACTCCACTTTTTGTGTGCCCTTTTTGACTTTTTATGCTTGGGAGTATATAATGTCATTAAAGTTTGACGAGTCAAAAATTGAGAGCTTTGATTGATCCTTTTAACCAGCACATATCTCATGCTCACCTCGTTTATATTAAAAAAGAAAATCATTATCATGCATTTAGTGATGGTCATGCATCAAGGTGAGCGGCAATAAAAAGATGGAAAAAAATTGAGTATTTTGAGGGGAAAAAAAAAACGAGAAAAACGTAAACTCAAGGGTCATAGTTGAAGTGATTATCACGACAAAACCCCCCTCCTCCCCCATTACTGGCATAGCCCAGGCAGGCGTCATAGGCTAAACCACACAACTTTATGTGTGAATGGTACTAAACGTGTGCATAGATGCATGGTTCTACTTCTGTACTTCACTAAAACTGGTAGGGGTGTAACGGTTCGGTTAACCGGTTAATTTGGGAAAACCGTTAACCGAACCGTAACCGCGGTTTTCTGTATTTGAAAACCGTAACCGTAACCGTGAAGATAAAAACCGTAGAAAACCGAACCGCGGTTAACCGTATAAGACGGTTCGGTTACGGTTAATAACCGTAAAAAAAATCTGATCATGCTTAATTGAGCCCTGCAGCATGTTTCAACCAGATATTCATCACAATGCCATAGTATTAATTTCTTAGTTTTTTTTTTTTTTAGAATATCATTGCCATCCAACATAATTACTAATACTACATGGGACAGAGAAGGAAAAGACGCACTTCTTCAATTGGTTTTAATATACATTTCCATATGAGCCTAACCAAACAAAGCCACTAATGGCTGCATTCCAAGAAGCCACGTTTCTCTCAGGCATTTCATTAAGCATCCTCTATGCACTATCAATACCCCCATAAGCAAAACACCCAGCCAACATTGTATTCCTAGTAACCAAGAAAGGGGCAGGTTGCGGCTGGGAGTTGAGACTTGAGAGGAAGAGGCGAGAGAGAAAGGGCTAGGATTTTGTTACAATGTTACTTATGTATAAGAAGATTTTCATTCAATCCCTTATTTTTTTTCCTTTATTTGTATAACGGTACGGTTAACCGTGTGCGGTTAACCGAACCGTATTTTATGGTTCGGTTCGGTTAACCGCCTTGAGTATTTATGGAAAACCGTAACCGAACCGAACCGTGCGGTTTTTGGATTTCATTAACCGTAACCGTAACCGAACCGTGAAATACGGTTATTAACCGCGGTTCGGTTCGGTTTGGTTCGGTTAGACGGTTTCTCGGTTTTTTTTTACACCCCTAAAAACTGTTCATGCATAAATATGGTGCAAAAATACCTGTGGGCCCACATAAGGCCAGCACCAATCATAGAAGAGGCAGGGAAAGAAAGACCTCAATATGACCTGGGTGTTTGGCACTTTACTTTGTTAAAGTGAAGTGAAGTGAATTCAGACAGTAAAGTACAATGGGTCATATCAAATCCCTTTTTCCACAAAAAAGGCAAAAAAGCAACTCCTTTCGTTACTAAAAGATAAAAAAATTTCACTTTTCTATACAAAAAGTCAAAAAGATCTCATACCAAACAACTAAAAACAAAACACTATCATAACACCTTATATTTTATTCTCTCTTGATTTGATGCTTCACCTCACCATACTTTAATTCACCGTACATCCAAACAAACCCGTACGCAAGATATCCAACATAACTAATATATCATCGTAACCCTTTGATATATGTCCATCAACTTTAATAATTTTAAAAAACGTCATCTTTATTATTCTTATTCCAATCCAACAGTAGGTAACATTTGGACAAAGGTTAAATTTCAATTATGGTGATCAACAACAGTAGTGGGTGCGATGGAAGTAACTTGATCTTGAGTGGACCAGGTGGCCCAAAAAATAAAGTTAATCACACATAAGAATGGGCTAAGCTTGTAGCTACCACCTAACCAGCTCATTGGGGATTAGTGATGATTCGTTAGGTTTATATATAACTGGACCTTTCAATAATCCCTACCAAAAAACTGGACCTTTAAATCCATACCAACCCTAGTGATTGGCATTAATCAGGGCGGATCACAGAACCTAGTCAAAGTTGGCACATATTGTAGCCGAACTGTACTATATTCTCATGTAGCAGATGTTGCTCGTATAGCTAGTATGCCAGGCAAACCCTAAGGGGTTGGTCAAGTTGTCAGGACCACGGTTCCTCCCTCTTCTGGAGATAGAGGTCTTGGTATCGACCCCCGATTTCTCCTCTTCAGGAACCGAAGGTTGAGACCACTTGTGCTACCACCTGGGCCACATGGGTTTTATCCAACTTCTCTCTGGGCCCAGATCAGACCAATATTTTGATATTTACAGACTCTTGTCCGGCACTGTTATTTACTTAAGTTCCTGTTCCTTATTTCCCGCGTTTGATTGAGGTTATTTCTCTGTGCCTCTATTTATAAGGGCTTAGTCATTTGTCAAAATGTAGCATGAATTCTGTGATGACATAGAATGTAAGTCCAGCTGGGTGGACGCCAATTTTGAAATGGGCCTGGGAGGTGGAGGATGGAAAACTCGGGTTTTTAAAGTTTTTTGAAGGCTCCTCAAGTCTTAAGGGCTTTGTGTGAATTTTGTTTTTGCCTAATTCAATGGTGAATACATTACAGTGGCAATCAAGGTCAAGTTAGGGCTAGTCAATTATGAAATATAGACAATCACACTGATTGAGGTCATGTTGGGTGGGCCTCTTGCAGGAGTTGTTGTATATGACCTATGGATGTCCCTTGCTAGAAATTTGGCCTTTGTTTCTTCTTTTAAGAAATGTCAACTACTAGCATTATCTGTAATGTCATTATTTGGCCACAATGTCAAGTAGGGGTGGAAAATGGTCAGGTTAGGTTGAATAAGGATGTCTACGAGTCGAGGCTTGGCCCATATTCGATTCATTTTTAAAATGGGTCATGGACCTTTAACTCGGATATCTTATGCAAGCCAACCTGACCCGGATGACCTGCAATATGGAAAGAAGAAAAAGAAGAACAACCAGAAGGACAAAAAGAAAAAAGGACAAAAATGCATGGAGGAAAATTTGCAGTGATTTCAGTTGATGTGCTTGAATAGTGTAATACAATCTCCATAGGAATCTGGAGGAGTTTCAATTAGGCCATGTTTCTTTAATGGAATTTCTGTCAGGAATTTACCATGTCCAGGAATTCCTGGACATGATGTGACAAGCTGTCTCCTGGAATTTCTGAATTTCATGTTTCTTTACTTACATTTTTGGATTCCAACTACCTTTTGACCTTTGGGAATCCAGGAATTCCACTCCCTATATATTTTTGTGGAATTCCTGGATGCTCAAGCCCAAAGGGGCATCCAGGAATTCCACTTTGTCTGAGAATTCAGGAAATCCCCAGACAAGAACTCCTGGAATTCCAGCAACTTTTAAGCTCTAGCACCAAGCCCTACAATACCTCACACAAGGAGTCAGACATAAAGATATAGTTTCATCCAATAATAAATCGCCAACCGTGTAAAATATCGTCCCTAATTTTCTCATTCTAAGAATGCAATTGAGAGGGTGTATTAGCTGGAAATCTCTTCCTTGATTTTCTCATTCTAAGAAAAAAAAATGAGAGGGTGCATTAGTTGGCATATATAAGATTTTACACATTTGACTATTTATGATTGGATGAAACAATATCTCCCTGTTTCTACAGACACGAGATCCAGACTCCTCACACAAGTACTACTTATACAGTGCCGTGTAAGAGATGCCACCGCCGAGCCATTCCAAATATGTTTGAATGGACAACAAGTAATTAATTGAAAGAAGAGGATTTAACCAGAAAAATCCCCTTAGACTTGTCAAAGCCAAAAAACGCCATCAATGTCTTATAAAGACCATAGTGATCACAGGAGCTCTGTTTGGTTTTTTTTTTTTTTTTCCCTCTGAGCGGGGATATCCCAGTTCCTTTTACTTTAAAAAGTCTCAAAACTCTTTTTCCCCTTTTCGTTCTTCTCTCGTCTTTTTCTCCCTTTCACAACGTTCAAGCTCGACCACCCCTTTGATCAAAACCCTATCCTTCTTCTGCCATTACCAACACCAATGAAGAAGAAGAGACGGAAATTTATCTAGCTTCATTTGGAAAAGGCGGCGAACCTTCTCTCTAAGCAAACCTCGGCACTAAAACAGAGTGCCCAACTAAAAAGATAGTTTAGATCCATCATCCAAGTGCACCAGTCAGCAATTTGTACTCCATAGGGGGGTAAATTTGTACACCACCCCCACCATTTTCCCTCTTTCTTCTCTACAATGTATATGCATTATTGAAATAGATGATGGTGATTATATTAGAGAGAGAGAAGTGGATAATGAAAGGAGAAGGGATAAGTTGTAAGTGTGACGATCGCATTCTCCTTTTGATCTGGTCTTTTAGTATTTTTTTTTCTTTGAAGGATCCTAGCTTCAATGTAGTGGAAGGGAGAAGAAGATGGGAGAAGAAGATGAGAGAAGAATGAAAAGGGAAAAGGGGGTTTTGCGACCCCGGTCTTCGTGTGGGCGGGGATATCCCCACTTCCCTGAGTGCTGTCTCTCAGAGTGGTATCAGTTGAGCTGGGGATATCCCTGCCCAAATTAGTGTTGTGAATGGGGATATCCCTGATTGTGTTAGTGCTGTGAGCGTGATATCTTCACCCACTAGAGTATTGTGGGTGCTGTCTCTCATAATTGTATCTCTCATTTGAGGAATTATGACCAAATGCCCATTTCTTGTTGAGCTAATGCCAATGTGTATGTAGCTGATAGAATTCCAAAACTATTTTCAAAGTTTAACCATTTCTATGTTAGTCAATGACCATTCTCATCCCCATATCCAACTATTTCTATGTAAACAAAAGCTGATGCCCATGTAAAAATAGTAAATCTAGACTACCAACCTCTTTAATGGAGCCTAAACCTTCATACTTAAAAGAGTAATACAAATGGGTATTGGTTTTGGGTGTACAAGATGATAGAATTAGGCATCAGCTTTTGTTTAAATAGAAATGGTTGGATATGGGGATGGGCATAGGCGTTGACTAACATATAAATGATTAAACTTTGAAAATAGTTTTGGGATTCTATCAGTTACATACACATAGGTATTAGCTCAATAAAGAATGGACATTTGGTCATAATTCCTCAAATAAGAGATACTATTATGAGAGACAACACCCACAATACTCTAGTGGGCGGGGATATCCCTGCTCACAGCACTAACAGAAGTAGGGATATCCCCGTTCACAGCACTAATTTGGGCGGGGATATCCCCGGCTCAACTGATACCACTCTGAGAGACAGCACTCAGGGAGGCAGGGATATCCCCGCCCACACGAAGACTGGGGTCGCAGAACCCTTTTTCCCCATTTTGTTATTCTCCCATCTTCTACTCCCTTCCACTACATTGAAGCTGGAATCCTTCAAATAAAAAGAACATGAATAGACAAGATCAGAAGGAGAATGCAACCGTCACAGTTACAACTTATCCCTTCTTCCTTCCATTATCCACTTCTCTCTCTCTCTAAAATAATCACCATCTCTCTAATTCAAGCGTCGGTGAAGCACTTTTCTTCTCATCGGTTTACCCTTTTCAATCAGGGGATCTGTAAAGTCCCGTTGCTTTCTTTCTTCTTCAATGAATCATTGCTCAGAGAAGATGAGTTTCTGCTTAGATAAAATGGGCAAAAGAACGAAAATGGAGAAAAAGGTTTTGGGTTTGGGACCTTTTAAGGTAAAAGGAACAGGGATATCCCTGCTCAGAGAAAAAATAAAAAAAATATCAAATAGGGCCTTTGGGACTAATGTGATCTATATAACATATTGATGGTGTTTTTGGCCTTTAACAAGTCTAAGGGGATTTTTGGTTAAATCCTCTTGAAAGAACAAAAATAACGAAATAGCTTTCTTTTGACTCATGTTTCTCCTCTTCTTTATGGGGGAGTTAGGCATGTTTTGTGAGTCAAACCAATTCAAATCATTTTATTGCAGGTTAGATTTACGTGATCAACAATCAACCCTGTACATTGCTGGTCAAGTCATTTAAGCTAGATTCGGGTTGAATACGAGTCAAGTTAGCGAAACGGATTTAGATTTGGGATATTAACTGTACAACTATCCTTATATCTAATAATTGCTCCAAATCGGTTGAAATTTAAATAATTTTCGCAAAATTGTTTGCAAAAGGAAAGGACGCTCTTAAAGTAAAGATTTTCCCCAACATCCCAATGCTGTAAGATATCACATAATTTTTCCTTCCCGCCCAAATTCAAAACACATATATTCACGTCAAATTAAGAACTCTGTATTTCGCTTTATCATTTTTGTTTGCTGTGAATTTTTGAGTTGAAGCTCTTATAATATTCACTCTAACCCTACTAAAATGGTTTTGAATGTGATAGTTTTTCTTTCTATGATGAGAAGCATTTTTTCTCTTTTGTAGATAGGAAGAGGTATGTATGGATAAGGTCCTTAAGGTCCGTATTTTTTTTTTTTTTTGTCGTTTAGCGAATGGTCGATATCAACCATTTTTATGGTCGATATCGACCATTCTGCGGGAACCCAAATAAAAATTGGGTTTTACATGATGGAGAAGAGGGGAGTTTTATGGTCGATATTGACCATTCTGCTGGAACCCAAATAAAAATTGAGTTTTTCAGAATGAAGAAGAGGGGAGGGGAGGAGGAGGAGGAGGAGGAGGAGGGAGGAGGGAGGAGGGAGGAGAGGGGGAGGGTGGTGTAGCATAGGAAACATGAGCTTGATTTATCGGAATCGTCTATATAATTTGACTAGATCTCACTTCTCATTTGTCCAAGGCCAAGAGGAAATAAGAAATTTCTATGGATTCAAGAATAAATCAACGAGTCTAAGCACCATCTGACAAGTTAACTACAGAAGATCTACTGAAGAAATTTATATATAGTCTTACATCATTTGGGAACACAGAAATGAGTATCCACTACTCTGATTCTAAAACCTAGAAGCTAATGAAATACATGAAGCAGTATGCTCATAATCTGAGAATCATTCATGGGTTGGAATTGGTGTAGATATAATCTCCTGTCTCAAACACACTCTCTTCCACTTCATCATTCCCCTCCACTTTGCATTTAACCCCTATCTTCTTACACTCCTCTCCTCCCTATTCATTCAACAAATTAAGAACCCATTACTCAAAACATCAAATGACAAAAATGACAAGAGAGAAATCAGTGTCACTTGCCATTGGTCAAATCACGATTCCAATAAATCAAGCTCATGTTTCCTATGCAACACCACCCTCCCCCTCTCCTCCCTCCTCCTCCTCCGCCTCCCCTCTTTTCCATCTTGAAAAATTCAATTTTTATTTGGATTCCCGCAGAATGGTCGACATTAATCATAAAACTCCCCTCTTCTCTATCCTGTAAAACCCAATTTTTATTTGGATTCCCGTAGAATGGTCGATAACAACCATTCGCTAAACGATAAAAAAAAAAAAAAAATCGACGTTGAAGACTTTATCCATACATACGTCCTCAAAAGTGGCATGAGATCCTAGGATCCTGTGGCTAAATTTCTCTAAATTTTGTGTAACATCTTATGTACGTGTGATATTATCTCTGACAACTTTGAAACTGGTGCCCTTGCTCTCCAACATGCTTGTCTCAACCCACGTCAGTTTCCTCATCCACTTGACAAATGACAGCTATGGGCAACTAAACCATTCAATGAGCCAATCAAAGATCAACGTGGGAAATGGCAAATAGTTTCAACTTTCAAGGCATGGCTGGGGCTTTGGTTGTTGAACGCTGCTGCCACCAATTACCCAATTATGTCACCCAAGTCCGTAGAAAAAATATATTGCCGCACACGCAATTCCATGTTTTGAATTGACGGGTCCAAACATTGCTAAGATGGCTATGAGGGACTCAGGGGGGAAGAAAAGGGTGTGTCTCCTGCTATGTATATGGACTTAAGTACAAAAATCAGCTGAATAAGGTGGTCCCAGTCCCAGAACATGAATCCCCTGACAAAATCAATGGACTTGCAAAAATCTTTTGCAGTTGTTTCATCTGAGTATTGAATTCCGGGAATTCTAAATTTTGAGCTCTCAATGAATGCATTAAAATTTTAAAATATTTTCATATATTGAAATAAAAAATTATTAAAAATAGTTATAATTGAAAAAACAGAGATGAATAGCATAAAATAACCATCCGATGCTCTCTCCTTTATAAGGAACAAAGTCGGTCGATCCTGTCAAATTACTTCTCTTAAACCACCATTCAAAGGAACCGGATCCCCTAATTGGTCCAAACAGGGTCTACGAAACAGGGAATCCTTTTCCCCATTCAAATGGCTCCTAAGTCCTAACCAACACGTACATCCAGGCCCGGCCCTGGAGGGGGGCAGTCAGTGCAACCGCCCCGGTCCCCAGTTTTCAGGGGGCCCAAAATTCCAAAATTTTTTTCATCTCCTAACAATAAAATCAGAAAACGTTTCCTCTCCTCAAGGCTACCCAGCATTCAAATCCTGAAACCCCTCAACGGCTCAACCATTCATCATTAAATCAATCAAAATCCTCATTTCTCAAGTCATTTGAATCCCATCTCAACCAAACAGCAAGCCCCAGAAAAAAAAATTAAGAAGAAGAAGAAGATCTGAAGAAGCACGCTGCACCCAGCAGGCAACAGGCCCACTGGTTGATACATTTTTTTGAAGAAGCACCCTGAAAGTAGCAAGCCCAAAAAAAAATCAAGAAGAAGGAGAAGCAGCAGCGCTGCAGCGCAGCCAGGGCCGGTCCTGACCGGCGACCGCCATAACCGGTTCTGCACAGTGCACAGCCTGCACCGCCATCGCCCATCGCCAGATCTGGACCAGATCGCCAGATCGGCAGATCATCGCCGTGCTAGCAGGCTACCCACTACCCAGTCAAACCCCTCAACCCTTTTGGCCTTTTCATCAATCAAACTCTTTGATTCACCCCATCTCAAGTTCTAATTTCTCAAATCTCAACCAAACAGCAACTCAGCAAGCCCAAAAAAAAAAAAACAAGAATAAGAAGAAGAACCAGCACGGCAGAACTTGACCGGCCAGTGTTTGCTACTGCTCACTGCTGTCGCAGTGCTGTAGCTGCTCGCCTGCTCCACCGCCTCCACGGTTCGACCACCGTCCAGATTCTCAGAATCTCAGGGCCAGCACCCAACCCAGGCACCCACTGTGCGGCTGCGCCGCTGCGCCAGCCCAGCAGCGCCGCCCACAACCTAATCTCTCATCTCTGTGACTCTGTCTCACTGTCTCAGGCAAGAGGTAGAGGAAGGCAGGAGTGCAGGATCAAGCGTCCAATGCACCCAGACCCACCCAGGAAGTAAATCACACTTCACACGATTCACATTTGACATTTGACACACCTTTTTGGCTTTTCACCTTTTGTTTTTCCACCAAGCACAAACTGACAAGTGACAAACAAGAAGAGTTGAAGAGTGAAGACCAAGGCAGTGGCAGTACCAAGAGTCCAATGCACCCAGACCCACCCAGGAAGTAAATCACACTTCACACGATTCACATTTGACATTTGACACACCTTTTTGCCTTTTCACCTTTTGTTTTTCCACCAGGCACAAACTGACAAACACGAAGACCAAGGCAGTGGCACCCACTAGGCACTAGCCCAGATCAGTTGGACCTGATCCACACTATCCAGTGATCCATAATCCATTCCACAGTTTCCACTGACAAGCCATTTTCTCTGGCTCTGGCAACAAGTCAATACAGGTTTGGTGGACCATCTGCAACTCGCCTTTGGCAATAAAATATGAATATATAATTTTTGTATGTTTGTTTGTAGAACTGTGAATTCACATAATCACAAGAGTTAAACATTCTCTTTGCAGGAATTCTTATAAGCTCTATTTGACTGCAAATTTGGAAATATCAAGTTTGTTGTTGTTGTCTTGTTGAGGGGGATTTCTCAAATTCCAGGTTATATTGTTCTTTGTTTATTCTTTTAAGTATTAAAATTGCATTGGTTTTACTTGTACTATTTCTGTTTTCAAGTAGCAATGTTCCCTAAGAAACAACCATCTGGAAGTGAAAAAAGAAAAAGAAAAAGGGACAGAGAAGAATTAACTAAATCTCAAACTGGAGCTCTAGATAAATTTTTTCTTAACAAAACAAATAGTTTACTTGATAACTCAACTGAAGATTTAGTCAATGAATCTGAACAACAAAATCATGTTGAAGAATTTGTAGGAATTGATAATGATTTAATCAATGAATCTGAACACCAAAATCATGTGGAAGAACTAGTAGGAACTGAGAATGATTTTAATGAACATGTAGGTGACTTAGGTGAAGAAGATGAACATGTTGAGAATGAAGAAATTGATCATCTTTGTAATAATGAAGACATTGAACCAGAGGGTGTTGAACCAAGTTTTCCTTTAAACTTTTGTGATCCTAGAATTTGGGATAATCTTGATGAAAAAATGAGAGCTTTACTTGTGGAAAAAGGTCCTGTAAGAGATAATAATATCAAATTTCCTAGGGATGAAAACTTTAGACATTTTTCCTCAACGCATTACATGAGAAAGTTACCAAATGGAGAGACTCATGATAGAAAATGGCTAGTATACTCAAAGGAATTGGATAAGGTATTTTGTTTCTGCTGTAAGTTGTTTAAGACAATGTGTAGTAGAAGCCAATTAGCAAATGAAGGACTTAGAGATTGGAAACATCTTAGTGAGAGGCTTAAACAACATGAAAATAGCACTGAACACATAACCAACATGAGTTCTTGGATTGAATTACATAGCAGATTGAAAAAAAATGAAACAATTGATAAAGGCATACAAGAACAAATTAAGAGAGAGAAGGAACACTGGAAACATGTTTTGGTAAGAATAATTTCTGTTGTCAAATGTCTTGCTAAAAATAATATTGCTTTCCGTGGAACAAAAGAGAGAATTTATGAAGAAAATAATGGTAATTTTTTAGGTATATTGGAAATGATTGCAGAATTTGATCCAATAATGCGTGAACATTTTCGACGAATTCAAAATGACGAGATTCATTATCACTATCTTAGCCATAAGATTCAAAATGAGCTGATATCTTTGCTGGCATCAAAAGTCAGAAGTGCAATCATTGAGAAAATCAAACAAGCAAAATATTTTTCAGTGATACTTGATTGCACTCCTGATTCAAGTCACAAGGAACAAATGACTTTGATAATACGGTGTGTGGATGTGTCAAGGAGTCCAGTTAAAATAGAAGAGTACTTTTTAGAGTTTTTAATTGTGAAAAACACATCAGGATTAGGACTTTTCACTGAATTGCAATCTGTCCTAGAATCCCTTGGTCTTAAAATTGATGATGTAAGAGGACAGGGCTATGATAATGGCTCTAATATGAAAGGAAAAAATCAAGGTGTACAAAAAAGATTACTTGAAATAAATCCTAGAGCTTTGTTCATGCCATGTGGTTGTCATTCTCTTAATTTAACACTATGTGATATGGCAAATTGTTGTGTGAAAGCGAAATCCTTTTTTGGGGTTGTTCAACGCATTTATTGTGTTTTTGCTAATTCTACAAAGCGTTGGAAGATTTTACAGGATCATATAGATGGTTTAACTCTTAAAACATTATCAACTACACGTTGGGAAAGTCGTGTAGAGAGTGTTAAAGCAATAAGATACCAATCTGACCAAATAAAAGAAGCTTTATTTAAAGTAGCAGAAACTAGTGAAGATGCTAAAGCAAAAAGTGAAGCAGAAAGTTTAGCAACACATGAATTGGAAAATTTTGAGTTTTTATTAGGCATGGTTATTTGGCATGATATTCTGTTGAAAATTAACTTAGTCAGCAAAAAATTACAATCTAAAGATATGTGCATTGATGTTGCTTTAGAAAATTTGGAGGGGCTCATTTCTTTTTTTGAGAATTATAGAGAAAATGGATTTGCATCTGCTATGATTGAAGCTAAAACTATTGCTTGTGATATGGGGATTGAACCCGAATTTCCTAAAAAACGTCAAAGTCATAGAAAGAAACAATTTGATGAGAATGCTAAAGAAGAGACAATACAATCAGTTGAAGAATCATTTAGAGTCAATTATTTCATATGTGTAGTGGATATGGCTCTTTCTTCATTAAGAAGTAGATTTGAGCAAATGCAAACATATGAAGGAATTTTTGGGTTCTTGTTTAATTCAAAGAAGTTAACTTCATTGGGTGATGATGAATTGAAAAATTGTTGTGTGAAGCTTGAAACTACTTTAAGAAATGGTGAGTCTTCTGATGTTGATGCAAGTGATTTGTTTTCAGAGTTACAAGTACTGCAATTTCTTTTACCAGCAGAAGTAAACACAACACTTGAAATTGTAGAGTTTGTAAAACATATGGACTGTTTTCCAAATATTTTGATTGCCTATAGAATACTATTGACTGTACCTGTGACTGTAGCATCTGCAGAAAGAAGCTTTTCTAAATTAAAATTATTGAAATCTTACTTGAGGTCTACCATGTCACAAGAAAGGCTAAATGGGCTAGCAATCTTATCCATTGAAAAGGAGATGTTAGAAAATCTTGAATTTGAAAGCATAATTGAAGATTTTGCTTCTCAAAATGCAAGAAGAAAATCATTTCAATAATACTTTTTTAGTTGTGATTTTATTTTTTACCTTATCTTGTAGATGGCGATGCTGGTATGAGAAATTATTTGGGCGACGATTTGGTACTCTTACCGAAATGCTGGTATGAGAAATTTGTTTATTTATGTATTAAATGTATTTATCATATGATATTATTTGATTTTTAATGAAATTACTATTTTTGGGCTAAATATATGAAAACATGTTATATATATGTGCATATATTAAAAACTATAAAAATGAATAAAGGGCCCATTTTAGTGATTCGCACCGGGCCTTTGAAAAGTCAGGACCGGCCCTGCGTACATCTTGACAAAGTATATGAATCGATCGTGTCCCCATCTCACGTGAATGTCTCGTACAATTTCACCGATTTGTAGCTTTGTGTGCAACTCTTTTTGGTGTTCCTGCAATGCAACGATTTTTCTTCTGTACGAGGACCCCACGCACAGTCGATCTAACCTGATGCAAACTGTTATGAGCTAGGCTCATAATGATCGTTTCCCTCCATGACAAACATGCAAGTACAGAAGACCATTTTATAGTGGGAGAACCATTGCATGATGAGGTATTATAATAAACCATTCTGCTTTAAATGAGTAGAAGAGGTGGAGATAGCTGTATGCAAAGTTTCACTGTGGATAGTCCTCTCTAGTTGTTTTCTCCATGTGCTTTCTCTACTTATGGAAGTTGTTAAACTAGTTTTATATTTATGTTTACATTCAACACCCTCCTTGTATGGAGCCAATGGGAGGTGTCACAAGAAAATTAGCAGGAGACTTAAGACTGGATCCTCCTCAACTCCACCATAAAGAATTCCCTTCAGCATTTTGTAATAAAAGCACCACATGACATGTTATTTGTAAATCCCATTGGCCCCTAGAATATCATAAAGGGAGAATGGTGTATAGATTAGTTGTCTTGAAAAATATATGAAATAAATACGGTTAGTGGCACAAAGTATAGCCTTGAAGGCTGCAGTTCCCATACCAAATGTCTAATTCAGTGGTCTTGATGGAACAACCAAAATCCTATGGATTCCAATTTTAATACATGACTAATTATCAAACTCTCATTTCATATGATGGAGCCAATAGGCCCACAAAGATGTCATGTGTACCTTCTTGAAAAAATAAAAAGAAATACGTAGCAAATGCAAGTTTAAGGAGCGCATATATAGATCCTCTAACGGTGGGAATCAAAGGAATCTTATGGCTATAGGTTTATAAACTCATAATCAATTTATATTTATAAAATCCAAATTACTTAAAATAAATGCCATATGTGTATTAGCATTCCACCAAATTTCAATCCAATTGGACTCGATGGACTTGAGTTCTTTGTAATTTAGAGTGGTCATATGTAAAACATGTAAATAAAATGCAAAAAAACAAAGATAGTAAAATTATAGGCTTTACATGTGATCAATTTGATTATGGACCTAGCTTTGGTTAGATTTTGAATTAATCTTAGTGCCACAAAGAATGACTTTTATTTTGAGTGGTTTGAATTTTAAAGTCTCAACATTTCTCCAATTTCATCACAAGAGGATCCGGACTCAAGAAAAACATGGTTGCACGCATAGACCTACCACGTTTTTCAATGTGTCCACAACCCTCATCACAGAAAGATGGATCTACTTCCTTTCAACATCAAAGTGGTCCAGAGACTTAGTTGTATTAAAGACATTTGGAAAAGAATAATTATTTATTCCAAAAGAAAGCAAATCTCTCATCTACTAGTTGTTAGAAAAATGAGTTTTAACCTTTCAAGTCAACCGGATTTCAAGTTCTGTCGTGGGAAAAGGTTCAAGCTTGCAGGAAAGAGAAGCTAGCAGTTTCAGTGTTGTTGTTTATTCATTGTGTACCCATTAGCCATCAATTCATCAGGTAAAATGTTCCTGAAGGGGTTTACTTAACTGGTAATATTTCATTGCCAGGGTATTTAGAGGAGGAGATTCTTCTTTTCTTTCTCCTCTTCTAATCTGGAATTACTCTATAATTAACACATCAGTACCTGTTATCCAATCTAAGAACCTTCAAATTCGACTGTTAAGATTTTCCATCGAATCATCCCAATCTCCCTGATTTTGGGAACTTGTTAATTAGAATCGACAAATAAGCAAAAGGTTTAGTTGGCTTAGAATGTGAGTAGTGGCACAGTACTGCTCCAGCATCTTTCAATAATGAGTAAAAAATGGTTAGGCATCTATTGTGTTGAAATCTAGGGCCTAAGGAACACACAGTGATCAATCACCCCCCACAAGAGAGACACGGTTTACATGGTGGTTCGCCTTTTGGGCTACATCCACAGGAGAAGAGGGAAAGAGTTTTCGACCATGCACAGAGAAAAAGTTACATAACAAAAGCTTAGAGCCTCTATTTATAATATCAACCCCAAAATCAAACCCTGATACACCCAAAATAGGGCTGTTCAATTGAGACTATCTAACTTATGCACTCAATATTACCTGCTTCTATCAAGCCATATAAGTCAACATATTGATAGAGCTCCATAATGAGCTGTTGGGATCCTATACCTCCCTTAAAAATGTCAAATTAGTAAACTAACATTTATGCTTTCCCTTCTTGAAAGAGAAAGCGACTTGAAAATATAATATTGTTTCATCTAAGCCCCCTCTCTTTGTCTTACATTTAAAGTTTAAACATAAACAGCTAGCAACCCAACCTTCTGTATTATCATTTCATTTTGTACTGAGGGGATATGAAAACGGGTCAGACATGGCCTGCATAGGTGTTTGACAATCTTGATATCACATTATGACAGTAGATAATTATTGGATAAGTGTCAAAGTGGGAGAGGAGGTGATTGCTTAAACGAACTGCATCCAAAAATATTGAAATCAGGCTAAATTAAGAAACAATCTGTTTTTTTTTTTTTTTAATTATTATATCATAAAAGGGTGGGCACCAAACACACTAAACTAAGTGAACAGTTATTCTAACAGGTCATTTTTTTTTCTAAATTTACTACTAAAAAAACACTCCAACTGGGTTGTCACCCTTTCAAGTAAATCACAAGAATATGCCCTAATAGTAAAAAAAAAAAAGGAGTACAGTAAAACTCACATGAGTCACCAAGAAACTTGCCAGTGATGATCCCTTCTTGTTCAAAATCTCATGCAATTTATAAGGGGTGCCTGCGGGTCAAGTGGTTTCAGATGGAGTATATGTCAGCCGCACAATGGTTCAAAGGTTGCCCAGAAGTGACATGTGCGTTGTATAATTGATCAATGTCTAATACTACCACAGAAAATCTGCCCAATAGAACTTCGATTAGACTCAAATTTGGTCCCATTCATAAAACCTATTCCCACGTGAAGACGATATAAAATGCTAAGACTTCCATAAAGCAAAGGTTGGACGGTTAAATCTGACCATCAGCTGCCATTGGATCACAGAATTGACAATATAAGAACATTGCTTAAAATTATGAGTTTGTGATATTTTAGATATCTCTCACGGGTATATTTGGTTCATGTAATTGGATGCTTAGAATTGTATTTTTTTTTTGTGTGTGTGTTTGATTTGGCTTCTTAAAAGTTAAAATGTATTTTTTTTAAAAGTATATTTTTAAAATCTACTTATTTAAAGTAATTTTTAGAAAACAAAGGTTATTTTATCAGCACAAATTTTATATATAATTTTTAGCAGCAAAAAGCATATAAGTTATTTTAATAAATTTAATCATAAAAAAAAAGAGTTTTTAAGGACTTTTAGACTTTTCAAAAGTCAAAAGCCCCAAAAACATATTTTTGAAGTCCAACAAAGCAAATTAATTCTTATTGTATTTCTTAAAGCATTCATTTTTCTATTTCAATTAACAAGGCCCACCTATTTTCAGTCCAAACCCTTTGATGCAAACCTAGCATTATAAATTAGTATTTTCTGTAATATAATCAGTTTTTTTCTAATTTTATTTTGATCACCGAATCATGGTAGCAATGTATTTTAAAAAAGCATTAAAGTCTGATATATGTATTAAAAATAAATGTGAAAAATATCTCATTGTAGTGATATTTTACCTAACTCCACATCATCCCTCTCCCTTTCACCTTGGAAATTGACATGCATCGAATAAACCTCCTAAAAACTAGAAGTCCAAACCTTAATAAGGCTAGGCTTAGACTTATGAAAAATCTGCAAGGATTTGTCATTATCTATTAAAAATGTAGAATCGTTCAAAACAAATGCTCTCCTCTTATATAGAGCCCAAAACACAACCCAATTCGTGTTGATGCCACCGTAAAAGTAAAATCAATCAGGTTTAAAACACTTGAATGAAACATAAGATGTTAAAATAAAACCTAGAACAAAACAAAGAACACGCCCCCATACAAAAACAGCATAGCATTTGCGTAGAACCTTCTATTTAAACAGAGGGCTCGAATGTCCTGCAAATTTCACATTGTAAGATGAAGAGAGGATTTGACTATAAGATTTAAAATTTTTTTCCAGTAAACATCAACACACTGATTTTCTATTAATAAATGATCTGTTCTGACTTTTCTTCCTCATGGGTGGATCCAAAGATCCTATTCAATTTTAGTATAATTATATAAGGGATTCGGACTCCTATTTCGTCCAAATAGAAGACCCTGTTTAGATGAATCAGGAGTGATACATGAGGGGGCGGATAAGGGGGAGGTTTTCTTTTTTCTCTTTCCTCCGCCCCGCGTGGCTCCCCCTATTCGGATTCCGTTCCAAGTCCTAAATCGGGACACTTGTACTTCCCGCCCATCCACCTTTTATATTAGGCCCGTAAAATTATTGCGAAGATCCTAAGCTCCGCCACCAGCAACACCAACAGAAGTATGAGAGTGTAAAACAACACATCAGTGTCGTCAAAAAACGAAAAAGCCAAAAAGATAAACTACACCCTTTCAGTCCACACCACACCAGTCCTATTTATTTAAGCTTCTCCTCGGCTTTTCCTGTTCAAGTCCCACACGCTCCTTTGAAGACCAGATCCCGCTTTTTCAAACCCACCCCCCTCTCTCTACATCGAAAACCGAACTTCAGAAGCCACAAAACATACGGATTCCAGACTCCTGACATTTCTCGAATCGCCAGATTCACCAGAATTCTCGACTTTCATCCAAACAAGAGTGTGGATTCCGCAGCCAATATAGTCAAACTCCTTGTTTTCTCCTCCGCTGTTTCTGGGGCCTGATTGGCCCGAACAACTACCGATTTCGTGAAATTGATGAGTTTTCCAGGCTAGGCTACTGGATCCATCGGATTCGGTCGAAATCATGAGTTCGTATCGTCAATAGCTGGTGGAGGAGAAGATTCGTATCGGTTATAGAGAGCGATGACGAAGGTCGTGTACGAGGGATGGATGGTCCGATATGGAAGGAGGAAGATCGGGCGTTCTTTCATCCATATGCGGTATTTCGTACTCGAGCCGCGGCTTCTTGCTTATTACAAGAGGAAGCCTCAGGACAACATGGTGAGCTTTTGAGTTGATTGATTCATTGATTGAAGAAGAAGGAGAATCATCTTAATTCTCGCAAGTATCTAGGGTTTTTTTATCTTCTTATGGCGATTGTAGTAGGTAGTTGTTGTTTTTTGTTATTTTGTTTGTTTTGATTTCTATCTGAGATTTGAGTATGAGAATCTTTTTCGTGCGTAATTAGGTTCCGATCAAGACCCTGGTGATCGATGGAAATTGCAGAGTGGAAGACCGAGGCTTGAAGACGCAGCATGGACATGTGAGTTTTTTTTTTTTTTTTTTTTGAATTACATGTGATTTTAGATTTTTTTTTTTTAATGCTTGAGTGTGAATGGAGGCTGAGAATTCAAGGTAAATTGTGCTATTCTAATTAGTTTGCTTGTTGTCTACATTCTGAAGTGGATTGATATTAGGGTTTTGGCAATTTAGTACCGACGTATCTGTCAGTTTTGTTTAAATACATTCTAATTTGTCAGCATAGAAACAACTTCTTTTGTAATTAGTGATGAAATGTTGAAATTCACTTGGGTGTTTTTTACGGTACAGATTTCCATTATTTTGGCTCACGCCATTTGGTAAAAGAAAATTAGCTACTTGGCACTTATGTGGTGGGTAGAGAACTGGTGGGCAAGTGCCTTGAGCTTGAACGGTCAATGCTTTAACATTAGTACTGTACTTTTGTCCGTAAAGACTGATGAAGCAATGAGAAATGAGGTGTTAGATTGTAGAGTGAGAGAAAAATAGTCCTAATTGAGTTGAAAGGTACTAAGGTAGAATTCATCAGTTTGTATCTTGAATAGGCCAGCCTGTTTGGCCTTGCTCGGTCAGTCCAAAATTTATGCTTGTAGCAATTCACGCCTGGCCCTTAGGCAACCATGCATTTTGTCTATTTTAGTTATTTGGAGCCACCTCCTCACCATGCATTTTGTCTCTTTTAGTTATTTGGAGCCACCTCCTCTGCAACCACCACTAGGTTTCTACTTTTAGTTCTTCTCTAAGATTCCAAGTTAATATTTCTTGTGGACTAATCATTTGTAACAAGTTGATCATCACGCTTTTTCTAAAGTTATACAAGTCAATGTGGACATCTCATGGCCTTCTCAAAATGAATCTTCTGAAAGCCGAACTCTTCACCAAAACTACTGAAAATTTTTGGGGAGATGGCGTCTAGAAGGATATTTTCGTGAACTAAACCTTGATATCTATCGTTTTCATAATAGCCTTCATCCTCTTCTTATGACAACCATCGAGAATTAAGGAATATGAAATTGTTATTAGATTATTTATTAACCATCCTAGAAAACTGATATATGTATTGATAATCCATATGTAGCTGTGTAAACATAATTCTAGCAAACAAGCGGCATAGTGGTTTTGGATATTTTCGTGGATTCTTGTAATGCTGATTTAAAGTTTAAACATTGTTCTGCAAGTTGATGATTTTGATATGCTTTCGCTTGCTCTGTACTAAAATTGAAATATTTATTATTTGATTGTTTAGAGTAAGTTTTGTACATTATTATTTTCATCATTGGACATGTCATTTAAAAATAAATACTATGTGACTATTTTGATAAATCCACACATTTTATGTTTTGCGATTTACTGAATTGGACATCCTGTATTCAATTCCAATATGTATCTGTACTTATCCAACTTGGATATGTAGCCTTGAATCTTCAAAAGGATCGCATTGTTTAATTAATTTGAAGATTAGGTATGGAACATCTGGGATTCCATACTATATATATATAATTTTTTTAAATCTTTTTGTGCTTCTTTAAGCATCACATCTCCTTCAAGTTTTTCATACAATTTCTAGTGTCTAGTACAGAACATCTATTATTATGCAGTGCTTTTGGGTGATTTACTGTAGTAATTGTGTATTAGTAGTGTGTTTCATTCGTAATGTTCTTGTTTTCTTTACTAGCAATAGTGGTACCATAGACTCGCTAGAAAATTTTATGAACTAGTTTGCATCATGCTTATTTGTTCTACACATACATATTCCGTGGTTGCTTTGCTTTAATTTTACCTTGTTGGGCATCATCATCATCATCATGATCATAATAATCATTTCTTTGTGTTCATTATATGTTTTTTCCTTTTGTAATTGTCGTGCATCATACTCATTCTTCTTATTTTGTATAGATGGTCTATGTTTTATCAGTTTACAACAAGAAAGAGAATTACCATCGAATTACGGTGCGTGATTCTTTCCTGCCTTTTAATGGAACTCCTATTAATGTTTTTTTCCTTTTGCTTTTGTGTAGTTTGGAAAACTGAACATTTAAATAGATAGAAGACTTATTTGCATATCAGTAAATGGATTGGATTGGGTTTGGTATGCGTTGGTGTAAACCCATACAATCCCAGACACACATGTCACACCCCCAGCCAGTCCCACCAGTGATGGGTTTAGGACATGTGATACTACTCCTTAATGGGTTCCTGTCAGATTGGGTTTGACACATGCTATTATGTTCTCCTTTTCTTTTAGAAGGGAAAAAATATTTTTCATAATACTTCATTAATAGAAGTTGTATAGATGCTCAAGGACTAAATGGTGGAACCTGAAAGGTGATAAGCAACTAGCTTTAAGGGAAAGAGTACTAGAGGAAGACGTTTGGGCGACAGATGAGAGTGCAAATAATATGTGGGATAAGGTAGCAGAGTGTATTCGGAGGGTAGGGAAAGAAGTCTTAGGAGAATCTAAAGGGGGTGCTCCGGTACAGAAAGAGGCATGGTGGTGGAGCGAAGCCGTCCAAGACAAGATAAGAGTTAAAAGAGAGTGCTTTAAAACGTGGCAAAAGGATCGAATTGAAGCGAACTTGGAGAGGTATAAAGAAGCAAAAAGAGAAACCAAAAAGGCAGTTAGTGAGGCCAAGGCAAAGGCATTTGAGGAGCTATATAGGCGACTTGACACTAAGGAAGGCGAAAGAGAGATATTCAAGCTTGCTAAAACTAGAGATCGGCGGACCAAGGACTTAAACCAAGTTAAATGCATTAAGGATGAGGATGAAAAGGTATTAGTAAAGGAGGAGGAGATAAAGGAGCGTTGGAAGAGCTACTTCTACAAGTTATTTAACGAAAGCAGTAGTAGTGACATACAATTGGGGCAGCTTACCATTTCTAGAGAAGAAGCGAATCATATGTTCTATAGGAGAATCAGTAGGGAAGAAGTTAAAGAAGTATTGAAAAGAATGAAGAATGGGAAAGCGGTTGGGCCAGATGGTATCCCTATTGAGGTATGGAGGTGCTTGGGGGAGGATGGTATTAGTTGGTTGACAAAGCTTTTTAATATAGTGCTAAAGAGCAAGAAGATGCCTAATGCATGGAGGAAAAGTATTCTTATACTCATATACAAGAACAAAGGAGATATTCAGAACTGTGCGAACTACCGCGGGATTAAATTGATGAGCCATACGATGAAATTATGGGAGAGAGTTATTGAGAGAAGACTAAGAAGAACAACAAATATTTCAGAGAATCAATTTGGTTTCATGCCTGGGAGATCAACCATGGAGGCTATCTTTCTCTTGAGAAGGTTAATGGAACAGTATAGAGAAGGTAAGAGAGATTTACATATGGTGTTCATTGACTTGGAGAAGGCTTATGACCGGGTTCCTAGGGAGATTCTTTGGAAAGTTCTGGAAAAGAAAAGAGTTTGTGTCGCTTATATTGAGGCGATAAGGGATATGTATGATAGAGTCGTGACATCTATAAGGACGACTGGCGGCGAAACTAAGGAGTTTCCTATCACGATTGGTCTACACCAAGGCTCAGCGTTAAGCCCGTACTTGTTTGCCCTAGTTATGGATGAGATTACAAGACATATCCAGGATGAGGTGCCGTGGTGTATGTTATTTGCAGATGACATTGTTTTAGTGGATGAGACGAGAGAAGGAGTGAATGCTAAACTTGAATTGTGGCGGAAAACATTAGAGACAAAAGGGTTTAGGCTAAGTCGATGCAAAACGGAATATATGGAATGCAAGTTTAGTCAAAGTAGGACACCTGGTAACATAGAAGTAAGTTTGGGCACACAAAAGATAGTAGAAAAAGAAAACTTTAGGTACCTTGGATCTATGGTGCAACAGGATGGAGGGATTGATACTGATGTAAGTCACAGGATTCAAGCCGGGTGGACCAAATGGAGGAGTGCTTCGGGGGTCTTGTGTGATCGGAAAGTCCCCCTCAAGGTTAAAGGAAAGTATTATAAGGTGGCGGTACGGCCAGCGTTGTTATATGGATCAGAGTGTTGGGCAGTAAAGCATAATCATGTCAAGAAGATGGAAGTTGCGGAGATGAGAATGCTAAGATGGATGTGCGGGATCACAAGGAGAGATAGGATTAGGAATGAGGAGATTAGGGGCATAGTAGGAATAGTACCGATTGGAGATAAAATGAGAGAAAATCGACTGAGATGGTTCGGCCATGTTAGAAGGCGTCCAACAGAGGCACCTGTTAAAAGGTGTGAAAGCATGGAGTTTGCCAAGAGTAGGAGAGGGAGAGGGAGACCCAAGAGAAGTTGGAAAGAAACTATTAAACATGATCTTGCCTACATGGATCTAACGGAGGACATGGTCCTAAACAGATTTGATTGGCGTCGTCAAATCCATATAGCCGACCCCACCTAGTGGGAAAAGGCTTTGTTTGGTTTGGTTTGGTTTAATAGATATATAAATAGGTCGTGAATGAGGTAGAAAGGGTAGGGGGCTTGGGGCAGCCAAAACCCAAACCTGACCTGAGTCAAAATCTATAAACCTTACCCACCCTGAACTTGATAAAACCAATGTCAAATCTGCCCCTAGTAGGGGGCGGGTTGTGTGTGGTGAGGTCACTTATTTTATCCGACTCATTGCCATCCTAAATGGGTGGACTCAGAACATGTAAACCAGAGAACAGAAGTGTGTTGACAGCTTATTTTGGTACTATATGTGACTCGAATATCCCACTTGGGTAAGGAGCACAAAGACTGCCTTTTTTCTTTTTTGCTTGAAAGGATGTCTACAAAAGAAGCAACAAAGGCGAAAAAGGCAACAGACAACTAAAATGAAACCAAACAACTTCAGCCCTTCTATCATCCCTTGGGCCACTTCCTGTAGGATGGAGGTTACTGGAATCCTCATCATCTGCAAAGGAGTATTATAGTACTGCAACATTTGGGATTTCCTAAGACTGCCTTTGTGTTTAGTTCCACCATATTTCAAGTTCTTGTCATACTCCCTGCCTGATTGCCACAGGTTCAAGATAGTAGGTTTTCATTGCAGAAACACGAAACATAAAATCTTTCTATTAAATTATTAATTCAGGAAGGAACACGATATTCTCTTCGGAGAAGTTATTTTACTTATCTCTTGTCACTTGTAAGATAGTTTTAGTATTCAAATCTTAAACTGAAATGTCTTGTTATACTAGGAAAACTCATGATCATCTTAGAATGACTGAAAAAATGTCCAGACATTTTTCAGATGGAAAAATGTCCAGACATTTTTCAGATGGAAAAATGACCAGTTGATACTGATTAGACAAAAGAAGGCACATATTGATAGCACTCATAATGCCTGCCAAGTGGACAATTTTACGTTTTCTTACACTGAAAGACATGGTTTTAAAAATCGGGTGAGTCTGAGTTGGCTTGGACTTGGCCTCGGCTAGTAGCAATTCAAGTCACCCTCTGATTTACAATTTTGCATATATGGCCGATAGCTTTCTATTTAAGTTTTTTTTTTTTTTTTTGTATTTATTCATTTATTATTTTTTGCTTAGAGAGAGTGAGGGCTCTTTGAAAATTTTTGGGTGAGTTTTTGAACATCAAAACTGACTTTTTTCAAGATCCACTGGTATAATTTATAAAGGTCAAGGTCAATCATTGGGACATAAATGATGATTATCAAATCCAAACATGGCTACCCACGTCTACTATAAGTCGATAAAAATAATTCAAATATAATGTCAGTTCTTAAATTCCATAATTATATAAGTTTATTTTTTATTTTTGACTTTTAAATGTATTTTTTACAATTAAAGTAATTTTTTGGGTTCTCGAGGCAACTAGGTTTGAATCAACCTAGTCCCATGCGTCTTGGCTGATTTGACTCGACTTGAGGGTGAATGAATTGCATCTCAACTTCAAGTTTTTAAACCTTGCTCAAAAGGGAAAATGTTCCCAAGTTTTACGATCCTCATTCCCATTTTACCACTACATCAAAATCCTTTGGAAAAAGAAGGATGAAATTTTTCCTAAAACTCGACATAGGAGAACCATGCACTTAAGTACACCATCACTATGTACAGTCTCCTAGGTTTTTAATTATATAGCCTTGTGACAGTCCTGGAGAATGAGAAACAAAGACCCAAACCAGAGTATGCATCTGTTTTAAGGTGTTAAGAAAAGGACAATGTTGATACTCAGTGGAAGGTGGGGTTGCAACCCCGAGTGTTATTTAAAGGAGAATGATGGAATCAAAATTTGGCTTCTCATGGGTTGGACTCTATTTTTCTCTCTCTGGCCATTCTAGCTATATTTGCCCTACCCCATTCCTTAAAATATTATCTTCTTATTCTTCTCCTTCTCCAGATAGCCTATTCTGATTTTCCTTTTAAAATGTTTTTGCTTTTGTTTGCTTTGTTCTTGTGCCAGATGGCAGCATTTAACATCCAAGAGGCTCTAATTTGGAAGGAAAAGATTGAGTCCGTCATTGATCAGGTATAATATTTGATTCATTCTGGTAACCTGTGTTTGCTACTTGTCAATTCTGTTATTTTTCAAAAGAAAACAAAAATGCTGCTCATGCCTTTAATAAAAATATTGAATGGGACTGAACATGTATGTCTGTTGCAGCATCAGGGGTCACTGGCAGCTAATGGTAATAAAGCGTATGCTTCTTTTGAATACAAATCTGGATTTGATAGTGGAAGGAATGCTTCCTCATCTGACCGTGAAAGTCAGTAAGTAACTGATTTATGCTTTTGATGTGGTAGTGGCAACTTGATGATTCCTCCGGAACTTGGTAGAAATAATTTTAAGTTTATTTGATTGGTATTGGAATTAATATGAATCGAAGTTACGCTTATATTTTTAAATCCCTTAGGAACAACATGCATCCAATTCCTTTTAAGTATTCGGAGTTTGAGTGTGAATGCTAGGATATTATCTCTTAGACAATATGGATTGTGCATTTAGATAATACTTTCAAGTGGTACCAAAGGGAATCAATCTCAACGCATCTGGTACAAAACTTCAAATATTTCGAAACCATTGGAGAACATGTGCATACAGAAGAGTAGAAAACAGGGATCTCCAAGATGCGATTCTCTAAGAAATTACCGATCATCTTTACCCATCCTTAAAAAAAGGGCCTATTTTTAGTCTCACCATTTTTCTCTTAGTTTGACATCCAAATTATAAGGCATGGATATATGTTAGTTGAATTTTATTCCTCTCTTATGTGGTTTACTTGACTTTCCATTGCTTTTGAGGAAGCGATCAATTCGAAGATTGCATCATATTGTCATTAGAGATTTAGAGCAATAACTGATTCTTACATTCTATATCATTCATG
Source organism: Litsea cubeba (assembly GCA_012931725.1). Taxonomy (NCBI): domain Eukaryota; kingdom Viridiplantae; phylum Streptophyta; class Magnoliopsida; order Laurales; family Lauraceae; genus Litsea; species Litsea cubeba. Next base: position 129,085,470 of record CM022947.1, read on the forward strand.
AAAGGTCCACATGGGGCCCACTTGGGCATATGTTTCTTGAGAATATCAATTGCAGTTTTGCTCCGATTCCAGATCTACGTAGACCCTTCTCTTATCTCATAATTATCTAGATTTCCTATTTGGGTCAAGACACTTAACTGGTTTCTTTACTTTGCTTTATTTAGGACTCTTTAATTAAGAAGTGTGATGATTGATGGGATAAGACTTTGATGATGGGTGGAAAAGTAGAACTCACAACGGCGACACTAGATAAATGGAATAAGACGATGATGAAAACTTATTACAGCTGTTTCTCCATCAGTCCGCAACCTAACATGTCACTACTATAGCCTAAGCTTTATTGGTCTTTTCTTGGTTTCATCTACTAGCAACACTTAAAATCTTCATATAGGGGCTGTTTCCAGTCTTTTATGTACATGCCCAAACCATCTCAAACAACATTCTTTGATTTTTCTCTTCTATGATTTCTTCTCCAAAGTGGGACACACATGTACAAAATTATGAGTAATTGTACCACTTTGTGGAAAATTGCCAAAGGTTTGGTCTATCTCCCGTCTGGACCCTCCCAGGACCTTTGGCAGGACCCACACTGGGTGATGACCTATTTTTTATCATGAAGTTTTCTATGTAATAGTTAGTACAGATTGATTGTTTGCCTTATTTTCTAAGGAGTTATTGGCGGAGATATACAAAGATATATGAATATCAATAGCACGACGGAGTGTTCAATGTCAAATGATCACTTCTGTATGTGCAATTGTAATTGAATCTTATTACATCTAGTGCTGAGGATGTTTTGCTGTCTTTTCATTCATTTGAATTTATGTGATCCTGCCTTTAAACATGCTATCAAGAAAACAAATTCACTTTACATCTATGCGGGTTTATATTGCAACCTTCTGATAAATTTTACTAAATCGTATCCATTCTTATATGTATTTCTCTATAACACCTTATTTTGTTTTACTGGACTACCTTTTGATTTATTCATATAAACCCGGCAGCTGTTTAGTTTCTCAAAATTTCCTTGCAGATGCAGTGCACAGGAGGATGAAGAAGGGACCCGTCCAACGTTGTTACGACGAACAACAATAGGAAATGGTCAGTGAAGAGTGAAAACTTGCCCTTTTTTATGGGTCTTGTGTGAGTTTGTTAGCAGTATATGATTGTAGTTTCAAAATTGGCAGGTCCTCCTGAGTCTGTACTTGATTGGACCCGCGAACATGAATCAGGATTATCAAGCCAGAATAACAGTGATCAAGTTTTCTCCAGGAAGCATTGGCGTCTAGTTCGTTGTCAGAATGGTAATTTTAGTCTTATGTCCATTTTTACTGATAGTCACTCAAAACCGAGATATATAGATTAAGATGTTCTAAAAAAACACATTTAAGTCCCATTATGATGTGGAATTTTGCAGGGCTTCGAATTTTTGAAGAGCTTCTTGAAGTTGATTACCTTGTATGTTGCTGGTGTTTGTTCACCTTTTTCATGTACATGTTGATATTAGCACTTTATATTGATTGAGACTTTCAAGTCATGCATCAGTTCTAGTCTGTCTTGTGCAGCCGAGGAGCTGTAGCAGAGCAATGAAGGCTGTCAGTGTGGTGGAGGCATCCTGTGAAGCAATATTTGAGCTTGTAATGGGCATGGATGGAAAACGGTTTGAGTGAGTGCTTGGGCCAGCTGAACTTTTTCATTTGTTAAATTTGATCAGATATCTGTGAGTCGCATATCAACTATATTTAGTTAAAACATTGTAGTTGCTTCTCATATGTGTTTTCCTTTGCTGCCTTGCTTGTAAATTTTTCGTTTTGGCAATTTTTTTTTATAAGATGTTCATGGATTATGGATTTTCTGACCAGTGAACTGTTAAATGAAAGGTCTTTTAAAGGAATTTTTATATCTTTTTATGTCAATTTAGTTGCTGAATTTACAATATATATTTTTCTTGCGCTTGTAGGTGGGATTGCAGTTTCCAACATGGTAGCTTAGTCGAAGAGGTTGATGGACATACTGCCATACTTTATCATACACTGCAGCTGGACTGGTTCCCAATGTAATATTTCCTCCAAGAATTGCAGTTGTTTGGTTAATGTATTAGAATAATTCTCACATTTGTTCCCTTATCGCCTCATAGGCAGAACATATAATAAACACGTGCAGATAGTATCTGTAGGTGTATAGAAATCATATGCAGTTTGAATTTTAGATTTTAGAAGCAGCTTTTTGCTTGTGTGAGCACCAAATTCTACTCTCTTGTGGGAGAAACCACTGTCACAAAAACTTCAAAGAAACTGACAAATAATTGACCTTAATTGCTGCAAAATCACCAGGTACTTACTGCTGGAATTCATCAACCAGAAACATAAAAAAAACTTCCAAGCAACTGCAGCCCCAGGGTGGTAACATCAGCCCCTATTCCTTGAAAAATGAGAATACTGAAAAAGAAAAGGTTCCTCTACTGTTTTGGGTCAAGTCTCCTTTAGTTTATGTGCTCTGTTACCAAGTTATAATTCAGGAATTTAAGTTATTTGATTTTTCTAAAAAAACCAGAAAATCTGGAAAATAAGAAATAATAAGAGAAAATTGGAAGAAAAGAAAAGAAGAAAGAAAAGATAAAATTTCTGGTTGTCCAAGTAGGGCTGGGCGACTAGCATCATGTTCTATCTATATCAACAAAGATTATTTTCAGTATTTAAAAAAAACCATGGTATTTTCTCATATATCCCTGTTTTTTTCTTATATGTACAAAACAGTCCCTGCTTTCTGAAATGACCGAAAGGTCCACTCGTCTCGGAACATAAAGTAGTTATTAGGGATCGTTTCACACTATGGATGCATCCCCCTTTCCTTCACACATTTTATTCTCTTCTTTTTCTTCCACTTTCATCCAATTTCAACTCCAGGTATTTAAGACTCCCAAGTTTCCGACTTTCCATCAACTGGTTATTTTGTCTTTCCCATAATATTTGGTTTTACCTGATTCACACATTTGTATTATTTGCAGAGATTTTATATTTTCCAGTATGGGAGATAGAACTATGCAATATCCCTTCTAGGCATCACATTTGTTCAGATATTGTCCATATACTAAATAATAATTATCTCCGGCAGGAGAAAGACTTCAGTATGCATCTTGGCAACATGTCAAGGCAAACTTTGGGGTAGGGAATGGCTGTATGAGTTGATGTTTTCTCCATAGGAACTGCTTAATATGCAATAGTCTGGATGCCATGATTGGTAGGAAAATGCAAACGCAGTGAAATGAGGTTAAACATTCAAAATAAACCTTGTAAAATAAAAATGCATGTGTTCTAGACTCAAGTCCATTACAGAAACTTGATGAACAACATTATCGGATAAAAACATAAGAGAATAATCTTTTCTGTGAACTAGAGATTAGGGGTGTCCTTTGCTTGTGTTTTGTATTCTTGGCGATATTCGTGTTTGGCCATTACCTTTCTCGTGGCTGCGGTATTAATTTCTTTGTTTCTAAAAATGCCTTTGAGCGGATGTTTTTTGTTGCAGTGGAAAGAATGGTAGTAAATGAATGAATTGTGACTTGTGACTTGTGAGTCTGTTGAACTGCCAATTGTGCTGCAGTCTAGTATGGTGTTTGGGTCATTCCTAAAAGAAAAGAGTAGGGTGGTTTATGCAAGGACTGGGTTTCTTTGTCTTTCGTCGTGTTTTAGGACTAAATAACATCACTGTTTAGGAAAGTATTCCTCTTCCACACACTCAAGGAGCTAATACATCCTTTTATACTGCTGTCCCTTCCTTCCCTTCAACATATTAGGGGTTCGTCCGTCACGTGGAGGCACTTTGTTGCTCCAATTATAACATCCTATCTGAGCAACTTTTTAGGTTTCTTATTTTATTTTCCCTGCTCTTTCTTCCCTTGGTAAAACCCTTGTTCTTTTTCTTCCTCTTTGTACCAAAGGCATAGAGTATACGTTTCCTTGTGTATGTTCCTCCTATTTGCCCCACATATAATATATTAAGCAAAGGCACTTATTGTGATTGCTTTCGTGACAGGAACACATGGAAGTTGGAAGGTGTTCGCTGTTGCAACCACAAGGTTGCAGCTTTAAGTGGGCCTACCTTTCGGAAAATAAAAAAGGCATTCCTCTGTGTGGAGATATTTTTGCTGCTGCAAAATTCATCTCTTAACAGTTACCTTTTCAAGAAAGAAAGAAAAGGAGTTATGGATGCTGGAATTCCATGAATGACAAGCAGCAAAGTTTTGATGTTGTTGCGATGTTATATAATTGAAAAGAACATTGTTGCTAGAGCAGAGAGTGATGACCCAAACATATGCACAGAATCACCATTCATGTGGAGCATATGAATATCAATTGAAACAGTTCAAAATTTCAGGCCTCACTGCTAATGTGGCATAACTAAATCATATTGATTTAGTGATCCTAATCTTCCAGTTGATGGACGTGATGTTATTTGATTGTTAACCTTTTCATTTAACATTCAGTTAATAACTGCCTATTGGACTGTTAGGATCATTTTGTCATATTTATTTTGTCTTATACCCCATCAAAAGTGTGGATACAAGTCGGTGGCTATGGATTGAGATACAGTAGCCTTGTGCATGCATATGGATCATCATATTCTGCCACTGGTGCTATCAAATATTATTTGCAGATGGTTTTGGAATTCCTTAATATGCGTATGCTCTAAATAACAGTCGGATATCGTCTCATCATTATTTTCTATTGCAGGATTGTGTGGCCCCGTGACCTTTGCTATGTGCGGTACTGGCGTCGCAATGATGATGGGAGCTATGGTGAGTAGTTCATGTGGTTAATTGTAACCTTATGTCCTTCCTTTATTTCTTTATTTCCTTTATTTTATTAAATCCCCTAGAATACCCATCAATACTTTTTAACCATTTTGCAGTTGTGTTATTCCGTTCCAGGGAGCATGCTAATTGCGGTCCACAGCCAGGATATGTTCGAGCTCACATTGAGAGTAAATCTCATGATATCTATATTGTGATTATTAGAAATAAAAACCTTTTAATTTTGAATTTGTAATGCTTCGTTGGTATCAATGTAACTACGTCCATAATTTCAATGTTTGCAGGTGGTGGGTTCAATATTTCTCCCTTAAAATCTCGAAATGGTAGACCTCGGACACAAGTACAACATCTTATGCAGATTGATCTTAAGGGCTGGGCTGCAGGTTACTTTCCATCATTTCAACAACATTGCCTGCTCCAAATGTTGAATAGTGTTGCTGGTTAGTTTCTTGCATCTTCTCTCTTTTTATAGTGGTTTTAAGTTCTACTGCAAAGTGAACAGCACTTTTATGCTTGTTATTCATCTCTGTACTAGCAAATGGTGCCCATGCTAAGCACAGGCAGGCAAACAGTGACTTTCGCAGCATATATGTAGAGAGCTGTAAAGAAAGACTACATGTGATGCAATCAATTGTACAAATAAATCGCTATTTGCTAAACAAGACATTCTACAATACAATTCATCCCAAACATTCAAGCAGACTATGTTTCAAATTAAGTTCAACCACATCCACAAAACTTTCTCATTACAATAGAGTTGGTTAGATAAATTATAACTCTTTACAAGGAAATAATCCACTAGTTTCATACCGTTTATTATATTGATAAATCTATTAAATGAAGAACATCTAAGGCATGGGTTTTCAAAGAATTGATGTGTTGTGAATTCAAAATTTCTTTCATACAATTCATTAAAATGTATATAAATCATTTTTCAATTGTACTATTTTAAAATAGAATTCATGAATGCGCCTGTGATGGGGCGGGTTATCGCAGTTATAAACCTGGTTTAGGCAACCCCATTGCAATCCTCATATATATGGGAGATACTCCTATGAGAGCATCTCCCTATATATATTTATATATATATAGAGAGGCAATCGGTCAATATTTAATGCAAAATGCTCTGCTATAATATATAAAACTAGCACAATAACCCGTGCTAACCACGGGCACGACCCACGCGGCTAGGGTCCTTGTTCCATTTAACTACTTTTGACATTGTTTTGACAAATAATTATAAATAAGTATTGTGTGGTGTAGTGGTTAGGTTAGTTATTTAAAAAGGCAAGAGGCCATGATCATGAGATCAAATCTCTTAACCCATGTGCATTTTTAGTTTTTTTTTTTTTTTACCATGGCGGCTCAATAAAAAGTCAAAATTGAAAGTAGTGTGGTCAAAATTGAATTCAAAACCTTCGGCTTTAATATATTATAATAGGTATGTGTGGGGGTCGTGTGATGGTCAAAATTGAATTGAAAGCCTTTCGTTATAATATATAATAATAGCTTTTTTTTTTGGTAAGTAATTTAATAATAGGTTAATGTGCGGTCAGATGTTATAATATGCAATAATAGGTTAAATTGATGTTATAATATGCAATAATAGGTTATGCAGGGTCATGTGATAGTCAAAATTGAAAGGCAGCGGTCAAAATTGAATTGAAGACTTTCCACTATAATATAGAATAATAGGAGTCATGCATTCTAAAAGGGAAGATTTGGAAATCCATGGCCCCATTTGTTATATTTGTTGATCCACTCATGCTCACAGTCCCTATCCATTAACTATGGTGTCCATGTATTAAGATTTAACAAGTTTGGTTTACATTTGTTTTATTCTTTTTATCTGTTAGAGACTTTTTAGTTTCATCTATTACATATCTGACAGAATGGAGTGTAAATGCCAAAATGGGCTTAGACGACCACAATTTCTTTTTTTGAAGGGTGCTTAGGCGACCACGTTGGTTCCTTTATTCTACAAATTCTCTTATATCTGTAACTATTTTCTTCAATTGTATTGATCAGCTGACCTGTTAATGAACAACAATAGAAACGTTGGATTTGTCTTGATGATCTCTTGGTATCTGCAAAATGAAGGGATGAAGATAATTTTTCATATAACACAAACATGATTCTGTTGACAGCATTCTCCCTATAAGTAAACAATTCATGCATGTGCTGTAAAAAAGGCACTTTTTTTAGGGTTTCCATCTAAAAATATACTTTTCTTTGAACTATCACTTGTTCCTTTGTTTTACTTACGGTTTAAAAACTCAACGCTCAAGGGGCGACTCGCCCCCTTTGAGTCGAGTCTGCCAAGTCGCATGTGACTTGACTGAGTTGCCCTAAGTTGCTCCTTGGAGCCTTCAGAACCTGAAAAAAGGTGAAAAAAAAAAATGTTTAGAAAGCTTAAAGATAGGCCTACTAAATTAAGCAGCATCTCTTTTGATTATTTAGAAAAATTTAAGTAGTGGCAGGTGGATGCATTTGGTTTTCATCCATTCAAATGAACAATACCTCTGATCTTTTGATGCCTAAATCTTCTAGGGTATGTAGTTTTGATCTTCCAAGATCAGTGTGTGAAAAGACCCCAAAAGCTTCTAATGTTATCCTACAATAGCAATATAGTGGGGAAATACCAGTTTCGGCCTTTCTCAATAGGAATCGGCCAGACATGACTTGGCAGTGGTAGGGAGTAGGGACTGAGACCGAGTTGACTTTGCTGGACTCAGCCGAGTTTTGAAACCGTACTTTTACTCATGTACCTTTTTCTGCTGCAAGAATCATTTTACATACCAATGTTGGTTTTCCCGGTAGAAATGATCGTGCTTCCTGGTTTTTTTCTATTACAGGTTTGCGTGAATATTTTTCTCAAACAGATGACATTGTTGGTCCAAGGATTCCGGTGATGGTCAATATGACATCAGATTCTGCTTCCTCCAAGAAATATCAGAAATTGCAGGAGCCTTCTGTTCTGCCTAATCCATCCCTGGATCAAATAAATGGTGCTAATCGAAACTCTGTAATGATGGATGAGTACTCTGATGAGGATGAAGAATATCAAATTGCTGAGCCAGAACAAGAGGTCATATTCTGCTGCTTCTTTCATATTTTGCTGAAATGTCTTCTCTGAACATGTACTTTCTACAAATTGCAGGTGTACCCGGACAGCTTTGACGTTGAAATTAAGCGGACAGGTTGGCTATAAATGGTCTAGATTCCTGCTATCCTTATTGACATCTGAGTTCTGACTCATATTTGAAATCAAATGAACTTCTAACTATGTTGTTTTCGTGAATTAAAAGTTACAGACGAAGAACCTAAAGATCAGCTTGACTTATCTTGTTTTTCTGGCAATCTACGACGGGATGACCGTGAACATGGCCGTGACTGTTGGAGAATTTCAGATGGAAACAACTTCAGAGTCCGTAGTAAACATTTTACTTTTGACAAAACCAAGGTGGTTTGATTTTTTTTTCTTTGCTAGTTGTGTACTTGCGCTTACAAGTTCTGATGAGCATTTACTACAATATTCTGTTTTGCTGATTGTTTTATGCTAATCATACGTTTTCAGATACCTGCAGGAAAGCCCTTGATGGAGCTTGTAGCAGTTGACTGGTTCAAGGATGTTAAACGAATGGACCATGTTGCAAGGCGTCAAGGCTGTGCAGTGCAAGTGAGTGATATTAGACAGTCCATTTTTTCTTATTATGTGCTTCCTGCACCACCATATACTCTCAAATTGAGAGGATCTGCTGATTTATTGCATCACGGTTTTAAATTTAAATGATGGCTTCACAATTAACACTGCAGATGGAACATGTTGAAACTCACTGCGATGTGATGGAATCTTTCATTTTCCTAGTCTCCCACCTTCTGTTCTGTTGATCTGATGGAGACATAACTTTGTGAAGGTTTTTTGCCAAATTAATGGGTGAATGATCAATATATGATCCAAGATTTAAGATACATCCCGATGCTGTTTATTAAGATTATTTTGTGATCAAAACTTTTTATTAACAAGTTGAATAGTTTTTTTTTTTTTCTTACAGTTCTACCTCAGTCACTCCTCACTACTCTTATTAGTGGTAGTTATCTATTCTACAAGAGAGTGGTTTTCCTTCACATGTGGATTGCACACATTGAGAGATCCTCTCTAGCCCATTAATCATCAGCACCACCAACACTAAGGGCCAGTTTGTTTGCATTATAATACATAGAATGCATACCATAAGTGGTTAAAAATGAAGATCAAACGCGAATTTCTGAAAATGAGAATCAAATCAAATTTTCTTTTAGAGAAAAAGAATCAAAAGAAGATGGGAAATGAATTACAGGGTGATGGCTGGTTTATTTATTTCCATCTTATTTTGATTTTATTTCCCTAAAAGGAAAGGTTATTTCAAGCTCATTTTTTGAAATTTCAGCTTTGATCTTTATTTTTAACCTCTTATGGTATGAATCCTATTATTTTAAATGAATCATACGTATTCAATTCCTATGTATTCAATCCAAGCCTATGCTTTGATGATAAACAGCTATTGACAGCCGTGAACAATGAAAATGAGTACAATGATTAGTGATGGAAACAGGCATGAACTGTCTCCATTCAAAGGAGCCTTCCACATGGAAATTCCCATATGATTGCAATATAGCTCTAGGGGTTTGGCAATTCAAGTGATGCTCGAAAATGGAACCCACATTTTCCTATATGCAGTGCTGTATTCTCCCTTTTTTCTCCAGAAAATTAATTCCCATATGATTGCAATATAGCTCTAGGAGTTTGGAAATTCAAGTGATGCCTCAAAAATAGAACCCACATTTTCCCATATGCAGTGCTGTATTCTCCCCTTATTCTCCAGAAAATTATGCACAATCCATAGGTCTTATGTCAAGTCCTCAAACTCGAGCCTTCAACCTGTTAACAGCTATTGACAGGTATGGATATAAGAAATGAGTAGTAATGAGTAGTTGAGTGCATGAATGAACTCTCAATTCACATGATTCAAAAGAGTCAATTTTATTGGGATGCATGATTTTCTCTTCCTCATCAGCTTGTACTTTTTCACTTTTAAGCTAGTGTGGTTATGTTGTGTGCTCTTCTGAGTTTACTCTGCTGATCTGTAGGTTGCTTCAGAGAAAGGACTCTTCTCATTGGCCATAAATATGCAAGTAAGCTGGTTTCTAACTTTTCCCTCACAGTCCTCAGAATTGTTATAAGTGGCTCACTTGACATCAAATTAGCCAAAAAGCTAGCTGCTTGAGCTTTTTACTTTTCGTGTGCTCTTAAATCTGATGTGAAATATCTATTTTTGGTTCAGATATATGTACTGATCCATTTGTAGCTAATTATGCTGCTCTTATTACAGGTACCAGCATCCATGCACTACAGTATGGTCTTTTATTTTGTAACAAAACATCTAGTACCTGGATCTTTGTTGCAACGATTCGTTGATGGCGATGATGAGTTCCGTAATAGTAGGCTGAAACTCATACCATCTGTTCCTAAGGTTTCTATCTTGACTACTGGTCCTGATTAGCCAATAATTTATTTATCTATCAGAGTCATTCCTTACCTTGCATTCATACAAAACCATAAATTATGCAGGGGTCATGGATTGTACGTCAGAGTGTTGGATCCACCCCTTGTTTATTGGGCAAAGCAGTTGATTGTAACTACATTCGTGGACCAAAGTACTTAGAAGTATGAACAGCCTGATTTTGTTAGTGCTCTATGTTACTGAGATGTATTTGCTTGCGGCAGATGGCGTGTGAAAAGGCTAATGGAGATTATCTTTGTGCAGATAGATGTTGATATCGGTTCTTCAACCGTTGCCAATGGAGTTCTGGGGCTTGTGTGTGGTGTAATTACAACGTTGGTGGTGGATATGGCTTTTCTTGTACAGGTACGAGTTGTAATTCAAGGTTTTATTAAGGGTCCATTTAGACCTCTGTAATTCTCGTTACTCTGTCAGTCTGATTTCTTGAAACTGTTACTGTATCAAAAGCTACAGCCTGCAGGTAACCAGTGATGTTGTTTGGATCCCTGTAAATCTGTTTATGTAGAGAGTTCCCATCTTTTCCCCAAATGAGATACTTTCATGTTTTTCCTGCCACCTTATTACACAGCAACTGAGCTTATGTTAAGCCAGTGTTTTTAAGGCTTTGCTGAGTCCAAGTTGACTTGGACTCAGCCATCACCGAGTCAAGTTGGATCTGACTCAGCCGAGTCTACTCGAGCTCTATTTACTTCTTACTCATCTCATCCCAGGACTCTCTCTCTCTCTCTCTCTCTCTCTCTCTCTCTCTCTCTCTCTCTCTCTCTCTCTGCATTATCAAACCTCAAGCAAATCTCCACAACCTCTCATAGCTTCAAATCAGTTTTTTGAATGTTGAATCTCTCCTTGAGCACCCATACCATAACATGAAATCATCTCATTTCCTTAACTCAAGTCTCAATAGTGCCAACCATGGTTCGAAATACGTAGCGGGCGCATCATCGGCTGTAGCTATTTTGAGATTAGCGGTACTGCAGTCTAAAACCTATTAGAGTCGAGCAGTTTTAATTTAAAATATTATGTTTCCTATTTATTCTCCTCAATAGCCTTTCCAAAAGTTGTCTCTAGTCTCTACCCTTATATGTACCAAATCACTAATAAAGCATAAGATTAGCTGGCACCCAAGATTCAAATTTTTTTTACCGCTTAAAAAATTTACACTGCTACGCCACCAAGTATCACTTGCTATGTAGCGTTTTGGTCACCACTCCCGCCACAACCACTATTTTGATCCTCGGTGCCAACAGCTTCCACACCACACCCATTAAAACACCCAACCTTAAATCCCCTCTACTGCCATGTCTTCCAGAAGACCCTGACAAAACCAGAGAATTAACTTGAAGAGAATGATTTGAAATATTGGATGATCTCAATGATCAGTCCTTTGCTTTACTTATAGACTTAATGGCCTTAATCAAGGCAAATTACAATCTAATTACAATCTATATGAATGGAAAGAGAATAAAGAATATTGATACAGATTATATACATGGAAAGAATTCAAATTAGATTGATGAGTCACACCACTAATCCTTATCCCACGTGATATGTGATAATGGGCCAGTGGGCCTATTGTACATGGATCTTGGCTCAACTATTGTTGACATCCCCCCTCAAATTGATGTTGGTCAAATAGGAGCAATTTGCGAATCAGGAACTCATGACACGGCCGAGGTAGTCCTTTGGTGAAGATGTCTGCGAGTTGGAGTTCACTTGAAACATGTGGAAGACTAATCACCTTGCGATCATATTCATCTCGAATGAAATGACAATCCACCTCAATATGTTTTGTACGTTCATGAAAAACGGGATTCTCAGTGATACGGATGGAACTAGTCTTGTCTGCATGAAGTGGTGTAGCTGATGTCTGAGAAAAACCAAGATCTGTAAGTAAACCACGAAGCCAAAGGATTTCAGAACAGGCAGCGGACATAGCACGATACTCAGATTCAGTGGAAGATCTAGAGACCCTTTCCTGCTTTTTGCATTTCCAAGAGATGAGTGATTCACCTAAATACATACACCAGCCTGTGGTGGATCTGCGAGTATCTGGGCATCCTGTCCAATCAGCATCAGAATATGCCGTAAGTGTCAAAGGTGTGCCAACCGGAAAGAATAATCCTCTAGTCGGAGAACCAAGAATGTACCGGATGATCCGTTTGACTGCAACCATATGGTGATGTCTTGGTGCGGTCATGAATTGACTAACAACATTTACAGCATAGGAGATGTCTGGTCTAGTGATGGTCAAGTAGATCAGACTGCCGACCAAGCGTCTGTAGAATGTGGGGTCGGAGAGGAGATCCCCATCATCTTTCTTGAGTTTCACATTAACTTCTAATGGAGTGTCCACAGGTGTGGTATCCGTTAGGCCAGCAAGGTCATGAAGGTCAGTAGCATACTTATGTTGATGTAAAAACAGTCCCTTCCTAGACTGTTGGACCTCAAGTCCCAAGAAGTATGTTAATGGACCCAGATCTTTCATATGGAATGCAGCTTGAAGTGAGGATTGAAGAGTTTTAATCATGTTACTGTGAGTGCCTGTGATGATGATATCATCCACATATACAAGAAGTATAGTGGTGGCATGATCATTTTTATTCAAGAACAATGAAGGATCATAGGGACTTTGAGTAAAGCCGAGGTTCAGTAGAGTAGAACGAAATTTTTCAAACCAAGCTCTGGGTGCTTGTTTAAGTCCATACAACGAACGACGGAGTCGTGCCACTTCATTTTTTGATGGAGACTCATATCCTTGAGGAAGACGCATGTATACTTCCTCGTGAAGATCTCCGTGGAGAAATGCATTCTTCACATCCATCTGATACAGAGGCCATGAGCGTGATGCCGCAATAGCAAGAATAGTACGCACAGTTGTCATCTTGGCGACCGGAGCAAATGTTTCATCATAGTCGATACCATACTCCTGACGGTTGCCAAGAGCTACTAACCGAGCCTTATAACGTGCCAGAGTACCGTCAGGATGTAGCTTGATAGAGTAAACCCATTTACAGCCAATGGGTTTGATGGACTGAGGACATTGAACAACGTCCCATGTGTGATTCTCCTTTAGTGCATCAAGTTCTTCCTGCATAGCCTGCCGCCAACACTCATGTTGCACTGCTTGAGAAAAGTTATTAGGTATATGAACAGAAGACAAGGTAGCAAGTAAGCTAGGAAGCACGGACACTTCTCCGGGGCCAGAGTGTCGGTGTCCGACACGTGTCGGACACGGACACGCTCCGGACATGCTCCGACACGTGTCGGACACGCCCAAAAGAGTGTCCTGATTATTTTTTTTATTTTTAATATTTCGGACACGCTGGGGACACGCTGGGACACGCAGGCCTCTTTTAATTGGAAAAAAATAATAAAAATAGAGTAAAAAATGAAAAGAAAAGGGGGCTTTTTGTAAAAGGTCATAACTTATTTGTTTGCTAATTGATTACAAAGTGAAAATAATAAAATTAGAGTAAAAAATGAAAAGAAAAGGGGGCTGATTGCAAAAGGTCATAACTTATTTGATTGCTACATTGATTACAAAGTTAAAATAATAAAATTAGAGTAAAAATGAAAAGAAAAGGGGGCTGTTTGTAAAAGGTCATAACTTATTTGTTTTCTAAATTGATTACAAAGTTAAAATAATAAAAATGAAAAGAAAAGGGGGCTGTTTGTAAAAGGTTATAACTTATATGATTGCTAAATTGATTACAAAGTTAAAATAATAAAATTAGAGTAAAAAATGAAACGAAAAGGGGGCTGTTTGTAAAAGGTCGTAACTTATTTGATTGCTAAATTGATTGCAAAGTTAAAATGATAGTATCTTTTAGTATATGATTAGATATATTATTATTATTATTATTAATTATTAACGTGTCCCTAACGTGTCCGTGTCCTACTTTTTTGAAAAATGCAGTGTCGGCGTGTCCGTGTCGTGTCGTGTCCGTGTCCCGTGTCCGTGTCCGTGCTTCTTAGCAAGTAAGGATGTATGAGTAAAGCCAAACCGATCAGGGGGGCGGGAAGTCCGAGATGATCTACGAAGATGAACAGGTTGAGAAATGTCGGAAGCAGGAGCAGGGTCAAGTGCCGAGGAAGCTGACAAATCAGGAGGCTCAGATGTAACCGTGTTTTCCCGTCTACGCCTTTTATACACAATAAGAGGCTTGATATTTTCCTTAGTTGGATCCGGAGGATCACCAAAGGCAGGAACAAGAGAAAACATAGGAGATGGATCAGGGTCTAGATGATGTTGGAAAAAATATTGATTTTCAAAAAACACAACATTACGAGAAATCCGGATACGTTTAACCTTGGGATCATAACAGAGAAATCCTTTTTGGTCATTCGCATAACCTAAAAAGGCACACTTCGAAGATTGAGCCGATAGTTTTGTTCGTTCAACCGGTGGAAGAAGAGCAAAACAGACACACCCAAAAACATGGAGATGAGAAAAACTAGGATGTTTATGAAATAAACGAAAATAAGGTGTTTCATGATTTATGCGTGGAGATGGTAGTCGATTTATAACATGAACGGCTGTGGACAGAGCTTCGGGCCAAAATTTTGGTGGAACAGATGATGCTAAAAAGAGTGACCGAACGATGTCCAAAAGGTGTCTGTTTTTCCTCTCAGACACACCATTTTGCTGTGGTGTATAAGGACATGATTTTTGAGAAATGATCCCTTTATTTTGTAAAAAGGTCTGAAACTCATTTGAAACATATTCACCACCTGAATCTGTACGAAGTGTTTTAATGGATGTGGAGAATTGATTTTCCACATAGGCTAAGAAAATTTTGAACGTAGCAAACACCTAAGATTTTGAATGCAAAAAATATATCCATGTAAATCGACTGTAGTCATCAATAAATGTCACAAAATATTTAAAATGAGAATGAGATATGACAGGTGCTATTCCCCATACATCACTATGAACAAGATCAAAACATTTCAATGATAAAGAAGTGCTGATGGGAAAAGGAAGAGTCTTACTCTTGCCCATTTTACAACTAGAGCAATTAAAGGAAACATCTTTAAGAGAAACTTTATTATCATGTAATAATCCAGACTTAAACAAAGATAACAAAGTTCTAGAATTAGGATGGCCTAATCTTTGGTGCCACAAGTGGCTCTATTGGAACTAGAAGCAGAAAACAATGCAGAAGCAACCAAACACCTATCTTGTGTAGATAGTTGTAGCGGAAAAAGACGACCACACTTAGGTCCCTTCGCTATCACCTTCCCCGATGCTTGATCCTGTATAACACAACCAGAACGAGAAAAAGAGACAAAACAGTGATTATCAACTAGTTGGCCAACAGATAATAAATTGGTAGATAATTGAGGAGAAAGAAAAACATGACTCAAAGGTAAGGAATGTGAGATCTTACCGATGGCAGTAATGGGTATACTGCCACCATCTGCTGTATTGATTCGGAGACTTCCATCATAAGGTTTTATTTGAGATAGAATTTCAGATGAGTGGGTCATATGATTAGAAGCTCCCGAATCCATATACCAGGTAGAGTTTGGTTGTTTGGGTTTACCTGAGAGTCCAAGGGCAGAAAAAGCATTTACGATCATCTGTTGAACCATTTCTGGGGTAAGAGAGGATGAAGAAGCAGTTGGAGCAGGCAGTACTGTAGGGTCAGCAGAATGCAATGCAGGAGTAGACACATCCAGAGTTGCCATATTTGCTTTTTGAGAGATCTGGGCGCGACGCCGACATTCAGGAAGAACATGGCCCTTGCGTTTGCAGTAAGAGCAATATTTTTGATTGCATTGGGTAGCAACATGGCCATATTTCTGACATGAGTAACACTGTACTTTAGTCATATCCCTGTTCTGCTGGTGGTAACGGGCAACATAAGCCGTGGTTAATGGACCGGTGGGAACTGCATTTTGTAGAGTAACCTGGGTGGTTAAACGCTGTTCCTCACGAAGAAGCTCTCCGAAGCAAGAATCAATAGATGGGGAAGGCACCCTGCTCATCAGATTTGAACGAAGTTGTTCAAATTCAGGCCTAAGTTTCATCAGGAACTGATCTCTCTGACTAGTGGAATGGATGTTCTGAACTACCGCGATAGAGGCCTCAGGAAGATTGGAGTAGATGATCTCAGTATAATCCGTCCATAAACGAATAAAAGTAGAGTAATATTCTTGAACGGACATAGTTCCCTGCGTAAACTGAGAAAGCTCATGTTCCAGGTGGAACCTACGGGCAGAATTATCCTGTTGATATACCTGTTTGAGGTATTCCCACATGCCTTTTGCTGTTTTGTAAGGTCTGAGATTCATGATGTATTGGGGATCCACTGACCCCAGTAGCCAAGTCATAATTTGGGCATCTTTGGTGTCCCATTTTGAGGCGGCCTTTACATCATCTAAAGATTTTGGATCAGTCCCATCTATATGACCCCATAGTTCTTTTCCTTTAAGGTAGATCTGAAATTGGAAGGCCCAGGATGTATAATTGGTGCCATTGAACTTAATGAGTAACTGTTCACTTTTATCCATGATGTATTACTCTTAAAAAAGGCTCAAGATTAGCCAGAAGAGTATAATAGAAAGATCGGATCAACTCAGGATGCTTGAAAGCAGTGCAGAAATGACAAAAGAACTGTCTGTGAAAAATTTCAAAAAAAAAATAGCCCCAGGCGACCTTGACCAGCAAGGCTGGTTCCCTGCGTGTGTCCCACTGTATGATCTGAGTGTGGATCAGATCCACACGATGCAAGGAGGATCAATTTATCTTTCCAGTGGTACAAGATTTATTGAAATCCATCCATAAACCAAGATTTTGTACGGCTGAGATCAAAACTATCTTGGAAAACTTGGAAATCACAAGATGGAGGAAATGGCCTACCTCTGATGATCGAAAAATGCCAAAAAAATGTCCAAAAATTCTAGAATGAGTGGTCGACCAAGATGGGAGGCTTTGTTGACCATGCAGTGCTGATCAGAAGTGGGCCCCTGATGAGATGCTCCAAGTTCCTGACGAGAATGGTTCCCAGAACCTAGATCTGATCTCTGATTTCTCTGCTGAGTCAAACACACGTCCACAAGTCTCTGAAACAACTGTCGATCAATGTAGAATGATGTCTGTGACGAACTTGGACTGATCTGTGGTGGGCCACAGTGATCAGACTTCAAAAAATTGATGAAAACTATGTTAACATGCACGAACAGTCAAGGATAATGACTGTTATCACCAAGATTCGACAAACAAGTCGAAGAAGAAAACTAGAAGAGGAGAGAAATTATCAGGGCTCTGATACCATGACAAAACCAGAGAATTAACTTGAAGAGAATGATTTGAAATATTGGATGATCTCAATGATCAGTCCTTTGCTTTACTTATAGACTTAATGGCCTTAATCAAGGCAAATTACAATCTAATTACAATCTATATGAATGGAAAGAGAATAAAGAATATTGATACAGATTATATACATGGAAAGAATTCAAATTAGATTGATGAGTCACACCACTAATCCTTATCCCACGTGATATGTGATAATGGGCCAGTGGGCCTATTGTACATGGATCTTGGCTCAACTATTGTTGACAGACCCCACCAATCCCTTTTCGTCTTCAATTGCCCCAATTTCACCTCTATTCCAAAACCCATCTCTTCAATTTCCCCTCCAATCTCTCCACCCCTCTTCTACTGTTACACCAATTCATCTTCTTCACATTAAAAAAAAAAAAAAAAAAAAAAAGAATGAAAAATGGGACACAACCCTGCTTGGCTTGGCTTGATGGACCCATGCCAACTCAGAGACCATGTCCCTTAAAAAAAAAACTGTGGTCTAACCAGTGGTAACCAAAACTTGAGCTCATGACTCGATGCAAACTGAGTTACTGCATTTATTTATATATTTTGCATTGGATCCAAATGGGCCCTAAGCCTTTTATTGCGTTTCAGAAATACAAAGAGGGCCAATTTAGGGAAACCCCAAGTTCCTAAACCTTTTAACCGAAAACAAGAATGGCAAGGAAAAACTTGAAGGATATTACAAATCAATGATGCTTCAATGTTAGGAACCCAATAATAATAATAATAATAATAAAAAGGCCTTCATGTGAGTAGCTTTGAGAACAGCTGCATAAACTCGAGAAATTTTGGTAAAAAATCTAAGTTCCTCTGAATACTTTTAAAAAGTGTCAGAGACAGCTATTTGAATCTTTGTAGAATTCCTAGCAAAAAAGAAAAGAAAAGAATCTTTGTAGAATAACTACTACTCATAATATCTCCACCACAATGCATCATTAATACTCTTTGGTGGCTGTTCTTTTTTCATCCATTTGGTTTTCCCAAGTCATCACATTCTACATACTGCATTAGAAGTTTAGAACAACGGTTGGGATCACCAAAGCCTGGGAGTAGCAGTTATAGACTTGCCTTCCAAGACCCTGGGGTTTGCATTCCAGTTATGTGCTTGTCTATATATTAGTATTTAATTTTGGGATTCTTTTCTGTTACAAAGTAGAGCTGATACTGCACATCCTAAGACAAGGGAAAGATCTTTTCTTCATGGCATGTTTGTTAATTTTATTATTTCTATAAAAAGCTCGTCATTTATGTTAAGAGGTGGTGGTGTTGTGTGACCAGGCAAATACCTATGATGAGTTGCCCGAGAAGCTCATTGGTGCTGTTCGGGTGTCACATGTTGAGCTGTCATCAGCAATAGTCCCGAAGCTGGATGCTGGTCCCACTGAATCAACCAGTTGACAACCAGTCTTATCCGATATTCTTTTCCCTTTCATTGGGTTTATCTCTACACATACCGAACCTGCACTGTACTGAAATCAACTGCAGTTGTCAAAATCATATATCCTCCACCTGTATTTGAATGAAATATTCTCATGTATCTTGGAAATTTCTCAACACACACGGGGGTTTCTAAAAGAGAATAGTAGCTCCAGATAGGTTGCATATCTTGAGAAGGGGACGACAACAGTCTACACTTTGATGCAACTGGCGAGCCCATTCGTTTCTATCAATATGCTTGTGTTTCCAGATTTTTTCCCCTCAATGTTCAGGCGCGTTACTTTGGTTTCTATAACCATTCTTTGAACATTTGCATCACTCTCTAATCGTCCTTGTGTGAATGTGTATCATGAGACCATCTAGTGATTTAGATTTTATGAGTGAGGAAAACCAATAAAGATTTTCTGAGTTAAACTGGAGGCATAGCCTGGTGGTAAAGAGACTTTGGGCCAGCCGCGCACGGAAACTCATCAGCCAGCGAGCTACGATCAGATCAAGGAAAGTAAGTTTGAACAATGTTGTGTTGGATTGTGTGGGGGCACATGTGGATGAGTGCCAGTACACGTTTAATAGGGGGATGTAAAGGGAATCAAACGGTGGACCACGGGTGCTAAACGGAAATGGCGATGCTAAAATTGAAGGCAACTTGTCCGTGACTCAATTGTTAGGCACCACTCCACATCATAATGTGGTGCACAACATGGATGTATTTTTCTTTTGAGCTATGTGGTAATTTCTTATTTAAAAACATCTCTGTTAGTCATTGTAAGTCAACCCACCAATTGAAGTCGAGATAGAAATTGCTGGACTGCTCCATGGCCATCATTTATTGAATGGCTGCCAATGTTTAATGAGGTTTCATTTTGACAGAGGCACAATGCATTTATCAGCCTTGTCAGGAGCTCGTGTTCTACCATGTGTCCTACAGGAGGGTTGCTGATTAAAGGGAGGACTGCAAAGATTACCGGAAAATGTTACATTCAAGGTTGGAAAACTTTACTAGTTGGCTCTTGACTCTCCCTCCTATAAGTCATTTTGTTTTGACGAAGGACCAAGTCATATATACAAGGGAAACTCAGCCAAGTTATCTCATTTTAATAAGTTTTTTAGATTCTAAGTAGTTTTGATTTTTTTTTCCTTTTTTTTTTAAATTAATGTATATTTCTAAGTAATTATGCGTGAGGTTTGATGTTAGTAATTTAAAAATGGTGATTAGAATGTAATTTGAAATTTATATTTGATCTTTGATATTTGGACTAGCAAATTATGTAATTTAATACTTTTCTTTTACTTATTATAGAATTTTTCTTGGATATATGTATATTTATTAATTTGAATTGATTATCATAAATATATGTATATTTATATTTTATAAGTATTTAATTGTTTTAAATTATTTAAGAAAAAACGTGACTCTCCTAAGTGTCCATGTTGACTTTATTCGATTCAATTTTTTTTCTTTTTTTTTTTATTGGATAAGTCGAGCCTGAGTTAAGAGTTTTCCAATGACCGTGGGTTTCTCGGAGGACCTTGGTTACGGTGTTTCTGGGAGGAAAAATGATTCATGATTGAATGAGTGAAGTGAACTCTTGAAGCTGATTCTAAATGGAGTTGCAAGGCTTCAATGATGATTGGTGGCGAGGACATAATCCATTGAAACCAGTGTCCTTTTGAGCTATTGGACCCCACTAACATGCCCTGAGCCTATTTTTTCTCTCACTTGCCGTGCGTGATCTGTCACACCCAGTTGAAGCGATATTTGGAACGTGCATGCTTATTTAAATACAATCAAAACACCTTTTTCATTTTGAATGATTTAAGGCTCTGATATAAAGCCAGACGGAGAGGAACCGGATCCCCTGTTTGGTCCAAACAGGGTATCTGGGGCACCACGCGCGGGAGCAGATATAGGGTGAAAGAAAGAGAAACGTCCGCACCCTGATGTGGCGCCCCCTGATTGGTCTAAACAGGGGATCCGTCCCCATAGGAATAAAAGGTGCAGCCTCAAACAATGTCTCTGGAGGTGTGATCAAGTACATTTCCATCACAAAAATATAAAGTTCCGTCAACCAGGAGTGATCATGGGCGGGCTTTAAGGTGTATAAACTAGCAGGCCCGGCCCAACTTAGAAACACAGGCCCTTATCCATCCCAAATGTCAGACCTGAGCCTCACGCATTTAGTCAATCACTTTGGGCTTTCTAGGACTAGTCTGAGCAAATAGACACTAAACTACATGGATTATTTATTTGGGATGTAATGGGCCAAGCTATGGGCTTTCTATCACATAAATCAAGCCCACCCTACATATTAATTGGGCCCAATAGTTAGGTCCAGGCCTGGCCCATATCAGACAGTGCCCGTCCATCCAGGCCCTTCAGAACCGCACCTCCACTGTCAACTACACGAATAGAACTCACCTCAGCATATTTTTCCAAACAAAACTCATGGAGATTCCAACAAAATCCAATACATAGATGCTTTTTGTTGAAAGGAAAACCCAATTACCGTTTGGCGAGCGTTTGTGCAGAAGGTAGTTGCCGCAGAAAAGGGATCGACAAGGCGCTGGATTTGCCTTCGCGACTTGTTCGGTGCAGCGATCCTTACTTGCAGTTCCGGCATTTCCGGTGCCTCTCGAGTCCGAGTTTTCCCCTTCCAGTGAGGATTCGTTTTTCTTACCTCCCCGGATTGGAAAGAAGTGCCGCGGAAGAGGAAACATCTGAGTTTTCCCCTTCCAATGAAGATCCGTTTTTCTTACCTCCCCGGATTGGAAAGAAGTGCCGCGGAAGAGTAAAACCAGTGTTTCCTCTTCCACGGCCCTGCACAAACCGCTCCCTAGATGCTCAAGAAATGGGTCTCTATTAATATTTTTACCCCTTTCAGAAAAGGAGGGAGCAATCGATCAATCCATCTACTGCTGCAACCCCATAAATATTACAAGTTAATTAATGCCATTCAAAACCAGAAGCAGAGTATGTCCACCATGTCCAGCAGAATATTATTCAGAATTTAACGTCATTAAAAAGGTTTAAAAAAAAAAAAAGAAAGAAAAAACTTGCAGATACAAAATCCATGGTCAAAATAGTAAGACAAAAAAACACATTCACTGGCGAGAAAGAGCATGAATCTTAGCATTAGATATGAGTTTTGAGGTCCAAAGTCCACTTCTCTCCAAGAAGAAAGCTCAAACTCAACCAATCATTAACTTATTCTCCTCCAAGAAGTTGTAAGTGGGAACCTCTAAGTTGTATGGTGCTGGTCCCTTGCGAATCCTGCCAGAGATGTCATAATGAGATCCATGGCATGGGCAAAACCAACCACCAAAGTCTCCAGCATTGGGCAAAGGAATGCAGCCCAGATGGGTACAGACCCCAACAACAACAAGCCACTCTGGATTCTTAACTCTATCTTCGTCTGGTTGTGGATCTCGAAGGGATGCCAAGTCAACACTTTTTGCTAGCTTGATGTCCTCTTCTGTTCGGCGCCTAATGAAAACTGGCTTCCCTCGCCACTTAACAGTCACCGTGCTTCCAGGCTCAATGCTGGAGAGATCAACCTCAATGGAGGCTAGAGCAAGGACATCTTTGCTCGCAGACATGCTAAGCACAAACTTGAGAATCAATAGACGGATCAAGGAGGCATACACAAACCTCCCACCTGTCAAAACAAAGTATGCAAATGCACGCTTGCTGGGATCCCCAGGGGGAAAGCGCTCATGATTATGCTCATCATAGACAATTTTTGAATTTGGGTTCTTCACAACTGCCACCGTTGCGGCAAGATCAGAGAACCCCATGTCATGTTTTGGTGTGAGTGCATGAGATGCAAACCCTGCATTGCTCAACCATTTTAGAATTGTTCCGATATAGTAGTAGAAACATAAAACAGATATAGCAGAATTTTCCAAACAGAATGAAAATGGAAAAAACAAACTAAGAAAATGGTAAAAACAATGATAAAATGGTAAACTATAATATCAAGATAGCACCACATGGATATGATGCAAGTATGGCTTTTACCCAGTTGTCTTTCAGACATGACACAATATTGGATCATTCTATTCTCAAGTACATGGCTAGCAAGAAAGTAAGCTATCATGGCAAAAAGGATGAAAATGTTACTGGATTAGGAGCAGTGACCTTTTGATAGAAGCATGATGCAGCATACTAAAAATATAAAAGGAAGGAACTCCAGACTTGAGGCTTTTGAAAACTTGGCTATGCATCAGGCAAGTCCCAAAAGGGCACGAGGGGAACTTAGAGACACAGATTCGCAAATTATGAGCCGTTGGTTAAAAGAGAATTTACAGGTTACTTGTCTTACAACCCATCTTTACTAATTAGCCTGCGAAATCTTCTGCCTCACTGAAACACAAGACAAAAAGAAAGAAAAAATTGAAGGGCAAAGACAAACTGTAACGACCCGGGCCCACTATCAACATGATAATGTCTGCTTTGGCTCATGGGATTTCAACCCAATCTTGCTGCCCTTACCCAAAAATAAATAAATAAATAAACCAATCTTGCTACACGGTTTTAAAAGGCTTCATGTGGAGTTAAGGCCACACATATATACCCAGGGTCAAGACTAGCATGTTTCTGATGTTGGACTTAGACAGCCCCACGGTGCTAACCGAAGCACTCCACCCTTACCCCTGTAGATTCCCCTTTCTTGGCTCATAGAATCACTTGATGGTCTTGCCTTAAGAGATTACCCAGGCGGATTGGGGTCTCTCTCTCTCCCACCGGACATAGAGCCATCCTCAGCTCTGATATGATACCATTCTGTAACGACCCGAGCCCACTATCCATATGATATTGTCCACTTTGGCTCATGGGATTCCAATCCAATCTTGCTACATGGTTTTAAAACGCCTCATGTGGGGTTAAGACTACGTCACACACATATGTACCCAGGATGAGGACTAGCATGTTTCCTTTAGAGTATCCCCCACCCTCTCTCTAGGCGTGACACAAACTCCTACATGTCTACTGCAAGGCTTCACCAACGAATGAAGACCATTTAGAATAGATCCTCAATATCCTTCAATTAAAAGCAACCTGAATAAGTCCAAGGGCATGTTTGGTTAAATTAGAATACATAAGATTCATGCCATAATTAATTAAAAATGAAGATCAAAGGTGAATTTTCAAAAAATGAGGATAAACTAACCTTTCCCTATAGGGAAATAAAATCAAAAGATGGAAAAAGAATACCCAACCATCACCTTAGTAATTCAATTCATAGGAAAGTGAAGGCCCTATTTATATCTGCACCTTATATCCTTCACCCCTCGCCTCTTTAATAATCCTATAGTAGAATTCAATTCACCGTAAAATCCTATGTATTCAATTCATATGTATTTTAATGCAAACAGACATGCCCTAAGAGACATTTTCCCATTAACACCCCTTTAGGCAATTTTTCCTGCTATGTAAGGGAAACTCTATGGTAGAGTACACTGAGAGGTTCAATGATTTGGAGAAGAGATCCAAGTAAAGTATGAGGACCATCAATATTGTTGCTCGTTATTGTGGGAAATAGCCATGGATGAAAATATCGTAGCGGCCGATATATCGGCTGTCACACCCGTAGCGTCCGCTACGGGCCGCTACGGACAGCTCCGACCGCTACGGGGTGAGAAAAATTTTTTTTTTTTCAAATTTTTTAAAAATGCATAATAATACTTATTTCTTTTATTCTTCTTTCCAAATAACATTTCTACACAATTCTTCTACCCTTTTATTGTTAAAAGAACACTAAAAAGCACATGATCTCGCCAAATTACAGTTGATACAGAGAGTTATTCTCTAAGTACATCCTATTAGACACCCCCCTTTGGTAGATGTATTTTTTTCTCTAGGTACTCTTAAGTCTTGACTTCATGACATAGTTTTTTCTTTTATGAGCCTTTCATTAGTTTCTAAGTTAGCATAACTATACAACATGAACATATGTGAAAAAAATGATCATTACTTTTATTTTCGATTTATACAGCGATACAGGACCTCATACAATGGGGGGACCGCGACGCCCCCTTTTCTTATTTACTTTTGCAAAAGAACCACATATTCTTTCATTTTACAATTTTCTGGATTTTCTGGAATTTTTTCAGATTTTGGGCGATTTTTTCAAATCGCACTGCTACGCCGCTACGTATCCCCGCTACGCTACGTATCGCCCGCATCGTAGCGGTCTGGCGGCGGGCGTAGCGCTATTTTCATCCTTAGAAATAGCTGCACAAAGTTCAAGCAAGATGACTGATCTTAATTTTGAGAATCTCAAAGCAATATTCCAGATGGACTTATGCATATAGCAACAATTGAAACAACCTAATATGAGATGTTTTCGCACTCAAGCTCAGGAGTTCTACCATAAGAAAAGATTTTATGCTATCTTCCAGCAGGGACTCTCATCCGAAACAAAGGATACTGTCAGAACCTGCTGGTGAGAAATCAGGCAATGTGAGGCCAAATCCTAAGAATTGGCCTTGACAAACCATCTAATGATCCTGAAGGTAAGGGTCCCATGACAAACCCTTGACCTTACATATCAATTGCTACAAATGTGGGGGGAAAGGATATCACACTGCAGCATGTCCCACAAGAAGCAACCTCCATTATGGCAACAACGAGGACCTAGAGGCCGATGATATGGAGACCAGTTGGAAGAGTATGAAGTGCCTCCATATTCTGTGGACATGCCAGAAGAGCCATTTCCTGCCATGTATGGTGAACATAAGGGGCAGTTTGACAATTACATGCCACTGCAAAAGGAGAGAGAAGCTTGGTGCCATAAACATATCTATTTCTATTGGATTGCACATATAATCTCATCATTGATGGGAAATTGAGAAATGCTATAGCCCAGAAGAGAGTGGAGAAAATAAATTGCCTACGGAGAAACATCTTCAACCATAAAAAAAAAAAAGTGGCGATGTCTCGTTACATTCAAAATAATTCTTCCAAAGATATGGTATGGTGTGATGTAGTTCCCATGAATGAACGCAGCACATATATTACTTTGAGGGCCTTAGCTTTATTGTCTACATGAGATGGAAGAACTAATGTCACTTACCTGAAGTATAAGGGACACACTATATACAACTGGTTCCACAGAAGCCCTCTCCACCAACATTAAAGAAATCAAATATTTAGAAAACTCATAAAAGAAACGAAAAGGCGAATAGCGTGAAGAAGAAATGAAAAAGGAGTTGTGTACACTATAGCAGCTAAGGCGATCAAAGAACCTGAAGCCACCATGGACACTTCTACATCTCTAGAAATTAAAGAACCATACCATACCGTGAAGGATTTGAACCCTCAAGGAATTACCATTAGAATTTCTGCCAATGAGAGATAATGAGATATCCAGCATGCCACTTGTTTGGTGAATGAAACCAGACTCCTGAATTTATCAGCTTACAATATGAGCCACATTGAGCATGTCAAATTGCAGTGTCAAGTAAACCAAGTACTTCAAAAGGGATAAAGTCTGACTCCACATGCAGTTCCTGGCTTCCTGCTCTCCTGAGTCATGACACTAAAGAAAGATGGAAATCGGAAGATGTATGTCAATAGCCGGGCGATCAACAAGATCACCATTAAGTATCATCTCCTGATCTCCCGGCTTGATGACATGTCGGACATAATGGCCGGATCGTTGTCTTTTCAAAGATATCCCCGTAACGGGCACCATTAGATATGAATCCAGTATGAAGATGAATGGAAAACGGCTATCAAAACCAAAGAAGGCCCTAATCAACACCTGCCTGGAAGCCCACACTCAACCATTACGGCAAGTGCAGCAGGCCCATGCAAGGATCCATCCAGCATTTATTCTTGTGTTTCAAATATATGGCCAGATTTAATGCACCAATGACAAAACGATGTCCAAATGGAATGAAATTATGGGTCACCGAGTCAGCTTTCCAACAAGCCTAAATTTGATTCTGACTTAGTTGAGGAAGTAATGGCCCATTTTATGATAGCATGTAAATTAGTGACGATTATTTTAGCCTTTTTCATATTTTATTATCCTTTCCAAGATCTTTTTCTTTCTCACTCCTTTTTTTATTGGTTTTTTTTTTTTCCTTCATCTCTTCCCTCTGTTGTTCCCTTTCTAATTTTCTTTGCCTTCTAGTTTATTGATCCTCCATTTATTTTTTTCCTTCCCTATAAGTTTTCTCATCATTATCATTGTCATTATCATTATTATTTTCATTGGTAATACGACTCAAGTCCACAACCTCAAGCTTGCAATAGCGAGCACCTTCCTATGTGCCACGGGCTTAGAAATCCTCTCATCGTTCCTTTCCTTCTCCTATTAATCTTCCCAATATTTTTGTCCGTTTTCCAGTTTTTAGTTTTCTTCTCGAGTAGATTTCTTTTCCGTTTAGGCATTTCCTGTTATATTTTTATAGATGGCTCAAAAGTCTAGCCATAGTGATGTATGGATGAGATTAAGAAACAACCTTTATAAAATACCAATGTAATGAGATTGAGAGGAAGCTTCTTTTTTTAAATTGAAGAATGATATAAAATAAACAGGGTTGGAAGTCTCACCTTTTAATGGACCATTATTCACCTCGTCAAGTTCGCACATGTGGAGTCCCAGGTATGGTTGGTTTTACATGTGATTTAAAAGTGGTTTTTCCTTTCTTTTAGTTGATTGAACAAATCGAGCTTGATAATTGTAACACACCAATCATTAATAGGTTGAAGCTACATCAACTTGGTATCAGAGCAAATCGATCTACATCAACACACCAAGTACGTTCATACGGGTAATGACTCTAATATGTGGCCTCTCCAAGGAAAATTTAAATTAGTGGTTATCAATTTCAACTACAATCAAACATGCAAAGAGCATATGAGCATCTACAACACATCATGAGATCTCTCTAAAGGGAGAAAATCTATATGAACATGAAAAAAGGTTTTTTCACGACATCAGGTGTATTTTCTTTCTGGGATTTATCATATCATCCTGAGGAGTCAAAGTCAATCCTAAGTGAAGGCAATCATCGATTGGCCAACCTTACTACATTACATAAAGTATGAAGTTTGCAGAGGTTAGCAACCTTTTATTGATGGTTCATCAGTAATTTAAATTCCGCTGTGGCACAAATTACAGATTGTATGGGGGGTGAGTTCCAGTGGATAAAAGCAATCACTAAAGAATTTGAAGCCATCAAAATCAAAATGATTGAAGTGCTGATTTATGACCACCAGACTTTGACAGGGTGTTTGAAGTCGTGTCCACTGCTTCACATACATGTATCAAAGGAGTCTCAAATCAAAAAGGAAACTCGGCAACATGTTTTAGTAAGAAATCAAGTCAGGCTTGTAAGAGGTGGTCAACATATGATGTTGAATTCTCCAATAGTACACGCACTCTGATATTAATGGCATTATATTGTTGGTAAGGAGTTTGTACTATAGTCGGAGCTTTACCACAAAGCTCTCAAGTACCTTAATTCATAGAAGAAACTTAACGTATGCCATGCAAATGAAGTGCATATCAACAAGAGTTGTCCTTCATGTTGTGCATCAGGCAGGAACAGAAAACAAAGAAGCAGACACACTAAGTAGAAGAACACATGTCGATGACACTCTCAACTGTGTTTCGAATAGATTAAGTGAGACTATGCAGGAGATAAGGACTTCAAATGTGATTTATGCCAACCTATTAAATGGAGAGCTTGAGAAGCACACTTGCTTAGCATCCATGATGGAGTGATTTATTCCAAGGCACACAGTTGTGCCTTCCATCTAGATATATTCGAGAATCTGTTTTACAAGAGTCATGTGGTGGACATAGCAAACACTTCGGAAGGGATAAGACCAATGCGCTATCAGAAGATTGTTTCTTTTGGCCAAAGATGAAAACTGATGTTGCTTGAACCTGCCAGATTTCCTTAAGAGTGCCAATCAGCAAAAGCCAAAAGTAGAACACAGGTACCTTTTCTTTACGAAATACCAACCTCCACTTGCCTACATGAGCCTTGTTGAGATATAGAACAAATTTTGTCCTACAACTACCAAAGACAACACAAAAGGTCAACTCTGTACTGATAGTGGTGGATTGATTTTCCAAGATAGCACGCCATCCTAGCTCGGCCACAGTAGATGCACTAAAAGTGGCTCTTCTTTTTCTTTTTTTAAAATGATGTGCTTACAAGGACTACTGAAGACAATTGTTTCTGACCATGATTCGAAATTCGTGATTCAAAAGTGTCAAAGATGATGAGATCTAAAGTGTGCATGTTTGGATGCACAAAGTGCAAAAAAAATAATATAAGAGAGAATATAATCTTCCATTTTCTAAACTCAAAGAACCTGCTTGTTTGGAAAACTAAGAAAAGTTAAATATTTTTTTTTCTTTCAAAATTTTCAACGACTCAACCTTGATTTGTATGAGCAGCACCAAGCGCAGTTCTTGCTAGAGTCAAGTTATCTCAATCCAGGGAAAGCTGATGCAGGCTAGGCCCATGGCCAAGTCCATATCCCTACAGCCCACAAGCATCATGGGTCTCAAGCCAGCAGGCCCGGTAGGTCCATGAACTGCCTGGACACAAGTATTTATTCAAGAGGAAGGGCCAGTAGGCCCACGACCTCCCATAAGGTCCAGCCGGTTGTGTTGAGCAAGTGACATCCACTTTCTGTTTGTACTAACTTTCATGGGGCGCACTTGAATTTATTTAGGAACTTTATGATTTTATTTATTGTAGCTCATTTCTTTTTAAAAGAATTACAATTTCCTTTTTTAAGAGTTACAGTTAGAAGGAAACTAACCCAAGAAGTATCCTTCCACAAGAAAGAGATTGGATGCCTTCTATATTGTGATGGTAGACCGACTCTTCACTATAAGTAGGCATGTATTCACCTGTCTACAACTAATTGCCAGATTCAATTATGAATAAAGCTTTGCGAGTTTCTCTTTTCTTGTGGTTTGCTTCTTCCATATTTAGGTGACAAATCCAGATCAACATTGAGCTTGGCTGGAGCATCAATCTTCATAGTGTTTCCACAGTCAACTCCATAAAAAAGGTCAGGTTTGGTATGGGTCCATGATGGACCTGGAATCCTGGATTCGGACCCAATCTATTTTATTTATGGGTCTTGCATCAGGGGAGAGCCTTAACCTCTTATTGTTATGTGCATGAAAGAGTACCAGTACGAGCATGAAAGACCCATGTTATTTCTTTTTTTTAATAAGTCATGGCTCTAGAAGAGTCTCGAGTCTAGAGTCATATCCTATCGCTAGTTTGTTGGAGGAGTTGCTACTCCTTAGGAATAGTTTTTCTTCCAACGTCTTTTACCGTTGTAAAGAGCATATAAAAGGTTGTAATTTGCATTAAATAAAATTATCAAATTCAAGACTCAATTCGTTGGAATCTTGGGAGGTTGGTTTTCCCTCGAAGCAAAGCCACTGTTATCATTTCTTGTTTATTCATAACACAACCCATTTCCATTCCTTTTCTTTCAAATATTGCTAGAAGAAGATGATGGGGTCAAGGAACCTACTTTGCCAATGCTATTGAGTATTGATGATCACATCAGTTTGGTATCAAAGCCGGTTATGGCTGATCAACGAATTAAGCGGCTTGAAATCGAGGTGGGCTCCTTGTCTAATGGGCAAGAGAATATCTCGAAAGAAATAATACACAAGATGTTTTCTGCCATGAACACCCACCTTGACCAGCTCACGGTTAGTAAAGGATTTGAGAGGGAGGGGGGTGAGGTGGTGGGGGTGTTCAGGTGGACCATCTCATACTTTCGCCCTGAAGCTTGCCAAACTCGATTTCCCTCAATTCAATGGGGACGATGACCTGACAAGTTGTATACGTCGCACCAAGCAATTTTTCGAGTTTCAGGGCACACCACCTGAGGAACACGTACCATTGGCTGCCTATCACTTGGGAGGGAGAAGCACAACTATGGTATTAGTTGTTGAGAGAAGAAGGGCTAGTTTCTTGGCAAATCCTAAAAGATGGCTTACATGCTCAGTATGGTCCCACTCAATTTGAGGACTTCTTTGCATATCTCACAAAGCTCAAGCAAACAGGAACGATTAAGGATTATCAAAGCCATTTTGAAAAACTGCTTACTTGGGCGGGAAAATTAACACTAGCACAACAAGTAGGTTTTTGTTTTTTTAAGTAAAATACTAAAATTCATTAAAAAGAAGCTAACGGTACAAGAGAACTATACTGACAACCTAACAGCCAGCACCCGAGACTGAACAACCAAGACCAACAGAAAGAACACAAGAAACAAAACAAAAAAGAAAAGGGAAAGAACTAATAAGACACAGCAACATCCTTCCAGTTTAACATAATTTGTTCTAGCGAAATCCCATGAAAAAGAGGATTTGCTGACAAACAAAATCAGACACTAAGTTCCCACTTGAAACAATCCCTTCAAAGCACTTGGCATTTCTCTCCTTCCAAACAGTCCATATAACAGCAAGGAATGACAGTTTCCACATTTCTCTTCCACTAGGAGCCATATATCGGACACTAACCACATTTCTCTTCCACTAGGAGCCATATCGGACACTAACCACATTTCTCTTCCAAACAGTCCATATATTGGACATTAACAAGTAGGTTGTTTTATCAGTGGCGTTCGAAATACCTACGAGCTGATATCCAAGGCATGAAACCAGCCACCCTCTCTGCTACCGTGGGGTTGGCTCAGCTATAAGAAGCCAGGAACCTATCGCAATGACACATAGCTTCACCTAATCTGAGGCCGGCCACTCCTCCACCAGCCAGTTCATCATTTGCCCCCTCCATCCCGACCATCAAGAAGCTTACTCCTGATGAAATGAAGGAGCGACGAGAAAAGGGCTTATGCTTCAATTGTGACAAAAATTTTTGTCCAGGCTACTGCTGCAAGAGGCTATTTTATCTTGTAGAATGTTGGCCTGAGGAAGACAAAGAAGAGCACACCAATGATGATGGGGCGACTGAACCCCATGTAGAAATGGGTGGTAATATGAGTAAACAATAAAGGATAGCAATTGTTTTGCTTCAAGGGAAAACAAACCTTTTAAGATTCCAAGGAATTAAGTCTTTACTTTGATAATTTTATTTAATGCAAGTTACAACCTTTTATAGGCTCTTTACAACGGTAAAAGATGCGGGAAGCAAAACTATTCCTAAGGAGTAACAACTCTTCCAACAAACTAGCAACAGATTATGACTCTAGACACAAGTCTCTACACTCTTTCAGAGCCATGACTTATTCAAAAGAAAGAAATAACATGGGCCTTTCATGCACATAACACTTGTCTCCTTACCATGGTTCAAAATAGCGGTAGCTACGCTATTTTGAAAATAGCAGCACGAGCGCTACGGTCTAAAACCTAATAGAGTCGATCAATTTTAATTTTAAACATTGTTTTTCCTATTTCTTCTCCTCAATAGCCTTTTCTAAAGTTGTCTCTACCCTTATATGCGCTACGGTCTAAAACCTAATAGAGTCGATCAATTTTAATTTTAAACATTGTTTTTCCTATTTCTTCTCCTCAATAGCCTTTCCTAAAATTGTCTCTACCCTTATATGATTTGAAATCACTAAAAAAACACAAGATTGGTTGCTACAAGATTCAAAAATTTTTGACCACTTAAGAAATTCACACCGCTATGTATCGTCGTAACCACTACGTAGCATTTTGTCCACTGGCTGCTGCGCCAGCCGCAACCACTATTTTGATCCTTGCTCCTTCCACTGATTATAGATGAGTTAACAACTCATATTCAAGAGAAGATACCTAAGTGTATATTAGTTTGCAGGTGATTTAGTGTTGGTGGATGGATAGAGAAATGGTGTGAATGCTAAACTTGAGAGATGGGGAGCCTTAAGAATCCAACGTCTTTAAAATAAGTCATATAAAGACAAAATATATGGATTGCAACTTTAGTAGGCATGTACAAGGAGCCGAAACTACTATGAGAATTGAACCTCAAAAGACACCACATGAAGAGATCCATTATGATACCTTGGCTTGATAATTAGTAAAGATGAAGAGATCGAGGAAAATGTGGAACATAGGATAAGAGCGGGATAGTTGAAGTGGAGACATGCTTCTAGAACATAGTCGCCAACTTCGTTTCGGTCTGGCATCCAAAATGAAATATTTCGGCATTTCAGAATTCTAGCAGCAAAACTGTTCGAAGTAACTTTTCAAAAAATATTAAAATAAAAATATATATGTAAAAAATAAAAAATAAAATATTATTTCTAGAAAAAAACCTAGAGTTCCAAATATTATTTCCTAATATGATAATTTCCCAAGAATGATTTACCCCAAATTTTGTAATTGGCCAAATTTAACTAGGGCTGACAACTTAACAAGCAGAACTTGGACAAGCTCGGTCCAACATATGCTTTGAGCATTTTCAGCATAGATAGGCTACGCCTACCATCCTTTCCTTTTCTTTTTCTTTTTTTTTTTTCTTTTGTCTTTGAGACCTTGACTAACCCTTTAAAAAGGAAATTTAAGAGAGAGAGAGAGAGAAAGGGTCAGAGAAAAATTGACATCAGGCATCGACCATGTGGGTCCATGTGATGACCATGTAACCATGTTATGTCTTTAGATCTTTAGATAGGGTTTTTCCCCAAACCAAAAGTTCCATAGGGTTTTTTCTCAAACTGAAAAAAAGAAGAAGGAGAGAGAGAGAGAGAGAGAGAGAGAGAGAGAGAGAGAGAGAGAGAGGAGAGAGAGAGAGAGAGAGAGAGAGAGAGAGAGAGAGAGGGGAAAGATGGGGAAGAGAACACTGTGAGTGGGGATGGCGAGCAGTGAACTGAAAACAGCAAACGGGGAGGGACCACAACAAGCAGGTACCTTCCCCCTCACTCTCTCCCTCCTTCACTTCTTCATTTTCCCCCCTTGCAACCACCCCCTTAAAAAAACTTCTAAAAAACAGACTCTTTGATTTTGGCTGTTCATATGGAGCGAAATTAGCCTTTTCAGATGAAATACCACATTTCGGCCGGTATAAAAGGAATTTTTGGACAAATTTTGGTGCCCTATTTCATTTTGGCTGAATTCGGCTGAAACGTAACGGAATTGACAACATTGTTCTTGAGTACTTTATAATAGGTGCATGCCAGCAAGATTGAAAGGGAGATTTAACAAGACAAATATTAGACCAACTATGACCTATGGAGCAAAATGTTGGCCAATCAAGGAGCAACACGTGCACAAAAAGAGTAGCAAAGATGAGAATGTTGAGGTGGACGTATGGTAAAACTAAGAAGGATAGAATAAAAAATGAGCGCTTTCGAGATCATTTAGAGGTAGCATCAATAGGTAATAAAATAAGAAAAACTTGTCTCGGATGGTTTGGAACTTTGGACATGTCCAATGCGGAACAGCAATAGTGTCTTGTGGAGGAATTTTTTTTTCGTGCAAATTGATGGCCTGCCATCGGGAAGGGGTACACCGAAGAGGACATAGATAGAAGTGATAACAATAGATCTGACAAAGTGCAACCTATCCGAGGATTTGGCTCGGGATAGATCGGAATGGATAAACAAAATTCATGTAGCCAACCCTAATATAGTTGGAACAAGGCTTTGATGATGATGATACATGAGCCCACACATGAATGGACGCAAACGCAACTCAAATCCCAATTCAACAATTAAAAGCTACTAAAAGATTAAAGCATATGGGCTGTTGGTAGATTGACTTGAACTAGATACCTCAGGGCACCAGGCAGCTACCAGCTGCGCCAAAAGCTTTTATAGCTTATATTAAACATAATATATAATACATATATCTAGGGTTAACGGGTGTTCAGATACATAAAAAGAGGATTTGCTGACACCCAAAAAGCAGTGGAAAGCGTTATCTTATCAGACACTAAGTTCCCACTTGAAACAATCCCTTCAAAGCACTTGGCATTTCTCTCCTTCCAAACAGTCCATATAACAGCAAGGAATGACAGTTTCCACATTTCTCTTCCACTAGGAGCCATATATCGGACACTAACCACATTTCTCTTCCAAACAGTCCATATATTGGACACTAACAAGTAGGTTGTTTTATCAGTGGCGTTCGAAATACCTACGAGCTGATATCCAAGGCATGAAACCAGCCACCCTCTCTGCTACCGTGGGGTTGGCTCAGCTATATGAAGCCAGGAACCTATCGCAATGACACATAGCTTCACCTAATCTGAGGCCAGCCACTCCTCCACCAGCCAGTTCATCATTTGCCCCCTCCATCCCGACCATCAAGAAGCTTACTCCTGATGAAATGAAGGAGCGACGAGAAAAGGGCTTATGCTTCAATTGTGACAAAAATTTTTGTCCAGGCTACTGCTGCAAGAGGCTATTTTATCTTGTAGGATGTTGGCCTGAGGAAGACAAAGAAGAGCACACCAATGATGATGGGGCGACTGAACCCCATGTAGAAATGGGTGGTAATATGAGTAAACAATAAAGGATAGCAATTGTTTTGCTTCAAGGGAAAACAAACCTTTTAAGATTCCAAGGAATTAAGTCTTTACTTTGATAATTTTATTTAATGCAAGTTACAACCTTTTATAGGCTCTTTACAACGGTAAAAGATGCGGGAAGCAAAACTATTCCTAAGGAGTAACAACTCTTCCAACAAACTAGCAACAGATTATGACTCTAGACACAAGTCTCTACACTCTTTCAGAGCCATGACTTATTCAAAAGAAAGAAATAACATGGGCCTTTCATGCACATAACACTTGTCTCCTTACCATGGTTCAAAATAGCGGTAGCTACGCTATTTTGAAAATAGCAGCACGAGCGCTACGGTCTAAAACCTAATAGAGTCGATCAATTTTAATTTTAAACATTGTTTTTCCTATTTCTTCTCCTCAATAGCCTTTTCTAAAGTTGTCTCTACCCTTATATGCGCTACGGTCTAAAACCTAATAGAGTCGATCAATTTTAATTTTAAACATTGTTTTTCCTATTTCTTCTCCTCAATAGCCTTTCCTAAAGTTGTCTCTACCCTTATATGATTTGAAATCACTAAAAAAACACAAGATTGGTTGCTACAAGATTCAAAAATTTTTGACCACTTAAGAAATTCACACCGCTATGTATCGTCGTAACCACTACGTAGCATTTTGTCCACTGGCTGCTGCGCCAGCCGCAACCACTATTTTGATCCTTGCTCCTTCCACTGATTATAGATGAGTTAACAACTCATATTCAAGAGAAGATACCTAAGTGTATATTAGTTTGCAGGTGATTTAGTGTTGGTGGATGGATAGAGAAATGGTGTGAATGCTAAACTTGAGAGATGGGGAGCCTTAAGAATCCAACGTCTTTAAAATAAGTCATATAAAGACAAAATATATGGATTGCAACTTTAGAAGGCATGTACAAGGAGCCGAAACTACTATGAGAATTGAACCTCAAAAGACACCACATGAAGAGATCCATTATGATACCTTGGCTTGATAATTAGTAAAGATGAAGAGATCGAGGAAAATGTGGAACATAGGATAAGAGCGGGATAGTTGAAGTGGAGACATGCTTCTAGAACATAGTCGCCAACTTCGTTTCGGTCTGGCATCCAAAATGAAATATTTCGGCATTTCAGAATTCTAGCAGAAAAACTGTTCGAAGTAACTTTTCAAAAAATATAAAAATAAAAATATATATGTAAAAAATAAAAAATAAAATATTATTTCTAGAAAAAAACCTAGAGTTCCAAATATTATTTCCTAATATGATAATTTCCCAAGAATGATTTACCCCAAATTTTGTAATTGGCCAAATTTAACTAGGGCTGACAACTTAACAAGCAGAACTTGGACAAGCTCGGTCCAACACATGCTTTGAGCATTTTCAGCATAGATAGGCTACACCATCCTTTCCTTTTCTTTTTCTTTTTTTTTTTCTTTTGTCTTTTGAGACCTTGACTAACCCTTTAAAAAGGATATTTTTGAGAGAAAGAGAGAGAGAG
The DNA here is from genome assembly GCA_012931725.1 of Litsea cubeba. NCBI lineage: Eukaryota > Viridiplantae > Streptophyta > Magnoliopsida > Laurales > Lauraceae > Litsea > Litsea cubeba. Next base: position 129,122,586 of record CM022947.1, read on the forward strand.
AGAGAGAGGGGGGGGGGGGGGGTCAGAGAAAAATTGACATCAGGCATCGACCATGTGGGTCCATGTGATGACCATGTAACCATGTTATGTCTTTAGATCTTTAGATAGGGTTTTTCCCCAAACCAAAAGTTCCATAGGGTTTTTTCTCAAACTGAAAAAAAGAAGGAGAGAGAGAGAGAGAGAGAGAGAGAGAGAGAGAGAGAGAGAGAGAGAGAGAGAGAGAGAGATGGGGAAGAGGAAACACTGTGAGTGGGGATGGCGAGCAGTGAACTGAAAGCAGCAAACGGGGAGGGACCACAACAAGCAGGTACCATCCCCCTCACTCTTTCCCTCCTTCACTTCTTCATTTTCCCCCCTTGCAACCACCCCCTTAAAAAAACTTCTAAAAAACACACTCTTTGATTTTGGCTGTTCATATGGAGCGAAATTAGCCTTTTCAGATGAAATACCACATTTCGGCCGGTATAAAGGAATTTTTGGACAAATTTTGGTGCCCTATTTCATTTGGCTAAATTCGGCTGAAACGTAACGGAATTGACAACATTGTTCTTGAGTACTTTATAATAGGTGCATGCCAGCAAGATTGAAAGGGAGATTTAACAAGACAAATATTAGACCAACTATGACCTATGGAGCAAAATGTTGGCCAATCAAGGAGCAACACGTGCACAAAAGAGTAGCAAAGATGAGAATGTTGAGGTGGACGTATGGTAAAACTAAGAAGGATAGAATAAAAAATGAGCGCTTTCGAGATCATTTAGAGGTAGCATCAATAGGTAATAAAATAAGAAAAACTTGTCTCGGATGGTTTGGAACTTTGGACATGTCCAATGCGGAACAGCAATAGTGTCTTGTGGAGGAATTTTTTTTTCGTGCAAATTGATGGCCTGCCATCGGGAAGGGGTACACCGAAGAGGACATAGATAGAAGTGATAACAATAGATCTGACAAAGTGCAATCTATCCGAGAATTTGGCTCGGGATAGATCGGAATGGATAAACAAAATTCATGTAACAAACCCTAATATAGTTGGAACAAGGCTTTGATGATGATGATACATGAGCCCACACATGAATGGACGCAAACGCAACTCAAATCCCAATTCAACAATTAAAAGCTACTAAAAGATTAAAGCATATGGGCTGTTGGTAGATTGACTTGAACTAGATACCTCAGGGCACCAGGCAGCTACCAGCTGCGCTAAAAGCTTTTATCGATATAAATAGCTTATATTAAACATAATATATAATACATATATCTAGGGTTTACGGGTGTTCAGATACATACTCGACTAGACCCGCAGGGCCGCACCTGATTATTAATAGCGTTTAAAAAGAGGGGTTGGGTCCTTCAGGAGACAGGTAACTGGACGTTCATTAACATCCCTACGGAAAAAGGGATCATCCAAATAAAGGTTACTAATGGGAAGGCAGTCAGACAAATGGATTAGAGCACAACCAAAATGGACTGAGTGTAGGAAGAAAGGTTACCCATGGGGAGACGGCCAAGAAGGACTAGTGCAGGGAGAATGGATAGTAATCAGTCCATCAATGCGTGTCACAAATAAGAAGATGAGGCATTCTTCAATACTATATAGAGTTTCCAAACAAAATTAATCTCTATATCACCATCAGTAACCAAAATGGGGAAACGACAATTCAATAAAAAGCATTCATCCACCAATAAATCTGTAAGAACAAACAACTTAGATCATTCTAATATTTCTTTAAATTCATGAAATGGAATAAAAATCAAAATCTATGATTCAAGAAAATCACAAATAGAAGATGATGAAGAAGATACATCAACCAAAACATATTCAAACAAACGCAAAGGATTCTGTGAGTAGCATGTGATCAATCAACCAAAATGGCCCCCAAAGTCGATGCAAAACCATATTGTTATCAGATAACCCAAATCCAATACTCAACTATCAATTCCTAATCTTCCTCGAATCAAACGAAGAGACAATCATGGAGTTCACCAATCAAAACAGTCATAAGATGTGAATATAACGAAAGCGGCATCATCAAATCAAAACAAAAATGAAATTGTTGCATCTTTCGATTCATATCGAAACCAATCAACAACGAGAATCTCTCAGGGAAGGAAAAAAAAAAAAAAAGCAATCTCTAATGAAGAATCACATCAGTCAAAGATTAGCAAAATAAACAAAACGAACAAAATAGAAACCCTAACTCCATAAATAATCAACAGATTCGAGACGAAATCGAAAGATGAGAGGAAAATCTAACCTCTGATGGCGTCATGAAGCAGAGATTGGGAGACGAATCCGAGGCGGGGGTCGGTCGGGGCCGAAGAATCTTCGCATCCATTGAGAGGATTTCTGGAGAGGAAGGTAGAAGCGGTCGGACTCGACCGCCATGAAAGAGAAGAAGAGAGTCTTCTTCCTGTAACCCTCAGCATCCTTTCCTTGTTCAAGTTCACCTCCTTCCTTTCAGAAGAGGAACAAATGACTGAATGTCACCACGTTCTAATCCCTAACACCACAGAAAGAAAGAAAAAGGAGCCAAACATACAAAAAGGAATTGCATTTGCATATGCATATGAAATATGAATAAATGAATTAAGCATTCAGCTGATTTTTCCAGAGACAGACCCAATTGAAGAAAGGGGCTGAGCCAAGGGGCCCAATTTACTAGGCCCTCCAAAAGTTTTACATAAAAATTTTATTTTAAATTCAGCCAATGCAGGATTTAAGCAAAAACAATTACATTTCGGCCGAAATGATATTTTATTTTATTAAATATTTTTTATTTTTTATACATATTATTCTTTGTATTTCTTACACTTCTTCAAAATATAATTTTAAAAAGTTTTACTAGACTGAATTAAATCTATATTTATTTTTTATATTTTATATATATATATTATTCTTATGATTTTCCGAGATTTATTTCGAAAAGTTTTGCCAAATTCCTCAATTGGTTGAAAATTTTCATTTTAGAGGTCAGACCAAAATGAGGTCCAAAATAATATTAACAACTATGTATGTAATATGTGATTTTTACTAATGAGATTATTACATGATTTGATGAATCCCAACTTGCAGTTTGCCTGATGTCAATGATCTTGTATGGAACCCCAAGGGGTAGCTCAGTTGGCCTAGGACCACGGTTTGCTCCCGAAGGTTGAGGGTTCGAAACCGCGCTACCACACTGGGGCCACAGGGGGTTTTTACCCGGCTTTGCCTCCTGGGCCCGCAGGGATTACTCCGGCCCAAAGGGCCGGGACACCCTGCGTCGTCAGCAAAAAAAAAAAAAAAAAAAAAAAAAAAAAAAAAAAGATCTTGTATGGCAGATATTAGTTCCCGGCACAGCAAATCTGTTTAAGTTACAAGTGATATAATGGGCCCAAATGCTATATAATTGTGACCCGGATTGGAGATATGTAGTGGTAGCAGTCGGCGATTAATGACAAGTTAACTGGAAATAGTAACGGTTTAGTTTGTATTTAGCAATGATCGCAATGGATCTGGAAACTTTAATTTAGGGCGGTTTATTTGGAGGTATTTATGATGAGAATTATGAGTGTTGGGGATTTCTGATATTAGTGCCAAAAGCATCTCCCCTTAGCATTTCAAATGTTGTGTTTGACTGCTGAAATTCATCTTCTGCAATTGAGGATAAGATTATTCTGATTTTTCATACTCCCTGAGGGGCGGCGCTTCATGTATGTGAGTGGGGTCAATCGACCCCACTGACATTTGAAAAATTATTTAAAAAAAAAACTTTAATGAATTGAACTTACGGAAGATTTTGACCCCACTCAATGCTTAAGTTAATGGGCCATCTATCTACTAAAATATAAAAAAAAATGAACTTATGAAAAATAAATCTTTTGTTGACCCCGTTGACTCGAATTCCTGGAGCAGCCACTATACACCCTATTGTTTCATTATTTCGGGCAATACATTTTTTTTATATAAAAAAACTGATTTTTCTTGAAAAGAAGACTTTAGATTTTTATGGTAGATGTATGAATGTAGGATTTCTTTTTTCCCATGGAGGCAAGAATGGGTAGAGAATAGAATTCTCCCAATACTCATATAAGTTCTTAGAATGGCTGAAGTAAAGAACATTGAACTGAAAAAATTTATGAAGTATGTAGGTGTCCTTTCCAACTTGCTGACACTGCCAAAAAAAATAAAATAAAAATGTTAAGTACACCACCAAGCTAAGAAGCGAATGGGCCGTAGGGTGGAGGCTGTGGGCTAGGGGTGATCGACCGGATTTCCGGTCCGGCCCAAAATGAAGGACCGGACCGGACCACTTATAAGCGGTCCGGTCCGGTCCGGTCCGGTCCAAACCGGTCCGGTTGGACCACTTAAAGTGGTCCGGACCGGTTTTCATTTTTTTTTTCTTTTCATTTTTTTTTCATTTTTTTTTTGTTTTTTTTTTTCCATTTTCACCTCACATCTAAAAAGTAGACAAATGTCAAATGAATGAATGATGGGTTTTACAAATGGGTGCTAGGCTCATGCCTCATGGGCTCAAAGATTATGAAAAAAAAATAAAAAAAAAAATATTTTAATAAATGCGGTCCGGTCCGGTCCGGACCGGACCACAAAAGGCCCAGACCGGACCGGACCGGACCGGATTTGGACCACCAAAACCGCAAATCCAATCCAGTCCGATTCGATTTTGTAGTCCGATCCGATCTGCGGTCCGGTTCTGTGCAGCCCTACTGTGGGCCTTCCGGATTTTGGCCTTTCAGTTTCTACAAGTCCTGCATTTTTACTCTTGGTTTTATGGGGTCCTCCTAATTTTGCTTTGTTTTCAGTTTTTCATTTTGAATGATTTCTTTATGAAGAGTCACCAGCAAAGACAGGTGTCCCTTCTTCCTCATCCCCTGCAAAACTAACGTCCAAAGAGGCATTTTCAAGGAACCCTATTCATCTTCCACAAACGCACACATTCTCTCTCTCTCTCTCTCTCTCTCATCCTGGATTTAAACACTACGCAAGTTTTCAAAGAAAAAAAAAAATAGGAAAATTACTGTGCCTGAGATGGAGCTTGAGGATCTACGGTCGGATTTGAATGCCTTGAAAAAATTGTATGGCCTACTCCAATCTAAAGGGAATATTCTACAAGTTGCAGGCTCTGAAAATGTGAGTTTTACACTTCTTGGAAGTTGCATTCATTTCCCTTCTTTGGTCCCCTCTTCTTCCACTTCCTTCAAGCATTTACACCATATAACTGTAATATAGTCAATTTTCATTTCACCCACCCAAAAAGACAATGCACAGATAATTGTCTGCCACACTCTCCCTTGTTCACACACACTCATCTCATACACATAGCAAATGGTCAAATGTGGACGACTTAGGGCCTTAGAATCTTATCAAACAGGCGATCCAAAGTCCCATGACAAAAAAATAAAATAAAATGATAACGGAATATCTAATGTAGTTTTTTTTTTTTTTTTAAGAGGACCCACCAAAAACATCCCATGTGGCTCATTGCCAACGACTAGAAAATAGTGGATGTATTGTGGCCAGGGCCGCACAATGCAGATGTCCCAAACACTGTTTATAATGAATCTCGTAATAGGCCAAATGTATTTGGGATGTGATGGGCCATTTAGTGATGTGGCCACTGTATAGACGGTTCAGATGATCACATGTAACTAGTTTCTTAGAAACATTTAGAGTGATGATCCCCTGCTGCTGCATTGCATGGAGGGGAGTCTGCAGCGTTGTCTAATCGACGTGCTTCTATGATCATCAATCTCATGTTGTTTCAAATTTTCTTTTAAGCAGTTGGATAACACATCAAAACAGCTGCTGAAGAAGCTGCTGGATGGCGCCACTAAACAAGCTTTCCAATCTCATTCAAAGGTAAACCTCCTCTTGATCTAATTAATTAAGCCAAGTGCTCTGAAATCCAAAATTCTGTCTTTCGTTTTCACATCTCTTCATTTGTTGTTGTTGCAGATCACAACAGAGAAATCATCTGCCTCTTTTTTACCTGATTCCCCTCAAAAACTACCAACATCAAATACGAATCCTTCCATGGATAAAGAAACCCCAGAGTCTGCTCAAGCTCCAGAAGAAAGAGATGAGTCTCAAAGCCACCAGGGACCCTCTGCTGCAGAGCGGCAGAAGAAGCTGAAGAGAGAAACCAGAAAGGAACGGAGTTTTTGCAGGATTTGTGAGAAAAGTGATGCCGCCAAAGGGCAAATACTATCAACCAAAGAGAAGAAGATATCGTCAGATTCTAATGAGAAAACACAAATGATGAATAAAAACCATGTCCATCGACCTGGACACGGTCGGTTTAAGGCCCAAGACCATTTATCAAAGACAGAGCATGGAAAGGAGTTAGAATCAAGAGAGGAAGAAGAAGAAACCCATGGGCCTGTAGCCAAAATTCACAAGAACCCGAGTATAGTCGGATTGGGACCCGACTCTACAATTTCTCTTCTGGTGCTTCATAACGGATCCGAAAATGGGCCTTTGGAATTGAGCAAGAAGAAAGAGAAGAAGTCCCAAACCACCATCTCGGACGAAGCAGCGATGACTATCCGTCGTATTGATGACCATCTACCTGTGAAAAAGGAGCCAGAGAATTCAATAATAGTGCCTGGTCAGATGTTGATTCAGCATCCTTTTCAAGTTAAAGAGCTGCAGATTCATCATCAACATGTCAAGGCTCCAAACCTGCAGACAAATGAATTCAAATCTTGGCCGGTTGAAACTAGTGGGTCCACTATGAAGGCAGATGATTTGCTGCCAAGTCAGCACAAGTGCCGTAGGACAGACAAGATGGACCCACCAACAGACCACACTCCCACCGAGAGCAGCTTGTTGATGGGGAGGAAGAGTACAAATCAGATGAATGGGAAAGCATTGGAAGACCAACGGTCAAGGGGTACAGTTCGATTGGTGGGACCCACAATAGAAAGGACACTGACGCCGCACAAGAAAGATGCCAAAGTGAGTGAATGTAGCGGTCCAGATCAGAAGCGGAAACAGCAAACCACAGATCAAAAGATCAATCCTCATGCCCTCCATAAAACCGATACAAAACGGAAGATTTCGGCATCATCCTCAATTAAAGTTCCTACCAATTTGAATCGGCAGAGAATCCAAGAGACTCACCATAAGAAAGAACGTGACTCGACGGATCGGATTATGAGTCGGATCACTGGTCCTGGACCCAGTCGTCTAGAACGGGTTCTGACTACTCGGACAGTCGATAACGTTCCACTAAATCAGAAGCAGAAGCAGAGGGTCAGGTGTAGGCAGTCACACAATCAAGATCTAGCCAAACACGCACCAAAGGTGGGCCCCACTTTGGAGAAAGACTCGACCCGAATCATATCAAGTAGTGGGCCAGTCAAAGCCCTCCATGGCGAGATGATAGACGGCCAGGATTCCCACCAGCATAAGAAGCGCATGCGGCATCAGCTGACGTGGAAAGAGAGGCCTCGTGGGACGAACCGCAAGCCAATTCAAGAGAAGAGCACGAGCAGCTGCACGAGTTGTTCCTCTGCGAGTCGCACGAGTGACTCGTCTTCGACCCCGAGTCGACGAGTCGCACGAGCGGATAGCAGGGAGAGGAAGCTGCCGAATCGGATGCTGACTCACCGAGCCCTGGCACCTGAGATGAGGTTGCCACGACGGACAATGACCCACCATGCGGGTCCCACTCCCACTGCTCGAAAACTACCTCTCCCACCTCCTCCGCGTGAGAAGAGGAGCCTCACGAAGCCGAAGATTCACGGGAAAGCACTTCCCCACAAGGAGGAATCCTCAGATCGAATGGTGGGCCCACTGAGTCGTGTGGGTCCCACCACTTCAGCCAACGTGACTCACCAGGTCGAAGAGAAGCGCACTGAGGGGCGGTTGAGGAGATTCAGGAACAAGCTTGGCATCATATTCCACCATCATCACCACCATCACCATCACCATCATCTTGGGGGCCATCAAAGTGGGGTGAACGGCGAGGATGATGACAGAATATCGGAGTCCTCTGAGGTGGGCCATCATCACCATCGGTCGTTGTGGAGATATCTCCGCGACATGACACACCACACGGCCAAAGAGGGGCACGTAAAGCTTGCAGCAGAGGTTGGAGGGGAAAGAGCAGCGGGGACTGTTGGGAAATCAGTGGTGAGGAGAGCGACAGGTAAGCAGCAGAAGGGGCATTTCCACGCGCTCGTGGACCGGCTGCTGAGGCATCTGTGGCATTCAAAAAAGCAGCAAAAGCGGTTGGGGAAGAGTGGGAGCAGGAAGATACATCGTAATAATTATAAGAAGAAGAAGAAGGTGAAGCAGCATTGGTGGCAGAGGTTCCATGGGCGCAGGGGAGTAAAGCTGGCAAATCATAAGAATGCTCGTCTCACATTAAGCTTTCGGAGACCCAAAGATAAGAAGACAGATTAAATGTGAGTCCCCCAATTATCAACTCATTTAGAGCCACTCTCCCAGGGCCCGTCCAAGATATATGCAGGAGTAGAAGGCAGCAGCTGATATAGTAAGATTAGAGTAAATCTCGGATTTGAAATAAAATTAAAGTGGAGTACTGGGTTGAAATAAAATGAGTTTTGATTTACGTATTTGGTTTGTTGGAATAAAATAAGATGAAAGTGAGGGGCAACAAACTTTCAAGGGAAAGAAAGAAGGTGGGAGTAAAGTAAGCAAATTATTCAAGTTGGCTGGAATGAAATTTTAATGAATTGAGTAGAATCAGCGTTATTTCACTTATTCCCTGTGCTCCATTCAAACAGGCATCTTCTATTCTATCCTATGGCAAACAAACAGACCGTTAGGCCCTTTAGCACAAGCACTTCTCAAATTGCCATTTTATATCCTTATGATCTGGTTGTTCTGTATCATTTTCTTTTGGATCTTGTTATTCTCCATTGAATTTTATCCTTCTAGTTTGGGAACTTTACATGTAGAATGAAGTTATGTAAAGCAACAAATCAAAATAGATTAAAATATAAAGGGATTATTATGGTCTTTTATTTTAAGTGGTTTGATAAAGAATCTTTTTCATTTTTTGTACAAAAAGTGGACTTATTTTTTTGTCATCTAGAGGATAAAAGGTGTTGCTTTTTTACTTTTATTTGAAAAAGAAATAAGTAATTTTGAATTTGTGTACTTTTGATATGACTCTAGTTTTTTTTTTTTAAATTGAAGGATTTACTTCACTTTCACTGTAATAGTAAATTCCCAAACGGGCTTGGCGAAAAAAAAACCACCACCAACATAAAAAAGCTAAATACAATAATGTTCCGATATAATAGATATGCATGGGACCTAATACCAAGCAAGAAATGCATAAAAATTACAAAATTGATTTACCCCTTGCTTTGCTAGAGAGTCCGCAAGTAATTAGAAAATCTACTAACTTGAACGAAAGAAACATGCGTCGTAAATGAGGCCAACAGATATATCCATGGAGCTCACACTTGCAAAAATTCAGGTCCATTCAAAATAAAACATATTGCTTTGCTAGATATTTTAATATGTATATTTAGTAATATGTGGATGAGATTAAATTATCTATACAATTTCTCTTGCTATTATATTGAAGGGCTTGATTTGGTTTAGGATTTATTATAAATGGGCTTGGTTTTGGAGTTTTATTGGGCTTGACCCAGACGGACCTAGTCTCTTATTTTGCAGTTTAACGTGACCTTAATTTCTAGCTTTACGCCATCTGAGCCTGATTTCTCCGACTATCAAAATGAACGAGACGCTTTCCGGCCTTCATCTATCCGCCAAGTCCCACACACCATACACGGATGTTTCTAATTCAACTACAATTACTACTACATAAAAGACTCGACTCAACCTCCCAAGTGAATTGAGTATAAATCTTCAAAAACCCTGATCAAACTCCCTTGAGTCACTTGACAGTTAGACTCAATGTCCTAAATTCTATCAAGTTGGGCAAATCTAGTTTTAAACTTATGATTATATAGAAATATAGGATGACTATAAGAAGAAAAGAAAAAATTAATATTCATGCGCATCCATCTCTTATAGTGAGGGACAGCATAGTAGGGTTAACTTTATAATACATTCGAACCATCCACACACATAAAACCCCCTTAATAACACTAGATCCATTGAAATTTCACCTATCAAAATTGATAGGACCGTTGGATTGAGGGTCAATTCTTTCTTTAATACGAAGTCATTAAATGTATGGGCCACGAATGAAGGGGTTAGAGGCATAGGATTGACCCCAAATTTGATATATGGGCTCATCCAAGATGTCTCTTTCCATCATCCACAAGCCCCATGATCAATAGGCCCCCTAGGTTGGCTCCATTAAATTTGTCCCTCGCCATATGGCGAGAAAAGGATGTAAAGGAATACCCATATATATATATATATATATATATATATGAAAGGGAGATTTGTTCACCTCTAGGGTTTTGACATATTGGTTCATCTCAAACTTTGTTTTTTCCAAATTCATTACTCAAATTTACATAATATCATCAGAGTCGTTTGACTCTGGTCAACACTATTTTTTTAACTTTTTTTCACCATATCCCATGATATCATGGGATAGTCCCATGATATTAGGGATTTATCAATTACTGTATCATATATTTTCTGGTGAACAAATTCATTTTTTTTTTTTTTTGGAAGGAATAAGGAATTGCATTAAACTGAAATGTCAACATACAAAGCATTAATCAACCAAGGAGGTGGAACATGACTCCACACTCCAGGACATGACAAGGAACCTCCCACCCGAACAACAATGCGGGCAGCAATGTTCGCAGATCTCCTGACAAACGAGAATTGCATTTCTCCTAAAGAATGAGCCAAAGCTCTACATTCCTCAATAATGAGGCCAAACCCATTTGGACTAGAAAAATTATCTGTTAAAGCTTTGAATACTTGTAAACAGTCCAACTCTACAACAATGCATGACAGCTGCAAACCCTTAATCCAACTGAGAACCTCACGGCTCACGCACACCAAGAGCTTCAGCATCTCTAGCAGCAAAATTTCCAAGAATGCAGTCACATTTTGCTGCAATAAAGCCACCATCAGAACTTCGAATAACTCCTCCGTAACTGATCTTTCCCTGGGAAGTAAAGGTTGCAGCATCTACGTTGCATTTGAACCATCCCAATTGAGGCTTCTTCCAACAGAAAGAACCTTGAACTAACTTGCTAGGATCATCATCAATAAATAAAGTTTGTTTCCTCGCTGTTTGCCACTGAAACAAGAACTGACCTGCAGAGTTGAGAATATGATTCACTCTTCCACGCTTATTATTCCTTATTTTATCATTTCTATTTATCCAAATCCTCCAGCAAACCATAACTACAAGATTGCATTCCTCCTTGCTGCAGCGGGAATAAAAATGCTTTAACCAAACAAAAAAATGACGAACAATTCCCAACATAACCAATTGAAGATGAAATCCAACAAGATTTTGCAAAATCAGAATCCACCAAAGCATGAGTGACAGTCTCATTATAAGCATTACATAAAGAACAAGTAGGCATTACCTCCACTCTTCTTCGAATAAGATTATCAGCTTTAGGCAAGACATTCATCGCTGCTCTCCAAATAATATTCTTCACCTTACCCGGCACATCCAATTTCCATATCCTTCTCCATATGCAACTGGGAGATATATCAGTCATGTTAGATTGCATTTTATAACAACTACGGACATAGTAAGAACCATGAGGGTTGTGACGCCCCGGAGTCCCACATCGACTATAGAGAGGAAAGTTATTGGGATTATATATAGTGCTTACACCCTTACTTGCATAAGGTCTTTTAATGGGTTGAGGCCCATCGGAAACAAAATCATGAGGCTAGTGGGCCAAAACGGACAATATCATGCATGTGTGTAGAGGTGGGGCGTTATAAATGGTATCAGAGCCGTGTGTAGGGGTGGGGCGTTACAAATGGTATCAGAGCCGACTCTCGACTAGTTCGTTGTGTAGGGGTAGGGCGTGGCCAATCAGAAATAAAACCACTATCATGCATGTGTGTAGGGTGGGCGTCACAAAGGTCAGCCAACCAAATACCAAACATCGCAATCTTTACGATTACTGGGGGGGAATTTGCATAATAAGGTCCTTATCCCTAGTGTTAAAAATGTCAGCCACAAACATCATAATCCCACCTTCGCTTATCAGACACCATTAGACTACTAACCGGAGCTGTTGCGATATCCTCATTCAAATTAGTGGTAATGAAGCCATTGTCCATATCAGGGACGAATAACCACATGTTTCGCTGCCATGATAGAACGCCAAACGTAGCTCGGATTGTAACCCAAACTAGCTTCAACAAAAGAAGTTCTTGGAAAGTAGCGAGCCTTGAACACTTTGGCAACAAGTGAGTCCGGATTCGTTAGAAGTTTCCAACCTTGTTTGCCCAACATTGCAATATTGAAGGCATGTAATTGTTTAAATCCAATACCCCCAAATTCCTTCGGTTTACACAAGAGATCCCATCTCAACCAATTGATGCCGCCACCCCCATTGCGCTTGTTTCCCCACCAAAAAGAGTTCATCATAATTTCCAGTTCTCTACACAAATCAAGTGGAAGAAGATAAACGTTCATGGCATAGTTGGGCATTGCTTGGGCCACCGTTTTCAGCAAAATTTCTTTCCTTGCTCTAGAAAGCATCCTTTTATTCCATCCTTGTAATCTGTTCCAAACTTTAGTCTCTAATAAAGCTAAACACATCTTTTTTCCTCCTAACAACAAAAGACGGCAGACCAAGGTAGGCACCATGATTCGTAGTACCATTAACATAAAGAATTCCACAAAACTGACTTGCAACAGTGGCACTCACATTGGCACTAAAAGAGACTGAGGACTTGTTGAAATTAACCATTTGCCCTGAAGCACGTCCATAAACCGCCAGCATATCATTCACTAAACAAGCTTCTTGCTGATTTGCTTTAAAAAATAAAAAACAATCATCAGCAAAGAACAAATGGGTCACAGCTGGAGCACCCCTTGCAACTCTCGCACCATGAATCAAACCAGCCCTCTCTTTCTTTCTTTCTAATTAGAGAACTCAAACCTTCCGCACATAAAATGAACAAGTACGGTGACAAAGGGTTGCCTTGGCGCAGGCCCTTGGTAGGAATAATTGGACCCACCTCCTTGCCATCACGAATCACACTATAACTGACCGTAGACACACATAGCATGATCAGCTCAACGCCTCAACCCACTTAGCATCGACTAAGAAAATCCCATTCAATTAGGTCATATGCTTTAGACAAATCTATTTTAAGTGCAGCCACCCCACTATTGCCTTTCCTCTTTCTCTTTAAGAAGTGCATAATCTCTGCTGAAATAAGAATATTATCTGTAATAGCACGTCCGGGAACAAACGCGCTTTGGAATTCTGAAACAACAGTAGCTAGCATTGTCTTCATTCGATTTGCTATCATCTTGGAAACAATCTTATACAATACGTTGCATAACGCTGCTATTGGTCTCATATCCGATAAAACCTCAGGCTGTTGCTTCTTTGGTATTAGCACAATTGAAGTATCATTCAAACCCACTGGAAAAGAGCAAGTGTTAATGAAACTCAGACAAGCTGAAGTTACATCCTCAGCTACTATGTGCCAAAACTTTTGATAAAATGTTGGGTTCATGCCATCCGGGCCCGGAGATTTGTCAGGATGCATCCCAAACAGAGCTTCTTTGACTTTAATTGCAGAGAAAGGGTCCATAAGCATCGAGTTTTGCTCACTAGTGACCTTCAGCTCCTTACAATTTAACACTTCCTCACTCTGACAACCACCAGATGTAAATAAATTTCTAAAATACTCAACAATCATACTGTCAATCTCATCCGGAGTCAAACACCATTGCCCTTGATTATTGCGAAGCTTCACAAAAGTATTGTTTCGCTTTCTCGCTGATGCCGTCTATGAGAATATCGAGAGTTCATGTCTCCCTCTTTAAGCCAGAATGATTTTGATTTCTGTTTCCAGAAAACCTCATGGCTATGGAGAAGCGCATTATACCGATTTCTGGCTTCAATAAATTCATCCATTCCTTCTTGGTCACGACGCCCCCTTAGCAAACCCATTCTTCTCTTACAATCCGACATGCGATTGCGAAAATCTCTAGCTAAATGCCCACCCCACTCAAGCAAAGCAGACCCACACATCGAGATTTTGCGCTGAATTGGACTACCAGCAGAAGAGACCCCCAACTGTTACGAATAACATCCACGCAATCAACCTCCCGCAACCACAAATTTTCAAATCGGAATCTTTTAGACTCATGAATATGACCCAAAGGATTAGGACCCAAAGGATTAGGGTCCATAAAAATAGGTAGATGATCAGAGCAAGAGGATTCCAAGCTCCAGACCTTCGCCCTACGAAATTGACGAATCCAATCAGCAGAACCAAACACCCTATCAAGTTTCTCTTCTACCCAATCATCTGTACCCCTTGACCTCTCCCAGGTGAACTGATAACCTTCCATCCCGAGATCAATTAAACCACTATCAGTAATAGCACTCTTAAAACCTTGAAGCAACTAATTTGGGTGGTCTCGTCTACCTCTTTTTGCATTGGCCGCCAAGAGATCATTGAAATCACCAAGGCACACCCATGGAAGAGAAGAAGAAGAAGAAGAAAGGACCCGAAGTAAGTTCCAAGAATCACGCCGCCTACTAGATTCTGGATAGCCATAATAACCCGTCATCCTCCACTTTCCCAAATCAGCAATTTCAACTTCGACATCTATAAAATTTCTAGCAAAACTCAACAAATTAACTTTGCTGCTAGCTTTCCACATGAGAGCAACCCCACCGTTATGGCCCACCCAATCTACCACAAATAGCCCATCAAAACCCAACTTCACTTTGATGCTTTCTAAGCAACTTCTACAACTTAAAAGTTTCAATGGGAAAATAAAAGAAGGCTTCTTACTCTTGACCAAATCTACTAACACTTGAACTGTCCGTGGGTGGCCCAGCCCACGGCAGTCACTACCTCAAAATGGGTAAAAAACGACAGAACTTTACGGGATTTTCGACGGCTGAAAACTGTCGGTAATAACGACGATTATTAACTCTCGTTTTTCCCACAACCACAGCAGATTTATCCTCACGTAAACACATTAAAAATGTCAAAAAATTCAGACCGTCGCTTCCTAAAATTCTCTTCCGCGCGCTACCGGAAGGTCCCCAAATGCGCCTCTTTCATTTCGCGCCCTAATTACATATCCTCTTGTATGTCTCTCGCTGGCGTCTCTCCCTTCCGGCAACGTCTCGCGGAGACTCAGTGGGTGAAGCAGATCCAGGTACGCCTCCTCTTTCCCTTCGTCTCCTCCTCTTCGTTCTTTCTCTGTTTTTTTTTTTTTTTTTTGTTCTGGGACTGCATGCCGACCGAGAAGGAAAGGAGATTTGTGCATGGGTGTGTGTTGCAGTGGAGGAGAGGAAGAGAAAGAGAAAGGAAGGAGGTGGTGTGTACGTGCGCAAGGGAGGAGCAGTGCAGGTGGGTGTACAGGTGTGGTGCGAGGTGCGGTGGGAGAAGAAGATGGAGAGGAAGAAGAAGAGAATAAAGAAAAAGAAACAAAGGAAAAGAAAGATAGAGGTGGTGCGTGCGCAGGGGCTGCGGCAGGGAGTGGAAGATGGGGAAGAGGAAGGAGAGAAGGAAAAAGAAAGGGAGTGAAGAGGAGCAGAGGAAGAGAAAAAGAAAGAAATAAGAAGGGAGAGAGGGTGTACGCAGGGCGCAGGTGGTGTGTGTGAGGATGCAGGGGTGAGTTCAGGGGGAGATGGAGGAGAAGGGGAGTACCTGTTCCGGAGTCCAGCGGCGAGGCGGAGGAGGCGGTGCTGCGTGGGTCCTCTGCACCGCTGGGAGGGGACGGCGCTGCGTGCAGGAGAGGAACGGAGAGATGGATGATGATGGTGGATAGCGATCCGGCTGGTGAGGGAAGAGAGAAACGATGATGAGATGGGGGTGGTGAAGTAGGGGGAGCGAGAGGGAGTCCTGAGAGGTTCTGCGCAGGGGAAGGGTGTCGAGAGGTCTCAAGATGGTCGATTGAAGTTCTAGGGTTTCAATTAGGTCTTGGGGATTGTGGATTGGCAATGGGGTAGGCCGATTGGGTCTGGGTGCAGGGGCTGGGGTAGATTTTGGGGTTTCCTTTGGGTGCTCATAATTTTTGGTTTTGTTGAATGTGTGTACCCAGATCCTGGAATGTTCTCATTTGGGACTGATCAGCATGATTCAGACCAGTTCTTTATATGGAACAAATCAGTCCCCTACTGGAGAAGTGGATACTGGAACAGAAGAACTTATGAGTTATGACAAGACACCGGAAGCAAACAATGACTGATTTTGATATGGAATATTTGATCTTTGGGTTTAGTTGCTGCTTTGAGTTCTTTCTTTTTTATTTTGTTGGAATTATGATTTGATTTGGATTTCTGCACAATGCATGTTAGGTTTTTGTTACTAAAATTGATATTGTTGTGTGGAAAGAGCTGCCACCGCAGAAACCCTTGCTCGCACCAATCAATCTCAGCCATTTCCACTCTTGCTACAGCTGCTGGTATTTTTTTTGTTTTTTTTCATTTGATTTATTTGTTGTTGTTTGTTAATGTTGTTGAAGGAATTATGTAATATGAAGGTTGAATGTTTGTTATCTTTCATTAATTTGTTGGAGAATGCAACATGGTGTCCACCCATTCTGTGAGTTGTGACAGAACAGAAATATTTAGATGCTATTTTGTCCCGCAACGGTTCTGCTGTACTTTATGTATGCTCACTGCCTCTTTGGTACTTGCTAGTGATTATATTCTGGTTCAATGTAGTCTTTGAAATTTTCAGATGGCTCATGGTGGAATAAACTGGGGATTTCTAGCTAGGAAAACATATACATGAAGAATTCAGCATTCAGTTGAATATGAAGAAATACTTTCATTTGCTAATGTTTGTAGTTCCATGATATAGGCAAGTGGGCTGTTTTCCTGTTTTCTGTTATGGAAATTGGCTTCCATTTTCCATGGAAAATAAATAAATGCTGAACAGTGCATGCTTTCATGATCTAAAAGGTGGAATGGAACTGAAATGCTGGAGAAGTTGAGAGGGAAAAGGATGATGTTTGTGGGTGATTCACTTAACAGAGGACATTGAACATTAATGGTGTGTTTGTTACAGTCAGCAATTGGAGATGGCAAGAAATCAATGTCACCAAATGCTGCTTTAACCATTTTCAGAGCAGAGGTAAGCTGTGACATTTATCTCCAAATGATGAACATTGCATGTGTCACTCTAGCAGTAAATTTCAATTTAGTTTCCATGTTCTTTTTTTTCAGAAACATGATTTTCTTTTTCACAAACTAAACAGTGTTTTCATGTTCTTCTTTAGACTATAGGAAACATCTTACCTTTGTGAAGTCCAAACCATTCCTCTGACAGGCACTGCCATGGAAGATGTATATCCTCATTGTATTTCCTTGATGTTATTTAAATATTTAGAACTCAGATATTATGGATCTTCTACTGTGAAACTACCAAAAGCCTTCTAGACATTATTAATGTATCAAGTCATAAAATTTATTAGTCTCTCCTCTCAACTAATATATATTTCAGTCAGTCATGTTAACATTTGCACTTGTTCATGTGCTGAATAGGAATATAATGCTACAGTTGAGTTTCACTGGGCACCTCTTATTGTGGAATCAAATTCCGATCATCCATTTAAACATAGATTGAAGTCTAGAATTATCCGGCCAGATTCAGTACTCAAGCATGCATCCATGTGGGAAAAGGCAGATATAATAATTTTCAACACATACCTATGGTGGAGAACTGGGAATGTAAAACTTCTGTGAGTATACCATTTTATTTTTCATATTGATTAATTTCTTTTTACAGAGGTGAAGAAAACTAGGTGCAACCCAAATCAATAAGCAGTTTCAATACTTTGACCCGATATAATGTTCAAGGAACTCCATCACGTGGTGTAATTTCATCATGTGTTGAAACCAGCCGTAGATAGAAGATGAGGGTTAGCATCAAACAACCAGTTGGCTGTAAAAACTTGCTATGCTTAAACATGAGTTCTGCTTTAAGCCAACTCCAAATAGATGGGTTACGCTTCGATGATGATGAGATGACTACCAAGGCTTGAGTGCTTGGGGTGAAGTGAAATTGGAATTCAAACAAGTGTGTAGCTCATAGTCATTACTGCCCCAATACTTCATCATGCAGATAATCAGTCCTGATTTGGGGGTATAAAAGTCAGGGGAATAAGTATACCATCCATCACAATATATGATTTGTACCGAACCCAAATTTTCGATAGGTCTGCACTGAAGAAAAAAAACCTGTTCTGAAATGCCATGCATCTGCTAAAGGAAATCAAAATTTCAAATCAGCAGTGATTTGAAGTAATCAAAATGCACTCATACTTTTGAATTTCAATTATTTCAACTTGTTTAAAGGCTAGGGAGCTTTGGTTTGATGCAGATGGAGCAGTGAAGAAAATGGGGTTTGTGAAGACTTAAGTGGAATTGAAGCCATGAAGTTTGCATTGAAGACGTGGGAGGAATGGGTGAATTCCACTGTGGATACCCATAAAAAGAGAGTCTTCTTTGTTACCATGTCTCCTACACATCTTTGGTGAGTGACTTATGGAAGAAACCTGGTTAACCTGACATGTTAGACATGTTCATGTAGATATAGTATCCATATGTCATATGTCTAATGCCTTCCATATGTGTTATCCAACCCTTGAAATGTGAAACCTGGTTAACCTGACATGTTAGACATTTTCATGTAGATATAGTATCCATATGTCTAATGCCTTCCATATGTGTTATCCAACCCTTGAAATGTTTGTTGTTACTCTTTGATTTCATTAAGTCAAGATCTTTTCTCTCACTTCTTCCTCAAATTTCTTCATGTATTTTTTTTTGTTGGGATCAGTAACAAAAACTTTCATTGAGAAGAGAGCAAATTACGAAGAACAAAAACATGAGAAAATCAAAAACAAGAGGCACATGATGTGGAAGCTTGTGACCAATGTACCCCACCCAACCACCAAGCAAACATGATAGAAACAAAAACAAGAGGGCGCATAATGTGGAATCCTGTGAGCCTTAATCTTTGGCATCAGTGTATCATTTATCATACTTTATTGACAATTAAAGTTCAAAATATTAGACTTATAACTGAAACCTCTCTTCAATTTAATCAGACCTAGCTTTTGTTAAAATCAAAATATTAGACTTTACTGAAACCTCTCTTCAATTGGGGCATAGTCAGACCAAGCTTTCATTAAAAAGTGAATAGACTATTTATATATATATATATATATATTTATTTTTAAGAATCAGAGATTGAACCTGTAATCACAAGTGAAAGAAGTTGAATGGGCTGATATATATGTTACACTATGATACTAGATTGCTTTCTCATTTCCGTTCCTTTTGACGTCCCGTGCTGGTCATGTAGCTTTATCTCCTCTATTTGCCTTTAGCAGATAGTTTACTTATTATGATTTCTTCCTCTGGGCATAAATTATAAGTGCATACTTGATTTGAGATATGATTTTAAGGATCTAATAGATTCTCGCTTCCCTTCCTTTTATTCTTGTTGAATCTTCTCTTCTACAGTTACTTTTAGCCGGATAGATCCTGAAGGAAAGCTTTTTATGGGATTTCGAAAGGCATCAAACTCTATGTCCATGCAGGTAGAGCTTCTTATGCATCTAATCTAATTTTAAGTCAGTGTCGTGAATCGTGATGCACCCATTCTGTAGAAATGATCTAGAATGTTGATCTGATGTAGCTACTAGCTATCATGAGGGCTGACTCAGAAGTCTTCTGGATCACAATCAGTCTAGTCTTTGGCCTTGTTTGATTTCTTAACAATGAGACATACTGTGGTTCTTGCTATAGTGCAGAAATGGTATGTTTTCCAGTGTGCTTTATGTGCATTGTGTTTGGTTAGGTTTGGGTTGACCTTTTTAATTTTTGTTATAGGTTTTTGGTACCGATACTCGTGGATGTGTCAGGGGCTTGGGGTTGGGTGTCTCAAGGTCAATCGTGCATAATTCAAATCCTTATAAGAGAGCATATGAAGAAGAGCACAAATCGCATGTGGCCCTTGAGACTGAGGTGGATGGGTTGAAATCTCGAATGGAGGACATGGAGAAGATTGTTGCTTCCCTATCTCAAAGTGGGACGCAAATGCGATCTTCAACCGATCACGAGAGTTCCTCTCGAGTAAGACACAACTTTACATACAAAATGTAGATCCATAGACTTATTTAGATTATTGAGTTACATTATGTGTTTCTTAATTATAATGTAGTTGAGACCGCCATCCACACATCAAGAGACACAAGTAAGCTCGAGAGCAACATTCACAGGGACATACAAGTTGATGCATTTAAGGAAGAGCACAGTCGTAGCCTATGGGAGTTTGATGGGGGTATCACCGAACAATTCAGATTTATATAGAATTGTTATAGATGAGATTGTGGATGGTGACATCGAGTTGATGGACGGAGTTAGGAAGATGGAAGATATTATGCTTGCGGACATTATCGATTGGCCTACATTTAGGACTTTTCCTTGCTAGTTTTTTCTCTTCTATATTACTTGGATTTTGATGATAAGATGGATGTTCGGTTGTTTTGGATAACTGGATATTTGTATGAAGCTTTGCTTCATGGACAACTTTTTGAATTTTGAATATTGTATGGATGTTCACTTTTAGTGTTATTTTGTAAGTAGCTAATGAAATATATGGAGTTTCAATGGATGTTTGAATATTGGTATTTGGATGGATGAGTAGATGATGTACATGTGGTGATTATTATTTGATTTCAACAGGTTCAATTTTTTTATATTTATTTTTTTTTCAATTATTTTTTTTTCTAGAAAATAAATAAAACGACGGCCTAAAACCGTCGTTTTATAGTATAATTATGATTTTAAATTTTCATTAATTTTAAAAAAACAACAAATGGAAACCGTCGTTTATCCTGCTCTTAGCTGTCGGCATATTGTGTTAATGTGTCGGTAATGATCGTATTACACGATGTTTACGAGCCGTCGTTAATTTAAATATTAGCGATATGTAAAAACCGTCGTTTATTTAATGATTACCGACAGTTATTCACTGTGGTTTTGTAAAAGCGACTACAAAATGAACGATAGACCCAGCGACGGCCGCATGTGTCGTTTTTTGCTGAAAACGACGGTTTTGGACTGTCGTTTTTTGGACTTTTTTACGTAGTGAGTTCCAGCTCAAGATACTCATAGATCTCGGTGGGCTTGGAGTACAGGTCCCACCGCTGGTCTGTTTTTTAAATCCACTGAAATTTCCATCATTTGAGAAGTCATCCCTCCTTCAAGGCCCATACTGCTATGAAGCCCATCCTGGGATCTCCTTCTTTTAGAGTCACTAACAATAATGTCAGGCTCCAAATCTTCCTCACTTTCCTTATCCAAACCCACTCCAGTAGCTGTCCCCACCACAGACTTTCCTTTAGCACGTGATTCACTATTGCTTAGCAATATCTCACCAACTTCCTTATTAGAACCCACGATTCCACCATCAGCTCCACCATCACCTCTCTTTCTCAAAATATTCCCCGAATTTGTAGCAATCACCGAATCAACTGCCATGGCAACTGCTAATTCCACGTTGTTTCCACAATTCCACTTTCCATACCTAACTCTTCCGGCGGCGTTGATCTCAGCCACCGTTCACCTGAGTTCATCTGGTTCCTCCTGTTTGGCGCCTTCATCCAATGGCAATAGGCCTTCACCATTTCACCAGTTGAGCACTCATACAATTTCGGACATTGTTGCTCAGTATGGCCAAGAAGTCCGCATATGAAGCAGAATATGTTTAGACGCTCACACTTGAAGTCAATCCATATCCATTCTCCTCCTGCTTTCTTAATGCACATTCTTCGTTTGAGAGGCTTTCGAACATCAATGGAGACCCTAACTCTCATATAGTTCCTCTAAACTCCCATAAGATTATTCTAATATCGTTTCCAATATCTTTCAATATCTTCTCCGACAGAAAACCAATAGGTAAGTAGTAAATTTGGACCCAAAAAGAAGTAAGAAACAATGGAACATTATGTGGTTGTTCGTTTTCCTCCAACCTTTTAACAAGCAGAATATGCCTATCAAAAGTCAATGGTCCCGTCTCCAATACCCTATTAACGTCAATTTCATGGAAAAATTGAAAGAGGAAAAGCGTTGGTGACATATCTTTAATACATCAAAAAGTCTACTTGACATATTTTTTGACATGAATTTTAGACAAACCTCTATGTTACACCGATATTCAATGAGTAATATAGAGATTTGTTCAAGATTCATGCAAAAAAATATATCATTCTTAGACGCCATAACGATGCAATTGTGTTCTTCATGGCAGGATAGTTTATCACTTTATCCGTCAGAAATCTACCCACCAAGCAATATCGGAAATCGATTTTCACATCCCCACCATCTTCCACATCCTCCCTGCAATAATCAGCCCTCCTTCCTCCTCCTCATTGATAGCCAGACGAGCATAAGCATTACTAACTTCAAATTCCTGAGTTCTATTGTTATTGGCCATATCGAATATAAAGAAGAATGAGAACAGAAAAGAAAAGATAGAGAAATTAGGGCGGAAAGAGAAAAAAAGGTAGAGAAAGAGATAGGAGAGGTAGAGAATGATTGAAAAAAGAGGCAGAAAATGATTAAGAAAGAGAGAGATACACAAACAGAACTTGTCATAGTGACAAGAAAAACAGAACTTGTCATAGAGACAAGAAAACTAACAATTTAGTACTTATTTAACAAATTTATTTTTTATAAAATACAAAATCTAACATTTTGTGAAAAGTAAATACACACTTAATCACCATTTTTCAGGTTTTATCATTTGAAAAAAAAATCTCTCTAAGATGCTACATAAAAGCCATGATATCGTGGGATTCGGAGCAAAAAAAAGTTTTTAAAAAAAGTTGACTAGAGTCGTTCGACTCTGGTGACATTACCTAACGTTTCGTCATAAAATTGGAATATCTCAAATTAAACGACTCTGGTGATATTACTTAAAGTTTGATCAATTTCCTTAAATATTTGCTTTCTTCTTTCTACGAAAGCATAGTGGATCCAGTCCTCCAGAGCTCAGCATCACATGGTGTCGTGGTCTCTCCTCTACTTACATTAATTTATTAGGAAATAGACCTATCCTAACCAGACTGTTGTGAATGGGTACATACTTTGTACCTTTCTTTTTGTAGTTTTTCTCTTCTTTTGTGATCTCCTTTTCAATTAACGATAGTTTTAGTTACTGATCTAAAAACACTGTCCATTTTCTACCCTTAGGCCGATGAGAATTGTATAACACATGGTGGGATCTCCATCATCGGGCCGAGTGGCCCACACTAGGTGGAATATCCATCATGGAGCCCACATAGAGATAATTAAAATCATTTAAGATGAAATTCACCCCTTCAGTAATATATTCTTACACATCACTGTAATAGGAGTGGGTCTCATTGTAAGATTGAGTGTACAATTGAAAACATGACTAGAAACAAACATGGCACCCTACCGATGTGGGGCAGATCACAAAGGGATCCGGGCGACTACAAAGTCCTACTTTTTTTTTTTTTTTGGTAGAATACAAAGTCCTACTTGAGAAGGCATGAGAGAGATTTTTGGTAGAGCACATGACACAGGTGACATGTGCAACACACCGTAGGACCTTTTGTTTTGGGGAGTTCTATTGGCACCTTAAAAACTTGTCTTCCCTCAGCAAAAAAATAAAATAAAATAAATAAATAAAATTTTCTAAACTACCCCTCCCCCTCCCTCCTCTTCTCTTCCTCGCTCTCCCACCCTCTACCCTCTTCCCTCATCTCACCCTCGCCCCCACCCCCCCCCCCGCCCCCCACGTCTCCGGCAGGGAGAGGGAGCCCCAGCCAGCAGACCCAGCCGGCCGGCTGGTCTCCCTCCCCCCTCTCCCTCTTTCTTCCTCCCTTCCCTTCTATTTTTTTCCTCTTCTTCCCTCTTCTCCCTTCCTCTTCTTCCCTCTCCTTCCTCCCTTACTCTTCTTCTCCCTCTCCCTCCCCCGGCGGCGGGGAGGGAGATCGGGCCGCAACAGGCGGAAACCCATATTCCGCCTGCTGCAGCCCAATCTCCCTCCCTGCCGGCGACTGGGAGGGGGAGGGGCCGGGATGGAGAAGAAGAGTAGGGGAGGGAAGGAGAGGGAAGAAGAGGAAGGGAGAAGAGGGAAGAAGAGGAAAAAAAATAGAAGGGAAGGGAGGAAGAAAAAGGGAGAGGGGGGAGGGAGACTAGCCGGCCGGCCAGGGCTCCCTCCCCGCCGAAGACCGGGGGGGCGGAGGGGGGCGCGAGATGACGGAAGAGGGTGGAGGGTGGAATAGGGAGGAAGGGAAGAGGAGGGAGGGAGGAGGATTAGTTTAGGAAAAAATTACCTTTTTTGTATTCTAATGTGGTGGGGAGAGAAAGATTTGTGGTGCCAATAGAACTCCTCTTTTGTTTTTCCTGTCCAACAAAGGACACAAAAGGAGGACTTGGCGACGGAAAGGTAGTGTAAATCGTACGAACATGTTGAGACAGTGGCCGGATCCCACAGCTATTACGAGGGAGCTGTGTAAGACATGCCCGGATCGTTTGATGAATCCATATTCATCCATATGCATATAATCAATTTTTAGTTCAATAAGAATAAGTTCCACTGACCATAGTTTAAAATCGCGATTCGCGGTAATCGTATTACGGTTCGCGGTTATTGCTGTACGAATTTTTATTTGATTTTAAAAAAATTCAATAAAGTATTCAAAAAATCTAAAATATTATAAAATGATAGAAAACAAGATTTTTTTTTCAATTAGTGTACACTTTAAAGCAAAATAACTGTCCGCTCAAGTTATAACATCCTGTATAAGGCTGTATCGTTGTATATACTGAAATAAGCTAAATCTTACATAATGCAACCATAATTTTGGACAAACTAATAGTGTTAAACATTTAAATTCTATAATCTAGTAATAATACTAATAGAGTTAGTGAATGTGCATTACTCAGTGCATGTGCAGTACTCAACTCAATAACTTAGTCATCAATGTGAACTCACCTTCAAGTTTCAAGTTTAAAGTAACATTCACCACATTAAAATGAATTAACTTGTTAACTTAAAGTAGCGGAATTTGGACAATTGTAACTTGCCTTTGCTTGATTTTTAGGACAATAAAAGTATTTAACTTAATAAAAGACTTAGATAGCCGTATTTTATACAAACTTTCAAATAAAAAAATTCGGATTTAAATAGAAAAAATTCAAAAAAAAAAAATACCGAAAGTGCTAAAATCTACAATATGGTTCTCCAAAACTCTAGATCTAATAAGCCTCAAGCATTTCTAAGCTATTTTGAGGTCTAATATTGGAAAAAACTCAAAAGTCACAAAAAAATATCGCTGCATAATTTCTCTTGACTTACTTGTTCTTTCCCACGGATAAATCCACCAAAATCTTGAGAAAGTCTTGAATTTTAGAGCTTGGAGAGGTCACACACAGTGAGAGGAAGGCCTAGGCTCGGTTTGGATAAGAAATAAATGAAAAAAGAAGTGAAAACACAACTTAAAAAAAAAAAATTTGTCGGCCGATATTGAAAATATTGGTTATAACGAGTGTTATTTTGGCGATATTTTGCCATAACGCTAACGTTAGCGTTTTGGATAAAATATTGTCGCGGTGATTATGTAATTATAACGACCATTATTTTCAACCATGTATTAAACACATAATGGAAACAAGTCCAATCATGTTTTCAATATTATCCAATCATGTTTTCAATATTAATGTAGAACTCATCACTCGTATTAAAGTGAAATATGATTACATGTATGTAACTTGAGGGGAAGAGAGGATTATCTCCATTGTTTAAGAGCATCTCCAACAGAAACTTTATTTGTCCAACTCAACTCCCAATTGCTATAATTGGCATATGACTTTGCCTCCAAGAGAATGGTCAAATCCCACATGGCATTTGAAGGTTGTATTGGTATGTCAAATTTGGCATACCATAAAGTGATATGCCTTTTCTTTCTTTTAAAAAAAAATAATGGTGATGAGAAATGCATTTGAAGTTACTACAAGTAGATGTTAAATTTGAAATGAAAAAATAATTAAATAATGATTTGACATCTCTCTTCGTGTTGCTCAAGTAAGATGCCAAATTTATATATATATATATATATTTTTTACCGAATAAACTTTTATTTTAAAAAATACATATTCAAATTTAAAGTATCCATTTGACATGCTCTAAAAAGATGGAGCTGTGGGCAAAAGTTGGACATTCTCGCCCACACAGGTCTCACGTTTCATTTCAATTATGAGTGAATACAAAACAAACACCATAAATGTCAAACCACTCATCACTCAGGGCCAGACAGGCTGGATTTTTTTAGTATATATTCTCAGGAAGACATGCTGGATGTTTTCAAATGAGTGCAGATCCCATTATTTTACTGGAAAATTGGCACATGGATTAATCATTTTAAATTTAGCAATGATATCATATTTCCATTATTTTGGTATTTGGTGTCAACAAAAACCTAATTTATGTTACGTGAGGAAAACGTAATCATATCTCTTTATATTTTGGGGGGACTGTTTTGGTATTTGGTGGCAGCAAAACCTAATTTATATTAGAAAAATATTTAAGTGAGAACTAATTTTTACTTATTATATGAGAATTTATTTACGGGACCCAACTAGCAACCCATCCAAACCTAGCAACTAATAGGGAACTCCCTGATAGTTACTAATCCCAAGGATTGGCACACATCCGAATGGACTGAACCGTTGGATCGAGAGTTGGATTTTTTTTTAAATACGAAGCCCTTAAACTTATGGGCCACGGATGAAGGGGTTAGGGGCATGAGTTTGAGATCAAACTTGATACTTGGGGTGGTCTCACATAGATCTTTCCATCCCCCCTGGTCCTATCCCCAAATGGGGCCCACAATTGGGGCCCCATAAAAAAGTTCTCACAGAATATGTGAGAACAATTCCCACCTGAATATTACCCTTTATGTTATGTGAGGAAAACGTGATCATATCTCTTTATATTTATCTCATACAAGCCCTCTACAAGGAGCCTTGTCTGAATTCACTTGAAATCTGAGTGTCATTTATTCAAAAAGCTCAATTCATTTTGATTGAAGTGAGATTTAAGCTATTTCACATGCAGAAGCATGGGAGAAAGTTTAATTACACTAAAGTGGGTCCATATATGGTAAATTAAGTTCTATTTATCGTTGACACCATATTGTTGAGAGCATGGATCATTTCCTCACAAATCTTTGCAAGCGAGAACAGTTTAGTTGGATCTTTTTTATGATAATCTTATGATTATACCAAACAGGGAAATTCAGGTAAGAAGAGTTGCAAAAGTGGTATCATGAACTCTTCTATTGGGCTTGTCTAGATGCATTTCGATTATCACGATAAGATGTGATGGAAAAGATTTGTCAAGGATTGGAGGTGGAACATGTATTAGTACAATATGATAATTGCACCATATTCTATTTAAAGGGCAAGGAATCAAATTTGGTAGGCTTTAATTACTGTTATAAGCATCAAATCATCATTATATATTGCTTACCTTTAATAATGTTAAATCCTTCCATTTCACCTTATAATCAATGTAATTGGCATGTGTTGAGATCTTGAGACCGGCAGCATTGATAAGTTCAAAAAATATAATTATGTGATGGGATCTGAATCCCCTATTTAGACCAAACAGAGAATAGAGAAATAATTTTTCTTTTTTCACCTCCCTTCGCGTGTCGCCCCTGATTACCTGTTTGGAGTAAAAGGGGATCTGTTTCCTAATGTGATCACTTTGGGACAATTTTTCTATCACCAAACAAAGAAAAGATTTTGAGAATCAAATACACATTTTTCGCGTGAGTGTTTCGAGTGATGGAGGGTGGGGAAGGCATCCGGTTTAAAACAAATGGCAATGCATCTTTTGTTTTGTTTTGTCTTGATGATGTCACTTTCCTTCCCTAACACTACTATAAATGCAATGTGTACTACACCCACGGGATGCATGTGGGTGGGCCCCTAGTAACATATATCTAGCATGAATGTCCTGGGACCATGCACAAGTTAAACATGATGTAACATAAATATATAATATATAAAAATTAATATTTATTTCATATAAATTTATTTATACGATACGCATCAAACAAAGTTGTTTTTTTTCTCAATTTTGTTGTCTTCTTGTAAACATATGATCTCGTGTCTTACATATTCTATAATGCATTTGCCTCATCTAGGTTTTTTCCATCTTTGAGTTAGAATAAAGGGACATAGTGAGGGAGTTCCAAACCACCACCTCTAGTTTTATGATCAAGTGTCCATCCTAACTCTTGAACTAAAGAGGTTGATCTCTAGTCATCTAAGCCCTCGGATTGTGAGACGCGAATTCAAGGAGGTTGATCTCTAGTAGGTAATGACATCAACAATGGTTGGTTTGTCCGACCCAATACGCAATTTATCTTTGTGTTTATTTGGCCAAATCATCTCCCGTCAAAGCTTCCATGATGCCAATGGGTAATAGTAACCGCTTAATGTGTATTTGAACTTTCTACAACTATACGAATGTTCCTATGAAATTGTATAATGTGAAACAATGAGACACCAATCTTTTTTGTCTCTATGGTTGCATGATTGGATGCAAACAAAAGAGGTCAACGCTACCAGGATTGGTACACCCTCTTCTTCATTAAAAAAAAAAAAAAAACGACAAACACAATAAATTAGAGTTGAATCCTTAGATGTCTTAAGAATTCAGTTATCAATATATGTTGCATCTTATGCCAAATATTGGACCTAACTGACCCAAAGCTCTAAATTCACCAAACCTATATTGCCTCCATTTTTATATTATGATTTAAGGTTTTATTTATGTTTAGGACACCCTTTAAACACTCAATAATAATCTAGGATTGTGTTTCTAAATGCACAATAAGGTCAAGTGTGTATTTAGAAATGTTATATTGAATACCCGTTGGAAAATTGTATGGGCTGACTTCCATGCATGTGGTGGCCTATGCCAAATCGAGACCAGCTGTGTGCCACGGATGAACTCTCATAAGTCTTTATGTAGGAGAATCCTGATTGAGAATATCTATGACCTCTGGAAAGCTTTGATTGGCATCGGACTTCCATTTGGCAGAACTCCCTCATTGGTCAAGAAGTGTAGGATTAATTCAGGAGATTGCAGAGTTCACAATGATCGTGACTCCTTATGGTTGCTCTATACAAGAGAGATAGTCAGATTGAGTCATTAGTTGATCATTCAATTGATCTAATTAAAAGTATTTGCAGTGATTTCGCAGAACATATCTCACTTCGGAATGCATAAGGGTAGCAGCAACAAATTCGATGCTAACACCCATTTGCAGGGGCGGATCCAGGATTATCAGTAAGGAGGGGCTGCTACTACTAATTGTCACTCCAAATTTTTTTTTTTTTGGTAGGTAATAGTGGCAAATTAATGGGAGGTAACAAAATGGGAGTCATCCAATTTTTTTTTTTTTTTTTGAGTCATCAAATTAATCCTGGATAACTTGTCATCTAACTATTAAGCAACTAGTAGTTATCCTGAATACTCTTCCAAAAGGGACTAATACCACTCATATTCATGCTCAGTATAACCAAATATTGATTGAAGCTCTAAGATGGAGTCTGAACATCTTGACATCTAATCAATAAAGACTATAGAGGCTTGCTAGCATCAACTGATTGACAAACAATGGCTCGCATTCAAGCACCATTTAATTTTTTTGGGGGAAAGTTGGGGAGTTGGGGTGGGCTGCAGCCACCCGCGGCACCCCCCTTGATCCGCTCCTGCCCATTTGAGATCAAGAGTACCTCTATGTGACCAATGATTAACAACTGGTTTCATACTTAAAATTTGACGAGTGAAAGTTGAACAGCATTTCATAATCCATCCGACTCAGCAAAACAAGAAAAAAAGAAGCAAGAAAAAAAAAGTAGCAGACAGCAAAAGCACCATAACTTATTAGTTCTTACCAAAAACAAACGCAAGCTATTTGTTTGTTTATTTCGTGTGGTGATTGGAGAAATGGAAACAAGGTGGAAAGGACGATACGGCCTTGGGTCACATGCAAATGAACCTTTTGCAACAGACATGGACGACTCGGCCCGACGAGTCACATCTGGTGCTACCGACAGATGAATTCATTTGCCAAATTGAGTCCGATCCTTTCCCCCAGCTATTATACGGAATCATATAACAAATTCTAGCAAGTCTATCATGGGTCCTTGAATAGATGATCTCGACTGTTCAACATGATATTTATCGCAAACAATTGTATAACCAAAATTGTCAGTTCAAAAGGATTACATCTCACCAAAAGATTGATCACATAATGGAAAATGTGAGTAATACCGCTTTAGTAGAGATTTCACATTAGCACCGGTCATTTTTCCATTAGGTGTTCAATCGGATGGTAAAACCTACTCTTTTTGAGCAGCTGATATTTGAATATTCATCATTTTATATGATGAAATTCATCTCAAATTGTCTAAATCATCTATGTGTAGGTCCAAGATGGAGTTTCATGAATTTATTATAGGGTTCAGCAGTGGCACGGAGGATCGGACTCTTTTCAATTTTCATTATTGATCTAATAAGTACGGCGTAAAGTAAAGGTAGTATTTGTACTAGTACATATGGTTCGTCCTTTATTGTACTCCACCGCATAATTGTATAATGTGATATGTCAGTGCTCAGGGACAACTGACAACCTGAGAAAACGAGAGTGCAAACTTCATTTTCAGATATTGGAATTTTCCTAGGATTCTTGAAGAAAACCCCTTGAGATTTTTAATATTTTTAAATACACACTTGACCTTTTAAGAACTTTAAGACGTGTTTGGTAATTAACTAGTTAAAGTAAAGTAAAATAAATTCGGACAAAAAATGACAAGGAGTCATATCAAAAGTACATAATTTTAAAATTTTCTTTGAATTTAAAAAAAAAGTAAAAAAAAATCATTTTCATTTTTCTATTAAAAGACAAAAAAAACTCTAATTTTCTATACAAAAAGTCATTCCATATTAAACAACTAAAAATAAAACATCATCATAACATCTTATATTTTATTCTCTCTTGATTTGATATTTCACCTCACCATATTTTAATTCACCATACATCCAAACAGGCCCTATAAACACCCTCATCTCTTGGGGAAAAAAAAAAGATTTCAAGAATTCATTGCTAACGGGCTCTATACGCTCTGACCTTTTCACTTGGGCCCAGTTGGTCCTAACCTTTAGGGTCCAAGGTGGTCTCAGGCTCGAATCGGGACACCTAAAGAAACTGGACTTGGGCACAAAGAAGGGCGGACCTAAGTACGAGGGTGAAGCCTCATATCTAAAAAAGGCTTAGGATTTTTAAAAGAATCCCTGTAAATTCTGAAAAGGGCACAAATGAGTTTGGTGTGGGAGAACTCCATGGGGGTAATGTACACTTAAAAGAGGTGCAGAATCATATCACTACTTCTCTTTAGAATTGATCTAAACGGCCCATGGGACCTATGTAAATACAATTACACAAGAAAGAGGGGAGGAGGACAAAGGAGAAAGTAGAAGGGAGGAAAAACGTAACATCACAAGAAGCTCCATTAATTAATGTTGATAATTGATATGCGTACAAAATAGGGAAGTGCGACGTTGATATGCGAACAAAAAATAAAGAAAAGAGGCCTCCCTTATCTCTCTCTCTCTACAGTTCCATGTGCGTAGGTGGGTCCATCGATCACTACAGTACATACATCCAATGTGAAGTGTTTTTGCAAAATTAATGGTAAAATTCTCCATCTTTTGTTTTGGTAGTAACAATTAATCTCCATCCTTAAATGAGAAAGGATCCTATGCTAATGGCACCTTGGGACTTTCCGCGTTGGTATCTTACTTATTCATTCCCGTGGTAAGTAGTAATGTAGTATGCCTTCTCATGAATGGAAACTATCTTGAATTTTACAACAAATAAGAATGATATAATATAGAAAATTTTTTAAATAAGATCTTAAATTTTTGGCTTATTTAAAAAAGGGACATAAGTTTTAAAACTTTTCAAATTAGCAGTTCCTAAAATTTTTAGTAAGGTTTCGATTAAGAACATCTAGCTATTTAGTGGTGTTTTTTATTTTTTATCTTTTTTTTATGACTTTCTCCCTCAATTTTTTAAGATATCTATAGTACCCTTCATTTAAAATCATGACATATTTAGTTTTTTTTTTAATGACTTTCTCCCTTAGTTTTTTAAGATATCTATAGTACCCTTCATTTAAAATCATGACATGGTTCTAACAGCCACTACATTCAACCGATCGTCATGGAGATGTTAGTTGTCCTCGCTCAGTATGATGATGCGGAGAAGAAAAGGAGGAGAACATAGAGGAAGTGAATGAGGATTTTGTTTCAAGGAACGGTGATTTGGGTAATTTAAAAATTTTGAGGGAAAAAGTTGCCGGAAAATGGCTTTAAATGGTAGAATGTCCTCAATCAAAAACTTCCTTAAAAACTCAGAGACTAATTTGAAAAGTTGTAAAACTTGTGTCTTTTTTTTTTTTTTTGAAATAACGAAAAAACTTAAGGCCTTATTCAAAATTCTCCCTATAAAATATTCGCAGTTTATAAATGAGAGTTTACCAATCCAAACTTTAAATAATGATCATATAACATTGTCAAATTGGGTGGATGAAAATTAATGAGGGATAGATGTGCCAAAAAATTGAACTGTTGGAGTACAGTCATCAATCTTAAGCATATATCAATCCACTTGTGGTAAAATTTTGGTCAGCAAGTATCATGAGAGGACCTGAATTGTGATTCAGAAAAGTGGGTCTCAAGTTATCATCAATTTTGTCCATCATCAATTTATCAACATAGGATATATGATATTACGTGATTATGTGTTAAGCATTTTCATGAACAAGTTGTTTGGTATGATTAAGAGAGAATCAACAAAGAACATAAAAACTATGAAGAACAGCATATTCTTTTAATTGATGATAGAAACTGTGGTGGCCAGGATCTTTCATTTCTGAGATTTCATTTTTATTGGCATTGTCCAACACCATGAACCCCATCATTCCATTCCAATGATCCAGATCACCCAAGGAGAGTACAAATCCTTTCTTGAGGATCATATAATTCTTCGTAAACTCGTTTTCATTACTCTTGAATCCCATTTCCATTCAAATTAACCATTGGCTAAAATCAGATCATGTGAAAAATCAAAGCAAAAAATATCAATAAAACCTACAAAATTAAATGGACCCATTATGCCTAACTTCTAACATCTGAATTTCATACCCGATTTTTCAAACATCATAAATCGCAAAGTGAGAAATATTCGCAAACTGAATATATATATATATATATATAGAGAGAGAGAGAGAGGAATGCTTGTCGGAGAGAGGGACTGTTGTGTGCCTGTGCCAATGTCAATGCCGGATTTGGGGACTTTTTGAGAAAGACGGAGAGAGAGACCGAGAAAGTTGAGGATTTGAAGAATACGATTCATTCGAGTTGGGGAAAGTGGGGGAGGGGGTTCAATTGGGTTTTTTAAGTGGGGGCTGCGCCAAACGGGCCTTATATCCCATATGGGCTTTTTACAGGTTGGGTGGGAGCTAAAGTTCCCAGACCCTTACATGTGGGCCTGCCCCGGTGTACTTATGTAGCTGAATAACAATCGTGTGAATTGAGACGAAATGTAAAGAAAAAAGGTATTTTGACATATTAATTCTCCTTAAATCCGGCCTTTTCAATTTCATGACCAAAACTCATATAATGTCACCAGAGTTGCTCGACCCTAGCTAACATTTTTTTAAACTTTTTTGCCCTAAATACCATGATATCATGGAATTTATCAGTTTCTCTATAATAAACTTTCTGCAACTCAGATGCAAATTTATTTTTTTATAGAATATGAAGAATGACATTTTGTAAAAAGTAAATGCACATTTGACCACTATTTGTTAGTATCTATCATTCCAAGAATTGTCTCCTTATTATGCTGCATAAAAGCCGAGGTATTATGAGACAATCCCATGATATCATGAGATTTATCAGTTTCTATAAAATACACCGTTACCATGATATAATGAGATCTGAGGCAAAAAAGTTTCAAAAAAAAAATTATTGACCAGAGTCAAAAGACTATGATTAGCATTATTTAAATTTTAATTATAAAACTGAAAAAATTAATTGTAAAGAGGATTAATATGTCAAAACCCCAAAGGAAAAAAAGGAATATGCATGGGAATGAGATTAAGCTAGTTTGATACGGGTCATGGTAAACTGATACACACACATGATGATAGCCATGGCCTTATGGGTCCAATTGGGTTTAATATGGCCTCGTAGGCGCACGTATTATTATAATAAAACGTTTCAGATTGATAATTTGTAGGCCCAGATCCAAATAAAGGAGGGACAATTACCGTACGGACGGTTATAAAGCTGACAATAGCTTCAGAACAGCCCAAAAATGTATATTTACTGCAGAGTTGTTCGATCCGTCTTGCGATATCCTAGGGATGTAGGATATCCCACAATCACTTAAACAGTCCGCGTATTTATTTTTTTCCTTGACTGTGGGACCACCAAACCACCATCCAAACCGTTGGATAGCAGTATGAGTGTAAGAACTAATATCGCACTAAATTTGAACCGTTGATCTATCACGAATAAGGAAAAAAAATGGACTATTCAAATCTTCTCGCTTTTAATTGTGGAATATTTTATATCCCTAGGATATCGCAGCCTACAATATCCTAAGAATCAAAGAGCTCTACGGTAAATTTATTTTTTAGGACTGCTCTGAAGCTATTGTTAGCTTTAATACCGTCCCTAAACAATGGGGAAACAACTCATGTTATGTTGGCCTAGGCCAAATCATTCCATTTGCACTGTACAAGGAGCAGTGACGTCTTCGAAACGTGAGACACGTGTGTACGGATGTGTCAAGTGTATGTGCTCCTCTCGGACCTCTCCTTGGAAGGGTAGGGTGGAGGAAGAAGGGTAGTGAGACTGAGAGGTCTATACAAAAAAAAAAAAAGATGTTTGTTCCCTCGTGGCATTGTCAAAGATATCGACTCTATTTTTGAAAATATCGCAATACTGTTTTGACCTACGTGCCTAAGAAAAATATGTGATTTTTTTTTATAGTGTTGTGATATTTTTGAAATAGCAGAAAAAATTGGTGGTCACAATAAAAAAGTGATAAGGTCAAAATAAAGTTGTTCATGGGTTTTATTAGTGATATGAAGGGATTGGTTTTTCTTGGAATTAAGGTCACGGCACAATTTAAATCAGTGATCATAGTTATTCTCCAAAGATGTTAGAATTTCAAAAGCAAAAGTAGGGTTAGGGATTAGGGATTAGGTGTGTTGATAATTACATGCATGAATGTTGATAATCACATGCAGATATGGTAATAAAAGATTTCCAATTATGAATTTTGGTAAGGCGACATGAGTAAGACATGTAAAAGGTTTCTTGACAGCAACATCTCTTCTTATGCTTACATTAACCATGCAAAAGGGAGCTCAGAGATGTTTTCAAGGAAAATTTTCACGTGAGCATTGTGTAGGATTTTCAGTCCGTCCCCATTAGTCCGTGGGCCCGTTTGACACTTTACTTTTAAAGTAAAAGTTGAATGAAGTAAAAAAAAAAAAAAAGAATGAATAAAATATGTAGTGAGTTATAATAGTATTTTGTTTTTAGTTGTTTGAAATAGAATATTTTTGACTTTTTGTATGGGAAAAGGAGTTTTTTTGTCTTTTAGTTAATAATTGTAGTTGCTTTTTGACTTTTTTTTTTAAAAAAATGGAGGAAATTTTCGTAAAAAGTGATTTTGATGTGATGTTTAAATTGACTTAACTTTAATTGACTTTACAGGTCAAATTACCAAACAGGCCCAAGACACAACCATCCCAAAAGTCAGGGACTGATTTTTCCACATGGCAAAGATCAACACATTTTGATCATCATCATTATCATCTTCGTCAAAGCCTTATGTGATATAGTCCATTAAATAAATCTATTTTGCCATTTTGATCTATCACAGGCCAAGTCCTTTGATAGCTAGCACCTCTTTCTATCTAACTTCACTAGTTCCATCCATGTTTGTTTTAGCCAAAATTCATTTTCCCTTTAAGTTATTAAAGTCAAGTGGAGTGAAGTGAAATAAAAAGTATGAATAAAATATGTAGTGGGTTATAATGGTATTTTATTTTCAGTTGTTTGGGATGGAATATTGTTTGACTTTTGGTATGAAAAATGAAGTTTTTTGTCTTTTAGTTAATAAATGTGGTTATTTTTTGACTTTTTGTTGGAAAAGTTGGAGGGAGTTTTGAGAAAAAGTGTTTTTGATGTGATGTTTAGGATGACTTAACTTTACTACTCAAGTTACCAAACGGGCCCGAATCTATCATTTTTTTCTAATTTTCATGCACATCCCTAAGTTCAAAAAATTGAGGGGTTAAAAGTAGAAGATTGAGCCCTTCACATAGCAACTGATAAATCGAAACTCTTTTGTTCAGACTTCAGATTATAAAAATAAAAATTCGTGGGCCTCACAAGTCCTCTTCTTCATATATATATATATATATATATATAGCAAGGCTTAGGAGGGCTGATTTTTTGTAGGAAGGAGGGTCCCAAAGAGTCCTAGAAATCCCCCCCCACCCCCACCCCCATCCCCATATGGGTCCCCAAGTGGGCCCCACTATGTAATTGAACTTACTTCAGCTTATCTTATCTTAAGCTTCAGCTTAGGAGAGCTGCCCCATATATATATATATATATATTTATATAAAAGCAAATTGAGATCCTCCATCAATTGGAAAATCACCTTGATTCTCTATTTCACTCTCCTCCTCTGCTTTCCTTTCCTCTCTATATAAAGGCTCCCCTGTTAGACCCTCCCTCCTCCACCAATGCCACCTCTCTCTCTATCCCTTCAAACGCCATCCTTTCAGATTTCCAAAATCACCTTCCCTTCATACGAATCATACCCAAATCCCTCCTCCTTCTTCAAGAAAAAAAAAAAAAAAAAAAAAAACAGTAGCAACTCGCGTTTTACCACTCCCATAGTTTCGGATCCGTTACGCTTTACATTCCTCTAAAATAAAGGCTAATCCTCCGAAAGAAGCTTCAGCCTCAGGTATATCTGATATCTTTCATGTTTCAAAGAATCTTTCTTTGATGTTTCAATTTTCAAAGCTAACAGAGATTTTCAAGGAATCTGGTAGTCCTTTCTCCTCAAAAAATCTCCTTTCCTTGACATCCAGTTGACTCAGTCAAGACTTTCATCCCTTCCAGCTTTGTGATCATGTCTTCGAATGGGATCTCCAAACAAAACGGTACCGTTCACGAAATCCGATCCGCACATGCCAACGGAAACGGAAACGGAAAGCAGTCCGATACGTTCAAGATCTTCATCGGCTACGATCCTCGCGAGGACCTCGCCTACGAGGTATGTAAATACTCCATCTTGAAGCGATCTTCGGTTCCAGTCGAAGTGCACCCGATCAAGCAGCCCGATCTCAGAGAGAAAGGGCTCTACTGGCGCGAGCGTGGCTCGACCGAGAGCACCGAGTTCTCCTTCACTCGCTTCCTCACTCCATACCTCGCCGATTTCCGTGGCTGGGCAATGTTCGTCGACTGCGATTTCCTCTACACAGCAGACATCAAGGAGCTGACCGATCTGATCGATGATCGCTACGCTCTCATGTGCGTCCACCACGATTACGCTCCCAAGGACTCCACCAAGATGGATGGAGTCGTCCAGACCGTCTATCCGAGGAAGAACTGGTCTTCGATGGTGCTGTACAACTGCGGGCACCCGAAAAATCGGATCTTGATGCCCGAGTTGGTGAGTTCTCAGACGGGTGCGTTTCTGCACAGGTTCATGTGGCTGGAGGATGATGAAATCGGGTCGGTGCCTTTTGCTTGGAATTTCTTGGTCGGGCACAATCGGGTCGATGAGGATGATCCGACTACCAAGCCAAAGGCCATACATTATACCAGTGGAGGGCCTTGGTTTGATGGGTGGAAGAACTGTGATTTTGCTGATGTGTGGATAAAGGAGATGGAGGAGTACAAAAAGGAGGCTGGATTTGCCTCAGATTTGTAGAGAAGGAGATTTCTGTGTATCCCACTCACTTTCCCTTGTTCATGGGCTTGTTTATTTTCCCTGGTGGTTGAAATGGGAAGAAGCATGCTTTGGGGTTATGTGTAGGTAGTAGTTACATGGGGTTTTTATGTCTTTTGATTCTTCAGATTTTAAGAGGATGCATCATTATTCATGCATTGTGATGTAATGTTGGGTGTTGATTTGGGGTTTGATTAATTTGTTTGGCTATGTAAAGTGAGGAGCTTTCTGTGTTTTATGAGAACTTCTGGTTGGTGATTGTTGCATCAGATACTTTGATTTTCTTTACTGTAAAAAATTAGGGACTAGTTATTTTCTCTAGTGGCCTGCATAGCATTAAAGCATCAATCTACATTGCAATGGGAATATCCATATCAAGTTTCTGCTATGAGTCTGAAGAGGGGTAGTGAGTTTTTTGTCTTTTAAGTATTGGATGATATCTCTGTTTGGATGAAGGGAAAGGTGGATAAAAAAGAGCTCCCACTTTTTTTGTCCACATCCAAACGACAAGTTGATATTATTGATAGGTTATCGATAAGTGGAAGTTTTAAGCTCCTGCTTGCTGGTTTGTCGGTGTTCCATTTGTTTTTCTAATGGGACATGGTTGCAATGACACCAAGGGTGCTGATTTTGGTTTGATTTTGACTTTGGTGTAGTACAGTGGCCTGTTCACATGTATCATGATTGTGGTTTTCAAATTAGTAGATATAGATATAGGCATATGGGAGAAAAATGAAATTCCGACACAATTTAAGCTTTTGACTGAACATAACTGATATCAGCCAAGTTCCAAAACCATGACTCAGATTGCATGAGAATCTGGGTGCATAGCCAGAAGAGTCCAGACCTGAAAGCTCATCTCATCAACCAAAACACTTAAGACTGACAAATTGGTTATGGATCTGTACCATATAGACCAAGCAGTCTTTTTGATGAGCCTAGCCAACGATTGTACGGCTAGGTGGTTCGAAATTTGGGCTGGTGAAGAGTAGTTTGATACAACCTTTCATATGCTAAAGCCTCTTTTTTTTTTGGGGTGGGTTTGATGATGATGCTACTTCTCTTAAAGTAGACTTAAGATTTGGTTAAGTAGATGTCTATGGCTCATTGGATGTCTGACTGCCAACCTCTCTCCTTTTTGTAAGCTGACAAAAATAGAAGAAGTTTCGATGGTAAAGAAGAAATGCATATAACGTTTAAAGTAAATCAAACAAATAGCCAAATTCTATATAAAAAAATAGATAGAAGAGGAAGAAAAGATGGAAAACAAACCAATTGCCAAATTCTTCTACCCATGTCCCATCCATGCAATAGCCCATCAATTGGCTGAATCTGAGTACATCCAATCCCACCCAGTCAGAAAATGAATCCAATAGAAGTATCCATGCCCCGATTTTTACTTTACTTTTTACCTGGGCTCAGATTCTTTCGGAAATTGAGTAAATCAATATCCATTGGCAGGGTGTGAATTTCCCCTGTCAATGTGGCTCAAACAACCCCTTTCCTGTGAATAGGTATGTTGTATGCTTCCAACTAATTAGACCAATGTTCACTCATCATTATCATTAAAGCCTTGTCCCAGTAAATGTTGGGTCGGCTACATGAATTCCGTTTCTCCATTTTAATTTATCTTGAGTCAACCCCTTAGATATGTTGTACTTCTTCAAATCTATTTTTCTTTACCGGCGCTATTGCCAGCCTATGTTGGACATGCCCAATTCATCTCAAACGGATTTTTCTAATTTTATCCCTTATTTCTAATTTTATCATTCTTAGTTTTGTCATACATCCACCTCAATGTTCTAATCTTTGCTATATCCATTTTGTCCATATATTACCATTTCATTTGGTCAATATTTTGATCCATAGGTCATAGTTTGTTTAATAACTGTCCTATAAAATTTCCTCTTCAATCTTGTTGACATTCGTTGGCCACAAAGCATTATAGAAGCATGTCTTCACTAAAACCATCCTGCTTTTATCTTATGTTCAACATCTTCATCAATCTCTCAATCCTTACTAATTATCGAGACAAGGTAATAGAATGAATCTCCTTGTAGTATCTCCTGGTTTTCAATTCTCACAATAGTCTTAACTCTTTATATGCCCATTGAAGTTGCACCTCATATATTATGTCTTTGTATGACTTACTTTAAAGCCTCTTGCCATCTCTCCAGTTTTGCATTCATACTATCTCTTGATTCATCCACCAATATTATATCATCTGCAAACAACACACACCAAGGCACATCTTCTTGAATATGAGCAGTTACCTTATAATTAATGCAAAAAGATAAGCGCCAAGGGCCAACCCCTGATGCAAACCTATGGTAAAATTCAAGATCTACTCTTTCCGCCATTAAGAATTACAACATATCATTCACAAACAGTAAGTGGGTTACCTAAGCTCCCGCTTGAGAGTGCCTGACCTATAGATCAAATTGGCTCCCTTAGCTACCTCAATCATCCAGCTTAGAGCCTCACTGACCAATACAACTAGGGAGAGAGTGGGTCTCCTTGCCAAAGGCCCATTAGATCCTCCAAAGAGATCTTTGAGGACACCATCTATCACCACACAATATAATGCTGAGCTAACAAATGCATTCTTTAATCCAGTTGCGTTCCAAACCCCATTCTCCTCATTACATACAGAGAAAGCTCCACTCCGTATGCATTTTCCAAGCCTAAACATACATATTAAACATAGACTTTTTGCTTGTGGCAAGAATCTGGGTGCTCATTTGAAATGAGGACCCCAACAATAATTTACAGGAAAACACTCAACATCTAAATGTGAGTTCAAATTATAGAAGCTTGTCACTCTGAACTACTATAAAGGTTGTTTTTATTTTTTTAAAAAATAAGTACCGTAGAGTTTGACAGTAAGTACCATTTCCAAAAAGTGGGGAAAAATAAATAATTCAAGGGACACCCTGCTGCCAGTATGCAGTTTAAGCACCAGGACCACCACTGCAATAATTGACTTCAGATTATTTAAATGAAATCCCATTCGAGGTCTCACATCATTTGTTCTTATATAAGTAGCAAAAGAAATCAGACCCTCAGCGGCTGTGACATGCATAATACTTTACACAACCTTTGTTGGTAAATAGGCTATAGAATTGAAGTAAAAGTAAAAATTGAAACAACAATACCGATCTATAGTTTTGTAGAGAAAGTTGTATGGCGGAAATTGACGAAAACAATTAGCAACCTGGGATGCCATGTTTTTTAAATGGCCTGCACTACCCACATAAAGCAAAAGAGGGAAATTCTATATGCACCACGTCTTTTGCTGAGCCCACCCACTTTCCAAAAAATACCAAAAATACCCTTCTCTTCTCTCCCCCCTTCTCTCATCTTCTCTATCGCGCCGCCTCCTCCTTCTCCGCCAGTATGCCTTCTTGCCTTCCTCCCTGCCACCTGCACCCACAGCGCACCACCCTCTTCATCTCCCTCTCTCTTCGCCATCTTCTCCTCTCCCTGCTTCACCCTCTCTATCTCCGTTTTTCCCCTCCACCCTACAACTCTCTCCGCCCCACTGCGCACCCATCTCTCTCTCTCTCTCTCTCTCTCTCTCTCTCTCTCTCTCTCTCTCTCTCTCTCTCTCCCTCTTTGCCACAGCCCACTCCATCTCCCCCCCTCTCTCTCTCCTTCATCTCTCCCCCCTCTCTTCTCCTTCCTTTGTTTCTCTCTGTCCCTGCTTCACCATATCTCTCCTTCCATCTCCATATTTTCCCTCCTCCCTCTCTTGATCGTAGTCTTCTCCAGAGGTGCACGGAGTTTCGGAGCCGTGCACATAGAGAGGTGCACGTCCGGAAAACCCCGTGTATTTTTCATTTGCATGGTTTATCATATCCGTGCACAGTTCGCAGTCTTCTCCAAATGTGCACAGAGTTTCGGATCCGTGCACATAGAGAGGTGCACGGCTGGAAAACCCTGTGCATTTATCAATTGCACGGTTTATCATATCTGTGCACATGAGATATGCACAGCTGTCTCTCTTCCCCTTCCTGTCTCTCTCTGTCTCCCTCCCTCTCCCCGCCCTCTGCCCCGACGAGATCACAGATGGATCGAATGGAGGAAAGCATGTGGTCGGAGTCGACGCGGACGATCTCGAGGACGTCGGCGGATCTCTGGAGGGAGTGGAGGTGCTTGTCGAGATCGAAGCGCTGGGAGAGGAGGGTTTCGAGGTCGAAGTCGAGGCTGCGCTGGTAGGTGATGCATTCGTGGAGGAGGTGGGTTATGGCGCCTACGTCAGCCCTGCTCCTGTCTCTCTCCCTCTCCCTCCCTTTCTGTCGCTCCCTCCCCTGCAGGCAGCACCGAGGGGATGGCGGGCAGAGGTTGTCGGAGGTCACCGGAGCAGGGAGAGGGAGAGAGAAGGAAGGAGAGGGGTATTTTCGTCATGTATATTTAAAAAAAAAAGGTGGGTGTGCTCAGCATTCAACGTGGGTGAGTTTAGAATTTCCCTTAGGGTAGATGGCTATCTCTTGCTTGCATTCTAACAATGTCATTTAGATTTCGTTATTGGGTCCTTAACGGGGCTGTTAGGTTTAG
This sequence comes from Litsea cubeba, assembly GCA_012931725.1. Classification (NCBI taxonomy): domain Eukaryota; kingdom Viridiplantae; phylum Streptophyta; class Magnoliopsida; order Laurales; family Lauraceae; genus Litsea; species Litsea cubeba. Next base: position 129,165,416 of record CM022947.1, read on the forward strand.
GGTTGTAGCTGAGCTTAATTGTATCCCGGGACTGCTCACCTATTAACCCATTGTTGACTAATCTGTTAGCCCATTGCTAACTTCGTTCAACCCAGTAGTCGAAAACCTTTAATTCATTCATTTGTTCTCTCTTTTCAAAATCAAGTTCCACCAACTCCAAAAGCTTTTGCACTTAAGTAAGGGTTGAGCTAACCATAAACTAATAACTTGTAAAACATGACAAGAAAACAATGTTTTATGCATGATGACTCTGATGATCCATCCTTCGATTGAACTGTATAGTTTGGTCCTAGTCTTATTATTACTATTTTTTTTTTTTTTTTGCTATCGGAGGGTTCCCAAAGGGGGCTGGACTAATCTCTCTGGGCCCAGAGAGAAGCCGGGTAAATGCCCCTGTAGCCCCAGTGTAGTAGTGCAGTTTCAAACCTACAGCATCCGGATGCAAACTGTGGTCCTAGGCCAACTGAACTACCCCTTGGGGTTGTTTGGTTATAGTCTTATGAATAATTTACTTTCGATACATGGGGCCTTTTTAAATGTCTGTGTTAGAGATTCTTTTGATTACTCTATATGCCTGAAGGCTGCTTGACCTGTCCATGAGCACCCCTAATTTGAATCCCACCTTCTACTGGCTCTCCCTGCACCTTTGTAGAATAGAACGCATGACATTGTTGTCCAATCCCTTGGTACAAAAGGATTGCAGGATATATTCCCCTGGTTGGATGAAGCCATATTGTGAGAAAAGAAAGAAAGAAAGAAAAGACATAATAAAAAAAGTCGGGACAAATGAAAACACCTTCTGAATTTTTGGAAACAACTAAAAACCCAACAACCTTGGTGCCCGCAAAGAAAAGTTATATTATCTCAACAGATAACAAAAACATTCCACAAGTAAATGACAGACTTAAAAAAGAAGTTACCAATGTAAACAATACTCATTGGAAAGCATGGAGAGAAGCCAGAAGGATTACCATGTTTCACTTGCAAGAATGAGTCATCAGCTGTCTCTAGTCCTCAGTTTGAACATGTTAGATGCTAAGAAGAATACGTAATTAACAAGATCCTGTAGCACAGTTGGAAGGTGCTTAGTGTCACAATCACAAGTTTGCGGGTTTGAGTCGTGTTACCACTCATAAAAAAAAAAAAAAGTAAGAAAGAAATAAAAAAGAACATGTGATTACCTATTTCAAGAACTTTGAAAATCATAAGAAATTAGCATCTTAAGTAATTTCTGAACAAGTTGTATGGGATCTAACTAAAATCCATCTCATGCACGGGATACTTTTATAGTGAAGAAAATTTTTAATGCAACTTGAATACATTTGCCTAGTGCTTTGGTTGGCTAAAGTCAAAAGAGGTAAGGATGGTTACAAAAGCTTTGGATATTCTGTTTATATGGTTCATCAACCAAATAACCAATAGTAGCTAGGGAATTATCAGATCTTTATATTGTTTACAAACTTCATTCATCTAATCAACTTGAGTATATTCTTGTAAAAATGTCCTGTGTGCAGGTTATTATACACTGTTTGGAAAATAATCTGTGCTTTGCACATCCGGGACAAGGAATGGGGGACATGGAAAATGACCTTCTGAATCTAATTTTATTAGGGTTGTCTTAAATACTTTGTGGACTGTAGTGTCAACTGTCAAATGTATTATGACTTTATTTTCCACATCTCTCATTGAACATCCTGTATTTTTCTAATCGACTACACAATTGAGAGTAACACAAGTATGCACTCTGTCTGGGGCCTTTTTTTTTTCTCCCTCTCTCTGAATGGTTCTATCAAGGCCATTTGAATCATGATTTTGGTCATTGAAAAGAACACTCTCTCTTTCTCTCTCTCTCACACACATCTTGCTAAGTATATATCCTAGGGGTTTTGACATATTGGTTCACCTCATAGTTTTATCTTTTCAATTTTTTTTTACTCCAATTTACATAATGTCAAACGACTCTGGTGACATTACTTGAAGTTTGATCATGAAATTGGAACATCTCATATTAAGGGAGACTAATATGTCAAAATTCCTATATCCTAACACCCTTCCTCAAATTCAAAGATGCATTAAAACTTGAGTTTGAATAACAATAATCTAACAAATCCAGCGGTTCAAATGCAGCTTGTAGTTGATAAAAATCATCGGTTGGAATGTCACTATGACATTAGCTAAAAAAAAAAAAAAACAATTGCAACCAAGGGCCATAATTTGAGCACTTACGGTATCACCTAACATTCTAACAACATAAAAACAAGGGTAGCACAAACAAATAATGAATATTTTTAAGCCACTTGGCTGACACTACTGAAATTGTTCACACGTCTTCAGGAAACTCTTCTTTATCATCTGAACAATGTGGGGGCTCTAGCCTCTAGGGTCTGATTGCAGGGCGAACGCAGGACACATCCATGTCACCATCAATGGGTGGTCCCCCAAGGGCCAAGGCCTATCTTGGTTGGGTTGTTTGGAGGGAGACGAACCCTAATTTTTTTTTTTTTTTTTTTTTTTATGGAAAGTGCCAATGATCAAGAGCCTTGGCATGGAAAACTAAACTCTCTCATCCATCTACTAAGATGCAAAATGAAGGGAAAAAAAAAGTTTTTTCCTCTTCTATTCTGCAGGAATTTGAGTTTGGTTTGGTACCTTGGATTTCCTACCTACAACCAACTCGTTCTTTACGTTGCATTCCTTGTCGCTGTACATGGAACTGGGGCCGCTCGTGGTTTCAAACGAAATGGAATCTACTCGGGCTGTGTCGATTTGTCCTAGTTCGTATCAACAGTTACAGCCCCTGATATAAAAAGAGATTAGCTGGGGATTCTTTACAAGGACTTTATTACCTGCCTGTCTTTGGTTAGAAGTTAGAACCCACCCTCGTTGGCATTGTTTTTCACCCGAAGCTTTAATACCTAACTAGAGGCAGGGGCGGACCATGTTTAGGGATCTGGGGGCTAAAGCCACCTCCCAACTTTAAGAAAGCCCTTTGGGTAATAAATTGGTTCTGGCCCAGCCCCCACTTAAAGAGTGGGTCAAGCCCCCTCCCAATTTAAAGTAAGGGCAATAAGGGGCGTATGGACCAACCCCCACTTAAAGAGCCCGTCAAGTCCCCTCCCCTTCCCCAAATCAGTTTTTTCTTGGCCTCTCTCTCCATCTTTCAAAACGTCCTTAAATTGGTCTCCGTGCATGTATGCACAATTTCTCCTCTTTTATGTGACCCTTTGCTCCATCAATGGATGTCTTTTGCTGAACATCATTAGAGAAAAGATGCTCACAATTGAAACCCATGTGAAATGGGAAGTAGGACCAAAAAGTGGTTAGACTGCTCATATGGGCTTGTTGCAATAGCCAAGCGTGTGGGATTGCATGCAATGGACGATTACAATTAATCTTGCACAATCAACCACTGCCCAATTTCTAATTCTATTGAAGTTGTGATTAGAGACCTTTTTTCCTCCTATGTCATGCTAATAACTAATTGTCAATTTTATGACCTTTGCTTATTGAATGCGTTAAATGCCATTTTTAATTGTAGTAGTTTTGTTTCTATTATGCTCAACATATGCTTTTAATGTTGATTTTGGTTCTCTATTGAGTTAGATGAGTGTTTATTCATGGTAATAGAAAATTAATTCCGGAACCATGTAGTGCTTCTCACGTTCAAAGGTGTTTAAACATGATAGAAATTAAGGATTTGATGTGCTAATCATGCTTTAGGTTTGTGGGTTTTTGTAGGTTAATATTTGACATTTTCAATTGACCATCGTTAGCCCCTCAAATAAAAATCCTGGTCCGCCATTGACTAGAGGGAACCCACTTCACCCGAGGTTTACTCCCCTCGGCCGAGGCCCCCCTCTCCAGAGGGCTAGACCCCTAAAAAAAAATACTTTTGCTACTGCAACACACCACACCTAGAGATGTAAATTGGGTGGCCTGACAGCCCAGCTCATCCTAGCATGGGTCGTGGCCTATGGCATGGCCCATGCCTAGCACGAGTCGGCCTGAGCACAGCACGGGCAGAAGCTTAGTAAATAGTAACCCTGTAATTTGGTGGTTTTGACATATCCAAAACAAAAATCTCTCTTTGCTGATGGATGGGTTTTGATCTTTCCAAAAGATGATTCCTTGTTTTATGCTAAGCAAATAGTAACCCCTTAATTACAGCTATGGTGGGTTTTAACCTTCACAAAACATGATTCCTTGTTTTATGCTAAGTAAATAGTAACCCCTTAATTACAGCTTTGGGTGGGTTTTCACCTTTCCAAAAAAGTCTTTCCAATATAAGATAAGATTCCAAAGGAAATCTTAAGATAATAACGAAATGGGCTAGGTATGCATCCACACATTTATTTCCACAAAAAAAGCATTAAACAATGAAGGTTTTACACGAGCGTGCCCGCTGGGCCAACCCCCTGCCGACCTTGGCACTGTACATCACGGCTGGGCTGGCGACCGCGGCAATACCCATTTCACACCTCTATGGCCACCACATTAGGATTTGTTATTTTTGGTGGTGTTCTTCCTGATTTTTTTTTTTTTTTATGTAGTATGAAACATCAACTACTATTTTTTTAATTCTGAGGGGTAGGTCAGCTGGCGTAGGACAATGATTTGCACCAGGGGGTTGTGAGTTCGAAACTGCGAGTCAAAGGAGAATTTTATCCGACTTTCCCAAAAGGCTGGAACTGCGTTAAAATTAAAAAAAAAAAAAAAAAACTACCATGTCTCTGAGGTGCTATCCATCTAACCAAGAACACAACACCACATTCCAATATTACATCGGCTTGTTGAACTTTTTGAGGAAACAGAGATGATAAGCATACAATCCTTCTGGCTGAGACACATGGCAAGTGGGATCCACCAACACTACTGCATAAAGAATACATAATATACTGGGGACTATCGCGTTAATCCCCAGCCATCTGATCCAACAAAATGATTTGGGATTTATTGTTTACAGTCATTTATATATGTAAATAGTTCGAAAGCATAATGGTTATGCACAAATGTTTGTTTAGGCAGATTTATGCATGAGATGTGTAAAGTACATGTAAAAATATTGAGGTAAATGGTTGTTTTTGAGCTACTTTTCTTTTATCACATAAAATCATGGTAAAGTATAGTAAAGTAAAGTCAATATAAAAAAACAACTACGGTACAACTCTCTCTCCCACTTTGTTTCACCACATACTTCATCCACCTTACTTTACCCCACAATTTCTATAATATGACATCAATCTTTAATTTATTTTACCACACCTGTAAATAAGTCACTTTTATTTACCATATAAAACTACAATAGAATGTGACAAAGTAAAGTTAAATAAAAAGAAACCACTTTACCATTCATTTCCACTTTACTTTACCAAATATTTTATCCCATCTTTACTTTACCGTGCTATGAGATTTATTTTTACTTTACTTTACCATATATGTAAATAAACACATCATGATGGATTTGGTGAACTAAAGTCTTTACTTTACTCTTCCACTTTGTAATCGTTATTTTGAAAGATTCTTATCTTATAGAAAATTTTCTACAGGGGACCCTGTAGGAGAAAATATTGAGCTTTTTAAAAGAAAAGAATATTTTATTCAAGTTTTTATTTGGTTACCAATCGCATAAGATTCTCTTTTTTTATAAAATGAAAGATTATATTATATAAAATATTATTTTCTTGCGTTTTTTTGTGCATCTAAAAATGCTCTAAACTCTTAACTCATCATTGATTTCGAGAAATTTGAAAAATTCATTCAACCTGTGGATTGTTAATAACCGCATATGTGAAATGCTATAATAATAACAAACAGTAAAATCCAAACCACATGTGAGTCATTTGTAAATGAATGTAAATGAAAGTGACTCGCATGTGGGTCATTTATAAATGTAAAAGCATTTTCACATCACATGGTGGAAGTCACAAACGACCCCATGTGAGTCATTTGCATACGGAAGTTCCAGGGAATCGTATTTAAGTGGTGGATTTGAGTCTTTGAGAGCCACCAACGACTCGATGAGAGTTTTTGCCCATTTTAATGGTCGTCTACACCTGCATAACGTTTCTTCATTGCCCATTTTAATGGTCGTCTACACCTGCATAACTTTTCTTCTGTCTTGGATTGGATAGTCTTAATTACAATCTCGGTTCTAGAAGCCCTAGAATAACTTGTCATTTTCCTAGTATGAACCCACCAATTATGGGGTGGGGCCGTCCCACTATCTAATATTCAGTTTTGATTCAGTAACTGTTTGATTAGAAAGGGCCCACTGACACGTGGAAATCAACCAATGGCTGAAAACCATAAATTGAGAGAATTGGATTAGCATTTGCATCACTAGTCAAAAGGAAAGTCGTTTATCCCGTTCACACACAATAAAACGATTTCTTTACGCGCTTCCAAGCTTTTTCAATACGCGCTTTGAGGATGGAAAGCTTCACGCAAGGGAAAAGCTCCCCCTGGTCCACCAGATCACCAAATCTGTTGGCCTACAAATTAAACTGACCTACCAAAAATGCCCATCCTGTTTGGGCAAAATTATCAACCCCACATCAAATTGCCATTAAGGCGGTGGCTCAGTTGATTTGGGTATCGTTAGGCCTAGGCCGGAGGCCAAAAATCCAAAGGCTGAGCTGGCGAGGGATATCCTGGTTCATAAAAAAAAAATCAAAGGGTAGTTAGTATGGAGCCTAAGGTAATAGAATTAATGGAAAAGGACAGACTTAAAGAATGCGTCACCATGGTTAAGTTTAAGGGCCACAAGCCATTTAAGATGGAGCATTATTGCATGATTTTAATGCTCGCTGGTATGTACTCTTGCCTTATCAATCTGAACGGCATCAGCCAATTTGTATATTTACATACACATGTCAGGTTTTTAACAACTTGATTGATATATATGTAAACCACCACCCGTTTTACATCTGTATTGCTGACAAACTAGAATCCAGCACAAGATAAGAGGATGCAGCTGCGCATGTTGGATAATGGGGTCTATTTGAGCCAAATGGTTCCATGCAGACCCAAATAGAAATATCAAAGTTTTAAGAGATGCCAAGAATCAGTCCTTTAATTTTTAATAACATGATTCAATAGAGGTCAAAAATGAATTTGCATTCATTAAAAGGATAAAGCTACAGCACTAGCCTAGAAATCGAAGATTCTCTATCGAAATTTTTACCACAAAAGCAACCGAAAGGAATGAAGCAACGTTCCTCCCATATGGCCCACTGTACGATTACAAGGCCATCCATGTCATCACCTACATTGCACGTGCTGCTGGATAACTTTATACACAGCCCAGCATTCAGTTAAGGGGAAATTCTATATGCACCCCAAAAATTGCTGAGCACACCCACATTCTAAAGAAAAAAATCACTGTTCATTGAAGAATGTGGGTGTTGTGTTCAGCAATTTTTGGGGTGCATATAGAATTTCCCTCAGTTCAGTCCCATGCATGTGCATGCAGCAAGGTAAAACATTACTTAGTTACTTTTACTATATTTTTCCTTGGTATTTGATCTGATAAGACTAATCCCCCGAGTGCATGTATGACCCAAGAACACACTAGTAAGTAAATTTAAGACTAATCCCCCGAGTGCACGCATGACCCGAGAACACACGTGCAAGTAAGTTTAAGACTAATCCTCCGAGTGCACGCATGACCCGAGAACACACGTGCAAGTAAGTTTGTTGTGTGGAGCATAAGATATGGAAGAGCAAACCCATTCATTATGCCAATAACCCAACCCACACCCACACATTTACACTATTAGTTACCTTCAGTCGGTAAAAAATAGAAACGCCTAGCCAAACGATGCAGTTTCAACAAGCCAATGGCATATTTGTAATTATCTACAAGAATCATATGCATTTCCATCTGATGCTGGCTATAAGATGACTTCGCAGTGTGAAAAAGACCGAATGGAAGGGTTGAGAAAATAGCCTATGTTTGGTTGGTGACAACAGCAGATCGAGAAGGAGCGAAAGAAGAGAAAAAAAGGATCGAGACAGAGAGATTGGGAAACAGAAAAGATGATGTTTGGGAGCGGAGACAATGAAAGCCCAGTAGGAGTAGGAGTAGGAGGGCAGATGGGTATGATACCAGGGCTACCGCTGCAACTGAATCCGACAGGCATGGTGTCTGGTGGGTCATCAACGCACAAGGAGGAAAGGGTACCTCAATGGAGCCACCAAGAGACGAGGGATTTCATCGCCATAAGAGCAGAACTCGAAAGGGACTTCACCCTCGCCAAGCGAAACAAGACGCTCTGGGAGGCCGTCGCTGCTAGGATGAAGGAAAGGGGCTACCGAAGGAGCCCCGAGCAGTGCAAATGCAAGTGGAAGAACCTCGTCAATCGATACAAGGTATCCCATCTCTCTCTCTCTAATATTTTTTTTCCTCTTCCTGATTTGGTCCATTGTTTTGCTAACCCAACCCCGAATTGATTGGATTGGATTTGCAAAAACTCATGATTCTGATTTCTATTGAAATAGCTTATAGCTTCCGGGGGTTTTGTACCTTTTTTTTTGCATTAACTTTTCTGTAAAATAGATCTAATTATCATTTGAATCGGAAATCATTTGAAATGATAATGAATTTGGGTGGTGGTTTTTACAGTGAGATTGCCAATACAAAGTCATTGATTCTGATTTTGGAATATATTCAAGGACTAGGTTTTGATTCAATTGTTTGATTGATCAAGGATGATGATGAATGGACATCTCACTACTAGAGATTTTTGTTTTGTTTTGATAGTAAGATTTAATTGATATTCCTTTTAATGCAGGGGAAGGAGACCTCTGATCCTGATAATGGTAGGCAATGTCCATTCTTTGATGAACTGCACGCTATTTTCACAGAGCGCGCAAAGAACATGCAAAGAATACTGAGAGAATCAGAAGCAGGAGGAGGTGGTACTACTACTACTCAGGCAAAGAAGAAAATGAAGAGGCCCAGCGGAGAGAGGTCCTCTGAGGATTTATCAGAGGAAGACAATGATGATGAGGATGAAAGCGAAGAAGATAGAAGCAGCAGCCTTGCAAGGAGTGGGAAGAGGAAGGCATATAGAGAGAGGCCGCTGCGTACAACAGTAACAGCTGAGAGGTCAAGGACCAATGGCAATGGCATCCTGGAAGTCCTCCAGGACTGGTTCCGGCAGCAGCAGCACATGGAGATGCAGTGGCAGGACATGATCGATAAGAGGGCGCGAGAGCGGCAATTGTTCGAACAGGAATGGCGCATGTCCATGGAGAAACTTGAGAGGGAGAGGCTTCTGCTAGAGCAGGCGTGGCGGGAGAGAGAGGAGCAGAGAAGGTTGAGAGAAGAAAGCCGGGCTGAGAAGAGGGATGCCCTTTTAACCACTCTGTTGAATAAGCTCATCCATGAAGACTTCTGAACAGGAAAGGACAAACAGAGATATCTGCCTTATATTTTCTGAGACTAGATTGGCATCCATACTGTTTTCCTAGATTGAAACCCACCTGGTCAGTCTGCATACATTGTCAACAAAGCAAAATGAAAACAAGAGTATACTACCATGCATGTACAGACATTTAAGTTTTTTCAATTATTATAGAGGTGATTTTGCAAACCATATATCCATTCCACAATTCCAGCCATGCCTGTCCAGGAGAGGCAAATGTTGGGTTGAATCACAGATTGATGTTTTAGGTATTTAGTACATAAGAAGTAACGAAAAGGAGAGCTTTTGTTGCTTCAATCATCAGCCAGAGTCACCAGAGTCGCTGGGGGGTTTTTCCTTGGGATGTTTGGATGCGTAATGATCGACCAGCTGATTCTGGTTTGCTAGCTGCACCTAAACAATCAAAACCCATGACTAAATGAAATGCTGTGCACAATATTTGCTGCTGATGATATCAGTATAAGTGGAGGGCAAAAACATAATTGGTATAAAAAATGAAAAAAAGCAAGCAAGAGATCTATGTTAAAAGTTTAAAAAAGAAAATACTAGGCAGCCACACAAACGGAAATTTGATTTTGGAACATTCATATGCTGTCAATGATTGTATTTGTGAGCATGTTCCTCAGGCACACATCGCCTGTAGTAAGACATTAGGCAAGTGTCTTCTCTACTTTACTCACTAGGTTTCCAGATTTAATAGCCAAAGATCCAACTTATCAGCCACTGCTAACCAACATTTTAACCTCAATTGAAGCAAAAAGATTGATGCTGACATTAAAATGGACAGGTGACAAAAAAAATAAAAAATAAAAAATTGCAGAACTAATCATTAATTGAAGCGAGCCTTACCTATATATCCATTTCATCTCCAACCAAAACAAGTGCTTGTTGGTCTTGTCCATAAAACAAAAGGATTGCTCTGGTGCCAAAAAGGAGTTTAGATTGAATTGAAAAGCTGAGCAATTTCTTTTGTCCAAAGAGGAAACTCTAGTGGGAGAAAATGGACAACACCAAGGGCGCAGTCACAGAAACTTTAGTTCATTTTTGTGCTTCATCCTAGAAAAAAACGGCCACATCAAACGTAGCTTTTACTGTTGTGTGGAGAAGTGCTTCTCCAACCCTCACTTTTTCTGCAGAACTGGCCACACAAATGTGCCCTAAAGTACACCAGTGCCAGCTCCTCCCACAGGCACAATCTCTTAGAACCAAGGCAACTAATACTACCAAAACACAAAGCAAAACCAGAGCCCTCTCTCCAGTTATGCGCCATGGGAATACCATGGAAGTGGGGAGAAGAAGAATTGAAAGCAGAGGGGGGAGATAAAGAATTGAAAGAAGAGGCAACTGCAAATGGGCTGGAAATGGGTATTCTTCTTTAAGAATATGAAGATCTGAGGGTTCCAATCTGTGGTTCTCCATGTTCTTGAAGTATACAAAAATTGGGAGAGAAAACAAAGTTTTAAGAGGGAGGTCATGTACTTTTAGAGAAGGTGAGATGGAGATTGACATTCATAATGGAGGGTTCTGAAATTGAGTCAAAGAGGAAACAAAGGCTTGGGCTGAGTTTTGTGCTGTTTTTTTTTGTTTGTTTTTGTTTTACATAAAGGATAAAGGTCTTACTCGACCATCGAGTTTAATGCAATGTTAAAATGCTGGCTAATGACATGGGCCATTGGATATCAAGCAGCCAACTTCAGCAAGCAAAATGACCTCCCTTGCCAAAAGCTTTATAGGAGCAAGCCTGATAATTACCGTGTGGTTTGAATGATGCACATGTAAATTAATCTGAAGCCATTGCCACCAATATTGGCAGGCACCAATTTGACACCAATTTGAGAATCTGAAAATAGTCTAACATAGTGAATGTTCTTGACAATACTGCTAGATCTCAAAAATGAGAATATCATAATATTTTAGTGAGAAATTACACAAAGACTAATAAAGCTCAACAATATTCATTAGGTTAAATATGTTGAGTTCTGTGTTCACCGTACCAAATGCTTATTCATCTAGCTGGGATTGGCCTTTTCAGTTCTAATAATCATTTACTTGGGCTAAGTTCTCCTGTCCCATAACAGTTTCAAAGGTAATCGTTAAAGGTGTTGGTGTTGGGTGATAAAAGTTGGCTCTGAAACATCGTTAAGACTATTTTCAGCCCATTATATTCATTTTCAAGTTTTCTATGCTGAAAACACCCTAAAACCCATTAACAATGCAGGTTTAGAAGGAATGGGAGACTGCTCCACTCTGATATTTTTCATTAGTTGCACAAAAAAGAAAAAAAAAAGAAAAAAGAAAAAAGAAAAAAGAAATTCATTATGACCATTATATCAATTGTAATGTATAATATCAAAATTCCATTATAACACTGAAAACAGATCTTAAACCAAGTTAACACATCTCTGCTAGCTAATTTCTTTAGCCTCTATTCTCCACCTCTTACTACCTTGTACTTTCAACACTCAGTTCTTTGTAATATAGTTGTTTTCAAGTCATTCTAAGCACTTGCCAAAGCCATTCCATATATCCTTCCTTTAATTCTTGTACCTGGCATGCTCTTAATCTTGGATATCGTCTTATATAATCAAAGCCGACCTTTCTTGTTACTCCATACATCCAATTTAGCATTCACGTCTTGGGCCACATGTATTTTTTGTTGTTTCTTTGTTGCCTGATATTCAACTTCATATAATAATGCATGTCTAATCAACATCTTCTAAAAATGCCTATTTTAATGTGACACTCGACAGAATCACATAATACTCCACCAGCTTGTCGCAACCTGCCCAACCTGCACTAGTCCTATTTATAATATCTGACAAGGCAAATCATATTCCCTCTTCAAGCTACCCATCTTGGAGATGACTGCGAACAAGAAAGTCGGAACCATGCAATAGATCCCTGTCTCCATGCAAAAGGCTCCATTAAATGGTATTGAAAGTTCAAACTCTACCAATCACTAGGGGTTACTTAATGTAAGTGTAACTCCTTAATTTGATTTTAGCAATGAAGCTGATAATGCTACTTTGCTCTTGCCAATAAAGTTAAACTTCTTTTTCTTCTTCTTCACCATCATTATCCCATCGCCCATCTGGGGTCGACTTTGTGAAATATACTTTTCAACTCATCCTTATTTAAATCCTTTTTCTCCAATAAGATGTCAGTAATATAAGAATCAAGAATTTCATTTGCATGATGTGGGAAAGGTATTTTCCCCCCTTTCCTGATAGTGGTTGGAACTTGGAAATGGCATCCTCAATTCCTCACACCTGTGATTGGCATAATAGGTGAAATGTTTGAACTGAAGCAGATAGCCAAGGGGGTACCATGCCCATCTCCCCTATCCACCCGACACCCACAAAACAAGATGTTGAATAGTAGAAACAAAGAGGATTTACTTAACAAATATTCTGTAATATCTTATTTAAAATACATTAGATGCCTAATCCTCATAGTCTGAAATAAGAACGGAAACAAATTGGGAGTCAAAGTAGTACTTAACATACAATTATTTTTTCTATTTAATATGTATTCAAATTATAGAATTAAAAAAAAAAACACAGGCCATGTTCAAGTCAGACCCATAGTGGACCTATAGTCAAACTAGAATTAATAAAAAGGGACGGGGACCCAAATTCAGACCCAACAAGAGTCCAGGATATAAGACTCACATTCTACCAGTATCTAGACCCCATACCAGATAAGAGGGTACGTTTCCCCAATAATTGTATATGTATATAATATATTTGATATATACTTAATATAATGTCCGATAGTGGCATTCAAATGCCCCCTAGAACAGAACCTGGGCCCATACTAAAAATAGGTTTAAGATAGCGCCCTTCTATAAGCCTTAACTGCAACCTCCACAGATGTCGCCAACTTATCTTGAAAAACCTTTTTTTTTTTCTAACCATATGGAGCGTAACACCTTGCCACACGTACATGGAAAATCAAGATGACACTGTTCCTAAATTACAAAGACAACACTGTTCTTACTACCTTGTACTTTCAACACATGAATTAGAGGGAATTAAAAAAAACAAACAAAGAAAGAAAAACTGAAACAATAATTTTAAAAGCTTCAAAAAGATATAAGTTACAGCTTTTAAACATAAAATTGTTAAGTCTTTCGCTAAAATTTGAAAAAAAAAAAAAAAAAAACCTAAAAACTTCTACAATTTCAAAACCAATCAAAAGTACAGAAACCATAAAATAATTCACTTAATTTGTCCTATACTCCTATTCCTATTGAATATCAATAGCTTTTTTTCTCTCCTCTTCAGTTTCCTTTCATCCCATCTCATAAACACTAAGGTGATGTTTGGTTGCATTAAAATACATAGGAATTGAATACATAGGGTGGTTAAAAATGAATATCAAAGGCGAATTTTCAAAAATAAGCATCAAATAGCATCTTCTTTTGATTCTATCTCCCTAAAAGAAAATGTTATTTGATGATCATTTTTTGGAAATTCACCTTTAATCTTTATTTTTAACCACCCATGTATTCAATTCCTATATATTCTAATGCAAACAAACAGGCCCTAAAAGTCGATATGATGAGAAAAATGTAGATCCATCCATGGAAAGCATGAGAACACAAAAACTCAAGAGGATGAGGAAAACTGATATCCATACATGAGAAGCATAATTGCATAAGCCCCACTCTCTCGCATCAACCGACTGTATGAAAAAATAGATAAATAAATAAATAAACGCATGTTCCGCTCATATATGACATACCCTCTACTGACCACTAAACATGTTTGATAGTGTGATGAATCAACCTACATGGTGCGGTTTTATTGTGTCAATGATACACAAATATTCTGTATTGCCCAAAACACCAATATCTGATGCCTAATAGAATGTGTATCGACCAATAACTCAAACCATGGTTAGAGGTTGCTTCTCTACTATTAAAGCAGATCAAGATGAGCCACATAGCTTACGTAGAAACAGAAATGGTATAAGCATTCTTCACAGTTTCCAATGTATTAAGAATTGACAATTTGTCATGTTTCAAATGCAACAGAAAATACCAGAAACAAAGTTGCAACAGAAATAAAATCTTAAAGTTAGAAAATAGATGATGAAAAGCATGAATTTATTACTTTTCAAAATGACAAGAATCTAATTAAGCAAGCATGAACAAAGCATAATAAACCAATGATCAAGATTCTGCGGAAATAATATAATGGAAATGCAAATACATGGACTGCGCGTTTGGTAGACCTAAGAAAACAACTTAGTGACATGCAATAGATCTCCATAACTGCGAGCTTCTAGCACGAAATCAAGTACCTGTTAGTACTACTTGATTGAGTCATACCAGTTTTGACACTGTCCGAGTTGAATGCCAATAATGAGATTGAAAGCCACAACATCTATAATAAAACAGAGGGCTTGAGAAGGACATTGCAAAGGGATCTGTAAAGGAGGGTAAAGTAGAGATGGACATTGCAAAGGGATCTGTAAAGGAGGGTAAAGTAGAGACAAGCTAATGGAGTAGAGCGCAGTAGTCACGTGCCACTTCATTTGAAAAAGGAACATATAGAAGACAGTTGGACCTCCGTTTTTTTTTTTTTCCCTTTTCTTTTCACTTTTTTACGGAGTTGAATGCTGAGAAATGAAGACATGGCATGACAAAGAACTTTTTGCCAAAATGCGCATGCTAAAGTGGCTGTCCGGAGTAACTATCAAGTAAAGAATCAGGATGAGGACTAGTACTATACACAAGTCCGTATAGATGTATGATAAGGTTGAGCAAATTAGTAGAATGGCCACACTATTATTATTTTTTTTTTAATGGTAATGGCCCCAATATTTGAAGACAACAAATCTTGGAATCTCAACTTACCCCATGAAAGTCAATTGTATAGGAAATTACATTCACAATTGATTGAGTCATGCATTGGGCAAGGTCAGCTCCATTGATTGTTCATGGTTTAATGCAGGGGTAGAACTGGGGTGGGAGGTAAGCCTCCTGTTTTGGGAAACCCCTATATAATATGAAGATTTTTATTTATTTAGTTTTTTTTTCTTTTTTCAATACTTCCCAAAAAAAGATGTTTTCTTTTTCACATAGTGCCCCACTAAGGCAAACACTCCTCTTTGGGTGATTTTCAAGCTCATCCTCAATCATGCCCAGAGGTTGCGATCCAAGAGTTTGTCATGATAATCATAAAAACGTGGGTCCATGATGCATGGACCAGACTTGACCATATCGTAAAGTCGAGCGCATTTAATCATTTCCCAATTACAACAATTGCACACGAAGAAAATTAGGGTTGCTCCAGCAAAAGTGGATCAAATATTATATTAGATGGGTCAGACATGCACAGAGAACTGAAAAAAATAAGCCTAAGGAGCAAAACAACAAGGGACTGGAATGGAATAGTGTGAAGTCACATTTTAGATTATTGATCAACAAAACTTAACAGTAAACAGGGATAAATGGGGAAGTAGAATTCACTAGGCCAATCCCAAATATATGGTTAATACTTGAACAATGGCGCTAATGATAAGGATAAGGAGGAAAAGGAGGAGACACGTTGGGAGGATTCACTCAACTTTCGGTGACACTTCTCTTAATCTATTTGCTTTCCCCCAAAAGTGACATGCTGGGAGGACTCTTTTGTTTTAGAAAAGGAGCCATCAACTTTGGGCTACACATTAATTATCTTCTCTCTCTCTCTCAAAAGCAGCCATCAAATGGTGTCAACTTTTACACAATGTCTCATCAGCTCAGCCACCTCTATGAGGATATACAGTCACTGATAAGATAATGTAAACAAATAAGGATGACAAGCACACTACATCTATTTCTTTAATTATAGATTACATATTACAAATAATTCAATCAATCAACATGCAAATGTTGTTGGTTGCTTGCCCTTGATCATCATGGGCAAGGGCACCCTTTGCTAGTTATATCCCAAACTAAAAGCGCAAAGAGAATAGCGTAATTCGACCAGAAGACAAGATAATTTATGAGAAAACATGCATTTTTATGAACCAGTCAGAGAAAGATAAAAAATCTGAAAGAGGAGGAGTGAGAATATGTATTATGGCTAACCCAAATCTGCCAGTGAAACAAACAAGAGAAGAGATTCAAAGCTAGGGTTTGTAATGTGAAAGGTTCATTTCTAAATAAACAGTGTTATCATAGATCAAGGGAGAAATACAAACAGTAAAGAAGGGATCAGATCCAACATGACTATGAATATGAATATGAATGAAGAGGAAGAGAACAAAAAAAAAAAAAAAGAGAGGTACCTTGCAGATGGGGCAGGTGATTTTAAGGGCAACCGCTCTAGCTTCGAACTGAGATCCCTTTTGCTTCTGATTCTTCTCAGCATTTCGTTTCTGCGCTTCGATCTTCTGCTTTCCTCTCGTCATTTCTCCTCCTACTTCTCGCTTCAATCGCTTATTGTTATTTTTTCCAAACTGCGATGCGATGTTTTTACTTTAGAAGGGTAGTCGGTAGTTATATTACCCACAGCCACATATAGATTGCGGGACCCATTTGAACAAATCATCGTTAATAGAGTTGTTAACGGATATCTGATTTTCGGAGCTTGTTTTAGATTTTGATTTATAAATGAATTCGATTGCAGAATTCAAATTAAATTAGGTTCCTATTGATAAATAAGTGCCACATACAAGTTGTGAGCTGTAGACATAAAACCCCACATATAAACTTTTAATGTTGCAAATTATATTTTAGAATCAATTTTTGTTGGATCATTTTTATATTTAATTCTAAGAGTAGTAAACTCGATATACTGTAATAAGTTGAATGGCATCCTTATTTTAAGAAAGAAATTAGAATCAATTTTCAAACTAAATTCTAATCCTTTAGTTAGATCCGATTTTAGAATCAGATCCGGATCGTAAACTCGAAACTCGAAACTGAGTCTAGAACCTATACAATGAGTATTGATATGAAATCAAAATCATTATTTAAAAATGAGGTTGGGTCCGAGTCAAACCCGGACCTGCCACATTTGCAACCCTAATCATCAAATATGAGCTTTTACTCCGGACCTGCCACATTTGCAACCCTAATCATCAAATATGAGCTTTTGGGCAGCAACAGTTGGAAGTTCGTTTTGCTTCTTTTTGTTGTTGTTGTTGTAAAAATGGGTCCATGAGCTGAAAACCATTGGATCAAGGAAAGCTTGGCCTGAGCTGGGTATGAGATGGCCAGTGCCGTCGTAGTACACGCAAGTAGTGCCAAAAACGCACTGGTATTTTTCTACTGCTCTTGTTCCCGTGTACGAGTGGGGGAATGCAATCTATATATCCTAATCCCGAAGCAATGACAAATTGAGGATATGTGCCATATCCAAAGCCGGATCCATCATCTCCCCACCCCCCCTTTTTTTTTTGCTTCCAATGAAAAAGGATCCGATCTGAATACAGGATTGTTTCCATCCATCTTCATCCCCAGTTTCAGCCTCGTTTTGATCCTTCCTCCAAAAATGCATAAAAAGACAGCCTTTCTCTTTCAAACCCACACAAGACTGATAATGAACCTCTACGGCTCTACCACATAGGCTCAACAAGCTCTGCAAAACCCCTCATCCGAGAAGAGCTCAACCCCACCCGCCAATCAACAGAAAAACTGCTGTAAAAATAACCCAAGCACAAAGAATTACTAATTTTAGAGGAGAAAAGATTCACTTTAATTATTGAAGCACTGCACCATAGTCAAATTTCCACATACCATTCAAAAATAAATTGAAAAAAAAAAAAATCATATTTCCATGTTGCACTAAATTATTGAATAACTGCTTGTATTGTGCCTTAATATGTTTCCAACAACAAAAAGTTGGATTTCATAGAAAAGTCTTGGCTACAAATGACTACAGTGAGCCCATTTCTGATCAAACAGTCGTACACTTATTCAACGGCCTTGGCTCATCCACGGTGGCCAAAGCTACTCTTGCATGGGCACTCATGTAAACAAGGCTGCATGGAAACCAAAATTGGCGCTCAGTTTTCTGTCCATATGCCACATTCTGAGTCTGTAGAAGAAATTACCAATCGACCACCCACGGGGTAAAAAAAACTGGCTTCAGTTCTCCAAATCCAAAATCTCATTTAAGAGTAAACTTGAGCCAATTTGTTTTTTCCTCTTGGGCAACAAAGGTTAACTCTTTTTTTTCCCCCATTTTGCTACCTTGCATTGCATTTTTTACGTTTCTAAATTAGCAAAATGAAGGAGCTGAAACCCTTGGGATGATCCATCAATTAAGCCTTAATGTTGGCAATGACCCAAAATTGCATCAAATAAATATTCTCATCTATTCAATGAAAAGCCCACAAATGGATAGTAGAAAGTAATGCACATTTCAACAATTCACATTCACAGTCGGCAGGAACAACCTCATTTTAACTCGTAACTGAAAGATTGACAGAAATGAACAGTGCCTTGCGCACAAACTTAAGAGTGAGACATAGCCCAACTGTTACTCCTTAGTCCAGCCAACAGAGCTGGGAAGGCACAAACTGAAAGCAAATTAGTATGATTTGTATCGGGACAACCAATACATAATATACTTGGAAGTCATTAAAAACCTTATATACCAAGCCTATTATTTAGTCAGGCAAAGCAGTTCCTCGCTCGAGATTGTTCTTGATCTCTAGTGTGTATTTGCCAAATGCTCTTTCAATCTTCTTATTGAAATGCTCATTCCTATCATTGATTGAATCAATATCCTTCTCTTCATGATATCTACGCCTCCTGCTAAATGACCTGCGTTTTTCGTCCCTCTCTTGGAGCTCCTTAATCATCTTGTCTATTTTCTCCTCAGAAGCCTTAGGTGCCTACAATGGACAAGAAAAAAATAATGGAAGGAATAAATGCTCCCTGTTTTGACGCATACATACAAAAGGAAGTAGAGTTCCTTAAACACAATTACCTTCCCATATTGAAGGCTGGAAGCACTGCGATAGAACTCTGGGTCAGATTCTTTCAATTTATTATACTCTTCCACATCACACTCTATGTTCTTAGTACGCTTCTTGTATGCATTATACAATGCCTTTTGATTGAAAACTGATCAGAAGCAAATGGCATTTGTCAGGTTCCCAAATCTAAATGAAAGATCTGAAATAAACATAGACATTCTGTAAAAGAAGCAGCATTCAATTAGGCTAATCTGATTCCTAAATTATAGGATGAACTAAACTACCTGCAAAAAAGGAGAGACCACTTTTCCCCTATCAGTTATTCTATGAGTGGCATATAACAATGAAGTATGCCTAGTACTATAATATGGGAGAACTTTCACCTACAAGAAGAGTGTAAACTAGTCTGAAGTAAAGCTCACAGGGCCCGTGTATATGCATACTTATCAGTGGGTGGGGGGATGGAAAGGTCTCTGGTCAGGGAAAAAAATTCAGCCCCATTAGATTATCTTATTCCTTGATTTAACAGCCCTAAATTTAAGAGTCTTTTGACTATAGATTCTTTTTTTTTTTTTCTTCCTTTTTATATTCAATGCAATGATGAGCAAAGTTCAGATGAGTGTCAATCAAATTCGTAGTTGTCAAACTGTTCTGGTCCTCATTCCGGTTTGGCCCTGTAGTGGTACATTCTGGCAATCCAATTCCGGTGTTCCTTTCCGGAAAAGACGCATGAAAATTGAAAGAACTAAAAGAAAACCTAAAACTGAAAAAAAAATAAAAAATAGTAGAATGCAAGAATTATGCAAAAAATGCATACTTGCATCATTTAAATTAGCTACATTTTAAATTTGACTAAGTATGAATGAAAAGTATGAAACATGTGAACTTATTAAAACTACTTAATAAACATAATAAAATAAAACTTTTGAGGAGCATCTAGTTCCTTCCAGAATGGGCCAGAACTGGAGCCGATATTGGGCCCCACAATGACTGGAATGGGCTGGAAGCGGAACCGGAATCTTTGAGGAGGGCATTGCGATCTGCCCCAGGCCAGTTTTGAAACATTGTGGCAATTCCAATCAGAACGGAACTGACAACTATGGGTGCTGGGTCATGGAGGGATACTAGTTGTGAACGGGGTTGATGGGTTTGTACTTTACATTGTAAAGCATGAAAAGGTGCGGTGCATGAACTAGATGCTCATTCATACAAGTGAAATGCTAGCAATAGTGCAATAATAAATTCATGTTCAACAAAATCTGATAAGCCTGAGGATGAGTAAAGGCTCCAGTATATCTAAAAGGGGGCACACACACTGCATGAGATGGTTGTTGAATCTGAGAATCGTCTGAGTAAATAGTGGCACGGAAACTAAACAAAAAATTTAAGGGGGGCAAAATACAAATTATATAGCGATATAGGCTTTCTTTTAATGATAGTGACGATAAAAGCCTACCATCCCAACCAAAAGGAGCAGGATCCTTTTCCCATTTCTTATATTTAGACTCTGCCATCTCCTGTGTATCAAGCATATATGCCTTCTTCATATCCAAACCATTTGCATCAAGCAGTTTCCCAATTTTTTTCTGCCTATCTTCATACCATTTTTGTTTGGAAATTCCTCTTGATTCACTTGGAGCTTCTAGTCTTTTTTTCTCTGCTACCATAGCCATTTGATTGGCTTTTCTTGCCTCATTCTGAAACCAAACATCACAAACCATGAAAATTGAGACAGGGAGGACAAATGAACCATGGTAAATTTTTTGGTCAGTTTGGTATGGTAATATTCATCCAAGGATGAAAAGATGAAATGCTCTTCTAACTCTATAAAAACAACACACGAGAAACAGGGCCAACCATTTTCTGCTATAAGGACTTTAATGCACACACCTTATGAGCCTGAGTCCCTAACCAACTGAGCTAAAGCCAGAGACCAAGGCAATTTATTTTATTCGGTTCCAGTTATGATGAGTTTACAGCCCCCTTTATTATTTTGAGCATGTGATTTATAAAGAATAAAGCACAGGTTGTAGAATGTGGGTGGAGAAGGCAGGTTCTCATAACCAAAATTTCAAGCAACTAAACAGTGCCTTTCAAAGTAAACACTTGTACCAGAAAAAGTGACGGACGTATCATAGAGCACTGTTATAAAATGTGGAATGATATATATATATATATATAGAGAGAGAGAGAGAGGGGAGGGGGAGATGCTCCTATGAGAGTAACTCTAACAGTACTATGAGAGTAAGGGTGGGGGCCCCGTGACACAAAAAAAAAAAAAGAAGAGGGGCGTAAAAAGGGGCGTTTTTGAGAATTTCCCATATATATAGGTTTACTTATGAAGCCATGTGGGAATTACCATCTTAAGCCTTAACTCAAACAATCTCTTCTGCCTTCCTGTGAGATTTGAGAAATCTTCAATATTTTGCTCACCAAGATGGTCCCCATCACCATCAACATGATCTTCATCATCAGCATGTTCGTCTGGACCTGGTCTTGATTCAGAACCTTCAGTTTGATCCATTGCACCTAATGACAACCACCCAACGCCTTTTTCAAAAAGAAAACATGTAGCAGTAGATCATGTATAAAAGAATAATTGCAATTGATAAAGCAAAACAGTGTTATAATATACATGCAGCATTTCTAAGGGAGGACATGTATCTTTGGAATCACCACAGAATCTAAGGAAGTTAAGCATGCATTATTTCTGCACATTAACACTTGTCTCTCACAAAGGCGAGGAGGACCGTCACACAAGAGGGTAAAGCATGAAGCTCCAGCATATATATGTTTTCTGATTGAGGATTTGGGAGTTTTCCAAGTATATAACCTCTAGATAATTTCACTGCAAAGGTGTCCAGGGCCCACAGCCAATTTGCCAGTCAAGATTATTTTGAATCTAGGTTTTGGAGTAGATGAGACATTAGGCCCCATTTTGAAGAGGTCCACAGTCCCAACTCCCAACCCCCTATGAGGACACCCATAGACCATCAAAATTTCATGGATAGGAGCTTCCAAAGAGCCACAAGCAAATTTCAGGGGGATCAAACCCAGGCCACTCTTGCTAATGCCAGCCGAGCATTATCAAACCCCTAGACAGACATCCTAGGCCAACGACTTCGGAAGATGTCCAACTCGGCTGGCATGCTAAAGACATTTCTAGAGCCTATCCCCCAAGGCCTAACCTATGGTCATTTAAGTAAAGAACAAAGGCTTGAGGGGTCGTCTTTGGTCACTCAGTAGTCAGTAGATGGGATTCTGAGATTTCCCCCTTCTAGGCATCACTTTCTTGTTATAAAGGAACAGCAACTATCATCTTCTAGGATCAACTGATCATACAGAGCCATTGTACCTGCACCAGAAAAATATAAAAACAACCTCCTTCCTTTGATCGCTCTTTGTTTTCTTTCTTTCCCGTTCTTAAATCCATGTTTACAATGGATAGATAGGATCCATCTTATACTAGAAAAATCCATTGTTTCTGAAAGTTGCAAGTAAACACAAATTTCCACAATACAGATTATATATTCCATAATTCAAGTTACAAATGGACAACCTGAAGCATTTACTTATGTATCTTCATCCCTGTAGTTTTTTTAATAATAAGGGCTCGGCTGCGTGTGCCCACGCGCCCACACGTGTGTATGTGAAAGAATGAGAGAGCTGGGTTGGGAATGCAGTTATTTACAGACAATGAAAATGAAACTTAAAAGTCCAATCAATCTTTGTTCCCCTCTTTGGCAATGAACTTCAAAACAAGCCAATTTTTTTTTTGAGCATTGGAAGATGAATGTACCTGATTTCTCTCTCTCAAATTGTTCTCTCTCAAGCCGTTCCTTCTCTTTGGCAATCCTTATAAAGCAAAATTCAACACATTCATGATATGGGTTGGATGCATTTATGCAATCAGGGTGTGCTCTCCCTTCTTCAGACATAATTAGATGTGTAGAGGATTTGCTCCTATAGTCCTATGTGAGAAAAGAACTCGAAGCCTCTCTCTCCCTTTCTGTTACCTGATAAAATAAAGAGAAGAATTTATGTTACACTACAATCAGGATGAGTGCAAACCTCAAAAACTAATACAAATTCGTAACAGTAAGTATTTTGATAAACTGTTGGAAAAGAAAAACACCAAAACAATGTTTAAAACATCAATTCATCATATCTTACAACTCCAAATTCGCATCTTACAATTCCAAATCCGTAACAGCAAGTATTCTGATGAACTTTTATGATAAAAATAAGAGAGTTTCCAGTTCTGGGTCTAGAAGCAGAGGGCAGTAGAAAAGCCCCCAAATCTGTCGTCCGAGCTGGAATCCGAAATAGGGTTTTTTAGCTTCACATAGGCCAGAAAAAAACAATACAGACATCAAGATTTAAGATTTTCCACATTCAAGATCAGGCCCAATTGAAAGAAGATAAGAAATTAAAACTAGGTATCCTTTAAGCATTTCAACCAGAGAGAGAAAAGAAAAACCCCAAATCCATCGTCCCAATTGGAATCCAAACTAGGGTTTTAAGTTTGACAAAAGCACTCAACATACCAGCATCGGGATTCAACAAAACCCCCAAAATAATCAACCATAGGGTTTAGCAGAGCCCCCAATACATATCAAGTTTCTCTAAAAACGCGATTTTTCCCGGTATCTAAACACATGGAGTTTCCGCCTCGTGTCATTGAAACAGAAATTAGGGCAAGATGAAGCTACAATTTACATAGAAGAGGGAGAAGAGGTTAAAAATCCATGTGAGGAATATCGAAATCAAAACGGGATTGTTCTTGATTTTGACGAGAGATCCGATCATAATTCATGCGTACCTGAGATTTGTCGAATGGAAGATAGGATTGGAAGCAAAAAGGCATCTATAAAACACACGCAAGTCTGATATATATGTCATATGAATTTAACAATGGGCGAGTAATTTAGGTTAGTCTCTCTTTAGCCAAATCAGGAAAAAAAAATTCCAAAACTTCTCTAGGAAAATTTTTACTCTCTCTGGTAAAAAAACTGACAAGAGAGGGTATGCGGATGTCCCACCGTAAATTAATCTAATTCTTTCGCACACACTATTTTTAAGAATGAATATAAATCTAAAATTTATATTTTTGCCGGACATTATTCACCATTAAATCAAACCACAAGAAAACTACTTAATTTATAGTCATTATTTAATTAAAAGACTTGAAATTAAGAGTTTGGATCATCTAATTGAGTTGATTTATATATCGTAGTATCTCTTGATTTTCATGTTTCCATATTGGCCTCATTAAGAGAAACATTATTTATACATGAAAAAAGGATTTTGAAGCAATGCGGTGTGCACGATGAACCTACCTTGGGTCAACTTGGTTATGTGATATTCTTGGTGAAGGCGAGGGTTGAAAGATCTAAATGAGAAGATCTATAAGAGTACAAAAGATCAACTTAATTAGATCACATCTAATCTGTTGATCTATGATGTTAAGTTTAATGATTTTAAAATGCATAATTTTTTATTTAATTTTAATTTAATGGTACAATGATGATAGAAGAGTATCAAATTTGGGCTTAAGGCAGTTTATCAGAAAGTACGTAGTGTCTATGAAGGGTTAACTGGATCATTGGACACCCTGGGTGGGCCACCTGAATTGCAGGATGAAGATTTGGCTGTAGATATTAGCCCAATCATAGTCCTTAGCTTTTAGGTTCTTAGACTTACATTGTGCAATTTTTATGTGACAAAATCAATGTTGAATAACCTATGAAAATTGTTTACAGTCATTTGAAAAGAAAACTTCACTTTCAACGATTTATTGAATCCTATGAATCATTCAGTAAGCCCATCACATTTTCAAGTACCTTCATATATTCTTTTAGTTTGTGGGTTTCACATTTTTCAAAACTGAAAGATAGTGGTCAAAATTGAATTAAAAATATTTAGTTATAATATATAGTAATATTTTAACGTGGGGTCTAAAGGAAAATTAAAATTGAAAGGCATTGACAATTGAATAGAAAAATCTTTTCTATGAAATAAACTAGCACAGTAATCCGTGCTGAATATGGAAATGTATATACATTGCAAATTACTGAAAAATAAATATCTATACATTGTAGGAAATAGATATAAAAAAGTTTAATTAGTGATCATTATAAATTAAACATCCATAAAATTGGAGAAAAAAAAGGAACTCCAAGAGTTCCAATCATACTTTTCATGTCCCAATCTAGGTCCACTAAATAGACCTATATAAAAATCCAAGACTTGATTTTTTTTTTTTAAATGATATTGAGCATGTGGTATTCTTCGATCTGCATGTAGACATACGGCCTAATTTGTGATCTTTGCCAGCAGTTCTCTCCCTCACATGGAAGCGAAATGTTTCTTATTTATTCTTATAGATGTAAGATTTGGCAAAATAGAGGCAGATGCCCAGTTCTATGGCACTGAGTACTGCAAGAGGCCGATAGAAGTAATCTAGATAGGCCCAGTTGAGATTGTTCGAAAACCAGCCCTCTCCATTGTCACCTTTGCGATGACTGAAATGAAAAGGCCACCAATGAAGTTCCTGTGCCAAAAAATGCTCAAGAACAGGGCCATCCCCACACTCCTCATTGCGTCTGGCACCTGATCATATAATAATTCCTGTAAACCAACCAAGGAAAACACTTCGACCACCCCAAACAGAGCATACTTAGGAATCAGCCACCAAACACTCATTGGAACAGTTGCTGATAGCTTATCCACCAGGCCAGCATCTCTAGCCACTGTTAGTCTTTGAGCCTCTACCACTTCTGCCACCACCACTGTGACCACTGATAGAAACATCCCAATGCCAATCCTCTGAAGCACTGTTATGCCAGATGGTAGGCCTGTAATAGATCTGGTCGCAGGAACGAGTACTCGGTCGTAGATGGGGATCACAGCCACGACTGTAAGGTAGATAATTATCTGGAGGGTTGCAGGTGGTATCCGAAATCCAGAACCAATTTCTCTCTCCATGGTGCTGCCCTGCTTTGTGAAGAATGTAGATGGCTGTGCGACAAGAACCCCATACATCAAACATGTAGCCCACATGGGGACCAGCCCCAGAACCATTTTAGCATCTTCCACTTGACTCATGGTGCATGTGCACCACCTTCGCTTCAGAGAATCTGGGTTTTCTCTAGCAACAGCTCGTTCTAAAAACCTGCTTGTTTAAATTAACAAGGTTGCATACAATACTCAAAAGTCATTTTATTCAATGCTCAAAATAAGCGCTACAACTGAAGCAAATGAATCTGCAACCCAGGCCATTTATTTGATGGGTTCCACTGTAACAATCATCATATAGAGAGGTTTTGATAGGTAACTTACCTACAGAGATGGATTTCCCACCCACTTACCAAATTTTAAATATTTTCACACAGTTACAATTACAATATTTTAGGACTAAAAAGCTCATACCGGGGTTTATTACATAAAAAATGCATTCTTGTGAATGTGTTCGAAATTTTGGTCAATAAAAACATTTAGACTTACTATTGTTGCATTTGTGGGCTAAAAATGTGGTTTGACCACAACATTTGCTAAGAAAGAATATTTTAATTGATTTTGGCTCACTTTCATTCTCAAAATAGGAATTAAAATTGATTTTATTCAATTTTACGGAAGACATTACAACCACAACAATGCAAAAGCAAAAAATTAGAAATTTCATAAGAATAACATAGAAAACCTAAATGGTAACGCTATTGTTAATTAGTTGATAATGCATTGAGTCCCACATGCAAAGATTCAAATATTAGAAAACTCAAGGGATGGTTTATGTAGATCCAAAGGCATTTTGGTAAGTTGTTATTGTTCTTACAACCCACTGTCTACTCTGGTATGAAACTGCTAGAATTACTAAGCAATGTCATTCTTCTTCTTTTTTTCAATTTTCAATTTTTATATTTTTTAATAGTAACTTTTAGTGAATATGATTTTATTGGGTTAGCATGAGTTCGGAACTCTGAAATAGCATATCAATTGCTCTAACAACATACAAGAAAATTCGAAAAAAGGACAGGAAAGAGAAATGAGGGGCTCCAATATGGTAAACTATAAAAAGTCCGCCTTTAGGATTTATGAGTGTGGAGAAGATGAAGAAAGAAAATGAGTCTCATACAGACAACCAAAAAAAGGGAGAGAAAAAAAATACTATGCCATGAACAAAAAGCTGAGCTTCCCTGTAACCAAGAGAACAAAGAAGAAGAAGAAAATGACCGGTAAGAAAGGGGAACTTTTGTGCGATATTGCATAAAATAAAATAAAAATGGCAAAATCACATAAATTTGGGCAATTTTGTCATTTTTCTAGCATGGAGAAGGTCCGGAGAAAATTAGAGTTTTTGAGGAGGGGGAGGAGAAATTCATCTCTATAGGTAAGCTACCGATCAAAACCTCTTTATATAGACCATGTTCCAAAAGTTAATGCAAAGTAATGAACCTAAATCCAACCCTTCAATTGATGGCAAGTGATTTGAAGAGTAATTAAGGATATTATACCAAGGGTCCAAAAGCGATAAAAAAAGGGCTGACCCACCCTGCTTGGACCAAAAACCTGCTTGTTTGGACAGGGTTGTATGCAATACTATTATTTTCTTCGAATGCTTTAGAACAGGGCTACAAGTGAAGCAAATGAATATACAACCCGAGGCATTTATCTGAAGGATCTCCTCATCATTTGCAACCCAACCCATTTATTTGATGATCTCATCATAATAGTAAGGGAGAGTAGAGGTGTACAAAATGACCCGGTAACCCGACCCGACCTGTGGGTCAATGGGTGGGTCACCCCACCCATAATTTCTGTGCTTGACCCGACCCGACCCGACCAGTGACCATTGGTACGGGTAACGGGTCTCACGGGTCGGGTTACCGGGTGACCCGTGAACCCGTTTTTTTTTTTCATGTAGAAGACCGTGTTGGTATAAATGGTTGTGGAGGTTAATACAATTGATATTATATTTCTTCCCACCACACTCATTCATCTCCTTGAAGTTTTCCTCTTGTATAATATTTACATAGAGTACCTTTCAATTTATGCCACGTAAAACACTCTTCCAGTAATTTAATCCAATTTAAGATGTTTGGATCTCTCTTTCCATAAAAATATGGAACTTCTGAAGCTTCTTGATGAAACATGTTCGAGATTTTACCTTGATCAATGACCAACTATTAGCAACAGGAAGGACAGTTGTTGTGTGTGGCTCTGTTAAAGAGACTGCAAAGGTGAATAACAGCTTAGGAGATCAGATAAGGGGCTTAACTTTATGGGTTGTGGGATGGAGTTGTGAGGGAATAGGATTCAGCTAGTGGGGGCTGTACATGAACTAGCATTAATTTGAAAATTTCAAAAGTTAATAATAGAATCTAAAAGAAGGACTCTTTTTTCTATGAAAAAGAAACAAGAAGATACCTTTTGTTGCTCTGATACAAATTGACACAGCAACAAAGGGGAAGAGTAATCAGTAATTACACTTCAGCTGAAACTTAAGGATTCACTTGTCTAGTTCTCACACCACATTCATCACCAAATAGATAAAGAGAGAGAATAATATTTTCATGCAAAATTGAGTACCTAAGAGGGGGTGAGAACACTGACTTATATAGTCTTAGAAGGACAAGATGCCTTAACCTTCTCCTTAAGTTTAGGTAACTAATCTAGAAAATGTCTTCCTCCCTTAAATCAACCAACAACCAAATACCCTAGGCTTTTATCCTTGGTCTTCTACATGAAAAAAGAAAAGAAAAAAGAACTGACTGAACCCTACCCGTGACCCGTTGAACCCGTGACCCGTGACCCGACCAACCCGTGACCCAAACGGGTTGGGTTCGGGTGGGTTTTCACCCACATAAAATATGTCGGGTCGGGTCGGGTTTGACCCGAAACCCGCGGCTTTGACCCGTTGAACACCTCTAAGGGAGAGAAGGAGCGAAATAGAGGAGGGGGAGGGAGGAAGAAAGAGGGAGATAGAGGGGGAGGGAGGCCGGCCGGGGCCATCGCCGCGGGCTGTCAGCCGAGGACCCCTTTGCGCCGGAGACTGGTGGGGTGGGGTGGGGTGGAAGGGGTGGGGGGAAAGGGAGGAGGGATAGTTTAGGAAAAAAAATATTTTTTGGTGATGTGTGAAGAGATAAAAGTGCGGTGCCAATAGATGCCCTCAAATTGAAATTAAGCTGGTTACAATCAGCAGCTTTCAATGGAATATACTGATTTTCATAAAAAAAAAATAGTAACATGCAGTTCTTTAGTATTTCCAGACTTTGGATGAATATTTGGCCATAAAATACCTATGTTTGTAACTAATGTAGACGCTGTTGGAGTTAAAAACTTCGATCATTAGATTGTTAGGAAAACCAGTGCACGTAAAGGGTGGTAAGTGTTGGGAAGTCCCAGATCCCACATCACGTAAGTAATAGGTTTGACATGTCTTAATATACTTGTATGAGCCTTCCATCTATCAGCTTAAGCTTTTGGGTTGGTATATGGTTTATTACATGGTATCAAATAACACAAAATAAAGAAAAGTGATCAGCTTCTTAAGCTATATGTAAAACCCAATAACAGGGCCATTCTCTTGGCATCTTTTGAATGTTTTGAGGTTTCTTATATCCCTAGATCCATGAATGTGGTTGCGCATAATTTTACAAAAAATACTTATAGAGATGACGGGGTTGGTTGTTTCTTGTAATTTTTTTCCTATTATTCCCTTGTTTTTTTGTTTACTTCTAATGAATTCTTCTTTTACCAAAAAAAAAAAAAGAAAAAAAAAAAACCAGATTGATCATTTGGTATGTGTGTGTATATATATATATATTTACAAAGAAGGATAACATAAGGTTTGGATTTTTTTCAAAGCTAATCTCTCCCAATTTTCAGACCTGTAAACTTTGTTGCACTCAAACTCTCCCAATTTCACATTGGTGATGATTTTGCAAGTGAAAAAGGAAAGGAGAGATAAAAAGGAAAAAGTGACGGTAACTTCCAATTTCACATTAGTGATGATTTTGCTAGCAAATAAGGAAGGAAAGCTAAAAGGGAAAAGAGACCCAAAAGAATAAAATATGATTTATTATTATTATTGTTATTTACATTGGAATCCCTTGATATCATGGGATCTCGAATGACATTATTTGAATTTCAGTCGTAAAACTGAAAAATTCGTGTCTAAGGAGAATCAATATGTACAAATAATCCCCTCGATAATAAAACACACTTTTTTTTTTCAAAGGTTCTAAAACACAACTTATCAAGCTCTGCCTCACATCCAAAGCTCAAGGCATGAACTTTTGAGGCTTTAATAATGTTAGATATCTATGCATGCAAGGATCCGTCATTTTCTTTTGTTTTTTTCCCATTCTCTTTTTCTTGTCAGACAAAGTCGATCCGCTAGTGGGTTTAAGATTTGTTTCACCTAGATTGCATTCTCATATCTTACACGAATATTGGTCTGGATCTGAGTATAAGTTTTAACTCCACTATTCATGTTTGATCTGGATTTTTGGGTCGGCCCCTGTGGGAAAGAACTAGGGCAGGGGCAGAAGGAACCTGTAAGACCCCTTCCCGAGTTAATCTTGATTAACTCTAATTAATCGAGCTTAAGGTGGATTAAGTGTGATTAGTTAATTTAATGATGATTAAGGATTTAGAATGTATCCAAATTAGTCTTGAAAGACTAACTTAAGTTATTAATTGAGTTTAAACTTAATGGGTCTTCATTTGACTCAAAGTGGAATTAAGTAAATGAATAAGGGTGTGAATGCAAAAATTACATTGTGACTAAGCTCACATGAAGTATGAGCTGTTGAGATGAGAGGGAAACCGTGGGGGAGTGCCAGCAGCAGCTCCCCATGTCTTCTTCTTTGTTTCATCTTTCCTTCATCATTTCTTCTTCCAAGTTCTTCTTTCTTTAAGCTGGATCAAGTGTTTGGGAAAGAAAGTTTCAAGTGGGTTTTGAGAAAACATTCATCTTCTTCCTTGGAGTTCATTATCCTAAGGCTCAAGTTTTCTATTTGGCTGAATTTACATCTCAAATCTCAAGCTGTCAAAAGGGTTTTTGGGTATAACCTGAATAAAGGCAAGTACATACATGTTTTATGATTTATGTTGGTTTTGTATGATTAGAACTCAATTAGATCAAAAAGCCAGAAGTTTGGCTTCAGAAGCCTGAAGCTCGAACTGAGCTTCTGTGCGCTATCGGTCGACCGATAGGTCGACCGACGAGTGAACCGACAGGTATAGAACCTGTTTTCGTTGAATTTCAGTTCTCTGAAATTCGAATCGATGCAGGGTCGGTCAACCGACGACCTGACCGACGTTGTAAAAATAGGAATTCGTGTCTCTGGTTTTCGAACCGAGTAATGAACCGATGTGGACCGACTAATGTCGGTCAACCGACAGAGTGTACGTCGGTCAACCGACGTTCAAGTACAGGAATTTGGGTCTCGGGAATTCTGACCGACGTGAGATCGGTCAGCCGACATGAAGAGCTGACCGACAGTGAAGGAATTTCATATTTGGAAATATGATTTCCCTGATTCGAGGCTTAATTTATACAGGCTGTTTCATGTTAATGTCTAAACCTACATAAGTGTAAACTAAGTTCTTCGAATGCACAATTCAATATATAGTGATGTTCATCAAGGATAACACGTGCATTGGATAACGAAAGTTTCACTCAATTGTTTGGTTTAGAAGTCTTAATAATGTTGAATAGGATTGCATAGACTTAACTTTGAATTCCGCATTAAAATGGAATTGTGATTCTTAAGCTGAATGTAGAGCTATACTATTTAATGTTTCATAAAGCTCATATAGAGCTGAACTTGTTTCATACACTGAATTACTGAACGGAATGTAATGAAGAATTAAGAATTCCTACTGCAGTAGATGAGCTAGGAGCCTTCCGGAGCTCCGTGGTGATACCAGTGATCTCTGATCAAGACACTGGAAAGCCCACACATCATAGGCAAAATTGGATCAGAGCCAGGTGGCGCGAGTCCATGAGCTGGCACATCATAGGCAAAAGTGGATCAGAGCCAGGTGGCGCGAGTCCATGAGCTGGCACATCATAGGCAAAAGTGGATCAGAGCCAGGTGGCGCGAGTCCATGAGCTGGGCAACACGTAGGCCAGAGCCAGGTGGCGCGAGCCATATTATATACTAAAACCTTGAGGCAACATGTAGGCCAGAGCCAGGTGGCGTGAGCCCATGAGCCAAAGAGGATTATATTATAAATATATAAC
Organism: Litsea cubeba; assembly: GCA_012931725.1. NCBI lineage: Eukaryota > Viridiplantae > Streptophyta > Magnoliopsida > Laurales > Lauraceae > Litsea > Litsea cubeba. Next base: position 129,198,017 of record CM022947.1, read on the forward strand.
TAACTGATATTGGTGTTAACAAATATACTGAACAGCTTTCGTTTGAAAGCATAAAATGAGATGAAATGTAAATCTATTGTTGTAGTCATAAGTAATAGTTATTACTTGATTCTACTGATTATATCTGGTAATGTAGAATTGTATCGACTCATATAGAACTGTATGTACATTGTTGAACCGTCGTGTTCACGGTGTTATTGATGACATCGCAGGCCCTGTTGTCCGCGCCATCAGCAGAGGACTTTGAACGAATGGGTGTAAATATTCGGAGTGCGAATCGACTAAAACTATTCTGGAAATAATTGGAAGGTTTTATTTTATAGGTTTTGTATACTGCATTGTATATAAATATGCAGTGGTTGACTTTCTAGAATGTAGATTAAACGTTTGTATTGTATTTTGTCAATGTATAATTTCCGCCATTGTATACAGTTGACAGGTATGGTATTTGATATCCCTTGTGGATTTCGTTTTAACTTTATGTTAATTCGGAGTTTACGGGAGTAAGTATGCATTCGCGGCTCGGGGTTCGTCCGAGCTAATCACATCTCGGGACCGGGTCGTGACAGAACCGTAGAAGATTTTGTTCATTTGGGTTTTGTACGTTTTAGGATAGCTTTAATGGTGATGAAGCTTCTTGTTCTGAAGGCTTCCAACTTATAAGAAAAGAAACTTCTTTTTTCAAAGTTGTTTTTGTTTTTTTGAGTCTATTCTTTCAGGATATCCGAATCTAACACCTGATGATTGATTTTAGGCCTTGCCCAGTGCCGAGTCTTAAGATGTTCCGCTGGATATCTTGGGAGATCGAATAATCTGATATGATAATTTGATACACCTGTCATTATCTCTGTTATTCCACCAGCCACCTTCCTTATGATTACATGCTAATTAGGAGGATTCTTTACAACTTTTTGGTAAAAATCCCAAAATAGAAAGAAAAACAATCTTACAATGAGGGGTGATTCTGGCACATATTACATCACAACATGCATGGTAAATCAGATCGATGAGAAATGCTAACAAGGCATGCAACTTCTTTTATTACATCCACCTTGTGCCACGTCCATGTAGAGATAATAGACCCATTTATCTAGCAACACAATGTAGTGGGTCATGTGTAAAAGATCACACTGATAGGAGAAACAAACAGTCCATGCTGTTCACCCCACAAGGATAATAATCGACACCAGGTGGCCATTTCAACACATCTGCATGGCATCATGACTACAGACATTGGAATCGAGTATTTCTATCAATGCAATATTCTTTTGCATGTAGCTAGATGAATGGTTCAGACCCCCACATGACACAGCCTAATTTGCAATCCTTGCCAACAATTCTCTCCCTCAAATGGAGTCGGGATTTTTCCTCTTATTCTTATAGATGTAAGATTTGGAAAAATAGAGGTAGATGCCCAGTTCAATGGCACTGAGTCCTGCAAGAAGCCAATAGAAGTAATCTAGATGGGCCCGGTTGAGATTGTTCGAAAACCAGCCCTCTCCATTGTTTCTACTAGTCACCTTTGCGATGACTGAAATGAGAAAGCCACCAATGAAGTTCCCTGTGCCAAAAATGCTGAAGAACAGGGACATCCCCACACTCCTCATTGCGTCTGGCACCTGGTCATAGAATAATTCCTGTAAACCAACCAAGGAAAACACTTCGACCACCCCAAACAGAGCATACTGAGGAATCAGCCACCAAACACTCATTGGAACAGTTGCTGCTGGCTTGTCCATCAGGCCAGCATCTCTAGCCACCTTTAGTCTCTGTACCTCTACCACTGCTGCCACCACCATTGAGACCACTGATAGAAATATTCCAATGCCAATCCGCTGAAGCACTGTTATGCCAGATGTTAGGCCTGTAATAGATCTGGTCGCAGGAACGAGTAATCGGTCGTAGATGGGGATCACAGCCACGACTGTAAGGTGGATAAATATCTGGAGGGTTGCAGGTGGTATCTGGAATCCAGAACCAATTCCTCTCTCCATGGTACTGCCCTGCTTCGTGAAGAATGTGGATTGCTGTGCGATAATGACCCCATATATCAAACATGTAGCCCAGATGGGGAGCAGCCCCAACACCATTTTAGCATCTTCCACTTGACTCATGGTGCATACGCTCCAACACTGCTTCGGCGAATCTAGGTTTTGTGTAGCAACAGCTCGTTCTAAAAACCTGCTTGTTTAAACAAGTTGCATGCAATATTTGTTATTTTCTTCAAATGCTTAGAATACGGGCTACAAGTGAAGCAAAAGAATCTACAATCCAGGCCATTTATCTGAATGATCTCATCATCATCTGCAAACCCGAGCCATTTATCAGATGATCTCGTCATAATATTCATCATATAGACCATGTCCCAAAAGTTTCTTTGAAGCGTAGCGAACCTAATACCGACCCTTCAATTGAGGGCCAGCAAATTAATAGTTAACAAGGATCATATACTAAGGGTCTAAATGCAACAAAAGAGGGCCGGCTCTTGGGAGGCTAAGATCTTCAATTGCGGCAATGGTATATCCACAACATAAAGATCACATCAATTATCAATAGTTAGGATCATCAACCATGAACACCTATGGACGAGATTGTGACCCAAAAACTCATAAATACCCTGCAAGTGAAAAGATTAGATTTGTAAGAACAAAGTGAAATTACTGAAAGTATATATTAATTATCTTACTTGAATTGGGTGGAGCCGCCATGAACAGGTGCTTCTTTTGGTTCATAATCAATAGGGAGAAGAATGTTTTTATTTGTGGAGGAAGATTGTCCTCGCCCATTGCGTGCTGCTGCAACAAGCACTTCAATAAGGCTCATAAAAGGGTTCTTTTCCTCCATTAAACAATAGCGATACATCTTGGATCCAAGCAAGAAAACAACCATTGCGACCATCATTAAAATGCATGGAACTCCAAATCCTAGTCCCCAGCTAAGGTTGTCTTGGATATAGTTGACAATACAGAGTGAAACGACATTACTAAAACATATTCCAAAGTACCACCAATTAAAAAATGAGCTTTTGGACTTGCTCCCTTTAGGATCATGTGGGTCGAACTGATCTGCCCCGAAAGCCTGCGCGCATGGCTTGTTCCCGCCCACAGCTAGTGCTGCCACATACAGTGACATGAAGAAGAATACAACTTGGAATCGAGTTGGAGAAGGGCAAGATGCTGTGCTTGAGGTTTTGATATCGCAATCAGGTGGTCGTAGAGAACTAAGTGTAGCTGATAGAGTTAGCATGCCTGACCCCTGTTTGCACCTCCAACAGCAAATGTGTTAGAGAACAATCTTAGTTGGCAGTTTTGATTTGATAGGACCGAGCGCCCCACAATCTATGGAGGACTTTAGATTGGAAGTTCTAGTTCATCAAGTAGTGGTCTCCAAAAGGATGATTCATAATAGAATACAAAAGCAGTAAGAGAGAGAGAGAGAGAGAGAGAGAGAGAGAGAGAGAGAGAGAGAGAGAGAGAGAGAGAGAGAGAATTGATCTTCCAATCTGGTAGGTTTCCATCTACTGTGAAGGTCATCACTCACATGTACGTACTGATATTGTACAAGATAGAGAGGTGCTACAATTTTAAAAAATGTACATGTACTTCAATCAAGGGGCCTGTAAATAGCTTCCTGACAGCAGATAAAGTTCACCCCAGAAGTTAATAATATAGTGTATAGCCACCCCTTTGTTGGCGACAGTTCTTTCTTTAAAATTTCCTAACATGTACTGAAGTCTAACAATTATTACGGCACAATTGGATCCATGAAACTCAGAGGAATCAGGGGCCTCCTAAACCAAAGTAGAAATTTAACAGTGGAAATCCCTCCATAGGAATTAACCCAAGGTCTAACCGTTCACCCCAAAAAAAAAAAAAGTATGTTCCAAGGGTCCGAGTGTATTTGGAAATAAATTTAACAAAAGTTGAGAGCCATAGGGGAACAAACCAGGATATAAAGGAGGATAGAAAAGAGGATGGTTCGATAGCGACCCAAATAGGAATCTGCAACAAAAGCTCCTAAGAGGGGAAGCATCCAGGCTGCACCAGCCCATGTGTTTACATTGGCAGCTGCAGCTGCTGTAGGTTGTTGGAGGGGTCCAGTAAGATAGCTTATCAGATTAGAAGCAATGGAATGGTAGACAAACCTCTCAGCCATCTCCACTCCTGGTCCACAAAGAAAAGAAGAACAGAAAAAAGACAATTACAACTTTAACATTGTATGGCCATTCCTGTGAACAGAGAGTTTATTGGTTTAAATTAAAAACCAACAATCACCTCATGGATGTGCCCATGGCAACAAAACTTTGCTATTGGATGTTTATAACGAATGATCAGATCAGAAAACATCCGTGGACTGTTGCTTTGAGTTTCTTTCAACTTCCCACTAAACGGTGATGGATCTGGTAGTTATGAACCTCAAATTATGCAACTTTTGGGCCATGGCACCCCCAATGAGAATCTGCCTACCATTGACTTCCCAATACTGCAAGAAAGAGTTCTACTCATTCACCTTTAATTTCTTCTGGTTTTAATTTAAATAACCATTTTTTTGTGCAAATAGAATAAAGGGAAGATGAGAGATGAATACCCAACCATCACTCTATGACTCAAATCATAGAAGTCAAGGTCGCATCTCCATCACTATCTTAAATCCTTCACCCCTCACATCGCAACCTTAAATTCATGTATGTATTCTATGTAAACAAACAAGCCCTAGAATGATAACACATATTAAAAAACAATCTGTGGTTACTTTTGGACTGTGGTCATAGCCTATTAACATACAAATGTTGTAAGAATATCCTAAGGATGATAACACATATTAAAAAACAATCTGAAGTAAGTGCACCTTATAGCAGAGCATGGTGTGGCATAGAAATTAGTTTAGCATTCCGTTCCTAAGTTTAGGACCATTGGTTCAACTTTGGGTTGACAGTCAAACCTGAACATGCCTAGCCCAACCCGACCAATGATTACATTTGGGTTGGGCTTGTTCATGTTTGGGTTATCCTTGCGCTTGTATTTTTGAACATCCGGGTCAGTTCATCAGGTTTGGGCCTGAGCAGTGCTCATCCCAAACTAGACCCATACAAGTTGCGCGCATCCCTAGCTTGGATAGGGTCATGACTCAATGACTCATGAATTAGACAGTGGGGTCAGTTTTAGTCTGCAAAAAGGTTAAAATGAAAGGAAGAAATGAATAACTGGGCAGGAGAAATAAAGATGAGCTTTGCTACAGAGCCCGAGCCCGGATTTTTGTGCCCGGTTTCTGGCACGGCTCCCAAAGGGGCCGTTGGATCCCATTTAAAGTTGGGAGCCGGGCTCCACAAAAGCTGGAGACTTTTTCAATAAAGATTTGGTTTTTTCTCATTTCCAACTGATAAAACTGAAGGGCCTTCTTTCTTTCATTTTTTTTTTTACCAACCTACCGATGATGAAGGAGGCTGATCTCCATCCTCCGGTAGTAGATCTTCTGACTGGGCATCCTTTGTAATCCACAGCACCATAAACAGTATCTCCAAGCAGAGCTTCTCTCTCAGAAACCGCCATCTTCCTCCTCTCCTCCTAACAAACAAACAAACACAAAAACACCCTATAAACCAACTTGATAGAACATGCTCTAATTCTCTGAAGAGAAAGAAGAAACTACAACAAAAGAGTAAATAGAGTACAGATTGGTTTCCCTTAAGGAGAGGTAAGAGATTGCAAACATAATTGCTTTGGACTGAGAATCTTTGTATTATTTCCATTTGGCTGTCTGTCTGTGGGGGATGCAATGGAATATGATAATGGTGTGTGACGACTGCAAAATGTACTTTTCTTTCAGTCTGCTATTCTAAAAAGATGCCATTACCCGGAGTTTTCTGCTGCAGACATATGCATTATAGAGGTGGGGTCATATGCCTGGCATCTCCCACAAGATTCTTATCTACCAGGATTATATGTTGTTGAATCCATTGGTTCGATGCTAATCATTTCTGGAGATGATCATGAAACGGCCACAATCTGTGAGGCCCACCTGAGAGACTGATATATTCATGAAAATCAAGGGCTTGAAAGGAAGAACTTATAATGCGCCTTTGTGAAAGAAAATGAAAGTATATATTGGGATGAATATCAAAATTGGTAGAATTAGTTTAAGCGTACATGTTGAGGTCAACGTCCGCCTCGCTCCTCGGCGGTCATAATTGTGGTCGCCCTCACCATAAAGCCATTGTTGTATGTTTTTCATTACCAATTGATTTTAGGATAAGTGATAGCTTTCAGAGCCTGATAGGTTGGGTGTTCGAGTCACACAATCTTTACATTGGATTGGCTGCACCATCCCCAAAATATTAATGTATTCATATGGGGGAGATTAACTGCAGTTGAATTTATCTTTTTTGGTATGCAGCTTAGTAGGACTGGGACCCAACTCTTAGGTGAGGAAAGGAGACCGCGGATACCGTAAGATAGCCCTTAGATGGGAAAGGTGGCACGCTCAGAATTCAAACCTTAGATAGCTAGATAAGAGGCTATTCTTATTTTTGGTAAGTTGAATCGGTGGTACAGTACATGTATACCTACCTATCCACACAGGGATGGAGGAGATGCCTCTTCCTACTAAGGCATCCGTATTTCTCACAAATGTACTTTTGTTACACTGACCACTTAGATTTCTCTCACACATATTCGTATGAAATTTTAGTCAAGGAAACTTAGATTATAATTTAACAAAACTTTGCACATGCGTTCGATCCATTCAACAGTCAATCTTACTTATTTGCCAAAAAATAATAATCTTACTTTGATTAGCATAGAAATTGGAGCATGTAATGAGGCAGGGTGAATGAATTGAATTCCTGTTACATTCAATGAAAAAATGTGATTAATATGTGCTTAAATCACAATTTATTTTAAAAGATTTTCTCCAATCATGGAGGTTTGTAACCACAAGTAGCACCTCTTTTAATTGGCTTGAGTCTTCACAAGTAAAATCTCACACGTGTATAATTTATTTGATCTTTACTAAATCATATGTAGCACTTGACTGGTGATAGATTTATATAACCACTCCTCTTTTTTTATATTGATTATTCATTTATCTCATCAGGAGATTTTTTTTTTTTTTTTGGTAAAAGGGTCAGGAGAAGGCATCAGGAATGAGAAGAGGGGGGGGGGGGGGGGGGGGGGGGGGGGGGGGGGCTGGTTTTGTGGATAGGGTGCTTGCTCCCATAACTTTCACCAGGGTTTAGAATCCTTGTGGGAGTCCTTTACTTCCTATGTCCCGGCAAGGAGATTGACAAGATGGCACCTACACTTCCACTACAATCAATTGGGGCAAAGATGAGTAATGCTACCTGGACATACTTTTTGGCATGAATCTTGGACAAACCCCTATGTTACCCCTTGAATATCACTTTTTGGCATGAATCTTGGACAAACCCCCATGTTACCCCTTGAATATCTGTCCAAGTAGACTTTTTGAGCAAAGATCCCCTCGGGTGGGCTCCTTTTTTGAAGTAATCTTGTTGGGATTTCTGTCTAAATTGTTGCAGTTACCGGGCTAGTTTGGTCCCCCGTAATAGGCTCCACACTTGGACGTGTGTGTGTGAGTGGGAGCGTAATAATATATAAAAAAATAGTGAGGATGAAGGATATATTGGGTAAGGAAAGATTATTTGATAACCATTTATGAATCTTCACTTTTGTTGTATCAGATTTAAGTTAACCACTTTTAAAATGCATTTTTAGAATTTCTAAGAATTCAATTCCATATAAATAAAGGGACCGACCCTTTAATGTTTCTTGCACCTTTATAGTTTATGTTTAGATAACACTTTCTTGCTCAAATAGCTGATGAAAAAAATCTGAAATTGACGGTGAGACAGTGGCGGACCTACTTGAAGATGACATGGGGCGGTCGATTTTGAAATCACTTGATATTTGAATGGGCTTGGACCTATTCCATAGATATCTAATAATCAATTGCCCCACATCAAAATTTTGTGATCACCCCATGTCACAAAACCTTGGTGAGAGACTACTGTTCTCTTTAGACATCTTCTTCCCACCGACAATACCAAATCCTCTTCGTCTCGTTTTCTTTCGGCATGTTCTTTTTACTGAAAGTGTGAGATCCTCTTCGCGGTGATCGAGCTTCTCATCACGGGTCATCTCGTGGTTAATATCTCTCTCTCTCCAAATAAATCTAAATAAAGCAATTTTCCTCCCTCCTTAGATGTAGTATAATCCTAATCACTCCATACCAAAAATTTGAATCGTTAATCTCCAAATCATAATCTAAATCCTAAGCCCTAAACCACCAAATCTATGCATATCTACAAGCCGAAGATGACCAAATTACCATTAGGCACACTTTAATCTTCAATTCGTACATAAATTGGGTCCTGGAGTTTCATAAGTGGCAATTTTTTTTTCTTTGCCTTGAGCCCATGACCGATTATAAGAAGTTATTTTTACAGCTAAGGCAAGTGCAGGCAACCAAATTCCTTAAATCCAAATAAAACCCCCTTGGGAACTCAAATTGTGTAATTGGGTGCTCACTCAAATCATCGTTTCAGGGATCTAAACAAGTAGAATTAAAGGAAATGTTATCTTAGGCTGTTTTGATGACGATTAATTGATGATCACCTAAATTTGGGAGAGGTAGTGGGAAGACCCTTCAATTGGGCAGGGGATTTGAGCATGAAAAAAAAATTATGTCTATTTAAATGCAATAAAGATTTTCTTTTTGTATTGTTCATGTGAGAAAAGTTAGCAAAGTTGACCAAAAGCTTAGCCCCACCCAAATAAAAATCTTGGGTCCGCTACTGCGGTGAGAGACCACATGCGGCCTTCTTCAGACCACGTCCAACAACAGGTTCAGTGGGCCATTTATAAAAGATTCAACTGATCACCACAAAAATAACAAACAGCAGGCGTCCATTTCAACACATCTCACATCTGCATGGCATGACTATGTAAATGGAATTGAATGTCTTCCATCAATGAGATATTATTTTCCATTTAGCCAGTCAGATAAATGGTTCAATCACCACATGGTATGGCCATATGCAATCCTTGCTAACATTTCTCTCCCTCACATGGATATGACATCTCTCTTATTCTTATAGATGTAAGATTTAGCAAAACAAATGTAGACGCCTAATTCGATGACACTGAGTCCTGCAAGCAGCCAATAGAAGTAATCTAGATGAGCCCGGTTGAGATTGCGCGAAAACCAGATCTCTCCATTGTCTCTGGTGGTCACCTTCTCAATCACTGAGATGAGAAAGCCACTAATTATGAAGTTCCCTAACCCAAAAATAGCTCTAGTTGAAGGAACAAAGACTCGGTCGTAACCGGGGGGGGGGGGGGGGGGGGGGGGGGGGGAGCAGATAAATGTCTGGAGGGTTACACGTGGTATTTGGAATCCAGAACCAATTCCTCTGTCCATGGTGCTGCCCTGCTTAGTGAAGAAAGTAGATGACTGTGACACAACGACCGCATCTATCAAACATGTAACCCATATGGGGTCCAGCTGCAGCACCATTTCAGCATCTTCCACTTGACTCATGGTGTATACAGTCCAACAGTGCTTCAGAGAATCTGGATTTTCTGTCGCAACAGCTCAATCCAAAAACCTGCTTGTTTGGACAAGGTTGTATGCAATGATGTTATTTTCTTCATATGCTTAAAATAAGGGCTACAACTCAAGTAAAGAAAGAAATAACAAAATGGTTGGTGAAGAGAATACTAAAAACAAAAGAAAAAAAACCTGAAATTGTAAGTCCCATTCAAGGATGAAAATAGCGATAGCGGCGGGCGTAGCGGCCCGCCGCCAAACCGCTACGAAGCGGGCAATACGTAGCATAGCGGGGATACGTAGCGGCGTAGCGGTGCGATTTGAAAAAATTACCTAAAAAATCTGAAAAAATTTCAGAAAATCCAGAAAATTGTAAAATGAAAGAATATATGGTTCTTTTGCAAAAGTAAGTAAGAAAAAGGGGGCGTAGCGGTGTCCTCAATATATGAAGTCCTGTATCGCTGAATAAATAGAAAATAATAGTAATGATTAGTTTTTTCACATGTATTCATGTTTTTTAGTCATACTAACTTAGAAAGTAATGGAAAGCTCGTAAAAAAAAAAAAACTAGAACATGAAATAAAGGCATAAGACTTAAGAGTTAGGTCATTACTCATTAATGAACATTGAACAATTAAATATCAATACTTCAACATTCAAGGTTCAAACTCAATCAAGTGAATGAACTATGAAGTTATGAAGTGATCAATAATCAACATTCAACACCAATTTAAAAATGACAGAGTAGAGAGTTAGTGAAGGAAATAGGAATACCTTAGTCACCAGCACAATGAGGGTCTTTATAAAATAATTTAATTAAGACCAATTTGAAATCTAGTAGTAATATGTAACTATATCTTTACTACTATACAATTTCAAACATAATTAAACAGGTTTAATATCTTATCTAGCAAGTTATGATAATAATAGACATCCAAGCACAAAAATGGAAAGACAACCAGCAAAAGAGTCTCAGCTATCATGGTTAAGTATGATCCTTTTATCTTCTTGATTGTAACTTTTTCAAAAACATGCGCTTCGTAGAGGGGGTCCGGGGGTATCCCCCGGCGGGGGTCGAGCTTTGTAGCAGCCGCCACGGGCCGCCACGGATGCGACGGCCGATATTTCGGCCGTGGCGTGGCGGTATCCCCGGCCACGATCGATATAGCGTGGCGGCCGCTTTTTTCATCCATGGTCTCATTATATAGACCATGTTCCAAAAGTTTATGCAAAGGAACAAACCTAGCTCCAATCCTTCAATTGATGACCAACGAATTGAGAGTTATTAAAGATCATATAATGAGGGTGTAGATAGTAGATACAACAAAAAAATTGGACATGGTATATCCACAAATGGACATCAAATCAACAAATTGGATCATCAACCATGGGCCCCAAATGTAGAGATAATAGACCCATTCATCTAGCAACACAATATTGTAGTGGGTCATGTGTAAAAGATCACACTGATGGGAGAAACACACAGTCCATGTTATTCACCCCACAAGGATAATCAACACCAAGCGGCCATTTCAACACATCTGCATGGCATCATGCCTACTGACATTGGAATTTAATATTTCCATCAATCCAATTTTCTTCTGTAATCCTTGCCAACAGTTCTCTCCCTCACATGGAGTCGGAATTCTTCCTTTTACTCTTATAGACGTAGGATTTGGAAAAACAGAGGTAGATGCCCAGATCAATGGCACTAAGTCCTGCAAGCAACCAATAGAAGTAATCTAGATGAGCCCGGTTGAGATTGTTTGAAAACCAGCCCTCCCCATTGTTTCTCTCAGTCACCTTCTCGATGGCTGAAATGAGAAAGCCACTAATGAAGTTCCCTGTGCCCAAAATGCTCATGAATAGTGATAACCCCACGCTCCTCATTGTGTCTGGAACTTGATCATAGAAAAATTCTTGTAAACCGACAATCACAAACACTTCGGCTACTCCACACAGGACATACTAAGGGACTAACCACCAAACACTCATTGGAACAGTTGCTGATGGCTTATCCACCAGACTTGGCCACTGAGTCTTTGTGCCTGTACCAGTGCTGCCACCACCATTGTGACCACTGATAGAAACATCTCAATGCTAATCCTCTGAAGCACTGTTATGCCAGATGGTGGCCTATAATAGACCTGGTCGCAGGAACGAGTACTCGGTCGTAGATGGGGATCACAGCTGTAGGAGACGTGACCCACGGCTGAACCCGGCTGCCAGTAGATTAGTCACCTTCCGGTGCCCACAAGGCTGGTCTCCCCACGGGGGTGGGCCCCTACCCGGTCCCCTGGGCGGGGTGGTTACTAGCTCAAGTGGTACTAGGTAAGACCCAGATATTCTCTTAAAGGGAGAGGTCTGAAGTTCGAGTCCTGGGGAGGCCATCCCCTGGTTGAAATTCATACCAGGGGACCAAATAAATAAATGCGCCCTAGTAGGCCCGGAACCACCCCGCCCAGGGGACCGGGTAGGGGCCCACCCCCGTGGGGAGACCAGCCTTGTGGGTACCGACAAGTGGCTAATCCACTGGCAGCCGGGTTCAGCCGCGGGTCACGTCTCCTACAACAGCCACGACTGTAAGGTAGATAAATATCTGGAGGGTTGCAGGTGTTATCTGGAATCCAGAACCAATTCCTCTCTCCATGGTGCTGCCCTGCTTCGTGAAGAATGTGGATTGCTGTGCGATAATGACCCCATATATCAATCATGTAGCCCAGATGGGGACCAGCCCCAGCACCATTTTAGCATCTTCCACTTGACTCATAGTGCATACGATCCAACCTTGCTTCAGCGAATCTAGGTTTTCTGTAGCAACAGCTCGTTCCAAAAACCTGCTTGTTTAAACAAGGTTGCGTGCAATGCTAGTCATTTTTTTCCTCAAATAATCAAAATAAGGGCTACAACTGAAGCAAATGAATCTGCAACCCAGGTCATTTATTTGATGTGTTCCAGTGTAGTACTCATTATAAAGACCATGTTCCAAAAGTTTATGCAAAGTAGTGTACCTTAGTCCAACCCTTCAATTGATGGCAAGTGATTTGAGAGTGATCAAGGATAATATACTAATGGTGCAAAAGAGATAAAAAGGGGTTTACTGACCCTTCTTGGCCCAAAAACCTGCTTGTGTGGACAAGGTTGCATGCAATATTGTTAATTTCTTCACATGCTTAGAATAAGGGCTACAAGTGAATCAAAAGAATCTACAACCCAGGACATTTATCTGAACGATCAAATCATCATTTGCAACCCGAGCCATTTATCTGATGATCTCATCATAATATTCATCATATAGTGTTGGCCCTTTGTTTTAGTTTGTAATTGTTGTCAAACCTAGGGTGTTGACATGGTGTTGGAAAGTAGTATGATGAAGGTTGCAGGCATTCAAAGTGAAACTGGGCAATTGCATTTCAGGTCATGTCAGTTAAGCATGTTGTTATGCTTATATCTTCACATCTAACCCCTAGATTAAAAAGTGATCAACATGACTTTTGTGCATAAGTGAGAGGGCTTGATTTTTATTTTTTTTTAATCAGGACGATCTGACTTCTGGTTTTAAAGTTATGGCCCCGACAGCGGGACAACTCAGCTTCACTCAGGTTGCTGTTATTCTGTGACCAGCTAGCTTCAAGGTGATTTTATATTGCCTTCCATTTAATTTGGGTTAAATCTCAAAACATGAAAGTTGTAGCCCTCTGAACAGTCTTTCATTTGACTCAAGAGTTGTGTCATTTCGAGCTCGGAAGAGGAAGTTATGAATTTTTTTGTGGAGATAAATTCTGCAGTTTCTCTGCACTACGAGATTAATTCCTCTTCTTGGTACTTTGTTGTGGGTCCCGTTATGTTGGAATGTAATCAACAGATGGCCCATCAGATTCATCTGACTCAGACAGTAGGTCAGCCTAGTCCAGCAGCCCAAAACAAGGAATTGCTTGTCGGGTCCATTTGTTTGGCAAGAAAGTCAGCCAAATATTCTTTCCATCTTTTTAATTGTTAGCAACTTCTTATATTGGTAAGAGATCCAACTTTTTAGGATCTGAGATTTGAGTTTTGAAAACTGAATGTCAAGATAACAAAAATAAGAGTAAAGAAGAGAAGACGTGTGGTTTTTCGCTGTTTTGAAATTTTAAGCCACAATGGGCTTGTAGCTTTCTTGATGGTCTTGACTTGCAGTTTATGAAAGAATCAGGAGTGCAGAACAACGGTTGTTGTGTAGTGAGGGGCAATTTCTGAAATACCAGTGTACTGGTTTTGAGAAAATTGCATAGTGCTGTTTCTAAAAGAAGAATCTACAGTGAAGAGTAGTTTCTACATATTTCCGAATCAGATTCATTGGACTGCATATAAAGCAGTTTCGGTTTCAGTTTGGTTATTCGTGAATTTGTTGCATCAAAAAATTTAAATAAATTCTTATTTTTGTATTAAATCTGTCTTGCATTTCTGCATAGTGCAGAATTCTGAATAGTGGTAAGGCATCTGTATATGCCATTGGGATATTATTGTAAGACACCTGCATGTGTTAGATTATTTGATATCTTGTAATCACTCGAGTTGGGGCTTGAGTGTAGGGAGTGGTGCTCCTGTCCATTGATGCAGGCGAAAATTGTAATGGGGTTGGTGCTCCTAGCAGAGGGTGCCGCTAAATAGTGGAAGTGTCGTAGCCTGTGGGTGAACCACGTAAAAATCCTTGGTGTTCTCTTGTGATTGTGTAATTACCTAACATATAGACCATGTCCCAAAAGTTTCTGTTAAGCGTAGCGAACCTAATACCAACCCTTCAATTGATGGCCAGCAAATTGAGAGTTAAACAAGGATCATATACCAAGGGTCTAAATGCAACGAAAGTGGGCTGACTCTTGGGAGGATATGATCTTCAATCGGGAAAATTATACATCCATATTAGAGAGAAAGATTGATAGTGCTGACTGGATCCTGTGAGCATAGAGATCAAATCAATAGTTTGGATCATCAACCATGAGCACCTATGGACGAGCTTGTGACCCAAAAAAAAAAAAATCATAAATACCCTGCAAGTGAAAATATTAGATTTGTAATAACAAAGTGAAATTACTGAAAGCATATATTAATTATCTTACTTGAATTGGTTGGAGCTTCGATGAAGTGGTTCTTCTCTTGGTTCATAATCAATAGGGAGAAGACTCTTTTTATCTGTGGTGGAAGAGCCCATTGCGTGCTGCTGCAACAAACACTTCAAGAATGCTCATGAAAGGGCTCTTTTCCTCCATTAAACAATAGCGATATGTCTTGGATCCAAGCAAGAAGACAACCATTGCGACCATCATTGAAATGCATGGAACTCCAAATCCTAGTCCCCAGCTAAGGTTATCTTGGATATAATTGACAATACAAAGTGAAACGACATTACTAAAACATAGTCCAAAGTACCACCAATTAAAGAATGAGCTTTTGGACTTGCTCTCTTTAGGATCACGTGGGTCCGAAAGCCTGCGCACATGGCTTGTTCCCGCCCATGGCTAGTGCTGCCACATACAGTGACATGAAGAAGAAGACAACTTGAAATTGAGTTGGAGAAGGGCAAGATGATGTGCTTGAGGTTTGATATTGCAGTCAGGTGGTCGTAGAGAACTAAGTGTAGCTGATAGAGTTAGCATGCCTGACCCCTGTTTGCACCTCCATTCAAGTTGAAAGTATCAGCAAGCACTTAAAACAAATTTTAGGATATTGCACCCGCAGCAAATGTATTGGAGAACAATCTTAGATAGTTGGCAGTTTTGATTTGATAGGACCGAGCGCCCGACAATCTTTAGAGGACTTCCTAAATTGGAAGTTGCTAATTCAGCAAGTAGCGGTCTCCAAAAGGATGATTAATAATAGAATACAAAAGCAGTAGAGAGAGAGAGACCCACAATATATGGACGACTTCATAGATTGGAAGTTGCTAATTCATCAAGTAGTGGTCTCCAACAGGATGATTCATGATAGAATACAAAAGCAGAGAGAGAGAGAGAGCATTGATCTTCCAATCTGGTAGGCTTCCATCTACTGTGAAGGCCATCACTCCACTTTCTGGAATTTAGAAATTTAGGTCTCACATGTACAAGATAGGGAGGTGCTACAATTTTCAAAAAATGTACATTGTGCTTTCATTGAAGGGGCCTGTAAATAGCCTCCTGACAGCGGATAAAGTTCACCCCAGAATTTAGATATAGGTGTATAGCCACCCCATTGTTGGCGACAATTCTTTCTTTAAAATTTCCTAATATGCACTGAAGTCTTACAATTATTAGGGCATAGTTGGATCCATGAAACTTAGAGGAATCAGGGGCCTTTTAAACCATAGTAGAAATCCCTCCATAGGAATAACCCAAGGTCTAACAGTTCACCGAAAAAACAAAAAAAGTATGTTCCAATGGGTCAAGTGTCTTAGGAAATAAATTAACCAGAGGAGAGAGCCACAGGGGAACAAACCAGGATATAGAGGAGGAAAGAAAAGAGGATGGTCCGATAGCGACCCAAATAGGAATCTGCAACAAAAGCTCCTAAGAGAGTAAGAGGGGAAGCATCCAGGCTGCACCAGCCCATGTGTTTACATTGGCAGCTGCAGCTGCTGTAGGTTGTTGCCTTGTGGGAGGGGTCCAGTAAGATAGCTCATCAGATTAGAAGCAATCGCATGCTAGACAAACCTCTCAGCCATCTCCACTCCTGGCCCACAAAGATAGGAAGAAAAGATAAAGACAGTTACAACTTAACGTTGTATGGTTCATTTCTGTGATCAGACAGAGAGTTTGTTTAACTTACAAACCAACAGGTCACCTCATGGTAATAAAGCTTGGGTATTAGATGTTTATAATAAATGATCAGATCTGAAAACATATTCATGGACTGCTGCTTTGAGTTTCTTTCAACTGCCCATTAAACGGGCAGGGTCAGGACTCAGGAGTTAGAAAGTGGGGTAGAGCTCATCCCAAACTAGACCCATGCAAGTTGCATACCTAGCTTGGGCGGGGTCAGGAGAGTTAGAAAGTGGGGTCAGTTTTAGTATGCAAAGAAGTTAAAAATGATAGGAAGAAATGAATCACTAGGCGTCTCCCTCTCCACATAAGGAGAAATAAAGATTTGGTTTTTTCACCTTTCCAACTGATAAAACTGAAGGATCTTCTTTCTTTTTTTTTTTTTTCTTTTTCACCTTTCCAACTGATAAAACTGAAGGATCTTCTTTCTTTCTTTCAACCGCCATCTTCTTCCTCTCCTCCTAACAAAACAAAACAAAAAAAAAAAAAAAAAAAACCTATAAACCTACTTTATAGAAAACGCTCCTCTAATTATCTGAAGAGAAGGAAGAAACTACAACAAAAGAGTAAAAACACCAGTGAGAGATTGCAAACATGATTGCTTTGGACGGAGAATCTTTGTATTTTGATTTGGCTGTGTGTGGGGGAATGCCAAAGAATAAGATAATATAGAGTGTGATGTGATGACTGCAAAATATATTTTTCTTCCAGTATGTATGTGCTCTAAAAAAATGCCCTTACCCGGCGTTTTGATGTGGAGTCATATATGCCAGACATCTCCCACAAGATTCTTCTCTACCATGATTATATGCTCTCTGGACTCTAATCCATTATATTAAGAAACTGTTTGATGCTAATCATTTGGGTAGATGAAAAGGCCGACTCTATGAGGCCCACTTGAGAGAATGATATTCATGAAAATCAAGGGTTTGAAAGGAAGAACTTTATACTACTTGTTGAAGTAACTAATGGAGGTATGTAACCACAAGCAGCACCTCTTTTAATTGGTTTGAGTCTTCACAAGTAAAATCTCACACGTGTAGAATTAATTTGATCTTTAATTAATCATATGTAGCACTTGACTTTGTGATATATTGATAAAACCCACTCCTCTTTCTTATATTAAATTATTCATTTTATTATCATCATATAGTACCAAATGTCTAATGTGAGTGGGTTCACTGGCGGACCCGGGATTCTCTCCCGGGATTCTCTTTTAGGAGGGGCAAAGAGTTCCTCTTTGCAAGAAACTTGAGAAAGAATTAAAATATTAACCTTAGATTATACCCCGCAAATGATAGAAATGATTAATTTGTATTGCTCTCAATATCCAACAACATTCAATAATAGGTCTAAAAGACTAGAGAAGAATTACAAATTGCATGATTTTAGTATATTTATTTGTGAGCAAGAGTTTATAGTTTAAAAAATTAAATTAAATAATTTTCTTGAGCATCATAATATGGGGTTGATGTTGACAAAAGGTCTTAATCTTTGGTCCATCGTTTAAAGCCCAAATCCTTCTATTACTTCAATGAAAATGTCAAGGTTGATGGGACATTTAGGCATGTAATTAGTGTAGAGAACTTTTAAGCAACTCTATTTATAGGCATATGAAATCTCTTATTTAAGAATTAAATCTGATCTAATTTAATTCAAATTTTGAATTACAATTTCAAAAACTCAAAATTTGATCATAATTTAAACAGACAAATGTTCCAAATATGTTGATTATAAGTGTCAGACTTGATAGGATTTGAATTCTAAGATCAATAAAGGGTGAAGGAAAAAAAAAAGAAGAAGAAGAAGAATAAACAGCAAGCACCATAGGTACCTTCTCTGAACAATAAGAAGGTCATAGAAAAGGAGACGGAATGCGATATTCGGGTTGTCTTACGAATAAAAATGAAAGATGAAAACGTCCTTATGTGTTTTAAAAAGTTTTATTCTTTATTAAGAGGGGAAAAAGATATAAAGGGGGCATAGAAGAAAAAAGGAAAAGAAAAGGTGAGATGGAGAAAAGGGCTAAAATGCCATAATAGTTTCCAATTACTTTCTCCTATTTTAAAGGAGCCAAAAAGTTGAGGAGGTGCAATTGGCCCTCCTGGACTCCATGTGGCTCTCCACCGAGTGTTTAAGAAAAAACGAAGAGGTGAGGATGAAGGATATTGGGTGATGTAGATGACCCCTCACTTTTCTAAAATTTAATTTACCAGTGTGATGGACAAACATTTATTTATCGTATTCTCTTAATTCAATCACAATTGAAATAAGAGATTATTTGATGATCATCTAATAATCTTCACTTTTGTTTGATCAAATTTAACCACTTTTAGAATGCATTTATTAGAATTCCAAAGAACTCAATTCCATGCCAACAGCCCAATGTTAGTTTCAACGTACCCTTTAATTTATGTTTAGATAACACTTCCTATATCAAAGAGCTGATGTCCTCTGGAAGTAATTTAACTCTGATTTCCTCCTTGGCCTCAATGGTGCCTCCAAAGGTTGTTATTGCAGTCAGGTAAGTAGAGTCAGACATCCTTAGTATTTTCCTCAATCTTTGGGAGTTCCATCTCTGCTCTGACCCTCTGAAGTCATCTTTCTTTATATTAGACAGTTCTCTTTATTGTAATTCTCTGTTCTTTCTGTCAAGGCCTGCCTTGTATAGTTGTCTTTAGCGTGTTTTTTGGGCTTTGTTCAGCCCATGTATCTTCTTTCCTCCTTTTCATATCATCTTCACCTTTAAGCAGGAAAAAAAAAAATCGTAAGAGTTGATGACAAAAGCTGAAATTGGGTGAAAGACCACATGCGGCTTTCTTGTGACGGCCTCCAGCGAAAAGTATAGTGGGCCATACATAAAAGACTCCGCTGATGGCAGAAACAAAACGGTCCATATATAGAATCACCACAAATATATATAATCAACAGAAAGCGTCCATTTCAATACATCTGCATGGCATGCATTACTATGGAAAATGGAATTGAATGTCTTCCATCAATGAGATAGTCTTTTCCATGTAGCCATTCAATTAAATGGTTCAGATCACCACATGGTATGGCCATATGCAATCCTTGCAAACATTTATCTCCCTCACATGGATATGACATCTCTCTTATTCTTATAGACGTAAGATTTAGCAAAACAATGGTAGATGCCCAGTTCGATGGCACTGAGTCCTGCAAGCAGCCAATAGAAGTAATCTAGATGGGCACGGTTGAGATTGTTAGAAAACCAGCTCTCTCCATTGCCGCTGGTGGTCACCTTCTCAATCACTGAGATGAGAAAGCCACTTGTGAAGTTCCCTATGCCAAAAATGCTCAAGTTGAGGGCCATCCCCACACTCCTGATGTTGTCTGGCACCTGATCATAAAACAATTCTTGTAAACCGATCATCACAAACACTTCGGCCACTCCAAACAGGACATATTGAGGGAGCAGCCACCACACACTCATTGGAACAGTTGCTGCTGGCTTATCAGTCAAACCTGCATCTCTTGCCACAGAGAGTCTCTGTGTCTCTACCAGGGCTGCAACCACCATGGAGACCACTGACAGAAACATCCCAATGCCAATCCTCTGAAGCAATGTTATGCCAGATGGTAGGCCTGTAATAGCTCTAGTTGAAGGAACGAAGACTCGGTCGTAAATGGGGATTACAGTGAGGGCAGAAAGGCTGATAAATGTCTGGAGGGTTGCAGGTGGTATTTGGAATCCAGAACCAATTCCTCTTTCCATGGAGCTGCCCTGCTTTGTGAAGAATGTGGGTGACTGTGAGACAACGACCGCATATATCAAACATGTAGCCCATATGGGGACCAGCTGCAGCACCATTTTAGCATCTTCCACTTGACTTATGGTGCATATGGTCCAACCTTGCTTCAGATAATCTTGATTTTCTGCAGCAACAGATCGATCCAAAAACCTGCTTGTTTGGACAAGGTTGTATGCAATAATGTTATTTTCTTCATATGCTTAAAATAAGGACTACAACTCAAGCAAATGAAAGAAATAACAAAACGGTTGGTGAAGAAAATACCCAAAAACAAAACCCTGAAATTGTAAGAGTCATTATATAGACCACGTTCCAAAAGTTTATGCAAAGGAACGAACCTAATTCCAGTCCTTCAATTGATGACCAGCGAATTGAGAGTTATTAAGGATCATATAATAAGAGTGTAAGTACAACAAAAAAGGGTAGTCTCTTGGGTGGATAATATCTTCAATTGGGGAAATGGTAAGTCCACAAGATGGACAACAAATCAACAAATTGGATAATCAACCATGGGCCCCAAATATACAAGCTCGGTCACCTGCAAGTGAAAATACATAATTTGGAGCAGAGAGTGCAATTACTTGATATAAATACTGATTCTCTTACTTGAACTGGGTGGAGCTGCCACGAACAGGTGCTTTTGTTGCTTCATAATCGACAGGGAGAAGACTGTTTCTATCTGTGGTGGATGATGAGCCTCGCCCATTGCGTGCTGCTGCCATAAACACTTGAAGAAAGCTCACAAAAGGGTTCTTTTCCTCAATCACACAATAGCGATAGGTCTTGTATCCAAGCAAGAAAACAATCAGCGCGACTATCATTGAAATGCATGCAACTCCAAATCCAAGTCCCCAGCTGACGTTATCTTGGATATAGTTGACAATACAAAGTGAAACAACATTGCTGCAACTTATTCCAAAGTACCACCAATTAAAGAATGAGCTCTTGGACTTGCTCTCTTCAGGATCACATGGGTCGAACTGATCTGCTCCGAAAGCCTGCACACATGGCTTGTGCCCGCCCAGGGCTAGTGCCACTACATACAGTGACAGGAAGAAGAAGATAACTTGAAATTGAGTTGGAGAGGGGCAAGACGATGTACTTGAGGTTTTGATTTCACAATCGGGTTGTCGGAGAGACCCAAGTGTAGCTGAAAGCGTCAGCAAGCCTGACCCCTGTTTGCATCTCCATTCAACTTATAAGTATTAGTAACCACTTAAACAAATCTTAGGATCTGGTACCCGCACCAAATGTATTAGAAAAGAAAAATTAGATGGTTGGTAGTTTTGATTTGATAGAGTCGAGCTCCCCACAGTTTACAGTTATAGATGGAGGCCTTCCTAGATTGGAAGATGCTAATTCATCAAGTGGTGGTCTGCAAATGGATGATTCATTTTAGAATACAAAAGCAGACTAGTAGAGAGAGTTTATTTTAGAATACAAAAGCAGACTAGTAGAGAGAGAGAGAGAGAGAGAGAGAGAGAGAGAGAGAGAGAGAGAGAGAGAGAGAGAGAGAGAGAGAGAGAGAGAGGATGCATTGATCTTCCAATCAGGTAGGTCTCCATTTACTGCGAAGGCAATCACTCAACTTCCTGGGATTCAGAAACTCAAGTCTCACATGTACAAGAGAGGAAGGTGCTACAATTTACAAAGATGTACATTGCTTCAGTGAAGGGGCATGTAAATAGCCATCCTGACAGCAGATAAAGTTCACTCAAAAGTAAGAGATTGCCACCCCTTCATTAGCAAAAATTAGACAGAAAAACCATTTTAAAATTTCCTCACATGTACTGAAGTCTCAATATTAATAGGCCATAATTTTATCCTAAAATTTGGAGGAGGAATCAGGGATGCCCTCAACCAGAGCAGAAATCTAATGCAAGTCCCTCAATGCGAGTACTCAAAAGTCATTACTGTTCCAAAGTCCCCAGGTTATTGGCAAGGTCTCCAGGCTGTTTGCAATGGATGTGCTTTTTGTAACAAGAACTGATCAGTAGATAGCCCAACATCAGAAATCGATGGAGTTTATCCATTTTCACAAGAAGTTAGGTCATTTTCATGCTTTCATAGAGGAAGTATTAATTTAAGTTTATTTTCTCAAGAAGGTGCTTGAGAACTAGTAAACAGAATAGAAGAATACTAAAAGAAATGTTTCAGTCTTGTTTTAAGACATGTTAGGAAAACCAATTGATTAGATGTGATACAGAATCATTCTGTTCTAAGTCCTAATGGTGATTTGTAGATTTAAAATTCAAGTAGAGTACGTAATTTGCAGACCAAAAGTAGAAAGCTTTTATGGACACAAGCATTGAAAATACATAACAAGAGGAGGACAACGGCGACCAACCAAGACATAAAGGAGGGAAGAATAGAAGATGGTCCGATAGCGACCCAAATAGGAGTCTGCAACAAAAGCTCCTAAGAGGGTAAGCATGCAGCCTGCACCAGTCCATGTGTTTACATTCGCAGCTGCATCTGCTGTTGATTGATGGAGAGGCCCAGTAAGGTAGCTTATCAGATTAGACCAAATCGCATAGAAGGTAAACCTCTCAGCCATCTCCACTCCTGCCCCAACCAAAAAGAGAGACCAAAAAAAAAAAAAAAAGAGAAGATAAATTTATAATGACTTAACAGGATATGGACACTGAAACAGTCCTAAGGCTAGCCTCTAAGCAACCTCAAATTTTATTTCTCATCATTTTTTACATTGTTTATAATCATGAAGCTAGTCATTTGGGGCACTGCAAAATACAGAGTGTACTATGTTTGGGTATAATTTAGTTTGATCAGCATTAAAATAACAGTTCGTCATTTAGGCAATAAAAATGATAATTCCAAAATGCAGATGCAGATGTATTTGGGTATAAAATGAGTTTGCTTGAAAAGTTTGTGGTAAAAAAATTGATACAGAGAAATGACCCTTTCTTGATTATACACTATTTTTTAGGTAATATGGAGTAGAACCTCGGTATGAAAATGGGATCCAGAAACCAGTATACACAAAGGAACTGCCTCAAAAAAAAAAAAAAAAAAAAGGGTGAGGGTCCTATATTTGAACCCCTCTTAAATTTGGGTCCTGGTCTCAGTCCTGGTCCATTATACTGCACCTGAATAAATTTGGCTCTGGTTCAAGGTTCATGGGTTCCACACCCGAGAACAGCAATACCATATACCATCATCCCATATTGTGTTATGTATGTATATTAGCATATTTAAGTGCACCATGTATGTATAAGAGTATTTGGAACACGTACAATTTAAGCTCTGGTCTAGTCCTCTATTAAGGTATGAATTCCAGGTTAAGGGCCTGTTAACCCCATCCCCATGTGGGTCTCTAGGTGGGCCCCATCACACAATTGAACTTACTTCAGCTTACCTTATTCTAAGCTTCAGCTTAGGAGAGTTGGCCCCTATATATATATATATATATATAAAAGGCCAAGGTTCCCCTAAACTTGAGCTTAGGGAGAAAATTTCGTAAGCTCGTGCTTGTGGGGCCCACCATTTGGTCCATCCAAATGGACTAAACACATGACCCCCTTAAATTGCACATGTTCACCAACTTTCGGTAAGATCCGAATTTACCGGACCGTTGGATTGACTATATATCAATTCGAATGGATTGTTGACCATTAAACTCTTGGGCCCATATGGAGATGATAAAAATTGCAGTTGGGGCTGGTTTTTTATAGGGAGGAAGATCCTACGGAGTCCTTAAAATCCCCCCCCCCCCCCCACCCCACCCCCATCCCCATGTGTGTCCCCAAGTGGGCCCCACCGCACACTTGAGCTCACCTTATCCTAAGCTTGAGCTTGGGGGAGATGGCCTCTATATGTATATATATTGCTATCCGAGGGTTCCCAACCCTTTGGATTGGACTAATCCCTTCGGACCCAAAGGGAAGCCGGGTAAACTCCCTTGTAGCCCCAATGTAGTAGTACAGTTTCGAACCAACAACCTTCGAGTGCAAACCGTGGTCCCAGGTCTGAGCTACCCCTTGGGGTTGTTTGTTTGTATTTGATTACATAGAAATTCATGGTCAAATGAGGTCCACTAATGGGCTAGTAGAGATGTGAGGTGTGAATGATACAAAGTGAATGATAAAGGATATAAGGTAATGAAAGAGAGGGGACCTTACCTTTCCCAACCTTTTAATTAAGTTTCCTTTAACGGGAAGGTTATTTGATGGTCATTTATTTGTGTGTCACTTTTAATTTTCATTTTTAACCGCTTAAGCATGATGTATTCTATACCAACAAACACACCCTAAACCTTATATCAAAATTGGGCTTGTTTATGTTCGGGTTCGCCTTATGATTTGATTTTGAAACATTAAAGTCATTCAGGATTGGGTCTAGGACTTGGTACCCGAATTCAACCAAGGTACCCGTCTCATCTAAGAACCAAAGTATATTTACATTTAACAGGCATACATATCCAAATTTCATTTGTGCTGGTTCAGGGTCAAGTTTATCTAGTTTGTGCTGAGCTTGAGTTAAGCTACCACCAAACCAGACCCATGCAAGTTGCATCCCTAGCTTGGACAGGGTCATGTGAGTTAGAAAGTGGGGTCATTTTTAGTCTACAAGAGGTTAAAATGATTGGAAAAAAACACACAGCTTTAGAAAGAAAAATCCTTTTTCCAACTGATAATTTAAACTAAAGGATTTTCTTTTCTTCTTCTTCTGTTACCTACCGATGATGAAGGAGGCCGATCTCCATCCTCCAGTTGTAGATCTGGTGACAGGGTTTCCTTTGTAGTCCACAGCACCATAAACAGCATCTCCAAGCAAAGCTTCTGTTGCAGAAATGGCCATCTTTCTTCTCCTCCTCCTCTGAACAAACAAACACACAAACAACCCTATATATTAAAACCCACATTCTGGAACATATTTTCCTCTAATTCTCTGCAGAGAAAGAAGCAACTGCAACAAAAAAAGCAAAAAGAGCAGAGATTGTTTTCTCTTTGTTACCTCTAAACCATAGAATCTTGGAGAGGTGAGACTCGTGAGCGTGAAACATAATTGCTTTGGACGGAGAAACTTTGATTTGTAGTTTGGATGGGGCCCTGTACGAAGAAAGACCGCAAAAAGAAGTAGTGATCCGGCGTTTTCTGCTGCAAGACATTGGGTGGGCCCCATTGAATAGTTGCCATTCTAGGAAGCAGGAGAGAGAAGGAAAGTCTCGGTCATCAATGATGTGTCCGGTCTAAAAAATTCATGCACATTTAACCATCCTAAAATTACGGCTCTGCTGAATATAATGTTTTTTTCCCTTAGTTTTTTTTTTTTTTTTTTTGTTCATCCATCACAGTACATGTGGAACTCCTTATCCCACAAATTTTTTTGGGTTCCCGCGACCCAAGAGTGAGCCCCTATGGACACGGAAAATCAGCCCACTCAGGTGAAAAATAGGCCACGGAAGAAGGCACATTAAAGTGAGAAAATAGCATAAAGAGATAATATAACCAAAGTTCCTACCCGACATCCAAGTAAGAACTGAAATTCCTTATTACTTAGGCAAGTAGAATTGAGCGGCAGTTTGTGATGAGACCCGCTTTCCACTCGTGACATTAGACCTAGTGAAATTGGAGCTCACTGCCCTGTCAACAAATATGACCCCACATTAAAAGGAACGAAACACCCTTCACTAATTCACACATCTGAAATTAATTTGATCTTTACTTAATCAAATGTAGCACTTGATGTGTGATAGGTTTAAATAACCAGTCTTCTTTTTTCTATTAAGTATTCATTTTATTATCATCATATAGTACCAAATGTCTTTTTCTAGGCTTAATCAAATATAGGACCTGACGTGTGCTAGATTTATTATAACCACCCCTCTTTTTTCTATTATAAATTATTCATTTCATCATCATCATATAGTACTAAATGTCATTTTCTACGCCTACTTAATTAGTATATATCTTGTTGTGTCTGATTATAGTATCTTGAGGTGGTTATATTTGCTAGTGTACACCAGGTTCAGCAATCTGAACCGTTCATTATCAGGAAAAAGTATAAGATAGAGAAAGGAGACGGGCTTAAAATGTATAGGAGTACTCTGACAACATGTGCAGGTCCACTATAACCTCTTGCACTTTTAAATAACTAATCTAACCACAAAACACCAAACACAATTATGTGCAATTAGTTATAAAAAAATGTGAAAAATAATTAGATGGAGCGTGGACTCTAGCTGCGTGGGTCATGCCCATCATGCTCACCACGGGTTATCGTACCCACATCTCCTTTAAAGGATAGAGTTTGTTTCGTACCAATCTAGGGGATGGGATTATTTGAAAATGTTATAATAAGTATACTTGTGGCCCCTCAGTCTATTATTATTATTATTTACATAGTGAGCTCTAATGGAAAATATCTTCGGCTCGCCACTGTCCTTACTCGTTACGTTGTTAAGACTTTAAGTGTGTAATGGAAGGTAAGAACCATATGATCCAAGGCCCATAGTTAAATTAATTCGCATTCAATGGAGTAGATTCACTTGATTCGATTCTCAATTTGGTCAATTCGAAGTTCAAGTTCAACAAGTTTCAATAAACTAATTCACGTGCACCCATTTTGTACATTCAACACTAAAGGTCATTGTCTAAAATTCAAACCACTAAAAAATAATTGCGATGTTCATTTATCGAGTAGGCAAGATTGTGCTTCAATTATTGTTTGGGCCACGATTAGATCAACTACATATAAAAACATAGTTAAGATAAAAAAAAAAAAAAACAAAGTAAAATTCTATATTTTATTAGTGAACAGTTTTTATGTGGGGCTAAGTCTTATCGGAGTTAGATATGACTTAGCGCTAATACATAGGGGTGTAGTGCTTTTGAATGTCTTGTGATTTTAGGCAAGCACCACAATAGAATTATATGATTCAACCTAGAGAACTATGTGAAATTAATCCGCTAGTTATTTGCGAATCCAATTGTGAATTATTCGAAATGAACTATTTGTAGTTCGAAGCCTTCTTGACCGAACAGGGTAACTATTCCAAGCCACTCAAGAGGCAGACAAACCCTTTGCTACAGTTAAATAAGGTATCAAATACATTCATACATATATATATATATATTATATTTGCGCTACAAAAGAGGTCAAAGGTTAACCAATGACCATAACATAAAAAGGGAAAAAGGAACAAATTCTCAAGTTACTTGTAGAACCAATAAGAGACTTATCATTTCTCTAAATTTACACAAATATCAAAAAGAAATAATCTAACAATAAGGGGTGCTGCCGGCACATATTCCATCACAGCGTGGTCAATCAGATAACTGAGAAATGCTAACAAGCCTGCAACTTCTTTTGTATCCACCTTGTACCTCCTGGATGTAGAGAGAATGGAGCCATTTTGATTTACTTACTACAGAAATACACAATATGGTGGGCAAAATAAACAGTTCATGCTGTTCTACACATTTTCAGGGTATGACTATGGAAATTGAAATAGATTGTCTTCCTTCATAGGGATGTTCTTTTTTTTTTTTATTAACATTTAGCCATATGAATGGTTCAGATCACCGCATGACACAGACTAAGAAGCAATCCTTGCCAACATTTCTCTCCCTCAAATGGAAGGGACATTTCTCCTTTTCTTATAGGTGTATGATTTGGCAAAGTAAAGGTAGATGCAAAGGCCAATGGCATTGAGCCCTGCTAGCAGCCAATAGAAGTAATCTATATGGGCCCGGTTGAGATTGTTGGAAAACCAGCTATCCCCATTGTCTGTGGTGGTCACCTTCTCAATCACTGAGATGAGAAAGCCACTAATGAAGCTCCCGATGCCGAAAATGCTCAAGAAAATGGACATCCCCATACTCCTCATCCCATCTGGCACCTGATCATAGAAGAATTCTTGTAAACCAATCATCGCAAACACTTCAACCACTCCAAACAGAACATACTGAGGAAGAAGCCACCACACACTCATTGGAACAATTGATGTTGGCTTATCAATTAGACCTGCATCTCTAGCCACTGCGAGTCTCCGTGCCTCTACCAGGGCTGCAACCACCATGGAGATCACAGATAGAAACATCCCAATGCCAATCCTCTGAAGCAGTGTTATGCCAGATGGTAGGCCTGTAATAGCTCTGGTCACAGGAACGAATGCTCGGTCATAGATGGGGATCAAAATGATGACACAGAGGCAGATAAATGTCTGTAGAGTTGCAGGTGGTATCTGGAATCCAGTAACAATTCCTCTCTCCATTGTGCTCCCCTGCTTTGTGAAGAATGTGTATGACTGTGCGAAAACCACCCCATATATCAAACAGGTAGTCCAAATTGGAATGGACCTCAGCACCAATTTAGCATCTTCCACCTGATTCATGGTGCATACACTCCAACCTTCTTTTAGAGAATCTGGGTTCTCTACAGCAGTGGCAGCTCGGTCCAAAAACCTGCTTGTTTGGACAAGGATGCATGCAATGCTGTTATTTTCTTCAAACGCTTAGAACAAGGGCTACAAGTAAAGCAAATGACTCCGCAATCCAAGCCATTTATCTGAAGGATCTCATCATTATTTGCAACCAAAGCCATTTATCTAATGGATGTCATGGTAATATTCATCATATAGACAAAGTCCCAAACCTTTCTGCAGAATAGTGAACCTAATACCAACCCTTCAATTGATGGCCAGAAATTAAGATTTAGCAAGGATCATATACCAAGGGTCTAAACTAGATGCAACAAAAGAGGGCTGACACTTGGGAAGATAAGATCTTCAGTTGGAGCAATCGTATATCCACAACAAAAGCATTAAAATTAATAGTTTGGATCATCGACCATGAGCCCCTATGGACAAACTTGTGACCCAACAAATCATAATACCCTGCAAGTGAGAAGATTAGATTTGTGAGAACAGAGTGAAATTTCCAAAAGTAATGCTGATTCTCTTACTTGAATTGGGCGGAGCTGCTGTTAAAAGGTGTTTTTGTTGCCTCATAATCAATAGGGAGAAGACTCCTTCCATCTGTGGAGGAAGATGGGCCTCCCCGATTGCGTGCTGCTGCAACAAACACTACAAGAATGCTCATAAAAGGGTTCTTTTCCTCCATGTAATACCGATACGTCTTGGTTCCAAGCAAGAAAACTACCAGTGCCAACACCATTGAAATGCATGGAACTCCAAATCCAAGTCCCCAGCTGAGGTTATCTTGGATATAGTTGAGAATCCATAGTGAAACAACATTACTGCAACATGATCCAAAGTACCACCAATTAAAGAATGAGCTTTTGGACTTGCTCTCTTCAGGATTATGCGGGTCAAACTGATCTGCTCCAAAAGCCTCCACACATGGCTTGAACCCGCCCTCAGCTAGTGCCACAAAATACAGAGATAGGAAGAAGAAGACAACTTGAAATTGAGTAGGAGAAGGGCAAGATGATGTACTTAAGGTTTCAATTACACACTCTGGTGGTCGAAGGGAACGAAGTGCAGCTGATAGAGTCAGCAAGCCTAACCCCTGTATTCATCACCATTCAACTTGAAAGCATTAGAGAGCACTTAAATTGGAAATCTTACGCTGTTTGGTAACTTCACAAATAAATTGAAGTGACGTGAAAGGTCAAATTAAAAGACAAGAAAATAAGAAGGTCAAATAAAAAATTGATGGCCCTTTGTCATTTAGTGAAATGAGAATGTAGATGTTTGACTATTCTTTTAAAAGATGATTTTTTGTCATTTAATAGCATGGAAAAATAATTTTTTGACTATTTTGGTAGCAGTGGAGGTGTTTTTTGAAATATGGTACTTTGACCTCTTTTTTTTTTCTTTTTTTTTTTATCGGTAACAATAACTTATATTGAAAGAGAATAGAATACAAACATAGAATACAATAAGAAACGAAAAAAAGGGGGAAGGAAACACAAAGGTACAAGAGTAATGTACCCCTTCACACCACAACTACATAATAAAACCCTTTTCTTTTGTTGTCTATTGAAATGACCATTCACCTCACTTTACTAATAAAGTGGTCTTGTACTGTTGCATTGTATTAGGAAACATTATTAGATGGTTATTAGTTTTTATTTGATAGGATCCAAGTGGCCGACAACAGGGGAAGGACTTCCTAAATAGTTAGATGGTAATTTATCAACAGTGGTCCGTAAATGGATGATTGATAATAGAATACAAAAGCAGTTCAGGGGAGAGAGGATGCATTGATCTTCCAATCTGGTAGATCTCCATTAGCAGATTTTAGAAAATAATATTTCACATGAACATGATAGGGAGGTTTCAACTTGACAAGTTGTGCATCTGCTTCACTGAAGGGGCCTGTTTTACCCAAAAGTGAGTCCAAATGCTCTTATGAGGATCTCGGTCCTGAGCTCACATGATCTCCAGTGCGAGACATATTGGACTCGACAATGAGGGCTTATTTATTGAAAATTTAAATCGCTCAAAATGAATGGCCTCAGAATACTGACAAAAACAGATTCATCCCACCATAGTAACACAGATTCATCCCACCATAGTAACAGAAACCAAGAGGTGAATATTCCAAGGTCTTAGCTGTTCATGAAAACAGTATAGGTTACATGGTCTCCAGGCTCTTTGCAATGAATTTTTCTTTCTTTTCGTTTTTTAATAAGAACTCATCAGTATAGACCAAAATCAGAAATATTTGGAATCTAGTAATTTCCAAAACAAATTAGCTCATGTTCATGCTTGGGTGGAGGAACTAAGGAAGTATTACTTAAGCTCATTTTCTTATGAAGATGCCAAAGTTATACTAACGGAACTGTTTGGGTTCTTGGTTTAAGTTCTATAACCAATTTTTTTTTATTTTTCTTTCTTTTTTGAGGATTTAACCGGAGAAAACACTTAATGCACACGTGTGACCCGATCAAACACTTTAGATGGTGGCACACCAATTAGAGCAATTGGGCTGAAAAATCTCATTTTTTTTACCAATCTGGCACATGATCGGTGCCGACCTTCATTACACTACCTAAGGTCGGTGTTGACCTTACTATTTAAACTTTTTCATGACAATTGTTGAAAAAATTTTCTAAGTCCCCGTCGGTCCCGACCTTACTAGTAAAAAATAAGGTCAGTGCCGACGCAGGTATTCTAGTTTTTAGGCACAGAGTAGTAAATTTTTCATGACAAATGTTGAAAAATTTCTAAGTCCCTGACGGTACTGACCTTACTAGTTAAAAATAAGGTCAGTGCCGACGCAGGCATTCTATTTTTTAGGCACGGAGTTGTAACTTTTTCATGATAAATGTTGAAAAATTCCTAAGTCCTGGTTGGTACCGACCTTACTAGTGAAAGTTTCCATGTGAAAGTTGGAGCCTTTTTACATCCGGCATGAAATCCTGCCACATTGTATAATTCCCTTTTATGGTTGCATGAGACATGAGGAGTTCTGTATTGTAATTGTAATTTGTAAACTACAAAATTCCTTTATTTATTTCTTTTTCCTTTTTTTTTTCTCTTTTCGCCCGTGCTTTTTATACTTGTTAGATAAAAGAAGGGCAAGCACAAGTCTTTGGACAAAAACTGAATACAAAATAGTCATTCTCCATCTGTTTTTCCTCTTCTTTCTTCAATGCTGTCTGTAGTTTTAACTTGGACAGCAGCAGACCCCAGGATTGGCCTCTTCTCTTCTTGTTTTCTTTCTTTCTTTTTTCATCTGTACTGCCTGTGATTTGCAGAGACAAGTTAAGAAAAAAAAAAAACACAGAGTAGTTTTCTTCTTTCTTCTCCTACTATCTCATTTCATATCATTTACAACTTTCTCCTTTGAGATCTCTGTGTATTTCAGAGTTTGAAGGAAAGAAAGAAACAAGGTTGTTTGGGTAAGGTGGAGAAAACCCAGAACTCCCATCTCTTCTGGTTTCTTGATTTTCTTCCCCACTCAAAATGTTTCTATTTTTTTTTTTACTTAGGAGGAAAGGGAAGACATGGGTTTTCTTCAGTAAGTGCTTTTCATCATTCCTCTTGCTGTACACTGGGGTTTTGTGTTTTCGTGAAGAATCAAACTTCTGCCATTTTGGGTCTTATGCGTTGCTTGGTAGGCTCCCTCTTAAATTGTAGCTCATTGATTTGAACTTGCTTTTTGTATGAATTTTTGTGGAATTGTCACATCATTGGAAACCCATTGACTTCTTTCTCTAAGCTTGACTCTGCTAAAATTTCTCTAAATTCAATTTCATTTGCTGCTGCTTCTGCGAGCCATTAGAGAAGACTACTTGATTTGCGAACTATCCCTTGGATCTTCTGTAAATTCGAATCCAGATTTGAAGAGAAACAAAACCCATGTTGCTTGTATATAAATCATCTATCCATAGATTCTCCCACATCTGGATTATTACCCTGCTGTCTCTCTCAAAACCACTTGAGACTCTGAACATCCCTTGATCTTCCATGAATTCAATCCAAATTTGTGAGAGAAACAAAAGCGACTTACCTTGTTATTAAAATCCTCCATCTATAAATTCTCCCCTATTTAGATCATTAGGATGCTGGTTTTTTCAAATTCATAGAAGAAATCTCCCATTTAGTCATTTCGCAATTCTCAAACCCATTTACTTCAAAACGAAGAAATCATCTCCACCGTCGTTGATGGCAGGAATAGTTTAAGATGATAGATCATCCTCGGTAACCTTATCACCCCTGCAGTTTTTCTCCCTCATGTCCATATCCCCTGGCTTAGGATCACCATACCGGTGGCTCCATTGTTCGGTAGTCTCGGTCTTCCAAGCAAACACAGAACAAAAATCTGCCTCCAAATATGTAAAGTTCCTCCAACAAGAGAGCAAAAAAAGGGAAAATACCTTTCCAACAATGAGATCTGAGATCTTCCAACTGAACAATGAACTTTTTGTTGAGAAGATCTAAAGGATCAGAGAGAGATGAGACATCTCAGACGACAGACCCACCTAGCTCCACCTCCAGCAACGGCAATGGCAGACGGTGGACCAAGGAAGCCAACTGGCCGACTGGTTTGGGTATTAAAGAGATTTCTAGGGTTACGGTTTTCACTTTGTCGATTTGTTGTAGACGAACAAAGCATTGCTACTCGCGAGAGTAGACCTGAAGCAGAGAAGTCAGGGATCGCCAGATCCTTTTGTCGCCGGAGAAGGCGATAAAAACAAATGATTCGGTTTGTTTCCTAAGAGAGGTCTTGGAGGTGCTGGTGGAACGAAATGAGAATAGAGGGAACGTGATATGAATGGAGGGAACATTTTATGTTTTTATTAACAATCGGGTTTTTGGGCTTTCAAACAGGGTAGGCACCGACCTTAGCTAGTGTAATTAAGGTCGGCACCGACCATGTGCCAAATTGGTAAAAAAAAAGAAGTTTTTAGGTCCAATTGCTCTAATTGGTGCAACAACATCTAAAGTGTTTGATTAGGGGACACGTGCACATTAAGTGTTTTTTTGGGTAAAATCCTCTTCTTCTTTTTTTTAATGAGAATATTTTCGTGGTATTTGATCCTACTCGACCAATCCCCAAGGTGCACGAACGACCCCGCAACATGTGTGAACTAGGAAAATCCGAGGGGTGTCGAACACCCGACGTGAGCAGCAAACCCATGCCTTATGCTAACAAACCAACAACCAGGCAATTAAATCACCTAAACCAATTGATTAGACATAATATGAACTTCCAATCCTTTCTCAAATTTAACCATCAAATTGAATGACAACATGAAGGATAAGGACAGGGGAACAAACCAAGACATAAAGGATGGAAGAAAAGAGGATGGTCCGATAACGTCCCAAATAGGAATCTGCCACAAAAGCTCCTAACAGGGGAAGCATGGAGATTGCACCAAGCCATGCGTTTACATTCTCAGCTGCAGCTGCTGTAGATTGATGGAGCGACCCAGTAAGGTAGCTTATCAGATTAGAAGAAATCCCACAGTAGGCAAACCTCTCTGCCATCTGCACTCCTGACCCAAAAAAAAAAAACAGGGAAAATGACAAAGTATTAAGTTATACACACACACGGCCATTCCAATTTTCTGTCCAAGACTGTGTCAGATTTTCAGTAATTCAACCAAACAGGGGTCAGTTCAGTGATCAGGCTGTTGGTTTGGTAGAATTTTCTGCAAATGTACCACATATTATAAAGGGGATTTCACAATTCAAATCCCTTTAGATATTCAATCCCCAAATTCATAACTAAAAGACACTAAATGTCACCAGAGTTATATGACTTTGATCCCATAATAAAAAACACCCATGATATCA
Source organism: Litsea cubeba (assembly GCA_012931725.1). Lineage (NCBI taxonomy): Eukaryota > Viridiplantae > Streptophyta > Magnoliopsida > Laurales > Lauraceae > Litsea > Litsea cubeba. The sequence goes on from CM022947.1 coordinate 129,232,369, forward strand.
TGGAATCCTTTCAGCTTTTTAACATGTAAATCCCAATGATATCATGGTTTAAAAAAAAAAAAAAAAGAGACCAAATTGGGATAACAAAATCTACGGTGAACCAATATGTCAAAACCCCTATTATTAAAACCTCAAATGATAATAACAAAAGGATTTTTTTTTTACCAACCGATGATGAAAGAGGCAGATCTCCATCCTCCTGCTGTGGATCTTGTGACAGAGCTTCCTTTGTAGTCCACAGCACCATAAACGGTATCTCCAAGCAGAGCTTCACTTGCAGAAACAGCCATCTCCTTCCTCTCCTCCCAACAAACAAACAAACCTAAAAAAATTACTTTATAGATAGTAGATTCTTCTCTTAATTCTCTGGGAGAAAAAGAAAAACTAGAATAAAAGAGATTTTCCTCTTACCTCTAAAAGTGAAAGACGAAGAAGGAAAGGTGAGAGAAACAAACGCCCATGGAGAAACTTCTTTCTTCTTTCTTGGGACATACCAGGAAATAAAATAACATATCAGGAAACATTTTTCATTTTCTTCTCCTAATACACCTTAGCAGTTAGCACTTAGCACCGACCTAAAAAGTGAAGTATCCGTTCCTTTTATAGACTGGATCACTGGACATGACCCCTGCCTCTCGCGTCGGCAGAGAGTCAGTGGGGGAGTGGGGAGTGGGGACCCACTAGTTATTCAAGGGAGTGGGACTAGGAGAGATGAGAAACCTAATAAGAAATCATAAATCATGGGTCGGAAAAATTCCATCTCTGCTGCCAATTTATAGTGAATTCTTCCGCCGCCTTATGGTTTTTTTTTTTTTTTTTTTTGGAGGAAATGTCATTATTATAATATTTTTTTAGAGTTCATGAAATATCTTGTTGGCTAATATTTTACCTCTTCTAAAAGCAAATCAGGTGATGATATATTATGACAAGATAAGTTATATTCTTGATTTTAGATATTTATCCATGTAATTAGATAGTTTAATATAAAATCAAATCTACTAATCTTTCAAATAAATGAAACTTATGCAACGTTTAAACAATAAATGATGTTAAACAATCCGAAGTAATGATCGGTTTGATGGTAAGCTGTGGTGGTGGATTTTTTTCATTAGCGATCAACTCTTAATGGAGACTTAACTTGCAAAAAAAAAAATACAACTTCTTTCACATCCGTCAATACCTAAACAATAGAGACCTTTTCCCTTGGCCCTTAGCAGTGCAACGAGAAGTTTGAGAACTTCTTGACCATTACCACAAATCCACCTAGATCATTATTTCTGTTTATTTCTACATTGTTTTTTTTTTTTTTTTCCCTTAAGAAGACTTAATTTGTTGGTGTTTTTTATTTTAAATTTCTGAGCTTTATATAGTAGATTCAAATTTACGAGTCCGGATACCCTGTTTCAACGAAACAGGGGATCCCTGTTCTGCCCAATACGCACACGCCACGTGTACAACTTTCCACCTCAGTTATAGGCCTTGACCTGAAATGAATAAAAGGAAAAAGGGGGGTCTTTCCTATAAAAAGGAAAAAACTCTACATCGAAAACTTCCATCTCCTCGCCCGGCCTTCCTGTTCTCAACAGTCAACACCCACCCATTCTCAAATCCCTAATTTCTTTTATCTCCTCTCTCGCCAAAACATGGATCTAGACTCGTTGAGACTCTAGCTGATGGCTCCTTGATACATCTGAATATCACCAAATCCTCCTCTATTGTGATAATCAATCGAGGTGTAAAATGGGTACTGCTTGTGGTTGCTAACTGTGTATGCAAGGATCGACCGGAAAATTTCCTGATTCGCCACTGAATACTTGGTTCACCAATCCTCAGATAGACAAGCACCCATGTTTCGTGCTTTCCATCTTAACCTCTCTCAACGCCTCTAATAACAATAATTATACACTCGTGTATACAAAAAGGACCCAACGGCACTGGACCCTGATTATCAGTTATGCCCAAACTCTAGATCCAGACATGGGCCCTTTCGGGTAAGGGGTAATAGAGTCCATTGACATCCCTTCCCATCAAGCCGCCAACGATCCCCATGCATTGTTTTGAGGGCGATTCAGGAAACCCTAAATTGGGTAAATTATGCACGGGCAATCAAGAACTTAAAAAAAAAAAAAAAACATATATTATTTTCACTAGTATGAAAAAAACTGTTGCAAGACTACCCATTTTGCTATGATACCAGACCTGTAAAATCTGGTACTATTCACAAATATTACATACTGAAAAAAGGCCTGATTGAAATGCTATCAGCCCTTTAATAGATAAACAATCAACAGTTCGAACCAATAAACGCCTTCTTGGAAACTAGACTGCAGTTAGTGCCATTAGATGTTGATAAAAGCAGACAGCAAAATGAGATTCGTATGGCTTGGTGACTTTCTTTCCATCAATGTACCTGGTGAATTTGCACCAAGGGTCATTGCATGCAATTTATGCCAAAAGCTCCATTTGATTAGGACAATAGGCAGCAGAAAAGAAAACGAAGTGAAAAATACAGCTGATGGCCGGGCGAGGAGATTGCTGGAGTATAAAAACGGGTGGGGGAGAGAGTTTCCGCTGTAGGTTTCGTTTTGTGGTCAGTTTTTTCTTTTTTTTTATAAGAAAGCCCCCTGCCCTTTTCTTTTATTCATATCAGGTCAAGGTCCATAGCTGAGGTTGAAAGTTATGCACGTGGCGTGTGCGGATTGGGCAGAACAGGAATACACTGTTTTGTCGAAACAGGAGATCCGGGCTCAAATTTTTACACATCCACACACGCTATTTTAGAAATATTCCTAAATAACATTTTTCATTATTGTAATCATCATTCCCTATTTTCTTATAATTATTTATACCAATATTATTACAGCCAGATAACATTAGTGTTTAATTTAAGTTTTATATGTACATTAGTTTAGTTTTAGGCCCAAACTTAGCACGGCCTATTTTTTCCTTTCTAATATGCTGTTTGTTTTTAATTTAACTTCACCAATTAATATTATTTCATAGAAAGCATTAAACTTGAATATATTTTTATTTTGCACTAAGGGTTAGCAATTGCCTTTGGTGAAGAGCATTATTTTTATTTCAATAAATACCAAAATGCTTTTAATTTTATTAAATTAAAACTACTTTCTTAATATTATTACAGTTCCAGCTGAGCTGGGTACATGGCTGCTCTATTGTAGATATAAACCCAATTTCCAAAACCCTACTGACGGGCAGAATCCGTTGGCTTGAACGCTACCTTCATGTTCTGAAGATCGTACCCAATCTCCATGTTCTACTGCGCGAGGTTGCCAAAGACACCGACAGGGTCCGAATCCCAAAAAAGCGAAACAAGACACAGTCTCATTGGTCTGACTTCTGAGCGATAGTATTTTATAACCCTAAAACCACTTCACCCCCATCAAATTCAAAGGTAATGTCAGGAACCTTGAAATCCTTTCCAAACTCGTAGCAGAGTTCATAGCTCTTAGCCGGGTCTGGAACCGGTTGGAGATGGATGGCACCCTTCAACACTTTCAAAAGCGTTCGGTAGGCCCAGGTAGGAAGAAAGGTGGAAGTCGTACCCGAGCCGAGCATGATGTTGCCATTCAAATAGATCGGAAAAGAAATGATCTTATCTCCTACACTGATCTTTTTGAGGTTGACATAGTAGAAGGATTCTTTCCAACCTGGTTTGGAGATTAAAGGGGTGTAGAAAGTTCTATTGCCAGAGACTACAGCATTGTCGCCAAAATCCAACCGGCTGGTGCTCGTGTTCTCAAGAACATGTGGCACCAAGCAATAAGCGAACTTCTTATCCATTGAAGAACTCAATTGAGAGATCAATGAAGAAGGCCCTTTTCCGAGGTCGACGACACCAGCTGCTTCGCCGAAGAAGGTGTTGGAAAAATGGCTAAGAGCACCATTATTTTGGTCAACTTTGAGCCACAAATAAAGTGGGACCCACTTATCATTTTAGGTGGGAATACATAGGCTTGAAAATAGATTAAGGACATGTATTGGGTTGTTTTAATTCATTAAGGAGTGAATGAAAAATTACCTCTTAAACACCACACGCGCGCACCCCGTACCGGGCCGGACTCACACGCGAGTTGGGCCTGGTTCGGCCCACTACCCATTTCGTATTTTTAGGAGAAATTTTATTTAAATAAAAAAATATCTTTTTACAAATGGGATGTGTCCATTCGCATATGAAAGAGTGTGTCCATTCGCATATGAAAAGATGTGTCCATTCCCATATGAAAGGGTGTGTCCTTTCGCATATGAAATGGTGTGTCCAAGAGGTGTGTCCAAAGAGAAGCAGCTGTTCAATGAACAGATGCAACCCCATGAATAGACATGAAGCATGCTATAAATATCATCTTGTCCATGCCTTCTTGCTCATTCCATTCACTGCAATTGCATTGCATTTGGGTTATCGGTCTGAGTCAAGAGAGAGTTTTACTGCACGATTGGTTCACCTGTCACATAGTTTGTAGTGCTGCTATTGTGTGGATCGATCATTGTATACTGGGAGACAAACGTCATTGAAGCTCGTAAGCACTGTTGAGGGACGAAATTTGTCTTAAGATTGTTGGTCTGCACATCAAACTATCAAGTTTCTCATGCCATTGCTTTGGTGTTAGTAAATTGAGTAGATACACAAGTAACTCAAGTTCAGACCATTGGAAGGCCATAGTCAAGGTTTTAAGATATTTAAAATACACCAAAAACTATGGATTGCATTACTCGATATATCCACCAGTTTTTTAAGGCTACTGTGATGCCAACTGGATATCGTATACCAGTAATTCAAAATCCACAAGTGGATATCTATTCACACTTGGTGGTGCAGCGGTATCATGGAAATCTTCTAAACAAACATGTATTGCTAGATCCACTATGGAATTTGAGTTTATTGCACTGGATAAAGCTGGCGAAGAAGTTGAGTGGCTTCGTTAATTCCTAGAAGATATTCCAATGTGGTCAAAACCTGTGCCCCATATCTGCATTCATTGCGATAGTCAATTAGCAATTGGAATGGCACAGAGTAAAATATATAACGGTAAGTCTCGACATATTCGTCGGAGGCATAATACCGTGAGACAGTTGCTCTCTAATGGCATTATGACAATTGAGTACATAAAGTCCATCAATAACATTGCGGATCCCTTTACCAAAGGTTTAGCGAGAGAGCAAGTAAATTGTTCATCGAGGGGAATGGGCTTAAAGCCTATGAATGAAAAGTCGCCATAATGGCAACCTAACAAACCATGAATGGGTTATTTTGAAGAAATAATAAAATATGAATGAGTTATGATGGTATTTTATTTTTAGTGGTTTGTGATGTAATCTTTTTGACTTTTTTTATTGAAAAGTGGGGATTTTTTATTTTTGAATGGCTACTTTTTAACTTTTTTGAAAAAGATATGGTTGGAAATTGGAGAAAAGTGTTTTTTGACTTTTTGACTTTTTTGGGAAATGGGGCTTTACTTGACTTTAGTTCTACAAGTAAAGCCCCAAACTGGCCCTTATAGATAGATTCCGAAAGTCGAACATGACTATGTGTCAAAATCTCAATCGACCAATAATTATAATGTGCTTACTTGATAGTGTTTTGGACTATGTTCACACAGTCCCCGTTTTTTTGAACATTTTTCTTCAATTGTGGGTTCCTAAACTATAATCTGGACCATGAAAACTCTTAAGAAGACTAAGAAAGGCTACCATATAAAATTTCAGCAGTTGATTATTCACAAGTCTCTAGATATTTGCAGGAAATTCTGAACTATTTGATGTTAATTTCAAAACTTTGTGAGCCCCTAATCACGATCCAAATCGTTGATCCTCTTTGGAACGTTAAACACGCCCATGGGGTTGAATTTTAACCCTTGGTTCCTTATGGATCTCGAGACATTTAAAAAATATCGACCATTGATTTTAAGAAGTCTATTTCAATCAGGTTTTATGTGTTACCAAACGAACTATAGCATCTATTTCAATCAAGGTCATTTGAAACAGATTTGTTTCATGCAAATCTGGTTCATATTGATCATATTTTCCAAAAAGGGTCTATATATTTATACAAACTCTCACCATTCCATTTTCACATAAAGAGTCTAGAATCCACACTTATCAAAACTCTATTTCTTTTCCTTAAACAAAATATAAGTTAACTCATGTTATAGCCTCCTTATAGTGCCACACCATCGCCTCTCTAATCTCCTCCCCAAAATCTCTCATAAATAATGAACTCATCTTTTATACTCCTGTACAATTAGGGAGCTGCTAATGCCACAACCAAAGCTTCTCCTTCCACATCCTTTTTATTCATGACCAAAATACCCTTGTAGGAAAATCCGAAAATACCCCTCTCCCTAATTTCCCTCCCTCTCTCTCCCTCTTCTTGCTCTCCACCCACCTCTGCCCGCGCCCCAACCCCAAGGGGCGGAACCAGGAATTGTGTTTAGAGGGGGCCAAAAGAAAAAAAATTAAAATAAAATTGCAAAATCTAGTAATAAAATATGTAATAAATTAAATACGTAATAATCAAATCACATGGATAATCATAAGAAAAATAACGTTTTCTATATTTATCCATGGTAGGTAAGTTTTGATTGGATTAAAAATTTATATAATAAGAAAGAAATAAAAGGAAAGTTCTTTTGAGTGGGTTAGATTTCAAGTATAAGCCCCGACGATTGAATAACAAAATGATATATGATACATTGGTACATCTACTATATGTAAATATATACAAATGGACAAAAAAATTCTCTAAGTGGGACCGTCCTTTCTTATCCATGTAACTTAATTATAGGTTATAATTTAAGACTTTATTATTTAAAACCTCAAAGAAAAGTAATGACATCGTCCCATATCTAAAATCTAAACTATTCAAAAGCATGGTTCCACTAGTTTTTATCTTTTTAATATAAATTTCTTTAATCATATTTTTCTAAAATAGATAATAATTTAAAAAATACAACTATATTTCTTTATCGACAATGGATAAAACTCTAATTGAACTAAAACTTAATGTAATAATAGAACCCAAACAAACATTATTTTTAAGCGGATTGAATTTCAATATAATCCACGGAAATTGAAATTATATAATAACATGTAGTGAAATTAGTATATCTATGCAATGTAAAAAAAAAAAATTATAAGAGAGAAAGTGGGTTTGTTGTTGTTCTTCTTTATTTATTCGTCAAAGTCTCTACTAGTCTGTCCCCTCTTGGATCATAAGATTTAGGGCAAGTGTAGATGGGTTAGAATGAATATTAAAAAATCTCTTCCCTAATCTCCATCAAGCCTTTTTTATTTGTTCTCATTTCCTTCATTTCATTTTCTTTCTTTTCCTTTTTCATTTTAGATTTTCCCTAAAATCAGCAATATTTTTATTTTTTTTTCTATGATTCAAAATCATGTTAAGAAAAAATCCATAAATAATGAAGGGGCCATCCACACACGATGGAGGGCCAAAGTGATATTATTGGGGGGGGGGGGGGGGCGCCATGGCCCCTGCCAGCTCCCCTAGGTCCGACCCTGCCAATCCCTCTCCTTCTCCCTCTCTTCATCTCCTTCTCCCTATCTCTCTCTCTCCCCCTCTCCCTCTTTCTCTCTCCCTCTTCCTGCTCATTGCCCACCTCCCACTAGCACCCACGTCCAGGGCCGGCCTTGGGGACAGCCCACACAGGCGGCCGACTGGGGCCCCAAAATTTGGCCCAAAATGGGGCCCCCCAAGCAGGGGAGAATTTTTGAAGAATTGGGCTTTTTGGGCGTGACTCACTGATGTGGTATTGTCATTTGTTTAATCTTGATGTGGGGCCAGGGGAAGGAGCTTAGTGATAATCCAGATCGTGGATCTTTTAGTGGGGCCCAGGGAGACCTTGTTGGTGAGGGCTGATCGTGGGATTTTGATCAGAGGGCCGTTAACCGAAGTGCTCAGATGCTGTTGACGTTGAGCACATTACAACGTTGATTCTGTGATGTGATAAGAAGAAGAGAATGGAGATGATGATGATGTCATCCCTTGTCACTCCCATGTGACTTTAGTACAGAATTGATGGGATGAATGGAGGGTGAAATTTGGTGGTTTGAGAGTGCATTGGAAAAATGTAGCCTTCACCCACGTTACAGAATTGACTTTTAAGTTCTGTTAAATTTTGTACCTTGCCCCTTTAGTTTCTAGAAATTGGGAAAAAAGCCCTGGTGGTTTTATAAAATCAAATTAGACCCTTTGACTTATTTTGAAGGTGGAAAATGTTTTAGATAGGTTCCTTAAGTTTATCTAAAATTATAAACTAAGGTTGTTATTCACAATTATTATTTACAAATTAAGGTTGTATACAGAATTTTGCTGACTATACCTATTACCGTTGCATCTGCAAAAAGAAGCTTTTCAAAGCTAAAGTTGATCAAATCTTGCCTTCGATCAACCATGTCCCAAGAAAGATTAAATGGATTAGCTATGTTATCTATTGAAAAGTCTTTGGTAGAAAAGTTTTATCATGAAGACTTAATTAGTGATTTCGCAGCTAGAAATGCAAGAAACTAGTAGTTTTTCAGTAGTGCTTAGTTTTTGTAATTGAATTTTGGTGTTAATTGGTTAATGTGAAATACAATTCTTATTCGGTAAGAGTAGGTAAGGAGTTTAGACTTAATTTTCGATCAAATAATATAAAAAAATATCTTTTATTTTTTTATCATTTATCGGTGGGTATACGGGTAGGGCCGCACTTTAGGAACTCGCCTAGGACCCCCGAAAACTCAGGACCGCCCCTGCCCACGTCTGCCTGTGCCCGACCCCTCTCCCTATTTCCTTCTCATTCTCCATGTCTCTCTCCCTCTCCTTGCCCGTTTCCCACCTCTGCCCGCGTCCTCTCCCTCTCCTGGTTTCTCTCCCTCTCCCCCTCTCCTTCTCCCTATATCTCTCCCTCTCCGTGCTCGCCGCCTATCTCCGCCCCACCTCTTGACTGCTCCCCTCTGCCTAGCCCCTTTGCCCATCGCCCAGCCCACCCCTTCCTCCTTCACCCTTCTCTTCCCCGCCGTTCGACCACTCAGGACAAGGCGGAGAGAGAGAGAGAGAGAGAGAGAGAGAGAGAGAGAAGGGTAATTTGGGGACTATGGGGGTGTGCAGAGAACATGACCGCGACAGAGAGAAGGGTAATTTGGGGACTATGGGGTGTGCAGAGAGAAATTTTGGAAAGAGAAGGAATGTGGAAGGAGAAGCTTGGTATGTGGCATTAGCAGCTCTCGTACAACTAATGGCTATATAAAAATCAGGACCAATATACCCTCGACATTTATATAACTTCTATTTTGCCGAAAGTGACCTCAAGAATTAGTCAACTTTTATATTTTATTTATTTATTTGCAAGCGGGGCCTACTTTCAGATTCATGCCCAACAAATGCTTCCAATAATATATTAAATGAAGTATCTAGGCCTCATATCAAAGCAGGGCCTCTGCATAACTCCATTAGCCTATTGCCAGACTATTTCATTCCATTTGAAATCGTATCCATGTTTGATTAGCCATGCTTAAAATACTTGATAAAAAAAGAAAAAGAAAAAAAAATCTTACCCTTTTTTTTTATTATCTTACTTTTTTTTTTTTAAACATGGTAGACATCAACTCATTAATACAATTTGATTTCCTTATAGATAAGATTATGGCTCTCCTAATAAAAAAGATTATTGTTTTGAAAAAACAAATACTTCAATTATCATTATTTCAACAGAGCCCACATTTTTATCTTAAAACGTTATTATAATAAAACCTACATTAAAATATGTGTAAGAACTTGAACTCACACCCTCTCAATTTTAGTATATCTTTTGAGGATTTACTATAAAAACATTGAGGTACATAAATTTATTAATTTTAAAAATCCAAAGTAGTTGAAAATGAATTAAGGTGTATAGCCACATATGATTCGCTGTAATTTTAGCATTGTGATGAGAAGGAGACACGATGTATACGTGGAAAAAATCACGGGCCTTATCGTCTAGGCAAACAGACAAAATCAAGCACTAATAAATTAAAAGTTACAAAAAAAAACTCACAACCCTTTTCCAGTTGCAACTCAACATAAGGACTGCTTTGATCTTGCCGACTACTCTCTATACACCTTCACCGTGCTAGAGCCAACCACCTTGAATACTTCTTCAAGATGAATCAACTTCAAGAGGGTTGATGAAAGAAAACTCCAAAGCAAGAACTTCAGCGCAGCAACTTGATGAAGCTTTGGAGAAGAAAAGATCTCTCAAATTCATTGTAAGGCTTAGAATTGGAGAGAATAATAATTTGTCTCATTTGGTTTGCTAGGATGCTTAATATATAGGCATTAGGAAGTGCATAGGGTTACCTAAACAGAGTAGGACTCAAACAAGCAATTTGAAATTAGTTGTTTCATGATTGAATTGGGCTTTCTGCGGAGCATGCGCTCGAGCGGCCAATGGTGAGCTCGAGCAGGTGTCCTCTCTGCTTCTTGTGTGTCCGAGACCATGTGCGCCTGCTCGAGCGCCCAGTCACTTCGAGTTCCGACAGATTTCTTCCTTTAACAAGAAAAATTCTACCAGAACTTTTCTTCAGTTGAGCATTATCTGGCAATACCTTTTCTTCAGTTCAGGCCTACAAATCCTGTTCACGGGAATTTGACAAAAGATCAAGTGTGAAATCTTGAAAGTTGAAATTAATTCACCAATAACCAGCAACATAATTAGCATCGGTGACTAAAAATGGAATGGGTTGCGATAGAGATGGATTCACAGAAAGACGACGATCACCAAGAAGACAGCATGATCGATTTTGTAAGATATTTACCATTTTTTTAATTTTATTATAGAGATCAGTTTATTTTCATGTTACCAATCACAGATCCTTTCTCTGAAAGGATCATGTGATTGAAGAGGGGATGTTAGAGGTTTTGACTTCTCTCTCATCATCTTCCTTTCAGTCACATGGTGCGGATGGACGGTAGACAAAGAGTTTTTTTTGGACATAGGCAGGCTGGTGTTGAAAGTGGCTAGGCGGTTAGCCTGCCTGCAGTCCGGTCGATTTCATCCAATAGTTGTGATTTTCTGACGGCGAGCTCCATCTCTTATCTGTGATGCTTATGGTAGCTCAGCTGGCTTAGGATCACCATTTGCACCCGAAAATTATAGGTTCGAAACCACACTACCACACTGGAGCTACAGGAAAATTTACCCAGCTTTCCTCTGGCCCCGAATGGATTAGTCCAGCCCAAAGAGTTGGGAAATCTTCGATAGCAAAAAAAAAAGGCTACTGCCAATTTTCCAGGCAACCCACCCACTGGACAATTGAAAAGGTCTGTACATGGATAAAGGGTGGGCCACAAATTGGCCCAACTGTATTACGAATGGTGTAGATGTTAAGGCCTCAAGATCAGTGATGATAAAGTGATAAGAAGAGAACAGAGTCTACATGAGTATCAAATTAGGTTTGCTGCCAATTCACAGGCAGATGGATCAAATGTGGGCCTCAAGTCATTATCAACTGGGACTTAACATCTCCGATGTGATAAAAAAACTATTCACTCGATCATACACACACAAAATAAATCCTACAAGAATTAATGGCAACTGTAGTTATTTACTGAGTATTCTCATTGTTATTATTCTGAAATTCATGTACTAATTTTTGGCGGAAAGAGGCCTACTGGATGATCAATCAAGATGAGATCCAAGGAATGAAAAGTTCTGTACATGGATAAAGAGTGGACCACAAATTGGCCCAACTGGATTAGATATGGTGTAGATGTTGAGGCCTCAAGATCAATGATGACAAAGTGATAAAATCCGGTGAAGAACAGAGTCTGATCGAGTGCCACATTAGGTTTGGTGCCAATGCAGGGCTGGGATTAAATGTGGGCTTCAAGTCACAAGGATCTCAGAATTTGGGGCGTGACAGCTTATAAGCCCCATGGGCCGGTTGGTACCATTGTGTATCTTTCAAGAATTTCACTGGCCCAACCTCGACTTTGGGTTCAACCTTGCTGAACTCAGGACTTTTTCTGAGTTGGGCCTTTCCCGGGCTTTATAATTGTGAGTAGATTCAGGCCTCCATAACTCTCATTTGGCAGTCCTGAATCTAGGCTTCATGGCCCAAGTTGGATCCGGACTTCACTTCCATGTGGGTCTAGACTCTAGATCTGGGTCTCTATGAGTCCACCCCAACCCAATCCAGCCCTGTCGAGCAGGCTGCTACCAATATTTCCAGGTTAGCAACCCACCCGCCGGACAATTGTAAACCAAGTCTGTCTGCACTCTGCAGCACTTCTTCTGTGACACATCGGGGCTTTATACTAGGGCTCATGCCCAGTGGTGTGGCGAAGCCCAGTACAGATCCATTTTAATTTCAATCTAACAGGAGTTGCGTGCCATATGCATGTGAATGCATCCACTATAGACAACTATAGATAAAACTATAGATGGAGTTAATCAACTGGGCGAGCTCATATAAGTGACAAGGAGAGTTTGGTTGGGAATCCTGTGAGGCCTACTGGACGATCAATTAAGACGAGCGAATTAAGGAATAATGAGGTCTGTGCATAGATGAAGGATGGACCAAAAATTGGCTCAATTGGATTAGATATGGTGCAGATGTTAAGGCCTCAAGATCAGAATAAAGTCTCTTTTGAGTGTCAAATTAGGTTTGGTGGGAATGCACAGGCAGGGGTTGGGATTAAATGTGGGCTTCAAATCATTATCACCAGGGCCGTAACATTGCCAGTTAATCACAAGCACACACTCACGAAAAAAATAAATAAATAACCAGTCCTACAAGAGTTAATGGAAACTTTAGTCATTCAGAGTGTTATTAATATGATTATCTGACATTCGTGGACCAGTAGTAGTAAACTAGTAATCAGTACTCTTTCCCAGGAGCCTCATCATGGTCCTATTTAAGATCAGAACCCCCCACATCCCTTCTTACAATCGAACACCACAGAGAAAGATGGATAGTTGAGTGCCCCAGGTCCGCCCTCCAATTTTGAACAAGAAAAGGGCCCCTGGATGATGCTCCTCAATTGGCTTTCAGTGTAATTGAAAGTGCATAGGAAGTTGATATAGTCTTGAGTGCGGACATCATAGACCAGTCCTGGATCCTTAGCCATTTGTGGGTGCACATGGCCAGCCCCAAAATCAAGCGGTGTGGCTGGTCTCTCCATGTCGAAGTTGTCAACAATGGGGAGGTGATTGCTGTCGACCTGCGTGGCGGTTGTCATGAGAGCGGAGCGAATAGCAGCCGGTGACCAGGAAGGGTGGGCCTTGCGGAGCAATGCAGCGATGCCTGCAATGTGCGGGCATGACACGGACGTTCCGGATAAAATATTGAAACGGAGCCCCCTCCGATCTCTATTGACGAAAGTGGGCGCCTTGCCTTATCAGACGGCCATGCAGCTAGGATGTTGAGACCTGGAGCAACAATGTCCGGCTTGAGAATCTCCGGCACAATGGGGTTGGGGCCTTGAGAAGAGAAGGCCGCGACCATTGGCGCACGAAGTTTCCCAAAAACTGTTTTAGCTTGGGAGTTGGGACATGATGTTTGCAGTGGAGTTGTTGGTTGTGTTGATGTTGGAGGATATTTCCAAGCCTTCTCTGTAGCCCACGCTGAGCGAGGGCAATGGGAAGGCCTGGGCGGTAGTTCCCTCTCCAATCTCCTTCCAACTCAACCCAACTAGCCCCACGCCTCCGGCTTCTTGAACGAGAAATCCATCATCCACACCTGCACCTTTGCATACTACAATCTTTCCCATGACATTGCTGGGACTGGGAGTAAGAAGAGATCTGTTACAGTACTCCAGATGAAAAATTGGGAACATTTGGGTCACATTCACCTCCTCACTGTAGAGAGAATTGATGATGCCAAAAACAGGGATTCGGACACCACCGGTCAGATGATTAATGCTATGCAATAAATGAAGAGAGATGAGAGATTTATAGTGGTTCGGTCAAGCGTGACCTACGTCCACTTCAAGAAGGTGATCTTCGATTAATGTCGAGGGTTACAGATATGTGAAAGTAGGGAAAAAAAACCATCCTCTCTCAAGTGATGAGAGGGCTCTATTTATAACTCTTTCCCACCAGGTGGGGATGCAATCAGTTCAACGTCTCTTTGGAGCGTCAGACGTGTCCTTGAGGATCGAGCCAGGTGGAAGGCAGGTGAGATCCTCTCCGCGAGACTTGGTAAATGCAGGTTAGGGGAGGACTCCGTCGCGATGCCTTGGAGTCTGCGATGACGAGGCTTCGCTTAACGAAACCCGGATCTCAACGGGGCTATTCTGGCCTGACCCACGATCCTAGACGGACCGGGTTACTCGGACCTGACTCATTGCCGCTATCCGGATTGGGCTTGACCCATCATTTGCCCCCTCAATGCCCCGTGCCCAAATAATTTTTTGAAAGGGGGGCATTGGTAGATTCAGGTCTCTTCTCCCTCCAAAATCTTTTTCCTCTTCTCCGGTTTTAATCCTAATATGGGCGAGCTTTGGAACCGGCCAGGGGGAGAAGGCCTGGACGCCCGGGGGACAAGTTCCTGGGCGTAGGCGCGAGTGGCTCCATCCTGGACACTCGCCAGTCGGCGGTCGGACGTGATCTGCGCTGGGCGTCCGTCAGGCCGCGGGCGCCCCTGCGGCGACGTTGGCGCCTCCGGCAATCCCGCAATGGGCGAGGACGAGGCGGGCGCCCCTGCGCTGCTGGGCGAGGAGGAGGTGGGCGCCCCTGCGCTGCTGGGCGACATCACCCTGGGCGAGGGCGACGCCGCGCAGGGCGAGGAGGAGGAGATGGGCACCGCGGGCGAGGGGGCTGCCTCGGGCGAGGGAAGCGCAGGCGGCGTCGTGGGCCCCCCTTGGGCGAGCAGCCACGGCGAGGGAGGCTCGGGCGCGCTGGCAGCGGGCGAGGGGGGAGCGGGCCCGCGGGTGGCGCGCTGGCAGCGGGCGAGGGGGCTGCTGCGGGCGAGGGAGGCTCGGGCGAGGGAGGAGCTGGCAGCGCTGGGCGAGGGAGGCTCGGGCGAGGGAGGAGCGGGCCCCGCGGGCGGCGCGCTGGCAGCGCTGGGCGAGGACGAGGGGCCCCCCTGGGCGAGCAGCAGCGGCGAGGGAGGCGCGGTGATGCCCCCTTGGGCGAGCAGCCCACGCAGTGAGGCCAAGTTGGGCGAGATCCCCCCTTGGGCGAGGAGAGAAGGACTTGGGCGCCCGGGGGAGTCCGGGGCGCCCGAGGGATGCTTTGGACGCCGAGGGACTTTGGCTCGACCCCCGCCGGGGGACACCCCCGGACCCCCTCTGCGTAGCGCATGATATATCCCTTAGCACATGTAAATTCCAAGACTCTGCCCCTCGGTAACTTCTGATGGGTCATCCCAAAAGAAGAAATGAGAGAGCTTCTCAGGCTGAGGAGAGGGCTGCGCCAGCTAGGAGAGGGCTGTGCCAGCTGGAAGAGCTTCCGAGGCTGATCTTTCCGCGGCCCGCGAGAGGGCAACCAGGCTTGAGACCGAATTCTTAGTAGCTTAAGAGAGGGCAGCCAGGGCAGAGGCTGAGCTTGTGAAGGACCTTGAGAGGGCTTCGCTCAGAGAGGCTGAGCTTCTGAAGACCCTTGAGAGGGCTCACTGAGCTTCTGAAGACCCTTGAGAGGGCTTCGCTCGGTGAGGTGAGCTTCTGAAGACCCGCGAGAGGGCTTCGCTCAATGAGGCTGAGCTTGTGAAGGACCTTGAGAGGGCTTCGCTCAGTGAGGCTGAGCTTCTGAAGACCCTTGAGAGGGCTCACTGAGCTTCTGAAGACCCTTGAGAGGGCTTCGCTCGGTGAGGTGAGCTTCTGAAGACCCTTGAGAGGGCTCACTGAGCTTCTGAAGACCCTTGAGAGGGCTTCGCTCGGTGAGGTGAGCTTCTGAAGACCCGCGAGAGGGCTTCGCTCAATGAGGCTGAGCTTCCGAAGACCCGTGAGAGGGCTTCGCTCAGTGAGGTGAGCTTCTGAAGACCCGCGAGAGGGCTTCGCTCAATGAGGCTGAGCTTGTACAGACCCGTGAGAGGGTGATGCTCAGAGAGACCGTTGTGGAGACAATGACTGGGGCGGTACATGAGAGAACTGCTTTCCTAGATATTGTCCTCTTAGGCTTCGTGCTGACTGAGGGGCTTGATGATTGTAGTGGCAGCTCTTATATATGATGTCGATGGTGATGTGCTCCTCGACCCTGGGCGCCATGATGATGGGCGCCCAAGTGAGGTGCTCCTCTACCCTGGGCGCCATGGTGATGACGCCCGATGAGGTGCTTCTCGCCATGGAGCATGCCTCAGCCAAACTGATGATGTCTATGGTGATGCCGAGGACAACTTTGAGAGTGATTAGAGGGCAGGGGACTCTATTAACTTGTAGCACTGATAAAAAATGATTTTATTAATCCATTGTTTAGTGCTACACAACATTAACAAAGTTGAAAAAACCAAGCCCCCAAACCCTCACTACTTTGACTCTCTTATGGTATCACTGGTAATTCATTTTCAACAGTTCCGCATTCCCTGGCAATGTGTTCAACCACTGCATCGCGAGGAGTGAATGCTTGTCTGTCTCTCTGCGGAGCAGGACCGTGTTGGTCTCTGACAGGTAGCCTCTCTGTCCTGCTTCGCTTGTTGTTTCTATCCTTCCTTTCCTCTCTGTCTCGCCCCTTCCCGTGTCGACTGCTTTGGAGGACTCCCCTCGCCTAGCCCTTGTGGTATCTTCAGCATTTATATACTTCTGAACCTTTGTTAGTAGCTCTGGCATGCTTTTTGGCGGGCGTTTCATCACTGAGAAATGGAATCTCGATGAACGGAGACCTCCGAGGAAGGCTGTCATGGACACCTTGTCGTCAGGCTCTTCAATTTGAAGTACCTCCTCGTTAAAACGAGTGAGGTAACTCCTGAGGCTTTCATTTGTATCCTGCTTTATGCTGAGCAGGTGTGTGGCAGGCTTCTGGTGGCGGCGTCCTCCGATGAAATGTGACACGAAGGACTTGCTTAATTCCGCAAAGGTGGCGATGGAGGTAGGGGCGAGATTGGCAAACCACTGCCGGGCGGAACCCTTCAATGTGGTTGGGAATGCCCTACACATAATCTCGTCAGGGATATTATGCAGCTGCATTTTGGTTTTGTACGTCTCCAGGTGGTCCAATGGATCCTTTCTTCCATCAAAGGTCTCCATGGACGGCATCTTGAACTTTCGGGGAAGCGGGTAGTTCACCACATCGGGCTTGAACGGTGTGTTCGTTCGCCCGACTAGGTGATCCACTGTCTCCGGTGCCTTCGCCTTCATGGCGTTGTAGACTTCTCCCAACTGGTTTTGCATCTCCTTGATCTTTTCGTCCCAGGGATTATGGGGTTCTCTGGAAGGACCAGGGAGATAGCTTTCCTCCCCCACTGTATTATTTTCACTTCCCCCTTCTTGGAAGTGGGGATCATCAGCCTAAGGTTCTGCAAACTGGGCTCCACCTGGAGGTGGAGGCACTGCATGATAAGCCTGACCTTGAGGATCAACCAGGATCGGGCCAGGTGGGGGGTCCAAGGGAGCGCCGGCAGAGGCATCCTGGGCACGATGGAGCTGCATCATCGGGGGAACTCCTCGACCCCGGGCGCCATTGGGATGGGCGCCCAGGTGATGGAGAGTGGGCTGGGCGCCCATATGAAGTCCTCTGCCCTGGGCGCCCAGGGGATGGGCGCCCGGGTGAGGTGCTCCGTTTCGCGGAGCAGTCGGGCCCCGCGAGCGCGTCGCCTCCTGCTGCTGTATCCCACCGAATGGTGCTCCTCCTTGCCCTGCGAGCATAAGCTGGAGGATTTGCTGGTTTTGAGTCACCAGCTGCTGCATGGTCTCCATCATCTGCTGTGGAGAGGGAGTAGGAGCGGGGGTAATCGGGATAGGATTACCCGGTGGAGGACCGTTCTCTCCCTGTCTGGGAGAGCTTGGCTGAGCGTTAGGGCCCGGACCCGTAGTTAGGCCAGGGTTATCCTCTCGTCTTACAGACCTCGTGCTGATCACCATGATTCTAACAAGGGGTTTGAATTTTTTCGTTTCCCACAGACGGCGCCAAACTGATGATGCCAAAAACAGGGATTCGGACACCACCGGTCAGATGATTAATGCTATGCAATAAATGAAGAGAGATGAGAGATTTATAGTGGTTCGGTCAAGCGTGACCTACGTCCACTTCAAGAAGGTGATCTTCGATTAATGTCGAGGGTTACAGATATGTGAAAGTAGGGAAAAAAAACCATCATCTCTCAAGTGATGAGAGGGCTCTATTTATAACTCTTTCCCACCAGGTGGGGATGCAATCGGTTCAACGTCTCTTTGGAGCGTCAGACGTGTCCTTGAGGATCGAGCCAGGTGGAAGGCAGGTGAGATCCTCTCCGCGAGACTTGGTAAATGCAGGTTAGGGGAGGACTCCGTCGCGATGCCTTGGAGTCTGCGATGACGAGGCTTCGCTTAACGAAACCCGGATCTCAACGGGGCTATTCTGGCCTGACCCACGATCCTAGACGGACCGGGTTACTCGGACCTGACTCATTGCCGCTATCCGGATTGGGCTTGACCCATCAAGAATCTCCCAAGTAAACCTTGCCGTTCCCCAGCCGGAGTTGCACCGGGAAAGTGCGGTCCAAAGACCCTGCACCGACTGTAGTGATCCAAGGTGCTGTATTAACGATTTGAGAGGGTGAAGACCATCATTCCCAGCAGAGCATGCTACGAAGATGCCTCTGTCGGCTGCTGCAAGGCCGCAATTGCGATGGGATCGCCATAGTAAGGAGAGTGGAAATCAGGGGAGCCGATTGACACCGAAAGGACGTTGACTCCATCTTCAATTGCTTTCACCATGGCCGCAGCTATGTCCGACTTAGCGCACCCAGAGACCCAACAGGCCTTGTACATTGCAATCTTTGCCTTGCTGGCCATCCCTCGGACGGTCCCCTTGGCGAATTCCAACATGGACGCATCCAAAACCTGAGAGCTTGCTGCCGTTGAAGCGGCGTGCGTGCCGTGGCCATCCAAATCTCTGGGTGACCGTTCCTCGTCCGGTGGTACTAAGCCGGCGGCTTCGATTCCTCTAAGGAAGCATCTAGCGCCATCAAGCTTGTTGTTACACATGCTTGAGTTGAAGCTGTTGGGCTTAGTAGGTCCAGACCAATTGGGTTCATGGACATGGGTATTATGGTAATTGTACCGGGACTTTCTTATTGACTAAGATAGGGTTTCTTAGGGAATAAGAAAGAGAACATTATATATATGATGTAATGTGTAACCCATGAGAGATGAGACAGACAGAGAAGAGTGAATCTAAAGGAGAGTCGAGTTTTCTTTCCCGTGGACGTAGGCAAGATTGCCGAACCACGTAATTCTCTTGTGTGTGATTGTTTGTCTTGTGTGGTTTAATTGTTCGTTCGATCGCTGATTCACGTTTCCGCATACACGCGCACAAGGCTGAGTCATGTAGATCTCTTCTTTCAGATCACTGCGTTTATGTTCGTAAATTTGGTAATGGCAAATTTATCATCCTTCTTTTATATGTAGATGATATGTTGATAGTTGGACAGGATAGTGAGATGATTGGCAGATTGAAAAGGGACATGTCAAAGACTTTTGACATGAAAGACTTGGGTCCCGCACGACAAATTTTGGGAATGCAAATACGTCGTGACAGGAATACCAAGAAGCTGTGGTTGTCACAGGAGAAATATGTTGAACGGGTGCTAGCGAGATTCAACATGATAGATGCTAAGCCAGTTAGCATGCCTTTAGCCAGTCACTTCAAGCTCAGTAAAAGATCATGTCCTACTACAGATGCAGAAAAGGAACGGATGATGTCTGTTCCATACTCCTCAGCAGTTGGGAGTCTTATGTATGCCATGGTGTGTACACGGCCAGACATTGCTCATGCAGTGGGTGTAGTGAGTAGATTTCTTTCTAACCCTGGGAAAGAGCATTGGGAAGCAGTGAAGTGGATCTTCAGATATTTAAGAGGTACATCAGATTTCTGCTTGTGTTTCGGAGGCTTAAAACCAGTACTTGAAGGCTTTACAGATGCTGATTTTGCAGGCGATCTTGATCGTCGGTTGTCAACTTCTGGGTACTTATTTACTTTTGCAGGGGGAGCTATTTCCTGGCAGTCTAAGTTGCAGAAGTGTACAGCATTGTCTACAACCGAAGCAGAATACATAGCTGCTAATGAAGCAGGGAAGGAGATGATTTGGTTGAGGAATTTCTTTAAAGAACTGGATTTGAAGCAAGGAGAGTATGTAGTCTACTGTGATAGTCAGAGTGCTATAGATCTTAGCAAAAATGCTACATACCATGCCCGCACAAAGCACGTTGATGTGAGATATCATTGGATTCGTGAGGTCATCGAGAAGAATCTCATGAAGCTGGAAAAGATTCACACTGACAAGAATCCCTCTGACATGATTACTAAGGTCGTGTCTAAGGGAAAGCTGGAGCTGTGTTCAGAGTTGGCAGGACTGGACTCCTAGTAAGGGGTTCAGAGACGTCTTCCCCATGGTCTGGAGGGGGAGATTGTTAGGCTTAGTAGGTCCAGACCAATTGGGTTCATGGACATGGGTATTATGGTAATTGTACCGGGACTTTCTTATTGACTAAGATAAGGTTTCTTAGGGAATAAGAAAGAGAACATTATATATATGATGTAATGTGTAACCCATGAGAGATGAGACAGACAGAGAAGAGTGAATCTAAAGGAGAGTCGAGTTTTCTTTCCCGTGGACGTAGGCAAGATTGCCGAACCACGTAATTCTCTTGTGTGTGATTGTTTGTCTTGTGTGATTTAATTGTTCGTTCGATCGCTCACGTTTCCGCATACACGCGCACAACAGAAGCTGGTCCCATTCTCGCACTCCCCTTTCCACTCTTTGCTGACCGGTTCAAGGCCTTTATCGCTGAAGCACTGGTTCTCAGGCCAGATTCCAGTGTCTACGAGCCCAATGATGATCCCGTCGCCTATGTTGGTGTCTGGCCAAAGGCCAGACTCTGTGTTCAGCCCCAAAAAATCCGGCGACCTAGTGATATGGAGCTGTGCTATGCTGTCCTTGTAGAGGCCGATAACACCTGGGATCCTGGTGATGTATTGGGCTTCTTGGGCAGTCAATTTGGACGCGAAGCCATGAAAGATGTTTTTGTAAGTGTACAGGATACGATCTTCGGGAGGGTTAGGATTGGATTTGGAGCTGACTGAAACAGATTTGAGCATGGAAGAATACCACTCATCTTGAGTGGCCAAGTGGGAGGGTCTAGTGAAGTTGTTTGTTTGGACGATAAATGTCGAGGTTTTGGATTCGGATGATGATGCATCCGCATAACAAGCTTGGGAAAATAACAAGACTGGGAGGGAGAAGAAGATAATGAAGTTGAAGAAGGCCATGAGAGTAACTTAGAATCCGAGAGAGAGAGAGAGGAGATGAAATGGATGGAGAGGGAGATCAGCAAGGGCGGAACCAGGAAATGGATAGGGGGGGGGGGGGGGGCGCCGGGGGGCTAGTGTGAATAATTTTTTTCTTGGAGGGACCATTGTAAAAAATGACTTTAAATTATAAGTAATCTAAAGGGTTTTTTTGCAATTTAGGGAGGGCCATGGCCCCCTGCCAAGCCCCTCCCTAGTTCTGCCCCTGGAGAACAGGAAGGGAGCTGCTCTTATAGGGAGAAAAATGTCCTAAGGCCTCGTAAATGGCTTGAAAGAAAATGAAATGTGGTTCAACTGGGAATAACTGAAGTGGAAAGTAGAAAGTCTAACGGCTTCTTGTTTTAAAAGTTGTTGGAATTTGAATCCGTCTTTGGGCCCCACCCGATACTCAAATTGTAAATGTAAATGTAAGTGGGTGAGTGGTATTGTCTATTTAGGGTTTTAATTACCAATGATCAAGCCCACCAAAAGTTGGGATTTAAAAATACCCTTCTCTGATTATGCCACTTGCCATGCTCAAAAGAAAATAGAATTTGGTTCAAGTGGAAGAACGAGAGTGGAATGCAGGAAGTCTTGATGGGTCAGGCCCAACCCGGATTGCGGTAAAGAGTCAGGTCCAGACAACCCGGTCCGTCCAAGGTCATGGGTCAGGCCAGGTTGGCTCAGTTGATATTCGAAACTCGTTGAAGGAAGCCTTGTCACGTCAAGGCCTCCGAGTCATCACGACGAAGTCCTCCCCTCACCCGCTCTTACCAAATCTCGCGAAGAAACTCTCACCTGCCCTCCACCTTGCTCGTTCCTCGAGGACACGTCTGAGGCTCCAGGCCCTCCACCTTGCTCGTTCCTCGAGGACACGTCTGAGGCTCCAGGCTCCAGAGAGACGTTGTTTTAATTTTGCATCCCATCTGTTGGGGAAGGGATATAAATTCAGGGTCTCCTCATCACTTGAGGGGGATGATTACATGCCTTTACTGCCTTTCTCGTACCTGTAACCTCTCACCATAATCGAAGATCTCCATTTTGAAGTGGACGTAGGTCACTCTTGACCGAACCACTATAACTCTCTCTCTCTCATTTTATTACCGCATTTAATACTTTCATTAATACCTTGACGGGTGGTGTCCGAATCTATTTTTGGCATCATCAGTTTGGCGCCGTCTGTGGGGAACGAACAAAAGTTCTCATCCTATTTTTAAAAATCATGGTGATCAGCACAAGATCCGTAAGACGAGAAGACAATCCTGTCCAAGCTACAGGTCCGGGTCCTTCCAGGCGCCCAGACTCCCCTACCCAGGGAAATAATGGTCCTCCACCGGGTAACCCTTCTCCGAATACTCTTCCCCCTGCGCCGACTCCTCAGCAGATGTTGGAAACCATGCAACAGCTGTTGGCCCAAAACCAACAAATCTTGCAACTCATGCTTGCGGGACAAGGAGGAGCATTCCAGGGTGGAGCACCGTTTGGTGGAATGCAGCAAGAGGTGCCAATCCCGAGGCAGGCTCCCCGGCAACCAACCCCTCACCCGGGCGCCCATCTCCCAGGCGCCCAGGATGGAGCACATCTCCCGGGCGCCCATCTCTCAGGCGCCCAGGATGGAGCACCTCTCCCGGGCGCCCATCTCCCAGGCGCCCAGGATGGAGCACCTCTCCCGGGCGCCCGTCTCCCAGGAGCCCAAGATGGAGCAGCACCACACCAAGGCGCCCATACTCTCGGCGCCCAGAGAAGAGCACCTCACTTGGGCGCCCCTCATCATGGCGCCCAAGGTCGAGGAGCACATCATGGCCCCCATGGCCGAGGAGCACATCAGAGCTTCCATGACCACGAAGTTCCTCCACCCCCTGGTAGAACCCATGGAGGGTTACCACCTCGACCCTTCCCTCAGGACGAGGAGGACTCTCACTTCCAAGAAGGGGGAAGTGAGAATCACTGCATGGAAGATGAAAGTTATTTCCCCGGTCCATCCAGGGAGCTTCACAATCACTGGGAGGAAAAAATCAAAGAGATGCAGAATCAACTGGGCGATGTCTTCAATGCAATGAAGGCCCAGGCACCGGAGACTGTGGATTATCTAGTCGGGTGGACGGATACACCGTTCAAACCCGATATAGTACATTACCCACTTCCAAGGAAGTTCAAAATGCCGTCCATGGAGACCTTCGATGGGAGGAAGGATCCATTAGACCATCTTGAAACTTACAAAACCAGGATGCAGCTCCACAACATCCCTGACGAGATAATGTGCAGAGCCTTTCCAACCACGTTGAAAGGTTCTGCCCGCCAGTGGTTCGCAAATCTCCCCTCAGCATCCATCGCCACCTTCGGAGAGTTGAGCAAGTCTTTCGTCTCGCACTTCATAGGTGGGTGCCGCCACCAGAAGCCCGCAACACACCTGCTTAGTATAAAGCAGGAGGAGAATGAAACCCTAAGGAGTTACCTCACTCGTTTTAACGAGGAGGTACTCCAAGTCGAGGAGCCCGACGACAAGGTCTCCATGACGGCTTTCCTTGGAGGCCTCCGTTCCTCGAGTTTTCTCTTTTCCGTAATGAAGCGCCCGCCGAAGAGCTTCTCGGAACTATTGGCCAAAGCCCAAAAGTATATGAATGCGGAAGACATCACCAGGGCGAGGCGCGGAGAATCCTCCAGAGCGAACAATAAGGGAAAAGAGAGGAGCAGAGACGAGAAGAAGGAAGTTAGCAACAAGCGGAGCAAGACAAAGAGAGTACCTGTCAGAGACCGACTTGGTCCCGCTCCGCAAAGGGACAGGCTAGTGTTCACGCCTCTCACGGCCACAGTGGAGCAGATCTTGTTCCAAATACAAGATGACCCAGCCATAAAATGGCCAGGAAAGATGAAGTCTCCTCCGAATCGGAGGAATCCGAACAAATACTGTCGCTTCCATCGCGACCATGGCCATGACACTGACGACTGCTATGAGCTCAAACGCCAGATTGAGGATCTCATCCAGCACGGCCACCTACGTCAGTATGTTGCCGGCAGGGGACAAGCACCTCCACCACCTCCACCTCACAATCAGGAGAATCAGCAACCGATCGGAGAAATCCGAACAATTTCTGGAGGGCTAAGAGAGTCGCTCTCGGCCATGAAGGCCCATGCCAGAAAGGCAAGGCATCCTGACGAGGCACGCCCGTCCAAGGCGCCAAGGCATGGAGATAATGAAGTTATATCCTTCTCAGACAAGGATTTGGAGGAGATCCAGCACCCTCACGACGACCCTCTAGTGCTCACAATGACGGTCGCCAATTTTCAAGTGCATAGGATCCTGGTAGACAGTGGAAGCTCTGCAGACATTCTGTTTGTAGAAACTTATGACAAGCTGAGGCTGGGACGGGAGAGGTTGCAGCCCGTCAAGTTTCCTCTCATCGGCTTTTCGGGAGAGAAGGTGTATCCCCTTGGGGCAATCACACTGCCAGTCACAGCCGGGACTGCGCCTCGAACTTCCACAACAATGGTCAATTTCCTGGTGATTGACTGCGCATCGGCTTACAATATCATCCTGGGGCGTCCAACTCTTAATGCCTTAAGAGCGGTCCTCTCAACGTTTCATCTCATCCTCCGGTTTCCAACTCCAAATGGGATCGGAGAGGTAAGAGGGAATCAAGTAGCAGCAAGGGAATGCTACGTCTCCTCTATGAAAGCCAAGAAAACGCAGGAGGCGTGACAAGTCGAAATCTCGGACCCAAGAGATGAAACCACGGCAGAGAGAGGAGAACCAGTCGAGGAGCTCACCTCAGTGGTCCTAGATGAAGACTTCCCAGCCAGGAGAGTACATATTGGCTCTTCTCTCCCTGAGGATCGGGCCAGCCAGCTGACAGACTTCTTGAGAGGTAATATGGATGTTTTCGCATGGTCGCATGCGGATCTTGAAGGGATTGATCCCAACGTCGCAACCCACCGCCTCAATGTCGACCCTGGCTACAAGCCTGTCCGACAAAAGCTTAGAGGGGCCTCCACAGAGAGGGCCCAAGCAATGGACAATGAAGTCGGGAAATTGCTGGAGAATGGGGCTGTCAGGGAAGTAGCCTACCCTGAATGGCTCTCAAATGTTGTGATGGTGAAGAAGGCCAGCGGAAAACGGCGCCTGTGCGTTGACTTCACGGAGGTTAACAAAGCGTGCCCAAAGGACAGCTACCCCCTACCAAGGATTGACCTCCTCATCGACGCCACAGCAGGTCATGAACTACTCTCGTTCTTGGATGCATACTCTGGATACAACCAGATTAGCATGCACCCCCCGGATCAGGAGAAGACATCATTCATCACCCCGAAAGGAACCTACTGTTATAGGGTCATGCCTTTCGGACTGAAGAATGCAGGCGCCACCTATCAACGTCTAGTGAACAAGATGTTCCACTCTCAAATCGGGCGGACCATGGAGGTTTACGTAGACGATATGATGGTGAAGAGCCTCGCCGCAGCCGACCATATCGCCCATCTGCAAGAGACCTTTGACACTCTCAGGCTCTTTCGCATGAAATTGAATCCTGAGAAGTGTGCCTTTGGTGTAGGATCCGGAAAGTTCTTAGGTTTTATTGTCGACCAGAGGGGGATCGAGGCGAATCCAGATAAAATCAAGGCCATAATAGATATGAAGTCACCCTCTTCCACAAAGGAGTTGCAGCGCCTCAATGGAAGGATTGCGGCACTTAGCAGATTTGTTTCCAAATCTGCAGACAAGTGCTTGCCCTTCTTCAAGATCCTCCGCAAAACATTCCAATGGGGGCCCGAGGCTGAAGAAGCATTCCAGAAGCTCAAAGCTTACCTGACCGCTCCCCCTCTCCTCTCGCATGCTACACCAGGCGAAGTGCTGTACCTGTATCTTTCGGCTTCACCTTCAGCCGTGAGCTCTGTTCTCATAAAGAATCAGGATGGAGCGCAAAAGCCTATCTACTATGTGAGCAGAGCCTACCGAGGGGCAGAGTCCAGATACCCAGAGCTCGAAAAACTGACCCTCGCCCTGATCTCCACTGCAAGGCGTTTACGACACTACTTTCAGGGCCACACCGTGGTGGTAGTAACAGATCAACCTTTGAAAAGAGTTTTGGGGAAACCTGATGTAGCTGGAAGACTTGTGAAGTGGGCGATAGAGCTGGGGGAGTTTGATGTTAAATATCAACCAAGGTCTGCCATCAAAGCACAGGCTCTAGCTGACTTCGTAGCTGAATTCACTTATGATGAAAACCAAGTAGATGAAACAGCGGTGCTCACCTCCTTGCTAGCACCTCAGGACCCTCAAGCCCCGGGCGCCCAGCCTCTTCTCCAAGCCCCGGGCGCCCAGCTCCTCCCTCAAACCATGGGCGCCCAGCTTCCCTCGGGCGCCCAACCTCTTCTCCAAGCCCCGGGCGCCCAGCATCTTCTCCAAGCCCCGGGCGCCCAGCTCCTCCCTCAAGCTCTGGGCGCCCGAGACTCTCCTCAAACCCTGGGCGCCCAACTTCCCTCGGGCGCCCAGCCTCTTCTCCAAAGCGCCCAGGTACCTCCCCAGAGGTCGATTGCCCCGCCTTTACCGGTCTGGAAATTGTATGTTGATGGTTCGGCAACCACAGACGGAGGCGGAGCTGGCTTCATCCTGATCAGCCCTGATGGTACACCCATCAAGTATGCAGTGACGCTCCACTTCATTGCATCAAATAATGAAGCCGAGTATGAGGCACTCTTATCAGGACTGAGGTTGGCGATCGAAATGGACGCCAAATCAGTTCTTGCTCACAGTGATTCACAATTGGTGGTGAATCAAATAAATGACGAATTCGAGGCAAAGGAGGAAAGGATGCAAGACTACCTCAACATGGTCAAAGGATTGGTCAAAAGTTTTCAATGCTTTCAGATCTGCCATATTCCTCGAGGACAAAATGTTGCAGCAGACGCACTGGCTAGGCTCGCCTCGTCATTGGAGGCCTCATCCACAGAACCTACACTCATCGGGCATCAGTTGGAGAGGAGCAAGTTAGATGTAGTGGTTGGAAACATCAACTGTGCATCAGAGGGCAGCGAGCCAAATTGGATGACACCAATAAAGGCTTTCCTCCAAGAGGGCACCGAACCAGAGGACCACCTTGAAGCGAAGAGACTCAGAATGAGGGCTTCCAGATACACCCTTCTGCAAAATATCCTTTACAAGAAAGGTTATTGCCTACCACTGCTGCGTTGCCTCTCCCCTGAGGATGCTGATTACGCTCTTCGCGAAATCCACGAAGGAATATGTGGGAACCATTCTGGAGGACGCTCCCTCGCCCACAAAGCACTAAGGCAGGGATTCTTCTGGCCAACCATGGCGAAGGACGCCAAAGAATTTGCTCAAAAGTGCGACAAGTGCCAGCGCTTCGCCACTGTAACCAGGCAGCCACCAGAAGAGTTGACTTCCATTTTGAGCCCGTGGCCTTTCTCCAAATGGGGTATAGATATTCTGGGCCCCCTTCCTTTGAGCAAAGGCCAATGCAAGTTTGTAGTCATTGCCATTGACTACTTCACAAAATGGGCGGAGGCAGAACCCTTGGCCAAGATCACAGACTTCAATGTAAAAAACTTTGTTTGGAAAAACATAGTCTGTCGCTTTGGGATACCTAGCGCCATCGTCAGTGATAATGGCAAGCAGTTTGACAACAAACCCTTCAACACTTTCTGCACCGACCTCCAGATTAAGCAGCCCCGCTCCAGTCCAGCGCACCCACAAGCAAATGGGCAAGCAGAAGTCATGGTCCGAACAGTTCTTCGCAACCTAAAAACCAGGCTCGAAAGGGCGAAGGGTCTTTGGGTTGACGAGCTACCAGGGGTATTATGGGCATACAGAACTACGCCGAGAACCCCTACTGGCGAGACTCCTTTCTCGCTAGCTTTTGGGACCGAGGCAGTCATCCCTGTCGAAATTGGTGTACACTCCCTCAGGGTCCATCTCCAAGACACAATTAACAACGAGGAAGGACTCCGCATCAACCTCGACTTGGTAGAAGAGGCAAGGGAGATGGCCACGGTCCGCAATGCAGAATACAAGCGGCGCATGGCAAAATACTACAACTCGAGGGTGAAGCCTCGTTCCTTTCAGCCAGGAGACCTAGTCCTGAAAAAGGTGATCCTCGCCACTAAAGACTCTCGCGAAGGAAAGCTAGGGCCAAATTGGGAAGGACCATATCTCGTGACAGAAGTAGTAAGGCCAGGCACATACAGAATCCAAAATTCTGATGGTAAGGCCCTGCTCCATCCGTGGAATGTGGAACATCTGAAGAGGTATTACCAGTGACAAGTGGGCCAATGTACAAAAAGCATGAAAATTGTTTATTTCCCATTTCATTGTTCAAAGTAGACTATAAATGAAATAAACATGTTATTATAGAAATGTGCTCCTTTCAATAGGCTATAAATTGCCAAACAAAAAGAAAAATACATATGAGCCTAGTCACCCTCATTATCCCCCTCATCCTCGCCATCATCCTCATAGTCACCTGAGCTCCCGCTGCTGCCATCAGGCTCGTCGGCAGGCGCCTCATCAGGTGCCTCACTCGCCTTAAAGCGCAAGAAGTCGATATCGGGAAATGCTGCGGTGATCTTTCTCCGGAGTTCGTCATAACCAGCAATAAATCCATCGGCGACGTTATTCTCAGCATCAGCCAGGCCGTCCTCCAAGTCATTTTCAGCCTGGATAGCTCTCTCCTCTGCCGCCCTCAGCTCTACCTTCAAAGCAGCCTCTCTGAGCTCAGCCCCCTTTTGGGCCTTCACGAGCTCAGCCTCTCTGAGTAAAGCCCTCTCGCGGGCCTTCACAAACTCAGCCTCCCTGAGGGAAGCCCTCTCGTGGGCCTTCACAACCTCAGCCTCACTGAGCGAAGCCCTCTCACGGGCCTTCCGTAGCTCGGTCTCACTGAGCAAAGCACCCTCGCGCGTCGCCACTAGCTCAGCCTCAGCCTTGGTCGCCCTCATGTGAGCCGTTGAGAGCTCAATCTCAAGCCTGGTTGCTCTCTCCCGAGCTGCTAGAAGATCAGCATCATAAGTCTTCCTGGCGGCTTCTAGTTCAGCAGTTTTTCCCTGACTTGCGGAGAGATCCCTATGAATACCTGCATTCTCCCGTTTCAGCTTACTGATCAACTGAGCCTTCGAAAATAAACATATGGATGATGCAGACATCTGGAGCAAGAAGAAATCAAGGGAAATGAGAATGCATATACAAAAGGAAAACCTGAAGAAAATTAAAATTCAGACAACCTTTTACCTGAGATAAACCTTCTAGATAAGCATCTATCATCCCCTCTGTGCTAAGGGCGCTGACCCGAGTAATCACGTCACGAGCTGGGAATCTCCAAAACTTCTCTAAAGGAGTCAGCGGCTTGGGACCAGACGGAGGGGCATGAGGTACAGATGTGGCGGCAGAAACCAGAGGAGTTATAGGTTTATGAGGCACACCCGCGGGGGCCACTACTTGGGTAGTGACAGGAGAACTCGTCTGCGGCTCCACTAGATGAGTGGTTACAGGAAGATCACCAATCATCACACGAGGAGAATCCCTTCTCGGGGCAATACCTACCCTCGCTATCTTGGCAAGATGGGTGTTAGCACTTGTACGACGATCTTCAATTGCCTCCTTGGCCTCGACCAACTCCCTATTGACCACCACTGCGGAAGCAAAATGAATGGTTAGAGACAGAATATCAGGAAAAGGTACGCCTAAGCCACTGAAAGCTCCTTACATTTTCTCTTAGTTGATGCCCGGGAAGGCTCACCCGTCCTACGAGGAGAATGGTCAACAGAGGGTCCACAATTGCTGTCACTCTCTTTAGAAAGGAGAATACCCAAATCTTTATCCGGATGATCTCTTACGGCCTGCAATTTCCGTTTTATATCCGCGGAGAGCACTGGTGACTCTATATAAATAAAAAAAAAAAAGAAGGAACAAATAAAATGATGAGCATATGTATGCAAATGAATAATGAGGAGATGATAATGAGTGGCGTACCACGTCTTTTGGCGTTGGTCCACTGTTTGGGCACCAGAGCCCTGTCTGCCTCTGAGGCCCACTCGCCACCAACAAAGAAGAAACGAAATTTCCAGCTGTGACAGTTAGAGCGCAATCCCGTGAGCAGTCTGCCGCCCTTGGGGGTGAAATAATACCATCCCCTGTTAGGAGCCGGAGATTCGAATAAACTATAAGCAGCATGGAGCTCCATGGGAGATGCCTCCTCGTTATGTGTTCTCCTCCAGAGCTCGAGAAAACCCAGCATGATTCTCCATCCATTGGGTACTAATCTCCCCGGAGTCAGGGAGAAGTAATGAAGAATTCGACAGACGGAGGGGGGCATAGGGAATCTCAGCCCAGCCTCGAGCATATCCTCGTAAATAACAATGTCACCCAATGTGTCATCACAGGCTGGCTCATCAATTTCGGCCCGGCGACAAATCACGGTGAAAGGAATATGATATAAAGTGATGATCCTGGACATATCATCATCATTGCTGACTGTGGTATAAATGGTACTCACCTTGGATCTGTCATCATCAATTACCATTTTTCCTTTAGCATTTTTTGAACGCGGACGCAACTTGCCCAACGTGTCTGAAGAAGGACTGCCCTCGGCATGACCGCCCCCTACTATTGTTTCTTCCCTAGCCAAGATGCCAAAGGACTGGGCGCCAGCTGCTGCGAAACCGCCTAAGCCTCGAATAGCCGCAAAACCACATGCGCCCCCTGCGGCGCTAAAGCAATTTCTCATTTTTTCCCTTCCTACCACAATGCCAAAGGATTGGGCGCCCAGCGCTGCTGCTGCTTCTTCTTCCCCTGCATCGCTGGCTGCTGTGGCGCCGTCCCCGGGCTAGGCGCCCCCTGCGGTGCCCAGCGCCGCTGCTGCCTCTGCCGCGACGCCCACGGGCTGGGCGCCTCCCTCCGCGACGCCCACGGGCTGGGCGCCCCTGGCGGCGCCCAGCGCCGCCATGCTTGCTGCTGCCGCGACGCCCACGGGCTGGGCGCCTCCCTCCGCGACGCCCATAGGCTGGGCGCCTCCCGCCGCGACGCCCACGGGCTGGGCGCCTCCCTCCGCGACGTCCATTGGCTGGGCGCCTCCCTCCGCGACGCCCACGGGCTGGGCGCCTCCCTCCGCGACGCCCACGGGCTGGGCGCCTCCCTCTGCGACGCCCACAGGCTGGGCGCCTCCCTCCGCGACGCCCACGGGCTGGGCGCCCCTGGCGGCGCCCAGCGCCGCCGTGCTTGCTGCTGCCGCGACGCCCACGGGCTGGGCGCCTCCCTCCGCGACGCCCACGGGCTGGGCGCCCCTGGCGGCGCCCAGCGCCGCCGTGCTTGCTGCTGCCGCGATGCCCACGGGCTGGGCGCCCGCCGCCGTGCTTCCCGCTGCCGCGATGCCCACGGGCTGGGCGCCCAGCGCCGCCGTGCCTCCCTCTGCCGCGACGCCCACGGGCTGGAAGCCCGGGCTCCGCCCGCCAGCGCCATCAGCCACGCCATCCTCTCCTTCAACCTCGCCTAGCGCCCCTTGCGCGATTGCTGCAGTCCGCTCAACAACGGTCTCCGTCTGTTTTTTTCTCTACTGTATCCGTCATTGCTTACAGATTTCCCCTTGGTCTCCAGAGACGCTCTCTTCTATTTTGGAATGAGTCTGGTTCAGGATTTCCAAAGTTTTATAGATTTGGGAAGAAAGAGTCCCCATATAGAAGGATTCTTTCGAACTATAAAAATTTCAAAACTAAGCAGAAAAAGGGGGCCTAATTGTTGGAAGCTTGTGGAAGAGTTGGATGCACAGAAAGCCCCACTTTCAAATAATTATTGAACGCGGGACTTTGAGGGGCAAATGATGGGTCAGGCCCAACCCGGATTGCGGTAAAGAGTCAGGTCCAGACAACCCGGTCCGTCCAAAGTCATGGGTCAGGCCAGGTTGGCTCAGTTGATATTCGAAACTCGTTGAAGGAAGCCTTGTCACGTCAAGGCCTCCGAGTCATCACGACGAAGTCCTCCCCTCACCCGCTCTTACCAAATCTCGCGAAGAAACTCTCACCTGCCCTCCACCTTGCTCGTTCCTCGAGGACACGTCTGAGGCTCCAGGCCCTCCACCTTGCTCGTTCCTCGAGGACACGTCTGAGGCTCCAGGCTCCAGAGAGACGTTGCTTTAATTTTGCATCCCATCTGTTGGGGAAGGGATATAAATTCAGGGTCTCCTCATCACTTGAGGGGGATGATTACATGCCTTTACTGCCTTTCTCATACCTGTAACCTCTCACCATAATCGAAGATCTCCATTTTGAAGTGGACGTAGGTCACTCTTGACCGAACCACTATAACTCTCTCTCTCTCATTTTATTACCGCATTTAATACTTTCATTAATACCTTGACGGGTGGTGTCCGAATCTATTTTTGGCATCATCAAGTCTCACGGCTTCTTGTTTTAAAACGCGATGATTGGAATTGGAATTGGAATTTGCAATCATCTGGGGGCTTATCCAATACACAAAATGTTCAGTGGGAGGTGTTGTGTAATTGTGGTACTACTAATGATCAACAGTAAAGGATAAGTGATTAGAGTCCTGCTGTATAAACTAACTCATGGACAGAACCAACCTAATTCCCTGGTCCGATTGCTAAATGGACTGATTTAGTGCTCGAATTAGACTGGCATATTAAAACAATAGGCTGTATGCATTTGAAATTTCAAATGGGTTTGGATGGGGCCTGACAGTCTGACACTATGGCCCATACTATCTATCCTAGCCTGAATCTTTGGCCTAATAAGTAAATTCACAGGGCTTGGACAAGCTCTAGCCTAGCCCAACCTGCCCTATGAACATTTCCACTCATTCTCTCAACAAGCCCACGTGACTTTATTAATTAACTAAACAAAGAAGTACTGAGAAGAAAAAGAGAATTTATGGAAACTGTCATTAATTCACACCGTTCGATCACAATTAGGGTTTCAAAATTTCAGTACCCGTGTTTGCGCAATTGAAATGCATGGAACTCTAAATCCAAATCCCCAGTATCTTGGATATAGTTGAGAATCCATAGGGCCAAATTGCTCTAATACCATTTCATTGTGATCTGAGGAGATCCGACTGATCGGATTTCGAAAGTGCTGCGGATTGGTTCGGATCTCGGTGGGCCACACAAATCGCATCGAAGAGAAGGGATCGTACCTTGGTTTTGGATCGATTTGCAGCAGCAGATCTGATCACCGATCGTCGTCGGAGTTGAAGGAGAAACTCCGGGGCCATAGATTTTAGTATTTGGGCCAGAATGGATCCAAATTTGAGCCCGTTAATATTTGGGCCGGGCTCTGATTAATTGAAAGAAAACTTGAAGCTTGGCCTGTCCAGAACGAAATTGGTCCAGAAGTGTTTGTAGTTGAATGAAATTCGACAGTCCTGTACAATTCACTAAAAGAGAGGGCTCGCGCCTGGCATGTTTGAGGACTGTTTTTGCAAAATCGCTGTCGGTGGATACGTTTTTTAAGTAATCCAGTGGCCCCGGTTGGAACTTCATTTGGAAGCCCAAACATGCACGCTTCCATTTTGATGTGGAATGTATTATCAGATTGGTCTTACCATAGGGATGGTCACTTTTCAATTAAATCATTGCTAATGTTAGGCCCAATGCCTAGAAGTCATGCCGAATTTGTCAATAGGTGTCAGTCAATTAGGCATAAGGTCCCACCAGATCAAGATGAACAATCTGGGATCACCAATTAGTCAGAACAGATTTGGACATGGTTTTGTATTTTAAAATTATGTCAACCATGCAGAGATATAGGCTAAATATGCGCTAGTTTATTTATTTATTTAGGTTTGGGTACAACCTGTACCAGCTTGATCTTGCTTTACTTTATTATTAACAACAGCTAATGACAACAGATCCATAAAATAGTTTGCCTTAAGTGCGATCTAATTAACAAAATAGAGGTTCATTTTGCATGACCCAAGATTAGTTTACAGGAGGGACCAGCTTTCCATTATCTAGAACAAATTAGTCCTCCATCAGACCCAGTAGAAAATGGGATCAACCCCCAGTGTGAATGCTGTTGGATGGGAATAGGCCACCATGTTAATTTGCCAGGAAACCTCAGTCATCTTCCTAGAATGATGCTAAAATCCCTATCTTGGTAGCTGGAACCTGCAAAGTGGATAGCTGGACCAACTTTAAGTGGGAGTTTTGATTTACATGCTCCAGTTGTTCAGCTCGGATTGGGGTTTTTTCCAAACAAAGCAATGAAAATAGAGGCCAAACTGCTAATTTAGTGGAAAAGCATCTCCTTTTCGCAGGTAGGGGTGGGGTGGGGTGGCCAGTTGTTCAGCTGGGATTGGGGTTTTTTCCAAACAAAGCAATGAAACTAGAGGCCAAACTGCTAATTTAGTGGAAAAGCATCTCCTTTTCGCAGGTAGGGGTGGGGTGGGGGAATCCCCGGTTGTTACAATCCTCTTGTTTTAGGACTTTGTGTGGTGTGTGAGTATTCACCAGGAAAAAAATATGAAATAAAAAAAGGAATAGATCAGAGCTCATACCACATATGATGAGATCTGATCAATTTCCAGTCTCAGTTTTGATACCTAACCATTAAAACAGAATATGACCTGCAGCATTATGCCTAAATGTCTCGATCATTGTCTCTTAATTCTTGCCAACTAAGCTAAAACGGCAAACTACTGTAAAGAATTTGCTATTGTTGCATATTCCCTTGTCTTGGCTCATATGATCATTTGACCTGGTCTTGCCACCCATGCGGATTGGAGTCTCACAAGGGGTGCAGCCCTAGGCTCAAGACCTACTTGGAGGTAGAGAAAATCGGCTTAGGTTGGGCCTAAAATTGGAGATGAACTTTCCTTGCCTTGATTGTACTGCTTTGAGTAATTTTTATATAAAATTTCCTTTTCAAAAATAAAAGTTGTACAATACTTTTCTATATGGATTTAAAACTATTGGCCCCTTTATCTTTCATTTTCAGACAAACTAATCATTTGACAGTCTACCAAATGCAATTCTTGGAATACTTTTCAAGATCAACTTAAAAACTTTCAAGAATCAACAATTTCCATAAAATCACCTAATTGGCTCGATGAGAGGAAATCCTCTCAATTTATACAAGAAGAATAACTTAATGAAAGATTATTTAAA
Source organism: Litsea cubeba (assembly GCA_012931725.1). Lineage (NCBI taxonomy): Eukaryota > Viridiplantae > Streptophyta > Magnoliopsida > Laurales > Lauraceae > Litsea > Litsea cubeba. The sequence continues at coordinate 129,267,917 of CM022947.1, forward strand.
ATTCAAATTCAGCTAATTTTTCTCACCTACCTAATCTCTTCCTAACAATCCTAACAACATTTTGTTTTCTCCAACACAACTTTCATGCCAAACTTTATCTCACTTGGCCCCATACACAAAGAGGCTTGGATTTAGATGCATGTATGATACATGTGCTCATGCCTCTAGTACTCCAAAACCATGTGGAAAATGAGCACTTGGAGAGCAGAGCGGATGGTCTATGTAGGTTTTCTCAAATTCAACAAAGGTTGCCAATCTAACAGCTTTTCTTCTTGTATCTGATAATGATACTCAATGCATAAGCTACAAACGTGGACCTCCAGTGCATGATAGGTAGGATCATTTTGAGCAAAAGAGCCAGGACGGCACATCCCAAGTACTTATTAGACAACATAAACTGTTTTAAAATTTACGCTAGTTTTTGTTTTTTTACCCTGAGGCTCATGCACCCGAGGGGAGAAACCGCACATACAAGGAGTGAGATTCACACATGCAAGGAGGGCGAGAACCCCAATTCACACATATGAGGAGAGATTACTAGCGCATGCGGGGAGTGAGAACTCACATGTAAACACCAGGTTTCAATGACCTAGATTCAGAGGTTGATATATTTGTCTTTCAGCATTTTACTTCAGATCTTGGTGTCGGTTTGCTTAGTGAAAGTTGAAGCAGTTACTGTATGTCATGGGAATAAGGATTTTCCCATGGTTTGGTCATGTGTGAGTACTCAATTGGAACCTCCAGATTTTTGCTGCATGAATTTTTAGACTCAATTGCTTTTGTATAAGTTGTCCTTGTTTTGATGCTGAATCTTCCATATCTATGCTACTTTTTCTCTTTGAATGTTAATTGTTGCAGTTATAGTAGCTTCTTAAGTTTCTGGAGGGAGACTTAACCCTGTGAATAGTATGATTGTATCAAAAGAATTTTATTAAAGCTCATTGCGAGTGTAATGCTTCTGTTTCCAGTCTTACATTGTAGCTTCCCAAGTTTGGATGTACTTGGATTGCTTAACTTGTTATCTGGATGTTTCTAAACAAAACCTATTTATTATCTTATATACATACATGTATATTACGTCACATTCAGAGTAAAGAGAAGCTGTTACTCTATAACCTGTCTGTTGTTCACTCATTGAATGGCTAGAACACAATTTCTCAGACAATTGAAAGAATAGGGGGAGTTTTGCTTATGTATTCTATGTTATTGCAATCGCAGGTCCGTATGGTACTGGATATTGAATGTGGATTTGGGAGCTTTGGGGCACATATGTCTTCACTAAACCTAATGACTGTTTGTATAGCAACTTATGAGATATTTGGGAGTCAAGTGCAGCTTTCCCTCGAAAGGGGTCTTGCTGCCATGATTGGCAACTTTATGTCAAGGCAACTTCCATGTCCGTCGGCCTATAAGCCCCTGGGCCGGTTGTCGCTTATAAAAGTTTTACTGGCCCAGACTGGACTTGGGGTTCAACACTTCAACCCTTGTTAAACTTAGCACTTTTTCTGACTTGGGCCTTTCCGGGGATTTATAATATGTGAGTAGATTCAGGCCTCCATAGACCTCATTTGGCAGGCTTGAATCTGGGCTTCGTGTTCCAAGTTGGACCCAGACTTCCATGTGGGTTTTGAAATCCAATTCAACCCTAAACCTGGGTCTCTATGAGTCCGTCCTCAATCCAGCCCAGTCGAGCAGACTACTAGTACCTATGTTTCCAGGTTAGCAACCAACCCGCCAGACAATTGAAAACCAGGTTTGTGTCTGCATGACTTCTTGTGTGACACATCAGGGCTTCATACTTGGGCTACCAATCATGCCCAGTGGTGTGGTGCGGCCCAGTTTTTGGCATCCATATTTCTTAGGCTTGGCCTAGACACCCAGTACAGATCCATTTTGGTTTCAATGTAACAGTAGTTGTGCCATACGTGTGAATGCATCCACTGCAGACAACTATAGATAAAAATATAGATGGAGTTAATCAACTAGGTGAGCTCATATAAGTGACAAGGTGACTTTGGTTAGCAATCTTGTGAGGCCTACTGGATGATCAATCAAGACGAGCAAAGGAATGAAGATCGAGGTCTGTGCATAGATGAAGGATGGACCTAAAATTCGCCCAACTGGATTTGATATGGTGTAGATGTTAAGGCCTCAAGGCCAATGATGACAAAGTGATAAAATCCAGTGAAGAACAGAGTCTGCTTGAGTGCCAAATTAGGTTTGGTGCCAGTGCATGGGCAGGGGCTGGGATTGAATACTTGGTTCACCAATCCTCAGATAGACAAGCACCCATGTTCCGTGCCTTTCATCTTAACCTCTCTCAACGCCTCTAATAATAATAATTATACACTCGTGTCTACAAAAAGGACCCAACGGCACTTGGACCCTGATTATCAGTTATGCCCAAACTCTAGATCCAGACATGGGCCCGACCATCAATCGAGCATAGAGATGGGTCCACACCCGGATGCTTTCGGTTGCGTCCCTTTCGGATAAGGGGTAATAGAGTCCATTGACATCCCTTCCCATCAAGCCACCAACGATCCCCATGCATTGTTTTGAGGGCGATTCAGGAAACCCTAAATTGGGTAAATTATGCACGGGCAATCAAGAACTTAAAAAAAAAAAAACAAACATATATTATTTTCACTAGTATGAGAAAAATGTTGAAAGACTACCCATTTTGCTATGATACCAAACCTGTAAAATCTGGTACTATCACAAATATTACACACTGAAAAAAGGCCTGCTATCAGCCCTTTAATAGATAAACAATCAACAGTTCGAACCAATATACGCCTTCTCGGAAACTAGACTGCAGTTAGTGCCATTAGATGTGGATAACAGCAGACAGCAAAATGAGATTCGTCATGGCTAGCTTGGTGACTTTCTTTCCATCAATGTACCTGCTGAATTTGCACCAAGGCTCATTGCATGCAATTTATGCCAAAAGCTCCATCTGATTAGTGATTAGCACAATAGGCAGCAGAAAAGAAAACGAAGAGAGAGAAAAATACAGCTGATGGCCCGGCGAGGACATGGGTTTGCTGGAGGAGATGTGTTTCCGTTGTAGGTTTTGTGGTTAGTTTTTTATTTTTTATTTTTTAAGGAAGCCCCCTTCCCTTTTCTTTTATTCATATTCGGTCAAGGTCCATAGCTGAGGTGGAAAGTTATGCACGTGGCGAGTGCGGATTGGGCAGAATGGGGATACGCTGTTTTGCCGAAACAGGGGGATCCGGACTCAAATTTACACATCCACACACGCTATTTTAGAAATATTCCTAAATAACATTTTTCATTATTGTAATCATCATTCCCTATTTTCTTATAATTATTTATACCAATATTATTACAGCCAGATAACATTAGTGTTTAATCTAAGTTTTATAATGTTTAGTTTTAGGCCCAAGCTTAGCACGGCCCGTTTTTTCCTTTCTAATATACTGTTTGTTTTTAATTTAACTTCACCTATTAATATTATTTCATAGAAGGCATTAAACTTGAATATATTTTTATTTTGTACTAAGGGTTAGCAATTGCCTTTGGTGAAGAGCATTATTTTTATTTCAATAAATATCAAAATGCTTTTAATTTTATTAAATTAAAACTACTTTCTTATTAGAGGATTTTACCAAAAAAAAAAAAAAAACAGCTTAGATGTCAAGTGGGCTCAAAAGGTAATTTTAACCTTCATTGCACCAAATCAGTCATTTTTCACGAAATTGTATTTTTTTAGCACTTTCAACTAGCGTCCCTAGCGACCCCAGTTTTATAACGTTAAGGGTCGCTAGGGACCCTGTATAGTATACGAAAAGTAGAATAAAAGAGGGTTTTTTCTCTCTTTCGCTGTCTAAGTCTTCTTCGCCAATCCGATCTCGATCTCGCCTTCCAATTCCAGTTGCAGGAAGCAATAGCTGCCTTTTTCCTCCACCAACAACCACCCTCCTCCTCCTCTCTTCTCCTCCACCACCCATCCCTCCCAGATCTCATCTCCCTCAACCCCAATTCCCAACCCACTAAAAAGGGTGGTGGAGGAGAAGAGAGGAAGACTTATCTAGATGTGTCAAAGAGGCAAACAAGAAACGTCAAGAGGAAAATGAAAGTGTCTCAGGACATGAAATCTTTTCGGCATTCCTCATCTTGGCGGTGCATATGCAATTGTTTCAAATTTTCAATCATTTTTTTGTCATTAATTAAAAGGGGGCCTCTATGTACCATGTTTATAATAAATCTGATGGCACAGGAAGGATGCCCTAAGTTGCAGGTTCGTTGCATCCTAGCACATAAAGAGGTTTAACTCTCAGCCAGCTGTGGAGGCCATCCTTTTCCTTGACTCTATTGAGATCATTGTCAAATGAATGGGTTAGGAATTCAGCAGAGTCTTTGATATCAATATCTGGTACCTCATCTTATACCTCATCTTGTTCAAGAGGTTTCTTGATTCCAACAGCAAACAGTGAATTAAGCCAGGAGAAAGTGATCAGTTGGAGAAGTGTGGCTTTTCCATAGATGGATTGCTAGGTGTCTTCCACATTCTTTTCATTTGGGCTGTGCAGTAGTGGGTCTATAAGGCTGCTGGAGAACACACTAATTCCTGTTTTTCCTCTGATTGAAACACTTGAAAGGTAGGCACATGCAAGAAGACTGAGAAAGTTGGCATCTTCTCCAATCTCTAGGTACCGATCATATGTAAGGATGGAATGAAGAACAATGTATGTGCAGACAACTGAGTGGAAGAAGCTATATATCCACCACACTCGAAGAACCCAAGGAAGCTTTTCTAATTTCGCTTTCTGAAAACCAAGAACTACAAGCAATACACAGACCATGACATACATTGTGCTATTTCTGCCAAAAAGACCAACTGCTTGGATTTGCAATGGCCTCTGCTACCTTTCAACAACACCATTCTTATGCTCCTACTTGGTCCAAAACTTCAATGATTCAAAATCTTTGAACTAATACCAAAACTTTCTAGGAAAATAAAATACCATAAGAATACCACATACGGTAACATGCCAACTTTTGAAGATTTTTGTACAGAGACTGGAAGAAGAATTTTAGCAAACATCTCTACACCTTTCACAACCTGTGTTCACCTTATAGCCTAATCTACTCAAGTTTCACAACCTTTGTTCACCTTATGGCTTCCTACAATTGGAATTGGAAGGCCTGGCTGCTGAGAAATAGGGAAGAGATCGATTATTTTAATTTGTGTACACCCAGGGTTCCTAGGGACCCTTAACGTCATAAAACCAAGGTCGCTGTGACGATAGTTGAAAGTGCTAAACGAAACATGAGGAAACCCTCACCGCAGGGTCCTTAGCGACCCTTAACATTATAAAACTAGGGTCGCTAGGGACGCTAGTTGAAAGTGCTAAAAAAAAAATACCATTTCGTGAAAAATGACTGATATGATGCAATGGATGTTAAAATTAACTTTTGAGCCAACTAAACATCTAAGCTGTTTTTTTTTTTTTTTTTTGGAAAATCCTCTTCTTATTATTATTACAGTTCGGGCTGAGCTGGGTACGTGGCTGCTCTAGTGTAGATATAAACCCAATTTCCAAAACCCTACTGATGGGCACAATCCGTTGGCTTGAACGCTACCTTCATGTTCTGAAGATCGTACCTAATCTTGATGTTCTGCTGCGCGAGGTTGCCAAAGATACCGACAGGGTCCGAATGCAAAAAAGTGAAACAAGACACAGTCTCATTGGTCTGAGCGATAGTACTTAATGACCCTAAAACGACTTCACCCCCATCAAATTCAAAGGTAATGTCAGGAACCTTGAAATCCTTTCCAAACTCGTAGCAGAGTTCATAGCTCTTAGCTGGGTCTGGAACCGGTTGAAGATGGATGGCACCCTTCAACACTTTCAAAAGCGTTCGGTAGGCCCAAGTAGGAAGAAAGGGGGAAGTCGTACCCGAGTCGAGCATGATGTTGCCATTCAAATAGGTCGGAAAAGAAATGATCTTATCTCCTACACTGATCTTTTTGAGGTTGACATAGTAGAAGGATTCTTTCCAACCCGATTTGGAGATTAAAGGGGTGTAGAAAGTTCCACTGCCAGAGACATAACATTGTCGCCAAAATCCAACCGGCTGGTGCTCGTGTTCTCAAGAACATGTGGTACCAAGCAATAAGCGAACTTCTTATCCATTGAAGAACTCAATTGAGAGATCAATGAAGAAGGCCCTTTTCCGAGGCCGACGACACCAGCTGCTTCGCCGAAGAAGGTCCCATAATTGTCTTGACCGCACCCAAAAGTTATATTGGGGATACTCAGGCGGCCGCTAGCACTACCAGATGAGTTCATCCTAAACGTCACTCTTGCGAGACTCCGATGGTATAGATATCGTAGTTTCCATACGAATACATGTACTTACAGCTCCCATTGCTGGTGCACTCCTGAGAAATATTCACGCATATGGATGAATCGCACGAGATCTCTTTGTAAGTAGATGATTTGGATGGGTCGAAAAGAGGCATGAGCTATTTATAGCATGATTCGCAGGGAAGGCACTGAGTCCATACGAGATCACTTCCTGTATCCATGATGGCAAGGATGTCCAAAGGTGGGGTACCAAGGGAGATGATCATGAGATAGGCCCAACTGTTGGACACCACTGTGGAGAACACGTTTTTGAGAGTCGCTGCAGAAGTAGAGGGAGTGAAATAGTTAACGTGAGAGTTGGATCGATGAATGGCTCTCGACGCACAATCGAAGAGGCTTTCAGAGTGGTTGTAAAATGGGGACTTGGGGGAGTCACGGTGGATGAGATCCACACTGAAACCAGCTGCGTCAAGACTGTTGGGTAGATTCAAGAAGAAGAAGAAGGTGGCAATAGGAAAAAGAAAAGCAGAAGCGGCCATGGCTAAACAAGGGGAGGAAGAGGAAGATGGATTTGGAGAGGTGTTTTATTTGTTATTATTTATAGAGGTTGAGGAGATTAATAGAGATGGTTGAGATGTATGACTAGATCGAAACTCTTTACATCCTAAAAAAAGGCGCCTGCAGTCGTGATTCTCTCGGCAATCTTCATAATTACTAATTAGTGATACCAATAGTACACGAGGAGGTTTGGTTTATGTTATTTGGGAGGTGGATGTTAGCTTTATATGTGAAGTTTGCAATTTCTAAATTCCGTGTGAAAACGATCTTGGTCATATTTTTGGTCGTGTAATTTAGGAAATGATAAGATTTTATTTACTCACAAGGACTACCATTCATTGAATTTGCAAATTCTTTATTGTCCATTTGCACGCATGTATGAGATTCAAATATTTGTTTAAATACCATTACATATATGGATGTCAATATAAAATAATATTAATGTGGTACCTTAAGCATGCATTGGATTTAGAGGATTTCGGATCCTCCAATTTGAAATACACATAAAATAGAATGTATGTTTCGTTTCAGACAGCAACGGAGATGGCCAGATTTGACATAGAGGTTGAAATCTGAAGTGCACAGACTTGCAGAGCTACAGTAATTTTGACATTCCACATAGCAGATCCCTTTTACCCTTTTTTTAATTTTTAATCTAAATCACGATCCAACAAACTGTTATAGATAGATTCAGAAAGTCAAACACGTCTATGTGTCAAAATCTCAGTCGACCATTGATTATAATGTGCTTACTTGACATTGTTTTGGACTATGTTCACACATTTCCCCCTTTTTTTTTTTTGACATTTTTCTTCAATTGTGGGGCCCTAAACTATAATCTGAACTCTTAGGAAGACTAAGAAAGGCTACATACCAAATAAAATTTCAGCTGTTGATTATTCACAAGTCTCTAGATATATGCAGAATATTTTGAACTAATCTCAATTTTTTTTTCTATTAAACTATTCATTTTATCATCATCATATAGTACTAAATGTCATTTTCTATGCCTACTTAATTAGTATATATTTTGTTGTGTCTGAACTCTGAATATAGTATCTTGAGGTGATTATATTTGCTAGTGTACACCAGGTTCAGCAATCTGAACCGTTCATTATTAGGAAAAATTATAAGATAGAGAAAGAAGATGGGCATAAAATGTAGAGGAGTATGACAACATCTACAGGTCCACTATAACCTCTTGCACTTTTAAATAATTAATCTAACCATTAACCACCCAACACACTTATGTGCAATTATTTATAAAAAAATGTGAAAACTGATTAGATGGAGCGTGGACTCTAGCTACGTGGGTCATGCCCATGCTTAGCATGGGTTATTGTGCTAGTTTCAATTGAAGAAGAAATTATTTAATGACTATTCATGAACCTTCACTTTTTTTTTATCAGATTTAAACACTTTTAGAATACATTTCCTAGAATTCCTAAAAGTTCAATTCCATGCAAACGAAGAGGCTCTTATTGTTTGAACCCTTTAGTTTTATGTTTAGATAACATTGCCCGGCTCAAAGAGCTGATGAAAAAAGTTGAAATTGACAGTGAGAGAACATCCATCCTTCTTTATACTGCTCATTCCCCTTGATTTCTTTTATCAAAGGGCTTGGGTGAAGATTAAATAGGCTTGATAAGCTGGTTTGCCTATTTTCAGAAAAAATAGTAGAATCCATGTCTTTCATTTTTTGACAATTTGGATAAATACTTAAGGATAGAGTTTGTTTCGTACCTAGGGGTTGGGATTATTTGAAAATCTTATAACAAGTATACTTGTGGCCCCTCAGTCTATTATTATTATTATTTACATAGTGAGCTCTAATTAGTTTGGGCCACAATTAGGTCGACTACAAATAAAACATAGTTAAGATAAAAAAAACCAAAGTAAAATTCTATATTTTACTGGTGAACAGTTTTTATGTGGGGCTAAGTCAGATCATAGTTAGATATGGCTAAGCGCTAATACATAGGGGTGCAGTGCTTTTGAGTGCCTTGTGCTTGTAGGCAAGCACCGTAATAGAATTATATAATTCAACCTAGAGAACTATGTAAAATTAATTCGCTAGTTGTTTGCGAATCCAACTATGAATTATTCGTAGTTCGAAGCCTTCTTGACCGAATTGGGTAACTATTCCAAGCCACTCGAGAGGCAGACCAACCCTTTGCGAGAGTTAAATAAGGGATCAAATACATTCATACATATATATACATATATATTATATTTGCGCTACGAAAGAGGTCAAAGGTTAACCAAAGACCATAACATAAAAAGGGAAAAAGGAACAAATTCTCAAGTTATTTGTAGAATTGTAAGGTCCTGGACCATACTGGGTCAGTTGGGTCTAATAGCAGGCCTGTTGACCCATTTATTTAGTAATTATTATATTTAATTGTATTTTCAGTAATTAAGTGGGTTTAGATCATGAGCGAATCTCTTTTAGAGTTAGAACAGTGTCTGCGAAGTTTCATGCGATTCCGAGTTCGTTTGATCATAGCAAAGGGGTAGTTGCAATTTAGGGAAAATTGAGTATTTTTCAGCAAAATTCCAAATGCCGTAATTTTTGGGTTCGTTGGAAAGGTCTCGTCGCGTTGATAATTTTTTCTCTTAGCTCATCGCGATCCGATGATCAGAAACCCCTCAAGTGGTCCATTTTTCACCGAACCCACTTAAGGGCAATTCGGTCTTTTTCTCCCTCACTTCTTCTTAATCGAAGATTAACCCTAATCCCATCCTTGTTCTCTGCAACAAAAGAAGTTACAACAGCCCATCTTCTTCCTCAGTTCCTCTAAGCTTCAGAACTCCACCTTTGAATATCATACGCAAAGATCTGAACCGCTTATCTTCATCCTCTCAATCTCCTCTTTCCATTGATATCAGTTTGGTAAGTTTTATCTTACCCTCATCTTTTCAATCATCTTCTATTTTGGTTAGATTTAGGTTGTTCTTGATCTTTTTCTTCCCTTCCTTCTCCTTTGCGTTCTAGGTTGTGTTTGAGATGGTTGGATTTGTAGGTTTCGCGGTTAAAAGCCTTCTCCTCAAGTTTTCCCCTTTTTCAATCTTCTTCTTGGTTGAGACAAGTAGACTTGCAATGTATAATTTAGTATGTGTGTATGTTTCTTTATTGATTGTAATGATTTCTTGTTAGAATTCCCTAATTCCAAGCATGTTCTTGATATTGATTTTGGGATTGACATGTTAGGTTAGGTTTGTGGCATGAATTGAATTAATTGTTAAATTGGTAGCCCTATATGTTTTTAATTAACCTGCTAGAATGTATGTAATGGATGAATGTGATGAATGGGGAGCATGGAGGCTCATTTTCTGCAGGTTAGACATGGAATGACATGAGGGGAAAGAGGGCATAAAACCCATTTTCGGGTTATAGGTCCGCTGTCCAATCGATCGGTCGCATTGTGCAATCGATCGGACAGAGGAATTGCCCCAGTTGACTGATGTCGGATCGAACTGAGAAAACCCACAATTAACTGGGAGGTGCCCAGTGCCAATCGATCGGGCACTCTGTCCATTCGATCGGACTATGTACTAACTGGATGGTGTTCGGTGCCAATCGATCGCACCTTCTGTCTGATCGATCGGAGGGTGCAAGATCACTGAACCCGAAATTCTTCAGAGCCTTGTAACTTGTACTCCGTCCGTTGGATTTCTACGTATAATATATCGTTGGAAAGCCCTTGCGATGTAGAATCCAATGGTACTAGTTTCACTACGATCGAAGATCGGGAAGTGATGTAATTGCTTGGATTACTGATCCAGCTCTTGTTTACTTGGGAATAAGAATGTTAACCTGGGTTTGGGCTTTACATATTGGAAGCCATGAACCTAGTCTCTCATGACCATTAATGTGGATTGAAATCGAAGCACGTGGCTTGATGTGCGTTCGATGGGTTGTCTAGGTATTCATGTATTATGCATTTGTAATGCGTATGGAACTGAATCGTTCGATGCTTAACATGATTGTACGCTAAGGGGTTTCCCCAGACGCATTGTTGGTCCAATTTTCACATGTACTCTGTTAGAACATGTGGGGGTATAGGGATGACACCACTTGCCTAGGTTTGGATTGTAGTTCTTCCTTGGCTTGTGACTTGTATCCGTTGTTAATGTTTTTTGTACACTCTCTTGGCATAAAATATTTAACTAACTATGAAACATAAATCCTTGTAGGATTTAGGACATGGACCTCACTTAGAGTGTATCTTAGGAATTGTGCGTCATGTATTGATAAACATGACTGGTTAACAATGAAAGGGATTGTCACGTGGTTGATCGGTTTGTATTGTCTTAAATGAGATAATCCCTATAATCATGTCTTGTATAATAAGCTAGTCAGACTTGATTGTCTTGGTTTTTCCCATGTCAACACCACTTCATTACTGTTTGCATATCATGGCCAACTATAGTTTGGGATTTTATTGATGGCCAGTAAGGTAGCTTATTAGATTAGAAGAAATCCCATAGTAGGCAAACCTCTCCATCTCCACTCCTGACCCAAAAAAAAAAAAAAAAAACAGTGAAAATGAGAAAGTATTAAGTTGCAGGATATATATACAGCCATTCCAATTTTCTGTCTAAGACACTGTCAGATTTTCAGTAATTCAACCAAACAGGGGTCAGTTCAGTGATCAGGCTGTTGGTTTGGTAGAATTTTCTGCAAATGGACCACATATTATAAAACCTAAAATGATAATAACAAAAGGATTTTTTTTTTTACCAATTGATGATGAAAGAGGCAAATCTCCATCCTCCCGTTGTGGATCTTGTGACAGGGCTTTCTTTGTAGTCCACAGCACCATAAACGGTATCTCCAACACTACAAGAAAACGTTTTTTTTTCGGCAAATTTTTTCCGACAACTCATACAGTCGCCGTATTTAAGTAATTTATTTTGGCGACCTATGGTGTCGCCATATATTGACATAGTTTTTTACCGCTACTAATACGGTCGCCATATATTGACATAGTTTTTTACCGTAGACTGTGATCACCTTATTGGTCGCCGTATATGGTGAACACCTTTTACGGCGACTAACACTGTCGCCATTCTTAATACTCTTTTCGCCTTTTCCCCTCTGCCTTTTTCCCTCCCGCCCTTCTTTTTTCTCTCACTTAAAAATGCAGCAATTCAACCCTTCATCTCTTCCTCTCTTCTCCATCGCAAATCTCCTCCTCGTCTCTTCAACTTCATCCGATCATCCAAATCCACACTCGGTAAGCAAAACCCTCGCTCTCTTTCTCCCCCAAAAAAATTCTAACTCAATCTCTTCTTTTCTTCGGTTATTCCCCAAATCAGGTCGAATCCCTAACAGATCCCAGCCGTCCGTTCACTTCCACGGCCCGCCGATCGGTCCTCGTGCTCAAATCCGACCCGCTAAAGGCCAGATTCGATCATATCCACAAGCAAGCCAACGATCACAAAAACCTCGTCAATGCCTACGCCGCCTGAGCCCAAAAGCTCAAGCTCGAGAACTCGAAGAAGCTCCGGATCTTCGCCGACCTTGCCCATACTTTCTCCGATGTTCGCGCCAATCTCTTTGAGCAGCAAATCGATAGACCCTAAAACTCATTCTTTTGTAAGATTCACTTTTCTCTTCTAGTTGAATGCATTTCTCTGTGTTCTTCCATCTACTTTGAAATCTCTTTGATTTCCTACACTAATTCGATGCTGTTGTCTGATTATTATGTAACTGTCGGTTTTTTTTTTAATTTATTTATTGGGGTTCATTGTGAGGTTGTCATGCATTTGGGTATTTCTGTTTTCTTATTTAATCTGCTGGAAAGGGTTGCGTAGATGCTGAAATATGTGATTTGGGTATCTTCATGAGTAGATTAAAAAAAAAGATGAAGAAATGGTTTTAGGCATATTCCCTGCAACTGTCTCCACTCTTCGGCATTTCGCCATCTGCCCCCTTTCCCATCCATCGAGCCCAAAGTTTCGGATAATATTTTCATCTACCGACATCACTTAGTTTCCTCTCTGTATTCCATTTACTCTCATCAATTTATGTTTTTTTTCTAAGAAGGGGAATTTTTTGAGACATTTTCTTATGCAATTTGTTGGGCTTTTCATATCTCAGATCTCAGATGTTTGCTGTATGTTTGTTTGATGCCTTTTTCTCTTGTTATCAGATCTCAGATTTTGGCCTTGCTAAGTTGATGCCCGAGGGCTAGGAAATGTATATAACAATCAATTTGCAATTTTTCCTACTAACCCATTTCTCTTGGTTACTTATTTACTATATATTGTTCAGTGTTGGAACTATCAGACTTCAATTCAGAACATGTTGTGGAGCTGAATAAAAAAAACTGTATTTTGGGGCTAGTATTTGTTCATACAATCAATTTATAATTTTCCTACTAACCCATTTCTCTTGGTTACATATTTACTATATACTGTTCAGTGCTGGCACTATCAGACTTCAATTCAGAACATGTTGTAGAACTGAAGAAAATCTGTATTATGGGCTTGATATTTGTTTATACAACAATTTTCAATTTTTCCCACTTACCCATTTCACTTGGTTACCTATTTACTTTATACTATTTAGTGGTGACGCTCTCTGACTTTAATTCATAAGATGTTGCAGAGCATAATAGAATGTGTTATGGGGTAAATATCTGTTCTGACAGCGAGTATACGGTTTCAATCCATGCACATTTCATTCGGTTGAATATTTGTTTTTTTTTTTTTTTTTGTTGAATGGTGCTATTTGATTATTATAAAGTGGGCAGTGTTGGGACTATCACAATTTGGTTCAGAACATGTGGTACCTAAGAGAGGTTTGTGTTATGTGCTGATATTTGTTAATAAATCAGCTTACAATTTACTGAGCTTTCCCATTTCATTTGGTTGAATATTATGGCTTGCCAGTTATACACTGTTATTAGTGTTGACACTATTAGAGTTCAATTAAATACATGTTGGAGAACAGAGGGGAATGCTTGTTATGCATTCTTAGTATTTGTTCAAGCAATCAACTTACAATTTGGTGTACTTACCCACCTCATTTGGTTTCATGTTTATGAAATGCTTCTTATATACCATTTATTGTTGAAACTATACAACTTTAATTTAGAAATGTTGTAAAACAGAGCAAAATCTGGTGTGGTCTGCTACTTGTGAAAATCGCACAGGTCGAGCTCATGGTTTTGATACTTAAAAATTAGAAATTAAGCAAATTATAATTAAATTAATTTGTCCTTTTATATCCAATTACTAACACCACCTTTCCATGGGTCTATCTACATAATAATCTGTTAGAATATGACCAATTTAACAATTACCTTTGAAAAAACTAGGTCATTATTTTGCTTAGCTCATTTGATCAAGGGGCCCATAGTTCAATTGGTTTTGAATTCCTAGAACTTCCAAGTGTCACCATACCAAAAACAAGAAAGAACAAAAAGTGTAAGTGTTTCCTATATCCAAAAGCGGAAATGATTGAGAAAGTGAAGATCCACAAGTGCTCTCACTGAGTATATAATAATGGCAATGGAGCTTTTACAACTATATGTACAGTTGTGGATACACTAGAATCACATCACTTGATATTGTTGACCCAAACTGTGTTAACTATGTAAAATCTTTGGTGTAATTATAGTAGGGCCTTTTGTGTCTAAATAATGAAACACACTTGTTTGTTAAGATCTTAGGTCTCAGTTGGCCTAATAATGTTTATATTTATTTTTTAGGGTGTTATTGCTGAAGTGCCTGAAATGATACTCAAATGCGTAAGCCAGGATGAGGCTACCTTGGCTGTGGCACAGAAGGTGTGCCTTGTCTGCATTGCTGCTCCTTTCCAACCCTACTTTGCTTTGGTTTTGACTGTTATTTGAGTCTTACATACTGTATTTTCTCCACTCTGATTCTAAAAACTGCATCTCACCTCTCGGGGAACAGTTGTATTCTTTTGATTAACATAGTCTAGAATGTTCACATAGGAGATCAGGTTGCAATGTGAGGGGGGATTGGATGGGTGCACTAACAACAGTTTTCTGTTTTATAGGTATTCTCTGTTTACATTTGATCTCTTTATTCAGTATTTTACTACGTTTCTGAAGGAATTTCAAGTTCTTGGCAAATGAAATCAAAGCTCAAGTAGATAATGCTGTTCGGGAAGCTTTATCTAAGTTTATGGAGCTTTCTCGACAACAATCCGATTTTAACTTTGATGTAAGTATGTTACTATATATACAAGGATCAAACAATAAGATGAGTTGTGTTTTATTTTTCACGTCTTGTACGCATAATTTATTTTTTTAACTTCTTGTGCAGGCAAGTTTAGAATGAATTTACTTATTTTGGATGAGTAAAGCTAAGGTATAACTATCTACTCTTAATGGTAAAGTAGCAATATATTCTTGCTAGTCTTTTTTTTTTTTTAAGATCTAAACTTATGGCAAATGCCTAAACTATCACCTATAGTTCTTGGCAATCTATTCTTGTTGTACTTGCTAGCTCTTAAACCATAGGTGCATGTCATGTGGCTTACCTTTTTTGTTGGATCTGACTGGTTATTTGAGTTTGGCTCATTATTAGGAAATTGTATATAGTCTATATTGTATGTGATTTTAATAGGTTCATTTTTTTTTTTTTATTTTTTTTTTAACTTTCAGGTTTTGAAGTATTCAAAGCTCCATGGACGTGCATTTGGAAGAAAACGGTCTTTTAATTAGAAGTTCAGTTTGCTAAATTGGAGTGCATATTATTGTTTATTTTGATGACAAGCTAGGAGTTTAAGTTACTCATCTTTGTCTATGTTTAGTTTCGGTTTTAGGTCTTTTTATAAGACCTAGTGAATGATGTGTCATTTGAACTTTAATTTTAAATGTTCTTTGCATATGAATGATTTTTGTTACCCTTTATCTTAGTTTTGTAATTAATGTAAAGAGTAATAATTTGATCAATAACCAACATATAATAATATAATAAAAAAACTTTATATGCTAAAATTATATCACAATATTTACAATAATTAAGATATTGAAATTAAAATAAAAAATAATATCTTCTATTATGGCGACTACAGTTGCCACAATTCGTAAAACGTATTTCATATTAAAATTGAAATTTCGTGATTTTGCGGCGACAAATATTGCCACCTTAGGCTATACACTCTATATGGAAACTAGCGTCGCCCTATAATATACACCTTTAACGGCGACTTTATGTTGCCACAATAGGGTATAACCTTTAAACGGTTGTCAACGTCGCCACAAAAAAGAACCGTGGAAAGGCCTACATCAATGATTTTGTGGCGACTTTTTATCCTTTTACGGCCACTAATAGTCGCCGTATTGTATATCATTTAACGGCGACATAATTTGGATCGCCGTATATACATTTTCCGACGAAACCTTTTGCGGCAACGTTCGACGACCCATTGGTATCGCCGTTATAGAGCGTTTGCGGCGACAAATCAAGATTATGTGGCAACTGTAGGTCGCCATAAAAAATACAGCTTTCTTGTAAGCAGAGCTTCACTTGCAGAAACAACCATCTTTTCCCTTGGCCCTTAGCAGTGCAACAAGAAGTTTGAGAATTGCTTGACCATTACCACAAATCCACCTAGATCAATATTTCTATTTATTTCTCCATTGTTTTTCCCCCTAAGAAGACTTAATTTGTGGGTGTTTTTTATTTTAAATTTCTGGGCTTTATAGTAGAAATATTGCTAAATAACATCTTTCATTATTGTAATCATCATTGCCTATTTCTTATGATTATTTATACCAATATTACAGCCATATAACATTAGCCTTTAAAATCTAAGTTTTATATATACATTAGTTTAGTTTAGGCCAAGCTTAGCACGGGCTTGTTTTTTCCCATATAATATATTGTTTGTTTTTAATTTAACTTCATCAATATTATTTCATAGAAAGCATTAAACTTGAATATATTTTTATTTTGTACTAAGGGTTAGCAATTGCCTCTGGTGAAGTGCATTATTTTTATTTCAATAAATACCAAAATGATTTTAATTTTATTAAATTAAAACTACTTTCTTATTATTACAGTTCGGGCTGAGCTGGGTACATGCCTGCTCTATTGTAGGAAGATATAAACCCAATTTCAAAACCCTACTGATGGGCACAATCCGTTGGCTTGAACGCTACCTTCATGTTCTGAAGATCGTACCCAATCTTGATGTTTAGCTGCGCGAGGTTGCCAAAGACAGCGACAGGGTCCGAATCCCTAAAAGCGAAGCAAGACACAGTCTCATTGGTCTTAACGAGCGTATTTAATGTCCCTAAAACCACTTCTCCCCCATCAAATTCAAAGGTCACGTCAGGAACTTTGAAATCCTTTCCAAACTCATAGCAGAGCTCAAGGTTGTTAGACGGGTCTTGAACCGGTTGAAGATGGATGGCACCCTTCAACACTTTCAAAAGAGTTCGGTAGGCCCACGTAGGAAGATAGGTGAGAGTCGGAACCGAGTCGAGCAAGATGTTGCCATTCAAATAGCTCGGAAAGGAAATGTTCTTATCTCCTACGCTGATCGTTTTGAGGTTGACATAGTAGAAGGAATCTTTCCAACCTGGTTTGGAGATTAAAGGGGTGTAGAAAGTTCCATTGCCAGAGACTACAGCACTGTCGCCAAGATCCAAGCGGCTGGTGCTCGTGTTCTCAAGAACATGTGGTACCAAGCAATAAGCGAACTTCTTATCCATTGAAGAACTCAATTGAGAGATCAATGAAGAAGGCCCTTTTCCGAGGCCGACGACACCAGCTACTTCTTCGAAGAAGGTCCCATAATTGTCTTTACCACACCCAAAAGTTATATTGGGGATACTCAGGCGGCCGCTAGCGCTACCAGATGAGTTCATCCTAAACGTCTCTCTTGCGAGGACTCCGATGGTGAAGGTATCGTAGTCTCCATACGAATACATGTACTTACAGCTCCCATTGCTGGTGCACTCTTGAGAAATATTCACGCATATGGATGAATCGCACGAGATCTCTTTGTAACTAGATGATTTGGACGGGTCGAAAAGAGGCACGAGCTGTTTATAGCAGGATTCGCAGGGAAGGCACTGAGTCCATACGAGATCACTTCCTGTATCCATGATGGCAAGGATGTCCCAAGGTGGGGTACCGAGGGAGATGGTCATGTGATAGGACCAACTATCGGACACCACTGTGAAGAACACGTCTTTGGGAGTGGCTGCAGAAGTAGAGGGAATGAAATAGTTAACGTGAGAGTTGGATCGATGAATGGCTCTCGACACACGATCGAAGAGGTTTTCAGAGTGGTTGTAAAATGGGGACTTGGGGGAGTCACGGTGGATGAGATCCACACTGAAACCAGCTGCGTCAAGACTGTTGGGTAGATTCAATAAGAAGAAGAAGAAGAAGGTGGCAATGGGAAAAAGAAAAGCAGAAGCGGCCATGGCTAAACAAGGGGAGGAAGAGGAAGATGGATTTGGAGAGGTGTTTTATTTGTTATTATTTATAGAGGTTGAGGAGATTAATAGGGATGGTTGAGATGTA
Source organism: Litsea cubeba (assembly GCA_012931725.1). Taxonomy (NCBI): domain Eukaryota; kingdom Viridiplantae; phylum Streptophyta; class Magnoliopsida; order Laurales; family Lauraceae; genus Litsea; species Litsea cubeba. Next base: position 129,286,336 of record CM022947.1, read on the forward strand.
TGACTAGATCGATACTCTTTACATCCTAAAAAAGGTGCCTGCAGTCGTGATTCTCTCGGCAATCTTTCATAATTACCAATTAGTGATACCGATAGTACACGAGGAGGTCTGGTTTATGGTATTTGGGAGGTGGATGTTAGCTATATATGTGAAGTTTGCAAATCCTAAATTCCGTGTGAAAACGATCTTGGTCAGATTTTTGGTCGTGTAATTTAGGAAAATGATATGATTTTATTTACTCACAAGGACTGCCATTCATTGAATTTTCCCTTTCTTTCTCACGTTAGAATAGTGATATCATTTTTTCTTTTGAATTTTTTTGTACTGTTTCTCACATCGGAATAGTGATTTCCTTTTTTATTTTTAATTTTTTTGTACTCTGTGATGGAATCGGTAGTGTGGGTTTTTTTAATTCTATCTTCCATTTTTCCTATGTGCTATGCAATGGGAAAGAAAAGGGTTTTAGTTGATCCTTTGACAATATGGTTGAAATATTACATAAATGATGGAAAAACCCAAATCTGATAGAATTTTTTTTTTATGAAATGGCTACGGTGAGTGGATTCTGTGTCATACTTTGCTTTGCATTTAAGATTTCTCTTTGAAATTCCTAAATTCCTAATAATGTACATGCTATTTGGTGAAATGGGCTGGTGGAGTTTTTATGAATAAATAGGCTAAAAAAAATATTTTCTTATCAATAGAATTCTGAAATCTCCCATGACACAGAAAAAATATTCTTTCAAGAACTTTACCATTTTTGGAGTAAATGGCATTGGTGAATTCTTTCTTATGTGAAAATTTTTTAATTGTCTTTATGTAATTGAAGTTTGACTAATTAAATTATTCATAATTTCATGAAAGTGATTTAAAAATTCCCCAACTACATTCATGTAGCGCACGGTAACTGTTTGATTAAATGCCAGTGAGAGAATGAGAATGTAATGTTGTGTGGGTTGTTTGATTGTTTCTATTGAGAGTTTGAATTGCTGGTTTTTTGCAAACTTTGATGATTTTAGTTTTAAATTGTTGGGAGGTTTCCCATCACTAATTGGGTGTGTTCATTTCTAGACATTGTTCAAAGTTCACCTGAAGTTACCATTGGCTTTCAAGTAATTAGTTTCAAAATTTATTTGAAAATCAGCCTTTGGAGATGCTTCGCTCAAGAGTGACTGCTTCTGTATTTGATGCATTTGACAACGCTATGAATGATTTACATAAAAAACAAAAGGAAAAAAACCATGAACCCATCACTGATTACATGTTTTCATCGCTAGACATTGTTCAAAGTTCACCGAAGTTACCATTGGCTTTCAAGTCATTAATTTAAAAAATTGTTTGTTCGTTTCTTTTGATATGGCACACCTTTAGGTGGTCTTTTTTTTTTTTTTTATAAATTTCTTATGGTCATGTAGTGATTGAAAATGCAGTGGTTTATAAAATACCATACCTCACATTTGGTTCTTTTGGTTTTGCATTTACAGCAATAAGTAGAGCCATGAAAGAGCTAAAAGGTGTTATTGTTCCCACACAGTGTATGCGGGGAGGAAGGGTATCATTGTCATGTATGTCTACTATTCTCTTCTAAGTGTAGGTTTGTCATGGACTTTATTTAAACCACTTTATAAGTGGCTCTCCATGTAAGCTTGCAGTCAAGGTAAACTTGAATATTATATATAAAAGGGGACTGTTTGGTGCTATGATGGAGCCTAATGTTTGATGGTTGCATGGTGGTATCAATGGAACCCAAGCAAACAAATTTTGTGTGACCTGTAATTGATTAACATAAAATTTCATGTGATTATTATTATTTTTATAATAGCTGGAGGTTCGCTGGAATGATTAAATACATGTATAAAAATGTGTTAACTAAAAAATCTCATAAGAAGTTTTATAGAAGTTAGGTAAGATTTTTATTGGTCCCACTTATACGTACACGAATTAGCAAGTAGTGTCTAATGAAAAATGTTGATTTTTCTTTGCCATTTTTTATTTCTTCGGTTGTCTAATTTAGATTGGGTTTTGCTCCCAGATCATGCCAAGCAAGGATGAGGTTGTGCAATGACTATTTCATTCTTTTTAGTATCTTTAGAGTAAATTATGAGCTTTCAGTGTTCACCTTCATAAGTTGATATCTTAATGGCTTTCATAAAAGTTAAATGTTCACTTTCATAAGTTGATATCTTAATGACTTTCATAAAATGCATTGATCCTTGCATTGGGCCTTTGTGCTCTAATTTTTGTAGTGATTATGAAATTAGTGCTGATATCCTAATGGCTTTCATAAAATGCTTTGATCCCTGGATTGGGCCTTTGTGCTCTATTTCTTATAGTGATCATAGAATTAGTGGTTGTAATGCTAAGTTAAACTTAGTAATGATATTATTAGTTTTTTAAATATTTTCATAGCCATGAGTTTACCAAGGTTATATAATCAACCCTGACGATCCCATCAGTTGCCACCAAAGAGCTTCCATAGAAACTAGAACAATTAACTACCCATCCACCACATGTTCCATCCTTCATCTGTTGAATTATTAAAATGATAAAGAGATCAGCCTCTTGCCATAACTTGATTTGATTTGATTATTCCACATTGTTCTTTTGGTGGGACACATTGTTAATGGGAGAGAACTAACCCTAGAGTCTTGACTATTGTTGATTATAACTATCTTATAATGAGCTCTTTGAATATGCTCCATTGGTTGGAAATCAGTCATTTGTGGAGGAAAAAGTGCATGTTGACAATCAAAATGTGTATGAAGTTGGTTGATTTGTCTCTTTTTTATGTCTAATTTATTATTATCTTTTCTCATAGCAATTATTGTTGTGGAGGGTCTTTTCAACTTCTGTGTATATGATAGCTTGCTTTGATACCAACGGAGATTAACATCAATCCCTACTATAACCAGGTCTTTCTTCATCTCTAGCTGCTTGATTTTAGCTTCATAATTGAAGTTTTTCTCAATCTGGGTACCATTTATATATTATTTTCCTTATCAATTCCTTGCATGTATCAGCTTTCTTACCAAACTCAAATGCCTCATCAATTTTGTTTTGTTTTGCCTAAGAGCCTCTTTACTATCTCATCTTAGTAAAGCTACAACCAGTTTCTAGAGACATATATTAGTACAATGATCTGAAACTGACACTAAATATGTCAAGATAAAATAACTATTTCTAGATCGGGATATTATTCCACTCTAGGGAGTGGAAAGTAATAGGACCCAAAGATTATTGAGCTGAATGTAGAAGGAAAAAATAGAGGGGTGGGTTAGAATCAATTCGAAGCTAGATGAAGTTTACTCTCATGTGAGAAATAAAGAGAAATGATAAATTACACCCTAGAACTCCTGTAAACGAAAAAAAGGAAACAAAATACAAAAGAGCTTTACCTAAAATAAGAATGATACTGTAAACCAAAAAAATAGAATAAAATTACAGAACATGAAAAAATGCCACAGCCTAAACACCGATTACATCCAAAGCCACTACCAAGACCAAGCCTGTCTAGGATAAACAAGCACTAAGTAAAGCGACTAAATTGCTAATTGTGAGATAAATCTGCTAAGAAACCTTGCATTGCTAGAATATATATGCTTCAACATTTTTGTATCATAAAACATGCAAAATAAAATATGGATATACAAGCTCAAACACCATGTATCATCAATTATCAACAACCATTCATGGAGTCTCACACTATGTGCAGCTGACTGAAATGCTCAAGCCAAGTCATCCTCCAAAATGGCACACAATTGACTCATCAAGTCGAAACTTTTAATATGTAAAATAGCATACATTAGTGTAGCACACATTAGTGTATAATCTCAACATTCATTAGATATAGTGTTGTTTAACCAGGGCATTGCAATAAAAATAATGGCCTTGTTTAGATAAGGCCTTCTGCCTCGTCCTTGCACATCTCAGCTCTCCAAGTTAGGATCGGGATAGTTATGGAAATACCAATGAAGCCAATATGAGCAATGAAGGTTAGCAATTTTTCCCAAATCAAGGATGTATAGAATTTTTGGTAATACATCAGCTCAATGAAAAGTTCAGCTTGATATGTTGTGTGTGCCTCCATTGGATCCTCATGTAGTATTGCAGCCATTGTCAAGTTAAAATGCAACCCTGATTGTTTGATTAAAACTCTGATTTGTGTCTAACGGAGGTAGGTCACAATGTATCAATTCAACTAAAACTAAACTACGCAGGGCAATGGTGACTGCAGGCAACTCACATGTGAACCAACTCAATGAACATGTACTCTTTTTTTTTTTTTAAAACACAGTAAGATGCCAAAAAGGTGAACATCCTTTCTTTCCTGGATTTTGTTTTCATTAAACTGAAATGTTAGTTTTATCTCTACGTAGCAAGATGCCAAACAAGTGAACATCCTTTCTTTCCTGGTTTTGTTTTCATTACACTAAAATGTGTGTTCAATGTAATTCTCAGCCTTTTGATGATTGACAACATGACTCACGACTTGAATGATTGGATCACTCAAAAATGGCCAACGTGTTTGAAAATAAAAAAGCATGAAGTATTAGGTTATATCTTGTACACATGAAAACAGCGAAGAAGTTACACCTGCTTATATACACATGAAAACGCAACACTCCCCCATGGGTCCCCTTGATGCATGCAATTTGAACACCTGCTTACCATCTACACATGAAAACGGGACACACTCTGGGTTTCCTTGGATGACACATGGAAAGCCATCTACACATGAAAACGCTCCACGCTCTGGGTTTCCTTGGATGACCCATGGAAAGAGAACAAAATTCCTTCTTCCGTTCTTCCCTCCCTTTCTCCTCAATGAAATTTCCTCTCTTCCCTCCATTTCTCCTCATTCTCCCCTTTCTCTGCTGCTTGAAGGTTTTAGGGCTTTGCATCTTCTTCTCCAGGCTTTTAGGGTTTTGCATCTTCTTCTCCAGCTTATCCAGGTAAATCCTTTCTCTAATTGGAATTTTTCTTTCAGAATGCTTTTCCTCTGGGCCAAAACAAAATATCAGTCTCTTGTCTCTGTTTACAGGAATTACACTTTTCTATTGTCACAGAGTTGGAGTCTTTTTTTTTTTTTCTTTCTTCAATATGTTGTAAATTAGGTTCCTTCTTTGCGTTCCATGGATTGGGATTGATTTCCACATATGTGTTGTTTACAAATTCGGATTTACAACAATTATGGTTCTGGAATGTCACAAAGATGGAGCCTTTTGATTGCCTTTCTTCAATTTGTTTTAAATTTGGGTCTGATTTTCCCTAATTGAGAGGATTTGGAAACTTCATATGTTTTTAATGCAATCTCGTTGGATTAATTTTTCAGGTAACTGTAAAATTGAATAGAGTGTAAATTCAAGAGATGATTGTAAATGACTTGAAATATACAGCCTGCAACTGAATAGCAAAGGGTCAGAAAAGAGCTTGATAAAAATATTTCATTAGATATAATATAATACTCTCCCCTGTTTGGAACAATAACACATGGTATATATACAGTGGTAGAAATAAAATTTGGGAGATGGTAGTATAACACAAAATACTACCAAAATACATGAAGCAAGAGCTCCTTTGATCCACAGAAATAGAGAAGAGAAGGAACTCTGCATTATATACTTCACTATACACAACCGGTTCTATTAATACAAAGAAAACCCAATGTTATTTACATCTTAAAAGTTATTCTGAGATCCCTTTCGGCATTCATCAGGATCCAATCAAATGGAAGGATTGATGTGTGAAGTGTAGTCTCTGATGCCTGCACCTTCCCATCCCATCGATTCTTCCCTCAAGTCCCAGCTTGGATCATGCATTCCCCTCATGGAATCATCATAACTATCTTCACTGTATTGATCATAAGAATCATCCGAATTAGACTCCTTCAGATTCGTCATCACCATCTGCATAAATCAAACAAACATAACCAATGTTAGATTTCTATAACATCTAAAATTTTTATCAGATTTTTTGGATAACACACACAGTGGGTGAAAAGCCCAATCACTTTTTCATCTATAGGGCAAAGCCAATCACCAAGAAACCCATCCATCTGATCTTACACTGTAATCAAATGGATATTATTCTGTATACCTTTTTCACCATCCAAAAGTCAAGAACACATGCACAATGAATTGGATGCTCTGGATTCACCCTGACAAGCATTTAAACCATTAAATAACATCTAGATTTATAATTGAAACAACAATCTTGATACATCATTTGTTAAAAATGCAATCAAGCACACACACAGAGACACCCTGGTTATAAATATATCTTGTAAGTGAAGATAGTTTCAAAAATGCTGATGATTATGCTATTTGTATGGATTTTGTTACTACAAAATTTATTCAGGTAAAACTCTAAATAAATGTATGAGAATTCCATTGGATGATCCCCTACATCAACACCATTTTCACATGCTTCTCTTTCGTTTTGTTCCATTCTTTCCATGAAGCCCAAATATACTCAAAAGCTTATTTAGCTTATTCAAATTAAAAAAAATCAAAAAAATTAATGCCAACTGCAAAATCAATTCTCTACTCCTCTCCTCATCGGATCAAGAATAAAGCATGAAACAACTAAAATCTCATTTAGCTAAGAATATCTTACTTATATTTTCTTCTTTCTTTATTTCCTCCTCCCCACACCAAATCCTCACTCAAACTCTCTATTTTTTTATCAGCTCGCAATGATTGAAAGACTTCTCAGGTACAAATTGCATAGAATGTCCATGAAAAATTCAACTTCCAACTTTCATAAAGATATTGATGTATCCCACAACTGTCAAGCCACTTATTTTACAAACTGTTTATTCCTTTTGATATCACAAACCCACTTCTTCTAATCTTGTCAAGAAACAGCTGTACGTATTTATTATTCACTTACACAAAGAAATCTAGAGGAACACTATCACTGCAAAGTAAGTTTATTATCCTCATTGCCTAAATCTTCAAGTCAAATTACCAAGTAATATCTTATGAAAAATGTTTGTCTTTCTTCGTTATTTTGTGTTTCTTCAATTTCCACATTTATAACTTCATATCATAATGCCTTCCTTAAAATGCTTTAAATTCGGTCTTCATGCTATAATTTTTATGGTTATTTATGCCTCTGTGCTGTAATTATTATCATGATTGTGGAATTACTGCTTATAATGCTAAATTAAATTAAGTAATATACATTTAGCTTTGTAAATATTTTCAAAAAACAAACTAAAACTTCTCCCTCTCTTACATTTCAACATAGATTCGTGATCTTTAATTTAAGAAAATATCCAAATGAATGTCTGTTGTATATGGATGCACGTGCCTCGCACGTGCAGGGCACCACTAGTATTATATACAAACTCTCACCATTCCTTTTTCACATAAAGAGTCTAGAGTCCACAATTATCAGAACTCTATTTTTTTCCTTAAACAAAATATAAGTTAACTCATGTTATAGCCTCCTTATAATGCCACGCCATCCTCTCTACTCTCCTCCCCAAAATCTCTCATAAACGAACTCATCTTTTACACTTACGTACAACTAGCAACAAACGCCCGTGCTAAGCCCGGGCAAAAAATCAGAATATGTTAAAATTTAAAATTTTTTTTGAAATATTGTTAAGATAAAATAAATATAAAATAAAATTTTTATTATCTTCGAATATTAAAAAAAAATTTATGTATGAAAATAAATATAAAATAGAGTAAATTTACATAACACGATGACCCCTTGAATTTAAAGGCATTGACCATTAGGACCATCTCATTTATGGGTATATTATACCATTGATGATTGAAAATATAAGAAAAGAAAATAAACCGGATGGATCTACATCTACTAAAAAGAACCAAAAGAAAGGGATAAAAAGATTAACGTGTTTGATCCATCAGTGGGGTCTACCTTGAAATGTTTTTAACGTGTGGGACCCACTGATGGCTCTGCATACAAAGAAGAAAAAAGGGAAGAAAAGAAGAAAGGAAATGGAAATCAATTAATGATTTCATCCTCAAGAGCCACACACCACATCTGGATTTATGGTGATGGAACAATTGGCCCCCACAGATGATTGATAGTATAAGGAAAAAAAATTGAACGAGAGGGGGGCGAACAAGTGTAAGAGAAGAAGAAAAAACATAAAATATGTACATTGCATAGGATGAGTGTACGTGGATATAGATATGAGTCATCATAGTATGTTTCTAATAGTTCTAACTCATGTGCACACAAATGACATCCTAACCATTATCAAACAAATTAAGCTTGTGTATGATACCGACCCAGTCTGATTGCCCACTACGGATACATATTGACCTAGAAAACTAATATCTATGCATAATCCATGAGTGGGTCCCACTGTAGAAATAAGTTAAATGTGCGGGGCCCACTAATTGATTTGCATCCATTAAGAAACCAGACAACGGGGCTTGACTTCCTCCATCAGTGGGGCCCACTCTTGAAAAAAAAGGGGTTAAGAGAAGACCATTGGGATTTCATCAAATACTGGAGTCCAATCTTGAAATATAATTAATACGAATTAGTGCCCACTACTGAACCATCCATTTGGGGAAAAAAACTGAAAGGCGAGTAAAAGAACTATATTAATCCATAAGTGGGTCCCACTGCAGAAATAAGTTAAATGTGCGGGGCCCACTAATTGATTTGCATCTAGTAAGAAACCAGACAACGCCCAACAGGCTTGCCTCCCTCCATCAGTGGAGCCCACTCTTAGAAAAAAAGGGTTAAGAGAAGGCCATTAAGATTTCATCTAATACTGGAGTCCAATCTTGAAATATATTTAATACGAACTGGTGCCATTACTGGATCCATCCATTTGAAAAAAAAAATGAGAGTAAAGGAGCAACAGCTTGGATTTCATTCATTGGTAGGGCCCACAAAACATATTTACATGGGACCCATTGATGATTGAAGATCTAAATAAATAAAAGAAAACAAACCAACTTTAAAGACTTGCTTATAATTTGGATAATGGCAAGAAATAGGACTCAAATTCAAACGTTCACACAAATCTCTTATGAGAGAGAATTTAGGAGAGAAAGAGTAGCCCAAAGTGAGGTGGAACCTTAAAATAATGTGGGATTTTTTATTCTATTTCTCTGAAAGAAGAGACTTTTTAGGAATGAGGTGGCACCCCTCACAGCCACCTCCCCCTTTGCTTTAATATATATAATTAGGGAGCTGCTAATGCCACAACCAAAGTTTTTCCTTCCACATCCTTTTTCTTCATGACCAAGATACCCTTGTAGGAAAACCCCAAACTATCCCTCTCCCTTTCCTTCCCTCTCTCCCTCTCCTTGCTCTCCACCCACCTCCGCCTGCGCCCCAACCCCTCTCTTTCTCCCTCTCTTCATCTCCTTCCCTATCTCTCTCCCTGTCCCTGTTCCTCTTTCTCTCTCCCTCTTCCATCTCATTGCCCACCTCCGACTGGCACCCACGTCCGCCTGCGCCCGACCCCTCTCCCTATTTCCCTCTCATTCTCCATGTCTCTCTCCCTCTCCTTGCCCGTCGCCCACCACCACCCGCGTCCTCTCCCTCTCCCTCTCCTCGTCTATCTTCCTCTCCCTTTCCCCCTCTCCTTCTCCCTATCTCTCTCCCTCTCCGTGCCGCCGCCCATCTCCACCCACCTCTTGACCCCTCCCCTTCGCCTAGCGGCCTTAGCCCCTTCGCCCATCGCCCAGCCCAACCTTTCCTGCCAACCCTCCCTCTTTCCCTCTTTATCCCTCCTTCACGCTTCTCTCCCTTCCCCCCGTTCGGCCGCTCTGGACAGGGCGGCGATAGGTAGAGCGAGAGAAAGAAGGGTAATTTGGGGACAATGGGGTGTGCAGAGAGAAATTTTGGAAAGAGAATGGATGTGGAAGGAGAAGCTTGCTATGTGACATTAGCAGTCAAGAATTAGTCAACTTTTATATTTTATTTATTTATTTGCAAGCGGGGCCTACTTTCAGATTCATGTCCAACAAATGCTTCCAATAATATATCAAATGAAGTATCTAGGCCTCATATCAAAGCAGGGCTCTACATAACTCCATTGGCCTATTGCCAGACCGTATCCATGTTTGATTGGCCATGCTTAAAATACTTGATAAAAAGAAAAAGGCAAAAAAGATCTTACCCTTTTTTTTTATTATTATCTTACTGTTTTTTTATTATTATTATTAATCATGGTAGACATCAACTCATTAATACAATTTGATTTCCTTATAGATAAGTGTGTGGGGAGATTTCCAGAACCACAGGATTAAGCTAATCACGGCCGTCAGATGAGACTAAGCATTCCCACACCAATCTCACCCCGGCTACCAGGACAGGAGGTCCGACCGAAGTCAGGCAGGTCCGGGCCCTTAACGCCGAACTGGCGTCATCTCGGCAGGGAGCTCCACCTCGGGCGACATCTCGGCAGGGAGCTCCACCTCGGCTAGGCCACCCCGGATGCCATCTCAGCAGAAAGCTCCACCTCGGCTGAAGAAGCCGGGACGGAAGCCGAAACCAGAAAGGGTCTCCACTCACGCCCCTCATCCCCCACGTCACCAGGCACGTGGAGGGATGGGGGCGCGAGCCAGTGGGACAGATGCGACATCCAGCCACTCACACAATCTTCACCAGATCCCTGACAGGGCGGCGTCCAGCGGCTGAGGCCACATCAAGGCAGGGCCCGAGGGCGGATCCGCTGGTACCCCTACCGCCAAAGGCGCCCAACACGACCTGGCCCAACAAGACGTGCATTAAATGAGATACGGGCTGACCCGACGGGCATTTAATGCATGGTGGGCTGGATTGGACCACAATTAATGCAATGTGGGCTGATCGTGACTTCCCAGTCCAATCATGGGACCCACACCACAATATCTCCCAAAGATACGTTCCACGCTCTATAAATAGAGGCTCATACCACCATCAAAGGTACGCACATTCCATTCAGAGAGCCCTTACTCTGTCTCTCTTCCCCCTCTCCTTCCATCGTTCCAGTTCCCACACTGACTTTGGCATCGGAGAGCCTTGCGCCGCTCAGGCCAGGGTCCTCTGACCGTTTGCTACTCCTTTTCAGGCTCTCGGACGGCATCCAGACATCCCAGACACCATCATCTTCACGGATAAGTCCTGTAAGGCACCCTCTTATTGTGGGTCATAATTTTCTGCACCTACAATTGGCGCCGTCTGTGGGGAAGCAATATCCCAGCCTCCCCAACCTTCTCCAAATCCTTCCAAACAATCTTTCTTAACCTCATCTTCTCAGAAGCCATGCCTCCGAAAGCTAAGAAGGGTGTAGAATCGTCGAGAGCAGCACTCGGGCTGCTACCACCGCCAGCGGACGTCCCTCCTCAGGGACGGTCCCGAACGATCCAAGGCACATCCGCAGGCGAGGGTCGCCTGGGCTCCCAACTCTTTGTCGAGATCCCATTCCAGGAGGGAGTCGAGGCCTCGCTCTCAGCGGACGAAGTCGCGCCACCCGGATGCAGTGAGCGTCAGCATAAGCGTCCCCGGAAGGACAAAGCCGTGGCCGTAGGAGAAACGCGCCACGCTCAACCCCCAGGAGAGGTTCCTGAAGCTGCCCTCCTCCAGAAGCAACTCCAGAAGCAAGAACGGATGATTCGCGAGCTCCAGCAGCAGCTGAAGGCAGTGCAAACTGCCTCCTTGAGGGAGGTCTCTGAGCCTCAAGGGAAAAAGAAGGACGCTCCCAGCAGGGCAGCCCAGCCTCCTCGTGAGGAACTCAGACATCATCTGGACCAGAAACGGAGCCAGATCCGTGACGAAGGCTCGAGCAACAGCCGAAGTCACCACAGCCGCGACGGCCGAACTCGTAGCCGTCGTAGCCCAAACCAACCCAAGCGGAAGACCCGAGCTCAGACTCCAGAAAAGGACGACGAGCAAGAGCGATTTGACAAACGTGTCAGATTGGCTCTCCAGCGCAACTTAGACATGCGGGATCAGAAGCAGCTCTGTGGTCACACTGATCTCGGGGGCTCTCCCTTCACAAAAGAGATTGAGCACACCCCCTTGCCCAAGAAGTTCTCCGTCCCGCGGTTCGTCCCCTATGACGGACTGTCCGACCCATCTGCACACCTCCGACACTTCTCCCAGAGGATGTCCATCTGGGGAAACGAGGGTCACCTGAACTGCAAAATCTTCTCCTCCAGTTTGGGTGACCTCCCCCTGAAGTGGTTCTGCTCCCTCCCGGAGCAGTCGGTTTCCAGTTGGAAGGAGCTCCAGCTCTCCTTCCTGAAGAAGTTCCAAGCCTACACCGTCGTCCCCAAGAAGGAAGGGGACCTCATCGCCCTGAGAATGAAGCAGGGCGAAACTCTCGCCAAGTTCACCCACCGATTCTGGGCGGTCTACAGCCAGATCGAGGGCGCGAGGGAGGGGATAGCCATCTACGCCTTCCAGCATGCCCTGATCCCTGGCACCGACTTGCGAAAGGACTTGGCCGGGGACACCCCAGAATCCATGTCAGAATTGATATCCCGGGTGAAGCGCTTTATCGCCCGGGAGGAAGACGAGATCCGAGCTAAGGATCAGGACGGGCATCCGGAGCCCGAACAGAAGAATAGCCAGCCTCGGCAGAAAGGCGGGAGGCCCTCCCAGGAGCAGGAGCCCAAGCAGGCTTGGTTCTCCAGTTCGGCGAAGCCTGCGTCGTCCAGGTCTGGGGGCACCTTGCAGCCCGGACCTCCCACCAGCGCCAGTCAGGGCGTCAACGTCGTCTTCAAGGAGCCGATCTACCGCATCCTGACCAAGATCAGGTCCAAGCCGTTCTTCAAGTACCCTCCGCCCATGCAGAATGAGCCCACCTCAGGCGCCCGAAGCAAGCTCTACTGCTCCTTCCATAGGGGCAATGGGCACAGGACCGAAGACTGCAACTCTCTGCAGTGGTATCTGGAGAAGCTGGCCGAAGAGGGCCACATTCCAGAGTTCGTTGAGGCAGTAGATGCTGGCGGCAGCGAGGGCCGAGTTCACCAGAACGCAGCCCAGATTCCAGACAACGAGGATTCGGAGAAGATCATTACGTGATCCATCTGGCGTCCTCTGTATCCATCTGTATCCCAAGAAATTCAATTTCTAAAAGATGTAATGAATCTCTGAATCAATGGAAATGGCGTTCGCCCCGTCATCAATCTGTCACCTTTCTGGTCGACTCCGGCAGCACAGGCTCTACGCCCTGGAAACGGCATAGAAGAGTTCTTACACCTTTCCTAAAGCCCCCGTGTCTTGGACACACAGGCTCTACGCCCTGGAAACGGCATAGAAGAGTTCTTACACCCAGCCTTTCCTAAAGCCCCCGTGTCTTGGACACACAGGCTCTACGCCCTGGAAACGGCATAGAAGAGTTCTTACACTCAGCCTTTCCTAAAGCCCCCGTGTCTTGGACACACAGGCTCTACGCCCTGGAAACGGCATAGAAGAGTTCTTACACTCAGCCTTTCCTAAAGCCCCCGTGTCTTGGACACACTTGGGCTCTACGCCCTGGAAACGGCATGGAAGAGTTCCTACACTCAGCCTTTCCTAAAGCCCCGTGTCTTGGACACAATCGAGGCTCTACGCCTTGGAAATGGCCTGCAGTTCCTACACTCAGCCGTTTCCTAAAGTCCGGGTTCATACACCCCTCAGAAGGCCATAGCCGCACTCTCGCCTAGCCGAGTCCAGCGGAACGATGGATCTACCCGGCGCAAGGCAATTCGGCCAAGGTATGGATCCACCTCGGCGCAAGGCCAGCCATTTCGGCCAAAGCCAGTCTTCAAAAAAGAAGAGCTGTGCCATCACTCAAACGCAGAAAAGCAGCACAAAAAACGTGTTCCAGAACAGTGCAAGGAAAAAAGACAAATAAAGAGCAGCCCGGCTACTGTGGCTTCGGCGACTCCACTAGGTCGATCACCGTATCTGCTGGACCAATGGATTCGGCCGAAACCGCGACCTTGCTGTGAGCGTCGCTGGCAGGAGATTCTTCGACCAGGGCCTCATTTGCTCCGGGGGCAGAAGAGGCCTCACCCCGAGGCACGGCAGAAACAACACTGGCAACCGGGGCACCGCTCAAGACCGGGGCAGCTGGAGCATCTTCCGGAGCAGGAACCACTGCAGGGGCTCCAACTGGGGCACTTTCGGCTGCAGAAGCGAAGCTCGGCTCAGGAGCCCCCGCACCTCTCAGTGCGGCCAGGCATCCTTCCTCGAACAGGATGGCGGTGACCTCCTCCACCTGCCTCTCGTACGGCTCAGTGGCTCGATCCACCCCATCCTGGAGGGCGGACCGAGCCTTGGCCTGAAGAGAGGCCTTTTCCTTCTCCAGCTCGGCGTTCGCCGTCTTCAACCTTGTCGTCTCGGCGCGCCCCGCCAGCACTTCCCCACGCAGCCTCGTCCCCTCAGCAGTAGATTCAGCCTTCAATCTGGCCAGCTCAGACTCCAGTTCGGCGGTCTTCTTGTTCCTCGCCCAGACATAGCCTTCTTCGACGTAAGTTCGGCGACATCAGCCAGAGGCGATGCCAGCCGAGCAGCCTCTTCAGCGCTGGCCTTCTTCATCCCCTCTATTCATTTCCGCGACTCTTCCAACTCCCTCTTCAGCTTGTCCCTCTCAGACTCCAGCTGAGTGACCCGCGTCGCGTTCTTATCGCTCCTTCCCACCACGGTCAGGAGCCACTGCACGTTCTGCAAATGGAAACAGAGGGTCAGGTTCGACCAAGACACTTGAAGAATGAAGAAACGCAAACACTTACCAGAAGATTAGCCTGGATCGCCGAGACCATCTCGTGCGTCTCCATGTCTCTTGGCAGAGCACAGACCTTGGCGAAAGCTCCGATCACCTCGGCATTCCCCAACAGCCGGTCCTCGACTTTCAGAGGCTCACCGGGCTGAGTCTTCATCCTCGGCCTCCATGGCGCTGGGGCACTCCGGGGTCCGGAGGCCGATCCAGACCCTTGCCCCACCGAGATCGTCAGCTCGCGGGCCGCTCCACCGACCGGCTTGCTGACCTGCGCGCTCTTCTCAATATGAGTCTTGGCCCCGGGGGCCCGCGCAGGGGCCTCATTCTTCGGAGGCTGTTCAGCCCCCGAGTCCTTCTCCCCAGCCTTGGACTTCTTTCTAGGCGGGGACCCCTCCCTTGGGCGCTCCGGCGAAGCGTCGCCGCACTCCCGCACTCGGAGCAGGAGTAGAAGCTGGAGCAGGAGCGGAAGCTGGAGCAGGAGCAGAAGCTGAAGTAGCGCCAGCACCTCCCGAGCTCGAAGCAGCGCGGGTGCTGGCAGAAGATGGCGTCGCAGACTAAGAAGACCCCCGCCTAAACTTGGCCGCTAGGTTCGACGGTTCCGAACTTGAAGTAGACGACTAGGGACCGGATGCAGCTCGGCTCGCAACAGGATCGTTCACAGGGATCCCGGCAGATACCGCTATCAGTGAAAAGGCGACGCGTGTAGCCGTCGACTCGCTTCCCAGTACAGGCAAGACAGAGCATGTATCGCTTCAGAGCAGTTGAAGCAACACCAGACGACGATCGCCACATCCCCGGACGGATTCTTCTAGCTTTCAACCCCTAAAGGCTAGCACACTTCAGAGGTCAAAAGCTAGGGGGCAATTGTGTGGGGAGATTTCCAGAACCACAGGATTAAGCTAATCACGGCCGTCAGATGAGACTAAGCATTCCCACACCAATCTCACCCCGGCTACCAGGACAGGAGGTCCGACCGAAGTCAGGCAGGTCCGGGCCCTTAACGCCGAACTGGCGTCATCTCGGCAGGGAGCTCCACCTCGGGCGACATCTCGGCAGGGAGCTCCACCTCGGCTAGGCCACCCCGGATGCCATCTCAGCAGAAAGCTCCACCTCGGCTGAAGAAGCCGGGACGGAAGCCGAAACCAGAAAGGGTCTCCACTCACGCCCCTCATCCCCCACGTCACCAGGCACGTGGAGGGATGGGGGCGCGAGCCAGTGGGACAGATGCGACATCCAGCCACTCACACAATCTTCACCAGATCCCTGACAGGGCGGCGTCCAGCGGCTGAGGCCACATCAAGGCAGGGCCCGAGGGCGGATCCGCTGGTACCCCTACCGCCAAAGGCGCCCAACACGACCTGGCCCAACAAGACGTGCATTAAATGAGATACGGGCTGACCCGACGGGCATTTAATGCATGGTGGGCTGGATTGGACCACAATTAATGCAATGTGGGCTGATCGTGACTTCCCAGTCCAATCATGGGACCCACACCACAATATCTCCCAAAGATACGTTCCACGCTCTATAAATAGAGGCTCATACCACCATCAAAGGTACGCACATTCCATTCAGAGAGCCCTTACTCTGTCTCTCTTCCCCCTCTCCTTCCATCGTTCCAATTCCCACACTGACTTTGGCATCGGAGAGCCTTGCGCCGCTCAGGCCAGGGTCCTCTGACCGTTTGCTACTCCTTTTCAGGCTCTCGGACGGCATCCAGACATCCCAGACACCATCATCTTCACGGATAAGTCCTGTAAGGCACCCTCTTATTGTGGGTCATAATTTTCTGCACCTACAATAAGATTATGGATCTCCTAATAAAAAGGATTGTTGTTTTGAAAAAAAAAATACTTCAATTATCATTATTTCAACAGAGCCCACATTTTATTTTAAAATATTATTATAATAAAACCTACATTAAAATATGTATAAGAATGAACTCACACCCTCTCAATTTTAATATTTCTTTTGAGATTTACGATAAAAACATTGAGGTACATAAATTTATTAATTTTAAAAATCCAAAGTAGTTGTAAATGAATTAAGGTGTATAGCCACATATGATTCGCTGCAATTTTAGCATTGTGATGAGAATGAGACACGATATATATGTGGAAAAACCTATTCGAAAAAAAATCACAGGCCTTATTGTCTAGTCAAACAGACAAAACCAAGCACTAATAAACTGAGAGTTACAAGAAAACTCACAATCCTTTTCCAGTTGCAACTCAACCTAAGAACTGCTTTGATCTTGCCGACTACTCTCCGTACACCTTCACCATGCTTGAGCCAACCACCTTGAATGCTTCTTCAAGAGAGTTGATGAAAGAAAACTCCAAAGCAAGAACTTCAGTGCAGCAACTTGATGAAGCTTTGGAGAAGAAAAGATCTCTCAAATTCATTGCAAGGCTTAGAATTGGAGAGAATAATAATTGGCGCCATTTGGCTTGCTACGATGCTCAATATATAGGCATTAGGAAGTGCATATAGGGTTACCTAAACAGAGTAGGACTCAAACAATCAATTTGGCACAAATTACAAAGTTGTTTCCTGATTGAATTGGACTTTCTGCGGAGCATGCGCTCGAGCTCGAGCAGGTGTCCTCTTTGCTTGTTGTGTGCTCGAGCACATGTGCGCCCGCTCGAGCGCCCAGTCACTTCGAGTTCTGACAGATTTCTTCATTCAGCTCTTCTTCTGGGCAGTCCATCTATGAAATACATTATAAATTAAATTTTCGATTTTGTCCATTACCCAATGAATTAACAAACACTAAAATAAACCTTACAATTCCTCTCCTTTGATGATTCATAGACAAAACACCTAAATACAAGAAAAATTATACCAGACAAAATAACCCAATCAATAAAATTCAAGAGAACTTTTCTTCAGTTCAGCATTATCTTGCAATACGTACCTTTTCTTCAGTTGAGGCCTACAAATCCTGTTCACGGAAATTTGACAAAAGATCAAGTGTGAAAACTTGAAAATTGAAATTAATTCACCAATTTAACCAACAACATAATCAGCATCGGCGACAAAAAAAGGACTAGGTTGCGATCGTGATGGACTGATAGAAAGACGACGATCACCCAAGAAGACAGCATAATCGGTTTTATAAGATATTTACCATTTTTTTTGTTAATTTTAGACATCAGTTTATTTTCATGTTGACAATCACAGATCCTTTCTCTGAAAGGATCATGTAATTGAAGAGGGGATGTTAAAGGTTTTGACTTTTCTCTCATCATCTTCCTCTCAGTCACATGTTGCGGATGACCGGTAGACACACCTTTTTTTTTTGACATAGGCCGGCTGGGGTTGAAAGTGGCTAGGCGGTCAGCCTGCCTACGGTCTGGTCGGTTTCATCCAATAGGGGTCGATTTTCCGGCGGCGAGCTCCATCTCTTATTTGGGATGCTTATTTCATATTTATATGTAAAAAAAAAAATTTTAAGGAGCTGCTTATTTCATGCAAATTCATCAAAATATTTACGTGGATGACTGGGAGCTGACATGGCTTCCGTACACCCCCAAATCCTGCCCAGTCCAGGAGGCTACTGCCAACCCTAAGGAATAGCTCAGTTGGCTAGGACCACGGTTTACACCCGGAGGTTGTAAATTCGAAACTGCAGAGCTATATGGGAATTTATCCAGCTTTCTTGCCAATTCACAGGCAGAAGGATCAAATGTGGGCTTCAAGTCATTATCAACGGGGACTTAACATCTCCAATGTGATCAAACAGCTATTCACTCGATCATACACACACAAAATAAATCCTACAAGAATTAATGGCAACTGTAGTTATTTACTGAGTATTCTCATTGTTATTATTCTGAAATTCATGTACTAATTTTTGGCGGAAAGAGGCCTACAGGATGATCAATCAAGATGAGATCCAAGGAATGAAAAGTTTTGTACATGGATAAAGAGTGGACCACAAATTGGCCCAACTGGATTAGATAAGGTGTAGATGTTGAGGCCTCAAGATCAATGATGACAAAGTGATAAAATCCGGTGAAGAACAGAGTCTGATCGAGTGCCACATTAGGTTTGGTGCCAATGCATAGGCAGGGCTGGTATTAAATGTGGGCTTCGAGTCATTATCACTAGGGCCGTAACATTGCCAAAGTAATCAACCAGTTTTACATATTCATGCACACAGTAACAAAAAAAAAAAAAAATCCTACAAGCATTGAATATTTTTTTCCTTTGATTATTATGGTGGCCGGACTCTTTGAGAATTGAATATTTTTAAGGGCACTTGAAGTCCTTACCTCCCCCACGGATTAGATAAATCAAGATTTTACTTGCACAAGTGGCCCAAGAGAAAGAGAGAGAGTGCTAGTTTGAAACCGCAACCTCCGATTTGTGATTCATGGTCCTAGCCAACTGCGCTATCCCCTGGGATTTCATCTTAAGATGGGACATATTTTTCTTGATAATGTGGAGAGATTATATGATCCAATTGTATTCTCAAAATGAGAAACACTTAAAATGGGATATGGCACCAACAAAAAAGAGAGAGAGAAATACTTGAAAATCCAAGTGGAAAGGGGAGTTTCATCTCACATAGACGCTCAACAATAGATCTTGGGTGGATAGGTTATCCCCTGGGATTTCATCTTAAGATGGGACATATTTTTCTTGATAATGTGGAGAGATTATATGATCCAATTGTATTCTCAAAATGAGAAACACTTAAAATGGGATATGGCACCAACAAAAAAGAGAGAGAGAAATACTTGAAAATCCAAGTGGAAAGGGGAGTTTCATCTCACATAGACGCTCAACAATAGATCTTGGGTGGATAGGTTACCCCACATTATGGTACCACATATAATTTAGTCGACCGTACTATGTTGTCTTTCATTATAATATGGTGAGGGATGGATGCACGTATATATTTTCCTATATACAAAATTATTGTCTATTGAGTAGCCAGAAATCCCTGAATGTCTGCTTGGGCTAGTCCCTGTTGGGGTCAGAGGGGATCTCCCAATGGAATGTCGTGTTTACAAAGACGTGCTCCAAGGGCAACAGGTGCAATAGAGTATATCTCCATCTTATACAATCATCATCGTCGTGGTCGTCGTCATCATCTAACATCTGCTTATAATCCCATGGGCCAGTTGATACCATTGTGTATCTTACAAAAATTTCACTAGCCCAACCTGGATTTGGGTTCAACCCTTGCTGAACTCAGTACTTTTTCTGAGTTGGGCCTTTCCTGGGCTTTATAGGGATGACACCACTTGCCTAGGTTTGGATTGTAATTCTTCCTTGACTTGTGACTTGTATCCGTTGTTAATATTTTTTGTACACTCTCTTGGCATAAAATATTTAACTAACTATGAAACATAAATCCTTGTAGGATTTAGGACATGGACCTCACTTAGAGTGTATCTTAGGAATCGTGCGTCATGTATTGATAAACATGACTGGTTAACAATGAAAGGGATTATCACGTTGTTGATCGGTTTGTATTGTCTTGAATGAGATGATCCCTATAATCATGTCTTGTACAATAAGCTAGTCAGACTTGATTGTCTAGGTTTTTCCCGTGTCAACACCACTTCATTACTGTTTGCATATGATGGCCAACTGCAGTTTGAGATTTTATTGATGGCCAGTAAGGTAGCTTATTAGATTAGAAGAAATCCCATAGTAGGCAAACCTCTCCATCTCCACTCCTGACCCAAAAAAAAAAAAACAGTGAAAATGACAAAGTATTAAGTTGCAGGATATATATACAGACATTCCAATTTTCTGTCTAAGACACTGTCAGATTTTCAGTAATTCAACCAAACAGGGGTCAGTTCAATTATCAGGCTATTGGTTTGGTAGAATTTTCTGCAAATGGACCACATATTATAAAACCTCAAATGATAATAACAAAAGGTTTTTTTTTTTACCAACTGATGATGAAAGAGGCAGATCTCCATCCTCTTGTTGTGGATATTGTGACAGGGCTTCCTTTGTAATCCACAGCACCATAAACGGTATCTCCAATTGGCAGAGCTTCACTTGCAGAAACAACCATCTTTTCCCTTGGCCCTTAGCAATGCAACAAGAAGTTTGAGAAATGCTTGACCATTACCACCAATCCACCAAGATCATTATTTCTATTTATTTCTCCATTGTTTTTCCCCCTAAGAAGACTTAATTTGTGGGTGTTTTTTATTTTAAATTTTTGGGCTTTATAGTTGACCCAGATTTATGCATCCACACAAGCTATTTTAGAAATATTGCTAAATAACATTTTTCATTATTGTAATCATCATTGCCTATTTATTATGATTATTTATACCAATATTACAGCCATATAACATTAGCCTTTAAAATTTAAGTTTTTATACATACATTAGTTTAGTTTTAGGCCAAGCTTAGCACGTGCCTGTTTTTTTCCCATATAATATGTTGTTTTTTTTTAATTTAACTTCATCAATATTATTTCATAGAAAGCATTAAACTTGAATATATTTTTATTTTGTACTACGGGTTAGCAATTGCCTTTGGTGAAGTGCATTATTTTTATTTCAATAAATACCAAAATGATTTTAATATTATTAAATTAAAACTACTTTTTTATTATTACAGTTCGGGCTGAGCTGGGTACATGCATGCTCTATTGTAGATATAAACCCAATTTCAAAACCCTACTGATGGGCACAATCCGTTGGCTTGAACGCTACCTTCATGTTCTGAAGATCGTACCCAATCTTGATGTTCTGCTGTGCGAGGTTGCCAAAGATACCGACAGGGTCCGAATACCAAAAAGCGAAGCAAGACACAGTTTCATTGATCTTAATGAGCGTATTTAATGTCCCTAAAACCACTTCTCCCCCATCAAATTCAAAGGTCACGTCAGGAACCTTGAAATCCTTTCCAAACTCATAGCAGAGTTCAAGGCTGTTAGACGGAACTGGTTGAAGATGGATGGCACCCTTCAACACTTTCAAAAGCGCTCGGTAGGCCCACGTAGGAAGATAGGTGAGAGTCATAACCGAGTCGAGCAAGATGTTGCCATTCAAATAGCTCGGAAAGGAAATGTTCTTATCTCCTACGCTGATCGTTTTGAGGTTGACATAGTAGAAGTTATGTTTCCAACCTGATTTGGAGATTAAAGGGGTGTAGAAAGCTCCATTGCCAGAGACTACAGCACTGTCGCCAAAATCCAAGCGGCTGGTGCTCGTGTTCTGATCATGTGGCACCAAGCAATGAGCGAACTTCTTATCCACTGAAGAACCCAATTGAGAGATCAATGAAAAAGGCCCTCTTCCGAGGCCGACGACACCAGCTGCTTGGCTTCTACTGAAGACGGTCCCATTATTGTCGTGACCGCACCCAAAAGTTATATTGGGGATACTCAGGCGGCCGCTAGCGCGACCGGATGAATTCATCCTAAACGTCTCTCTTGCGAGGACTCCGTGGGTGTAGGTTTCGCGTTCTCTATAAAAATAGCGGTACTCACAGCTCCCATTGCTGTTGCAGCCCTGGGAAATATTCACGCATGTGAATGATTTGCACGAGATTTCTTTATAAGTAGATGATTTGGACGGGTCGAAAAGAGGCACGACCTGTTTATAGCAGGGTTTGCAGGGAAGGCACTGAGTCCATATGAGATTGCTTCTTGTATCCATGACGGCAAGGATGTCCAAAGGTGGGGGTACCGAGGGAGATGGTCATGAGATAGGACCAACTGCTGGGCACCACTGTGGAGAACACGTCTTTGCGAGTGGCTGTAGAAGTAGAGGGAATGAAATTGTTAACGTGAGAGTTGGATCGATGAATTTCTCTCGACACACGATCGAAGAGGCTTTCAGAGTGGTTGTAAAATGGGGACTTGGGGGAGTCACGGTGGATGAGATCCACACTGAAACCAGCTGCGTCAAGATTGTTGGGTAGATTCAATAAGAAGAAGAAGAAGGCGGCAATGGGAAAAAGAATAGCAGAAGTGGCCATGGCTAAACAAGGGGAGGAAGAGGAAGATTGGTGTTTTATTTGTTATTATTTATAGAGGTTGGGGGTTAATAGAGATGGTTGAGATGTATGACTAGATACTCTTTACATCCTAAAAAAGGCGCCCTGCAGTCGTGATTTTCTCGGCAATCTTCATAATTACCAATTAGTGAAACCGATAGTACACGAGGAGGTCTGGTTTATGGTATTTGGGAGGTGGATGTTAGCTATATATGTGAAGTTTGCAATTCCTAAATTCCGTGTGAAAACGATCTTGGTCAGATTTTTGGTCGTGTAATTTAGGAAAATGATATGATTTTATTTACTCACAAGGATTGCCATTCATTGAATTTGCAAGTTTTTTATTGTCCATTTGCAGGCATGTATGAGATTCAAATGTGTGTTTAAATACCATTACATATATGGATGTCAATATTAAATAGTATTAATGAGGTACCTTAATCATGCATTGGATTTAGAGGATTCCGGATCCTCCAATTTGAAATACACATATTATAGTAGGTATGTTTCAGAAAGCAACGGAGATGGGCAGATTTGACATAGAGGTTGAAATCTGAAGTGCTCAGACTTGCGGAGCTACAATAATTTTGACATTCCACATAGCAGTCCCCTTTTTCCTTTTTTTTTTTAATTACGTGCCTCTAAATCACGATCCAACAAACCATCATAGATAGATTCAGAAAGTCAAACACCACTATGTGTCAAAATTTTAGTTGACCATTGATTATAATGTGCTTACTTGAGAGTGTTTGGGACTATGTTCACACAGTCCCCTTTTTTTGAACATTTTTCTTCAATTGTGGAGCCCTAAATTATAATCCGGACCATGAAAACTCTTAAGAAGACTAAGAAAGGCTACTATATAAAATTTCAGCAGTTGATTATTCACAAGTCTCTAGATATTTGCAAAAGATTTTGAACTATTTGATGTTAATTTCAAAACTTTGTGATCCCCTAATCAAGATCCAAATGGTTGATCCTCTTTGGAATGTTAAACACGTCCATGGGGTTGAATTTCAGCCCTTGGTTCCTTATGGTTCTTGAGACATTTAAAAAATGTCAACCATTGATTTAAAAAGTCTATTTCAATCAGGTTTTATGTGTTACCAATCGGACTATACCATCTATTTCAATCAGAGTCATTTGAAATAGATTTGTTTCATGCAAATCTGGTTCATTTTGATCATATGCAAATCTGGTTCATTTTGATCATATTTGCCAAACAGGGTCTATATATTAGGGCTGTCAAAATTAACCGTGAAAACCGAACCGCCCAGCTGAACCGACCGTTTGGTCGGTTTATAGATTTTTTTTTAAAAACAAAACCGACTGAGCGGTTTTTATAAGTTTTTTTTTCAACGGTCGGTTTTTATAATTACGTAGAAACCGTCCAGTTAAAACTGAACCGACCGAACAAAGTCTTTTATCAAAACATCACTTGAGGCCATGATAGTTGAATAGTGTGGTTGGCTGGCACATGACGAAATAACAACATAAGTTATTAATTTGTTGAACTGAAAAAACAGACCGTGATTTGTGTACATACTTGTATGATTACATTGAGCACATCGTTTTTTTATGTTTCTAAAGTGACATTATTGTCTCCATGTGGATTGCTTGTAACTGTAGAAATTTGGATCATTCAAGCCAGCCCTCACAGAATCTTTGAGGCTAGCCTTGTATCCATCAGTAGTGCCCATCTCTTCATTGTAAACTACTTATAAATCATCTCATAAATCATACTGTCGTCTTCAATTTGGGTGAAATTTCTCTCTTTCCTGAACACCCCCCAACAAAAAAAAAAAAACCCCAATTAACCGAAGACCGGCCAAAACCGACCGAACTGAAATGTCGGTTTCCAATGTTCAGTATATGTACTTTGGTCGGTTTCGGTTATCGCAAAATTGTAAAATCGAAAGTTTGGCCTGGGTGTCATATGTCGTTAAACCGACCGCTTACAGCCCTATTATATATATTATGTACAAACTCTCACCATTCCTTTTTCACATAAAGAGTCTAGAGTCCACAATTATCAGAACTCTATTTTTTTCCTTAAACAAAATATAAGTTAACTCATGTTAAAGCCTCCTTATAGAGCCACGCCATCACCTCTATAATCTCCTCCTCAAAATCTCTCATAAACGAACTCATCTTTTACACTTAGGTACAATTAGGGAGCTGTTAATGCCACAACCAAAGTTTTTCCTTCCACATCCTTTTTCTTCATGACCAAAATACCCTTGTTGGAAAACCCCAAACTATCCCTCTCCCTTTCCTTCCCTCTCTCCCTCTCCTTGCTCTCCACCCACCTCCGCCCGCGCCCCAACCCCTTTTTTTCTCCCTCTTTTCATCTCCTTCCCTATCTCTCTCCCTGTCCCTGTCCCTCTTTCTCTCTCCCTCTTCCTTCTCATTGCCCACCTCCGACTGGCACCCACGCCCGCCTGTGCCCGACCCCTCTCCCAATTTCCCTCTCATTCTCCATGTCTCTCTCCCTCTCCTTGCCCGTCGCCCACCTCCACCCGCGTCCTCTCCCTCTCCCTCTCCCCCTCTCCTTCTCCCTATCTCTCTCCCTCTCCGTGCTCGCCACCCATCTCGGCCCACCTCTTGACCCCTCCCCTTCGCCTAGCAGCCATAGCCCCTTCGCCCATCGCCCAGCCCACCCCTTCCTCCCAACCCTCCCTCTTTCCCTCTTTATCCCTCCTTCACCCTGCTCTCCCTCCCCCCCGTTCGGCCAATCTGGACATAGTGGCGACAGGGAGAACGAGAGAGAGAAGGGTAATTAGGGGACATTGGGGTGTGCAGAGAGAAATTTTGGAAAGAGAATGGATGTGGAAGGAGAAGCTTGGTATGTGGCATTAGCAGCTCTCGTACAACTAATGGCTATATAAAAATTAGGATCAATATACCATTGACATTTATATAACTTCTATTTTGACCAAAGTGACCTCAAGAATTAGTCAACTTTCATATTTTATTTATTTATTTGCAAGCGGGGCCTACTTTCAGATTCATGTCCAACAAATGCTTCCAATAATATATCAAATGAAGTATCTAGGCCTCATATCAAAGCAGGGGCTCTGCATAACTCCATTAGCCTATTGCCTGACCGTGTCCATGTTTGATTGGCCATGTTTAAAATACTTGATAAAAAAAAGAAAAAAAGATCTTACCCTTTTTTATATTATTATCATACTTTTTATTATTATTTTTTTTAATCATGGTAGACATCAACTCATTAATACAATTTGATTTCCTTATGGATAAGATTATGGATCTCCTAATAAAAAAGATTGTTGTTTTGAAAAAAAAATACTTCAATTATCATTATTTCAACAGAGCCCACATTTTATTTTAAAATATTATTATAATAAAACCTACATTAAAATATGTATAAGAATGAACTCACACCCTCTCAATTTTAATATTTCTTTTGAGATTTACTATAAAAACATTGAGGTACATAAATTTATTAATTTTAAAAATCCAAAGTAGTTGTAAATGAATTAAGGTGTATAGCCACATATGATTCGCTGCAATTTTGGCATTGTGATGAGAATGAGACACGATATATATGTGGAAAAACCTATTCGAAAAAAAATCATAGGCCTTATTGTCTAGTCAAACAGATAAAACCAAGCACTAATAAACTGAGAGTTACAAGAAAACTCACAACCCTTTTCCAGTTGCAACTCAACCTAAGAACTACTTTGATCTTGCCGACTACTCTCCGTACACCTTCACCATGCTTGAGCCAACCACCTTGAATGCTTCTTCAAGAGAGTTGATGAAAGAAAACTCCAAAGCAAGAACTTCAGTGCAGCAACTTGATGAAGCTTTGGAGAAGAAAAGATCTCTCAAATTCATTGCAAGGCTTAGAATTGGAGAGAATAATAATTGGCGCCATTTGGCTTGCTACGATGCTCAATATATAGGCATTAGGAAGTGCATAGGGTTACCTAAACAGAGTAGGACTCAACAATCAATTTGGCACAAATTACAAAGTTGTTTCCTGATTGAACTGGACTTTCTGCGGAGCATGCGCTCGAGCTCGAGCAGGTGTCCTCTTTGCTTGTTGTGTGCTCGAGCACATGTGCGCCCGCTCGAGCGCCCAGTCACTTCGAGTTCTGACAGATTTCTTCATTCAGCTCTTCTTCTGGGCAGTCCATCTATGAAATACATAATAAATTAAATTTTCGATTTTGTCCATTACCCAATGAATTAACAAACACTAAAATAAACCTTACAATTCCTCTCCTTTGATGATTCATAGACAAAACACCTAAATACAAGAAAAATTATACCAGACAAAATAACTCGATCAATAAAATTCAAGAGAACTTTTCTTCAGTTCAGCATTATCTTGCAATACGTACCTTTTCTTCAGTTAAGGCCTACAAATCCTGTTCACGGAAATTTGACAAAAGATCAAGTGTGAAAACTTGAAAATTGAAATTAATTCACCAATTTAACCAACAACATAATCAGCATAGGCGACAAAAAAAGGACTAGGTTGCGATCGTGATGGACTGATAGAAAGACGACGATCACCAAGAAGACAGCATAATCGGTTTTATAAGATATTTACCATTTTTTTGTTAATTTTAGACATCAGTTTATTTTCATGTTAACAACATGTAATTGAAGAGGGGATGTTAAAGGTTTTGACTTCTCTCTCATCATCTTCCTCTCAGTCACATGTTGCGGATGACCGGTAGACACACCTTTTTTTTGGACATAGGCCGGCTGGGGTTGAAAGTGGCTAGGCGGTCAGCCTGCCTACGGTCTGGTCGGTTTCATCCAATAGGTGTCGATTTTCCGGCGGCGAGCTCCATCTCTTATTTGGGATGCTTATTTCATATTTATATGTAAAAAAAAAAAAACTTAAGGAGCTGCTTATTTCATGCAAATTCATCAAAATATTTACGTGGATGACTGGGAGCTGACATGGCTTCCGTACACCCCCAAATTCTTCCCAGTCCAGAAGGCTACTGCCAACCCTAAGGAATAGCTCAGTTGGCAAGGACCGCGGTTTGCACTCGGAGGTTGTTAAGTTCGAAACTGCAGAGCTACATGGGAATTTATTTGGCTTTCCTCTGGGCCCGTTGCCAATTCACAGGCAGATGGATCAAATGTGGGCCTCAAGTCATTATCAACGGGGACTTAACATCTCCAATGTGATCAAACAGCTATTCACTCGATCATACACACACAAAATAAATCCTACAAGAATTAATGGCAACTGTAGTTATTTACTGAGTATTCTCATTGTTATTTATATTACTAAAGGGGTGTATACACTTCATGAGGATCCCTGGAGGAGGACACCTGGCATGTCTTGGAGAGGGACACGTGGCAGCCTAGAATGGTGTTCTGCTAATGCAATCCCTAAAATCTCTCATTCTCCATCTAAAATTTCTCCATCTCTCCCTCCATAAAATCTCTCTTTAATACTTTGATCATTATCAAGCAATTCATGGGTCCCAGCCCGCATCAGATTATTTCATGGACGGTTAGAATATAGATGGTAGACCCCATTCATCTTAGGGGTCCCACTTAAATATGTTAGGTTTGGTCAATTTGAGAGATCGATTATCATTTGATCTTTATCAATCAATTCATGGGTCCCGGCCCGCATCATTTGATTTTATGGACGGTTAGAATAAATATGGTGGACCCCATTCATCTGGGCCCCACTTAAAAATATTTGGTCAATTTTTTAGGTCTACGATCATTTGATCCTTTGACCTTTTTAAATCAATTCATGGGTCCCATCCCGCATAATATGGTTTTATGGATGGTTAGAATAGAGATGGTGGACCCCATTCATCTAGGGGTTCCACTAAAATAGGTTATGTTTGGTCAATTTGTGAGGTCTATGATCATTTGATCATTCGATCTTTATCAAGCAATTCATGGGTCCATCCCGCATCATATTGTTTCATGGATGGTTAGAATAAAGATGGTGGACACCATTCATCTTGGGGTCCCACTTAAATAGGTTAGGTTTGGTCAATTTGAGAGGTCTATGATCATTTGATCATTTGATCTTTATCAATCAATTCATGGGTCCCGACCCGCATCATTTGATTTTATGGACGGTTAGAATAAAGATGGTGGACCCCATTCATCTGGTCCCACTTAAAAATATTTGGTCAATTTGTTAGGTCTACGATCATTTGATCCTTTGATCTTTTTAAATCATTTCATGGGTCCCATCCCGCATAATATGATTTTTTGGACGGTTAGAATAGAGATAGTGGACCCCATTCATCTGGGGGGTTCCACTTAAATAGGTTAGGTTTGGTCAATTTGAGAGGTATATGATCATTTGATCATTTGATCTTTATCAATCAATTCATGGGCCCCGGCCCGCATCATTTAATTTTATGGACGGTTAGAATGAAGATGGCGGACCCCATTCATCTGGGTCCCACTTAAGAATATTTGGTCAATTTGTTAGGTCTACGATCATTTGATCATTTGATCTTTCTTAATCAATTCATGGGTCCCATTTTATGGACGGTTAGAATAGAGATGGTGGACCCCATTCATCTGGGGGGTTCCACTTAATAGGTTAGGTTTGGTCAATTTGTGAGGTCTATGATCATTTGATCCTTTGATCTTTATCAAGCAATTCATTGGTCTCAGCCAGCATCATATGGTTTTATGGACGGTTAGAATATAGATGGTGGACCCCATTCATCTTGGGGGTCTCACTTAAATAGGCTAGGTTTGGTCAATTTGAGAGGTCTATGATCATTTGATCTTTATCAATCAATTAATGGGTCCCGGCCCGCATCATTGATTTTATGGACGGTTAGAATAAAGGTGGTGGACCCCATTCATCTAGGTCCCACTTAAATACATTAGGTCAATTTGTTAGGTCTACGATCATTTGATCATTTGATCTTTCTTAATCAATTCATGGGTCTCATCCCACATAATATGATTTTATAGACGGTTAGAATATAGATGGTGGACCCATTCATCTTTGGGGGGTCCCACTTAAATAGGTTAGGTTTGGTCAATTTGAGAGGTCTATGATCATTTGATCATTTGATCTTTATCAATCAATTAATGGGTCCCAGCCCGCATCATATGATTTTATGAACGGTTAGAATAGAGATGATGGACCCCATTCATCTTGGTCCCACTTAAATATATTAGGTCAATTTGTTAGGTCTGTGATCATTTGATCTTTCTTAATCAATTCATGCATCACCTAAAGAATAAAACATTTGGAAAAAAAATAAAGATCCTAAAATTTCTCCATCTCTCCCTCCATAAATTCTCTCTTAATACTTTGATCATTATCAAGCAATTCATGGGTCCCAGCCCGCATCAGATTATTTCATGGACGGTTAGAATATAGATGGTGGACCCCATTCATCTTGGGGGTCCCACTTAAATAGGCTAGGGTTTGGTCAATTTGAGAGGTCTATGATCATTTGATCATTTGATCTTTATGAATCAATTCATGGGTCCCGGCCCGCATCATTTGATTTTATGGACGGTTAGAATAAAGATGGTGGACCCCATTCATCTGGGTCCCACTAAAAATATTTAGTCAATTTTTTAGGTCTACAATCATTTGATCCTTTGATCTTTTTAAATCATGATTCCTTTGATCTTTATCAAGCAAATTCATGGGTCCCAGCCCACATCATATGGTTTTGTGGACGGTTAGAATATAGATGGTGGACCCCATTCATCTTGGGGGTCCCACTTAAATAGGCTAGGTTTGGTCAATTTGAGAGGTCTATGATCATTTGATCTTTATCAATCAATTAATATATAGGTCCCGGCCCGCATCATTTGATTTTATGGACGGTTAGAATAAAGATGGTGGACCCCATTCATCTGGGTCCCACTTAAATACATTAGGTCAATTTGTTAGGTCTACGATCATTTGATCATTTAATATTTCTTAATCAATTCATGGGTCCCATCCCGCATAAATATGGTTTTATGGACGGTTAGAATATAGATTGGTGGACCCCATTCATCTTGGGGGTCCCACTTAAATAGGTTAGGTTTAGTCAATTTGAGAGGTCTATGATCATTTGATCTTTATCAATCAATTAATGGGTCCCAACCCGCAATCGTATGATTTTATGAACGGTTAGAATAGAGATGATGGCCCCCATTCATCTTGGTCCCACTTAAATATATTAGGTCAATTTGTTAGGTCTATGATCATTTGATCTTTCTTAATCAATTTCATGCCTCACCTAAAGAATAAAACATTTGGAAAAAAAAAATAAAGATTAAATTAGCAACGAAAAAAAGGACTCACAAGTTTTGCTAATTAATAAATTTAATTAAAAATAATTTATATCAGTCTGTGCATTGGTGGTTTCGTGGTAATCCACGGGGTTTTGCTAGTTATTCTGGAAATTCATGTACTAATTTTTGGCGGAAAGATGCCTACTGGATGATCAATTAAGATGGGATCCAAGGAATGAAAAGTTCTGTACATGGATAAAAAGTGGACCACAAATTGGCCCAACTGGATTGGATATGGTGTAGATGCTGAGGCCTCAAGATCAATGATGACAAAGTGATAAAATCCAGTGAAGAACAGAGTCTGATCGAGTGCCACATTAGGTTTGGTGCCAATGCATAGGCAGGGCTGGTATTAAATGTGGGCTTCGAGTCATTATCACTAGGGCCGTAACATTGCCAATGTAATCAACCAGTTTTATATTCATGCACACAGTAACAAAAAAAAAAAAAAATCCTACAAGAATTGAATGGAAGCTCTAGCTACCGTCCATATCTTATGACGCTGCCTGGAACGTCGACTTCGGATCATGATTTGTCTCGCTTTTTGTCGATGACTTTACATTTCAACTGAGCACCTTTAAATTTTACTACATAAGACGGGTTCCATCATTTTTTTTCCTTTGATTATTATGGTGGCCGGCCTCTTGGAGATTTGAATATTTTAAGGGCACGTGAAGTCCTTACCTCCCCTACACTTAGATAAATCAGGATTTTACTTGCATAAGTGGCCCAAGGGAAAGAGAGAGTATGCTAGTTTGAAACCACAACCTCCGATTTGTGATTCATGGTCGTAGCCAACTGCGCTATCCCCTGGGATTTCATCTTAAGATGGGACATATTTTTCTTGATAATGTGGAGAGATTATATGATCCAATTGTATTCTCAAAATGAGAAACACTTAAAATGGGATATGGCACCAACAAAAAAAAGAGAGAGAAATACTTGAAAATCCAAGTGGAAAGGGGAGTTTCATCTCACATAGACGCTCAACAATAGATCTTGGGTGGATAGGTTACCCCACATGTATGGTACCACATATAATTTAGTCGACCGTACTATGTTGTCCTTCATTATAATATGGTGAGGGATGGTTGCACGTATATATTTTCTTATATACAAAATTATTATCTGTTGAGTAGCCAGAAATCCCTGAATGTCTGCTTGGGCTAGGTCCCTGTTTGGGGTCAGAGGGGATCTCCCAATGGAATGTCGTGTTTACAAAAGATGTGCTCCAAGGGCAACAGGTGCATTAGAGTATATCTCCATCTTATACAATCATCATCGTCATGGTCGTCGTCATCATCTAACATCTGCTTATAATCCCATGGGCCAGTTGATACCATTGTGTATCTTACAAAAATTTCACTAGCCCAACCTGGATTTGGGTTCAACCCTTGCTGAACTCAGGACTTTTTCTGAGTTGGGCCTTTCCTGGGCTTTATAATTTGTGAGTATATTCAGGCCCTGCCATAACTCTCATTTGGCAGTCCTGAATCAAGGCTTCTTGGCCCAAGTTGGACCCGGACTTCCATGTGGTTCTAGATCTGGGTCTCTATGCGCCACCCCACCCCACCCCACCCCAGTCCAGCCCTGTCGAGCAGGCTACTACCAATATTTCCAGGTTAGCAACCCACCCGCTCCGACAATTGAAAACCAAGTTGTGTCTGCAATATACAAAACTTCTTCTGTGACACATCGGGGCTTCATACTAGGGCTCATGCCCAGTGGAGTGGCGCAGCCCAGTTTTGGCACTCACATTTCTTAGGGTTGACCTAGAAGCCCAGTACAGATCCATTTTTATTTCAATCTAACAGGAGTTGTGTGCCATATTCATGTGAATGCATCCAGTACTAAAGACAACTGTAGATAAAAAAAAATAGATGGAGTTAATCAACTGGGTGAGCTCATATAAGTGACAAGGATACTTTGGTTGGGAATCCTGTGAGGCCTACTGGATGATCAATCAAGATGAGCGAAGGAATAAAGAGGTCTGTGCATAGATGAAGGATGGACCAAAAATTGGCTCAATTGGATTAGATATGGTGTAGATGTTAATGCCTCAAGATCAATGATCACAAAGTGATAAAATCCAGTGAAAAACATAGTCTCTTTTGAGTGTGAAATTAGGTTTGGTGCCGATGCACAGGCAGGGGTTGGGATTAAATGTGGGCTTCAAATCATTTCACCAGGGCCGTAACATTACCAGTTACTCACATGCACACACTCACGAAAAAAATAAAAAAAAAAAACCAGTCCTACAAGAATTATTGGAAACTTTAGTTATTCAGAGTGTTATTAATATGATTATCTGACATTCGTGGACCAGTAGTAGTAAACTAGTAATCAGTACTCTTTCCCAGGAGCCTCTAGGTCCATGCCAAGACTACAGGACTCCTTACAGTGTGAGAGTCGCTTTCCCAGATCACGTACCCAAAGGCTGTATCGTTTCCAGTACTAGTAGTGTTGAAGCTCAAGAATTCCACACTGAAACTCTGTTTATCATACATTTGCTGAAAATCAACCTCTCTGGCTTCACCGTGATCACCGACTTATCTGTTCTAGAATTCACCACTCTAACACTGTAATTCTCTGGCAACTCGAAAACGCTCATCAGGGTCCTGTTTAAGATTTGAACCCCGCCACATCCCTTCTTACAATCGAACACCACAGAGAAAGATGGATAGTTGAGTGCCCCAGGTCCGCCCTCCAATTTTGAACAAGAAAAGGGCCCCAGCTGGATGATGCTCATCAATTGGCTTTCAGTGTAATTGAAAGTGCATAGGAAGTTGATATAGTCTTGAGTGCGGACATCATAGACCAGTCCTGGATCCTTAGCCATTTGTGGGTGAACATGGCCCGCCCCAAAATCAAGCGGTGTGGCTGGTCTCTCCATGTCGAAGTTGTCAACAATGGGGAGGTGACTGCTGTCGACTTGCGTGGCGGTTGTCATGAGAGCGGAGCGAATAGCAGCCGGTGACCAGGAAGGGTGGGCCTTGCGGAGCAATGCAGCGATGCCTGCAATGTGCGGGCATGACACGGACGTTCCGGATATAATATTGAAACGGAGCCCCCTCCTATCTCTATTGCCGAAGGTGGGCGCCTCATCAGACGGCCATGCAGCTAGGATGTTGAGACCTGGAGCAACAATGTCCGGCTTGAGAATCCCCGGCACAATGGGGTTGGGGCCTCGAGAAGAGAAGGCCGCGACCATTGGCGCACGAAGTTTCCCAAAAACTGTTTGAGCTTGGGACATGATGTTTGCAGTGGAGTTGATGGTTGTGTTGATGTAGGAGGATATTTCCAAGCCTTCTCTGTAGCCCAAGCTGAGCGAGGGCAATGTGAAGGCCTGGGCGGTAGTTCCCTCTCCAATCTCCTTCCAACTCAACCCAACTAGCCCCACGCCTCCGGCTTCTTGAACGAGAAATCCATCATCCACACCTGCACCTTTGCATACTACAATCTTTCCCATGACATTGCTGGGAGTAAGAAGAGATTTGTTACAGTACTCCAGATGAAAAATTGGGAACATTTGGGTCACATTCACCTCCTCACTGTAGAGAGAATCTCCCAAGTAAACCTTGCCGTTCCCCAGCCGGAGTTGCACCGGGAAAGTGCGGTCCAAAGACCCTGCACCGACTGTAGTGATCCAGGGTGCTGTATTAACGATTGAGAGGGTGAAGGACCATCATTCCCAGCAGAGCATGCTACGAAGATGCCTCTGTAGGCTGCTGCAAAGGCCGCAATTGCGATGGGATCGCTATAGTAAGGAGTGTGGAAATCAGGGGAGCCGATTGAAACCGAAAGGACGTCGACTCCATCTTCAATTGCTTTCTCCATGGCCGCAGCTATGTCCGACTTAGCGCACCCAGAGACCCAACAGGCCTTGTACATTGCAATCTTTGCCTTGCTGGCCATCCCTCGGACGGTCCCCTTGGCGAATTCCAACATGGACGCATCCGAAACCTGAGAGCTTGCTGCCGTTGAAGCGGCGTGCGTGCCGTGGCCATCCAAATCTCTGGGTGACCGTTCCTCGTACGGTGGTACAAAGCCGGCGGCTTCGATTCCTCTAAGGAAGTATCGAGCGCCAACAAGCTTGTTGTTACACATGCTTGAGTTGAAGCTGGTCCCATTCTCGCACTCCCCTTTCCACTCTTTGCGGACCGGTTCAAGGCCTTCATCGCTGAAGCTCTGGCTCTCAGGCCAGATTCCAGTGTCTACGAGCCCAATGATGATCCCGTCGCCCATGTTGGTGTCTGGCCAAAGGCCAGACTCTGTGTTCAGCCCCAAAAATAAGGCGACCTAGTGATATGGAGCTGTGCTATGCTGTCCTTGTAGAGGCCGATAACACCTGGGATCCTGGTGATGTATTGGGCTTCTTGGGCAGTCAATTTGGACGCGACGCCATGAAAGACGGTTTGTAAGTGTACAGGATACGATTAGAAGGGTCAGGGTTGGATTTGGAGCTGACTGAAGCAGATTTGAGCAGGAAGCATACCACTCATCTTGAGTGGCCAGGTGGGGTGGTCTGGTGAAGTTGTTTGTGTGGACGATAAATGTCGAGGTTTTTGATTCAGATGCATCAGCAGAACAAGCTTGGGAAATAAGAAGACAAGGAGGGAGAAGAAGAGAATGAAGGTGAAGAAGGCCATGAGAGTAAGTTGGAATCTGAGACAGAGAGAGAGAGAGAGGAGATGAAATGGATGGAGAGAAAGAGAGAGAGAGAACTGCTCTTATAAGGAGAAAAAGGTGAGAATGCCTCTAAATGGCTTGAAAGAAAATGGAATTTCGCGGAAGTGGAAGAACGAGAGTGGAAAGTTGGGAGTCCTACGGCTTCATGTTTTAAAAAGCAGTTGGAATTTGAAAAGGCCGTTTAGTGATTCTGCCACTCGGCAACTCTGCCCGAGTCACACTTACTCGCTTTTAGAGGTGCTCATGGGCAGGGCCGGCCAGGCCCAGCCCGCATTGAGCTGGATTGGGCTCTATTGAAGGCCCATGGGTAGTGATTATGCCTAGTTTTTGGTCGGTTGTTAAATGGGCTGGTCTAGCGACCTTTTATACTTAAAAGGCCTGGATTAGACTGGCATATTGACACAACAGGCTACATGCATTTTTCAAATGGGCTAGGATGGGGCCTGACTTTAAGGCCCATGTGCTCCATCCTAGCCTGCATTTTAGGTCTAATAAGTAATAAGTAAGTTTACAGGGCCTGGACAAGCTCCGGACTGGCCAACCTGGCCTATGAACGCTTCTACTCACTTTCTCAACAAGCCCACCGACTTTATTAATTAACAAACCTAAGAAGTTCTAAGAACAAATAAATTTGATGGAGCCATATCAAGCAAATTTTTGGTGTTTGTCATTAATTCACACCGTTGGATCAGAATTA